>CM077092.1:52247546-53691233 GCA_039513925.1 Platanthera zijinensis
CCTTTAAATTGAGAGAGAGAAAGAAAAAGAGGGATAGAGGGAGAGAAAGGGTTGAGAATCTGTATAGCCCACTTAATGCTACATGAGAAGGGAGAGAGTGGGAAAGAGAGAGAGTGCAGGATGGGAGAGATAAAAGGGAGAAACGACTCTGAGATTGAAAGAAAAAAAAAGTAAATTGAATTTAATGAAGAAATAGAAATGGAAAGAGAGGGGGAGGAGAAGAGAGAGAATGAGATAAGGGAGTAGAGAGAGAGGGAGAATAAATTGATTTTAGGCAAAAATGCACATTTTTAAAAAATAACAATCGGAATATTAATTCATATTTTTTACTATCATTAAGTACTCATATGTATATGTTTCTCATATGCGGCGATGCCCGCTCATAGAAGTGCGCAGCCCGCTCGAATGCTAGTGCAACCCGCTCGAATACGGGCGCAATCAGCTCAAATACGGGAAAACCCGCTAAGAGTCAGCGAGCACGGGAAAAAGCCCATGCGCTATGCTCGTGTAATAAAAAGATCAAACAATGCAGATCTCATACAATTACTCAATGCAAATTAATTATCAAAGCATCGGATTACATGGAGATGAAATGAGATCATTCATGATATAATTTTTGTGCAGCCAACGAATGCTTAATATTACTCTTTTTGGCAGTGAATTATCACCAATCACTAACTACTCCCCATAAAGTTTGTACATTTACAAAGGAGCAATGGAGTTTATCACTTATAAATTATTTTCAATTCTTAATTGATTGCAGACAAAATGAATTAAGCTATAAATGCAGAATACTATAAAATCTTAGTTTATGAGGAGTAATTTTGCCACCAGTTTCGACCTTCAAAACCACTTCAACTGCACTCTGCAGGTTTGTGATTTACTATTCCTACTACAGTGCATAAATTACTTCAAATGTAGGTTCATTATTTACCTTAAAATAATTATTCCAACTGCATGTATTCCTACTAATGCTTTACACATTTCCTGATTTTTTTGACTGAAATGGTGAAAAGAATCCATGTTGGCATTTAAATTTCTACTCAAACTAGAATTATGTCACTACCCTAAACTTATGCATCACATCTTAGTTTTGATAATGAATTTGCATGGACTAATTGTATGAGATTTGCATTGTTTGATCTTCTATATTTGTTTGTTCTCTTCCGATTCCATAAAGATTTATGGATAAGCCTCAGACAAACGATCACATTTTATGCACAGTAATCTGTTCTCCATGATGCACTATCTATGGCTTATGTTTACCAAAAACAAAACTTACAGTTGTAGTTCACCATCATTCTTGGAATACCATCATTCTATTAAAATAATATAATGGAGAGCATGCCGAAAAAGTATGATGTTTGTGGTCCATTTGGATCTTTTGGAGAGCATGTCCATTACAATATTTTTGGGCTTTAGCAGCACCTACTTGATAATATTTATAAAAATGTTGTATAAACTCTGATAGACAACAGTTTATAACTGTAGCAATAGATTATCATCTTTAGACAATACTTTTTTTGCAATAGGTCCACCAAAAAACTATTATCTATTCTAAGAGTTTAGACAACAATTTCTATATAGTGTTGCGTATTCTAAGGGTTTAGACAACAATTTCTATATAGTGTTGCCTATTCTAAGGGTTTAGGCAACAATTTCTATATAGTGTTGCCTATTCTAAGGATTTAGGCAACAATTTTTGTATTGTGTTGCCTAAAGGTTCAAAAACTGTTGTCTTAAATCTTTGGTAAAACGGG
The DNA here is from genome assembly GCA_039513925.1 of Platanthera zijinensis. Classification (NCBI taxonomy): domain Eukaryota; kingdom Viridiplantae; phylum Streptophyta; class Magnoliopsida; order Asparagales; family Orchidaceae; genus Platanthera; species Platanthera zijinensis. The sequence continues at coordinate 52,249,307 of CM077092.1, forward strand.
CATAGACAACACCCCCTTTGACAATAGTTTTTACTATTTTGGCAATACTTGGCAGTTTTAGGCAATAACTTTTAAGTATTGCTAAATGCAAAAAATGTTGTGGTGTCAAACAAGTATTGTGTAATTTGGTACCAAATAATTACTTAATTACTCAAAATAATTATCATGTCAGTGTACCTGTTTTGAGTCATTTACAGTTATCATATCTGTTATCATACAAGTATTATATAGATTTCACAATTGATTTAGTTATCTATATGCATATTCATTATGAATGCTAGACTTATTGCGGCCAAACTCGACGCCCCGGACGAACGGATTAACCAGGACCGTCTTAGCTCACGGAACGGTCGAGCGCGCACACAGTTAATGTGAGAGAGATTATGCACACGATATTTTGATGTTGAAAACCCCCTTAATCGGGTAAAAATCACACGACCAGATCTGTGTCGGTCGAACTCCACTATCTGCTTTGGGTTACAACTTGCTTGGGGAATCGAGGATGATAGATCGCTACTCGTTACACTTTGGAGATGAATGGGGGTCACTTAGGCTCACGGAGAGCAACAGACTGCTCCGCGCGAGACTACATGTTGGGACGTTGCGGGCGAACGAGCACTAACTGTAGCAGGAATTTCCTTCTTGCCGCACACTTGGGACATAGACGGATTTTTGATGGAGCGGCAGTGGCTCGAAGACGACTCGAAGGTGGCTTGTAGGAGGAATCTGACAGAGCTCTGACCTGAGGAGGAAGAAAGCATAGAAGAGAAAGATGAGAAATGAGGAGGCATATGGGCCTTTTTATAGTCTCCATGGTGATTACGCGGATATTCGCATACTGTAACCACCAATATCTTAACTTTAAGTATAGTTCAGGACAAATATTATTCACATATGTAATTTTTCTAAACACAGGCCCCAACTAAAAACATGTCCCATCACTATTGATGGAGGTTACGCGAGTAGTTACCAGCACATCGGACGGTCGCGATCATGGCAAGAGGATCGAACGAAGGGGAAGGCGCCCAAGGAGGGCAAGAGAGGCTGTCGGCCACCACCTTAAGGGTGGCCGGCCCCGACGAAGACGGTGGGACACTGGAGCGACGCTTACCGGGGGTGCGGCTGGCCGGCCGGATAGGGCTGGTCGGCTATAGCCGGGCAGCACACCAGGCACGACCCCGATGGCCATCGCTGGGAGCGGACTCGGCGCCGGCCGCCGGGAGCGGCCCCTGCGCTGGTCATCGAACGCGGCCTCGACGCCAGCCGCCGGGCACAGTGTTGGGCCCATTGCCCACAATGTCCTGGATTTGAGTGAATTCAATCTTATCAATGATATACACATGTCTGTAGATGACTATGATAGGTCAGGTAGCCTAAGTAGCTAAGTCAGGTAAACACTTACCTAAGGTGTGGGATGACAGAAATCTGTCTAAGTTCACATGCGTTGAGTGAAGGAACATCACTCAACGCCAGATGACTTATAGAGCTGAGTGTAGCCTATACTGTTATAGCCTAAGTTGGAATGAGCTAAAATGTGTCTAAGTCCACAGGCGTTGAGTGATGTCAACTCACTCAACGCCATGCTACTAAAGAAAAAGTTGGCTAAGTGTTTTGACGTTGAGTGATGAATACACACTCAACGCCATACAACAAAAAAGCTGTAAGTCGAGCTAAGTTCAGAGCTTGAGATTCTGAGTTCGTCGAGCTCAGTTGAGAGTTCATCGAATTGAGTTCAAAGTTCTTCGAGCTTATAATTCACCATTCATCTAACTCAGAAAGACAGTCTATGCCCAGTGCTTATTAAATACAAAAAATTGGCTATGGCAGAAAGCGTTGAGTGAGGCGTGCTCACTCAACGCTCTCAATGCTTCAGTTGCTAAAGAAGCATATATATGGCTAAGACATATGGCGTTGAGTGAGGGTTGTTCACTCAACTCCTAGAAAAAGATTTATATTTTAAGTAGTTTGGCGTTGAGTGAAGGTTACTCACTCAACGCAAAGAGACAGTAAAATTGTAAAAGTGGTTTGGCATTGAGTGATGCTTACTCACTCAACGTCTATTCTCTGATGCTCGATTTTGGCAAAGTCCACAGGTGCTGACGTCAGCATAATCGACAAGGTCAACTAAGGTCAATTCAGACACAGAGAAGCTACATTACACGACAAAACTTGTTGTGAAGCTATTGTACGTCTTCTTCCGTTAAAGCAAGGCGCAACTGGAAGTTGCTAGTGGGGCCCACCCATCTTTAAGACTCGTTGATCGACGAACTACAAAAGGAAGAGATAGGGCCAAGACAAAGATAACTTTTAGGGCATACAATATTCAAAAAGGAGAGCAGTCATCTTCATCTTCTTCGCCATTGCTGTATGTGAAAAGCTTGAAGCTCTCCAGCAAGAAAAGTTCAGTTAGCTGTGCAAGTGTCCATCTGCCATAGTAGATTCAGAATCAGTTCTGAAGAATAAAGAACCTTCATCCTTTGACAGGTTCAGTGAGATGTTTGAAGAATCAAGATCAAAAGATCTTTAGCCTTCAGCAGTAAGTTCAGAAGTTATCTTCTAAGTTCCTCCAACAAATCCTTTCCCTACTGTGAGAAGAGTTGGAGCAGAAAGTTTTCTTCTCAAGTGGTTGACACAGAAATTTATCTGTGTTAATGTTAATTTAACTATTTCTTTTTGTAGGATCCTTCTGGATCTGAGTTGTAGGACCTTTTGGTCTGAGGTAAGGCAAATTTGCCTCAGCTGTAGGAGAGTGCTGCTATCTGAGGTAGGTGAGTTTTACTCACTGAGAAGTAAGACAGTTTTGCCTGAACTATAGGAGAGTGCATCTCTCTGAGATGTAAGAGCAAGCTTGCTCTGAGGTAGGGCTATCCTCCATAGCCTAAGTGGTAGGGAATAAGTGCCTGAGGTAGGTGATACTTGTATCACTGAGTGTCGGCCTTTGTGGCTGAGGTGTAAGTATTGAAGGAGACTGAGAGATCCTGAGGGATATGAGGTGTAAGCTCCTTAGAGCATTGGTTTGGAGAAGTGCATTGACTAACATAAAGTTAACAAGGTGGGAGGAGAGTGAATGTACCCATAATTTTGGGGAACCACTATAAAACACTTGTGTTCTTTTCTGTGTTTGCTTTTATTTTCTTAATTATAGGTGCTAAGGACAAGCTCTAGATCACTCTAAGCTGAAAGATAAAAAGAAACAAACAAGTGATTTAAAAAGACTATCAAAAGACCTAAGCAGACCTATTCACCCCCTCTAGGTTGCTAGCTACCTTGAAAATAAGATCTTTCAAGTGGTATCAGAGGGAGGTTACTCAAAAAGGATTTAACAATCTGAGTGATCCTCCAAGGTAGCTGCTGCTAAGTGGTCATGGGATCAGGAGAGAGCCAGAGAGAGCTGAGTTTCAAGAAACTCCCCATCTACAGAAAGGAGTAGTTTGGAATATGGAAGGAGAGGGTGAGACTATTCATTGAAGCCTATGATCCAAGAATTTTTATAACTATTATGGAGGGACCTGTCATTCCTATGAAGGTCTCTGCTCTTGATGCCAACATCCAGACACCAAAGACACACTCTAAAATGACCAAAGATGAGGTCATACTAGCTGGACTGGACAAGATAGCATAGAACATCATTGCTAGTGTTGTAGATGACTCAACCTTCCTGAACTTGGTTCACTGCCAGACCTCCAAGGATATGTGGGACACCCTTGGGGTCTATATGGAGGGTACTGATGAGGTAAGAGATGATAGTAAATCTATGCTCAACTAAGAGTATGAGGCTTTCAGGAAAATCCTGAAGGAGAACATAACTACCTATTATGAAAGATTCTTCAGGATCATAAATGACTTGAAGACCTATGGAAGGGTCTTCAATAATAATGAAATTAATGACAAGTTTCTCAAATCTCTCACTAGAGACTGGGATACTAAGATCTGTGCCATAAGAGAGAAGGCCAAGCTTGCTGACACTCCTCCCAAAATATTGTTTGGGAAGCTTCTCTCCTATGAGATGCAGCTGGCTGCCAGGAAGGAGGAGGATTCCTCCAACAAATCACTGGCCAAAGAAAAGTCCTTGGCCTTCAAAGCTAAAAGCACAAGGAAAGTAAAGGAAAGGATTCCTTCTCCACCAAGGAGACCAGCTGAGTCAGACAGCTCTGACTCAGAGGCATCATACAACAACATGTTTGATGAAGATTTTGCAGCATTTTACAAACAACTCCAGAGGTTTATGAAGAAGAAGCATTGGAAGAAAATGCCTTTCAATTCCACTCATCACAGAAAGAACCAGTCCAAGACTTATAGGTATGGTTCTAAACATATTAAATATAACACCTCTAAAGTAATTTTCTACTATTTCAGCAAGCCTGGGCATGCGAACTGACTGCTTAGAGAAGAGGAAGGAGACTGAAGAGAAGAAGCAGTACCAACACAAAGGAAAGAAGTAAAAGTCCTTCATTGCCAAGAAGGAAAAGAGTTGGACAGACTCATCATCTTCTGAGTCTTAAGAAGAGGAAGCCTATATTGGGCTAGTTACTGCTACTATTAAAGATGAAGCTATTGCAGCAGGAGAAGTCAATCCTCCAGGGAGGATAGGAATCAGTGCCCCTCTGATACTATGAGACAGTGAGTCAGAGGTCGATAAAGATGTCCACAGCTACATAGGGCTGATGACAATGACAGATGAGGAAGGAAACCAGGATCAGCCTGGTTAGAGCAAGGTACATCTATCACCTAACTCTGCTTATTTGTCTGAGTTTGAGACTAATCCTTGCTCAGAAGCCTCTTCACCCCGTGGGGAAGAAGATTCTGGATCTGAAGAAGATGTCAATCAACTGATTGACAAGTATGGAGAACTTCTGAATGCCATCAAGAAGTCAAGAAGTTGTCTAAGAAGCAAGCTAAAGAGATTTTATCTCTTAAGCTTGCAGTTTCCCAGCAGACTGTAACAACAAATCTGCTGGACCAGAAAGCTAGGGAAATTAGCCAACTGAAGTCCCTCTTGGACATTCAGGTAGCCTCCATCAAGCACAAGAATTGTCTCATCAGGGAGCTTGAAGAAAAGCTTGAGAAGGAGAAAATATTAGTGGCTAGCTATTCTAAGCCAAGTACTTTCCTCCCCTTTATAGACTCCTCCTCTCAAAAGGGAAATAAGGGGTTGGGATTCAAGGGAAGCACAAGAGTTTCTCCTTACAAAAGGAAGGGCACAACTCCATCTCTACCTCAGCCTATTGCTTCTAAGCCTCCCATTATTTTAAAAAAAGTTTTGATACCTTCTAACAGGTATGGCCAAGAAAGCTCTTATGTTCATTGGGAGAGGGGTTGTTCATCTAGAGTGAACAAAGATGTTCACTGTCATGGTGAAAGTTTTGGCAGGGTGTGTGCAGTCAAGGCTGTCAATGAGAAATTTCAAATGGACCAATCTGGACCATTTGTCTTTGGTGCTTCTGCACTAACTCTCAAGAATGTTGCTGCAGCTAAGGCTCATAATCAGATAGCAAAGGTTCTGACTAAGGGCAAGTCTAAGAATCAGGCTGATCTAGGCATATTTGAAGCCATCAGAAGCATGCTTTCTGAAAAGAAGCTAGTTGTTGCTGGCACTTAGGGCAGACCAAATCTGCCAGCTATAAGACTTACCTTCAGTCAAATTCAGGCTGAAAGAAATCAGAAAAAGGCTGCAACACATCTTCCTCCTATCAAGATTGATTCTCATCAAGCTGCAGGGCCTTCACAGAAAAGAATATATAACATACATGATTATTTGTGCTGTGGTAAGATAGGGAATTTTTCCATTGACTGCTGGCACAATCCCAATATGGCCAGAGCTAGGGTCAGTCCACTAGTCAGAAATTCTGTTAGTGGACATGTTCAGTTTCATGCTAACATGCACCTAGGACCCAATAGATATTGGGTTCCTAAGGTTAAGTAATTTGTATATTGCAGGATAGTTCAAGGTATCATACCCCTATATGGTACATGGACAGTGGCTGTTCCAAGCACATGATTGGAACAAGGAGCAACTTAAAGGAGTTTACTCCAGTAAAAGATGGACCTAAAGTCATCTTTGGAGATTCAGATAGAGGTGTAACCAGAGGATATGGTAAGATCACCAATAGCATAGTCACCATCACCAAGGTGGCTTATGTTGAAGGGTTGTAGCACAACCTTATAAGCATAAGACAGCTTTCTGATCTTGGCTATGTAATTGTCTTCCACTAGGATGAGTGCCTAATTAGGAGGTCAAGTGACCAAGAGGTCATCTTGACAGGCACTAGGAGTGAAAATGTTTATTGCTTGAACTTTATATGTCTAGAAACAGATTCTCCTATATGTTTAGTGGTAGATAATAAAGTCTCCTACTGTGTCCAGTGGCACATGAGATTAGCCCATTTGAATTTCAAGACTATTGGCAAGCTCTTTAGTCAAGACCTAGTTAGGAATGACCCTAATGTGAAGTGCTCTAAGGAGGGCATTTACTCAGCTTGCCAAAAGGGTAAGCAGACAAAAGTCTCCTTCAAGGGTATTGGGACCAAAGACTTTGTGAAGTGCTTGTACCACTTGCACTTGGACCTATTTGGAATGTTAGTTCACAGTCTTGGAAGAAAAGTCTACACCCTTGTGGTAGTTGATGACTATTCCAAGTTTACTTGGATATTCTTTCTTAAGAAGAAGCATGAAGCCCTTGATGTCTTCATGAGGTTTGTCAAGCAAATTTAGAATGAGCTTGGCTGTTCTGTGATCAAAATCAAAAGTGACCATGAGACAGAATTCCAATTTGATAGCATGGCAAAGTTATATGAAGAGCATGAGATTCATCAAGAATTCTCTTCTCCTAGAACACCCCAGCAAAATGGGATAGTTGAGAGGAAAAATAGGACTCTCATAGAGGCTGGTAGAACACTGTTGAGTGACATATCTCTCCCAAAATATTTCTGGGCTGAGGCAGTAAATACTGCATGTCATGTCCTCAATAGAGCCTCTATCACCAAAGGCCACAAGAAGACTTCCTATGAGATCTTGAAGGGCAAAAAACCAAATCTAGGCTATCTCAGAATCTTTGGTAGTAAATTCTTTGTGCTTCACAATGGCAAGTCCTATGTGATTAAGTTTGCTGCCAAATCCTATGATGGAATATTTGTTGGATACAAAAATCATAGCAAAGCCTATAGGATCTAAAACTTGAAAAGCCAAGTTGTAGAAGAATCAGTTCATGTAGTCTTTGATGAGTCTACCATGATTAAAAATGGACTACCAAGTTCCTCTTATAGTACTACAGGTACAAAACAGATGATGGACAAGCTGACCATCAAGGAAGCATCACCAGTCATCCAAGATGATATGGATACTCCAGAAGATCTACCTGACACAATGGGAGTGGATGAAGATCTACAAGAAGATACCACTATTGCTGAAAAGAAGACTGCCACCTGCAGTCAGACATATGAGAGATCATCCAGCACACCGGATCATTGGTGAGGCAAGTCATGGAGTAATGAAAAGGAGTAGAAGTAAGAACACAGCCATGTATTCAAGCTTTCTATCCCAAGTGGAGCCCAAGAAGTTTGAAGAGGCCAACATAAACTAGCATTGGATTGGAGCTATGTAGGAGGAACTGAACTAGTTCAAGAGGTGCAGGATCTAGAAGCTGGTTCCCAGACCTCATGGTCATAATTTCATTGGAGTCAAGTGGATCTACAGAAACAAGCTTGATGAAAATGGCATTATAATTAAGAACAAGGCCAGACTAGTAGCTAAGGCGTACAAGCAAGAAGAAGGGATTGATTTTGATCAAACCTTTGCCCCTATAGCAAGATTGGAGTCCATCAGATTATTCCTTGTATATGCATCACACAAGGGATTCAAGGTCTACCAAATGGATATAAAGTCAGCCTTCCTAAATGGTGACTTAAAAGAAGAAGTCTATGTTAAGCAGCCTCCAGGTTTTGTAGTTCCTAACTCACCTGATTTTGTTTATAGACTTAGGAAAGCTCTATATGGGCTGAAGCAAACCCCCAGAGCATGGTATGAGACATTGTCTAGTTTTCCTATTGAGAACAAATTCTCAAGTGGGAAAATAGACAAGACCTTATTCCTAAGGAAATCTAAGGGTAAGATCATCCTAGTCTAGATCTATGTAGATGACATCATCTTTGGATCTACTGATGACAACCTCTGCAAAAAAGTTTGTTAATCTCATGTAGTGGAAGTTTGAGATTAGCAGTATAGGGTAACTTAAGTTCTTTTTGGGCCTCCAAGTAAGACAGACTGATGATGGCTTTTCCATATCCCAGTCTAAGTTCACTAGGGAGTTAATCAAGAAATACATGGAGAATTCCTCCACCATGAGCACTCCCATGGGGTCAAGTATGCTTGTAGGTAAAGATGAAGCAGGGAAACCTGTTGATGAAACTTTGTATAGAGGGATAATTGGCTCTCTTCTATATCTGATTGCAAGTAGGCCAGACATCATATATTCTACATGTGTTTGTTCTAGGTATCAGTCTTGCCCTAAAGAATCTCACTACTCTGCAGCTAAGAGAATCTTGAGGTATCTTAAGGGCACTCTAGATCTTGGCCTTTGGTATCCTAGGAATGAGGAGTTTGAACTAACTAGCTATTTAGATGCAGATTTTGCAGGCTGCAAAGAAGATAGGAAGAGCACATTTGGCACCTGTCAGTTCTTGGGAGGGAGACTGGTATTTTGGAGCAGCAAGAAACAAACAAGTGTGGCGATATCAACTGTAGAGTCAGAGTACATATCAGCAGGAAGCTGTTGTGCTCAGTTATTGTGGATCCAACACCAGCTTCAAGACTATAACCTCCAGATAAGTAGAACTCCTTTATTCTTTGATTCTACTAGTGCAATTTCTATTGCTAGGAATCCTGTCTCCCATAGCAGGATTAAGCACATAGAGATTAGATATCATTTTATTAGGGAGCATGTGGAATGTAAAGACATCACCCTTGAGTTTGTCCCAATAGACAAGCAAGTGGCTAACAACTTCATTACGCCACTAGATGAAGCCAAGTTTAACACCTTCAAATTTGAGTTGGGTATGTTAAACTTAGTATAGCTTCAGTTGCTTCTCATCTGGTTGCAAACAATTTGGCATTATGTAGATAAGATGGTCCTTTAAAGAAATGAAGATTCACCAATTGAGGGGGAGAAAGTCCAGCACAATTCCAACATTTCACTACTGCCTAATTGAGGGCGAGCAAGTGATAAGATGATCAGTTGATCAGGTGCATCCTACCAGCTATATGCTATAGTCAAAAAGCGGGAGAGGATAAGATGATCAGATAAGCAAGGCAGCAACAATTCAGGGGAAGCAGATGACAGATGCAGTAATGTTCTATTCTGTAAGCAGGGAAGTGTGGTAACTATAGATCACATCTCAATTATTTAGTTTTCTTTTATTATGCCTTTTGTTGTATGGATCTGTGCATGTCATTGACTTTGCTTAAGAGTTTTGTCTTCCTCAAATAGGGGGAGATTGTTGGGTCCATTGCCCACAATGTCCTGGATTTGAGTGAAGTCAATCTTATCAATGATATACATATGTATGTAGATGACTATGATAGGTCAGGTAGCCTAAGTGGCTAAGTCAGGTAAACACTTACCTAAGGTACGGGATGACAGAAATCTGTCTAAGTCCACATGCATTGAGTGAAGGAACATCACTCAACGCCAGATGACTTATAGCGCTGAGTGTAGCCTATACTGTCATAGCCTAAGTTGGAATAAGCTAAAATGTGGCTAAGTCCACGGGAATTTAGTGAAGTCAACTCACTCAACGCCATGCTACTAAAGAGAAAGTTGGCTAAGTGTTTTGGCATTGAGTGATGAATACACACTCAACGCCATACAGCAAAAAGGCTGTAAGTCGAGCTAAGTTTAGAGCTTGAGATTCTGAGTTCATCGAGCTCAGTTGAGAGTTCATCGAACTGAGTTCAAAGTTCGTCGAGCTCATAATTCACCATTCGTCGAACTTAGAAAGACAATCTATGCACAGTGCTTATTAAATACATAAAATTAGCTAAGGCAGAAAGTGTTGAGTGAGGTGTGCTCACTTAATACTCTCAACTCTTCAGTTGCTGAAGAAGTAGATATATGGCTAAGGCAGATGGCGTTGAGTGAGGGTTGTTCACTCAACGCTTTCAATGCCTAGAAAAAGATTTATATTTAAGTAGTTTGGCATTGAGTGAAGGTTACTCACTCAATGCAAAGAGATAGTAAAACTGTCAAGTGGTTTGGTGTTGAGTGATGCTTACTCACTCAACGCCTATTATCTGATGCTAGATTTTGGCTAAGTTCACAGGTGCCGACGTCAGCATAATCAATAAGGTCAACTAAGGTCAATTCAGATACGGGGAAGCTACACTACATGACAAAACTTGTCGTGAAGCTACTGTACATCTTCTTTCGTTAAAGCAAGGCACAGCTGGAAGCTACAGGTTGGGCCCACAAATCTCTAAGAGTCATTGATCAGCGAACTACAAAAGGAAGAGAGCGCCAAGACAAAGATAACTTTTAGGGCATACAATATTCAAAAAGGAGAGCAGCCATCTTAATCTTCTTCGCCATTGCTGCATGTGAAAAGCTTGAAGCTCTCCAACAAGAAAAGTTCAGTTAGCTGTGCAAGTCTCCATCATCCACAGTAGATTCAGAATCAATTCTGAAGAATGAAGAACCTTCATCCTTTGACAGGTTTAGTGAGCTGTTTGAATACTCAAGATCAAAAGATCTTTAGCCTTCAGCAACAAGTTCAGAAGTTATCTTCTGAGTTCCTCCAGCAAATCCTTTCCATACTATGAGGAGAGTGCTACTATCTTAGGTAGGTGAGTTTTACTCACTGAGAAGTAAGGCAGTTTTTCCTGAACTATAGGAGAGTGCATCTCTCTGAGATGTAAGAGCAAGCTTGCTCTGAGGTAGGGCTATCCTCCATAGCCTAAGTGGTAGGGAATAAGTGCCTGAGGTAGGTGATACTTGTATCACTGAGTGTCGGCCTTTGTGGCTAAGGTGTAAGTATTGAAGGAGACTGAGAGATCCTGAGAGATCTGAGGTGTAAGCTCCTTAGAGCATTGGTTTGGAGAAGTGCATTGACTAACATAAAGTTAGCAAGGTGGGAGGAGAGTGAATGTACCCATAATTTTGGGGAACCACTATAAAACACTTGTGTGCTTTTCTGTGTTTGCTTTTATTTTCTTAATTATAGGTGCTAAGGACAAGCTCTAGATAACTCTAAGCTGAAAGATAAAAGAAACAAACAAGTGATTTAAAAAGACTATCAAAAGACCTAAGCAGACCTATTCACCCCCCTCTAGGTTGCTAGCTACCTTGAAAATAAGATCTTTCACACAGCGCAGGCGTCGAGTGTCGGCTGCAAAGCGTAGCACTGGTTGGTGGCAGGAGAGAGGATACGACCTTGGTGGACGACCCCGGGCGGTCCAGAACCCTAGCGAGCGGATTGCGCGCGATTGCGCATGCCGATTGCGCGCGTGACTGTTCCCTCTTGATCTCTATTTTGGATGATGGGATCATGTGGAGTTGGCTAATTGCACCCCAATAATACTATAAATGGGCTTTTCCCCATCAATTGCCTCCCTGAAATCCTCGGTGTTAGAAACCATTTGAGAAGAGTGAGATTTTCTTCTTCTTCTATGAGGGATTCTTCCGATAGTGGTAATGGTGATGGTGAACGGAGAGGTGCTAAAGAAGACGAATGATGGCGCTTCGCAAACAAAGGTAAGCCATAAAGAAGGAGAAAACGGGGAACGTGCGCAGACGAGTGAGGTCAGATGCGAAGCCAACGAGCGGAGCATATCGTCGTGGGGATGGGCTCGCTTGCTAGGGCACCTCTCAATGCGGGCTCCCCCGTGCATGGGCGCGCATCCCGGGTGCGCAAGGGCGCTCACCCCGGGCACGCGTAGAGGCCCCTATCATGCGCGTGCACCGGGCGCGCGCTCACCCGGGTGTTGCGGGGGCACGCGCACCTTAGTGTGTGGGTTCACACGTCTTGGCACACATGTGCGCGGGCACCTCTATGTGTGCTCTTTGTCACACGTGCATTTGGTGCGCGTGTACGTGCTACTAGGTGTGTACCGTGCGCTCTACTAGGTGCGTGCAGCAGACCCCTTTGTTTGTGTGGGTTCTTGCACCCCTCTTTTGGGTAAGCGGGTCGTTAGTTGTGCTTGGCTTGCGTGTGGATTGTGTGCGTGTGATTTTGTGCCTTCTTGCGCACAATCTGCGTGGCTTTTGACTTCCCATGTCGAGATTGCAGGCGCTCAATTGAACACCCACTACTTGATCGATTTTGTCTAACCTTTGTTTTTTTTTTCAGATTTATAAACATCCTGCGAGGTCCATACGGTTGTGCTCTATGCTCACTACTGAGCATGTTGTGGTTTGGAGGAAAAGATGCGGGTTACCTGCTGATCTTGACGTGAAGATACCTTATGCTAAAAAGAGGGTTTAGAACCCACATTGTGGTTAGTTGGCAATTTGTGAGACAACGTCGAGATCTGGCTTTTTCTTTCCACTATGCGAGGAGATGGTGGAAATTATGAAGTTTTGTGGCGTCCCGATCTCCAAAATCACTCTACTAGGGATGAATTGCATCATAGGGATGGTAGATTTCTTCAGGGAGCTTGGCTCAAGATTCAATTTGGAGTTATTCTGAGATTGGTGAGATATCTGTGTTGATGGTAGTGACTGTGTCGATATCCGCGACAATAAAAGTTTGCTTGACTTTGAGACCCGGACAGATTGTCGTCATGGGAACACCTTTTTTGGATATGTCAGAAACTCTTGGGGCTTGCCCAAGATCTAGAATTCATTGCTCGATCATTGCCGACGTTTGAGAAAGCGAGAGCGGGACTTTATACTGGGATTCTCAAACTCTCTAGAGTTTGCGAACCTCCTATTCAGTATTTCTTTATTTATGCAAGAGAAACGTCCGTCCCAATGTGGCTTTTCAGTTGATGTTGAGTGCGATATGGTTGCTCCATTAGTTCGCAAGAAGAAGCTTTTTTTGAAGAGTAGCTGTGATGCTAATGCGGAGTTACAAACTTTGCCAAGTTGAAGAAATGACTTGATTGAGGAGGACCCGTATGATGAGCCTACTCCAGTTTATTCAGATCTCGAGATGTTAGAGACTTCTACCCCCGAGTCCCCTACACAGAGGCTGCTACCTCCGAGTGTCTTCTTCTTTGTAGGCAATGAGTGACGTGGTAAGTGAACCGTTCATCTTTCTTTATTTGAACTGATTACTTTGCACTACTTTAACCATTTGTTTGGTGTTTACAGATTGAAGCTTGGGCACTTATAACATTCACGTGGAACGATCATTATGTGAGCTTGAAGGACATATACTTTTCTATTCATGAAAAGCTTCAGGTTGCGGAGGATTCACTTGATGCCTCCAGAGAGAAGCTATATCGAGAGGTATCCCGATTTCGATAGATCGGGTCAGATTTAAAGACAAAGCTAGAGGAATCTCGAGCATCATTGCAGATAGAGAAGTCCTTTTTGGAGAAGACCATATAGACGTTGAAGACTGCTCAGGAGGAGAGTATCGACTAAAGGGCGGAGTTGGAGGCTTCCAGGGCTGAGATAGTGCATCTTTTTTCAGAAGAGCGGGTACTTGAGATGAAGTCGGCTGGACTTGAGGAGTAAATGTATTCCTTAGAATATATGCATGATCACAATTTACTTACTAAGGAGGTCTGTGAGGACATTTGGTCTAGATCGAGGATTTTCGCAAAGTTGCACTCAGATGCGGGGTGTTGAAGGCTTTTGGCCTGGTAGTCAAGCATCTAAAGTGTGACGTCTCGTGCCTTAGCTTTGATGACATTTCTGATGATGAAGGAGGTGATCCCTGAGTTTGATGTATAAGTAGTCGGCGAGTAGTAGCTTGTGCTTTTATCTTTGTATGCTTGTATACATTTGCTTTTTTCTCGTTGAGTCTGATGTATGTTTATCATCGCCCTTTGGTGATTTTGTGTAACGCATTTGCGCATATATTGATATAATAGTACTGTTCTCGTTCTTCTTTTCTTGGTTGGTGGAATCTAATCTTGTGGCAATATCGAAGAGTGTGACAACTTTATCTGAGGGTCAAAGAATATAAGGATTTGATCTGACTGTAGGGCCGAACTTGGTCATAAGAGGAATACCGAAGAATGTAAGTGTTCGATCTAGGTGTCATAGAATGTAAGGATTCGATCTGATGGCGTGGCCGATCTTGGCCATGAGAGGATTGTCAGAGAATGTAAGTATACAATCTGGGTGTCGAAGAATATAAGGATTTGATCCGATGGCATGTCCGAGCCTGGCCATGAGTGGATTACCGGCGAATGTAAGTCTTTGATTCGTGTGTCGTAGAATGTAAGGATTTGATCCAATAGCGTGGTCAAGACTAACCATGAGAGGATTGTCAGAGAATGTAAGTATTCAATCAGTGTGTCGGAGAATGTAATGATTCGATCTGACAGCGTGGCCAAGCCTGGCCATGAGAGGATTCCCGAAGAATGTATGTATTCGATCTGGGTATTGGAGAATGTAAGGATTCAATCTGACTATGCGAACGCGGGGGGTCAGGCCCTGACAATCGTAGGGCACTGGCCTGTAGTAACGATAGAGAATGTAATGATTTAATATGATCGCCGAAGAATATAAGGCTACAATCTAGTTGCATGGCCTAGCATGGCTATGAGCCGATTGCTGGAGAATGTAAGTATTCGATCCGAGTGTCAGAGAATGTAAGTATTCAATCTGGCTATGTGACTGTGAGGGGCCAGGCACTGGAAATGACGGGGCATTGGCCAGCAGTAATGATGAAGAATGTAATGATTTGATCTGATTGCCGGAGAATGTAAAGATTAAATCTAGTTGCGCGACCTATCCTTCTATGAGGCAATTGCCGAAGAATATAAGTATTCGATCTATATATCAGAGAATGTAAATATTCAATCTGACTATGAGACTGCGAGGGGGGAAAGCCCTTGCAATGGAGGGGCATTGTCTTGTAGTAACAATAGGGAATGAAATGATTCGAACCGATCATAAAAGAATATAAGGATTCAATCAAGTTGCGCGGTCTATCCCGGGTGTGAGTGGCTCATCGAAGGATATAAGTATTCGATTTGGGGAGTGTCCTAGTCAGACGGAAGAGTTTGCTCCCAGAGAATGTAAAGATTCGATCAGGAAGTGACAGAGCCTAGTCGAGAATTGCTTGCCGGAAAATGTAAGTATTCGATTTGGGGTGTGGCCTTGCCTGGTCGAAGAGTTCTCAAGAATAAGGAAAACACAATGCAATATTATCAAATTAAAGATAATTTGCACGAGTTATGGCTCACAGCTTTTACATCATACAAAGTAGAAAATCGAAATACAAGAAAAACAATAAATAAATAAAACAAGGATAAGGGTGATTTTGAGTTCTTAATCGATGGAGGGTCTTCCTCTCCTAATGAGAGCTTCCTAGTTCAATAGCGGATTTGCTACGCAGATCGACGTCATTGACATCAAAGGTGATTGCTACTTTCGGTTGAGTCTGCTTTAAGTAGCAGGCGCGAGTTGCCTCCTAGTTCCCGCGAACGACCCCTATAACTCCTGGAGTCGAGAACTTCATGGATAAGTGAGGAATTGACAGAATTGCTCCAAAAATAGACTGTACCATCCTTTCAAAGATGGAATTATAAGGTGAACTTCAGTCAATGACGACAAACTGAATATCATGAGTGTCATGCCTCAGAAATTCATTCATTGTCACTTGTTCCTTAAACGAGAATTGGGTAGTTACTGAAGCTATACTCGGGTCCCGCGATGGGATTGAGATGTTGCTGGGTGAGTTTCATGTTGCAGAGAGTGGATAAGAACAAGACATCGATGGAGCTCCTATTGTCTATAAGAATTCTTTTAACGTTGAAGCAGGGATTTCTAACTCCTACGCAGATGACGAGTGGGTCCTGAGGGGGTGGGTCTGCAACCCTTCAAGTTCTTTATAACTAAAGGAATTGGTGACATCCTGGTTGAGTTCTATACTCTTGTGAGATCCTTCAGCTATTTTGACTAATAATACCTGAATAGAGAGGAATGGGGTCCCTACAATGGTTTCGATATTGCCGAACATTTGTCTAGTGTCGGGGCCCCTTGTGGCACATTCTATTAGTCTCTTCCTTGGCGCGGTCCTTGCTGACCATGCACCTATCCTTACAAAAACCTTCTAAGGACTCCATGGCGGACAAGGCACTCGCTT
This sequence comes from Platanthera zijinensis, assembly GCA_039513925.1. NCBI lineage: Eukaryota > Viridiplantae > Streptophyta > Magnoliopsida > Asparagales > Orchidaceae > Platanthera > Platanthera zijinensis. The sequence continues at coordinate 52,265,560 of CM077092.1, forward strand.
TCATTTTTTAGTTCGGAACATTCCTTGGTAGTGTGACCAGTCATACAATGAAACTCGTAGTACTTCGACTGGTCACTTCTTTGGTTCAAAAACGGCACACTCGGTCGTTGGAATTGTTGGAGCATGCGTTCCGCATCTCATGGTTTGAGAATAACAAATATCGTGATGTATTTGATCTACTTTTTTTTGTGTTTATAGTAAGCAGGTTGTATAGGTTGAATGATGAGACAAGTCCTCAGTCTTGGGCATGATCTAAAAGTGTGTACACTTCAAAAAAAACAAAAGGACGAGTTTTGTGTGCTAAACTTCAAACGGTCATAACTTTCAATCCGGAAGGAGTTATAGAATGTGACACCCCATTCCGGAATGAGAACGAAGTCATCTACAATATGGATAGGGTTAGGATGGCAAAAGTGAAAAGGAAATATCATCAGGCGATAGCCACTATCGCCAGGCGATATCGAAAATGACGTCAGCATGACGAATGCCATATTCCACACGATCCAACCACCAAACCACTATTTGGAGGTATTGCCATGCGATATTGGATATCCCTACGATATCCCCATGATCGAATCATCTCGCGAAAACCTAAGAATCATGGGACACGTGGCAGCCAGAGATGATATCGCTGGAGGGTTATAACCACTATCACTGGGCAATATCTCAAAAATATAAAAAGACTGAATTCTTCTGTGGAGAAGATGAATTTCATTACCTGGAGTATTATTTCCATGTATTCCATCCAGAGAGCTCTAGCCTTTAGAAAACTCCCACTTTCCCAAGAATGTTCAAGATCAAAGAAGAGACAGTTCGTGCGCAGCATTTCAGGCAATCTTTGCAAGGATTCGACGTCGTCTTAAGAGCTTCATTTTGAGGGAGTTTTTATTTTGAATTTCTATTATTTAACTTATATTATCATCTTTGTAATCAGTAGAGAAATCGTTGTCTTGTGTGTGGTATCTAGGTCCGTGTGTGGCTTAGGAGGAAATTGCCGCCTTGTGCATGACATCAAGGTCCTTGTGTGACTTAGGGAGTTTTCAGTGCATTGTGTGCAGTGACTACATCGTGGTGACATCTAGGGTGAGGCTAGTAGCAAGATCGAGGGAGAGATACATTATAGTCGTCCAGTTCTTGGTAAAAGGATCGGTGAAATCAAAAGGAGTTTATATTTTCATAGCCTCGATCTCGAGCTTTATAGAGATGCATTATATTATGTAATCAATTTCTTATGAAATAAAATCATATTATTTATTGTATCATTATCTTGAATTTATTTTCATATCAAAAAATGTTTTAAATAGTGATATCGCTAATAGTAGTAAAGTAATATTGAATTCCGCAATTTCCTAAAAAGTAAATTTTAATATAATACTTTTTGTTAAAATATAAAGAAAAATATAATTACCTATAAACTATTTCATAACTTCATTAATTGACTCTGAGATTTTTATTTAAGAATTAAAATTCCATAAAACCCTTATTAACCCCCCTAAGGGCATCGTAAGATCCAACACATGGTATCAGAGGAAGGTTATTCCAAAAGGGCTTTACAATCGGGAATAATGGCGCTTCATGATCTCGCAACCACTAGAGGGGGAATAAATTTTATTAAATGAAAAATATTTAGCACCACCATTATTTATGGGTAAAAATTATAAAGGATGGAAAATCCTAATGGAAAATTTTCTTAAATCTTTAGATGAAAAAGTTTGGAATATTACTATTAAAAAGCCCTCAAATATGTTAAACAGAAATGAAATGGTTTTAAATGCTAAATCCTTAAATAGTTTATTTTGTGCACTAGGCCGAAATATTTTTAAATAAATATATATATATTTCCTACTAGTTATGAAGTTTGGAAATTTTTTGAAGAAACTTATGATTCTCCATCCACAGGAACAAAACAAGTACTAGACAAGGAGAATATGAATGCATGCATAAGCATTCAAGAAAGCTCCTCCATTGAAGGATCCATTGAGTGCACATCAAATGGATTAGAAGAAGAAAACACATCGTGCAAAAGAGGAACTTAAATCTCATCAATGGAAGATGACGATGAAGATGCCAAAGGAACTATATGTTCAAATCATGCCTCATCCAAAAGTGTTGTAAGAAAATCTAATTCTTCTTTTTTTTATTACAAATTATATTTCTACATATAACATGCTTAAAATTGCTAAACGTAGAATTAAAAAATTGAAAAATATTAATTCAAAATTACGTTTTGAAAATATAAGTTTAAAAGAAAAATTTAATGTAGAAACAAAAATTGATGTGTTTTATGTTTCTCCTTTATGCTCTTTAGTTGAAAATACTACACCTTATTTTGATAGTAATTCTTTTAAAGAAGAACTCAAAGTTTTTGAAAAAGAGCTTTTAATTTCAAAAGATTATAATGAAAGACTATTAAATGAAAATAATATTATATCTCATAAACTAGAATCTTTAAAATTACTTATGCAGAAATTTTCAAATAATTTTAAATCCTTTATTTCTAGTTTATCTTCAAAATTATGTAAAACTTCTACTCGAATTTTAAATACAAGTACGAATAAAAAGAAGAGTGAATATGAAAAGCAACTCAATTATTGTTTGAAAAATAATTTCAAAACTCATAAATCTTCAATTCATTATTTTTCAAACAACTATCACTATCTTTCACAAAATCAATCTTCTCCCAACTCTAAATTAAATGTTTACAAATTTACTATTAATAAAACTTTTAAAAATCACTACGATTATAAGCATCATTTTCATGACTATGGAAATTTGAAACATGTTCAACCAAAGTATGAATGGAGACCCAAAATTAAAAATGAAACATTAACTCCACTTGAAATAGTCCATTCACCACTTTCTCCCCAAATGCCAACACACTATATTTGGGTACCCAAAAGAGCCATCACACTCGGTTCACTTTGGATACCTAAATCTCTTATTCAATAGTACTCAATCAAATGTGTGAAGTAGAAATCAATCTAATATAAAATACATAAAAATTTATTTCACAATATGCTAAAATAAAAAAATTTGTGAAATTTTTTTTATTATTTTTGAGTCAACCCATATTTTGGTCACTTTATATATTTTGATATATGGCTTTCACATATTAAGCCTAAATTCTCTAATAAATCAAATTGTATGAAATTGAATAACAAGTCATATTATTTTAAAATTTCAAGTGGCTTATCTATCTTATTTTCTAGCATCCATACTTATTAAATTCATTGCCTATTATTGTCTTATAATATCATTATAAGTTGAACATTGAATCTCTTAAGTGATATTATCAAGATTAATTAAATAATTTAAAAATCAATTTAATTGAGTCAAAAAATTATACATTAAACATTTTATTCATTGAAAAATATAACAATTATAAGTGATAATTTTTGAAAATTTATTTTACTATGATTAAGTATCATTATACATGTCTTGAACTGTCAGATATTATATATATATTTTTGGATAATTTCTAAAAATAAAACAAAATAAAAATGTGCAAAATAATTCAAATAACACCAAGATATATTCATATTTAAATAATTCATTATAATAAATTAAAATGGATAAATTTGAATATCATATACACCAAAATGATCTTTTATAATTAAACTAATATTCTACCACACTTAGAAATTATGAATCATATGATTGGATATTGGTATTATGTTTAGTACATTGATATGTTACACTATTGTTTGTATGCATCTTATTTATATCTAGACCTTATAATTAATCATATTAAAAAAATTCAAAAAATTTAATGATTTAATTCTAGGTCAACGAAAAAAATATCAAATTCTATATTGAATACATGAAAACCAAATTATATATATTGAACTTTATCATATTGTAGTATTTATATGTTTGTGATGAAGCAAAAGATTATTTATTTCAATTATAGTTATATTAAAAAAAAGGTTTGAAAGTATTAAAAAATCAATGATCAATTCAATTGAAGTAAATATTATTGATATCAAAATCATTGTGTGAATGTATTATGTTTGCATGTATCACATTTTTTTAACCATGGAATAAAATAAAAAAACATAATTACATAATTTTAGGTTTATTATGAGTGAAACTCTATATTTGAATACATAAGATATTATCACTTATTAATGTTATGACAAAACATTGAAATCAAAATTCTAGCATTATCACATAATGAATATTATTATCTACACATAATGAATACAATTAACTCTACTAGTTATTTCATTTTTTCATGATAAAATAAATTAACCGTTGAAATATTAAAAGTTAAATTCAAAATAACTATGTGACTTTAAAATCTACTATAATTTTAAACATCAAATAAACACATAGTTTATGAATTCTTCCTTAAACTTAAATTCTTTGTATATCCATGATTATTTACACATAGTTTGTGTCTCACATTAGCGAGGGCGTGAGATTGTGTGCATTAGAGACCAAACTCTAAGTCATGTCTTGTCCTTAACCGGGGAGAGTTCTAGTGGGGCCTTGTGAGATATTGGGGGGAAAGTGTGCTAGGTTGAGAGTTGTCTTTTATATGCATATGGGATTAACACCCCAACCTATGACATGTATGAAACTCCTCATGTCCATCTGTCACTTAATACGGGGCTAGGGTGTATACATATAGTTTGTGTATTTTTAATCTAGGGCATACTACATCACTATCACAACATGAACATTATTATAAAATCTATTATTATTTATGTCTTGTAGTATATTATATTTTTGTTCGAACATATCATCTTGTGTTTTTCATATTATATACAATTTGGGCATTAATGTGCATAACTTAGCTTCGAAGAAAATAAAAGCAACCAAACTAGCAATCCATCTAGGCAAGTATACCTATCGAACTGTAGCTAGGGGACACAAGTGTCGTATTGAAATCCGGGAACTGTTGAGTACACTTACTCACATGAAGACTATTATTTTATCGAAGGAAAATCTTTTGGGTTAAAAAGAAAATTGCAATTAAGAAAGGAAATAAAGTTAAAGCTAGGAAGAGAACTACTGCAGTAAATTAAAGAGCTATTAGAAGCGATTACGATAAAGGGTTGGAATAATGAGATGGAAATGCACTCGATCAAGAATCACCTCGGCAAAAGTTAATCAAGAAATGCGATAAAAAACCTAAACTTAATAAGGAAAAGTTCCTTGATCGTGGAGGTTCCTAAAGCTTTAACACGCTTCTCTCGAAGTCGTGCCCAACTGAGTTTAGGAAGATCCGAACGACTTTCGTCTAAATCGTAGGCCTAAATCTCGCTTTACGCAGTGAACCCCACTATTAGAATTTACTCCAATCCGAGAGATTTGGACGTCTGCCTCTCTCGAGGGTTGCATACAAATTCCTTTCCTCTTGAGTGCTCACTTCAAACTATCGGCCTCTTGGCTAGCCAAGAATGAAAGCTAAGGTGGAGAGTATATATCGATGATATATCTCTAACCCAAAAGAAATCAAGAGTAATTAAAGACTAAACCCTAAAAAGAAAAGGTAAAATTAAAGCAGCATAACTTAATCGCTCGAACCTCGGATCATCAAGATCGAGTAAAAGGAGGATTTAGTTACTCATGGTGTAGAGAAAGAAAATTATATCTAGACTTTGAAAACTGACAGCGAGCAGAATTGAAAGAGAAAAACGAGCTATTTTATTTCTTAGTGAAGAAGAGTCAAGAGGAGGGCATACATATACTATGAGGAAAGCATCCACCAAGACTACAAGTACAATGAGAAAATAATACAGAAAAGATACAAGGATTTGCATGAAAACCAAATAAATAAAAAGGACTAGAAATGAGGAGGGAGAGAAGGGCTTAAAACCGTAACTACGCTAATTAGCAACACCTCTCCTCCCAAGATCTGGATGCCCAAACCCTGGAAGATGATCACTATTTATAGATTTTTTTCTGGCTGGGTCACGCCCTTGGAGGGCGTGACAATAGGGCGTGTCTGATTCGGTGCGACATATGGGGCGTTGGAAATAAATTCTGGCACGGTTGCTGGGTTGCATGCCCCTCGAACACGCCTGTGGAGGGCATGACACCTGGACGTGTCGGATTTGGCGCGCTTAAATTAAGCTCTGTACTGACTTCTCAGGACTTGGCAGGACACGCTTGGCAGACACTCCTGTGGAGGGCGTGACAGTAGGGCGTGTCTGCTGATTTTTGTTGGAGATTGGCTTCGGACCGACGGCTTCATTCCACTGGGTTACATGCCCTTGGTACACGCCCGGGAAGGGCGTGACTAGGGGGCGTGTCACAGCAAAATCTGGCAGAAACCTGAAAATAAAAAGAAACATGTTAGTGATGAAATTATATACAAAAACAGGCCAAAATATGGGCATACAAGACATGGTTTGTGTATTAAAACCTAAAAAATACTCTAATAGTTTAGGCTGTAAAACGTATTATCAAATTCCCCCAAACTTAAGTTTTGCTTGTCCCCAAACAAATATATAAAAACTAGACTATCATAAAAGTGACTATTCAAAAGTTCAAATTATGCTATCACAAGTACTATGTGAAATTCTAAACAGGGAAAAGGTGAAACGTAAATCTAAAACAGTTATTTAAACATGGTTTAATTTTTATAGACTTTACTTAACAAAAATAAATCATCCAAAAAATTGTAATAGAATTCTTTAAACAATTTAAACAAAGCAACAAAATGAAAAATGAATTGAAATGTTACTTGATTCTACGAGGCATTTTATACCAAAATTAAACAAAGAGCAATAATCTATATTTAAATTCAAGACTTAACTAATCTACTATTTCTCTTTACTTAGCTTATAAGAAAATCTAGGAGCATGAATTAATAGGACTTAATAGGACTGAAATGTTTGGTTTAGGCATAAAATTAGGTATGGAGTTCAAAGATAAGCATGAAGGCTTAAATTCATGCTAAACCAAAATAAAGAGCTTCAAAATAAAAAAAAAGTTTGCTTCTCCCTTTTCGTATTCTGCTTTTCTTTTTCAAAGGCCATAATAAATTGTCTTTATATATATATATATATATATTTTCATTTTGAATTGGACAATCAAAAGTAAACATTTCTTCTGAGCATCTTTTTTCAAAAAGATTTCCACAAATTTATACAATATGAAATTTATGAAGCTCAAAGTTTCAGCGTGATAAGAAGGGTTGGAAAACTTTGGCTTTGGTGAAAATGAAATGTGGAGCTTTCAATTGAAATAGGAAAAATGTTCAAAAGAGGTTAACTAGGGGATAATTTTAGGGTTGGCAAGAAAGCTCAAACAAAAACAAAAATGGCTTATATCATTTTCATGCACCTAAAGTTTTCCTAAAGCATTAGCTTTTAAAAAGTTCAAAAAGTAGGTCCTAAAAATTAAATATAGACTAATGAACTTGGTTTAAAACTTAGGATAATATGAGTCTAAAATCGTTCACATCTACTGTGCTAATCAAAAGTTGACTTTGCAAAAAGTATCCAAAAAGAAAAAAGAAAAATAGTGGATGATGAATTTTTTTTATTTTTTGGGAGAGTAAAAGAAAATAAATAAAGAAAACCATAATGAAAAATGCAAGTTTTGGAAAAAAACATTTCACTTTAACATGCTACCGTGAATTAGAAACACAGCATGTCCAACATTTTACTTATGAAAAAAAATTAAAAAGGAGGATTAGAAATTTTATAAATAACAAGTGCTTTATATAAGATTTTGAGAAAAACAAAACAAAAGTAGGGGTACTATTGAAATACCAAAGAAATGTCTAAACTATTGGATTTTTTTAAAAAAAACTTTACAAAAAACCGAAGAAATAAAAAAAAAGGCAGGAGGAAGTCCTTAGCAAAAAGAAGGAGGAAGTCCTCCCCCAAGCTTAAAATGGACATTGTCCTCAATGGCAAAAGAAGGGGATTGGAGAAGGAGAGAAAACTAAAGTACAGAACTGAAAGACAGAATTAAAAAACATGTACTTCCCCAGATTTATTTACTGCGAGAGCTGAGTGATGCCGCTCCCCTAGATGTCTTCTTCGTGATGGAATCAGTAGACGATCGTAGAAGCTTCAGCTTGCCGGAGCCGTTCGAGGCAAAAAATTTTAAAATAAAGAAAACAGAAAAAGAAAACTTGGGTTGCCTCCCAAGAGCGCCCTTTGTTTATAAAGTTCGTTGAGCTCGACCCAACACAAGAATATTGTCCAAGATATTGTTGTCCAGGAATAAAATAGTTTTTAACAACAAGTAAAAGTTCGAAGTTAGAGTTCGTGCAGCAGATACTTAATAGTGTTTGGACTGACATCATCATCACCAGAGAAATAAAGTTTAAGACGCTGACCATTCACTTTGAAATTACCCTTCTCAGGGTGAGAAATTAAAATAGTACCATAAGGAAAAACTTATAGAAAAGAAAAGGGGCCAGACCAACGAGATTTTAATTTTCCAGGATATAACCGCAATCGAGAATTATATAAAAGAACTTGGTCGCCCGGCTTAAAGGTTTTCAGATGCCTTAAGTGTTTATCGTTCAAACACTTTGTCCGTTCTTTATAAAGTTTGTTATTTTCGTAAGCTTAAGAGCGCCATTCGTCGAGTTCATTGAGTTGAAATTTTCTAAGGTTGCCAACGGAATGGGGGTCAAAGTTTAAAAATCTCAACGCCCAAAAAGCACGGTGTTCTAATTCTACGGGTAAATGACATGATTTTCCATAGAATAGCCGATACGGCGTACATCCGAGGGCAGTTTTGTATGCAGTTCGGTAGGCCCATATGGCATCATCTAATTTTGCTGACCAGTATTTCCTAGAAGATGAAAAAGTCTTTTCTAAAATTCTTTTTATTTCTCTATTAACTACTTCGACCTGTCCGTTAGTTTGGGGGAGGTAGGTCGTTGAAAGCTTATGCATAATGCCGTATTTGGCAAGGATTTTTGAAAATTATGCGTTACAGAAATGAGAACCCCTATCACTAATGATGGCTCGAGGCGTACCGAATCGAGAAAATAATTTTTTCAAAAAAGTAACTACAACTCAGGAGTCATTCATAGGAAGAGCTTGGGCCTCTGACCATCGTGAAACATAATCAACGACAACTAAAATATACTTATTTTTGTAGCTAGAAGGAAGGGGGCAAACAAAATTGATTCCCAAGAGGTCAATAATTTCGCACTCAAGAAAATAATTTTACGGCATTTCATTTTTGTTTGAAATGTTGCCCGACCGTTGGCAACTATCACACCTACTCACAAAGGCTTGCGCGTCTTTAAACAGGCTAGGCCAGTAAAAACCCGCGTAAAGCACCTTGTGAGCGGTGCGAGCAGCTTGATAGTGCCCACCTATCAGACCTTCATGTAAGTGTTTTAAAATATCTGAACCTTCTTCATAAGAAACACATCTCCTTATCACTTGATCCGCACAAATTCTGAAAAGATGTGGGTCTTCCCAAAAGTAGTTCTTTAGCTCAGAAAAGAATTTCTTCTTTTGCTGAGAGGAGAACTCTTTTGGGAGCACCCGGGCCACTAGATAGTTGGCGATGTGTGCGAACCAAGGAGAATTAGATGTGTTAATTGAAAGCAGCTTCTCATCGGGAAAATAATCATTAAAAGATTCTTCATTTAATTTTTCTATAAAAGGATTATCTAGTCTGGAGAGATGGTCGGCGGCCAAGTTCTCAGCTCCTCGCTTATCACGGATCTCTAAGTCAAACTCCTGGAGGAGTAAGACCCAGCGAATCAAGCGCGGCTTGGCATCCGTTTTGGCAAGAAGATATTTGAGGGCCGAGTGGTCCGTAAAAACAATAATTTTTGAAAGTGTAATATATGGACGAAATTTATCGAAAGCGAATACTACAGCGAGGAGCTCCTTCTCGGTCGTGGTGTAATTTTCCAGTGCAGATGTGAGCGTTTTACTAGCATAATAGATGGGGTGGAAGTTTTTGGATATGCGTTGGCCTAATACGGCTCCCACCGCGAAACTACTCGCATCGCACATTATCTCAAATGGAAGGTCCCACACCGGAGCTATCATAATTGGTGCGTTAATTAACTTTTCTTTTATTGATTCGAAGGAAGAAAGGCAAGAGTCATCAAAAATGAATGGGGCATCTTTTTCTAAGAGATGGGTAAGGGGTTTGGTGATCTTGGAGAAGTCCTTTATGAAACGACAGTAGAAACCAGCGTGCACTAGGAAACTTCTTATAGCTTTTATGTTCATAGGCGGTGGCAGCTTTTTTATAACTTCTATCTTGGCTATGTCTACCTCAATACCTTTCGCAAAAATTTTATGACCCAAAACTAATCCTTCCCTTACCATAAAATGACATTTTTCCCAGTTTAGGACAAGGTTAGTTTCTTCGCATCGTTCTAAGACTTTTTCGAGGTTTTCTAAACAACTATCAAATATGTCACCGAACACGGAAAAATCATCCATGAAGACCTCCATAATGCTTTCTACGTATTTGTAAAAGATAGCAAGCATACATTGCTGGAATGTAGCTGGCTCATTGCACAATCCAAACGACATTCTTCGATAGGCAAAGGTGTCGAAGGGACAAGTAAACGTAGTTTTCTCTTGGTCCTCGGGAGAAATGGGGATTTGAAAATACCCTGAGAGGCCATCGAGAAAACAATAAAAGCTATGGCCAGATAATCATTCTAAAATCTTATTGATGAACGGCAAGGGGAAGTGATCCTTGCGGGTGGCGTCATTTAACTTACAATAATCTATACACATGCGCCACCCCGTCACCATCCGTGTCGGGATTAATTCGTTATTCTCATTACTAACTACCGTTATCCTTCCCTTCTTTGGTACTACCTGAACAGGGCTAACCCACTTACTATCTAATATCGGGTAGATAATTCCTGCGTCTAAAAATTTCATAACCTCGCCCTTAACTACTTCTTTCATGTTTGGGTTTATACGGCGCTGAGGTTGTATGGAGTTACGTGAATTATCTTCCATTAAAATTTTATGAGTGCAGAAAGGTGGGCTTATGACCTTGATATCGGAAATTTTCCAGGCAATAGCTCGACGATGCTTACGTAAAGTTAAAAGAAGTTTATCATTTTGCGCATCCGTGAGTTAGGCCGAAACTATAACTTATAACTTGCAATCTTTTTCTAAGAAAGCATACCTGAGATGTTCAGGAAGTTCTTTAAGTTCTAGGGTAGGGGGTTCTTCATAAGAGGTTTTAGAAATTCTTTATTTTTCAAATACTATATCTTTGTAGATTTTTTTAGACGGAAAATTAAAAGGAGTGGAGCAGGTGGCCATGGTGGCTTCTTGCAGCGATTCAGTTGGAAGGGTAGAAGAGGAACAAAAATCGAAAAAATCTTTTTCAAAATCAGCTAGAAGAGAAGAGGATTCTACACTTTCTTGCAGTGATTTAGTTGGAAGAGAAGAAAAGGAACAAAAAGCAGAAAATTCTTTTTCAAATTTGGAGAGGCAATAGGTGGATTCATCACTTACGGCGTCTACGAAAAAACAAGAGTCATCATTTTCTAAGGTATTTTTCATTGAAGTGGTGAGAGAGAAAGTGACTTCGTCGTCGCCTACTCAAAGGAAAAGCTTACCATTGCTTACGTCAATGATGGCTCGGGAGGTGGCAAGGAAGGGTCGGCCAAGGATCAGGGGAACCTCGACGTCTTCTTCAATGTCCAAGATGACGAAATCCACCGGGAAGATGAACTTGTCGACTTTTACGAGAACATCCTCCACTATTCCTAACGGGTATTTAACGGATCTGTCGGAGAGCTGGATGCTCATGCATGTGGGGTTGAGGCTACCAATTCCAAACTTTTTAAATAATGAGAGGGGCATCAGGTTTATGCTCGCACCTAATTCGGCTAATGCGTGCTTGACAAAAAGGTCTCCGAAGACACACGGAATAGAAAAACTACCCGGATCACTGATCTTCTTTGGCAAACCGTTTGTCAAAATAGCAGAACATTCGGCGTTTAGCGTGATGTGCGGAAGGTTCTCTAACTTCTTCTTGTTCGTGAGGAGATCCTTAAGATACTTGGCATATTTCGGCATCTGGGAAATAGCTTCGTGGAAAGGAAGATTTATGTGGATTTTCTTGAACATCTCTAGGAAGCGGGAGTACTGATCATCCTGACGTTGTTTATTAAGTTCAGAATGGTATGGCGGGGTTGGATTATTTTTAAAGATGGATGGTGGAGTGAGATCTTTTTCTAAAACAGGGGTGATAACTTCTTCAGCAGAGGGTGGATTTTTTGAAATGGGGGCGGAGCTTGCCTCGAGCTCTATGCAAACCATGCCAGAACTTTGCTTCCCACTCCGAAGAGTTATAGCTTTCGCTTGCTCTCTTGGTTTGGGCTCGGTATTGGCAGGAAGAGACCCGGCGGGTCGCTCAGAAATAATTTTTGCGAGTTGTCCTACTTGATTTTCTAAACTTTTAACGGTCCCGGCAAGGGTTCTTATGGTAGCGTCATTTATAATCATGTATTTAGCAAACATTTCCTCCAAACTTGGAGGTTTTGGAAAATTTTGGGTAGGTGGTGGTGGTGGTGTAGAAAAATCATTTTGTGGTGTCAGACGTTTTGCGTTTGAGGGATTACTCCATGAAAAGTTTGGATGATTACGTAAACCAGGATTATAGCTATTCGGAAAAGAAAAACTAGGAGCAGGATAATTAGGAGCAGAAAAATTATGCATAGTATTTCTAAACATATTATTAACATAGTCCAATTATTCGGAGGGAGGGGGAGTTGAAGATTCCCATACCTGAGGGGCGGAGGCAGCAGTCATCTCCGTTATCTTTTTGTTTAATATTTCAACTTGCAGAGCGAGCTGGGAGACGTTGTCCACTTCAAAGATACCTGTAGGTTTGTTCGGGCAGGACCTAAGCACATTTCACTGATATGTGTTCATGGCCATGTCCTCAAAAAGATCAAGAGCTGCTTCCGGGGTCTTATGGTTTAAAGTACCGCCAGAAGCTGCATCTATCATTTGCTTTGTATTTTGATTTAGCCCGTTGTAGAACGTCCGCACTTGTAACCATACAGGCAGTGCGTGATGTGGGCATCATCTTAATAATTCTTTGAATCTTTCCCAAGTCTCGTATAAGGTTTCAGAGTCGATTTGTCCAAAAGCGGAAATGTCGTTCCTATGTTTTGCAGTTTTAGTTGGCGGAAAATACTTCGCCAAAAAATTTTCAGTTAATTCATTCCAGGTTGTGATACTATTTTTAGGTAGAGTATTCAGCCACTGCTTAGCCTTAGTTCTAAGAGAGAAAGGAAATAATCTTAGCCTAATAGCATAATTTATGACACCATACATTTTGAAGGTGTCACAGATCTCAAGAAAGCTAGTTATATGCGCGTTCGGATCTTCTTCCTGAAGTCCGTCATATTGCACATACTACTGCACCATTTGAATTATGCTAGGCTTTAGTTTGAAGTTATTGTTAGCAATAGCGGGGCGAACTATGCTAGATTTTGTACCCTCCAGGTTTGGTCTTTCATAATGGGACATAGTCCTCTGCATGGCTTCCTCTTGGTTGTGTCTTTGCAAGACTTCCTCTACATTGGGTATTTCCATTCTTAAAGTAGAATATGACTCGGAATGCTCAACCGGTATTTGGAGAGTAGGGCCTTGAAATCGTAATCTTCTCTGAAGAGTACGCTCAATTTCGTGGTCCAAGTCCAAAATAACCGACGGACTTCCTTGGGTCAAGCACTGGAAGAAGAAAGAGAGAAGTATTAGGGTTTTTTTTTAAATAGATTTTTTTTAGATGTTTTAGCTCCCAAGCTTCCCAAGAACTACCCGATAAAGGGTTCGCAAGGTACTAGAGAAGATAACGACACTTAAAGCCGCTTTGCCCTCTTTGAGAGAATTTGTTGGTGTAGGAAACTTGTGATGTGAGTTTCAATTAAGAACGGTAATAAATATATATATTATTATTATTTTTTTGAATTTTAATTTGTAAGAAGGAGGATAAAAGTAATAGGTTCGTGTTTTCAATATATCAACAAGAGTTGATTCCCCGGCAACGGCGCCAAAAACTTGATGTGCATAACTTAGCTTCAAAGAAAATAAAAGCAACCGAACTAGCAATCCATCGAGGCAAGTATACCTATCGAACTGTAGCTAGGGGACACAAGTGTCGTATTGAAATCCGGGAACTGTTGAGTACACTTACTCACATGAAGACTATTATTTTATTGAAGGAAAATCTTTAGGGTTAAAAAGAAAATTGCAATTAAGAAAGGAAATAAAGTTAAAGCTAGGAAGAGAACTACTGCAGTAAATTAAAGAGCTATTAGAAGCGATTACGATAAAGGGTTGTAACAATGAGATGGAAATGCACTCGATCAAGAATCACCTCGGCAAAAGTTAATCAAGAAATGCGATAAAAACCTAAACTTAATAGGGAAAAGTTCCTTGACCGTGGAGGTTCCTAAAGCTTAAACACGCTTCTCTCGAAGTCGTTCCCAATTGAGTTTAGGAAGATCCGACTGACTTTCGTCTAAATCGGAGGCCTAAAGCTCGCTTTACGCGGTGAACCCCAATATTAGAATTTACTCCAATCCGGGAGATTTGGACGTCTGCCTCTCTCAAGGGGTGCATAAAAATCCCTTTCCTCTTGAGTGCTCACTTCAAACTATCGGCCTCTCGGCTAGCTAAGAATGAAAGCTAAGGTGGAGAGTATATATCGATGATATATCTCCAACCCAAAAGAAATCAAGAGTAATTCAAGGCTAAACCCTAAAAAGAAAAGGTAAAATTAAAGCATCATAACTTAATCGCTCGAACCTCGGATCATCAAGATCGAGTACAATGAGGATTTAGTTACTCATGGTGTAGAGAAAGAAAATTATATTCAGACTTTGAAAACTGACAGCGAGCAGAATTGAAAGAGAAAAACGAGCTATTTTATTTCTTAGTGAAGAAGAGTCAAGAGGAGGGCATACATATACTATAAGGAAAGCTTCCACCAAGACTATAAGTACAATGAGAAAATAATACAAAAAAGCTACAAGGATTTGCATGAAAACCAAATAAATAAAAAGGACTAGAAATGAGGAGGGAGAGAAGGGCTTGAAACCGTAACTACGCTAATTAGCAGCACCTCTCCTCCCAAGATCTGGATGCCCAAACCCTGGAAGATGATCACTATTTATAGATTTTTTTTCTGGTTGGTAATGCCCTATGACACGCCCTTGGAGGGCGTGACAATAGGGCGTGTCTGATTCGGTGCGACATATGGGGCGTTGGAAATAAATTCTGGCGTGGTTGCTGGGTTACACGCCCCTCGAACACGCCTGTGGAGGGCATGACACCTGGGCATGTCGGATTCGGCGCGACTTTGGTGCACTTAAATTAAGCTCTATACTGACTTCTCGGGACTTGGCGGGACATGCCTGGCAGACACGCCCGTGGAGGGCGTGATAGTAGGGCTTGTCTGCTGATTTTTGCTGGAGATTGGCTTCGAACCGACGGCTTCATTCCACTGGGTTACACACCCTTGGTACACGCCCGGGAAGGGCGTGACCAGGGGGCGTGTCACAGCAAAATCTGGCAGAAACCTGAAAATAGAAAGAAACATGTTAGTGATGAAATTATATACAAAAACAGGCCAAAATATGGGCATACAAGACATGGTTTGTGTATTAAAACCTAAAAAATACCCTAATAGTTTAGGCTGCAAAATGTATTATCAGGCATTCATGATTTTAAAAAAGATAAGTATTTTGAAAAATAATTTTTTTTCACCATAGACCAAAAATTTTATCCGCAATATTTTCGTAATTATTCAAAAATATTTGCAGTACTTGGTGTCACTTATATTAGAAAACATGAATCACGATAAATTAGAATGAAAAGTTATTAAACATAATGTTTTCTATGCAATATAACATATTTCTGTGGCTAGCACACGCGTTAGTACTAATACTGGCAGTAACATAAAATTATTATGTAGTCTTTCTTTTTATATTTTCTCTGGCATAAAAGGTCAATATACTGATGCATTATTAATATAATTCTTTTTTTTCTTGAAAACTATTTGTTTTAAAAATATTTAAAAATTAAATACAAAATTCCAAAATTAATCCAAAAGAACAAAAATATGTTTTTATTTTTTCATTATTACTTTGTGTGTTTATTATTTTGTATTTTTTTAAAAAAAAATTATAAAAACTGTTTGTTATTCATTGTCATTGGCAAGAATGATTAATTATATCAATTAAAGATCAAATACAATGTTTAATTTAGTTTTTATGTTTCTTAAAACATTGTTTTGATTATGTCATGCCTTGAATATTATCTTATTATGTGCATTGATATTGATTGTAGAAAATATCTGTAGAATTATTTAGCATGCCTCTAAGTATGAGTAATGTTTTTTGTTTGATAATGGCTTTACACGCTCACTTATTTTGATAACCTACATGTATTTTTAATCTTATACTTTCATGGTTGTATAGTGTAATAACATAATAATTAAAATGCATAAATAGATTACCTACATTATATTGAATTGTCTATTTCAATTCTTTGTTTTTCATGCACTTATTTATTAGAGAAAAGTGGTTTATAAAATTTAAATAATAATGTTTGCAAAACAGGTGAATTCAGATTCCTTGGTCACAAGCATAAAAAGCATTTAATAAATGACAAGAAAAACTCTACCAAGCACTACACCCTCCTGATAAGTCTTAATGAGCATTGTGAGGTTGAGCACCTTGGAAAGGATTGTAAAGTGTCTTGTAACAAACAAAAATATTCACCACTTCTCTTAGTACACTAGATCACAAAAATAAAAACAATGTTAAAAAGAATAAAAGTGATCCCCCAAGCACTACTTCGCTCCTTGATAAGTTTTAATGAGAATTGTGTGTGCGAAGCACCTTGGTAGTTGTACTTTTTATGTATGTGCATTGAAATATCGTGCAAGTAATTTTATTTGTGTATTTTAATGTTGTGTTATTTCATCATATATGTCATTCATTTTGATTAATACATTTGTATACTTTATCAAATTACTTTTGTACACATTATTATCATATATAAAACTTTTACTCATGAGAATTGGATCCTAATGCATATCTACACAATTCTCTACAAACTTAATTAAATGCACTAGATTACAAAGTATGACCACTTCAATGTTTTGTTTACTTGAAATACAAATTTTATTACATTATAGCTTTGTATCCTTTCTTAATATTTTCAAATCATGCTTGCAATTATATCTCAATAGAATAGCATCTGTTGGAACTTTAACTTAAACATCTACTTTTTTAGTTTTAAAACTCATTATCTTTTATATGCTCTTACTTTCTAAAAAGATGTTTATTTTTAAGCATTCTTATTATACTTTCCGATATGATTACTACTTGCGCTTATTCATATTTTTTTAACAAGTGGTATCTTGAAATAAAAATGCTTACTCTATCAATTCATTTATGCTCCACCATACTTATTTTTAACAAGTGGTATTTAACAAGCTTTTTATAGCAATATATTTTTCTTCTCTACATAGAACAAATTATTTTTTATTGCATACACTCACCTCTACCCCCGTTTGATACAATCAAAAGGGGAGAATAATTTGCATGAATTTAAAATTTTAGAGGGAGTACATTGAAAATTTCATAGGAAACATCTATGTAGGTGGAGTAATCATATAAGAAATACATATATTATCTTATTGCTCGATCATGATTATTCTTCCAATAAGTTATCCTAATCAATCTTAAAAGATATATATTCATCCCAATCCACTTTTGCTAATAACAAAAGGGGGATAATAAACTAAGAAATCTAGTGGAATCAATATTTAGGGGGAGCAAAATATGTGGGGAACACTTATATAGGGGGAGCCTTCATATAAGAAGAGTATGCATCTGAGTTTTGCTTTAAAGCTACCATGTTATAAACTTATTATTTATGCATATCTTTTACCACACTTACCTACAAACATAAATGTCCTTAAAATCAATAATTTCCTATATAGGTATTTGTTATTAACAAAACGGGGAGATTATTGGAGCATGAGTTTCACATCTCTTGGTTTGAGAATCACAAATATCGTGATGTATTTGATCTACTCTTTTATGTGTTTATAGTGTGCAGGTTGTATAGGTTGAATGATGAGCCAAGTCCTCAGTCATGGGCATGACCTAAATGTGTGTACACTTCAAAAAAAACAAAAGAACGTGTTTTGTGTCCTAAACTTCAAACGGCCATAACTTTCAATTCGAGAGGAGTTACGAAACGTGCCACCCCATTTCTGAATGAGAACAAAGTCATCTACAATCTAGAAAAGGTTTGGATGGCAAAACTGAAAATGAGATATCGCCAGGCAATAGCCACTATAGCCAGGCGATAGCGAAAATGACGACAGCATGATGAAGGCCATGTTCTACACGATCCAGCCACCAAACCATGATTTGGAGGTATCGCCAAGCGATATCAGATATCGCCAGGCGATATCGGATATCGTCGGTGATAGCCCCATGATCGAATAATCCCGCGAAAACCTCAGATCATGGGACATGTGACAGCTATAAATGATATCGTTGGAGGGTGATAGCCACAATCACCGGGCGATATCTCAAAAATATAAAAAGGCTGAATTATTCAGTGGAGAAGACAAATTTCATTACATGGAGCATTATGTCCATGCATTTCATCCAAGATCTCTAGCCTTTAGAAAACTCCCACTTTCCCAAGAATGTTCAAGAGCGAATAAGAGACGGTTCGTGCGCAGAATTTCAGACAATCTTTGCAAGGATTCGACGTCGTCTTCAGAGCTTATTTTGAGAGAATTTTTATTCTGAATTTCTATTATATAACTTATCTTATCATCTTTAAAATCGGTAGAGAAATCGCTTCCTTGTGCGTGGCTTCTAGGTCTGTGTGTGACTTATGAGGAAATCGACGCCTTGTGCGTCTAGGTCCTTGTGTTACTTAGGGAGTTTTCACTACCTTGTGTGTAGTGAATAGATCATGGTGAGATTTAGGGGGAGGCTTGTAGCAAGATCTAGGGAGAGACACGCTATAGCCCACCGGTTTTTGGTAGAAGGACCGGTGAAATCAAAAGGAGCTTATATTTTTCATAGCCTCGATCTCTAACTTTATAGAGATATAATGTATTTTGTAATCAATTTCTTATGAAATAAAATCATGTCATTTATTGTCTCATTAACTTGAATTTATTTTCATATCATAAAATGTTTTAAATAGTGATATCGCTAATAGTAGTAAAGTAATATTGAATTCCGCAATTTTCAAAAAAGTAAATTTTAATATAATATTTTTGTTTAAATATAAAGGAAAATATAATTACCTATAAAATATTTCATAACTTCAATAATTAACTATAATATTTTTATTTTAGAATTAAAATTCCATAAAACCCTTATTCACCCTTCCTTAAGGGCATCGTAAGATCCAACAGGAATGTCGGATCATCTTGAATTGCATACAACATATTTATGTAATGCCCCCAAATTTCCTGAAAATAACAGAAAGATGTTCGCTGGAGGTTACCGCCAGGTGGTAGAGCTAACGCTAGCGGTATCCAGCTGATTTAAAATACTAGTGTCTTTGGAAGGTGCCGCCCGATTATAATGTGATATCACGTGGCGGTAGAAAATGAATTAATCCAACCATTGTCTCTGGAAGGTACCGCCCGACGGTAGAGGTACTGCTGGCAATAGTGTGCCATGTATCATGATGCATTGAAGCGGCCATTGAATGGTAGAGCGGTGTTGAATAGGACCACAGCCACAGCCTAAGCTACCATGCGCCGGTAGCGAGTTACCGTATGGTGGTAGCTATTTAAATAAGTTTTATGGCTAAAATCATGGCCCTTCATTCCTTTTGATGAAATGATCATATGGATGTTAATCTCGTGTCCACTTATTCAGAGGGGTGGGTGTACAACCCAGTTTTCGCCGAGTGGGTCCGCCAAGCAGGCAAGACAGGCAAGCCAGGACAGATTTTTTGCTTACCTCTTCTAAGGCGTTGAGTGAAGCTTGACCTATCAATTCCTTCTGAGGTTTACGTTGAGTGAAGCTCGCCCTGTCAATGCCTTATAAGCTTGGCATTGAGTGAAGTTCGCCTATTGACGCCTTCTGATCTTGGCATTGAGTGAACTGGATTCACTCAACGCTTGGCATTTCCCCGGTTTTTTAGTTTCTTCGGGTCCGCCAAGAGGAGCAAGAGAACCGCACGAGCTAGCTTTTGACCAGCCCGCGCTCGCCTCAGTGGCCATCTGGACGAGATTTACTAAAGATAGAGGTGAGCTGCGCGAGCCAGGCTACGTCCACCCAGTTAAGTAGCGAGCTGGTCCTGATTTCCCCCTATGAGTGGGGTGCAGGTATCATGTGGTTAACACATTTTAATCCGACAAATGTGATTAGGTCTGCATTTAGCTCCTCAAAATAGCGGAGTTTGGCTGTTGGCAAACCGCTTTTGGCAGCAAATAACCATCCAGAATAGCGGAGTTACGCTATTTGCAAGCCAGTTTTAAAAACTATAAATCGGCCCAAGCGGGTACCTCGGAGAAAAATATTTCAAGTCTTCTTACTCTTTTGTCTTTTAGTGCTTTCTGAGGTGCCCTTAGCTCTGCGTAGGCTAATGAGGGGAAGTGCTCTAAGATCTTCTGGGTGTGTGGTGAGACCTCTGTGCTGGAGCCTTGGGTCAGTTTTAAGTTCTAAGTCTTTGATCAGCCTAGCTTGCTAGGCAAAGTAAGTGTGCGATCACCCCTTCCCCAAGGGTTTGGACTCCACCATAAGCCTATTTCTGGTTTCAAAATTTTTGGTGTGGTGAGCGTGGATCGTGATCAACACCGAAAACCTTAGCGAGCTCAATGACTAGAGGCGAAGGGCAAGGATCTGACTGGGGCATCTCGTCGCCTCCCAACCTCTCTCCACCCTCGGGATGTTCGAGGATTTCTAGCAAGAGATGCAGAACCTTGTCATGTTCGCATTCGGCACTCGCGTCGAGTGCTATACACCAGCTGTCCCAACTATCGAAGCCCCATCCCTGGACGAGAGTGCCCCTGTCAGGCAACCTGGGAAGGAGGTAGTAGAGGAAGGCGGTGAGCGGGATCTGCTAAGGCGAGCTATGTTCCCTGGCTCGACAAGTGCGGGCTGAATCATCAAGGCGAAGGCGCGAGATCGCCCGGCTTGCCTAGTAGGGGATGACAGTCCTTTCAGTGAGTTGGTCTCATCCGCCCTAGTTCCAGAGGGGTTTCGTGAGGCGGAGATGTCCGACTACACCAGAAGGGGGGATCCATTCCAATATATCCAGTGGTTTGAAGATGCAATCTTGACTGGGCAGATGGCCGACCCTTTCAAGTGTCGACTCTTCATCGTCACTCTCAAAGGAAGAGCGAACAATTGGTTCCACCAACTCCCCTCTGACTCAATCCATTATTTTGAGGACCTGAGTCAGAGTTTCCTGTCAAGGTTCTCAATGTCCAAGAAGAGGAGAGAGAGAAGGAATCGCTCAGGCAAGAGAAGAGGGGTAGGGGAGAGTTGCCTTGCCATGACCTCCACCCGGAAGAGGGTCATATGACGAATACCGACCCAGAACTCTTAAAGATGAGGAGCGCAAGAAGCTCCGCACGACAACATGAGCATATATAGGTTGAGAATGCTCTACCTAGAGTAGGAGGAAAAGAAGTGAACAATCGGGCATTTTGAGGGAGCCTTGTTTTGATAAGCCCTTCTTTTATAATGAGCTTTATCCCTATCAAGTTATGGCAGGGCACCGCTTATTGAAGAATCCTCATTTAGGTAAATGAGATGTAAGATTGTGATCTAGTTTGAAAAGTCTCGAGATGGTTCCACTGATCGGGCTCTCACTAGCCGACATTGCAGGTAGAACTCTTGGAGGAGGCTTTGACATGTTATCCCCAAGAAGATCTCGCTGACCAGACTCCCATTAGCTGGTTGGGCTGGAAGTCACTCGGTGATGTTTGTCATGTTAGCCCCGAGATGGTTTCGCTGACCGGGCTCTTACTAGCCGCAGGGCAGGTAGACCTCTTGGAGGAGGCTTTGACATGTTAGCCCCGAGAAGATCCGCTAATCAGGCTCCAATTAGCTGGCAGGGCTGGAAGTCACTCTATGATATTTGCCATGTTAGCCTCGAGATGGTTTTGCTGAACGGGCTCTCACTAGCTGGTAGGGCAGGTAGACCTCTTAGAGGAGGCTTTGACATGATAGCCCCGAGAAGATCCCGCTGACCAGGCTCCCATTAGCTGGCAGGGCTGGAAGTCACTTGGTGATGTTTGCCATGTTAGCCCCAAGATGGTTCCACTGATCGGGTTCTCACTAGCCAGTAGGTCAGGTAGACTTGTTGGAGGAAGCTTTGACATGTTAGCCCTAAGAAGATCCCGCTGACTAGCTCACATTAGCTGGTCGGGCTTGAAGTAACTCGGTGATGTTTGCCATGTTAGCCCTGAAATGGTTCCACTGACCGGGCTCTCACTAGCCGGCAGGGCAGGTAGACCTCTTAGAGGAGGCTTTGACATGTTAGTCTTGAGAAGATCCTGCTGACCAGGCTCCCATTTGGTGGCTGGGCTGGACGTCACTCGGTGATGTTTGCCATGTTAGCCCCGAGATGGTTCCGCTAACCGGGCTCTCACTAGCCGGCAAGGCAGGTAGACCTCTTGGAGGAGGCTTTGAAATTTTAGCCCTGAGAAGATCCCGCTGACCAACATCCCATTAGCTGGCAGGGCTGGAAGTCACTCGGTGATGTTTGCCATGTTAGCCCCAAGATGGTTCTGCTGACTGGGCTCTCACTAGCTGACAGGGAAGGTAGACCTCTTAGAGGAGGCTTTGATATGATAGCCCCGAGAAGATCCTGCTGACCAGGCTCTCATTAGCAGGCAGGGTTGGAAGTCACTCGGTGATGTTTGTCATGTTAGCCCCGAGATGGTTCCGCTGACCGGGCTCTTACTAGCCTACATGGTAGGTAGACCTCTTGGAGGAGGCTTTGACATGTTAGCCCCGAGAAGATCCCGCTGACTAGTCTCCCATTAGCTGGCAGGGCTGAAAGTCACTCAGTCAAATTTGGAAAGTTAACCTCAAGATGTTCCCACTGACAGGACTCTCATTAGCCGGCAGGGCCGATTGACATCTTAGAGGTGGCTTAGATATGTTAGCCCCCAGATGGTCCCGCTGACCGGGCTCTCATTTGTCGTTAGGGCCAGTTGACATCTTGGAGAGGGGTTTTACCTGTTAACCCTGAGCAGATCCCACTGCCAGGCTCCCACTAGCTGGCAGGGCTGGATGTCACTTGAGAGAGTCTACCTAGACACAGAGCAGATCCCGTTGTAAGGATCCCACTAGCTGGTAGGGCTGGATGTCACTCGATGGAGTCTTACCTCTTAGCATAGCCCTCTCGTCATAGCCCTCTCGGCAAAGATGGATCTCGTATAGCCCTCCTAGCGAGCTGGGTCTAGCTCCTCTTGGCGAACCAGGTCTAGCCCCTCCTACCGAGCTAGGCTCGTCACTCCCAATCCATAAATATCCTCAGTCCAAGCAGGATGACCCAGGTTGTTAGGATCAATTGAGTCAGGCACTCGCAAGCCTCTAGGTCGCTCGAGATGGGTCCAAGTTCACGCAGGTCAAGCACTCGGGGGGGGGGGGGGGCGAGCCGAGAGATGCCTAGACCTAAGTCTCGCAAGCACTACGAGGAATCTCTCTTAGTTAAGGAGGCGGATCGTCGCTCGCGGACCAATTACCTAAGGTGTTATCGATTTTCTAAACTAATTCCTTAAGAACTGGACGATCTCACTAGCGAGGCGTGGGTCCGGAGGCGGCGAGTGGGAAGGCTGAGCTGGGTCGCGAGTACACAAAAGTGAGGAAAAACTACCAAAAGAAATAGAGTTCTTGAAAAAGGGCATGTATTATTATTCACAAAAAGTTACAAGGATGGGGCTCAACCCACATTTACATTATAGCAAGGAAAAATAAAATACATGGACTGCAAAAAGAAAGAAAGAAGTGTGGCGCGGGGGTTCAGCGGGGCGAGCTCTCGGGAGTTGAGCTCTCCTAAAGGGGTTGGAAGGACTCGTCGCCCGGCTTTGGTGCCGGAAGGAACAACTTTGGTACCACATTGCTCGTAGAGATCCTCATGCATTCACTCGTCACTAGGCTGGCCCACTGCATGGTCTGGAGAGTGTATGTCGTGGTCTTGGTGGAATTCTTCTGCATCATCTCTTCCAGATCATAGTCGGAGTAGTGGGCGAGCCTGCAGCTGCTGCTGCAGGGCGGCGGTGGAGTGCCAGTTTCCATCTCTCGCACCCACACCTATAGCACCTCATTCTCCTTCTAGAGGGTGGAAATTTGAAGGCCGATGCGCTGGGCCATCGTCGTGTCCTGCGAAAAGAAACATGAGTTAGTGGAGTCAATCTAAAGAAAAGCATATTGTTCAAGTTTCGGGACTTACCATCTCACCCAAGTATCCAACGAGAATAGCGTCGGCCTCATCCGCCCGCTTCGTTTGTTGCTCCGCCTCCTCCAGCGCGAGGTGGAGAGACTCATCCTTGTCATTTGAGAGATTCTGGAGTGAGGCGTAGTTCTGCTCCATCTGCATGCACTGACGGCCTGCTATATGGGCCAGCTCCAGGCCGCATAGCTGGGCCCGTGCACTCTCGTGAACGAGTTCCTGCGTGGACTCTTGGTCGTAGACCGCGGCATCCTTTCGTGCATATAGGCTAAAAGAGAAGGCGTATCCCTCCCCATTGGAGGTGTCCTGCTCCATCCAGCTCAACAATAGGGTGGAGATCGATGCACGGTTCTCCCCTTAGTCCCATTGAAGGAGGGGTTTGCCGAGCTCATCCAAGTGTCGCTCGTCATAGCTGAAGTTACAGTGCACCATCGACACGCGCCTATCGGCGGACGCCTGCTCTTGTGCCTTGGAGGTGTTGGTCGTCTCGCTGGCAGGACCTCCGGACGAAGCGCCAAGAGTGACGGCCTCTACAGGCTATTGGCTCGCCGGGGCCTTGCTTTTTCAGAGATGCAGGAGGTGCACCGTCTATGGTCTTCGGCTTCTCGGATGGTGGCGGCGGAGGAGGTTGATCGTGGGTGACCCTGTAACACACCAAAATCCCAAAAATACCAAAATGGGGTTCAGGCTGGGTGACACGGCCTGGGACACGAGCGTGTCCCAGGGCATGTCATGTTCTATTTTCTCGGGTGTAAGTTTGGTCTCGAGAGAGCATTGAGTGAGGCACACGACATGGGATACAGGCGTGTCCTTCTCTGTGTCATCTAGTGCACTCAATGCCAGGCAGTCGACGATCGTCGAGAGGTGACATGGCCAGGGACACGGGCGTGTCCGAGGTCGTGTCCTGCTCGGGTGGGTAACCGGGCGGCATTGAGTGTGGCGCACAGCCTGTGATACGGGCGTATCATAGGGGCGTGTTTAGCACACGGCCAAGGACATAGGCGTGTGCCCCAGCTGTGTTCTTTTCGGGAATGTTGATCCTATGTCAATTGAGGGACACGCCCCTCGACACGTGCATGTACTAAGTGACATGGGCATGTCAGGTGATTGACACGGGCATGTCTAAGCCCGTGTTCTAGTCTGGGTGAGTCGGTTCGTGTACTGCTTAAAGTACACGGCTTGTGACACGGGCGCGTCACAGGCCGTGTCAGTCCAAATATTAGACTTTTAGGGCGATTTGTGGTCGTCTGTTTTCTTCATCCTGGATCCAAGGGCTCAGATGAGTTCCTGCTGGGTTAAAATAAAAGATTGGAATGAAGAGGCCATTCTTCATTTAGCCATTCTCTTTCTAAAAGAGAAGAGAGAAGGGAGAGGAGGAAGGTGAAGGAGGAGAAGATCCAGCCACCGGTGGAGCTCTCGAGTTCCGATTCAAGATCCAAGGCCAGTTCTATGGAGGCAAAGCCGGTGCGTTGCTTTCCAACTGGCTAGAATTTTGATGGCTCCCCAGAGATCGTCAAGGGTAACGATCTTCCTTCTTGGACAAGTGAAGTCCTCCTTTATGCATGAGCATGAGATCCTCCACCAAAAGGTGGAAAGAATAAGTGATCCTAGTGGGTTGATAGTTGATATCCCCGGTTGAGTCTACATTTAGACCCAGAAATGTGTAGTATGGGATAAGCATGTTGTGCGAAGACCATCTGGATAGGTTGGTCTGGATTAGTGATGTTGCATATTACGCACCAGAGAAGACTCCACGTATAAATGTGTAGTTTGTGGAGTCAATGGGTTGTGTCTGTGAAGGTAAGTAGCAGGAAGTACTGGAATGAGGAATTCTAGGAAAACACCCTTGTAATGCTTGTGTTGTATGCTATGAAAGACCAGTTTTTCTGGCACTGCATGAACTGCTGGGTTTGGGGGCAGATACAGATTTATCCTGAACCCTCCAAGCGACCGCGAAGGACGCCGCCATTAACTCCCCTTTTGGATTGTGAAGCCAGTCCTTGGCAGACATTATGGCTATTGTGAGCTGCGAGCTCTTAAAAGGCTTCTTGCCGAACAGGAAAGGTGAAACTGACCCGCGCCTTTAATTGTAGCCTTAAGTACGATGTGCTTGGTGATGGCAAGATGATTTGAGCAACGGGGGGTGGTGGATCTGTACCTGTATTATGTTGGTTGTACAAGAGAGTGCCAAGGCATTGGACTTTCATTAATGGCATAATGAGAGTCTTAGGACTGCGCGCCATCAA
Organism: Platanthera zijinensis; assembly: GCA_039513925.1. Classification (NCBI taxonomy): domain Eukaryota; kingdom Viridiplantae; phylum Streptophyta; class Magnoliopsida; order Asparagales; family Orchidaceae; genus Platanthera; species Platanthera zijinensis. The sequence goes on from CM077092.1 coordinate 52,292,204, forward strand.
GACTAAATGCTCAAAGGTGTTGATCCCGATTCGCCGGTGTACCCAAAATTGTTCCTGAGTGCACGGATCGTCGGGCCGTGTGGCTGACGGTTGTGATGGATTGTTTGTACGTAAGAGCATAAGATATGTTATATTTAATGATGCATTGCTCTGCAGGGAAGGAATGCCACTACCCCAGGAAAGGGGTAGGATTGTTATAAATTGGTCAGCTGAATGCTTACCGTTGCCTTGTTTGCCACCATCTGGGTGGATTGTCCATGTGCAGGTGCTGGAGAGCCGAGCGGAAAATGAAGGGCTGAATTCCCTGCTGTTGATGTCGTTGCTGCTGCTTAGCCCTTGAAGGCTAAGCTAAAAGTGTTGTGTTTTGTTCATGTGTGGCCGACCTGCGCGCCGATGTATGCAATCCACACTATGAAAAGAGGAACTATAAGGCCTTAAGGCCAACTTGTGTTGTATTTGTTGTACACTCTTTCAAGAGTTGATATATAAATATTGTTTATATATGTAGTGGACATTCCTGGTATGAGTTCATCTTTATTGTTAAAATCTTCTGCTAGCATGCTCTGAGTTAGGATGCGATGGTGTTGTGGTATAACCTGTGACATCGCCGTTTGTTTGTGGCATATAGTGTGGGGCCCCGGTCGGACCTTCTATTATATGTTATTTAACGGGTGGAGTCATTACATTTTGGTATCAGCTTGTCTCGGTCTTCCTCTTTTTAATTCATGGTTGAATTCTTTTGTGGGGTGGCGAGCACGTGTCTGTGCGAACCGCTGTAATACTAATGAACTCTTGAATGTCCACTAAGGAATGCAAATACACTTGTTTGAGGAACCTGGGCGTTCCTAATTGTTGTTCTTGCTTGTGCGAGGGCGCGAATGTCTGCTCTATTTGGGGTCCTTGTGTGTTCCTGCTCCTACTTTGTGCAACATTTTAGTTACTTACTTGTGTGTTTCATGCTTGTAGGCGACTAGTTGTAATGAGGGACAGCAAGAACCCCAGCATGCAATGGGGATTAATGAGCTAACTGCGGTGCCAACACTCCCTCTTTCGGTAGCGACGGTCTGATTGATCACAGATGTGGTTTTTGCAATGATCAACTCCCGCCACGAGGGACATGTACAACCCTATGTTCCGATGGTGCCTCTCATGCCAGTTGGTGTGCCTTAGCAGATGGCAAGGGAAAGAGAATTGGCCCCGCCGTTGAATATGAATCTGATCCAAGGACCAGCGACTGTCGAGGAGTACTTTCATGCATTTGTGGCGCAGAGACAACATGCAGAGTGTGTTGTTGAAAGTGAAGAGACGAAGACCAATAGATTTTATAATGGTCTGCGCGAGGAACTACGAAGTCTATTGGTGGGTCCAAAGTTCCTTGGCTTTTGTGCCATGGTCACGACAGCTCGGTCTTTGGAAATGGACTTAAATCAGTTCTGGGCAAGGTACGGTGCCAGTGTGCCCACTGTTACAAAGATGCCAATATCAAGTTCTCGTAAGCGGAAGAAGAACATACATATGCGGGAGTCGACCTCTTCTACCACCATGGGAACAAAGGAGAGGCATGTTTGTTTTGCGTGCAGAAACGTAGGACATATTTCCCGAGACTGCCATGGTAATGCGCCAAGGACAAAGAAAGCTAAGGCTGGAGCAGTGGCAGGGCAAACTCCACCCATTTGCTACTCGTGTGGTGTAGAAGGACATAAAGCCCGAGACTGCAGAGTTGGCCCTTAGACAAGTTGAAACAAGTAGAGAAAGAACAGATTGTACATAAATAATTGTAACTATGTACTGTACATATCTGCGTTTGTAATGCTGGCTCCAAAACTTGTTTTGTATATGTATAACTATGTTGTGATGAATAAGCAAAATGTTGGGTTATGGCTTGTTCCACCCTATGTATTTATCTGGGTATCAGAGATACCAGTGAAACAACATGGTCATAGTGGAAAGAATGCATATGGGTAGAGGTCGTTTTGAGGTTATTGCAGACCGTAGGACCATCTGTGCTTAACGAGGGACCTAGAGTGCTTGTATGCTCGCTAAGTTGTCAAACTTGTTCGGTCATGCTTGAAGCGAGTCTTCATGCCTATAGCGATCTGTAGGCCGAAGGCGGGTTGAGTGACCCTTCTATTGTGTGGTCGGTTTAGACAGATGTGTTTCCTAATGACCTTTATGAGTGATGAAGTCCATAGGAGATCGACTTCTCTATTGTGTTAGTTCTAGGTGCGAAACCTGTGGCCCGCTTGCCATAGCGCGTTGCGCCAAAGGAAAGGGATGAATTGAAAGTCCCATTGCAAGAGTTGCTGGAATAGGGATACATACACCCAAGTATGTCACCTTGGAGCGCGCCTGTTCTATTTGTGAAAAAGAAAGACGGTAGTGTACGGTTATGGATTGACTATCGTGAGTTGAATAAGCTGACGGTGAAAATTAAGTATCCAATTCCACGGATAGATGACTTGTTCGATCAGCTAGTGGGATCAACCGTCTATTCCAAGTTGGATTTGAAATTGGGATATTACCAATTGCGGATTCGGGAAGGTGATATTTCCAAGACAGCGTTTGGGACACGCTACGATCATTATGAGTTCACGGTAATGTCGTTTGGCTTATGTAATGTGCCTTCGGTATTCATGTATCTCATGCACCGAATATTCTGAGAGTACTTGGATTTGTTCGTAATTGTATTTATCGATGATATCTTAGTGTACTCTCAGTCGAAAGATGACCATGCAAACCATTTGTGGTTGGTATTGTATACCCTATGGAGGAATAAGCTCTATGCCCAGTTCTCAAAGTGTGAGTTCTGGCTATCGTCAGTGGCTTTTCTGGGCCATGTGGCAAGTGGAAAGGGCATAATAGTTGATCCGTCAAAGATAAGTGCCATACGAGAGTGGCCAGTGATATCTTCAGTGGCCGAGGTCAGGAGCTTCCTTGGACTAGCAAGCTACTACAGACGGTTTGTGGAAAACTTCTCACGGATTACTTTGCCTCTGACCACGTTAATGAGAAAGGATCAGAAGTTCGTTTGGACATCGGAGTGCGCACGAGTTGTTGAAGAGTTTAAGAGTCATTTGGTCACGACGCCTGTTTTGACCTCACCATGTGATACGGACGGCTATGAGATCTACAGTGATTCTTCAGGGACGGCGTAGGCTGCATTCTTATGCTAAAGTGATTGCTTATGGCTCACTCCAGTTGAAAGTGCATGAACGGAATTATCCCGTCCACGACTTAGAGTTGGCAGCGGTGATTTTTGCGCCAAAGTTGTGGCGGAACTATCTATATGCCATAAAAGTGGATATCTATACAGATCATAAGAGCTTAGAGTATCTATTGGATCAGAATGATCTGGATTTGCGACAACAAAGGTTGATGGAGTTCCTAGGGGACTATACCTTTAATATTCATTATACTCCCGGGAAGGGAAATGTGGTCGCTGATGCGTTGAGTCGTAGGACTCTGGCATAGGCAAGTTGGTTGCAGATGCATGATGAGCATCTGATCCAGGAGTTGGGAGCGTTAGAGATTTCTTGTGTTGACAAGAATTTCATAGCCGATGCATGCTTGAACTGGATGGAGGTACAGTATGACCTTGCGGATAGGGTTCAACGAGCAATGGAGTTTGATGAAAGTATCCAACGCTATGCAAAGGATGGGTCAGATGGCCAATTCTCCTGGGATGACGGCTTGTTACGGAAAGATGGCTGATTGTGCGTCCCAAGTTCGGGTAAGTTGAGAGAAGAGTTGATGTATGAAACTCACTTTGCAAAGTACACAATTCACCCTGGGAGCACAAAAATTTACAAGGATGTGAAGAAATTATTCTAGTGGTCAGGATTAAAGAAAGACATAGACATTATGTGGCTAATTATCAAACTTGTGCGTTAGTTAAAGTAGGATGTCAGAATCCTGGCGATTTTCTGAAGTTGTTACCTATTTCGGAGTGGAAGGTTGATGATATCTCAATGGATTTAATGCACGGGTTTCCAAGATCTCATCGCGAGAATGATTCAATCGGGGTGGTTGTAGACCGATCGACAAGTGACTCACTTCCTACCGAATAAGAGGGACGATTCAGTGGAAACCTTGACAAAGCTCTATGTGGAGCAGATTGCCCGATTGCACGGTGTTCCTCGGATCATCGTAAGTGACCGTGATGGGCGATTCACCTCGAATGATTGGAGACTTATTCATCAAATGTTGGGAACAAAGTTATCATTCAGTACGGCCTTTCGTACCCAAACGGATGGCCAGACTGAGCGGACCAATAGGACGATGGAAGTTATGCTCCGAATGTGCGCCCTGGACTTTGGTAAGTGATGGGAAGATCATCTCTATATGGTGGAGTTTGCCTACAATAATAACTACCAAGCGAGCATCGGTATGGCTCCGTATGAAGCTTTGTATGGTCGTAAATGCCATACACCGTTAGCTTGGGCAGAAGCAGGAAAATCAAAGCTGTATGGACATAAGGAAGTCAAAGTAGCTACCTCGACAATACGCTCTATTCGAGAGAGGCTACTGATAGCCCAGGATCGACAAGCAAAGTACTACAACGCCAAACACCGGAACATGGAGTTCTCGGTGGGCGATTGGGTCTATTTGAAGATCAAACCCTTCAAAGGCGTGTCCGGGATTTGGCATTTGAAAAAAGCTAAGTCCGAGATATCTGGGTCCGTTTGAAGTGGTGGAGCGAGTTGCAGAAGCTGCCTATCGGCTAGCTCTTTTGGCAGAACTGAGTGGCTTATATGATGTGTTCTACATCTCAGTTCTTCGAAAAGCCGTCAAGGATCCAGCTCAAGTGATTGAGAATGATCGCGTACTGGTCGAATATGTGCTAACAATAAAAGTTAGACCCATTTGGATCGAAGATAGAGCCGATAAATAGTTGCAGAACAAAATAATAGGGTTGGTCAAAGTCCAGTGGGATAATTGTGGCCGTGAGCTAACATGGGAGCGGGAGCAGACCATACGAGCTAATTTTCGCGAGTTATTTGTTTGAATTGTTGTAAAGTACGTCTTTTGTTGTAACATTCATTTTGGAAGTTATAGCATTCTGTTTGCTGGGTTTCCATCCTGTGAGCAAATTTTGGGATGAAATTTATTGTAAGGAGGGGAGGTTTGTAACACCCCAAAATCCCAAAAATCCCAAAATGGGGTTCAGGCTGGGTGACACAGCTTGGGACACGGGCGTTTCCCAGGGCATGTCATGCTCTGTTTTCTCAGGTGTGAGTTTGGTCTCGAGAGAGCGTTGAGTGAGGTAAACGGCCTGGGACACGGGCGTGTCTCAGGGCATGTCCTTCTCTATGTCGTCTCGAGTACTCAATGCCATGCAGTCGACGATCATCGAGAGGTGACACGGCTAGGGACACGGGCGTGTCCGAGGTCGTGTCCTGCTCGGGTGGGTAACCGAGCGGCATTGAGTGTGGCACATGGCTTGTGACACGGGCGTGTCATAGGGGCGTCTTTAGCACACGACCAAGGACACGGGCGTGTACTCAAGTCGTGTTCTTTTCGGGAATGTTGATCCTGTGTCAATTGAGGGACACGCCCCTCGACACGGGCATGTATTAAGTGACACGGGCGTGTTTGGTGATTGACACGAGCATGTCTTAATCCCATGTTCTAGTCTGGGTGAGTCCGTTCGTGTACCGCTTAAATTACATGGCCTGTGACACGGGCGTGTCACAGGCCGTGTCAGCCCAAATATTTGATTTTTAGGCCGATTTGTGGCCGTTTGTTTTCTTCATCCTAGATCCAAGGGCTCAGATGAGTTCCTGCTGGGTTAAAACAAAAGATTGGAATGAAGAGGCCATTCTTCATTTGGCCATTCTCTTTCTAAAAGAGAAGAGAGAAGGGAGAGGAGGAAGGTGAAGTAGGAGATGATCCAGCCACCGGTGGATCTCCCGAGTTCCGCTTCGAGATCCAAGGCCAGTTCTGTGGAGGCAAAGCCGCTGCAGTGCTTTCCAACCGGCTAGAATTTCGATGGCTCCCCAGATATCTTCAAGGGTAACGATCTTCCTTCTTGAACAATTCAAGTCCTCCTTTATGCATGAGCATGGGATCCTCCACCAAAAGGTGGAAAGAATAAGTGATCTCAGTGGGTTGATAGTTGCTATCGCCGGTTAAGTCTGCATTTAGACCCGGAAATGTGTAGTACGGGATAAGCATGATGTGTGAAGCCCATCTGGACAGGTTGGTCTGGATTGGTTATGTTGCATATTGTGCACTAGAGAAGACTCCGCGTATAAACGTGTAGTTTGTGGAGTCAATAGGTTGTGCCTATGAAGGGAAGTAGCAGGAAGTACTGGAATGAGTAATTCAAGGAAAACACCCTTGTAATGCTTGTGTTATCTGCTATGAAAGACAAGTTTTTTTGGCACTGCATGAACTATAGGGTTTGGATTGAGTTTGGGGGCATATAGAGAGTTCTGCTGAACTCGCCAAGCAACCGCGAAGGACTCCGACATTAACTCCCCTTTTGGATTGTGAAGTCAGTCCTTGACGGACATTATGTCTATTGTGAGCAGCGAGCTCTTAAAAGGCTTCTTGTCGAACAGGAAAGGTGAATTCGACCCGCGCCTTTAATTATAGCCTCGAGTACGATGTGCTTGGTGATGTCAAGGCGATTTGAGTAATGGGGGTAGTGGATCTGTACCTGCGTTATGTTGGTTGTACAAGAGAGTGCTAAGGCATTGGGCTTTCGTTAGTGGTATAATGAGAGTCTTAGGCCTGCGTGCCATCAAGACTAAATTTTCAAAGGTGTTGATCCCGGTTCATCGGTGTACCCAAAATTATGCCTGAGTGCACGGATCGTCGGGCCGTGTGGCTGACGGTTGTAAAGGATTGTTTGTGCGTAAGAGCATAAGATATGCTATATCTGTTGATGCATTGCTCTGCAGGAAAGGAATGCCACTGCCCCAGGAAAGGGGTAGGATTATTATAAATTGGTCAACTGAATGCTGACCGTTGCCTTGTTTGCCACCTTCTAGGTGGATTGTCCCTGTGTAGGTGCTGGAGAGCCGAGCGGAAAATGAAGGGTTGAAGTCCCTACTGCTGCTGCTTAGCCCTTGAAGGCTAAGCTAAAAGTGTTGTGTTTTGTTCATGTGTGGTCGGCATGTGCACCGATGTATGCAATTCACACTGTGAAAAGAGGAACTGTAAGGCCTTAAGGTTAACTTCTGTTGCATTTATTGTACACTCTTTCAAGAGTTGATATATAAATATGGTTTATATATGTAGTGGACATTCTTGGTATGAGTTCATCTTTATTGTTAAAATCTTCCGCTAGCATGCTCTGAGTTAGGATGCGATGGTGTTGTGGTATTAACCTGTGACATCGCCGTCTGTTTTCTGGCAAATAGTGTGGGGCCTCGACCGGACCTTCTATTATATGTTATTTAACAGGTGGAGTCGTTACAGACCCTCATCTGGGGGTCGAGGGCCTGGATCTCGCGATGCGCGGTAGCCGCCGCCTCGGCATGGGAGAGCTCGCCAGGGGAGACTCGCACACTCTCATAAGGAGGGTGAGTGGGAGGTCTCGCTCACCTGCAGTAAGAGGGTTAGAGCTGCAAAGATAAAAGGTTAAGTAAAAAGGACCGAGCGCAAGTGGAATACCTCCCCCAGGCGGGACGAGGGCGAGAGAATCGACGTTCTTGCGAAGTAACACGATCTCGAAGTTCTTCCCATAGAATAATCCACAGAGCATGGCTTTATGGCCCCCCAGGCTAGGGGGCGGTAGCTCGCCTCGCTGAGTTGGACTGGCGAGAATGGTACATTGCCAAAGTCGCCTTTGACAAAGACAAACTTTCAGAGCTAGTTGTGGCTCTTATTCACTGCCTCCCGCACCTTTAGGTGGTTGCTAGAGAAGTATGCAGTGCCGTCCTTGTTCGCACAGAAGGAGAACAGCTTACGGAAGACCGCGAGGCAAAATTCGATCCGCTCTTCCCGCGGGAAGTAGGTGAACCCAACCATGACCGCCACCGAGTTGGGGGTCAGCTGCCCAGGACGACCCCAACGTACTTCAATATTTGCCATACCTCGGGCCATAGGGGAAGACAGAGGCCTGCATCAAAATGCGCTATGGGGATGGCGAGCTCCCAGTTATAGAGATCGTTGATCTTCTCCTCCGCCCCTGGTTGTCTTGCCTCTAAGCCAGGCGGGATGAAATTGCCAACCACCGTGATGAGCTCGTCCTCGATGAGGGTGGAAGAGAAGATGGGGTGGTCAAAAAAGGTCCATACGCACTTGCCTCTCCCCTCAGCATCTCCACCACTGCCTCCCATATCGCGATCTGCTATTCAGGCGGGATGCTGAAGTTCTCGCGAGAAAGGGCTAGCTGAGAATCACAGGAGCGGAGAAGAAGCATAAGGTTTTAAATGCAGTAGGTGGGAAGAAGGGTCGTGACCTATTTATAGAGGGAAAAAGTGCGGGAAAATGTCCCGTCCGCTGGAAGGTGTGCTGATAGCAAAAATGCACCCTGACGCTTCGATTTCCGAGCCCGCCACTAGTTCTCGCCTACTCTTTGCGCCCCTATTAAACTTATGCGGAAGATAACCACACTGACTCGCATCCGCCAAAGTGGCGAGCGAGCTACGGTGGCTCACGTCCGCCAGAGTGGTGAGCGAACCACGCTGGCTTGTGTCTGCCAAAATGGCAAGCGAACCATGTTGGCTTGCATCCTCTAGAGAGGCGAGCAAGCCGGTAGGCTCGCGCCCACCTAAGAAAAGCTAAACAGAAGCTATAGAGAGATAATATACAATAAGCATGGGCCCACTAGTGGACAAGCGGTGTCAAATATTTACAAATAATAAAGTCTGGTACTCCAGGAAGAGAAATAAGTTTGTGGTTATAACGCATGAGCTAATCCAGAGACAGGTGTGACCCAGGCCTGCATGCCAACAACAAAGAAGGGGTGGGTGTATCAATATTGAATCCATTTCCACCTACCCCTCCCTCGCACCCCGGAACAAGGCGGCAAGCGAGGGTAGAAGTACTCACGGAAAGCCAGTAGTTCCCGCTGAGCCAGGTCGACCTGTTCCGTAGTATGCCAGAGTCGCTCCCCCGCTCGCGTAATGTGTACTCCCAGAGAAGTAATCCCGTCTCCATCCTCTGGGTTCCTCATGCCCTCCAGGACCGTGAATAGCTCCTCCACCTCATCCTTGTCCTTGTCCACTCTATTGCAAACTTCCTGCAGCATCAAGAAGTGTTTCTAGAACATCCGGGTCACCCAACCTCTTCATCTCTTCAGCATCCTGCAGGTCGCCCAGGTATGCTGAGATATGGTATGCGGAAGGGGGAGGCAAGTACCCCTCACTAATGTCGATGTCGGAGGAGGAGGCCGCGTTGAAGCCTGCAAAAATATAAAGGGTTAGAGAAGTGCAAGCAGACAGTTATAAGCAAGCAAGCGCACAAACTCACCAGGGGTCGGCACGTACCCTGCACTGGTATGCGGGCGGGAGGTACCTGGCTGGCCCTGGAATGGCTCGCCTTCAAGATCCGCAAAATATTTTCCTAGCCCAGGGCGGGTTGGAAACGAAGGAACTACAAGAAGTGCAGTCCCCATAGTCAAGGGGCTAGCGGCCCGCTCAGTCACCTACGGGGAGGAGTGCCTCGGATCCATTCCCCTACCTCTATCCTCATAGGGGGGACTCCTGTGAAGAAGAAAAAATCAAAATCAGAGTGGCGATAATGTCAGGCAACCGACCCGCATACCTCAAGGATGGCCTCAACACCAATCGCCGAAATAAACGCGGGGGTGTTGTTTAGGGGAAATCAGCTGACCATCTTCACCTTCTTCGGCCTAAAGGCGAGACTGAGCAACCCTCGTGCGAGCTAAGGGGCAGCATCAATGACCTGCACCCACGTACCTTCCCTCGTGTCCACTAGGCGAGCTCGCATTTCTTCTAATATGGGCATTACTCTGCTATAATAGTTTACGAAGAAAAGAAAAGAATAGGGACGGGGGTTTTTACCTTTAGCTTAGTGGTGTATTTATAGCACATTGGTGGGACCCACCAAAAGATTCCCTCCAGCTCAGCAAGCACTCACCGAACACGTGGGGTTGGATGATTCTTTTCGAGCTTTGTCAAGCTCAAAAATAGTGGGGATTGTGTACAACCCAGTGTTCGTCGAGTGGGTCCGCCAAACAGGCAAGACAGGCAGGCGAGCGAGCAAGGATAAATTTTCTGCCTACCTCTTCTAAGGCGTTGAGTGAAGCTTCACCTGTCAACGCCTTCTGAGCTTGGCGTTGAGTGAAGCTTGCCCTATCAATGACTTCTGAGCTTGGCGTTGAGTGAAACTCACCCTATCGATGCCCTCTGAGCTTGGCATTGAGTGAACTGGCTTCTCTGAACGCTTGGCATTTCCCCGGTTTTTTAGTTTCTCTGGGCCCGCTAGGCAGAGTGTGCGAGCCGCGCGAGCCAGCTTGACTAGCCCACGCTTTCCTTAGTGGACATCCGGCCGAGATCACTGGTCCGCCTCCGCATGAGAGGCAGGCGAACTGTGGGAGTTTGGCTCGCGCTCGCCTAAAGATAGAGGCGAGTTGCGCGAGCCAGACCATGTTCGTCACGTTGAGTAGCGAGCTGGTCCCGATTTCCCCCTATGAGTGGGGTGCAGGTATCATATGGTTAACATATATTGGTCTAACAAGGGTGATTATGTTTGCATTTAGCTCCTCAAAACAGCGGAATTTGGCTGTTGGCACACCGCTTTTGGCTACAAATAGCCATCTAGAACAACTGAGTTACACTATTTGCAGGACAGGTTTTAAAAATTATAAATAGGCCCAAGGGGTTACCTCAGAGAAAAAGCTTTCCAGTCCTCTTACACTCTTATCTTTTAGTGCTTTCTGAGGTGCCCTTAGCTCAGTGAAGGCTAAGGAGGGGAAGCACTCTAAGATCTTTCGGGTGTGTGGTGCGACCTCTGTGTTGGAGCCTTGGGTCAGTTTCAAGTTCTAAGTTTTCGGTCAACCAAGTTTGCTAGGCAATGTAAGTGTGCGATCACCCCTTTCCCAAGGGTTCGGACTCAAATAGAAACCGGTTCCGATTTCAACAGTGGGGGAAATAAACTCATTTCTCTTTCTCTCACTCTCTCTCTCTTCAAAACTTGGAAGAAAATAAGAAAGGAGGAGGGCTGGAGTCAGATCTTTGGAGAGCTTCTGAAGGAGTTCCTACGATTATATTTGTGGGCTGAGGCTAAATTCGCGAAGAGAAAGGCAAGGTAATACTTTCCACCCAGATAAAATCCTTGATTATGGCTCCTAAGCAATCTACAAGGGTCACGAGCTTCATTCTTGAACATTTGAAATCCTTATTTTGGCATATACATGGAAACCCCCACCAATTGGTGGAGAATGCAGAGTTGCCAACAGGTTGATCGGTGGTGTCCCTGGTAATAAACTTGTATATAGAATCTGGAATCGAAGTGCGTAATAGACATGATGTTAGAAGACCATCCGGACAGGTTGGTCTGGATTGGTGATGTTTATTTTGTTGATTTGCGTGTCGAAGAAGACTCTATGGTTAAACGTGTAGTTTACTAAGTCATGGGATGTGCAGGTAGCTGTAGTGAGAGTGTTGGAGTTGATCTCCAGAAAAACACCCAAATTTTGGGAAAGAAATGGTGTTCTGTCCCCTACCGCACGGCAGTAGTGCTATCCAGGCGCTATCTCCCAGCGGGCTATGTTTGTGAGGCCTGTCTCTTGAAGACAAGGGGCCAATATGTTGAGCTGTGAGCTTAGAGTTCCCATCCATGGTGGTCGTGAGTGACAGCCATGGAACATAACATGGTTATGTATGTGTGAACGGTTAAGGGGAGGCTCATCCACGTCGAGGTTTGTTGCACCCGACGATTTGAGCAACGGGTTGTGGCTAGTACCCACCCTATAGCGATCGACTTGGAGTGAGTCACTGGATTGTATCTCAAGGTAATAGAGCTCCTTTGACTTTGTCGTAGCTGAAAGTAAAGGGAGAGTAACCTCTGATACCAATTGAAAGTAAAGTAACCTGTGATACCAATTGAAAGTAAAGGGAGAGTAACCTCTTATTTTTGCTCAGAGATAAATATATATATGTATATATTAGGAAAAGAAAATCACAACACATAAAATAAAGAAGGCAAAGGAAAGCACACAGATGACACAAGGATTACAGTGGTTCCCCAATCAACCTGGGTACGTCCACTCTTCTACCACCCTGGTAGGAATCCACTACAGGTTTTTGATCAGGTGCCCTGTCACAACAATATCTATTTTCTAAGGGAGATATAGCAACCCTTTGAGCTTTTGATCAGGTGTCCAAAAACCAAACTCAAGTCTTTTGGAAGAAGGCTTGTGAACCAGGCTAACTTTTGAAGGGAGTTAAAACCCTGTACAGTGGGGTGGGAAAGAAAGTGATGTTAGTCTTCTCTATTCTCAAAAGCACTTTGAGAATACTATATGTGGATTATAGATCTTGTCAAATCTCCCCCTGAGATGTAGAGTTGTTAAGGATTGAGAAGCTTTGTTCAGGAGTGTGTAGGTCTTCAGCTCTGATGTTGTTCTCCAGCAAGCTTCTAGACTGATATTGTATTTGTTGTCTCTTAAAAGCCTAGAGCAGATGATGAAGAACACTATATGAAAGAAAGCTGTGTTGTGTTCTTCAGAATCTCTATTCTGACTATTGCATCATTTTGTTATCAGTTACTTCTTCTGTGTCTACAAAACTTCCAATCTGAATATATTCCCCTAGCCATATTCAGACAATTGAATTAACTCTATCTTGAAACAGCTGAAGCATTCCCAAGAGAGAAAAATGCTTGGGGAATTAATCACATTAACTGCTATTGTTGAACGGCTATATGCATAAAATCTGAGAGATATTGAATGCTTTAAACAATAATTAATTCTGCCACCTATTAAAGCCTCTGACTGTAAAACTTCACAGGATTCATCGACCTCAGTTCAGAGATTGTCGACTTGAATAACCTTTGAGTCGAGCTGAGATTCTGTCTTCAGATCACCGATCGTCGACCGGAGCTCGGAGATCGTCGAGCTCAACTCAGAGATAGAACTCTGAGTTTTGTCGACCTGAGTTCGACGTTCGTCGAACGCAGCTTGAAGTTTGTTGAGCTCATTTCCTACCTTTGTCAAAACTGATTTCTGCAAGATTTCTCTGGAGTTCTTTTGTGCCACACCTAGAAATAATCCTATCACCCTGACTATATATTTTGGGTCAATCTAAAACATCCTAATAGTACTCCTTGTCCAAATCTAAACTAGAGTTCCAACAATCTCCCCATATTTGGGTGAGGATACTATTTACACAAAAGGAATACAAAGCAAATTTAAAATAGGTGCTTTGAGAAATAAAATATACAACAACAAAGTTTTGAAATATAAATATGAAAAAATCCTGATAGGATCTGTAGCTTTTCTTTTTCTAATCTTCAACTGAGCTTATTTCAGATATATTGCTCCTGCTGTATTCAACAATTTCCTTGATATCATCCCCCTGATTTCTGAATAATTGAAACTGCTGTTGCTGAATCCTCTAAAGCAGTCTCCCCCTATACAACTACCCCTATACTGAAGGGTCTTTTCCTGAAATAAGAGGTTAGGAGTTCTGGACCAAGATTACCTTGGGTCCTAGTTTTTTATAATAATTAGATATGAAAGAACATTCAGGTTGATCTTTATAATCTAATGGATTAAATTTCCTAGGAGAGATGAGCCATTGGGTAAAAGGATTGATACAATTTTGAGTTTGATTATAGTTTTATAGTTTTCAAAAGGATAAAAATTTCTATTTTGGAATTCTGCGTTCGACGAAAAATGGTTTTGTCGACCTGATTTCGACGAAGGGAATCGATTTCATCGATCTCGGTTCACAGAATGATAATATGTATTTTCTATGTTCCACGATCGTCGATCTCGGTTTGACGACGTATATTGATTTCATCGATCATAATTTCCAGACTGATTAAAATTAAAATCTTTGTTCAGAGATCGTCGACCTCGGTTCGACGAAGAGTGTAGTTTTTGTCGAGCTCCATTTGACGAATTATGTTGAACACAAATTTTCTGAAATTTTTTAATAATTTTTGGTAAAAATTCAGTTATATTGTCTATCTCTATCTCTATTATACACTTTCTCTCTGAGAAGTTTTATTTCCTTCTCAAATATAATTAAATCATTGCATAAAATTTTAAAATCTTCTTTAAAATATTTTGAAGAGAAATCAAAGGAAGAGATAACCTGATCCTCTTCTGACTCTGCTTCTGATTCAGATTCTTCATCATAGCTATTGCAAGATGCATTGATTGCCATCAAGCAGAATTCTCTTGCTCTTGTTTCTTATTTGTTAGGTACACTAGAAATTGTGTACCAGATTTAGAGAAGCCTCTTTGTACTCAATGATATACATCAATTTGTATTTGATGGGATGTTGAGTTTCAGTGTGCAGGTTTAAGAAATGCAGGAAAATTTCTAAGTACAAGTGTCGACACTTGTAAGGAATTGTGTCAACACCTGAAGCAGGAGTTGTGTTGATACCCAGGAGTTATGTCGACACCAGTATCAAGGCATATGTCGACACCCAGGAATTGTTTGGACACCTAAAGAAGGAGCTGTGTCGACACACGGGATTTGTGTCGACACACACTCAACGCCATCTATCAACAACAGCTATACTGAGTCTGAAAGGCTTGTGTCGACACACAGGACTTGTGTCAATATACACTCAACACCATCTATCAATAATAGCTATACTGAATCTGAAAGGCTTGTGTTGACACACACTCACCGACGTTTGGACATACACTCAACGCCATCTGTCAGCATCAGCTATGTCGAGACTAGGAGCAGTTGTGTCGACACACAGGACTTGTGTCGATACATACAATAGAAGTTGTGTTGAGAAGATAAAGAATGACTGTGTTGACACATTGGAAGTTATGTCGACATCATCAAGAATTGTGTCGACACTTGGTCTATCTGTGTCAACACATTTGAAGTAGTTTGCTGACAGTGTCCTGCTGAGTAAGAATTTCAATGAAGGGTCATTTGTCATGACTGAAGACTTGACAGTTGTCATAAGTAACAAGACTGACACATCTATCAGTGCTGTCAGAAGGCTGTTATAAATCGGATCAGCCGGTAATCATAGATGAACTATATATAAAGGGCTAATCCATTACAACCAAAATGGAATCCAACAGAACAAATTATATAGAACTAACAACAAGTATTGGAGAGAAAGAGGCTGGCCCAGAAGAAGGCAGATCCTAAACAAGTCCGCAAGAAAGATTCAGATCTGATTCTGAATTTAAGAAGAAAGCTGATTAAAGATCAACTTCAACACCAAGTAAAGATCAACCTTATTTTGTTCAAATTCAAGAAGCTTTGAAGAAGCTAAGTCAGGTTGGATCTGAAGTATTCAGTCATTCAAAAACTGATCAAGAAGCTCTCACCCATTTAAATTTCAATCTGGGTGAAATTTCTATTTCTTTAAATAAACTTTTTCTTGTAAGATCTTATATAGATCTAAGTTGTAAGCCTGTATTTATAAAGGCTGAGGTAGGTCCGAGTTCCTGAGGTGTAGTACTTGTTAAAGTATGAGTAGTAGGCCTAGAGATAAAGGCCGAGGTAGGGCTATTGCCTGAGATAGGGTTCTTGGGAAGAATCTGAGGTAGGACTTACAGAAGTCTGAGCTGTAGGAACCTATCAGGTTCTGAGTTGTAAGATCTGTGGATCTGAGATAGTGGAAGGAAGTTTGGCTGAATCCAGTTCTCTACTGGATAGGCGAAGGGGGAAGTGGATGTACCCATAAATTGGGGAACCACTATAAATCTTGTTTTGTTGTGTTGTGTTTATTTTTTCTGAGAACTATGATTTTATTTGTTGTGTTAGAACTTGTTAATTGCCTAAATAGTTAAAAAGATTAGAACCTATTCACCCCCCCCCCCCCCTCTAGGTGTCTAGGCTCTTGAAATCAAATCTTTTAAGTGGTATCAGAGGGAGGTTGCTCAAAAATAGACCCAACAGTCTGAGTAAATCTCCAAGGCAATTAAATATTAGCCAGAATAGGTTCAAATGAGAATCAGAAGGAATTTGGATCCATGAAACTGCCCATCTGCAGGAAAGAAAACTTTGGGATATGGAAAGAAAGGGTCAGATTGTTCATGGAAGCATCTAATCTTAGAATCTACATCACAGTACAAGAAGGTCATTTCATTCCAATGAATATATCAGCTCTTGATGCTAATCTCAAAACCCCTAAGAGCTATTTTGAAATGACTAAGGATGAGATCATTCTTGCAACTTTAGATAAGAGAACACAAAACATAATTGTAAGTATTATAAATGATGCCACATTTTAGAATTTGGTACATTGCAAAACCTCCAAGGAGATGTGAGACACCTTGATTGTTTACATGGAGGGAACTGAAGAAGTTAGAGAGGATAGGAAATCTATGTTGAATCAAGAATATGAAAGCTTTAAACAAGCTAAGTCAGACAACATAGCAGAATATTACAATAAGTTTTTTAGAATTGTAAATGAGGTGATGAACTATGGAAGAGTCTTTAGCACATATGAATTGAATGATAAGTTTCTCAGGTCACTGACCAAGGACTGTGATACAAAAATATTTGCTATCAGAGAGGTGGTCAGGATTGCTGATACACCTCCACCAACCTTGTTTGGAAGACTACTATCTTATGAGATGCATCTCACTGCCAGAAAGTAGGAGGAGAAAAGCAGTAGGTTTGAGTATAAAGACAAGTCAGTAGCCTTCAAAGCTGAAGCCACAAGGAAAGGTAGGAGAAAGTCTCCTTCTCCACCCAGAAGAAGTGTCTAGGCTGAAACATAAAATCCTGACATCAGTACAACAGACAGCCACCATTCTGATGAAGACTTTGCTGCCTTTACAAGGCAGTTTCAGAGGTTCATGAAGAAGAAGAAATGGAGAACCAAGCCATCTTCATCCTCCTTCAAGGATGATAATTACAAGAAGAAGAAGACTTCTAAGGAGGACAGGTATGCCTCTAATCCTAGTAAACAAACTACCTCTAAAATTTTTTGTTATTGCTACAACAGGTCTGGACATGTCATAGCTGACTGTCCTGATAAGAGAAAGGAGACTAATGATAAGAAGAAGCCTCAAAATAAGGGCAAGAAGGAGAAATCCTTGGTTGCCCAGAAGAAGAAGGGTTGGACTGACTCTTCATCCTCAGAATCTGGAGAAGAAGATAATGCAGAAGCTTATATTGGGTTGTTTACTATAGAAGAGGATTCTATGGAATCAGAATTCTTGTAAATGCTAGATTCCATAAATGGAGGTGAAGACTATTGTTGTAAAGGGCTGATGGCTCTTTCAGAAGAAGATCAGTGCCTGGATCAGCTTGGTCCAAGTAAGGTATACTATCCATCCTTAGCTTCTGATTATTTTACTGGATCAGAATTAGTAGCATCAACTTCAAGAGAAGTGGATGGTTCTTAATCTGAGGGGGATGTACATCAATTAATTGATGAGTATGGTGGTTTGTTGCAAGCACTTAAATGGAGCAAATTCCTTATCAAGAATCAGGCTAAGGAAATTAAATCTCTCAAATAGGCTGCAACAGATTCAGCCAATCTGATAGATTTGAAATTGAAGGAGGTTGCCAAACTGAAAAATATAACTATTATTCAGATGGGCACAATCTCCTTCAAAGAAAATCACATCAAAAATATGGAAGCAAGACTCCAAAAAGAAAGGGATCTAGTGGCTAAATTTTCAAAGCCAAAGTCTGTCTTACCTTTAATCGATAACTTCATATCTCAGAAAGGAAAGACAGGACTAGGCTTCAAGGAAAGAACAAGGGCAGCCAATTCTCAAGGAAAAGGCAAAGGCCCGGTTCAGCCACTAGCTATGAAACCCCCTATTTCTTTTAGAAAAATGATGCAACCTACTAACAGGTATGATCATGACCTCACTCATGGTCACTGTGAGTATGGTGATCTCAATGGCAAGGGTGCACATGCTAATAGGGCACCCTATAAGTAAACCCATCATGTTCTTAAGGAATCCATGGGGTATGCTTCTCCAGCACCTACACTTAAAAGGAATGCTAGCAACAATGTTGAGAAGCCTGTACTTAAGAAAAGGTACAATAGATTTGAGTGCTGGTGTTGTGGCAAGGTGGGCCACTTTGCCATTGATTGTTGGTTCAATTATAGTATTAAGAATAAGGCCAGTTTACCTGTCAGAAAGGCTGGAGGTAAGCATGTCAGATTTCAAGCTAACTTGAACCTAGGACCCAATAACAATTTGGGTTCTAAGAACGGGTAAATCTATATTTAATGCAGGTGAGTCCAAGTGGACATACTCCTATATGGTACCTTGATATTGGATGTTCCAGGCACATGACTGGAACAAGAAGGATGTTGAAGGACTATTCTCCTATAGAGAATGGACCCAAAGTAATCTTTGGTGGATCAGAAAAAGGTGTCATCAAAGGGTTTGGTAACATTTCTAGTAACTCTATCTGTATCACTCAGGTGACTTATTTGAAAGGTTTAAAACATAACCTAATTAGCATAAGTCAACTAAGTGATCTTGGGTATGACATCTCTTTCTTCAAGGGTGAGTGCCAAATAAAGAGGTCAAGCGATCAAGAGATTATTCTGACTAGTAGTAGGAAAGGGAATGTATATTGTCTTAACATTGATTGTGAATATAACAACTCACTTATCTGTCTAGTTGTATATGAGAAAGCATCACAGTGTAACCAATGGCACAAGAGGCTAGCTCATCTGAACTATAGTTCAATAAGATAATTATTTAGTATGGTGCTAGTGAGGAATGGTCCTCAGGTCAAGTGCATTAAAGAGGGTATTTGTTCAGCTTGCCAGAAGGGCAAACAGACCAAGACCTCTTTCCATGGACTTATTACCAAAGATTCAGTGAGATGTCTATATCTCCTGCATATAAATTTATTTGGTCCAATGCCAGTTCATAGTCTAGGTAGAAAGCATACACATTAGTTATTGTGGATTACTATTCTAGATTTACATGGGTTTTCTTCTTGAGGCAGAAATCTGAAACCCCTACTGTCTTCTAGACTTTTGTTAGACAAATTCAGAATGAATTTAACAATTCAGTGGTCAAAATTAGAAGTGATCATGGAACTGAATTTCAGTCTAAGTGTATGATAAAGTTCTGTAAAAACCTTGGGATTCATCAGGAGTTCTCCTCACCTAGAACTCCCTAGAAAAATGGAGTTGCTGAGAGAAAGAATAGGACTCTAATTGAGGCAAGTAGAACACTACTAAGTGACACTTCTCTCCCTGAATACTTCTGGGCTGAGGAAGTAAATATTGTATGTCATGTACTCAATAGAGCTTCCATCAATAAAAGACATATGAAGACTCCCTATGAGATTATGAAAGGCAGAAAACCAAATATTTCCTACCTTAGAATCTTTGGTAGCAAATGTTATGTCCTAGTTAATGGTAAGCACTACCAAACTAAGTTTGCTGCCAAATCTCTAGATGGGATATTTGTTTGGTACATCAATAACAGTAGGGCATACATGATTTATAACTTAACTACACAAGTTGTAGAAGAATCAGTCCATGTAGTATTTGATGAGTCTAAGTTAATTAACAGTGAACTATCTAGCTCTTCTAATAGCTCTACAGGTTTAAAGGAAAGGATAGACAAGCTGACTATTAGTGAAGACCAACCTGCAAGACTGGATGAAGAAAAGGATGGAAACTGTCTAGGGGGAGTATATGACTCTTTGGATGAAGATGAAGATAATGAAGTGCATCAGAATGAGGAAAGAGAAGAAGACCAATAGGTTGATAGATTTCATCCAGCTAGAAGACACTTGAAGGATCATCCTGCACACCAAATCATTGGTGATGTAAGCCAGGGAGTTCTAACCAGGAGCGAAAGCATGAATACAGTTCTATATACAAGTTTTCTATCACAGATAGAACCTAAGAAGTTTGATGAAGCCATGCTAGACACAAACTGGATTGATGCCATGCAGGAAGAGCTGAATCAATTCAGAAGATGTAAAGTCTGGGAGTTGGTTCCTAAACCAAGGGATCACAATGTTATAGGAACCAAGTGGATCTACAGGAATAAACTAGATGAGAATGGCACCATAATCAAGAACAAAGCAAGACTGGTAGCAAAGGGCTACAGACAGGAAGAAGGAATAGACTTTGATCAAACTTTTGCCCCAGTGGCAAGGTTGGAAGCTATAAGATTATTCCTGGCTTATGCAGCTTTTCAAGGTTTCAAAGTATTCTAAATGGATGTCAAGTAAGCTTTTCTGAATGGAGACTTGAAGGAAGAAGTATATGTAGAACAACCATCAGGTTTTGTTTATTCTCATTATCCTAACAATGTATATAGGCTTAAGAAAGCTTTATATGGTTTGAAACAAGCCCCTAGGGCTTGGTGTTGGAACACCCTATTACTAATTTGGGCAAGGATCACTATGTTTTTAGGAAATCAGTTTGACCTAGATGTATAGTTGAAAAGGTCAAGTTAGAATGAGTCTAGGGCTTAGAACTTAGGTTTGAAGCTGCCCCCAGGACCATCCAAGGATTCAGACTTAGAGCTGAGACAAAGACAATTATCATCGAGCTTAGGTCGACGAAACGTCGAACTCCGTTCGATGCTCTCTGAGCTCAACTCTGCTAAATCGTCAAACTCTGGTCGACGATCTTCGAGCTCAGATCGACGATCTACCTTCAGCTTATTCTTCAGGTCACTGAGCTCCGGTCGACGATCTTCGAGCTCAGGTCAACGTTTTCTGTCTGATGTTCAATCCAATCTCTGAGCTCAGGTCGACGATCGTAGAGCTCAGATCGACATTTTTCCTGAGAGATCGATGACTTTGAGGATTCAAATTCAGTCAGCTTTTGGAATGTTTTTTCAAACTCTCTCAGCATTTATTTCAAGAGATCTGCTAGCCGTTTTCTTTTATTATTGAGCAAGTTTCAAGGGATTTATCAGAGAATGTTTATTGGACTTTCCTCCAGAAGACAAAACATTTATGGAAGACATTTATTGACTGCTAACGGCTATCTTAGATAGAGGATCTTCAGAGAATAAAACATCTTACAGCAGATCAAGAAAATAAATCTATCACTCAATACAGACATACATAGATAGTCAGAAAAACTTAGAGGAAAATCAAGTGATAAATCCTGAAAAGTTTTGATTGATTATTGGCATACTGAAAAGTGATCAAGGCTTCAACATCAAGGACTCAAGACAATTCATATTTCAGCCTCTGCTGAAACCATCTTTTGCTGGAGATCTGAAGTTTCTGAAGACCTATCACCCTAGCAAAGCTCTCATCTCTAAACCATCTACATCTCAGGGGGAGCTTTGATAACACAATCAATCCACTAAGTCTTCTCTCAGTGATTGAGATAGATAAGACAACTTCACCTCTTCCTTTTTCTTTTCTTGTTGTAAAAGGGTTATCAAGACTCCCTTCAAAAGTTTTGGTTTTGGTTCTGAGAGCCTTGTCAAAACTCAGTGGTGGCAAGACACCTGGTCAAAAAATCCAGTTTGGTTTTTTAGTACCTTATCAAAAGCTCATTGGTGCTCAGGACACCTGATCAACTCATCCTGCAGTGGATTCCTACCAAGGGTGGTAGAAGAGTGGATGTACCCAGGTTTTTGGGGAACCACTATAGCTCCTTGTGTCTTCTGGTTTTCTTGTGCATATTCTTTGCTGTGTGCTGTGATTTTTATTTTACTGCTTTAGTTTTATTTCTACATCAAATCACCTTACACCTATACATAAATTAAGCCTTTATTGCTGTGTAATTTTAATTTGTGAACTTACCTTAAAATACTCTATTCACCCCCCTCTAGAGTTAAGATAGATCTTATCCTCACTTTCAATTGGTATCAGAGGGAGGTTGGTTGTTCATACAGGCTAACACCTGAACCAAAAGATCCCTGATAAGATTAATCCTTTAAGAGGGTTATTTTCATTATATTTAATTTTATATAAAGACATGGCACAGAACAAAGATTATGCAAGCACCAGGCCTCCAGTGTGCAATCTATCCAAGTTTGCACTTTGGAAAGCAAGGATTAGACTTTATATGAACTCTATTGATGAAGACATATTTAATTCTGTTTTGACAGTGTGCCCAAGTCCACCAGCAAGCTCAAGTACAAATGCTGTTCCACCTCCTTCAGGAACAGATGCTGAAATAAAGAAGTGGAAGACTGCAGATGCCAAGGCCATGAATATCTTAGCTCAGACAATGTCTGATGAGATATTTCAGAAGGTAGTTGAATATAACTCAGCCAAAGGAATTTGGGACAAACTTTTTGAGATTGTCTCAGGATCTGCTGATGAGAGAAAAGATAGAAGATCCCATCTCATATCCCAATATGAGAATGTCAAGAAAGGAGAAGCTGAATCAGTTGCAGACATGTATAACAGACTAAGTCTGATTGTCAATGAGTTAAAGACTCTGGATAAAGAAATCTCATTGACTGAGCTGAATGACAAAATCCTAATGTGCTTCCCCAGCACTTGGGATTCAAGAATATGGCCAATGAAAGATGCCAGAAGTCTAAATGAGATTACAACTGAAGCTCTCTTGGGCAAGCTCAAATCTTATGAGCTGCTCATTAAAAATAGAGAAGAAGAACAGAAGGCTGCCTCACCAGCCACAAGGAAGGAGAAGACCATAGCCTTCAAAGCTACAGAAGAGGAGCCTGAAGATAAAGCAATAGGAAATGATGAGCTCCTAAGTCTACTGGCCAAAAGATTCTACAAAATGGCCAGAAAAGACTTCAGAAAGAGATCATACAAGGGACATGATAAGCCAAGATATGATAAATCAAATAACAACAAAGAAATTATATGCTTTGGTTGCAGGAAATCAGGCCATATTGTGCCTGACTGTCCAGAAAACAAAAATAAGGACAAGAAAGATAGAAGAGAAAGAAGAAAGGAGAAAGACTTCAAGAAGAACACCTCAGACAAACCCTCATACAACAAGAACACACATACAAGGAAGGGATTTGTTGCTGAGACATGGAGTGAAACTGAAGAGGATTCTGAAGCCTCATCCAGCTCCAGTGATGATGAGGATGATGCTGATGAAAAGGAGTTTTGCATGATGGCTATCAATGCCTCTCAAACAGATTCAGAAGCAGAAGAGTCAGAATCAGATTCAGAAGTTCAACTAGAAGAAGATCAAGTAATCAATTCATTTGATTTCAATTCTGAGGACTTTAGACATGAGTTTAAAGTATTATGCCTAGATCTATTGGAGTCTGAGAAGGAAATCACTTCCCTCAGAAAACAACTGTCTGAGTATAGCACTTTAAAATCAGAGAACCTCAAACTCTCTGAAGAGTTAGAATGTTATAGGGAGGAGATAGCTTTACTGAAGAGTGAACTATCCAAGGCCAAGCAGTTTGAAGAATCCCTTAATGGGAGAAGCATCAAACTGATGGATATCACAAGCACAGTGAACTTTAGACTTAATAGTACACTGGGCTTGGGAGCTTCATCCAGCCAGCCTATAGTTCTGACAACTCCAATCAAATTTATCTCTGATAAAGGGAAGGAAGTTGTAAAGATAGCTAGGAAGAATGCAGATTTGCCAAAGAAAGATATAGTTCAACAGAATGCGTCGAACAGAGCTCAACGATCGTCGAATGTCGCTCGATGATCCAAGAAACGATCGTCGAACTCAGCTCGACGACACCTGAACTCTGAACTCCAGGATAGTCGATCTTCGAACAGAGATCGACGATCTGACCCAAGATCGTCGACCTCAGCTCGACGATTGTCGAACAGAAATCAGGACTTTGAACAATCCTTCAAGGGTACATCTAGATTCAATCCTAGAAATCCTACATCCCAAGGTTTCAACCCCTATGCTGAATGGATAGTACCTCCTAGGAGATACCATCCTGAAGGTTATAAGAGTCAACCTGGGATGTCTTTCATTTCTAAAATTTAAGGGATATCAACCTAGGCCCAAGGTAAACTGGGTAAAAAAATATATAAGTTGTTTATGTACAGGTGAAGACCTATCCAACATTAAACCAGCCATGATATCTGGATAGTGGGTGCTCAAAGCACATGATAGGGAACAAGGACAACTTCACATCCTTTAAAGCCAAGCTTGGACCCAAAGTAATCTTTGGTGATTCAAACTTTGGAACAATAAAAGGATATGGTGCAGTCCAAATTGGAACAGTCACCTTCAAGAAAGTAGCTTATGTTGAAGGACTCAAGCATAACTTGATAAGTATCAGTCAACTTTGTGATGAAGGATATCAAGTGACTTTCAACAAAGCAATATGCAAGATCAAGTCAGAAGACAACACAACTGTGTTAACAGGTAACAGGAAGGGTAACATTTACTTAGTAGATTTTCATTCATCTAAGGTAGATATTTGCCTGTTCAATTCCATATCTAGACCTAATATATTATGGCATAAGAGACTAGGACACATTAACCTTAGAACCATTGCTAGGCTATCCAAGGACAACCTTGTTATAGGACTATCTTCTGGCCCCTACAAGAAGGAAGGACTTTGCAAGGCTTTTCAATTAGGAAAGCAAACTAAAAATAGTTTTAAATACATTAACAAGAGTGATTCACCTAGGATTTTGTATCTGTTACACATGGATCTTTTTGGACCCATTACAGTACAAAGCTTAGGAGGGAAATCCTACACTTTAGTGGTTGTAGATGACTTCTCAAGATTCACATGGGTGTTCTTTCTGAGGAAGAAGTCTGATAACTTCAAATGTTTGACAGAGTTTCTCAAATGCATACAGATTGAGTTCAACACTCATATTGCCATGATCAGAAGTGATCATGGGACAGAGTTTGATTCTCTTCTTATGCAAGAGTTCTGTCAGAGTGAAGGGATCAGGCATACATTCTCAGCTCCTAGAACTCCTCAACAGAATGGGGTAGCTGAAAGGAAAAATAGAACCCTAATTGAATCTGCAACTACATTATTGAGAGATGCTCACCTTCCTCTATCCTTTTGGGCTAAGGCAGTGAACACCTCCAATTATGTGTTGAATAGAAGTCTAATACATAAACTGAAGGGCAAGACTCCCTATGAATTGCTCAAAGAGATGAAACCTAAAGTAGACTATTTTAAAGTTTTTGGTTGCACTTGCTATATTCACAATAATGACAAGAGATATTTAGCAAAATTTCAAGCAAAAGCTAATGAAGGAGTGTTTCTGGGATACTCCATGATCAGTAAAGCTTATAGGGTTTATAATAAAACTACTCTAAAAATAGAAGAATCTGTTCATATTTCTTTTGATGAAACTAATATATCTTTCAAGGAGAAGAATGCTTCTACCATAGAACAATTGCAGGTACATTCTCTAGCTGAAGACTTGGACAGATTGCAAGTTACTCAAAAGGATGAAAGTAGTGAAGATGAAGAAGTGGCTCCACATCTGAAAGAAAATCTTCTTGAAGAGCCAGTTGATGTTCCACAAGAGGAAACAGCAACACAGGTTGGTGAACAATCAACACCCCCTATTGATTTAGTAACATCAAGAGATCATCCAATCTCCCAAGTAATTGGATACATCTCAACTGGTGTGCAAACCAGAAATCAGGTCAACCAAAACATGATGCACACTTGCTTTCTCTCTCAAATTGAACCTCAATCCATTCAAGATGCAGAGCAAGACCCACACTGGATCATTGCAATGCAAGAGGAGTTGTATCAATTTGAAAGAAACAAAGCCTAGGAACTAGTGCCTAAGCCAAAGGATCATTCCATTGTTGGAACAAAATGGGTGTTCAGAAACAAATTGGATGATCAAGGAATTATTGTAAGGAATAAGGCAAGGCTAGTTGCTCAAGGATATTCTCAAGAAGAGGGGATAGACTATGACCAGACCTTTGCACCAGTTGTAAGGTTAGAGGCCATAAGAATCTTCCTGGCTTATGCTGCTCACAAGGGATTCAAAGTCTACCAAATGGATGTGAAAAATGCTTTTCTCAATGGGGAGATCAAAGAAGAAGTCTATGTCAGACAACCCCCAGGTTTTGTCTCTCCAACTCATCCTGATTATGTTTTCAAACTGCATAAAGCATTATATGGTCTAAAGCAAGCTCCTAGAGCATGGTATGAGACCCTAGCATGCTTTCTTCTGGAAAATGATTTTATTAGAGGGAGAGTAGACCAAACTCTTTTTATTAGAACCCATAAGGCCCATACCCTACTAGTATAAATTTATGTAGATGATATTATATTTGGTTCTACTGATTCAAATTTATGCAAAAAGTTTTCCAAGCTTATGCACTCTAAATTTGAAATAAGTAGTATGGGTGAGCTATCCTTCTTCTTAGGATTGCAAGTCAAACAACATGCTGAAGGCATATTTATTTCTCAAACCAAGTATGCAAAAGAACTGGTTAAGAAATTTGGTATGTCTGATGCATCATGTATGAAAACAACCATGCCTACCAATGCTGTATTGGATGCTGATGAACATGGGAAACTAGTTGATCAGATAACATATAGAGCAATGATTGGCTCTTTATTGTAACTTACAGCTAGTAGGTCTGATATAATGTTTGCTACATGTATATGTGCTAGATTCCAAGTTAGCCCTAGAGAGTCACACTTAACTTTAGTAAAGAGGATTCTTAGGTATGTTAAAAGCTGTCAAAATCTAGGACTCTGGTATCCAAAAGATTCAGCATTTGACTTAACTGGATTTTCAGATGCTGATTATGCTGGATGTAGAATAGATAGGAAAAGCACCAGTGGAACTTGTCAGTTTTTTGGTGATAGACTTGTCTCATGGTTTTGTAAGAAACAAACATCTGTGTCAACTTCAACTGCTGAAGCTGAATACATGGCTGCAGGTAGTTGTTGTTCACAAATCTTGTGGATTCAAAATCAACTCCTAGACTATGGTTACAACTTAGAGAAGTCTAAAATATTTTGTGACAACACCAGTGTTATTTCCATTGCACAAAATCCAGTCCTCGATAGTAGGACAAAACACATAGAAATTAGGCATCATTTTCTAAGGGATAATGTTGAGAAAAATAAAATTGAACTTCAATATATCCCAACTGATTTGCAAAGGGGAGATATTTTCATCAAGCCTTTGGATGAAAAGAAACACAACTTCTTCCTCAATCAGTTAGGCATGTTAGATGGAGGAAGCCTAAAATAAATTACAAGATCTTGAAAAGCTAAAAACAGACCAAGATTAGGCTAAAACTCATTTCTTTTTGTGTCTGTAGGATAGCTTCTGTCTCTGAACTACGCTCGACGTTTTCTCTAGAAATCGTCGAACGACGATCGACAGTTTCTCGAAAAACGTCGAACGGAGATCGACGTTTTCCCAAAACGTCGACCGGAGTTCAGAGCTTGTTAGATAGTTGTATACTATCTCTTCCAGGCCTTCGATCGTCAAACTGAGCTCGACGTTCTCTAGATCGTCGAACTGAGATCTACGATGTTGAAGACCTTTCCGCTTCCCTTAGGAGTCCTGATCGTCGAACGGAGATCGACGATCCTTCCTTTTTCGCATCGAACCCTAATATAAAATCATTTTTCGGCCGCCGCTCGTCATTTACACTTTCATACTCTCTGCAAATTTTTCTCTTTCCCTCCAAACTCCCTACACTTGGTCGTGTTTGTTGAATCTTTGCAGGTACAGATGGCAATGTCGGTCGCCGCTCTCTCCAAAATGAAATTTGATACAGGCTTTGACATAGATATGAACTCCTTCGATGGCAGCGATCAGCGGTTCAAAGATATTCTGAATCTCTTCCGCGAATAGCAGTTGGTTCAGTTGATGACCACAAGAATAAAGATTGCAGCAGATGAAGTAAGAGAATGGGTTTTTACTGCCACCAATGAGAATGAAAACTCTATAGTCGGCACAATCAATGGAACACAGGTACCAATGTCCCCCGCTCTTTTGACAGAAGTATTCGCCTTAAGTACTGGGAATGACTCCATCGATTTGTCTGGAGAGGAATATGATTCGCTGTTAGATCGAATGGGTCACTCTGCTGTGAACCCTAATACACTGCTGAAAAAGAATTTATCTATTGAATTTCAATTTTTGGCTGATATTGTTGGGAAAGTGCTTCTGGCAAAGCACTTAGCTCATGATACAATCTCAAGGTATCAGTTATGCTTAATGGGAGCTTTAGTTGATAAGAAACATCTAGATTGGGGATCGATCTTCTTTAATTTGATCAAGAAGAAAATTAGCAAAAGCTGTGTCAGTTTGGGGAGGATTATAAGGGTTTACCTACTTCACAGGTGCCCTGATCTGCTGGTTTCAAGTGGGATGCACATCAATGCATCCAAAAGGCTCACCTGTGCCCTTTTTAGCAGGTGGGACAGGCAGATTATCAACCCCAACAGGGCTGCTGCATCAACATCTGCTTCAGGCACAAGGACTGCCTCAGTCACTCCTCCTCAGGTCTCTGCCCCAGCAGAAGATTTGCCTGCTTCTCCTTCTCCTCCAGCTGTCTCTACCTCAGTCTCCATATCAACCTCCCCACTCATCTCAACCATAGCCATATCTTCCCCCATTACAATCTCATCACCTATTTCACCTTCTCCAGCAACTACCTCAGAACCATTCCACCCTCTGTATTTCTATCCACCTGTCACCTCTCCATCATTTCATCTTCTGGATGACTCCTTCATGGATGATTCTCCTCCTACTCCTCCTGATATTCCATTTACATCTTCCTACCAACAACTTCTACAGGACATACTCTCTCAATCATCCTTCACCCCATCCCTTTCCTCTCCCTTATCATCCATCTCCACTTCAATAACATCAATCTCAACAATTCCTACTACTGAGCCATCCATCCCTATACCTCCTACCTCCACACCATCCATTCCATCAGTTCCAGCCAACATCCTTCCAGCTGCATCAACTCCTACCTCTACTCAAGCCCCTCTTGAGCATGTAGATCTTTCAGCTTTGGCAGACAGGTTGTATGAGCTGCTAGCCCCCAGGCTAAACCTCATTGTTGGAGACCACCTTGGCTCCACTCCTGAAAAATGTTCAGGAGCTGTCTACCAGGCTATCTCCCTTCCTTTTCTCTCAGGCAATCCCTTCCTCTGGGTGCCTTGATCCAGTTTTCACTGAATCCAGGCAGGGGGAGATGCCTAATGAAGCTCTGGATTTGCCTGAGGCTGCTGAAGTTTCAGAACCTGCTCCAGTATTTGCAGTGGATCTTCAGAGCCTGCTGTCAGTTTTTGATACTGTGTACTTCAATTCTCTGCCAGTTCAACAAGTTGAAGACCTTACTAAGGCCATTGTGCCTATTTTAAAATGTGATCCCAGCCTGATTGCATCATATGTAGACTCTTTCAAGGCTGAGGATGTTGTTGCTTCTATTTTTACTACTGCTGCTGCTACTGCTGTTACATATATTGGATCCTCTGATATTGAAATGCTGTCTGTTGTTGCTGATGCTGCTGCTGTTGACGAACTTGCTACTTATCTGGAAGAACCTGAACCTGCTGCTCCTATTGCTGCTT
Source organism: Platanthera zijinensis (assembly GCA_039513925.1). Classification (NCBI taxonomy): domain Eukaryota; kingdom Viridiplantae; phylum Streptophyta; class Magnoliopsida; order Asparagales; family Orchidaceae; genus Platanthera; species Platanthera zijinensis. The sequence goes on from CM077092.1 coordinate 52,321,755, forward strand.
CAATAAGTTGTGTTTTTGCTGCTGCTCCTGCTCTGACTCCTGAACAACTGAAACAAGAAGAGAAGTACATCAAAAGTATTGATGATCAGTATGATAGACCCCAGAGCTCAGAAAGTGATCAGTTTCACACTGACTCTGATGACTCTTCTTGTACCATTGCAAAGAAAAGGAAGGCCAGAAGCAAGGCCATGATGAAGGTCCCTCCTGCTAAGGCCAAGGATGCTAATGATATACCGTACTATATTATGCATGATTGCCAGATAATTGAACCATGGATGCAATATTCTAAAAACCAACTAAAGGCCATGAAGAAGAAAAGAAAGTTTGATAAGTATGAGAAAGGTTCATCCCAGTTTCAGCCTCCTTCTCCTCCTCCAAATTCAGGATCAGGTGGAGGCTCAGCTTCTCAAACCTCAGCTCCAAAGCAAAGTTCCTCCCAATCCTCTCAAAGATATCATCCCATGTAGCAATATCAAAGAGGTTATCAGTCCAGAAGGGGACAATATAGAGGAAATCAAAGAGAACACAGATTTCAAGCAAGGGAAGGACAAAGACACATGGACTCAACTCAAGGTCCTTTCCTTTATAAACTTAGAGAAACTGTTGATACAAGAACTCCTACTGCTTTAGAAATTGTCAACAGATATGAGCCTGCAGTTCCTTTTGAAGATCCAGAGAATAATCCATTATCATGGACTGCTAGGATGAAAGAACTGGTTTCCTTAGATAAGCTGAAGAAGGCCAAAGAATAAGGAAAAGACACTTCCAACATTACAACCTTGTCAGATCAAAGAAAGGCAGAACTGGAAAGGTATGCATCAAGGAAATTCTTTGACCCAGTGGACTACATGAAGCTTCATCCTGAGGCTATGGTTCCCAGGGCTAGATCTCAAACCTCCTTAGGTGCAGAGGATGATAGAAGGTCAAAGAAAGAAGCTTTAAATCCCAACAGGGAAATCTTATTTAAGAAGGGAAGTGAAAAGAAATGACATTTGTAAGCAGACAGTATACTCATTTTGAACATTTGCTGATATTCCATCTGATTGCTGCTATGTTGCATGATCTGCTCTATTGTGTTAGATTTTTTTTTCTGTATGTTGATTTTGTATTTATTACTGAGTTCTGTAAATAGTAATCCTAACCCAAATAGGGGGAGATTGTTGGAACACCCTATTACTAATTTGGGCAAGGATAACTATGTTTTTAGGAAATCAGTTTGACCTAGATGTATAGTTGAAAAGGTCAAGTTAGAATGAGTCTAGGGCTTAGAACTTAGGTTTAAAGCTGCCCCCATGACCATCAAAGGATTCATACTTAGAGCTGAGACAAAGATAATTATCGTCGAGCTTAGGTCGACGAAACGGTTCGACGCTCTCTGAGCTCAACTCTGCTAAATCGTCGAACTCCGATCGACGATCTTCGAGCTCAGATCGACGATCTACCTTCAGCTTATTCTTCAGGTCGCTGAGCTCCGGTCGACGATCTTCGAGCTCAGGTCGACGTTTTCTGTCTGATGTTCAATCCAATCTCTGAGCTCAGGTCGACGATCGTAGAGCTCAGATCGACGTTTTTCCTGAGAGATCGATGACTTTGAGGATTCAAATTCAGTCAGCTTTTGGAATGTTTTTTCACTCTCTCAGCATTTATTTGAAGAGATCTGCTAGCCGTTTTCATTTATTCTGGAGCAAGTTTCAAGGGATTTATCAGAGAATGTTTATTGGACTTTCCTCTAGAATACAAAACATTTTTGGAAGACATTTATTGACTGTTAATGGCTATCTTGGATAGAGGATCTTCAGAGAATAAAACATCTTACAGCAGATCAAGACAATAAATCTATCACTCAATACAGACATACATAGATAGTCAGAAAAACTTAGAGGAAAATCAAGTGATAAATCCTGAAAAGTTTTGATTGATTATTGGCATACTGAAAAGTGATCAAGGCTTCAACATCAAGGACTCAAGACAATTCATATTTCAGCCTCTGCTGAAACCATCTTCTGCTGGAGATCTGAAGTTTCTGAAGACCTATCACCCTAGCAAAGCTCTCATCTCTGAACCATCTACATCTCAGGGGGAGCTTTGACAACACAATCAATCCACTAAGTCTTCTCTCAGTGATTGAGACAGAGAAGACAACTTCACCTCTTCCTTTTTCTTTTCTTGCTGTAAAAGGGTTATCAAGACTCCCTTCAAAAGTTTTGGTTCTGGTTCTAAGAGCCTTGTCAAAACTCAGTGGTGGCAAGACACCTGATTAAAAAATCCAGTTTGGTTTTTGAGCACCTTATCAAAAGCTCATTTGTGCTCAGGACTCCTGATCAACTCATCCTGCAGTGGATTCCTACCAAGGGTGGTAGAAGAGTGGATGTACCTAGGTTTTTGGGGAACCACTATAGCTCCTTGTGTCTTCTGGTTTTCTTGTGCATATTCTTTGCTGTGTGCTGTGGTTTTTATTTTACTGCTTTAGTTTTATTTCTACATCAAAGCACCTTACACCTATACATAAATTAAGCCTTTACTGCTGTGCATTTTTAATTTGTGAACTTACCTTAAAATACTCTATTCACCCCCCCCCCCTCTAAAGTTAAGATAGATCTTATCCTCACTTTCACTTGGTATGAAACTTTGTTTGTCTTTCTTATTGAGAATACATTCTCAAGAGGGAAAATAGATAAGACTCTATTCTTTAGGGAATCAAAAGGTAAGATCATCCTAGTACCGATTTATGTTGATCACATTATCTTTGGTTCTACTGAAAACAACCTTTGTAGTAAGTTTGCCAAACTTATGCAAGGGAAGTTTGAAATGAGCAGCATGGGTGAGCTGAAATTCTTCTTGGGACTCCAAGTTAGACAGACTAATGATGGATTATCCATATCTCAGTCTAAGTTCACCAAGGAGTTAATTAAGAAATAGGGTATGGAGATAACCTCCACCATGAAAACTCCTATGGGAACAAGTATGCCTATCGGCAAAGATGAAGCAGGAAAACCTGTTGATGAGTCTTTTTATAGAGGGATAATTGGCTCCCTACTTTACTTGATTGCTAATAGACTTGACATCATGTATGCTACATGTGTCTATGCTAGGTACCAAGCTTGCCCAAAGAAATCTCATTATACTGTTGTCAAGAGAATTTTGAGATATCTTAAGGGCACACCTAATCTAGGTCTTTGGTACACTAAGAATAGAGATTTCTTACTAACAGGTTTTCTAGATGCAGACTTTGCAGGCTGCAGAGAATATAGAAAAAGTACCACTAGAACATGTCAATTCCTAGGTGGTAGGGTGGTGTCATGGAGTAGCAAGAAGCAAACAAGTGTGGCTATTTCCACTGTTGAATCAGAATATGTAGCTGCAGGCAGCTGTTGTGCTCAGTTGTTATGGATAAAACATCAACTTGAAGACTATGACATCAAGGTAAGTAGAATTCCATTATTTTGTGATTCTATTAGTGCTATTTCTATTGAAAGTATCTAATGTCAACCTAATCCACCTATAGGGGGGAATAGGTGTCGTGCAGTCTTTCGCCGCTAGAACTTCCTATGGGGGTGTTGGAGTTAGAGACCGGGCGGTCTGTCGGTCTGGCTTGGCGGGTTATTAACCGGGCGGTCTGGCAGTTTGCCTTCAGCGGTTTGGTTGCTGTGTTGAGGTCTGAGGTCCAAGCGGTCTAGCGGCCTGTTACTGGCGACTAGGAGACCGGGCGGTCTAACGGTCTCACATGGTGGCTTGTCTCTCTCTCTGGCAGTGGCCGAGCGGTTAGCCCTTCTATCTAACCGCGCGGCTTGTTTCGGTCTATTGTTCTAGCCGCCCAGATTTTTTGTATAGTTTTAGTCCCACATCTCTTATTTGTATTCTCTCTTCTCTCCTCCATTCTATATAAGGGAGGTCATACCTTTGTAATAGATACCTTTTTCTGATAATAAAATTTTAGTTATACCATTTCCGGCTTGTTTTAGTTCGCTTCTCACATGGTATCAGAGGAATCGATCCTTTCCTCCTGATTCTGTGCTTCTCCGGCTTGCGCCCTGTCCGCGCGGTCTCCTTGTCATTGCCCTCAGTGTGCGCGACCTGTTACCTTGTTCACTGCGATCTGTCGCCTTGTTCGCCGCGACCTATCGCCGTGTGCCTTGCCCTCTCTTGTGCTTCTGTTCAAGCGGACTGTCTGCTTGCCGCTCGACTTCTTCCCCTTTGCTTGATACTGCGGCTTGGTCGTGGTCTTTCTGGCCGCTGGTGTTTGACATCCTGACCACTGCAGTTCCTCTTCTGCCTATCCGCGCGGCTTGTTTTCTAACCGCGCGGCTTCCTGTTGTTTGCTCTTATGGCTCTTTCTGATGCTTCCACTGCCACCACTCCTGTTGGCGTGACCCCTGTAGCCAATCCGGCTCCTCCTCTACCTCCTACTCCTTCCGGGAACCTTGGCACCGTTTCCAAGCTTGTCGGCTCCAACTACCCGGATTGGAGCGTCTCTTTCACCTTTCTCCTTCGCTCGCAACGCAAACGCCACCATCTCGTTGATGACCCTCCTCCTACCACATCACCTCTCTTTGATGACTAGGATACGAGTGATGCTCTTGTGCGTACTTGGCTCGCTAACAGTCTATCCGATGAGTGCCTTCCCGTCATCCGTCATGATGAGACGGTGAAGGCCTCTTGGCTTCATCTTGCTGCTTTGTATTCCAAAGGGGCTCAGACGTCCCGCATCTATACGTTGTATGCGGACCTCTTTGCCCGGCCTACCTTGTTTCCTGCTGCTGCCTACCAACAAGTTCAAGCTCTTGGGGCTGAGATTCTTCAGAATCGCCCCTTTTCTGCGGATCTGGCTCAACAATACAAGCACTTCCAGGAACTTCTGGTTGTGTGTTATCTGCTCCGTCTTCCTGACACTTATGACATGATCCGCCAACAAATTCTGGGTGAGGCGGAATCTCCTACTTTAGATGCCACCGCTGCTCACATTGCCGCTGTCACCTCTCTCCTTCAGCGCCCGCTTCTTCCCGCTCCTTCTCCTCCGGATAACTATGCTCATCAAACTCAGCGGAGTGGCTCTGGTAGCCGCAGTCATCAGTCTGGCGGACGTCCTTCTTCCCGCTATCTCTGCTCTCACTGCAGCCGCACCGGACACACTCTAGACCGCTGCTGGACAAAGCATCCCCATCTTCGCCCCTCGGGTGACTCTTCCGCCTCTTATTCCAAGCCGTCTGCTTTCGTGGTCACATCATCAGGTAGTGCCCATGTAGTCAATCAAGGTAAATGGCTTATCGACTCCGGCGCTACTAATCATATGACGGGCAATCCTCAGTGCTTCTCTCTCCTCGAACAGCATGATCGGTTGCCCCCGGCCCTCATTGCAGACGGTTCTCCCTCCCCGGTTCATGGGTCGGGAGTGGTTCATGTTACTCCGTCCCTTCGGCTAGAGGACACTCTCTATGTGCCCAAGTTTCCGTGCAATCTGTTGTCGGTTACTTCTTTGTGCAAGCAGCTTCAATGTTCTGTAACGTTTACTCCATCCTCTTGCTCTTTTCAGGATCCGAGCTCCCAGCGAACGATTGCTACTGGGACTGAGAGCGGCGGCCTCTACTTCCTCGACAACGTTTCTGCTTTGTCCGCCTTCTCTTCTTCTTGTACGGATCTTCTCCAGTGGCATCTCCGTCTCGGTCATCCTCCACCACGACTTCTACATCAGCTTCTGCCCCACCTCCCTCCCTCCACTACTCCTCTCCACTGCGAAGCATGTCAACTTGGCAAGCATCATCGTTCCTCCTTCCCGCCGAAGCAAGGTCGGGGCTCTACCCGTCTGTTTGATCTAGTCCACTCCGATATCTGGGGACCTGCTCCTACCCTTACTATTGGTCGGGGTAGTTCTTATTTTGTAACCTTTATTGATGATTTTTCTAGATGTACTTGGGTGTATCTCTTACGAGATCGCTCTGAACTTTTTAATGTATGGACCTCCTTTTATCATTTAATCAAAAATCAGTTTGGTGTTAGTGTTAAAACTTTTCGCTCTGATAATGCAAAAGAGTACTTAAGTCATGTTTTTACCTCTTTCTGTGTGCAACATGGCGTTATTCATCAGACAAGTTGTGTCTATACATCCCAACAAAATGGGGTGGCGGAACGCAAAAACCGTCACCTCCTCGATGTTGCTCGCACATTAATGACTCAAATGCATGTCCCTCGCTCATATTGGGGCTATGCTGTTCTCCTTGCCTGCTATCTCATCAATCGCATTCCCTCCTCTGTTCTCAAGGGCAAACCCCCTTTTTCCATCCTTTATCCAGGCAAGGAGCCTTTTCCTCTCCCTCTCCGAATCTTTGGGTGCGCTGCTTTTGTGCATGTCCCGTCTGCAACCCGTGATAAGCTCTCCCCTCGCTCCACCAAATGTGTCTTTCTGGGGTACTCGGCCACTCAGAAAGGCTACTGCTGCTTTGATCCTGTTCTTCGTACGCAGTTCGTCTCCGCTGACGTTACCTTCTTCGAGAATGCCTCCTACTTCTCGGATGCCTCCTCTTCTCTTCCCCCCACCTCTGATTCTCCTGTTATTCCGTTCGTTCCCTCGTCTCCTACTGCGATATCCGCTCCTCCTCCGTCTCCGCCCACTCCTCTCCCTCCGCGTCTCTCTCCGCCTCCATCTCCCTCATCTCCACTGTCGTCGCTCTCTCCTCCCGGGCCAGCTCTCTCTGCCACGGATGCTCTGGATGCCGAGGAGCCCGCCGACCTGGATCTTCCTGTCGCTCTTCGCAAAGGGGTGCGGATGTGTACCCTACACCCCCTTGCTGCTGTTGTTTCATATGATCGTCTTACCCCTTCTCGCAGGGCCTTTGCAATGGCTATCTTGGCTACTACCACACCTCGTTCCTACCAGGAGGCCCTTGTCATTCCTCACTGGAAGCTGGCCATGGATGAGGAAATGGCGACCCTCACAGAGCGGGGTACCTGGACTCTTGTCCCTCCTCCCCTTGATACAGATGTTGTTGGCTGTCGCTGGGTCTTTGTAGTCAAGTTTGGCCCAGATGGCACTGTGAACCGTTACAAAGCTCGCCTGGTGGCTAAGGGCTTTACTCAAACCTATGGGGTTGATTACTTTGACACCTTCTCTCCCGTGGCACGTCTCAGCACTATACGGGTCCTTCTCTCTGTGGCGGTCAACAAAGACTGGCCGCTTTCCCAGCTGGATATCAAGAATGCCTTCCTTTATGGTGATCTTCAGGAGGCCGTCTACATGGAGCAACCTCCAGGGTATATTGCTCAGGGGGAGACACGAGTATGCCGGCTACAGAAGGCAATCTATGGCCTCAAGCAGAGCCCTCGAGCTTGGTTTGACAAGTTCAGCGGCATCGTGGCGGCCATTGGTTTTACTCGCAGCGCTGCTGATCACTCTCTATTTATTCGCAAAACCTCTTCGGGACTGGTGGTTCTTGCAGTATATGTGGATGATATTCTTCTCACTGGTGATGACAAGGAAGGGGTAGCCTTGACAAAGCGGCATCTTCGCCAACATCTAGTCACGAAAGATATGGGTTCTCCGAAGTACTTTTTGGGGATCGAAATCTCTCGGAAGCCCAACTCTTTAGTCCTCTCTCAGCGTAAGTATGCTCTTGATATTTTAAAGGAAGCAGGATTGACTGGGGCCAAACCTGCCCGATGTCCCATGGCTGTTGGAGAAGACAAAACCTGGACAGATGGTTCGCCTCTTCTTTCAGATGCTTCGCGGTACAGGCGTCTAGTTGGTAAGCTCATATACCTCACCGTGACTAGGCCCGACATTTCCTATGCTGTGGGCAAGGTGAGTCAGTTCATGCAAGCTCCCAGGGAGTGCCATCTGCAGTCCGCCTTGCGAATCTTGGAGTACGTCAAAGCAGCCCCTGGGAAAGGATTGCTCTTTCAGAAGAATGATCATCTGAGGGTTGAAGCTTACTCAGATGCGAGTTACGCTGATGACAAAGGGGACCGCAAGTCTACCTCCGGTTTATGTACCTTTGTTGGGGGCAATTTGGTAAGCTGGAAGAGCAAGAAGCAATCTGTTGTCTCCAGGTCCAGTGCTGAAGCTGAGTATCGGAGTATGGCATCGACCACTTGCGAGCTAAACTGGCCACGGGCTCTCATGTTGGATTTAGGAGAGGTCTACAACCATCCTCTACCTATGTTCTATGACAACAAGGCTGCTATATACATCTCCAAAAATCCAGTCTTCCATGAGAGAACCAAGCACATTGAGGTCGACTGTCATTTCATTCGTGAAGAAATTCTGAAGGAACAAATTTGCACTCCCTTCGTCACGTCTGAAAAAGAGCTGGATGACATCTTCACCAAGCCAGTATCCGCCTCGTTTCTTCATATATGTGACAAGATGGGCATGATCGACATATATGCTCCAGCTTGAGGGGGAGTGTTGGAGTTAGAGACCGGGCGGTCTGTCGGTCTGGCTTGGCGGGTTATTGACCGGGCGGTCTGGCGGTTTGCCTTCAGCGGTTTGGTTGCTGGGTTGAGGTCTGAGGTCCAAGCGGTCTAGCGGTCTATTACTGGCGACTAGGAGACCAGGCGGTCTAACGGTCTCACATGGCGGCTTGTCTCTCTCTCTGGCAGTGGCCGAGCGGTTAGCCCTTCTATCTAACCGCGCGGCTTATTCCGGTCTGTTGTTCTAGCCGCCCAGATTTTTTGTATAGTTTTAGTCCCACATCTCTTATTTGTATTCTCTCTTCTCTCCTCCATTCTATATAAGGGAGGCCATACCTTTGTAATAGATACCTTTTTCTGATAATAAAATTTCAGGTATACCATTTCCGGCTTGTTTTAGTTCGCTTCTCACAGGGGGGAATAGTGTCAGCCGAGCTGACCCGGAATCAGATTGACACCCAACCTTCGTGCTTCTCTCTATTGCCTCGATTTCTTCTTTTCTTTATATAGACTCAATGAAATTTCTATATCTATATTCTCTTCAAAGAATTTGGAATTTGTGGCATTTTTCACTGCACTGGAACGAGTCGAAAGCAAAAGGGGGAAAGTGATAGGAAAAAGTGAAGTCATTGGCATCCTTCAGCCCTAGTGACACAGACTCAATCCCCATTTGAAAAGCCTGGGATCCTGTCCCTTGGATTGGACGACTTTAGGTTGGGGGAATGCGATGATTGGGCCCTGCAGTGGTAGAACCTCGTTCACCGGGCGTACTACTTGACTTTCTTCTCTTATGAAAGACTGTCTTTATCTCTTCGCTATCGCTTGTCTTTCTCTTTATATACGATAGCACAAATGATAGAACGAGATAATGCGATCCTTATTAGGAAATGAATCTGCAGAGGGCATTCGATACATCCACCTCTTCTCTCATATCTCGTATATAGAACAGGTGATCCGCAGGGATCACTCGAGCGATAGTGAGAGGTGATCCATGAAATGCTCGACTAAAAGTAGAGGATGCGAGAGCTCTCGGAAGAAATAAGAAGAAGCTCTTGCTTTTTTGCTTTTCCTCTCGCTTCGCTCGAGCGGCTTCGCACCTTCTTCTTTAGCGATGTAAATCCATCGGGCAGTAGATTTTAGACAGGTAAGCTCCATCCACCCACTCAAGGAGAGCGGAAGAATGAATGCATTTTAGACTCTTATCTTTTTTTATGTGAGAACGTAGTCCGCTAGGAGATAGAGTTAGAGAAGCCCTTCCCGATCGAGCCAACAAGCTAGGCAGCTAGGAGCTCTGAAAGATCTCTTCGCCAGTCAGAGTCGAAGAAAAGATGGCACTACGTGCCTCTTTCTCAACTCGGCGTGGTCTGAGACAAGGTGATCCGATAAGGATGGTAATGCCGAAGAGGAAGTTAGGGATTTCGTTGGCTGCCATCATTCTTATTTGAACCTAGAAGTGAGTCTTTGAAGGACTTGACACCGTCGGGGTTCCGGGTTTGTGCGGAGGATTTGCTTTTCTTGGTGTTGCGTTGCAAGAGATCTATTTCTTCTTGGGATCGGACATGAACTCCGGCAGGGGGCTCAAGCTTTTCCGTAGCCGCGCTCATTGAGAGAAAATGACAGTAAAACCAAAACCCCTTGAATATTCTCACTGCCCGTATTCAAATTGATTTAGGAGCCTTTGAAGTCGGCATCGCTCGCCTATTCTTCGTTTGCTTTGTGCGCTCCTTTAAGTCGCACCTGCTATTCTAGAGTATAGGGTGAAACTCTTAGTTCAGTCCTAATGTTCTTCTTTCTCGTTCGTGTGCTACCCTTAGTATAGAAAGAGAATCATCTATCTGGTATTCTCGAGGGCAAGTCGTATGCCGCTCTGTAAACCTCCCTCGACATCTCGGATTCATGAACTATCTGCTGTAGATGAGGGAGATCTGAAATAGAGACTTAAGGAACTTTGGGCAGCACCCCCATTGTGAGGTACCATCAACAGCTAGCTCCCTGCGGTCGCTGCAACCAGTCGCCCCTACCGAAGCAAAGTGACTGAACCACCACCGTGCTTTCGGAAGACTCGCTTGATTTGAGGATCAATCCTTTCCTGAGCGTGATGTTATTTGATCGATGATCATAGGACAGCTCCTAACGTACTGTTCGCCTATCTAAAAGCTCTAAAGACTCTTCGCCTATGGACCCATTGGCCTTTCACTTTGCACATTTTACCACCCATATTTTGATATACAATCACTTTCTTGCTCAGAATGAGAATGAGAAAGAGTTGAAGTTGCTACTTGGGGGGTTTCCGGGCTTTTGAGAGTTTGAAACAATTGATATTGGTGAATAAGTGATAGCAATCCCGATAACTGAAACTCATTCAATTGACCTTCCTTCGGTTCGGACACTGAGCCATAAGGCTTTTCTTGCCTGTGCCCCTATCCTAAGTCATGAATTTCTCTCAAAATCAATCGCAACAAATGCAAAGAAGGAACATCTTTGATCCAGCATTGAAGGATTTGAACTAAGATTTCCAGATGGATGGGGTATTAGTAGATTTGACACAGAATTGAAATGTGAGAATTTCTCTTCTAAAAAAGGAAAGATTTCATGAATAGATCGGATTTTGGTCTTTTTTTTTCTTTCTGTGGAGCATAATATCTGCATCTTTGAGTACGATAGGACGGGTCCGTAGAAGGATGTGAGCTTCTGTCATTTGTGAGTACGCGAAGTTTGACTGTTCGCGTTCTCTTTTTTTCTGGTATGCCGCTCCATGAGCAAGGAGCGCCGCGAGCAGGGCGAGAGAACGAAGTGGGCTTACACCAGATATCGCCCTCTCGGGCTTCTCTCTCTCCTTGATAAGGGGATCCCGTAGGGTCAAGGGTGCATTTATCCACCCAGTGGTGGTCTGCGGGTTGTTCTTTCTTTCTCTTTTTCTTGGTGCAGGCTACTGTAGGCAACACATACAATCTATATATGGCTGCGCCCGCTGCAGGTCACTCGTATGTTAGCACTCCCATCTATCTGTATCTAGCTTTCATCTTCTGGTCCAAAGGTAGGAGCTTTCCAGAGAGTGACTGACTCACAAGAGAATGCTACTACAGAGAAGGGGGATCTCTTTCTAGAGGAAGAAGGGAATAAAGCCTGAGAAAGGTGTTTACCTTCCTTTTAGCCTGCCTAGAACTCCTGAATTCACTCTTTCACTAGAGGAAGCGCCTAAAAGAAAACTCGCCCGTTCATTCTGATGAAATCACTTATCTCTCTGCTTTAGAAAGGATCTTGGGAGGCTTGTTATCCCGATTTCTTCGGAAGTGCGGGCGGGAGAAACTAATCAGAGCGAGGACCTCCTTCCCATAATGAGAGTAGAAAGGGGATCAGATCCACCCTAAAGAAGGCATGAACAATTTCAGTATAAAGAAGCCCCTATGACTACTCAATCTATTAGCATAAACTGAGGGGAAAAGTGTTTCTTAGGCAGCCCTCCTTTGAAAGGAGACCAGCCATTTCTGCTTATTAGATCCAGAACCCTCCCTGGCGGTAAGAAGTTCCATGTGTGTGTAGAAAGTCAGGCTAGATATATGACTCTTCTCAAGACAGAACTCTTGTTCATGTTCACGCCGGAGTGCTGAGGCCATTGAAGAGTCTGGTTGTGGGCCCGCGGTTCCGAATGAGAAAGCAAAAAAAGTGCTTCGTTTCGTTGGTAGAACCAATGCCAATATCATATTGACTCTCTCTCTCTCGTCCAAATTGAATGAAAGTGAGTAACAAATCCCCAGACGTGCCCCTAACCACGTATGGGTCAATTGCCTTTGCTTGCATATTCCCAACATCTGTGCGAGTTTCTTTGTTCATCCTGATCCTGCCCTTTGTTCATGCCAATGAAGCTTTTAAGGAAGAAGCGATGGTATATGAAGTCAGACAGAATCAACTTGTTCACTGCGAAATGCAGAAGAAAGAAGAAATCAAAGCAGGGAAGGGACAAGCTGTTGTCTTTGTCGTCGATCACTTCTACCTGAAAGGAATTCATCTTTTTCATATATAATAAGAGGGTCTAACTACGAGCCCTCTGCTCCATGCTTTATGATTCATTCCTCTTGTTCCAATGATTTGGTTTTTTTGTCATTCTTTCATTTCTCTTGTCAGACATATAGATAGAGTTCAAGTTCTTTTCTCTATTCTCAAACAAGGTGGAAGGTATAAAAGAAGCTCTGTTTCCAAACAGATTTGTCTTCCAAAAACCCTGGCATATATATTATATAAAGATCTAAGGCTAAGGACCAATGAATTCATCGAAACGAATAATCAACTAGAAAGAGAAACCTATTCACATTCATTCAATAGAAGATATGAATCAAGACACGGTAGTGTGTGTCGATAGCGTCCGGATCTCTGTCTGGAACTGTGCTTGGGATTCTAGTCTATATCACTCGTGAAAGCGGTGGTATAGGTTTCCGGCTTGTGAGCCATTGGTGGATATGGAGGCACTTAGGCTTAGTAAGTAGCCTCATGAATCTAGAAAAACCCGGCCCGCTGGGAGGCTCTCGCTTTCAACCGGGTTGAACCCCCGCCTCAATCCATCAATGGTAGTTCGCCAGGCCCGATCTCACTATTGAAAGGGGAGTTAGCATCATCAATCTATCTGGTAGTTCGCTTCGATCATCAAGCTTGCCACTACTCTATTCCGCCTTCCGAAACGGTACCACGAGAAAGATTTTTTGGATGCAGTGTGATCCGTGTTGAATTGGATTCATGCTACTCTGTCATCATCCGTGCTTGAATGAAACTATGATTTCAATTGTAATTGAGCGGATACATTGCTCATTTTCTTGACCATGCCTCGCCAAGTTCCCGCAAGAAAGGCTCCTTCCTTGAGGAGAGTCTTTGCAAGAGTTTCATTCCCTCGCTCCTTACCGCCCCGTGGGGAACCAGCTAAGCGTATATAATAAAATAGAGTGAAAGGGTCCAGTGCTAACAGTCCTCTCCGAACCGCAGGAGATAGTTGCCCATCATACGGCTCACCACTGAACTTGCCTCTATGGGCCGGGCGGGTTCGGATCACTTCAAATACACGGCTCTCATATAAAAAGAAAGGCGAGTTTTTCAATTCGGGTCGGGCATAAATACTTGCTTATAGAAAAAGCATACTCTGCCTTGAAAGAGTAAGCCCCACAGGGCGGTAAGGCCTAACATAACTACTCTCACTGAACTTGGCTCACTTTGGCTTAGAGAAGGAAGAAGCTTGGAGATTTCTTCTCGTTTCTCATATAGAAAGAGAAAATCTCGTATATAGAATAGAAGAAAAGGCTATCTATCCATGAACTCTTCTGAAACTCATTTGATTTTTGTTACCTCCCCCATGGCAAAAGTACATTTTCCCCTCTAAAATGAGAAGAGTGTAGAATTGTCCTTTTTTTCACTTCGTTGGCTCCACGCCATGTATTACATAGCATATAGCAAAGACAATGCTGACTCCACGGAGTCTCATCTGGTGCAACTGCAACTCAATGTGCTATATAAGTTAAATAAAGTAGTAGGGTCTCAGGATGACTCGAGTAGACCCAGCGGAAATACTTGGAATCATTCTACCACTTTTACTAGGAGTAGCCTTTTTAGTGCTAGCTGAACGTAAAGTAATGGCTTTTGTGCAACGTAGAAAGGGTGAAAAGAGATCGAAGTTGATAGTTGGCAGTTGGCAAGGAACTTGATCCCCCCCAAAAAGGGGGAAGCCGCGGTCAAACTCTCATTCTGGAAAGAAGTCGGGGCCCTTTTTCCAAGTCTACTAGATAGAAGATGATAGAAGGCCAACTATCTATCGTTGTCTTGCATAAGACGGTGCCCTATGCATCAACGCTACGCGCTTGGCCTACCCATGAGTTTCTTCTTCGTATTGCGAGCATTATTCTAGTCTAGAAAAGGTTCCAGTCCTTCTCTGAAGAAGAAATGTGCCGGTAAGCAGACGCCGCCACTTGGCTTAGTAGGAAGAGGATGAAAGCACCTACTCCTTCTGAAAAATGAGAATAGCCTTTCTTTTTTCTTTTTGAGTTTGAGTCAAATTCTCCTCGATCTTGAAAGTACACTCAACCGAGGAATGGTGAGATTTTCCATCATTCACTTTTTTTGCGGATGAAAGGTAAATCCTTTCAATTTATTCCCTTTATTAATCTTCATAGGTGCTCTTTGGAACAACGCTACGCGCATCCAGTCGAAGGAGGCAGATGGTTTCACTGTAGCCGCTAGCGGTGATTCCTGTGGGAAGCACTTTTCTTTCATTACCTTCGCAGGCACTCTGGGTTAGTGCTTTTTCCGTGTAATATTCCTCGCTTGTCCATAAAAGCCCAGGTGGATCTTTTTCTTTCCTCCTGTTCTTACTTGACGGTTGGTGTTGGTTAGAAGGTGATCTCTATCTAGGCAAGTGTGACTAAGGCACTTGTACATACAAGAGGGACAAGGCGAGTCAACGAGATGGCATTCCGGCCCTACTGGTGAGACAGACCTTGACAGTCAGGGAACCACCCAATTGAGACTCTTTTGTTTGGCAAAGCAATCGTCGATAGCCGGTGAGCAAAGCTTGACTCGAATAACTGGTCTAAGTAAGGGTGATAGACCAATCCTATCTCTTTTATTTCCTTCCGTGTCGTTCCGGTCTCTTTTCCCTTTTCTAAGCTATATCAACATGGCCAACTAGAAAACTCATCCGCTTGTCAATTCTTGGTGTCATAAAAGATGGTGGGCCCCTTCGATAGTAATCAAGATCCATGGTCTCTTTTAGTCCCCCTCCCTACCTCAGGAAAAGTGACAGGGTAAGCAGCTCCACATTCAAGAACTCTGAATCGTTTGCACACCGTACCCATGGTGTACTCACTAGTACTTAAGCATATTCAGAGAGATAGGCTTCTCTTAATAGCATAGAATCTCTTCTATGTCTTGTATCGGCGTGTTAGCTCAACTGAGCGTAGTACAAAATCTCATATATGAGATACTAGACTATCCTCATAGCTAGCAATGAGTGACTATTCATACCTTTCGCTTCACTCAAACCGACATCGATTCATCTCAATCTTGAAGGAAGAGATCGACGATCCCAAGTTCTTTTACTCCACTAAGAAAATGTTTTCCGCCGGACGACTTGTAGGAGGTGAGAAGGGCCCTGACTCCGTCCCACATAGTGTACTACTATCGGCCCTACCAGGCAACATTTACCTACACAAGCTCGATTAGGAGATAGGGAGGATCCAACAGACTTTGAAGTGAAGGGAGTTGAAAAGTGTCAGAAGGGGGGAAATCCGGATGAAGGGTCAAACTCCTTGACTTATTGGTTAGCCGACTCAACCGAGTCTCCTCGTTTCGAAGAAATGCCGTCTGCGCTGACTCTTCACAGGAAAAGAAGATGCTTTAAACAGACAAATCGTCTCAAATCCTCTTTCTTAAACCCAGAATATCAGGGCAGAGAGTGACCCGCAAAAGAATAGGAGAAGAAGAAATGAAATAGAGGCAACAACTCGTTATTCAAATGCTTTCTCTGGTTCTGTTCAAACTGTTTCTTTTTCTGTGGTTACTGCGGATTCACTTCTTTCGGAGGGTAGCAAAGGAAGAATAGCTATCCTTTGAGGCAAAGCGCTTTCTGAAAAGAAAGCATCTGGTTCCATCTTTCGTTAGTTAACCCACCTTTTTCTAAAATCTCAACGTGGGATAGAGGGTGCCACAGTCTCCTTTTAGGAGAGGAGATGAAAGTCATCGCGAATTTCATGTGGGATATCCACAAAGGATACTAAGGTCGTGCTAGCATTCCAAATTTCTTGAGGAGTTCATTTGTGAACTTCGTCTGAGAGATGAAAATTCCATCCTCAGACTGTTACACTTGAAGTCCCAAGAAATACTTCAGATCTCCCATACTGCTCATTTAAAACTTCCCTTGCATAAGTTTGGAAAACTTCTTGCACAGGTCGTTGTCCGTTGAGCCGAATATTATGTCATCGACATAGATTTGCACCAGCAAAATATTGCCTTTAACTTTCCTAAGAAACAATGTCTTATCTATTTTTCCTCTCGAGAACTTGTTCTCAAGAAGAAAACTAGACAGAGTCTCATACCAAGCTCGAGGAGCTTGTTTTAAGCCATATAACGCTTTATTAAGAAAGTAAACATGATCAGGGAGAGTTGGATTAACAAAACCTGGGGGTTGCGCGACGTATACTTCCTCTTTTAAATCTCCATTCAGGAAAGCAGACTTCACGTCCATCTGATATACAGTGAATCCTTTGTGAGAGGCATACGCCAAGAACAACCTGATCGCCTCGAGCCTTGCAACTGGTGCAAAGGTTTGGTTGAAGTCAATCCCCTCCTCCTGTCTGTATCCTTGAGCCACTAGTTGGCTTTGTTCTTGATGATGACACCGTGTTCATCCAGTTTGTTTCTGAAGATCCACTTAGTGCCGATCACATTCTGTTTCTTTGGTCTAAGAACTAGCGTCCAGACGTTGCATCGTTCAAATTGATGAAGTTCATCTTGCATGGCCAATATCCACAACGCATCTTTGTTTGCTTCGTCGAACTTCTTTGGCTCAACCTGTGACAGAAAACTAAGGTGTAGAATCTCGTTAATTGTACCTCTGCGAGTTCTGACACCGTCCCGAGGATCTCCTATGATCTAATCTCTTGGGTGATCCCTCACGTGTCTGAGATCTAAGAGTCTGGCATCTGGAGCTCCTACAGCTTCTCAGGCTCCTCCCTCTTCTGGGAGAATCTCCCCATCCTGACCGTCATCTTCTCCAGTTGGTGTTGAGGTGGATACCTTGTCGAACTTGGGAGCTTCATTTTTAACAGTCTCATCTAGACTTAGCTTTTCAAGCCTTGCACCTACATCAAGAATGCCACTAGAAGAATTGTTGTGAATCAATCTTCCTTCATCAAATACAACATTAATTGACTCTTCTACGACTAGGGTTTTCTTATTGAAAACCCTATATGCCCGACTATGGCTACTATAGCCCACGAAGATGCCATCGAAGCATTTTTCTCCGAATTTAGTATGTGGGTACTTCCCATTATTGAGTACATAGCATCTGCAACCAAAAATCCTTAGATAGGACTTTGTCGGTTTCCTACCTTTCAATAGCTCATAAGGCGTCTTACGTTGGTTCTTGTTGATCAAGGCTCGGTTTTGCACGTGGCAAGCTGTATTGACATCCTCTGCCCAGAAGTACTCTGGAAGAGAAGCGTTATTCAACGTTGTCGTACATGCTTCAATGAGCGTTATATTCCTCCTCTCCGCAACTACGTTTTGCTGAGGAGTACGCGGGGAGGAAAACTCATGAAAGATACCATGTTCTTCACAGAATTCTGTCATAGACCCAGACTCGAATTCTATTCCATGGTCACTTCTGATTTTTACCGCGGAGTAGTTAAGTTCGTTCTTAATCTGCTTGACAAAATTAGTGAAGATGTCAAACGTATCTGACTTTCATTTCAAGAAGAACACCCACGTAAACCGAGAGTGATCATCAACAATCACTAGCGTATACAATTTGCCTCCGAAGCTATGAACTTGCACTAGACCGAACAAGTCCATATGCATAAGATAAAGACATCTAGAAGAGTCTTTGTCTGCAATGCCCTTAAAGGTAGCCCAAGTCTGTTTGCCCTTCTAGTATGCAGGACAAGGGTTATCTTTGATGCACTTAATAGTAGGGGCATCCCTTACTAAGTTCTTAGAAAACAGCATATTAATAGTTTTGAAATTAATATGTGCTAATCACTTGTGTCATTGTTCACAGAGAGATGCACAGTCTTTTGCTACTAGGAAAACGAGGGTAGAAGAGTCTATGCTAAGAAAATCTAAGCAGAAAATATTTCTGCTCCTAATGCCAGTTAATACCATCTCCGAAGAGGCACACGATATTATCAGGAACTTTTCCTTGCAGAACTTAACGTCGTATCCTTTATCACACAACTGGCTTACACTCATCAGGTTATGGTTTAACCCTTCAACATAGGCCACGTCTGTGATAGAGAATACACTGTTGGATATCATACCATAACCCCTGGTGACTCCTCGATCAGATCCTCCAAAGATGACTTTGGGTCCATTTTCGACTGGGGAGTAATCACGCAACAGGCTTTTTGTCCCGGACATATGCCGGGAACATCCACTGTCCAAGTACCAGATTGACATTTTGGTGGCCTTTGGACATACCTACAAAACAGAATTAGTTTCCCTTAGGAACCCAATCGAACTTGGGTCCTAGATTCCTTGTTAGCACACTCTCCCTCGGTTGGTTAACCCTACGAGTGGTCAGCCTCGCATTGCTAACAAAAGGAGTCTCATTATATCTTGGATTAAACCAGCAATCCACGGCAAAGTGACCAACTTTGACACAGCACCAACAGTCAAACCTGTTGTACCGTTTCCTAGGCTCCTGCTTCACCCTTGGAACGGCGGTTCCAACTAGGGCCTTGGATATGGAGGTGGAGGCATCATGATGACAGCAGTCACACGACTTCTTCACTTCCTGTTCCTTCAGTATGACAGGCTTGGCCTTTGGTGCCTGCTTCCTATTATGGTCGCTAGAGAAGTGGCCATAATTCTCCACTTGGATTTCCTCATAAGCTGCCTTGAAGACTCTCTATCCGTAGTTGCGGGGGAAGGTCCAACCATCATACCGGCTCTTGGGCTTTTCAACCGAGGGCCGGAAGAAGTGGCCATAGGTTGACTCAAAGTCCTGCTCATTGCAAGGAAAGCCAGGCTTTTTGAATGAAACAGGACCGAGTGGGGCCTTTCCCTTTTCTACAGCAGAGGCCTTCTTAGTAGCCTTATTTTTCCTCCGATTTCTATTTCTTCTGGATGATTTACCAGGCACAGCCACATGCCCTAAGCCAGCCCCCTTAGCCTGGGCAGAGAATTCATCAACCAGAGGAAGAACGGTTTTGGGCATAGAGAAGCTTTTGACAATCTTCCTTTCTGCCACAAGTTGTTCTTCAAGCTTGTTGATTTCTTCCTGTTTTTGGTCAAGGAGCCTTAGAGAATCTGAGTGCTCATAAGTCAGGTCCAGGTGTTCCTGTCGGAGAGAAATTAAGCTAGTGATCTCTTCACTTAGGGACACACCCTTAGCCTTAAGGAATTTGACTTCCTTTTTTTGAGCGCTCAACCTCTTTTGGCACTCTTCGAAAGTATTGAGTAGAAGCTCATACTTTTTGAGGAGTTAAGCCTCATGGGCAGATGGACTGTCCTCGTGGTCATCTTCAGGAGACTCGGAGTCAGAGTCAGAGTCAGAGAGGGGGTGTGATCTTTTACCTTCCCAGTAAATTGGGGACAGTATCCATCTGAGTCAGAGCGACCCATTAGCCCAAAGTAGGCTTCCTCATCATCACTAGAGTCTGAAGAGTCAAATTCACTCAATGTCTTTGGCTTTTTAGCAATGTAGCTCCTCTCCTTCTTCTTATCTCTAGAGGACTTGTGCTCCTCTCCTTTCCCCTTATCTCTCTTGCTTTGGTGGAAGTCAGCAATGACGTGACCTAACTTATTGCATCCAAAGCAGATAATGTCAGTAGAACATGTTTGTTCTGTTTAGACTCATACTTGTCAGAAGAGTAATTCTTCTTCTGATGTCTGGAGGAGGATCCATCCTTTTTTTCTCTGATTCCTCAACTTGAGGAACTTCTTGAACTCTCGAGTGATGAAGGAGAATTCTTCCTCAGATAGCTCTGAGCCGGATGAGCATGGCTCAGAGTCTTCTTCCTCAGCCTTTCTCTAAGAGCAGGACGAGGCTGCACCCTTGCCTTTCCTTGAGTGATTATCTTTCAGGGCCACAGTCTTTTCTTTGGCTATGGCCTTATCGGCTTCTTCTTCAGCTTTTCTGGTGTTCAGCTGAAGCTCGTAGGACATTAGCTTTCCAAACAGAATCTGGGGATCAGTTTCTGCTAGCTTGCCAAATTATCTGATGGCGCAGATCTTGGTGTCCCATCCTTAGTAAGGGATCTAAGGAATTTGTCATTTAGTTCACCATCAGTGAACACTCTGCCATAACCCTTCAGGGCATTGACGATCTTCAGGATGTTCTCGAATGTCACTCTGATTTCTTCCTTGGGACCTTGCCTGGAGGCCTCATACTTCTGATTCAGAAGGGATCTTCGATCATCCCTTACTTCATCTGTGCCTTCCATCAGAATGATCAGGCAGTGCCATATGTCCTTAGCAGTCCTGCAGTTGCTGAAATTCTGCATCATGGAATCATTGACGGCGCTTACAAAGATGTTTTGAGCTTTCTTGTCCAGTCCGACAAGCACAATCTCATCCTTATCCATTTCGGAGAGCTTCTTGGGCACCATCTTGGTCGGATAAATGGTGGAGGCCTTAGTGGGGATATAAGGGCCCTCCTCCACTATCATAAAGAGTCGGGGATCGACTGCTTCCATATAGAACCTGATCCTTTCCTTCCAGATGGGAAAATTCAGCTTGGTGCATACTGGAATCTTTCTTGAATACTTGAGTCCGTCCATTCCTGAGATCTTCTTTCTTCTTGACACTAGACACAGGATCTTACTCAAGGTGTTAACCTTATTGATGAGTAACCTTGCTCTAATACCACTTGAAAGTATCTAGTGTCAACCTAATCCACCTATAAAGGGGGGGGGGGGAATAGGTGTCGTGCAGTCTTTTGCAGAATTAAACTAACCTGCACAAGTAAGTAAACAAAACACAGAAAACACATAAAGAATTATAGTGGTTCACTAATTTGGGTACGTCCACTTTCCCCCTTCGACCTATCTCCCACCAAGGGACGACTCGGTCACTTCTCCAAACGGATTGAAATCCAATCCTCACACTAGGAGCAACGCTCCCCTAACCAAGGAAGGAACCTTCCAACAACGGAGTCACAACTCCACCACAACAGGTTGCACCCAACCCTTATAAATAGGAATGAAAATTCCTTTACAACAAAATTGAATGTAAATAAAAATACAAACAATGCTTTATGGAGATTCCGATGTCCTTCTTCGTTCGTTGAAGCTTGCACGAAAAGTACGAAGAGTCCACAACTGGATTTCTCACTTGGAATGGATCTTATCAAGATTGGCGGCGGCAAGCAAGTGCGGCGGCGATGCTTTGTAAATCCAAACTTCTTGACAAAGCAAGCTAGGTCTTCGAACAATCTCAGTCGGATCAAACGTCTCAACCGATTCGGAAGGGAAAACAAGTCTCGTTCAACGAATCGGAAGACAAGAGATCTCGAGAGAGACACGTGAGACAGGCTACTTGCCTCGGTGCTGTCATCGAGCGATCAAAGACGACCGGAGATCAGCGGCAGAGACAACCTTGCGAGCGGTGACGTGGGATCGGCGGATTCCGCGATCGGCTAGGTCACGACCGACTTCTTCTATTTTTCGTATTCCGGTGTGTACTATAGACAACGGGAATAACATCGTATTTATACCAAAAGGCAAACCCTAAAAGACTGTTGTGGGGCCCACCTCGGAAATTCCGAGTTTTGGCCGAAATGAGCAAGGCGACCTGGACCGGTCCAGCGAGCGGCGAAATCTGCCTAAGGTAAAATCGGCGGGAGTCGTTGGTAATTCCCGTCGATGTCGGCGGGAATCACTCCCGACTCCCGTCGATTCTGCCTTGGAAAAATTCCTGACTTTGCCGGCCGGAAGTAGTCGGCGGGAATCACTTAGTGATTCCCGTCGAAGTCAGTGGGAACCACTAACGACTCCCATCGATTCTTACTTGGAAGAATTTTCCACCTTCCTTCTTTTGATAGCTTGGTCTTTGACCCATCCTTGCTCCTTCTTCTTCTCTTGATCTACCTTGACCCTGTACTTGAAAATAAGTACACTCCAATAGAGAGAGCACACGTGGATCAACACACTGATCTACACAACGAGTGATTACGTTGTGTAGACCCGTGTATATTGACGCACTGTACTCTGACATTGGTGTGTACTTAACATGGAATAGCTACAAGCACAACTTGATAGAATTATCAAATACATTGTCAATTCAACTTAACTTGTTCAGGCTCTTTTTCAAATCAGGTCTATTGTGGATGTAATACCCAACATCTATTGCTAAAAAACATGTTTCACACAGTAGAGCTAAGCATATAGAAATTAGATTTCATTTCATCAGAGAACATGTTGAAAAGAAAGACATAAATCTAGAATTTGTAAACACTAACAACTAATTTGCTGATATATTTATAAAACCTCTAGATGAAAGTAAATTCAATTATTTTAAAATTGAATTAGGTATGTTGGACCAAGAATAAGGTGATAGGTCAACAAAAAATTTTTCAAGTAGTATCTGTAATTCCAAAATTTCTCAAGAAATTTTTTCTTAGTTAGAAATTTGTGTCAACACATGCTAACTGTGTCAACACTATCATTTAGTTGTGTCGACAAAGAAAAGAATTGTGTCGACACAGAAATAGTATCTGTATCGACAGAAAAGTTGGTGTCGACACAACTCTGTCGAGACCTTGTATTAGTATATTTTTGTGACGACACACAAAAATTAGTGTCGACACTCTCTGTCGAGACTTTGATAGTTTGTGTCGACACTGGCACAAGTATGTCGACACATAGACGTGTTGACTAAAACAAAGTTTTGTCGTGACCTAAGTCATTACTGTCGACACATGTATATTTTTGTCGACTAGTATTATTACTAAGGCGTGTCTTTTGACCTACCCTTTACCAGTAGTCTATAAATAGAAGAAGATAATATCTGGTCGACTACGCTTTCTGAATTCTCGACTCTAGACTTTGTATCGACTAAGATATTCTCTTCTCTTCTCTTCCCTTCTCTCTCTCTCTCTCATCAATGGCGCCACACTAGGATGACAAGATCAATGAGGGATACGAGCTAGTTCGCAGGGGATTTGAGACAGATTCACAAGAAATCAAGGGTGTACTTACCCTAATCTCAGAGAATGGGTTGGTGTATTTAGTCTCCGAACCTACAAAAATTTTGAAGAAGAAAGTGCTCGAATTCTAATCATCTGCAACTGTGGATTCTGAAGGAAAGAAGATGAAAGCCATTGTTCTTGGTACAAGAGTGAAACTCTCACAAAAGACGATCAGGAAGTCGCTTCAACTCCCCAGAGTTAAAGAAGATGATGATATTGTTCCATCAATGACGAAAGAGGCACTCAGTTTGTGTGGACTGAATCCAAATACCAAGGTAGGATCCTATATTACCAGGAAGGGAATGAATTCCCAAGGTAAATTTCTCTCAGAGATCATAGGCAAGGTAATTCTCTGCAAGACAGGTGGACATGATAGAATTTCTGCTTACATGTTCAACCTTATGACCAGAGTCATATTCAGTGTAAAAATAGACTAGTCATCAGTAGTTTTTGACAAGATTCAAGAAGGTATTAAGAAGCCAAATCTAGGTAGAATACTCAGCTTGTATCTAGCTTCCACTATCCCAGATGTTATGAATCAATTATCAGGTTCTAAGATCAATCACATGAGGAGGACGGATGTGAGGATTCTATCCAGATGGGATAGAGTCTTGACAAAGGAAGTTTCTACTCCACAGAAACAGGTAAAAAGGATATAAAGAAGAAAATCATTGTTCAAGAAGCAGAATCCTACAGTGATTCTGAGGAAGAAGTGGTCTTCAGCTCAGATGAAGACCAATAGAAAAAAGAAGCTCAAGCTCAAGTAGAGAGCAGTCAGCAACTAGAGAATCAGATAGTCTCCACTCTAGGGGGAGAGAATACTTAAATAAATGTCCAAAATACTGAACAATCACAGTTGCCTGCCCAAGGGGGAGGTATTCCTGAAGCTGCTCTAGAAAGTTAGTATGCAGCTGATACTATCATGGATGTTGTATCAGAAATAAACAAGGAAGCACAGGTCAACACTGAGAATGAAGCACAAGATGTGTAAATGACAGATCAAGCTCATGATGAGCAAGTCCACTGCTCCAGTGTTGAGAAGTCCCTGGACAAAGATCTTGATGTCTAGAGGGAACCATTAGTTCAAAAAGACAACTTTGTTCCTCCTGTTCAGATGCAGTAGGAGTTCACTTTGGAAGAACTGTTCCATGATATCAATGAAACAAGGACTGAAAAGGAGCATAAAAGGTTTGAGAAAGATATACAAGGAACTGAGGGGGAGATGTCTCAGCATGCCCCTACAAATAACGAAACTGTTAATATACAAAGCTCATCACAATCTTCTGATGATGAAGAAGCCTCCATGGCTAAGAAAAGGAAGCTGGTTACTATCAGGAAAAGGAGCACAGGCTATAAGAAAGCCTTACAAACAGTCTCTCAACCATCTGCACAAGGGATGGACTTCAGTACACTGATGGTTCAACTGCAAGTAAAGTTAGATGAGCAAAGACAATCTTTGGATAAGTATGTGGATGAGTCACATAAAGAACTACAGTTCCAGCTAGCTCAAGACATTAAATCCATCGGATTTGATGTCAATTTGAATAAGAAAGAGATGACGGATTGCTTCCATAAGGGAGGTAATGTTGTAGTATATTTGGCTGAGCAACAACAGCTGATAAAGACTGAAGTTGAGGACATTGCAGTGAAGCAATGATATATTTTAGAAAATCAATTCAGATCAAATGAAAATCTCAAGGACTCATATGATGAAATTCTCAAAAAACTGGGAAGTATTGCTACTGATTTGAAAACTGAAGTATCCAAGCAAATACAAACAGATCTAGCTGATGTCCAAATAGCCATTAAGGAATCTCAAAAGGCTATTTCTGATCATCTAGACAAATTCAGAGCCTACTACAAAGAAGGTACAAAATATCTAGCTGATCAAGTAAGGTTTCAGAAGAATGATCTGAGAGATCATGTGGCCAGAGAAGCCATAAAGGGGGAGACAATGTTAGTCAAAGCTAGCTCTGAACATGCTAAATGGGTATCCAATACCATCAGAGCTACTCTTGGATATGCACCCCCTCTGTGATGATAATGAAACTGCTGAATCTGGTATTCAACCTGCTCACTTTGAAGGGGTTCAGCAAGAAGTTGCACAAGTCATATATCCTCCAGCTGATTTTGAAGAAGTACAACAAGCAATACAACATATGTATAGCCCTCCATAGGAGGTTCATAATATTATTATTGAAAAAGTTCAAATATCTGATGCTGCTAAGGATGCTCGGAAAGAGGCTCAGCTTTTTAAGAAAAGATTCAGAGAACAGATAGAATTAAAGCCTTATTTTGAGCAATGGAGTCCAACCTCCAGAAATATTATTCTTACTACCTGGAAAGCTGTAAAAGATAATATGCATGATAGAGGCAAATGGTACTCTGAACAAGAATGGGGTAAATATCAGAAAAGGAAAGATGCCTTACATCAGTTCAGAAGGGATATCAAAGCTGGAAAGTTACTTGCTAACTCTGTGGAGCCTAGCAAGTACTTTCCAAAGCCTTATCATTACTTTGAAAGGCAGAAGATTAAGGCTGAAGAACTCAAAAAGAAGGATCTGAAAGGGAAGAAACCAGCTGAAGATACTGAAGCCAATGTGCAAGCTAAGATCAAGTCTGGCAAAGGAATGGTAATTAAGGAGCTTATTCAATCTTAAGATAGATAGGCTAGTATGTAGAACAATGTAATCTTTCGATTCTATTAAGAAATCTGTAAAGCTAAACAATTTTCTATTTAATGAATGATATCATTTTTCAGTGTTGATATTAGCTGTTATTTGTATTTATATGTTACCCTGCTTTGAAATGGATGTACACATATTTTTTCTTTATTTTATTATGTTTGGTGTATATCATTGACTAAGGGTTATGACTTCTCCAAATAGGGGGAGATTGTTGGGCACAGTGGAAATTGTGTACCAGATTTGGAGAAGGCTCTCTGTACTCAATGATATACATCAATTTGTATTTGATGGGATGTTGAGTTTCAGTGTGCAGGTTTAAGAAATACAGGAAAATTTCTAAGTACAAGTGCTGACACTTGTAAGTAATTATGTCGACACCTGAAGCAGGAGCTGTGTCAATACCCAAGAGTTATGTCGACACCAGAAGCAAGGCATGTGTCGATACCCAAGAATTGTGTCGACATCTGAAGAAGCTGTGTCGACACACGGGACTTGTGTCGACACACACTCAATGCCATCTATCAACAACAGCTATACTGAGTCTGAAAGGCTTATGTCGACACACAGGACTTGTGTTGACACATACTCAACGCCATCTATCAACAACAGCTATACTGAGTCTGAAAGGATTGTGTCGACACACAGTACTTGTGTCGACACACACTCAAAGACGTATAGACATACACTCAATGCCATCTGTCAGCATCTGCTATGTCGAGACTAAGAGCAGTTGTGTCGACACACAGGACTTGTGTCGACACATACAATAGAAGTTGTGTCGAGAAGATAAAGAATGACTGTATCGACACATTTGAAGCTGTGTAGACATTATCAAGAATTGTGTTGACACTTGGTCTATTTATGTCGACACATTTGAAGTAGTTTGCTGACAGTGTCTGCTGAGTAAGAATTTCAATGAAGGGTCAGTTGTCACGACTGAAGACTTGACTAGTAACCAGACTGACATATCTGTCAATGCTGTCAGAAGGTTGTTATAAACCGGATCAGCCGGTAATCATGGATGAAATCTATATAAAGGGCTGATCCATTACAACCAAAATGGAATCCAATAGAACAAATTATATAGAACTAACAACAAGTATTGGAGAGCAAGAGGCTAACCCAGAAGAAGGCAGATCCTGAACAAGTCTACAAGAAAGATTCAGATCTGATTCTGAATTTAAGAAGAAAGCTGATTAAAGATTAACTTCAACACCAAGTAAAGATCAACCTTATTTTGTTCAAATTCAAGAAGCTTTGAAGAAGCTAAGTCAGGTTGGATCTGAAGTATTCAGTCATTCAAGAACTGATCAAGAAGCTCTCACCCATTTAGATTTCAATCTGGGTGAAATTTCTATTTCTTTAAATAAACTTTTTCTTATAAGATATTATATAGATCTGAGTTGTAAGCATGTATTTATAAAGGCTGGGGTATGGTCAAGTGCCTGAGGTATAGGACTTTTTAAAGTCTGAGTTGTTTGCCTGGAGATAAATGCTGAGGTAGGGCTATTGCCTGAGGTAGGGTTCTTGGGAAGAATCTGAAGTAGGACTTGAAGAAGTCTGAGCTGTAGGAACCTATCAGGTTCTGAGTTGTAAGATCTGTGGATCTGAGATAGTGGAAGGAAGTTTGGCTGAATCCAGTTCTCTACTGGATAGGGGAAGGGGGAAAGTGGATGTACCCATAAATTGGGGAACCACTATAAATCTTACTGTGTTGTGCTGTGTTTATTTTTTCTGAGAACTGTGATTTTATATGTTGTGTTAGAACTTGTTAATTGCCTAAATAGTTAAAAAGATTAGAACCTATTCACCCCCCCCCCCCTCTAGGTGTCTAGGTTCTTGAAATCAAATCTTTCATTCTTCATCTTTAGTTGCACAGGATGAAGCTTAAGAATCACTCCAAGTATCAACATCATATTTTCTATTTTTAGCTGATCCAGTGGCCATTGCTATGAGGGAGTCCCAGATTTCTTTTGCTGAAGTACATTCTGCAACTCCTTCAAAAATGTCATCAGACATTGATTGAGCAAGTATGTTCATTGCTCTTGCATCAGCAATCTTTAGCAATCTTTGGGCTTCTAAGTCTGCAGATAGAGTGGTGGGACCTGACAAAATAGAGTTGTAAATGACTTCATTAATAGAATTCATAAACAGCCTAATCCTTGCCTTCCATAATGCAAGCTAATCCAGATTGCACTTAGGAGGTCTAGTGCTTGAAAACTCTTTATTTTGTGCCATGAAAGGCTCATAAGAAAAATAAGATCTATCAGATTATTTTGGTTCAGGTGTTAGCCTGTAAGACCAAAGAAACAACCCTCTGATACCAATTGAAAGTAAAGGGAGAGTAACCTCTGATACCAATTGAAAGAAAAGGGAGAGTAACCTCTGATACCAATTGAAAGTAAAGGGGGAGTAACCTCTGATACCAATTGAAAGTGAGGATAGATCTTATGTTTTCTAAGAGATAAATATATATATGTATATATTAGGAAAAGAAAATCACAGCACATAAAATAAAGAAGGCAAAGGAAAGCACACAGACGACACAAGTATTATAGTGGTTCCCCAATCAACCTGGGTATGCCCACTCTTCTACCACCCTGGTAGGAATCCACTGTAGGTTTTTTATCAGGTACCATGTCACCACAATATCTATTTTCTAAGGGAGATATAGCAACCCTTTGAGCTTTTGATCAGGTGCCCAAAAACCAAACTCAAGTCTTTTGGAAGGTGACTTGTGAACTAGGCTTACTTTTGAAGGGAGTTAAAACCCTGTACAGTGGGGTGGGAAAGAAAGTGATGTTAGTCTTATCTATTCTCAAAAGCACTTTGAGAAGACTTTGTGTGGATTCCAGATCTTGTCAAAGCTCCCCCTGAGATGTAGAGTTGTTAAGGATAGAGAAGCTTTGTTCAGGAGTGTGTAGGTCCTCAGCTCTTATGTTATTCTCCAGCAAGCTTCTAGATTGATATTATATTTGTTGTCTCTTGAAAGCCTAGAGCTGATGATGAAGAACACTATATGAAAGAAAGCTGTGTTGTGTTCTTCAAAATCTCTATTCTGACTATTGCATCGTTTTGTTGTTAGTTACTTCTTCTGTGTCTGCAAAACCTCCAATCTAAATATATTCCCACTAGCCGTATTCAAACATTTGAATTAACTCTATCTTGAAACGGCTGAAGCATTCTCGAGAGAGAAAGATGCTTGGGGAATTAATCACATTAACTACTGTTGTTGAACGACTATATACATAAAATCTGAGAGATATTGAATGCTTTAAACAATAATTAATTCTGCCAGCTGTTAAAGCCTCTGACTGTAAAACTGTACAGGATTCGTTGACCTCAGTTCAGAGATCGTCGACCTGAATAACCTTTGCGTCGAGATGAGATTATGTCTTGAGATCAGCGATCGTCGACCGAAGCTCAGAGATTGTCGAGCTCAACTCAGAGATAGAACTCTGAGTTTCGTCGACCTGAGTTCGACGTTTGTCGAACGCAGCTTGAAGTTTGTCGAGCTCATTTCCTTCCATTGTCAAAACTAATTTCTGCAAGATTTCTCTAGAGTTCTTTTGAGGCAGACCTAGAAATAATCCTATGAACCTGACTATACAGTTTGGGTCAATCTAAAACATCCTAATAGTACTCCTTGCCTAAATCCAAACTAGGGTTCAAAGAGTAGCATATGAGAGAGTCTTATGCTACGGGCCAGAAAGAATAGTAACTGTATACGTCCTATGACGATCGACTTGGAGTGAGTCACTGGATTGTATCTCAAGGTAATAGAGCTCATTTGACTTTGTCGTAGCATGGGAGAGAGGGTCTTAGGCTACGAGTCGGAAAGACTTGTAATGCTCAAACATAGGCCTATGCAAAAATATCTGAAAAACCGAGAACCGGATCGAAACCGAACCGAACCCGACGGTTCGGATCGGTTCTCATTTTACATGGTTCAGGTATGGGTCTAGAAAATACTAGAATTGTCAGTTTTGTTCGATTCTCGGTTCTTGTGGCCGTGTATCCAATAACCGAACCGAACCGAACCAATAATTATTTTTTTAAAAAAACCAATTAGATTTCTGTATCGGTTATCAAATCTCGCGGTCCGCAGCTAACCTCGTTTACTCATTTAGCATCATACAGTCATGTCGGTCAGAAACTCAGCACTCACTCCACTCAGCACATCGGGTTTACCGGGTTAGTCGGTTAGGGTTATAAGGTTATTTACTTATTTAGCCAGGAGAAGAGACAAGAGTAGAAGATGAGAAATAGAGAACGACGAGAAGGGTTGGATTCATCGTTGCAGCCCGCAGTGCCGCGCCGTCGCTCCGCGCTCGTTCGTCATCGTCGGAACTAGAAGGAGGGTTGGATTCATCATCGCAACCACAACATCGCATCACGCCGTCGCTCTACTCTCTACTGTCTAGGTATGCAAGACCATGTAGATTTCTTTCTCTGGTTGGATTCTAGGTTTTTCTCGCATTCAGTTTTTAGTCTCTTTTTTCTCTCATGCCCTACTGTGGGTTGCGGCTGCCTTAGGGCTTCGATGGATGTCATTTTTTCTGGTTATTATTACCTATTACTTAGCTGCCTTATTGTGTGATGTGATACAGTTGTGATACTTGTTATGGTGTTGGTAATAGTTTCCTGCTAGGTTGCTAGGTGCTTCACTAATCACTATGATTGTTTTAAAATTTTCTGAATGTTGTAATTTATTCGATTTGAAGATGCGGTAATTTTATATCCTTGTTCTTCCTGTTATTTGGTACTTACATGTGTATTTTTTAGTAGTTTTTCTCATACTTAGTTTGTCTACTCAGGAAAATAGTTACATGCTAAGATGTCTAGTGTGGGAGACACAAATGAAATTGAGTCCCAACATGTAGCATGTGATACAGTTGTTACTGATGAGACCACTATAACTGTAGATTGGACCAATGTACCTTGCACAATTAATTCACATAAAAGGGATTAATTCACAGAAAAATATTGGGGAAACATCGATAAGGTGAGCATATTGCTTGTGATTTCATCGGTGCTTGATCCGCGAAATAAACTTGAATTTGTTAGGCATTGTTACGAATTTTTCTTCGCCAAAGAACAAGTTAATGAGTTGATGAACAGGGTTTTAAAGGTTTTTAAGGATTTGTTTGAGTATTATAAGAAACTTGATACTATGCCTTCAACTTCAAACACTTCTAGAGTTGAGAACGTGGAATTGGACCAAACACATAATTCTCCCAATATCAGTTCCTTGAATGAAATGAGACAATTGCGAGCAGTGTTTATGGAGAGAAAGCGGGCACTTCAAACTTCTTCTAAACAATCGGATTTAGATAAGTATTTGAAAGAAGATTATGATTTAGATGATTTATCACCGGAGTTTGATATATTAAATTGGTGGAAAGTGAATTCAAGTAAATATAAAATTCCTTCATCACTTGCTAAAGATATCCTAGCAATACCAGTTTCCACTGTTGCATCAGAGTCAGCTTTCAGTACAGGTGGGCTTGTTCTTGATCGATTTTGTAGTTCGCTCTCGCCAAAGATTATCGAACGTTTGGTATGTACTCAAGATTGGTTACGAGCATCTCCATTATCTTTGGAAACTGAGGAAGGGTTGCATCAAATAGAAGAGCTTGAAAGTGGTAATGATATTCGATATTGACTCTTATTGTTTTTAATTTAAAATATATAGTGAATTTTTTATCAAAATTAATACATAATTTATTTATTTTTGTAGTAATTTATGCTGAGCAAGAAGCTTCTGAAAGAGATTGATGATTACAAGGCCACGAGGTTGGCTTGGTGCATGAATTAATATCAAGTTTGATCTTTAATTTTTGAGAACATGTTTTCTATTTATTGTTTGAAATTTGAATTATCAATTTGAGAGCATGGATTAATATCAAGTTTTATGTTTAAGTGTTTATATTTTTGTTTCATGTATTGTTTATAAGGCCACTCATTATCACTCAGGTTATCCATCTTCTAGTAGTTTACCTTTGAGCAAGCAAGCAATTGAATGAATTTCCTTCTACTGTAGTTTTTTTTTTGTTCTTAAGATTTGATTAAGAATTAACTCGTCTTTAAAGTAAGCAATTAAGAATTAACTCGTCTTTATTTTTCACATATAAACACCATGGTTCAATATTTTATTGAAGGTGAGTAGAACCGAGAACCGAACCAAACATTTCGATTCGGATCCGGTTCTATATTTTAGAACCGTGGGTCGGTTCCGGTTCCAAAAACTTGGAACCGAACATACATGGGTCGGTTCTTGGTTTTGAGGGGAACCAAACCAAACCGATTCGAGTTGCACCCCTAGTCAAACAAATGTTGAACCGTCACTGAGTACGGTGGTTGGCCTGGGAAAGTCTAGAACATAGAACATATGCCCTGAGTGCACGGGACATGTGGTCGTGCGTGCCAATGTCTGTGGTGAATTGTGCTTTAATTGCACGTTCTAATGTCATTATATATATACATGTTGCGTACATGTAGGGAAGGAGCACCGCCGCCCCGAGTGAGGGGTGACATCGTTATAATTTATTCAGCTAAAGCTGATCGTTGCCTTGTTTACCACCTCTTTGTGGATTGTCTCTATGTAGGTGCTAGAGAGCTGAGCGGGATGTAGCGGGCTGAAGACCCTTTGAGCTATGCCAACCTTCGAAGGCCAAGCAAAGCCGATGTTTGTAAAACACTTTTGATGAGAAAATAGTTCATAAGGCCTCAAAACCAAAATACTTTGTGTATTTTATATATCATTCCTATAGTTTGATAGTGAACATTCATGGTATTGTGTTCGATTACCTAAAAACTTCCACTAGAATGTAACTTTGAGTTAGGATGTGCGATAATATAGGAATCAATGCATAACTTCACTAACTATTCATAGAATATGGCGCGGGGTCCCTGCCAGACCTTCTGTTATATTCTTTATGACAGATGGAGGTGTTATAATTTGGTATCAACTTCTAATGTCGATCTTCCTTCTTCGAATTCATGGTCGAATTCTTTTAAGGGATGGCGAGCACGTGTATGTGCGCAGCTGTTATAATATGAAAGAACACATGAATGTCTACTTAGGAATGAAAATACACATGTTTGTGGAACCTACGTGTTCCTATAATTGCTTTTTGCAAAAAAATTTGTCACTTAATTCTGTGTTTCACGATTATAGACGGCTAGAAGCTGTGTTGGGCAGCCTGAACCCCAGTATTCTGCAAAGAGTAGTACACCAGCAGAGGTGCCTATACCTCCTCCTTCTGCTGAAACTATAAGATTGGTTCCTAAAGCCGTGTTCATGCTAATCAATCCGCAACTAGGAGGGCAAGTACAACCTCTTATCCCTAGGGTGGACTAGGAGCCAATTCGCATAGTTGAGCCTGTGGTAGTGAGACAAGTGGTCATGGAGCCAGTGGCCGAAAGGCAGGCAATGAAAAAGTAGTTGAAGCAGGTGATGAGTTTCAACCCTCCAGTGTTTGGGGGTACTGGAACCCCAACGCAAGTCGAAGATTGGCTCTCTTACATTAAGAGAACCATGATGACAACAGAGATGGAGGAGTTATAGAAAGTCACTATAGCCTTCCTATTATATGGAGAGGCAAGACTATGGTGGGATGAGTTGGAGCTGCACTAGTTTGTTGGTCGGCCATTGACGGAGGTCTCGATGGAGGAGTTTTTGAGGATGTTTTTGGCGCGATATCTCCCATCTGTGCAGAGGATCACGATGGAGAATCAGTTCTAGAGGTTATCTCATGGTGAGAGTTATGTTGATGACTACTTACATGAGTTTACAAGGTTGGGGTGGTATGCAAGATTTATATTTGCAGACGAGGAGCGGAAGACCAATAGGTTTTATGAAGGATTTCACGACGATCTGAAGTTACTTCTCTTTGTTCCTATGACGTAGGGTTTTCTTACATTGGTCAATACTGCTCGATCCCTGGAGCAAGATCTGAAAAGATTCCAAAGTAAGAAGGACTTAAGCGTGAAGAAGCTGGAGTTCAAAGTACCGAACTTTTAAAAGTCTTGGCATCGAAGGTGGAATAAGAAGTTGAAATCTTTTGGGACAATTCCTTCTTCTATTGCGCCTAGAGTAACTTCTGGAAAATGCCCATTTATTTGTTATACTTGTGGCAAGATGGGATATATAGCCGAGAGTATCAGAGTGGCCCTCCGAAGACGGGTGCGATGTATGCGGAGAAAGGGAAGGCAAAGGAGTCATCTGCGTCCCATTATGCTCCAGCTCAGTCGCGAGTCTATAATCTTGGCCAACAGGAGGCCATAAAACAAAGCGATGTGGTGACAGGTACGGTTTAGTATACAGCTTTTAATGCCTTATATACTTGCTACCTTGTGTGCATTGCTTAACTTGTTTGAATTAGGCTTTGTCCTAATCTTGGACTATCAAGCAAGAGCACTATTCGATACAAGCGCTTCTCATTCCTTTCTATCGGAGGACTTTGTGTTATGTATTGGAGTTCCTTCTTTTATATCGATAGATAGATTGGATGTATTGTTGCCTAATGGCTACTCGATGCATGCGGATAGAGTTTATCGTGTTTAGGTGCGGATATGAAGTCATGACTTTGGATTGGAAGCATCATACACTGATATCTGAGTCATACTAGGACAGAACACCGAATGCGAGACTAAATTTGCTAGTATGCGAGGATCGAGCAAGATACTGATGTCTTCTCTCCAAGTGGTAAAGACAGTTCAAAATGGCGTGAACTTATTTTTCACGCTATTGGAGGTTGTAGATCCTATGTCCTGTCTGAGTGACGTTATAATTATATCGGAGTTTGAGGATGTGTTTCCTAAAGATCTCCATGGGATTCCACCTCAGCGAGAGATCGACTTCACTATTGAGTTTGTGCAAGGTGTGAAACCTGTGTCACGCACACCATACCGAGTAGTGCCAAAAGAAATGACGGAGTTGAAGGTTTAGTTGCAGGAGTTTTTTGAGCAAGGCTATATACGTTCAAGTATGTCACCTTGGAGCGCACCAGTCCTTTTTGTGAAGAAGAAAGATGGAAGCTTGCGTTTATGCATTGACTATTGTGAACTGAACAAGCTGACGGAGAAGAACAAGTATTCGATTCTGTGAATCGATGATTTATTTGATCATCTAGTTGGATCGACTATCTATTTGAAGTTGGATTTGAAGTCCGATCATTATCAATTGAGGATCAGGGAAAATGATATTCCCAAGATAATGTTTGGTACATGCTTTGGGCACTATGAGTTCACTGTGATTCCTTTTGGGCTAATAAACGCGTCACGGTATTCATGGACTTAATGCAGAGGACCTTCAAAGAGTATTTAGACCGATTTGTGATCGTCTTTATAGATGACATATTGGTATACTCTCAATATGTGGAGGACATGTGAATTATTTGAGGTTTGTTCTGCATAGCCTGAGGAGGAATTGACTCTATGCCATGTTCTCAAAGTGTAAGTTTTTACTATCGTCAATGGCATTCCTTGGTCATGTGGTAAGTGAAGAGGGTATTATAGTGGATCCAACAAAGATAGTTGTGATACAGGAGTGGCCTGTGTAGAGTTTTATTGGACTTGTCGGCTACTACAAGCACTTTGTTAAGAACTTCTCGCGGATAGCTCTACCTCTCACAGCGTTGATAAGGAAGGATTAGAAGTTCATTTGGACACCTGAGTGCGTACGAGATTTTGAGGAGTTGAAGATTCGTCTGCCCATGACACATATTTTGTGTTTGTCGGGTGGTGTAGAAGGCTATGAGATCTACAACGATGTCTTAAGGAGCGACTTAGGCTGCCTTCTTTTGTAGTTTGAGAAGGTTATGGCTTATGGCTCTTGCCAGCTGAAGGTGCACAAGAACAATTATATAGTCCATGACTTGGAGTTGGTGGGTGTGATATTCTTCCTAAAGCTATGACAACATTATTTGTATGACATGAAAGTTGACATCTTTATGAATCATAAGAACCTAAATTCCATGTAAAATCAAAAGGATTTGAATATGCGAAAAAGGAGGTGGATGGAGTTCCTTGGGGACTATACGTTCGAGATACATTATGTTGCCGGGAAGGGAAATATTGTTGCAGATGCGTTAAGTCGCAGGGCTCCGGTGCAGGCCAATTGGATACAGATGTATGATGAGTGTCTTATTCGAGATTTGAAAGCTTTGGAGATCTCTTGTGTTTATCAGAGCTCTAGTGCAAATACATAATTAAACTAGACGGAGATGCAATATGACCTCACAGACAGAATTCAACAAGCATTGGAGCTGGACGACAACATTATGGTCTCTTATGAAAGGACAGTCAGTTGTGCATCCCAAGAGTTGGCAAATTACGGGATGATTTGATGTACGGGATATAGTTTATAAAGTACTCAATCCACCCGGGGAACACAAAGATGTTCAAGTATATGAATAAGTTATTCTGGTGGCCATGGTTGAAGTTGGACATAGCTCATTATGTGGTGAAGTGTCATACTTGCGCACTAGTAAGGCTGAATGTCAAAAACCCGGTGGTTTCCTGAAGTCATTATTAATACTAGAGTGGAAGTTTGACGACATATCTATGGATTTAGTACATGGTTTACTGAGATCGTAACGCAGAAACGATGTCATTTGGGTGATTGTGGAC
This sequence comes from Platanthera zijinensis, assembly GCA_039513925.1. Taxonomy (NCBI): domain Eukaryota; kingdom Viridiplantae; phylum Streptophyta; class Magnoliopsida; order Asparagales; family Orchidaceae; genus Platanthera; species Platanthera zijinensis. The sequence continues at coordinate 52,358,364 of CM077092.1, forward strand.
CGGTTGACAAAGGTGTCACACTTCATTCCAAATCGGAGGGATGATTCAATGGAAAATTTGGCCAAACTGTATATTGAATAGATTGTACGGTGTGCCCAGTAGCATCATTAGTGACCGAAATGATCATTTTACGTCAAATGACTGGAAGCTTATTCATCAACTATTTATTACCAAGCTGAAATTCATCATGACCTTTCATCCTCAGATGGATGGTCAGACTGAGTGGGTAAACAGAATGATGGAAAATATGATTCACATGTGCACCTTGGATTTCAGGAGGAGGTGGGAGGACCATCTCTTATGATAGAATTCGCCTACAATTACAGCTACCAGGCAAGTATTCAAATGATGCCTTTTGAGGCCTTATATGGTAGGAAGTATTATACTCCCATTACTTGGATAGAAATTGGTTAATCAAAGTTGTTTAAACATAAATACATCAGAGATGCGACTTCGATGATACGCTTGATTTGAGAGTGGTTGTTGATTGCTCAAGATAGGCAAGCAAAGTATAATAATGACAAACACCAAAACATGGAGTTTGCGATGGTTATTGGGTGTATCTCAACATAAAGTCATTCAAGGGGGAATCTAGGATTCGATGCTTGAAAAGGCTGAGTCCAAGATACCTTGGGCCGTTTGAAATCATTGAGCGCATTGGTGAAGCTGCCTATCAGCTGAATCTTTTAGCTAAACACAATGGTTTGCACAATGTGTTTCACATATCGGAGTTGCAGAAGGCTGTGCAATAGCCTGCGCAAATGGTTGTTGTGAATTACGTGTCGGTCGATAGTGGGTTGACAACGAAAGTCAAGCTCATTCAAACCGAGGACACGAAGATCAAGAGGTTAAGGAACAAAGAGATCAAAATGGTCAAAGTCCATTGGGACAGCTGTGACCATGAGGAGCTGTCATGGGAGCACGAGTAGACCATGCAAGAAGAGTTCATTGAGATTTTCATTTGAGGTACATTATTTATGTTTTGGTAGTTCTGTGTTGTTTTCTATTAAGTGTAATTTTGGGACGAAATTTCTTAAATGAGACGAGATTTGTAATGCCTCAAATTTCCTGAAAACAACAAGAAGATGGTCACTGGAGGTTACCGTTAGGCGACAGAGGTAGCGCTGGCAGTATCCAGCTGATTTAAAATACCAGCGTCTCTAGAAGGTTCCGCCCGTGGTAGTGTGATACCACATGGCGGTAGACAATGAATTAATCCAACCATTGTCTCTGGAAGGTACCGCCCGACGGTAGAGGTGTCGCTGGCAGTAGTGTGTCATGTGTCGTGACGTGTTGAGATGCCCGTTGAGCGACAGAGCGGTGCTAGATAGGACCACCGCCACTGCTTAAGCTACCGCGCGGTGGTAACTATTTAAATAAGATTTGTGGCTGAAATCGTGGCTCTTCATTTCTTTTGATGAAATAATCATGTGGCTTGGTTTAATGTCACGTCCACTTTGGCTTTGTTTGGCGCTGCTTTTTGAGAGCGGCAGACCACCGATTTTTCAAATGTCGCGCCAAACAAGATTTGGAGGCACCACAGTGGCATCAACCACCGTGTTTTACAGCGGGGGCCGCTATTTTTGAGTCGCAGAAATTTTTCGCGACTCAAAAACAGCAGCAGCGGTGCAGCCTTGGCTGCACCGCTGCTACCCCCTTTTTATATTATATTTTATATTATAATTTATATTTTAATTTATAAACCTTATAATAATATGAGTATAATAATTTATATTATAATTTAGATATGTTAAAATAATATTATTTTAATATAATATATTATAATCTAAAATAATTATATTATAAACATTATAATGAGATACATTAAAATATAATAAATATTATTATGTTATAGTATAATATATAATATAATATTAAAATTCTAAAATTATCTTAATTAATATAAGTTATATAAATTATTACAAAAGAAATTTTTGATTGATTTTTATAAAGTTTTGGTTCATATGATTGTGCTTTACATGTTGAAACAACACTGCAAATGTTGTTCTTCCAAACAGTTTCAAAAATTCTACCACCACTCTACAAAACAGCTAATTTTCCACCATTGCTTCCCACCACTACTTCTCCAGTCACTACAGTCTCGCCAAACAGAGCCTTAATCAAAGGGGGGGGGGGGAAATAAACTCATCTCTCTTTCTCTCACTCTCTCTTTTCAAACCTTGAAAGAAAAGAAGAAATGAAGAAGAGGGCAGGAGGTAAATCTTTGGAGAGCTCCTGAAGGAGTTCCTACAGTTGGATTTGTGATATGAGGCTAGATCTGCGAAGAGAAAGGCAAGGCGATCCTTTCCACCCGGATAAAATATTTGATCATGGATCCTAAGAGATCTATAAGGGTAACGATCTTCCTTCTTGGACATGTGAATTCTTTATTTTGGCATATACAGGGAAACCCCCACCAATTGGTGGAGAATGCAGAGTTTCTAATGGGTTGATCGGTGGTATCTGCGGTAATAAACGTGCATATAGAATCCGAAATCGAAGTGCATAATAGGCATGTTGTGAGAGGCCCATCCAGACAGGTTGGTTTGAATTGGAGATGGTTATCTTGTTGATTTGCATGCCATAGAAGACTCCATGGTTAAACATGTTGTTTACGAAGTCATGGGTTGTACAGGTGGCTGTAGTGAGAGTACTGGAGTTGGTCTCCTGGAAAATACCCAAATTTTGGGGAAGAAATGGTGTTTTGTCCCCTATTGTGTGGCGGTAGCTCCCAGAAGGCTATGTTTGTGAGGCCTGTCTCTTGAAGACTAGGGGCCAATATGTTTAGTTGCGAGCTTAGAGTGCCCAGCTATAGTGGCTGTGAGTGCCAGCCTTGGAACATAGCATGGTTATGTATGTGTGAACGGGAAAGGGGAGGCTCACCCGCATCGTGGTTTGTTGCGCCCGGCGATTTGAGCAATAGGCTGTGACTAACCTGTACCCACCCTATAGCGATCGACTTGGAGTGAGTCACTGGATTGTATCTCAAGGTAATAGAGCTCCATTGACTTTGTCATAGCATATGAGAGAGTCTTAGGCTACGGGCTAGAAAGACTAGTAATTGTGCATGTCCTATGACGATCTACTTAGAGTGAGTCACTGGATTGTGTCTCAAGATAATAGAACTCATTTGACTTTGTCGTAGTATGGGAGAGAGGGTATTAGGATACGGACCAGAAAGACTTGTAATGCTCAAACAAATTTTGAACTACCATTGAGTACGGTGGTGGGCCTGGGAAAGTCCAGAACACCGAAAATGTGCTCTGAGTGCACGAGATGTATGGTCGTGTGTGCCAACATCTGTGGTGAATTGTGCTTTAATTGCACGTTTTGATGTCAATATATATACATGTTACATACATACAGGGAATGAGCACTACCGCCCTGAGTTAGGGATGGATTCATTATAATTTGGTCAGCTAAAGCTGACCGTTGACTTATTTACCACCTCTTGGTGGATTGTCCCTATGTAAGTGTCGAAGAGCCGAGCGGGAAGTAGCGGGTTGAAACTCCTTTGAGCTATGCTGACACTTAAAAGTCAAGCAAAGCGTGTTTTACTGTTTTATATGTAGTCGGACTGTGTGCCGATATTTATAAAACACTTTTGATGAGAAAACAGTTTGTAAGGCCTTAAGTACAAAATACTTTGTGTATTTTATATATCATTCCTACAGTTTGATAGTGGACATTCCTGGTATTGGGTTCTATTACTAAAAGCTTCCACTAGAATGTAACTCTGAGTTAGGATGCGCGATATTTTAGGAATCAATGCGTAACTCCACTAACTGTTAGTGGAATATGGTGTGGGGCCCAGGATGGACCTTTTGTTATATTCTTCATGACAGATGGAGGTGTTACAATTTATCCGAGTGGTATTGAGTATAGTGTATTCTCGGGGCGGTCGCTGACCCTTGTCCCTTTGCGGGTCACGACAACAGTTGTCATTTTGGTATTCTTCCTTGTGTCATTCCTCTTGTATTATGGGAGCCTGCTCTTGCCCCCTCTTCCTCTTCGGTTTTACTTCAAATTGCTGGCGGTGTGCTTCGATAGACTTGTCGGCTGCTATCTGGGCTTTGACCCAATGGACAAGGTCTGGATAACTGGACACAGTTTTCCTTATAAGTGCAAAATAGGAGCCGTTTGGGTGGAGTTCTCCGAGGAAGATGCCCCTGAGAAGTTCGGGGTCAACCCCTAGAATTTGTCATGCTCCTGAAGTGAAATGACGAAAGAAGTCTTTGAGGGATTCTCCCTCATTATGCTGGATCCCTAAAAGGTACGACATATCCCGAACGATTCTATGGTTGACCCCAAACTATTCTGAAAATTATTGGGCTAATTCTACAAAGTTGAAGATGGATCCATCTCGAAAAGAATGAAACCAAGTGCGGGTCTGACCCTTCAAAGTGATTGGGAACATTTGATATAACAACTAATATGGGGTGCTAAAAATCCTCATTATTGCAAGGAAATTGTTGACATGTTCGATGTGATCCTCTGTTCCATCTAACGTCTTGATGTTAAGGAGCTTGAAGCCGCGCGAGACTGGATAAGCTAAAACCTAGGGGCGAACTGGGAGCCCTAGTGGAGAGGGTGACGCGTAAAGGTATCCCGTCATCCAAGATGACTGTATTCCTTGTCAATTACCTCACATATCTCCTCATAGGTGAGCCTTTCACCCGGTGGCGCACAGACTACTTCTTCCAGATAATGCTGGTGGCCGCCTCCACTGCCCCGACGAGCAAGGTCCGTGGAACTGGCGGCATTAGAAAATTCTTCATATTTAATTTCCATGCGGGGGGGGGGGGGGGGGGGCTTGCTAAGGAGGAATGTGATCCTCAGCTGGAGGCAGGGGATTAATCGGCGTGGGAGGCTGAGGAGGATCTGGAAGAGCTGCGATATTCTGGAGGAGGGCGGGCATCTTAACCTAATGCTCCTCCATTTTCAACATGCCCCCTTCCAAAGCAGCTATGGGCGGGAGAGCCACCTCACCACTGAGTGTTGCATTGATGAGCGAGTGGGAGGGAGTCGGCTCAATGCGCCCTCCAAGAGGTGATCCATTGGTGGTTTGGGTGCTCCTTCTATCCATGGGAGCTAGTCTCAAGTACCATTGTGTAGAGAGTATTGTCTTCTAAATCTTCGGAGGGTGCTAGGAACTCGTTCACACCGACGACACCAAACTATTGTTGCCAAACTCGACGCCTTGGTCAGACTGGATTAACCTTTACCGTCTTAGCTCACGGAGCGGTTAAGCGCGCATATAGTTAATGGGAGAGGGAGATTATGCACATAATATTTTGACGTGGAAAACCCTTAATCGGGTAAAAAACCACGCGACCGGATCTGTGCTGGTCGAACTCCACTATCTGCTTTGGATTATAACTTGCTTGAAGAATCAAGGGAGACAAGTCGCTTCTCATAACACTTTAATTTAGTGATATGAGAGAGCTACTTAGGCTCATGATGAGGAGCATGCTGCTCCGCGTGAGACTGCTTGCTAGGACGTTGTAGACAAATAGGCACTGGCTGCAGTAGGAATTTCCTTCTTGTCACGCACCTTGGGACTTAGATAAATTTTTGATGGATCGGCGATGGCTCAAAGGAGGCTCGAAGGTGGCTCGTAGTAGGAATTCGGCAGAGCTCTGGCCTGAGGAGGAAGAAAATAGAGAAGAGAAAGAAGAGAAATTAGGAGGCATAGAGGCCTTTTTATAGCCTCCAGGAGGTGGTTACAGTAGTTATGCGGCTATCCGCACACTGTAACCACCTATATCATAATTTTAAGTATAGTTCAAGATGAATATTATTCGTGTATTTAATTTTACTAAACGCAGGCCCCCACTAAAATCATTCCCCCTCACTATTGATTGAGGTTACACTGGTAGTTACCCGTACATCAGACGGTCGCAATCGTGGATAAACGATTGGACGACAGGGATGGCGCCCAAGGAGGGAAAGAGAGGCGGCTGACTACCACCTTAAGGGTGGCCGACCTCGGCGAAGACAGTGAGCGGCCGACTCTACGCCAGCCGGGGGTGTGTCCGTCTGGCCGGCCGACATACCGAGCACGGCCCCGACGGCTATCATCGGGCGCGGACCCGACGCCAGGCGACGGACACGGCCCCTGCGCCGTCCACCGGGTACGGTCGGCCAGAGCTGGCCCGAGCGAGGGGAGGCAGCCAGCTGAGCACACCCTGCCGAGGGGCGGGGCGCGGCCGATCGCTCCTAACACCTCCCGCGGAGGCTGCAGGAGGGAAGTCCCCCGCCGGCCAGGGTGGCCAGCGGGATCTCCACTCCTCGCAGCCCCGGGTGCTTTGTCGCAAAGTGCAGCCCCTTGGTCGGCCGGAAGCCGGGCCTGTTAGAGTCTGCCCGCCGACGGCGGGAGAGAGGGGCCGGCCTTGGTGGCCGGTCTCGGGTGGTCTGGGAACCCCCGTATGCATATCGCACGTGTTGATCGTGCACTCAGCGATTCCCCCATGATCTCCATTTTGGATGATGGGTATAGGGAGTTGGCTAATCGCACCCCAATAATGCTATAAATGGACCTCCATCAAGATTGTTTGAAGAAAATTGGCGCATATATATATGTGTATATATATATATATTTGTATATGTATATATATATACATACATATATATATATATATATAAACATACACACACATATATATATATAGGATTTTCAAAATATAAGCTCAAGCTTTTTAAAGTATATAAAAGCTTGAATTGGTTGTTCCATAATACATTTCGAAATTAGACAAATAATATATGCATTTTATAGTCAAGAAGGAGATCTACAACTTTCATGTTGAACAATTTTCCAACATTTGCACGGTTTAGCCGGAAACTGGCCCAAAAGGTTGTTGTTTAGAATTTTGAAATTTATTATTATATTCATTTTAAGCCTTCAACATTTCGGGCGAGATTCCGAACAAATCGTGCAATTTTTGAAAGAATGTTCAACATTAAAGTTGTATATCTCATTCTTGACTACAAAATACATATATTATTTACCTAATTTCGATATGTATTGTGAGAAAACCAGCTCAAACTTTGTTAAGTTTAAAAAAGTTTAAGCTTATATATATATATATATATATATATATATATATATATATATATATATATATATATATATATATATATATATATATATATATATATATATATATATATATATATTTATATATTTATATATATATTTATATATATATTAAAAAAGTTTGAGCTTATATATGCTTACAAATTTCTAGATACTAAAAAAGTTTGAGCCTATATATGCTTACAAATTTCTAGATACACTCATACTATAGTTGGCGTGTTGATATTTTCCATTCTTAACGGACCAATTATCCCTTGAAACACCAGGTCGGGGAGAATCCAGGCGGGCTTTGCCCACCTTTGCATGGGCTTCACCGTGCTTGATTCTCTGGGCAGCCTTCGGATGGGGAGCAAAATTTGTCGTGGGGGCGATATTTGTCGTGGGGGCGGCATTTATTGTGGGAGGTGACATTTGTCATGGGAGGCAACATTTGTCTTGGGCAGAGACATTTGTCGTGGATGACAACATTTGTTGTGGACGGCGGCATTTGTCGTGGGTGGTGACATTTGTCGTGGGCAGCGATATTTGTCGTGAGCGGCGACAATTGTCGTGGGGGGCAGAAATTATCGTGGGGGGCGATAATGGACGTGGGAGGGAACATTAATCGCCAGTTGCGATATTTGTCATGGGGGCGGCACTGATCGTCAGCGGTGTCATTTGTCGTTGATGGCGATATTTATCGTAGGGGAGATAAATATTTGGGGGGGACATTGGTCATGAGCAGCAACATTTGTTCTAGGGGCGATATTTGTCATTGGCAGCATCATTTGTCATGAGAGACAACATTAGTCATGGGCTGATGGGGGAAGTAAAGTTAGCGAGTATCAAATGATCAATTTACCAAAAACTAAATCTTAAACCCAACATACTCAACTCAGTGGAAAATAAAATCAATGGAGAACTAAATCTTAGAGAAGAAAGAGATGCTTCTTTGTTTGTTCATCCAAAATTCAGAATCGAACCAAACCGACAATAAAACTTCCATTCTTTATTATTTTTGTTCGTTTTATTTTATGGCTCACCTAGTTGTTCAGATTTTTAAGTAATAAAAAAATATAAATTTTACATTATAAACTAAACTCGAAATTGATTATATGTCAGAAATAAAATGTGAGGAATAGAATACAAAATGTACTGTAATAAACAATGATGCAAAAAAAAAAATAACAACATAATATATGTAGACACTACTATAATACCATGCAATTCAACATTATGTACATTTTCACACTATTACTATTTTATGTTAAATTTCTTTTTCGCCCGCCTCTTCGATGTCGTAGGATTTTGGCACCACGATGGTTTTTGATTTGATGAATTCACTAAAAAAAAAATTCACTTCTCTTTGACATGCATGTCCTTAGACACCTTGAGTATTACTATGTTGGGCCCATTGTAGTCATACACATGAGGCCAGTCGTGTCAGGATGCTGTCTCGTTAGCGCCATGCTCTCCTTGATATATTTTTTCACTCCAGTCTAGAAATGTACGGTCTGATATCTTGTGTTCTTTGCCTGGACAGTGAATTATGGGTGTTAAAACACTTAATTTAACATCAAAAACTATGGGACACATTCCAGTACTTGTGTAGATATGTTTATTCAACTGTCATGAATTCACATACCTTTGTTAGTGTTACAATATGCACTATTACTTGTAAGACTACTATCGTCTGATTCTTCAGACATGGTTGTTTAGGCCCCTTGATATGAGCTCGCATTGAATTTGAACACTTCAATGTAGGCATTAGCTAGATTCCATAACACTTTTTAGTTTCGTTAGGCCCTCGAGGGCAGAGTGCTAGTACTAATAGAATTGCAGGATAAATTTATATTAGTAATTAAATCCTAAATGTTAAAAACATAAATTTATTGAGATATAATAATTGAATCTAAATTTTTGCGAATTTTTTAAGTATAACTTGTAATGTCAATTTCAAATAAATTAATCCAATGTATATCTAGGACATACATTGGAGCGATGTTGTTTGTTATTGTCTAAGTTGTCTAAAAATCTCTTTGTAAACAACATTCATTTTATAGATACCTTCATGACCATCTATTATAACCTTTATACTATAATTTTGTTTTTTCTCGTGAGGTACCTCACGGTAAAGTCGCATACAACTGACCATGACTGAACACATTATTTGGTGGGTATACATATATCCCGGTATTTTTAATTGCTTAGCTTGTGATTTATTAATCGTCAGTGCGAAGTTAGACGAAATGGAAATTATTTACGTGGTATTTCAAATGACAATCTAATATCTTCAGCAATTTTTGATGGGGTTCCATTTAAGTATTTTGAAGTCAGGCACAGGAGACCAAGCGACCGTGCGAGGAGAAGCGTATGCAAGCACAGCCGACTTGAGCACAAGCGCAGCACGTCGAAGTAGGCACGACGCACCCCCTAGGCGCGGGTGAGCGCGCACCACATGCGCGCACGCACGCACCGCAACCGCTGCTGCCGCAAGGTAACCTACACGGGCTGCCCGAACCGCCCGAGAACTTTTGTCTTTTCATGAAAATTGGTGATCCAAGTGATCGAAACATAGCAATGTCATTCAGCACCTCAAAATCCTCCCCAACGCAATTACCACCAAGTCACTCCAGAAATTTATAAAAGGGCCCTCAGGCCCTCATGTGAAGGCAAACAACTCTAGAGACTAGAGAGAGCTCTAACATTTTCCGACGAGTACGGGGGACTTAGATCGTTCCTCCTCTCAAAATTTGCTCTTCTTCCTCTCTAGGCCATCAAGTGTGCAATGCTCAACGTTGCAGAGACTTAGCCATTTTTCCCAGGAGAACACTCTCCTCCAATCCCCGAAGACTTAGTGAATCCTCAGCTCCATTGGGCGCTCTTGTTTGAGAATCGTAGACTTAGTTTATTTTTTGTTATTCTTGAGCTCAAAGATTTGTAATGAAGAGGTGGCATGTCACTCTCCAAGAAAACTATTAACAAGTTATACTTTAAAAAATTGGCATTGGATTTCTCGAGAACATCAAGGCTTTCTCGAGAACTAGACTAGGCTTCTCGAGAAAAACATCTTGGATTTCTCGAGAGCATCAAGGCTTTCTCGAGAACTAGACTAGGCTTCTCGAGAAAAACATCTTAGATTTCTCGAGAAATGTACTTGGGAAAATTTTCTTAAAATTTTACTTTGCTTCTTTGTTGAAAACAGCTACCCTTGAATTCTTCCATTGTCTTAGTACTTGAATATGAAGTGCATGCCAATAGAGTGGTTACGCATGAGTCAACACTATGGATCACACAATGAGAGATTACATCGTATGGTCCTGTGTTTGGTGACTCTTTGTAAACTGACATTGGTCTACACTTAACAATTATGACCAGTAAGCACTTAACCACATAATAACATCAAATACAAACTTAATTCATCTTAGTTCAAGAGTGACTTCACACAAATCTGGGTTATTATGGATATAATACCCAACAAATTTATAAGGTGTAAGGTCTGGAATTTGGTTCCTAGACCACAAGTACAAAATGTCATAGGGACCAAGTGGATCTATAAAAACAAGTTGGATGAAAATGGCATTATTGTCAAGAACAAGGCTAGACTGGTGGCTAAAGGATACATGCAAGAAGAAGGGATAGATTTTTACCAGACATTTGCTCTAGTAGCCAGATTGGAAGCAATAATACTCTTCCTTGCGTTTGCTGTCTATCAAGGATTCAAAGTCTACCAGATGCAGGTGAAGTCAGCTTTCCTGAATGGGGACTTAAAAGAGGAAGTATATGTGGATTAGCCACCAGGTTTTGTTGACCCTAACTCTCCTAATTTTTTTATAGGATTAAGAAAGCTCTATATGGGTTGAAGCAAGCCCCTAAAGCATGGTATGAGACTTTGTCTAGTTTTCTCATTGAGAACAAATTTTCAAGGGGGAAATAAACAAAACCCTATTCCTAAGGGAATCTAAGGGCAAGATCATCCTAGTCAAAATTTATGTAGATTACATAATTTTTGGGTCTACTGATGATAACCTTTGCAGAAAGTTTGCTAAATTTATGCAAGGAAAGTTTGAGATGAGCAGTATGGGTGAGCTCATGTTCTTCTTGGGACTTCAAGTAAGACAGACTGATGATGTCTTATCCATATCCCAGTCCAAGTTTACCCGAGAGTTGATTAAGAAATATGGCATGGAGAATGCCTCCACCATTAGAACTCCCATGGGGTCAAGTATGCATATAGGCAAAGATGAGGCAGGGAAACCTATTGATGAGTCTTTGTATAGAGGGATAATTGGCTCCCTTCTATACCTGACTGCTAGTAGGTCTAACATCATGTATGCTATATCTTTTTGTGCTAGGTATCAGACCTGCCCTAAAGAATCTCATTACTCTGCTACAAAGAGAATTTTGAGGTATCTTAAGAGCACACCAGAACTTGGCCTATGGTACCTTAGGAATATGGATTTTGATCTAATAGGCTATTCAGATGTAGATTTTGCAGACTGCAAAGAAGACAAGAAAAGTGCTTTAGGTGCATGTAAGCTCTTAGGTGGAAGACTGGTGTCATGGAGCAGCAAGAAGAAAACGAGTGTGGCAATCTCAACTGCAAAGTCAGAGTATATTTCAGCATAAAGTTGTTGTGCTCAGTTGTTGTGAATTCAACATCAGCTTCAGGATTGTAACAATGAGATAAGTAGAACTCCTATTTATTGTGATTCTACTAGTGTCATTTCTATTGTTAGGAATCTTATCTCATACAGCAGGACTAAGCACATATAAATTAGGTATCACTTCATTAGGTAATATGTGGAAAAGGAAGACATCAGCCTCGAGTTTGTCCCCACTAACAAGCAAGTGGCTAACATCTTCACTAAGCCACTAGATGAAGCAAAGTTCAACACATTCAAATTTGAATTGGGTATGTTGAACTTAGTTTAGCTTCAGTTATTCCCTATAGTATTTTTTGTTGCAGGTTTGTTCTTTTTTCTTGCAGGCTGAGAAGATCTTTAGTGGTATAAAGATAGTGGAGACTAAAGTGTCTATCAGGAAGATGTGATAGAAGATTTTCCTATTGAGGTGGAGCAATTAAAATAGTTGCAGAAGCAGGTTCAGCCTTATGAAGAGAGGAAGCTAGTAGCTATATCAGTTGATCTATTGCACACAGCTAGGGGGAGAAGAAGATCAAAGGAAGCCAGACCTCCCTGACTATTCAACAGAATTCAAAAAGGGGGAGGGAAGGGGTTGATCAAGTTATGAATCAAGTGGTATCAAGGACAAAAGGATTGATCAAGATCAACTGTGGCAGAAAGACAGGGGAGCGGGGATGCTTCTAAATAGGGGGAGTAGGTAACCTTCCTATAAATATCTTATTATAGTGTTTATTGCTGTAAATATGGTGTGTATGTCATTGACTAAGAAATTGAAGTGATGTTTTGACTTCTTCAAATATGGGGAGATTGTTGGGTCCATTGATCTCAATGTCCCTGATTTGTAAGAAGTCAAACAAGTCAATGATATACACCAAGTTGTATTTGATATGGTTACAAGTTAATGCATGCAAGTTAGTCCTTGTTACAATGATAGGACAGGTGGACATAAAGGAGTTAGCTGGATAGGCAAGAAATTGCCTAAGTCCACAGGCGTTGAGTGGAGCATGCTCACTCAACGCCAGATGGCTTAAGGAAGGAAGCTGGATAAAGAAATGCAGCTAAGTCCACAGGCATTGAGTGGAGCAATCTAACTCAATGCCAGATGGCTTAAGGAATGGAGCTGGATAAAGAAATACAGCTAAGTCCACAGACATTGAGTGAAGGAAGTTCACTCAATACCATATCACAAAAAGCGCTTAATAAAGCCGGGTTTTTCAAACCCTAAGCAGTGGAAGACAAAAAACAGCTAAGTCCACAAGCATTGAGTGATATCAACTCTCTCAATGCCATGCAGCATAATTCGTCGAGTATTGTTGCCTAAGCCAAAGCCGCAGAGTTTCTGTCAAAGAAAAATAAGCTAAGTCCAGAAGCGTTGAGTGAAGCCAGTTCACTCAACGTCATACTGATTCTATCAACTCCATAGAAGATAGACTGAAAAATTTGTCTAACTCCACAGGCATTGAGTGAAGCCAGTTCACTCAACGCCAAATGACAGAAGGTTTTGAGTCAAGCTCTTGCAGTCAAAGCTAAGGGGAAAGAGTGAAACAGAAAAATGGTTAAGTACAAAAGCGTTAAGTGATGAAGCTACACTCAACGCTCTCAACTCCATGCAGTGGAGCAATTGCGGCCAAGTACAAAAGCGTTGAGTGATGAAGCTACACTCAAAATTCTCAACGCCATAGAACAAAAAGCGTTGAGTGATGAAGCTACACTCAACTCTCTTAACGTCAAGGTTGTTGAAGAAGCAGAAAATAATCTAAGGCAAAAAGCATTGAGTGATGAAGCTACACTCAACGCTCTCAACGCATAGGATGCAGAAAGAGCAGAAAGCTAAGCTAAGTCTAAAAGCGTTGAGTGAAGGCCATTCACTCAACACCACTCAATGCCAAGGAAGCTGCAAAATGACTAAGTATAGAATCATTGAGTGAAGGTCATTCACTCAATACCACTCAACGCCTGAGTGGATTCTAAGAATTTGGCTAAGTCCACAAAGGTGTGATGTCAGCAAAAGTCAACAAAGTCAACCTTGTTCAAAATAGTTGCAGGAAAGCTACAGAACAGCATAAATGGCGCAGATGGCCAACTGGTTGTCTTATTGTGTAAATGGAAAGTGATATTCCTGAAATTAAGGCGGGGCCCACACAAAAAAGAGTCATTGATTAGCATATAATAAAAGAGGAAGATTTGTTGAGTCGACGAAAGCAATTAGGGTTTTCTATTTACGTATTCTTGCGGCTGAACATCGTCTTCTTCCTTGCCTTCTTGCCAAGCCTGAAGAAGAAGTTCAGATCAGTGAACCTGAAAGCGAATCGAGATAGCTAAAGCAATTTTCATCTGCGACAGCAAGTTCGGAATCATATTCTGAAAAAGGAGGAGCAGAGGTCTCAAAAATCTGCAGGCAAGTTGGTTGATTGAATAAAACAAGATCAGGCAAATCAGTTATCTTCATCTGCAACTTCATAATAGTGATTCTGAGTAACTTCTAGCACAAGCCATCCAGTACTGAAGTTAGGTTTTCTTGTTGCTGAGAAGAGGCTAGGGCTGAGATAATGTCAGTCCAGGAAAGGTAGACACGAAGAAATCCTCTGGTGTCAAAATCAACACATCCATTGTTTATCCTGTAGGATCCTTTAGTATCTGAGTGTAGGCCTGATCTATAAAGGCTAAGAGGTAAGATTCCTGCGTGAATCCTAGTTGTATGTCTGTGTTATAAAGGCTGAGGTAGGATCATTTGTTGATCTGAGTGTAAGATCCATTTTGGATTTGAGTGTAGTGATTAGGCCTGAGTTGTAGGATCCTTTGGATCTGAGGTAGGACTTAGTGCCCGAGTGGTAGGTCTTGGAGAAGACAAAGAGATTCTGCGGGATCTGTGTTATAAGCTCTTAGGAGCTGAGTGTTGGTATTGTGCCTCATATAACATACTGTTAGAGAGGTGGGAGGGACAGTGGACGTACCCAAGATCGGGAAACCACTATAAATCAAATGTGTCATCTGTGATTGATCTTTAAATCCAATTTAACCTAATATCTAAGCATAGCAAAATCAGTTAAGGTCTAAATAAATAAAAAAAGACCTAAAACCTATTCACCCCCCTCTAGGTGTTTAGCTGACCTTGAAAACAAGACTTTTAGTTGTTGTTTTTCATTGACAGTTTGTGCGCCTAGTCTAATCACAAGCTAAGACGGTCTGATTCTCCAGATCAGGGAAAAACTGAGTGACCTGCAATAGTTTGGCACTGTCTGCGGGAAGGTGTTCACAAATATCCAGAAGCACTTGCCAAATCTAAGGTAGCTTCCACAAGTTCCTGATAAATTCAAACAATGTTCCCCTATGATGGTAGTTGGTCTTGTATTCAAACAACATCCGCCTCTTGTTGCTCCCCACCTAACCCCAATCACCGGGACTGAGGCAAACTTTGCACCACTTGTGAAAAAGTTGAACTGACATATGGGAACCATTCTCTCGAAAGAAGAACATCAAGCCCATGATCCTCGTCAACACAACTAAAGAGAGTTGTGTAACCGGAACGCCGCAGAACTGGAAGACCATAATGGCTTCCTCAACATGAGGGATCAGAATGCTCGCCTTCATACATCCCTCTGTAGTCGCAAAGTGACCCAGAGGAGGGTTTAGAACACGCTCCGACAAGGAAGGGATCCCGACCTCTATGTCTGCCAAAATCCCAACATGTTTCCTCTAACAGTTCACTCGGGCGAGGCTCGGAGTCGAGGAAAGGTGCATCGACCATGGCGGAGCACCACCCTTCGACACTTATAAAGAAGACAAATGTTAGCACAAAAGCAGCAACTGGGGAAAATCTTTGTGAACCATGCACCGCGCACCCGTAAAAGCGCCATGCACCGCGCACCCGTAAAAGCGCCATGCACACGCCTGCAGGCCCTTGAGAAGAAATGTCGACATATACAACTACGGGCGCCCCCCCTGCGGTTTCCCCTGTGCTTGCATTTCCCCTACTCCCATAAGTTTACCTCTACCCGTGCCCACATAGTGGCTCCATCACATCACGTGTCGCCTCCTCCGCGCAGCCCCGCGTCAGCTCTACCTCATACGGGCCCCTCTGTGCGCACTCATTTTTTCTCGTTCACTCCCCCACGTTGGGACTTCGAATAATTTCATAAAAGGTGATGACCTTTTTTGAAGGAGACATGACAACGGCAAGACTACACGAACGCTAAGCAAGGGCTCAAAGAACTCTACAGTAGCGTAAGAAGAGAGCAAAGACCCTCTCTAATTTATAAATCTCGCAAGAGGGCTCATAATGGAAGACCTCGTTAATACCAGAATATCTCCAGCCAAATTCTCATGTCTCAAAAGGAGCAGCAGAGTAAAGGATATCCTGATAAAATATCTCGTAGAAATAACAGAGAATATTATTCACGATAGGGAAAGAAATATCTAATTATTTTTTAATCTTCGACAAATGATTATTCACAGCCAAAGTTTATGATCACAATGTTCTGAGACATCTCGAGCTAAAGTAAAAAATTTCCACGCTCATCGCTTCGCGGATCATAACTCGCGAAAAATTTGAGGACATTTGATGGGGTACCCCTTAAGTATTTCTAAGTCAGGCCAAGGTGACGAAATGACCACACGAGGAAAAGAATATGCAAGTATAGCCGGCGCAAGCATAAGCACAACACACTGGAGTTGGTTTCGCGCGTGCCAGCGACCGCCGCTGCCGGGCAACCTAACCGGGCCGCGCAAATCACCCGGGGGGCACTTTCATCTTTTCATGAAATTTGATGATCCTGGTGAACGAAATGGAGCAATGACATTCACCACCTCAAAATTCGCCCTGATGCAATTACCACCAAGTCCCTCCAGAAAACTATAAAAAGGCCCTCACACCCTTATTTAAAGGCAAGCAACTTCAGAGGCTAGAGAGTGCTTTGACATTTTTTGACAAGGACGTAGGACTTAGATCACTCCTCCGCTCAAAATTTGCTTCGCTCTCTCTCTCTCTATGTCGTCAAGTGTGCAACGCTCAATGTTGCAGGGACTTAGCCATTTTCCCCGGAGAATGCTCTCATCCAAGCCCTAAAGATTTAGTGAATCCTCGGCTCTATTGGAAGCTCCTGTGAGAGCATCATGGACTTAGTTTATTTTTTGTTATTCTTGTGCTCAAAGTTTTGTAACGAAGAAGTGGCATGTCACCCTCCGAAGAAACTGTCAACTCTTGTAAACTTAAATGAAATAGTAGATTTTGGCTCGACACAGATCCAGTCATGTGGGTTTTCACCCTTTTCGGATTTTTTACATCAAAAAAGACTTTTGTCATTTGTTGTTGTTTTTCATTGACTATTTGTGCACCAGTCTAATTTTGAGCGAAGGCAGTCCAATTCTCCGGACCAAGAAAAAACTTATGACTCGCAACAGTTTTCAATATTATTCGTGGAAAGAAGACTAAATTTCCCTTAAGGTGACCAGTTAAAATCTCTGCTTCGATTACATTTTCGCAAATTGACGACAAAAAAATCTTGTTCCATTAAAAATATTTGTCTTCAGATCAATATTTCTGAGTAACATGATTGGTGCTCTGATTTTTAATTTTAACTTATGAGACGGTAAGTTGTCTGATGTCAATGAATTTAGAAATTCAGGTTTATACAAATTTATCATGTCATCAATAACAAAATCATACAAATAGTATATAACTTCTTCATACGGGAATTGTAAAAGAGTGGTATCATTAAGCATGTTCACGTGCTCATTTATAGGTGTTAAAATAGCTCTATCTTGGATATAATTTTTTTCACTAACGTGCAAACGCAAATTGTGAAATTTAGCATTTATTAAATCATCAATAGAATTTTCACCCTCCCATAACATCCCCATTGGATCGGGGATCCTAATCATATCAACATGTATGGTCATTTTCATACTATTTCCAAATCGTAGAAGATATTCAGAGAAACTATTGACATTTTTGTCTGCATATTTTTTGTTATAGTTAGTATCTTGACATGACTTCATAAATATGATTGAATGATACTTACATTAATTATCTGTGCTCTTATTCATTGACAACAACAGGTAGTACCTAGCAAAAATATTCACCAATAATGATAATTTTTCCTCCAAATAGCTTATTTATATTCGTAACGTCATGAAATGAGCGATCAACTATCTCGAACACAATTCTATCAGCCATTGGTACTTCATCCTAAATTATGGTCGATGAGTGTATGATAACTTCTACAAAATCTGATTTTTTATGAAAATCGCAAACTTTGGCATCCAATTTAACTAATATTTGTAATTTTGAGTGTGTAGTTTGACCTCCTAGTAAAAGAATTGAGACAATACCTGAAGTCGTTGTAGCTAAAATAATGCAGCATGTGTTCCTAAAAGTAGCAAGAATTGCACGGTAGAGATATATTTTTTCGGTTATGCCTGGTCCATCAATAATAAAGAACTCATGTGTCTTGTTTTTTATTGTCTCATGAATTATCGTATTGTAAGCATACAATTGTTCTTCATTAAGTAATGTACATCATCTCTTGTAATAGGTAATGATAACTCGACTTCAATAAGGCTGGAGAGGTTATTAAAATTGCTTTATGATTAATTTATCGGGGATAAATCGAACTCTCTAATCAAACATTTATGTTATTGAAGAATATCATTGTGGTCATGAAGAAGTTTATTCATAATGTAGAACTCATTAGTGGCGCTAGAACTTGGGTAATCTTTTTTCATGATTGAATAATTTTCATACTAAATACTTCTGATAATAGCTGGTTCACAAAATATCAATATAGTAATGAACAATCATCTCAACCTAGATGTCATTCTAAAAACTCGAGCCTCGATTAGACATTCTCGAATATTATTATCCTGCTCAAGCAACCCATACTTCTTTGCAGCATTCTCTAAAGTGATACAGTGAATTTCATTGGCAATCAATAAATTATCGAATAATATAGGACTCAGAACGTGATTCAGTAGCATACACAAATAATATCTTTCACTGTCAATAAGTAGAACAGAATAAATCCTATCAATCATCCTTAGTTTTTTTTATCTTTTTTCTCCAATATTTTTGTTGTTTGAACCAATGATAATATTTCAAAGAATCTATATATAAATACAGGTTTTGCTCTCTTTGTTTGTTGTATACACTAAAAAACTCAGTCAACATTATTTGAAGTTTATATTGTTCATTAATATCAATGAAATTGATTGTTCACTATGGAATTGTATCTGATATTTATTGGGTAGATGTATTTGTAACCTTTCTATTGATGGATATATTTGATTCATTTGAAACTTGAACATTCTCCATAATGATTCGGGAGGGCATTACCATCTACCATCAACATAGTTACTTATTTCATCATGATCAGCACCAGGATGGACTTGAAAAGAGACTTTATCAGGTTCTTTATATACATATTTATATAACTATTTTATATTGTTATACTACTACAGATTTCAACATTTAAATGACAATTATATTTTAAAAGTAACTATAGATTGTATGGAAAAACCCATCTATTATCAACATTGAAATCAACATTTCTGTCAAAAGTAATGTATCTCTTATTATTTCTTTTTCAGTATACTGGGTAAACATCATTCCCCTGTATTGTTATCTCTACGCATTGTTTAGAAAAACTCTTGTTCTAGATATTGTATTTCAAACATTTAACGTTTTGTTTGTAAGGTCCACACAGTCCGTGAATCATGTGTTTTAGTACAGCCTCATATAATGCAGGTTCTTGGTCCGCATATGGTATTTTAGCTCGTACGATTGCATCATATTCATCGAGGGAGCTTAATTTGTAAGCCAGATCCAGTAACACTAACATATGTACATGTTGTAACCCTCGTCTTTCAAATTTAATGACGTGAACATGTCCGACAACCTTTCCCAAGACTCCTCTTTTAAATATATCTTTCTAGAGTTTCTCATATTTTGAACGAAGTATCATAGTTAAGAGATCTAGACGTTCATACATAGTTTGTAATTCCATTAGCTTATCATTAATCTTCATCCGTTTTGGATTGCATGTCATAGTTATAAATAAATCTTGTTTACCGCTGTGTTGAATAATTATCATAACATCTTAGTATCATTGTTATATATCTCTTGGGTTGTTGGTAAATGAAGGATGTAATAGTGTTTTTTACAACATTACCTAATCATAAAGAACAATGTGTCATTGTATTAGAGAGTGATATAATACTTTTATTATTTAAAAGAAGTTGTTTTATTCTACCAGCATTATTTCTCCAACATTGAAGCAATCTTGTAAACCAAAATATAGTTATGCATGTAGGTCACTTTGATGTGATCTAATAAAGCGTAGTTT
Organism: Platanthera zijinensis; assembly: GCA_039513925.1. Lineage (NCBI taxonomy): Eukaryota > Viridiplantae > Streptophyta > Magnoliopsida > Asparagales > Orchidaceae > Platanthera > Platanthera zijinensis. Next base: position 52,378,424 of record CM077092.1, read on the forward strand.
TTGTGTTTACGTAGTTGTCAATTACAAATTGTTGGAGCAATCTTCCGCTGCACAGTAATATTGAATTAGATGCCTCTTGAATCTGGAGAAAGTTCACTAAATATTTATAACAATTACAAAGAATTAATGACACTTGATAAAAAATTATAGTAAGTTGTAACTGCCTGCAACATGTATGAATAGTAATCACAACATGTGATTTTTGAGTTATTCATTAAATATAAATTGCAAGACCATCTATGTTGAAGTCGGAAAAATCACTACTCGACGGTTAACGAGTAAGGACATAGAAATAGACAGGCAATAAAAAGGACCCCGGGTATTACAGCAGGGAGGTCCTACCACGTACCCGGATGCTTAGAAGACGATTCTCATCCACAATCAAAAATGGCTAAGCAGAGTACAAGGTATATTCTAGCTAGCGACTAAGTCAAGGCGGCGAATAAGATGGGTAGTTGCGAGCTTGCGACCTGTCTCTCTAAAGAAAGTATCCAAAGGCTCAGCTTGAAGTCTAATAAATGAGGTGCCCAAGATCTTCTCGTACACCTAGGGTCCTATTTATAGGAAAATCTAAGAGGAGGGGGTCTTATTTATAACCCCACCCCTGGTGACTAGGAAAGTTCTTGGGGGGAGCTCGCTCAGGTTGGGCGAGTAACTGGCCTAGTTTCCTACCTGATGAGTATGCGAGGGAAGCTCGTCATACTCTCCCAGGCCTTCTGCTATCTTGTGTGTTGAATCTGACTTCTGTCTTAACTTGTCGACTTTTACTCTTGATTACCTGACTCTAGAGGGGTCTACCATCGATGAATATGGGTTGTACATAATTCCGATCTTTTCGAGCGACGTAGAAGCTCAGAAAGAAACATTCAACACTTATTTGATGAGTTTCTTGAGCGAGTATTTGATTTACTCGTGATTGATGGATGTCTGATGAACTTTATAAATAGAGGGTGGCTGGTATTTGAGGAATGCCTTTTGAACTCGCACGCGATGTCGAAGTCTGTCGAGGAAGTCTACCAAGCGAGCATTGCTGTCTTGTCTGGATTCCTCGAGCCTATAAGGCCAAAAGGATGTGAGAAGGCGAGGTCACTGATGACTTTCCTCCGCTCAAGAAGAAGAAGTTGAAAAAGAAGTTAAAGAAATTGCTTGCTTCCAAATCTAATGACCTGCCTCCACCTACTGAGGATGTTGCCTCCTCGGCCGACCATCTCGACATTCCAGCCCACACCAAGAAGCTCCTTGACGATCTCGGGTTGAGCAACATTCTCGAGCAATCTGCTCTTAAAGCTTCTATCCTCCCTACATTGTCTTTTACCCAAGCCCCGGACCTCACCGGGTCCCAGGCATAGCTGTAAACAAATCTCGTCTCTGTGTAAGGTTGTTATCTTGTCGATGACTCGAGTTGCTGAACAATTCTTTTCTTCTTTGCTGGCTCTTATTCTGTACTCACAATTCATCTGTCAACTACCTTTGGCGAGCATCTGGATATCGTTCCCCTGCAAGCAGCTCCACTGATCGTCCACAAAGCACGGTAATAACCTCGATCCAGGCACACTGTTTGGATCAACGTCGGTCCCAAGAAGGGGTTGGAAAAACTAACTCCTGAGGCGATGAAGAAGGATCTTTTGGTGACAAAGATCTCGTAACTTGGGGCGAGTAAAGCCCCTCACTCTGCGACCACCTCGTCATTAATGACGGAGAGCACTCATTTGCCGCCACCTCTCCTTTGACCAGTCTTTCTTGATTGAAGGCAAGTATCCCTTTACCTTCACCACCTCCTTTGTCGTCGAACAACGAAGCTTGCCCCGAAATCTTACTGGAAACTATGGCCCTTTTGAACATGCCTGAGAGCTCGTCGCGAGATTGGTACATAATGCACCCATTCTATTTCCTTCCGAGGATCGGAGGTCGCGACCCTGGAGATCGTGGACAGGGTCAGGGCCCCGAGGGCCATGGAGGCTCGTCATCGAGCCAGCTAGAATAATCTCACTGCAGCCCGTCCCCTCGCTGATCTCGATACCCCCGACATGGTAGCTTGTCTGTTGCTAAATTGGTCTATTTTGACTATTGATACTAGCTTTTGACAGATTCTGTGACGTCTTCTTATTTTGACAGGTTACACTACAACCCCTAGGGAGGCTTTCATTGATGCCCTCGGGCTCCCTGCTCATGAGTACTGTCAAGATACTACCCACACATACATCGAGATGGAGGCGAATTTTGACCAACTCGCCATCTACAAGCCTCATTGCAGGATCTCGGCACTGGAGGTGAGGATGGAGAATATGGAAGAGCTGCAAGACCAGATTAAGGCTTACGAGGCACACTTCCGCATGATCAATGAGCTGGAGCGGCGATAATCGATGACCGATCATCTCCTATAGCTTCATCAAGAGGAGTTGGCTGGTATGTAGGCGAGCATTGGAATGGCTGGGAAACTGGCGAGGATGTAGGACCAGCTGTGTTGGGTGATGATGCGATGGCGGTAGCGAGCGAGCACTATCAACGAGTGCACGAGATGGCCTGGGTCGGGCGATATTCACCACTTCACGAGTAGCGGCCTCATAGGACTTATGATTTTTCTCTTTTTTTATTTGTCCTCGCCTCTGGCGATATTTTAATGAACTCTGTTATACTTGACTTCATCTTGCGATCACTTGAGTTGTCTGCGCAGTTTTAGGCAAGCTGGCAATCTTCTGAATAACTTTGTGTGAGATAGGGTTCATAACTAGGGTTGATCTATCAGTTAGCACGCGACTTAGGTTTATACTCGCGTGAGGTTGATATACCTCCCCAGGCCTCCGCCTATAAATAAAAGGGGTAGGTGGGCTTTTAGTATGCTTTTGCGATTTCTGAACCCTTCTCGCGAGTATTTCATTTTTTCTCGTGCCTCCATTTTTTGCTACTCTTTTCTCGCTTCTTTCTCGCTGAACTTATACTCGTTGATGAAGATGGTTAATAACGATGGCAATGCTTGATGTAAGGACCATGCAATCAACTTCAGTAAGGCCGTCTTCAAGAAGTTTGTTGCTACTGAGCGTGACTTAGAAGATTTCTACAAAAGGCATCTACTTGAGGAGTACTCAGCCAGGCTCCCTGCCTGGACCGAGCGACTAAACACCTTCCTCGAGGGTGAGATGATCCCGCCCCTCTGCCACTTTGAAGTCGGTCTACAACTTCCTATGTGGCCAAATTACTGTTAAATCCTGCGGTACTTTGGGATTGTCCCTGTCCAGATCAATCCCAACAGGCTGGCGATGATCATGGGATTTCTCTGCTTCTTGCGAGAAGATAATATCGCCTTTAATCTCTCCATCTTCAGAAAGATCTTGGCCTTCATCGTGACTGCCAAGGGTATTATTTTCTTTAGCAGACATGTCTTCACTTTGGTCGGCATGACGAACAAGGTCCACTGATGGGGCAAGTACCTAGTCATCATCGCCGGTGACTTCAAAGGGGTGTCACACAGGCTACAACAACAAAAATTCGCCTTCTTGCCACCTATCCTGGAGGGTCCGTGCAAGAAGCTCTTTAAAGCCTTCCGCGACCGCCGATTCGATGTCATCCACTTGCGTCCGAACGTCAACTCACTAGACAAGGTGCATTTCTTGGAGAGATCTTACTATACTTGCTGATTTTCTTTTGATCGTTGTTGTGATTTTACTAACTGTTTTTTCACATATGCAGCTACTCGCGTTCTTCTGTGAGAATCACTTTCTCTGGCGAAGGAAGTCGCATCATCGCGCCAGGGTTCGATGAACCTGCCCATTGATATGGAAGAGATCCTGCTTCCTATGGGCGCTAAGGGTCAGTCACGAGCTGGCGACAAGGAGGGCTCCTCGCAGAAGAAGCTGGATAAGGGGAAGGAAAAAGTCAAGTACCCTGACCATGCGCGGAAGTGTGCGAGGATCTCCCACAATCTCTTCGATGGGAGGGAATCTCCGGTTGATGTCGGGGTGCCCTACTTCCAACAACACTGTAACCTCGGGTGCGATAGCAAGGACTCTGTTGGATTCCCACTGGTGTCCTAGGTGGAGGGTGAGCACAAGGTGACTCTGAGCACCAAATTACCTGCTAGTCGGAAGACTGGGAGGATAAGGGGGAGGCTTACAATATCTCCTTCGTGCTTTATGGGCGATCCAATATTGAGTCCATGTCGAATCTCAGTGTAGAGGTGCTCGTCCATTAGACAGCTCGCACGCTTCTGCGAGCAACCGAGTTTGGCCATCACACTGCGAGGAGTCTCCTCGAGTCGGAGGAAGCACTAAAGATTGTCTCACAAAAGGCGATCGACTTGGAGATGCAATCAGTCTGATGGACGGACTATGAGATAGCATATACTTCTCTGTGTGACTTAGTCGGCACTTTACTTGAATCCTCTTACTGTTCATTGTTTATACTTGCATGCTGCCGAGATCGAGACAACAAAGATCTCCGAGCTCGAGCAAGAGCTCGCTGATACGAAGACCGAGCTGGAGATCGCCTGAATCAGAGTTGCCGAGTTGGAGACTCGCCCGGTGGTCGCTGAAGATCACCCTGCACCTACAGATACTCGCCCAACTGAGTAATAGCTTGAGGCGAGTCCTCGCGAGATGGCAAGAAGATCCGCCACCATGGGGGTGAGATGCCAGCTATTCGTCGCGGGATCGCGCGAGCAACTGGAGATGCCATTCTCGCCAAGTTGCAGATCGACGACTTCCTTGGCCCGGATGCCTACCACCTGACGATTGCGGACCTCATCCCTAGCATGCTTGCCGAGGAGTCCAACTCGCCTGATCGCATCCTTTCCTTTTCTTCTATTTCCAATGATAAGGACAGTAGCAGCAGAGAGATCAGTGATGACAGAGACGATAGTGAGGATGACAAGGACGATGTTAGCGATGAGGAAGACATCATCATCGTAGACGAGGAGTACAAGCCAGATATTGGCGACGATGAGTCCTAGTCTATCGGCGACCTCCTACATCCAAACTTGTACATATTGAAATTTGTAACATAGAAAATTTTTATGATACTCATCGTATAATACAAGATGTTTTTTTTATTGTTTTCATTCTTGTTTTTTTATTTGCATACTCGCTTGTTAATGATGCTCACTGGGCTCATAGGCACGGATAGGTTGAGTGCTCGTTGTACGCATATTCTCTCTGTGATGATACCCGCTAGGCTCATAGACTCGGTGAGTTTGAGTGCTCGTTATATGCATACTAACTCGGTGATGATCCTCACTAGGCTCATATGCGCGGAGAGGTTGAGTGTTCGTTGTACGCATACTTGCTCGGTGATGATACTCGCTAGGATTATAGGCGCAGGTAGGTTGAGTGCTCGTTATGCGCGATCTTTACTCATATATTAGCTCATATGAAATCACGCAACATTATACGTAACTACATAGTCATACCTACATACTCGCACGTTCCTGCTCGCACTTGCATGTTCGCAGTCGCATGCTCGCATGTCATTGTTTATATCTGCATGGTCGCAGTTGTACGCTCGCACATCGTAGCTTGTACCTGCATGGTCGCACACAGATTTTATCGCTTTCCGACGATGATCCTTTGTATAATCGAGTTACGCTCGGGGGGTCTCACAAGACGCGCACTCTCAAGGCCAACACTCCACTTCAATAGACAATGTGTTGCACAAGGTCCTTCCTATGAGTGGAGAACAACTGAAGGAGGAAAGATAATGTCGACACCACCCAGAGGTAGAACTCAACTGAAGGAGGTGGAAAAAGTCGACACCTCTTAGGCCATTTGCTAGGCGAGCGAGCTCAACTGAAAGAGGTGGAATAGAGTTGACAACTCGTATGCTAGGCTTACCTGGTGTGGAGAGAAGGATGATACCTCGTAGGAACCGAGCTCGACTGGAGATGGAGAGAGTAGACACCTCATAGGAGCCAAGCTCAACTGGAGGTGGAGAGAGTAGGTAGCTCATAGGAGCCAAGCTCAACTGGAGGTAGAGAGAGTCGACAGCTCATAGAAGATGAGCTAAACTGGAGGTGGAGAGAGTCGACAGCTCTTAGGAGCCGAGCTCAACCTAAGGTGGAGAGAGTCGACAACTCACAGGATCCAAGCTCAACTATAAGTAGATAATATAGTCGACACCTAGTAGGAACCGAGCTCAATTGGAGGTTGAGAGATTCGACTCGGAGGCAAGTAGCCGACATGCAGGAGGGAAGCTCGTACGGGGCTTGAACTACGACAACAACACACACGAGGAATTTATCTCACCCGAGGGGGATAGTAGTTGATATGCAGGTGAAGAGCTCATGCAGGGACACAAACTACGACAACTCCACGAATCCAGGAATTCTATCGGTGTTGAGGTCACTTGCCCTGTTTCTTAAGAGATTATCAAAGAATTTGTATCAACTTTTTTAATGATGAAGGAAATTTTTAAGGAGATGACGATCTTCTCTTCGTCAAGTTGGGAGGTTTGTGTCCATACCTATTTTTGATAGTTCCTCTAGTCATAGGAGAGATGCAATCGAGGGTAGTTAGGCCGACATACAAGGGGAGAGTAGATCTCGACTGCCAATGAAGAGGCTCGGTCTTACAAGGATGCTTAAATCCCAACACATCGTCTCATTGTCCGCCCTGAGCTTTTTAGGAGAATCAAGTCGGTGGATCGCTTCCCAACCTAATCATAGCTATCATTGCCTACTTACTCCTATGAACTTTCACTCTGTCATTTGGCTTCGAGGGTCAAGGTACAAGCAAAGGGAAATGGATCCCAGGGGGTCTTATAGGACGCACACACTCGAGGCCACCATCCTACCACAGACTTGAATCTTCCATAGCTAATTTCCCCAGCTGCCTTCAAAAGCATAGTGGGTTATCCCACCTTGGAATCGACAGAGACATGTCCTACTTCACAGGACAAATAGTCACTAAGAGCGGGTCTTTTAGTCTTCTCAAAGACCGATGATGCCTTTTATACTAGGTATCACTTTGTGAGGTCGATCCTTCATCGAGTTTTGGAGGTTAGCTTGAATACCTATTTCTGATAGTTCCTCCGGTCATAGGAGAGGTGCAATTGGGGGTAGCTAGGCTTATATACAAGGGGGGAGATAATCTCTACCATTAATGCAGGGGCTCAGTCTTACAAGGATGCTTAAATCTTGACATATCATCTCATTGTCCATACTGGGCTTTTTAGGAGGATTGATAAGTAAAGTTTGTTTTAAAGAAGATAGATTTGGTTTTATATAATCTTTTACGTATATAAGTCTATCTCTTTTTTACTTACTTATATCCTGTGGATTAAGGCAAGAGTACATATCGCATAGGAGTATAGTATTTTGTAGAAAATATCAAGGTCGTATTTTTCCTGGGATCAGTGTTAATTATTCTACTTTTTAGAACGGACTATTATTTTATCGAACGAACGGAGTGGAGTTTATATTTAAAAACAAAAGATAGAAAAATATATATACGTGATTTTATTAAGATAGGGACTTAGAAGGTAGTCCTCGATTTCAGAATTACTTTGAGAGAATATTAATTCAGCTATTAAAGAACAACTTTATTTCTGTATTACCTAACTTAACGAGAGGGTCCCTTTGGTAGCATCACTGACTCGAAAGTATGACCGGGGAGGCTTGCGTTTAAAACGGGTTAACGTAAACGTAGTGTCTTTTCACCTAGTATATGATCAATTAACAGAAAACCCTAGTTAGGATAACTAGAAAGTAGAGTTAAAATAGTTGAAAATAATATCCAGCCCAGAGCTCATCTTGACCAAGTGTTAAGGGTTCTTAGCCTCTTCTCAGGATGGGGGCAGTATAAAGTACAGAAAATAATATCTACCTATCTATCTTAATCCAGGACTTAAGCTTTCGCTTCGCCTTCCATTCGGGGTAGGGTAGTAAAATCTAAAATTTTGCAGAGCTTTCACACTATCTTAATCCAGGTCATAGGCTTTCGCCTCCCCCTTTATTCGGGATAGTATGAAATAATAAGGTTTTTGAAAATAATTTTGAAAGCAGTTTCACACTATCTTAATCCAGGACATAAGCAGAGCTTCGCCTTTCATTCGGGATAATATGAAAAAATAAAGGAAAGTAAAACTAAAAATAAAGCAGTAAAGTACTCAGAATTGAATTTGAAAGAGTCTATTTTATAAAGTTCGAAAAATTATTACAACTTTCTAAAAAGCTGAAAAGAAAGCTAAAATATTACAACTTACAGAACTTTTGAATACTTGAAAGCTACTACTAGTTCCTTGTCAGAGAGCTGGGGAGTCCTAACAGTTCTTAAGGAAGCTGCTGGTGTTCGAATAATTTTACAAAGCTCTGGCCCTCTATTTATAGAAAAAAAAATAAATGCTTTTGTAAAAACACTTTTAGAAAAGTTGCCAAATAGCTTATGAAAAAACTGCCAAACAGCTTTTGCAAAAGCTAAAAATCAGCTTATGGGACAGCTGGCTATTGGAAAACTTGACACGTGGCGACTTGGATAAGGATGGAGCTGACTTGGCAGCTGAGTTGGCTGGCTGGATAAGAACTGCATCTGCTGATGGAAAAGCAGCTGATGGATAAGCTTTGCAGCTGGCTGATTAAAAAGCTGTTGGTGGGCTGCTGATGGAAAAGCTGGCGGGTTGGCGGGTTGCAGGTTGACGGGTAGCAGGTTGAGTTGGCGGGTTGCGGGTTGCAGGTTGACGGGTAATAGGTTGAGCTGGCGGGTTGCGGGTTGCAGGTTGACGGGTAGCACGTTGAGCTGGCGGGTTGCGGTTAAATTGGCGCAAAAATACAACCCCTAGACTTGAACCCATAACATGTTGAAACTCAAAAGAACTCCCACTCCACTAAGCCAATTGATCTTTGATGTTTGAAACCTGTATATAATATATTTATAATATATAAAATACAGATTTTATTATACTATAATTCTTACAATCTTATACTATTTTAAGATATAATTATATTATTTACAATATAATTAAAAATATTTTTTTAATAATATTTTACATTCGTAATAAAATTTTATTTAAAAAATAATATACATAATTTTACTTATATAATAATACTTAAATATTAATAATACTATACTTAACATATTATATTATAATGTATAAGTACATTGTAATTAATTTATATACATTATATTAACTCTTTTTCTTTACATTATTATTATTATATGTATTTTTGTTATTATTTACATTATTATTATTGTAATTATATATAGATTATTAGATCATATATATATATATATTTTTAAAAAAATAACATGACGGTTCAGCTCCGTTCAGGCTGTACAAACCGGTCAGACCGTGAACATTACCACAAAACATAATATATTATATTAAAGTAATGGTTAAAATTGACAAACAAACTAATTGAAGAATAAAACTAAAAACAAACTGTTTATTTAAGTTTTTACATGAAGTATTACAACCTTAAATTAGAATTGATATTAAAACATAGACCAAAACATGTATAAATAATCACTCATCAAGGATCTGGTCGGATGTAGGTTTTCTAAACCGATTGTGGAGATTTACTTCACTGCTTCTAGCTAACTAGAGATGATTAGAACAAAGAAGACAACTCGCATCCACTCGTGCTTCCGGGGGTGAGGACTTTTATAAACAAAGTAGAAACAATCTTACAAATAAACGGTCATTACATATTACTGTTAGGGATGGAACTTTTTTGATCGTCCCCGCTCTAGGTGCTTCCCAGCAGAACTCCTTTTTTGACTTTATAGATGATAGCCTTCAGTAGCTAGAGACTCATGGATGATGAAGAGTCCTTCCCAATTAGGATTCAGCTTGCCAGTGGAAGCTACCCTTCATGTTGCGTTCACCTTCTTCATAATGAGGTCTCCTACAATGAAGTGCTTGAGGCGAACATTTTTGTCGAAGTGCTTTATCATTCGCCTCTTAATATCCTCTTTGTGGATGGAGGCAAGGTCTTGAAGCTCCTCGATGTAGTCCAGTGAAAGCTTCTAATCATCTTCATTCGCTAGGTGTCATTCTTCACTGTCTTCTTCTACTGCTACAACCCCCGGGCTCCGAACCTCGAAGCCCACTAGGATTAGGGACTCAGACCCGTGGGATAACTTGAACGATGTTTCTCCCGTGGTCGAGTTAGAAGTTATTCTCAGAGCCCACAAGACTGAGGGGAGTTGCTCCGCCCAGTTCCCCTTCAAGTTGATGACCTTCGTCTTCAAGAGGTTGATAATCAACTTGTTGGCGGCTTCCACTTATCTGTTGATCTGAGGATGTTGTACAAAGGTGAATCAAAGATCCGTCTCTAGATGCATGCAGAAGTCCTCTTGCTCCAGGCTGGTAAATTGTGGGTCCTTGTCAGTGATGATGGTGAGAGAGATCCTGAACCTGTATGCAATCTCTCCCCAAATAAAGTTCTTCATGATCTGAGACGTGGTCTTGGCAAGATCTTTTGCATTGATCCACTTGGATAAATACTCGATCATGATGAGAACAAACATCCTCTGACCGCTGGCTTGGGGGAAGGGCTTATCAAATCCAGTCCCTAGATGGCAAAAGGTCAAGGAGCGGTGATTTAGCGAAGTTGCTGAGTTGGCTGCAATTGAAGAGGTGCAAAGAGTTGACACTTCAGACACTTCTTTAAGAAGGCTTCTGCATCCTTACGAATGGTAGGACAGAAATAGCAGTGCCTCAGAATCCTTTACTCAAAGGTACGAGTTCCATAGTGGCTACCACACTCTCCTGAATGAATTTCCCCAAGTACTCGAGGGATTTCTAAGTCCGACAGGAATCTAGCAAGGGGCCCGAGATGGTTTTGCGATACAACTCTTGTTGGGTTCATTGCCCACAATGTTCCCTAGATTGGATTTGAAGAGGCATCTCCATAAACAATAAGAGCATAGTTATATTTGATGTTGTTTAAGCTCCTCATGTGCAGGATGTTCTAAGGAACAATTATAGACAGGTTGTCTAAGTGATGTGACAGGTGGTCACAAAGTGAAGATGCTGGAAAGGCAGAAAGTAGCCTAAGTGACCAAGTCAGGTAGTACATGATTGGACATGTCAACAAGAAGAATATGCTGGAGAATTCAAATTTTGTCAAGCTCAGTTCAAAGTGTGGGTCTCAGATTTTGTCGAACTCAGCTCGCAGTTCGTCGAGCTCAGCTCAAAGATTATCGAGCTCATCTCACCAGTCCTTGAGCTAAAACTCAGAATTTTGAGGTTAAGAATTCGTCAAGCTCAGCTCAGAGTTCATCGAGCTCAGAACACAGTTCGTCGAGCTTAGCACACAGATCGTCGAGCTCAGCTCTCCACTCATTGAGCTTAATTCAGAAGCTTGAGGTTTAGAATTCATCGAGCTCAGCCCACTGATCGTCAAACGCAGTTCAACATTTATCGACCTAAAGTCAGACAAATTGACTAAGGCAAAATCGCTGAGATAGCTGAGACTGCTGAGAAAAAACCACTGAGACACAAGACTGTCACAGCTGAGAAGAAGAAAGCGTTGAGACCGTTGATAAGAAAGCACTTAGGCAAAGCTTGTCTAAACAATTAAGAAGAAACCGCTGAGACTGCTGAGAAAGAATCATTGGGACAAAGCTAGCAGAAATTTTATAAGTCCAGAAAGTGGAGTTCGTCGAACTGAGTTCAGAGTTCATCGAGCTCAAGTTAAAGGTTAGATTCAGAGTTTGTCAAGCTGAGCCCGCCTTTCGTCGAGCTCAAGTTAAAGTTTGAAGATTCGTAGTTCGTCGAGATCAGCTCACAGATCGTCGAGCTCAAGTTAAAGGTTGATGATTCAGAGTTCGTCGGGCTGAGCCTGCCTTTCGTCGAGCTCAGGTTAAAGTTTGAAGATTCGCAGTTTGTCGAGCTCAGCTCACAGATCGTCGAGCTCAAGGTAAAGGTTTAAGATTCAGAGTTCATCGAGCTGAGCCCGCCTTTCGTCGAGCTCAAGTTAAAGTTTGAAGATTCAGAGTTCGTCGAACAGAGCTCACATTTCGTCGAGCTAAATATAAAGTTGGAGATTCTGAAGTTCATTGAGCTTAGCACAGAGTTCGTAGATCTCAGCTCGACGATCGTCGAGCTCAGTCCAAGTACTTCATGTCATTGCGGGAAAGCTACAGTATCGCCGGAAGCTACTATTTGTCCTCTTCTGAGAAAGGTGACGCTTACCATCCTTGGCTGGGCCCACACTCAAATTGTGTCGTTGATTCAAATCTACGGATATAAAAAAAGAAAATGGGATTAGGGAAACAATCACAGGAAACGAAAACGAGAACGAAAGCAGAAAATGAAATAGAGGCGGCTGGACTTCATCTTTTTCGACAAGCTTGAAAGCAAAGTCTAATAGTGAAAGCCAGAAGGCAAAGATAGATGAAGCTTCTTACAGTTCAGTAAGAGTGTTCCTTGAAGAACAAGTTGGTTGATTCAATCTATCAGTAAGAGAAGATAGTTGTGTGAAGGGTTGTAAGCCTTCAATAATAATTGCTACCTTCAATACAACAGAGAAATTGGTAGTTGTAGATGAAGAATGATTCCTTCTACAACAAGTGGGGTGGATTGTGTTCCTTGAAGAACAAGTTGGTTGATTCAATCTATAAGTAAGAGAAGATAGTTGTGTGAAGGGTTTTTAGCCTTCAACAGCAGTCGTTGCCTTCAGTATAGTAGAGAAATTGGTAGTTATAGAAAAAGACTAATTCATTCTACAGCAAGTGGGCTGGACTTATATCTGCTCAGTCCAGCAAGGTAGACTCAGAGATTTATCTCTGAGTAAGTATTTCAATCTTCCTGATTACTTTCCTATAGGATTCAGTTTATCTGAATCTGAGTGTAGGGCACTTTGTGCCTGAGTGGTAGGTGACTAATTTGTCACTGAGGTAGGTGCCTTGTTGGGGTACTGAGTTAGGATCCAAGTGTGGATCTGACTGTAAGGCTTTTTGGCCTGAGGTAGGTGACAAGTGTGTCACTGAGGTAGGTTCCCTGCTGGGGTACTTAGGTAGGATCCAAGTGTGGATCTGAGCTGTAGGGTTTAATTGCCTGAGGTAGAAGAGTGCTGCTCTCTGAGGTAGGATCTGAGTGTGGATCTGAGTGTAGGGCCTTTTGCCCTGAGGTAGGTGACAAGTGTCTCACTGAGGTAGGTTCCTGGAAGGGCACTAAGGTAGGTACCTATTGGGTATTGAGCTGTAGGAGTGCTACAACACTCTGAGAGTAGGGCCTTGTTCCTGAAGTTATAGGGTTGAGAAGCCTGAGCTATAGGCCTTAGATATAAGGCTGAGGTAGGTGGCTTGAGGGTCACTGAGTGTAGGAGCACTGCAAATCTCTGAAGTAGGATCCCTTGTGGATCTGAGGTAGGTCTGTCCTCCCAGCCTGAGTGTAGGGCTTAACAGCCTAAGGTAGGTGGTCTGCTGACCACTGAGTTGTAGGCCCTTGTGGCTTAGAAGTAAGTCTTGGAGGAGACTTAGAGATCTGAGGGATATGAGGTGTAAGCTCTTTGGAGCAAGTTTTGGAGAAGTGCCTAGTCCAACAAGATAGTTGGATAGGTGGGAGGGAAAAGTGGATGTATCCAATTGGGGAACCACTATAAATACCTGTGTTCTTTACTGTGTTGTTTGTTCTTCTTTATATTTCAGGTACTAAGGACAAGCTCTAGATCACTTAGTAAGAAAAATAGCAAAAAGACTTAAGAAATTTCAATAACCAATTCACCCCCCCCCCACCTCTAGGTGATTTAGCTATCCTTGAATTATAAACTTTCAAGTGGTATCAGATGGAGGTTACTCAAAAAGGACTTAACAGTCTGAGTAGACCTCAAAAGATAGCTAAAAGGGTTATACTTGTGGGTTCAAAAGAGAACCGTAAGGAGTGGAGATCAATGGAGCTTCAAGTCTGAAGTAAGGAGAACTTTTGGACATGGAAAGAAAGGATATGGCAGATTATGGAAGCCAGTGATCCTAGAGTCTTGGCTTCAATTCAAGAAGGACCCTTCATTCCCATGAGGGTATTTACATCAGATGCAAGCATCCAGACCCCAAAGAGTTATGCAGAGATGTCTGAAGATGAAATCAATTTGGCATCTATGGACAAGAGGGCACAATAAATCATGGTAAGTGTTATAGATGACTCCACCTTCTAGATGCTTGTCCACTGCAAGACAGCTAAAGAGATGGGGATTCTCTCACTGGATACATGGAAGGGACAGAGAAAGTCAGTCTTTCTGACAGTGGTTCAGAGTCTGAAGAAGAAGAAGAATCCTTCATTGGGCAACTTGTTGCTATTGCAGATGAAGATGAAGACCATCCAAATATCAGGATAGTGATCAGGGCCCATTTATCACACTCAGAAAGTGATACTGAGGTGGATGAAGATATTAGTGGCTGTTGTGAGGGTATCAGCCTGGATAAGATCAGGTACAATCCCTGTCTAGTTGCTCAGGTTATGAGACCAGTCATGATTCTGATGCATCCTCATCTAGTGATGAAGATGCCTCTGAATCTAAGGTAGATGTCAATCAATTGATTGACAAGTATGGTCAAATTTTGAATGCTTTGAGAAAAAGAAAGATGTTGGCCAAGATGTAGGCTGAGGAGATTATCTCTCTTCAGCTAGCTGATGCCCAGCAATCTGAGATAGCTTCCTTGCTGGATCAGAAAGTGAGGGAATTATGCCAACTGAAGGCCATCTCAATCATCCAAATTGAGACCATAAGCCAGAAGAAAAAGATTATTTTGGATCTTTAAGAGAAACTCCTAAAGGAGAGAAGGGTTGTGGCTGAATTCAGCAAGCATAAAGGTGTGTTGCCCTTAATAAATTCCTTCTCCTCCAAAAAGGGTAAGAAGGAGTTAACAGTCAAGGGAAGCACAAGATTTGACCTTTCTAAAGGGAAAGGTAAAGCCCCTGAAGTGCCACAATCAACCTTTCATAAGGTAATCCTCCCTTCTCATAAGTATTACCAGGACTGTATGTATGGTCACTATAAGAATGGGAATTCTTCTTGTAAGAATACAAGTGTATCTTATAATGGAAGAAGAAAGGGTAGGGGAAAGAGTGCCTTTAAGGCTCCCCATGAAAAAGTACAAATGTCCCATGGACCATTTATATTTGGTGCCTTAGCCCCAACTAATAAGGGAAAGGCAGTGGCTTTCACTCAAGCCCATTCAGCAAGGACTCAGACTAAGGATCAGTCTACTAGTAAGCCTAACTTGGCTAGTTCTGATGATATAAACATCATGTCATCTGCAAAGAATACAGCTGTAAATACCATTCAGGAAAAGCAAAGGAAGCCTACTGGAAGAATAACCTTCAGTCAGATCCTTGCTGAAAGGAACCTGAAGAAAATTGTTGCTCCTCTTCCTTCTGTTCAGTCAGCAGTTAACCACACTGCAAGACCTGCTCAGAAAAGAAGATATAATATTCATGAGTGTTGGTGTTATGGTAAGGTGGGGCATTTTGCCCTAGATTGCTGGCACAATCCTTCTATGTCTAGAGCAAGAGTAAGCCTACCTGTCAGAAATTCTGCAGGTAGTGTAAGTATCTTGTGTCGACCTAATCCACGTATGGGGGGGAATAGGTGTCGTGCAGTCTTTTGCGGAATTAAATTTACCTGCACAAATTAATAAACAGAGCACAGAAAACATACAAAGAATTATAGTGGTTCCCCGATTTGGGTACGTCCACTTTCCCCCTTCAACCTATCTCCCACCAAGGGACGACTCGGTCACTTCTCCAAACGGATTGAAATCCAATCCTCACACTACGGAAGGAACCCTTCCAACAAAGGAATCACAACTCCACCACCACGGGTTGCACCCAACCCTTACAACAAGGAATGAAAATTCCTTTACAACAAACCGAAATTGAATGTAAAATAAAATACAAACAAAGCTTTTAGAGATTCCGATGTCCTTCGTTCGTTGTAGCTTGCACGAAAAATACGACGAGTCCAGAACCAAATTTCCCTCTTGGAATGGGTCTTCTCAAGATCGGCGGCGGCAAGTGATTGCGGCGGCGATACTTTGTAGATCCAAACTTCCTGACGAAGCAAGCGAGGTCTACGAATGATCTCAGTCGGATCAGTCGTCTCAACCAATTAGGAATGGAGAACAAATCTCGTTCAATGAATTGGAAGTCAAGAGATCTCAAGAGAGATGCGTGAGATGCTCGGCTTGCCTTGGTACTATCATCGGAAGATCAAAGAAGATCGAAGTTCAGCGGCGACGACGAGCTTGCGAGCGGCTATAGGCGATCAGTGGTTTCTGCGATCGGCTAGGGCACGACGTCGGCTGATTTCGTTTCTGCGTGAATGTATGTCTGTAGAGGTTCAAAATACGTGTATATATATACCAGGAGCCAACCCTAATGACCGTTGTGGGGCCCACAAGGAGAAACCCTAGCCCCGGCCGAAACAGCGCACGGCAAGTTGGTTCGGTCCAGCGAATGAGGAAATTTGCCCAAGGCAAAATCGGTGGGAATCGTTGGTGATTCCCATCGATGTCGGCGGGAATCACTCACGATTCCCGTCGATTCTACCTTGGCAGAATCCCTGTTTGAAAACTGTCATCCGGAAGAAGTCGGCGGGAGAGGCTAACTGATACTCGATGAATCGGCGGGAATCACTAACGATTCCCGTCGAAGTTGGCGGGAATCACTAGCGATTCCCGTCGAAGTCGGCGGGAATCACTAGCGATTCCCGTCGAAGTCGGCGGGAATCACTTAGCGATTCCCGTCGATTTTGACTTATAAGAGTTTTCTCTCTTCCTTCTTTTAATGACTTGGTCTTTGACCCATCTTTGCTCCTTCTTCTGCTCTTGATCTACCTTGACCCTGTACTTGAAAATAAGTACACTCCAATAGAGAGAGCACACGTGAATCAACACATTGATCTACGCAATGAGGGATTACGTTGCGCAGACCCGTGTATATTGACCCACTGCACCCTAACATTGGCGTGTACTTAGCATGAAATATCTGCAAGCACAACTTAATAGAATTGTCAAATACATTTTCAATTCACCTTAGCTTGTTTAGGGGCTTCTTCAAATCAGGTCTATTGTGGATGCAATACCCAACAATCTCTCCCTATTTGAAGAAGCCTAAACCCTACAAGCTAAGGTGAATAGAATAAATGGGAATGAAAATCCTAAACTAAAAGTTCAGTTGAGAGTGAAATTCATTACCATTTTCCAGAGAGAAACATAGCCTTTGTGGCCTACTTAGCATTGGCAGCCACCTTAGACTTGGACGAGAGGGTAATCTCCCCCCTTTTCGGCTTCTGCAAATCTGGGACTTCACTTGGAGCAAAATGCTCCCCCTCAGTTCTTGCATCTGTGCTCGATCTTGAGTTCCTAGCAGATGCTTCCCCTTGATCCAAGAGCCTTGAGCCCTTCAGTCTTCAATCTTCATAGTTCAGCATGCCGAGTTCAGATTTGAAGAGACTGAACTTGGCCTCGTCTAGGGGCTTTGTGAAGATATCTGCAATCTGCTTATCCATGGGGACATAGCAGAGAGATATATCTTTGTTTTCCACATGCTCCCGAATGAAGTGGTAGCACACTTCAATATGCTTTGTTCGGTTGTACGACACTGGATTGTTCGCAATTGCAATTAAGTTCGAGGAATCGCAATACATAGGAACTTCTCTGAACTGCAAGTCATAATCTTCGAGTTGATTTCTGATCCATAGAAGTTGTACGCAACAGCTGTCTGCTTAGATGTACTCAGATTCAGTCGTAGAGGTTGCGACACAATTCTGCTTTTTACTGTTCCACGATATAAGCCTTCTTCCTAGGAATTGGCACGTCCCGGAAGTGCTTTTCCTATCATCCCTGCTTCCTGCAAAGTCAGCATCTGAAAAGCCTATCAGCTCGACATCATTGTTTCTTGGGTACCACAAGCCAAGATTTGGTGTACCCTTAAGGTATCTAAGAATCCACTTTACAGCGACATAATGAGATTCCTTAGTGTTCACTTGATATCTGGCACAAACGCATGTGGAAAACATAATATTCGGTCTACTAGTAGTAAGGTAGAGCAAAGATCCTATTATGCTTTTGAATTTGGTTTCATCAAATGGTTTACCTTTCTCATCCTTGTCCAGATACACAGTGGATCCCATTGGAGTCCTCATAGAGGTTACGCTCTCCATTCTAAATTTCTTAAGGAGTTCATTTGTGAAATTCGTCTGAGAAATGAACATTCCATCCTCAGACTGTTTCACTTGAAGTCCCAAGAAATACTTTAGCTCTCCCATGCTGCTCATTTCAAACTTTCCTTGCATATGTTTAGAAAACTTCTTGCAAAGATTGTTGTCCATTGAGCCAAAGATTATGTCATCGACATAGATTTGCACCAGCAAAATCTTGCCTTTGACTTCCCTAAGAAACAATGTCTTATCTATTTTTCCTCTCGAGAACTTGTTCTCAAGAAGAAAACTGGACAGAGTCTCATACCAAGCACGAGGAGCTTGTTTTAATCCATATAATGCTTTATTAAGAAAGTAAACATGATTAGGGAATGTTGGATTAACAAAACCTGGGGATTGCGCGACATATACTTCTTCTTTTAAATTTCCATTGAGAAAAGCTGATTTCACATCCATCTGATAGACAGTGAATCCTTTGTGAGAGGCATACGCCAGGAACAATCTGATCGCTTCGAGCCTTGCAACTGGTGCAAAGGTTTGGTCGAAGTCAATCCCCTCCTCTTGTCTGTAACCTTGAGCCACCAGTCTGGCCTTGTTCTTGATGATGACCCCGTGTTCATCCAATTTGTTTCTGAAGATCCACTTAGTGCTGATCACATTCTGTTTCTTTGGTCTGGGAACTAGCATCTAGACGTTGCATCATTTGAATTGATGCAGTTCATCTTGCATTGTCAATATCCATGACGCATCTTTGTTCACTTCGTCGAACTTCTTTGGCTCAACCTATGATAGAAAACTCAGGTGCAGAATCTCGTTAATTGTACCTCTGTGAGTTCTGACACCGTCCCGAGGATCTCCTATGATCTGATCTCTTGGGTGATCCCTCACGTGTCTGAGCTCTAAGAGTCTGGCATCTGGAGCTCCAATGGCTTCTCGGGCTCCTTCCTCTTCTGGGAGAATTTCTCTATCCTGACCGTCATCTTCTCTAGGTGGCGTTGAGGTGGAGACCTTGACGTACTTGGGAGTTTCATCTTTAGCAGTCTCATCTAGACTTAGCTGTTCAAGCCTTGCACCTGCATCTTCAAGAAAGCCATTGGAAGAATTGCTATGAAGCAGGCTTCCTTCATCAAATACAACATTAATGGACTCCTCTACCACTAGGGTTTTCTTATTGAAAACCCTATATGCCCGACTATGGCTACTATAGCCCATAAAGATGCCTTCGAAGCATTTTTCTCTGAATTTAGTACGTGGGTACTTCCCATTATTGAGTACATAGCATCTACAACCAAAAATCCTTAGATAGGACATGGTCGGTTTCCTGCCTTTCAATAGCTCATAAAGCATCTTACGATTATTCTTGTTGATCAAGGCCCGGTTTTGCACGTGACAGGCTGTATTGACAGCCTCTGCCCAGAAGTACTCTGGGAGAGAAGCAACATTCAACATTGTCGTACATGCCTCAATGAGCGTTCTATTCCTCCTCTCCACAACTCTGTTTTGCTGAGGAGTACGCGGGGAGGAAAACTCATGAAAGATACCATGTTCTTCAAAGAATTCTGTCATAGCTCCAGACTCGAATTCTGTTATATGGTCACTTCTAATTTTGACCACGGAGCAGTTAAGTTCGTTCTGAATCTGCCTGATAAAATTAGTGAAGATGTCAAACGTATCTGACTTTCTTTTCAAGAAGAACACCCACGTAAACAGAGAGTGATCATCAACAATCACTAGAGTATAGGATTTGCCTCCTAAGCTATGAACTTGCACTGGACCGAACAAGTCCATATGCAGAAGATAAAGACATCTGGAAGAGTCTTTGTCAGCAATGCCCTTAAAGGTAGCTCGAGCCTGTTTACCCTTCTGACATGCAGGACAAGGGCTATCTTTGATGCACTTAATAGTAGGGGCATCCCTTACTAAATTCTTAGAAAACAACAAACTAATAGTTTTGAAATTAATATGTGCCAATCTCTTGTGTCATTGTTCACAGAGAGATGCACTGTCTTTTGCTACTAGGCAAACGGGGGTAGAAGAGTCTAAGCTAAGAAAATCTAAGCAAAAAATATTTCTGCTCCTAATACCAGTTAATACCGTCTCCGAAGAGGCACACGATATTATCAAGCACTTTTCCGTGCAGAACTTAACGTTGTATCCTTTATCACACAACTGTCTTATACTGATCAAGTTATGGTTTAACCCTTCAACATAGGCCACGTCTGTGATAGAGAATACACCGTTGGAAATCATACCATAACCCCTGGTGACTCCTTGATCAGATCCTCCAAAGATGACTTTGGGTCCATTTTCGACTGGGGAGTAATCACGCATCAGGCTTCTTGTCCCGATCATATGTCGGGAACATCCACTTTCCAAGTACCAGATTGGCATTTTGGTGGCCTTTAGACATACCTACAAAACAGAATTAGTTTCCCTTAGGAACCCAATCGAACTTGGGTCCTAGATTCCTTGTTAGCACACTCCCCCTCGGTTGGTTAGCCCTACGAGTGGTCAGCCTCGCATTGCTAACAAAAGGAGTCTCATTATATCTTGGATTAAACCAGCAATCTACGGCAAAGTGACTAACTTTGCCACAACACCAACAGTCAAACCTGTTGTACCGTTTCCTAGGCTCCTGCTTCACCCCTGGAATGGCGGTTCCAGCTGGGGCCTTGGATCTGGAGGTGGAGGCATCATGATGACAGCAGTCACACGACTTCTTCACTTCCTGTTCCTTCAGTATGACAGGTTTGGCCTTTGGTGCCTGCTTCCTATTATGGCCGCTAGAGAAGTGACCATAATTCTCCACTTGGATTTCCTCATAAGCTACCTTGAAGACACTCTCACCGTAGTTGCGGGGGAAGGTCCAACCATCATACCGGCTCTTGGGCTTTTCAACCGAGGGCCGGAAGAAGTGGCCATAGGTTGACTCAAAGTCCTTCTCATTACAAGGAAAGCCAGGCTTTCTGAATAAAATAGGACCGAGTGGGGTCTTTCCCTTTTCTGCAGCAGAGGCCTTCTTAGTAGCCTTATTTTTCCTCCGATTTCTGTTTCTCCTCGATGATTTACCAGGCACAGCCACATGCCCTAAGCCAGCCCCCTTAGCCTGGGCAAAGAATTCATCAACCAGAGGAAGAACGGTCTTGGGCATAGATAAGCTTTTGACAATCTTCCTTTCTGCCGCAAGCTGTTCTTCCAGCTTGTTGATTTCTTCCTGTTTTTGGTCAAGGAGCCTTAGAGAATCTGAGTGTTCAGAAGTAAGGTCCAGGTGTTCCAGTCGGAGAGAAATTAAGCTAGTGATCTCTTCTCTTAGGGACACACCCTCAGCCTTAAGGAATTTGACTTCTTTTTTCTGAGCGCTCAACCTCTTTCGGCACTCTTCGAAAGTATTGAGCAGAAGCTCATACTTTTCGAGGAGTTCAGCCTCATGGGCAGATGGACTGTCCTCGTGGTCATCTTCAGGAGACTCAGAGTCAAAGTCAGAGTCAGAGAGGGGGTGCGATCTTTTACCTTCCCAGTAAATGGGGGACAGTCTCCATCTGAGTCGGAGCGACCCATTAGCCCAAAGTAGGCTTCCTTATCATCACTGGAGTCTGAAGAGTCAGATTCACTCAGTGTCTTTGGCTTTTTAGCAATGTAGCTCCTCTCCTTCTTCTTATCTTTAGAGGACTTGTGCTCCTCTCCTTTCCCCTTATCTCTCTTGCTTTGGTGGAAGTCGGCAATGACGTGACCTAGCTTATTGCATCCAAAGCAGATAATGTCAGTAGAATATGTTTGTTCTGTTTAGACTCATACCTGTCAGAAGAGTAATTCTTCTTCTGATGTCTGGAGGAGGAGCCATCCTTTTTTTCTCTGATTCCTCAACTTGAGGAACTTCTTGAACTCTCGAGTGATGAAGGAGAATTTTTCCTCAGATAGCTCTGAGCCGGATGAGCATGGCTCAGAGTCTTCTTCCTCAGCCTTTCTCCAAGAGTGGGACGAGGCTGCACCCTTGCCTTTCCTTGAGTGATTAGCTTTCAGGGCCACAGTCTTTTCTTTGGCTATGGCCTTATCGGCTTCTTCTTCATCTTTTATGGTGTTCAGCTGAAGCTCGTAGGACATTAGCTTTCCAAACAGAATCTGGGGATCAGTTTCTGCCAGCTTGCCAAATTCTCTGATGGCGCAGATCTTGGTGTCCCATCCTTAGTAAGGGATCTAAGGAATTTTTCATTTAGTTCACTATCGGTGAACACTCTGCCATAACCCTTCAGGGCATTGACGATCTTCAGGATGTTCTCGAATGTCACTCTGATTTCTTTCTTGGGACCTTGCCTGAAGGCCTCATACTTCTGATTCAGAAGGGATCTTCGATTATCCCTTACTTCATCTGTGCCTTCCATCAGAATGATCAGGCAGTGCCATATGTCCTTGGCAGTCCTGCAGTTGCTGAAATTCTGCATCATGGAATCATCGACGGCGCTTACTAAGATGTTTTGAGCTTTCTTGTCACGTCCGACAAGCACCATCTCATCCTTATCCATTTCGGAGAGCTTCTTGGGCACCATCTTGGTCGGATCAATGGTGGAGGCCTTAGTGGGGATATAAGGGCCCTCCTCCACTATCATGAAGAGTCAGGGATCGACTGCTTCCATGTAGAACCTGATCCTTTCCTTCCAGATGGGAAAATTCAGCTTGGTGCATACTGGAATCTTTCCTGAATACTTGAGTTCGTCCATTCCTGAGATCTTCTTTCTTCTTGACACTAGACACGAGATCTTACTCAAGGTGTTAACCTTATTGATGAGTAACCTCCCTCTGATACCACTTGTAAGTATCTAGTGTCGACCTAATCCACCTATGGGGGGGCAATAGGTGTCGTGCAGTCTTTTGCAGAATTAAATTTACCTGCACAAATTAACAAACAGAGCACAGAAAACACACAAAGAATTATAGTGGTTCCCCGATTTAGGTACGTCCACTTTCCCCCTTCGACCTATCTCCTACCAAGGGACGACTCGGTCACTTCTCCAAACTGATTGAAATCCAATCCTCACACTACGGAAGGAACCCTTCCAACAAAGGATTCACAACTCCACCACCACGGGTTGCACCCACCCTTACAACAAGGAATGAAAATTCCTTTACAACAAACCAAAATTGAATGTAAAGGAAAATACAAACAAAGCTTTTGGAGATTCTGATGTCCTTCTTCATTCATTGTAGCTTGCACGAAAAATACGACGAGTCCACAACCGGATTTCTCTCTTGGAATGGTTCTTCTCAAGATCGGCGGCGGCAAGTGATTGCGGTGGCAATACTTTGTAGATCCAAACTTCTTGACGAAGCAAGCGAGGTCTACGAACGATCTCAGTCGGATCAGTCGTCTCAACTAATTCGGAATGGAGAACAAATCTCGTTCAACGAATCGGAAGACAAGAGATCTCAAGAGAGATGCGTGAGACTCTCGGCTTGCCTCGGTACTGTCGTCGGAAGATCAAAGAAGATCGGAGTTCAGCGGCGACGATGAGCTTGCGAGCGGCTACAGGCGATTGGTGGTTTCCGCGATCGGCTAGGGCACGGCGTCGGCTGCTTTCGTTTCTGCGTGAATGTCTGTCTGTAGAGGTTCAAAATACGCGTATATATATACAAGGAGCCAACCCTAATGACCGTTGTGGGGCCCACAAGGAGAAACCCTAGCTTCGACCGAAACAGCGCACGGCAAGTTGGTTCGGTCCAGCGAATGAGGAAATTTGCCTAAGGCAAAATCGGTGGGAATCGTTGGTGATTCCCGTCAATGTCGGTGGGAATCACTCACGATTCCCGTCGATTCTGCCTTGGCAGAATCCCTGTTTGAAAACTGTCAGCCGGAAGAAGTCGGCGGGAGAGGCTAACTGATATTCGACGAATCGGCGGGAATCACTAACGATTTCCGTCGAAGTCGGCGGGAATCACTAGCGATTCCCGTCGAAGTCGGCGGGGATCACTTAGCGATTCCCGTCGATTTTGACTTAGAAGAGTTTTCTCTCTTCCTTCTTTTGATGACTTGGTCTTTGACCCATCTTTCCTCCTTCTTCTACTCTTGATCTACCTTGACCCTGTACTTGAAAATAAATACACTCCAATAGAGAGAGCACACGTGAATCAACACGCTAATCTACGCAATGAGGGATTACGTTGCGCAGACCCGTGTATATTGACCCACTGCACCCTGACATTGGCGTGTACTTAGCATGGAATAGCTGCAAGCACAACTTGATAGAATTGTCAAATACACTTTCAATTCACCTTAGCTTGTTCAGGGGCTTCTTCAAATCAGGTCTATTGTGGATGCAATACCCAACAGGTAGGCAAGTCAAATTTCAGGCTAACAGGAACCTAGGATCCAATACCTATTGGGGTCCTAAGGTAAGCAAATTCTGTTTTGTAGGTTAGTCTAAGTACCTATCCCCCATGTAGAACTTGGACAGAAGATGTTCCAGAACTTGGAACTGAACAAGAAAGTTATCCTATGGTTCATACACCAAGGATAACGATTATGTGTACATTCCTGAAGAAGGGTACAAGTGGTATCAAGTGGCATGGGAGAGCTGGGTCAGTTGTATCTACTCTAGAGATATGCTCTCTAGTCAAGTGGTACAATCACTATGGGAGTGGCAACTGGCCATGATCATGGATGAAGGCCAGCCGGATCCAGCCAGCAGGAATGTCTGGTTGGACAAAGTCTTGTTGCCACACCAGCAAATCTGGAAAGGACAAGTAGGTTGTACTCATCTCTGAGGAAAGCACAAGTAGATCCTCTATGAGAAGCAAGGAAGAGGCACACTGTGCTCAGTTGATAAGACTCACTATACAGAAGGGACAAACTATTAAGTGATATCATCAGCTGAAATGAGGACTGATAGTCATAAGGACTGGATCTGTGCAAATGTTGAGGGGGAGACTGTCAAACTAAGATACCCCTGCTGATGAGGAGCATGTTCATTAAAGGTTACTGGACAAGCTTGAATCTTACCCAATGTTCCCCAGCACAGAATAGATCAGCATTACTACTGAGGATCAACTTGCCCCCATAGACATTACAGAAGTTGAAAGGGAAACTTCACAAGTGATGGTTCCTGCTGGAAGAAGGCAAGACAATCATTTTACTAGAGTAACTGGATTGTTCCAGCTATTGATGATACAAGTCAACTCATTCCCATTAGAATAGCAGTGTAAAGAAATACTTGGTATCAGAATGAAAGGATGATTCATGGGAAGATCATTCAAGGTTCAAGTGATATTAAATTCCAGCAATTGCAGGAGAACACTCAGCCTCATGAGAAGAGAAAGCTGATAGCTGCACCAATGGTATTATCTACAATCAACTAGGGGGAGAAGAGAATCACAGCAGACCAGCTCCTCCCTGTCTATTCAGAAACCAAGAAGGGATTGATCAATATAATGATCAAGATAGTACTTAGTGGGCTGAACACTCTTGTACTGCTAATCAGAAAGCTGAAGCCAAAGGCAAGCCTGCTGCTAAAGAAGAGGAGAAGATCTTGCTCAGCAAGAAGTGATCATGGTGCAAGAGAGCTGTTGTGATTAGCTGATGAGAATCCAGCCACTACTCTAGAACCATAACCTCCAGATAAGTAGAATCTTTTTATAGTGATATTCTACTAGTATAATCTAAGTTGCTAGGAATCCTGTCTGTCATAGCAGGACTATGCATATGTAGATTAAGTTTCAATAAGTTAGGGAGCATAAAGAAGAACTCAATCCTGAGTTTGTACTGACTGACATGTGGCTGACATGTTTATCATGCCACTAGATGAAGTCAAGATTCAACACCATCTAGATTAAGATTGGGTATGTTGAACTTGGTATAGCTTCAGTTGCTCCATGTCATACTTGTGTTGCAGGATTCATTTCTCTTGCATGTAGATAAGTTCTTGATGTGCCATCAAGACTATAAAGACCATTAAGTGGTATCAAGACTTAGATGGACTCAAGTGTCCAGCAGATGGAATGACAAGGATGCTCCTGTTGAGGGGGAGAAAGCTCAGCACCCTATAAAGGGGGATCATGTCCAGCACTTGCTAAAACAGGATCAACCTCCTGTTGGAAAGGAGCAGACAGTTGCTGCAGTAGATCAGCTATCACAACAGCTGATCAGTTTGTCTTAAGAACAATGCATAGAACAAGGGGGAGATTATGAGAAGAGAGACAGCTAGCAGCCAGCTCAAGTGGATCTGTGGTTCACTCAAGTGTCAAGGAGCTATAGTGATGTGGTGTATCAACACAAAAGATATGACTCCTAATCTAGTAGACTGATCACTAGGATGATTTCCTTAGTAATATCAACATAGGACTTTGTCTAGGATCAAGAGATAATCTCTCCTATGATAGTTTCTACTCACTCAATTGATATACCTATTGAAGAAGACTGAAAGGGGGGCGATATGTGTGGCAATACATAAGAGGGAGATATAGAAGCAATATTTGACATGACTAGGTCATGTTGAGTAGGTTTATATTACTGGAAAAGATTCTAGTAGTATAAGAAATGCAATGACTGACCGCATGTTGAGTCATGATTGTGTCAGTGCATACTTTGAGGTAAGTGCCTCTATTGGTGCACCATTTAAATATTAAGTGGTATAAAAAAGAGTTCATATTACTTGAGCAATTGCTCAAGTAGTATGAGGATGCATTGACTTAACCTATTGAGTCAATACAATTAATGGAGCACATTGAATTAATGTAGCATAAGCTAGCCGGTGTAGCAGATTATAATCTGCAGCTACATGAAATTATTCTACCTATTTTGGTAATTCCTCCTAGTATTACTGGGTGTTCTGCCTTCTTCAAATAGGGATAGATTGTTGGGTCCATTGCCCACAATGTTCCCTAGATTGGATTTGAAGAGGCATCTCCATAAACATTAAGTGCATAGTTGTATTTGATGTTGTGTAAGCTCATCATGTGCAGGATGTTCCAAGGAACAAGTCTAGACAGGTTGTCTAAGTGATGTGACAGGTGGTCATAAAGTGAAGATGCTGGAAAGACAGGAAGTAGCCTAAGTGACCAAGTCAGGTAGTCCATGATTGGACAGGTCAAAAAGAAGAATATGCTAGAGAATTCAAATTTTGTCAAGCTCAGTTCAAAGTGTGGGTCTCAGATTTCGTCGAACTCAGCTCGCAGTTCGTCGAGCTAACCTCACAGATCATCGAGCTCAGCTCACCATTCCTTGAGCTAAAAGTCAGAAGCTTGAGGTTCAGAATTCATCGAGCTCAGCTCGGAGTTCGTCGAGCTCAGCACATAGATCATCAAGCTCATCTCTGCACTCATTGAGCTAAATTCAGAAGCTTGAGGTTCAAAATTCATCGAGATCATCCCACCGATCGTCGAATACAGTTCAACATTCATCGACCTAAAGTCAGACAAATTAACTAAGGCAAAACTGCTGAGACAACTAAGACCACTGAAAAGAAACCACTGAGACAGAAGACTGTCACAGCTAAGAAGAAGAAAGCGTTGAGACCGCTGAGAAGAAAGCGATGAGATAGAAGCTTGTCTCAGCTGTTAAGAATAAACCGCTGAGACTGCTGAGAAAGAACTGCTGGGACAAAGTTAGTAGAAATTTTCTAAGTCCAGAAAGTAGAGTTCGTCGAACTGAGTTCAGAGTTCGTCGAGCTCAAGTTAAAGGTTGAAGATTTAGAGTTTGTCGAGCTGAGCCCGCCTTTCGTTGAGCTCAAGTTAAAGTTTGAAGATTCGCAGTTCGTCGAGCTCAGCTCACAAATAGTCGAGCTTAATTTAAAGGTTGGAGATTCAGAGTTCATCGAGTTGATCCCGCCTTTCGTCGAGATCAAGTTAAAGTTTGAATATTCACAGTTCATCGAGCTCAGCTCACATAGCGTCGAACTCAAGTTAAAGGTTGAAGATTCAGAGTTTGTCAAGCTGAGCCCGCCTTTCGTCGAGCTCAAGTTAAAGTTTGAAGATTCAGAGTTCGTCGGGCAGAGCTCACATTTCGTCAAGCTAAATGTAAAGTTGGAGATTCTTAAGTTCGTCGAGCTCAGCACAGAGTTCGTCGATCTCAGCACAATGATCATCGAGCTCAGTCCAAGTACTTCATGCCGTTGCGGGAAAGCTACAGTATTGTCAGAAGCTACTATTTATCTTCTTCTGAGGAAGGTGGCGCTCACCATCCATGGCTAGGCCCACACTCAAATTGTGTCGTTGATTCAAATCTATGGATATAAAAAGAAAAGAGAAAATGAGATTAGGGCAACAATCACACGAAACCAAAATGAGAACAAAAGCAGAAAATGAAATAGAGGCGGCTAAACTTCATCTTTTTCGACAAGCTTGAAAGCAAAGTCCAGTAGTGAAAGCTAGAAGGCAAAGATAGATGAAGATTCTTCCAGTTCAGCAAGAGTGTTCCTTGAAGAACAAGTTGGCTTATTCAATCTATCATCAAGAGAAGATAGCTGTGTGAAGGGCTGTAAGCCTTCAACAGTAGTTGCTGCCTTTAGTACAGCAGAGAAATTGGTAGCTGTAGAAGATGACTAATTCCTTCTATAGCAAGTGGGCTGGACTTTATTCCTTGAAGAACAAGTTGGCTGATTCAATCAATCAACAAGAGAAGATAGTTGTGTTGTAACACCCCTATCCGTCACATAGCATATAGCAGTAGGTCCGGCCGGGGCCCGACGCCATATACTACGGACAGACCGGTTGGTTACGCGTTGAAACCATTCAACCAATCATGTCGTCCTACACAACACCTAGCGGAAGCAAATTATTAAGTTGCAAAAGAAAATAAGAACCCTGCTACAAAGCATGAATGTCCACTACCAACTCAGGAATGTAATCATACACACAAGAGAACTGGCCTTAAGGCCTTACATTATTCACTTAACAAAATAGTGTTTTCCAAACTTCGGCACGCAGGCCGGCCATACATGAAAACGGGAAAGATACATAAGCAATTAGGCCTTCGAGGGCCGGCACAGCAACAAGGGCTTTAGCCCGCTATTTCCCACTCTACTCCGCAGCACCTGCAAGCCACAAACCACCGCCCGGTGGCAAACAATAGCAACGGTCAGCAATGCTGACCAAATTATAACGATCCCGCCCCCAAAATCGGGGCGGCGATGCTCTTTCCCTGCACTTCATTAGTATAGGCAATGCTATTAATGTGAACACACATCAACACAGGCGTAGGCTCGCACGGCCACACACCCCGTGCACTCAGGGCACATTCTCGGCGAACCGGCCAACGTCACGTCAATTCAAGCCATAGACGTTCCCAATCCACCACCGCCTCTTGAACGGTCGTCCATATGAGCATTTTGCCTTCCTGGCCTTGGTCACGGCAATTTAAACCATAGACCGCCGAAGACCCTCATCCATGCCAACGGTCCTACCGAACGACATAGACCGGGTACGGTTCCGCCTGACCCGTGCTCATATCGCAACGGCAATTTAAGCCATATGCGCAGGTCAAGACTCACCGAGTCCCGTTTCCGCCACAACAATCACATAACCCGGTTATGTTCACGTTGGCTCCCCGGCCACCGTGTTGGCAAAACTCGCTTTTGCCCAGTTTTCTGGGTGCACCTTGGAGTTAATCCCCAAGGCTCCCTGATGCAATCTACCACGTAGAAAACCCGAAAAACACCCAAACACCCGGAGTCTTCCCCGGTTCATATGCAATGCAACATCACCGATCCGGCTCTACTTGTCCGGATAGGCTTCACACACAATGCCTATGTCCGTTTTCGCATACGGACACTACACAAGGGGGACTTCACATATCTACCCCAAGGAACGCTCCAACTCTTCGCTCACTCGCGAGAGCGGGCTTCCTATGCAAAGGAAAAGAGGGCTTCACATGCCCAAGGATGAGAAATCGTTACCCTTGCATTCTTCCGCGGCGCCATTGAAAACTATACGGTTGGAAAGCACCGCAACGGCGTCGCCTCCGCGGATCTGGACTCGGATCGCGATTCGGAGCTCCGAAGCTCCTCCGGCGGCCGGATCTTGGACTCCTCCTTCCTCCTTGCTCTCCCTTCTCTCTAAACTCTTAGAGAGAGAATGGCTAAGAGAAATGAGGATTCCCAACCCTAAATCCCAGCTAAAACCACCCAGGAGCAGCCCCCCACCGTCGGATCCAAAGTCAAGGAAACGAACGGCCAAGATTAGATCTGAAATCATAAAATCTGGGCCGAACACGGGTTGGCACACGACCGTGTGCCTGGCCGTATAGCTCATTCGCCGTCTCGATCCCGATTGAAAACCAGCACATGGCATGTGACACGGCCTCCGACACGCCCGTGTCGACTGCGACACGCCCGTGTCGGGACCCGTGTCACGCCCCCCATGTGCAATAAATCGACACCTTGCAGTCATAGTGGTATACGGCTTATTGACACGGCATGGGACACGCCCGTGTCACATCTGACACGCCCGTGTCTGTGCCCGTGTCACGGCCCGTGTACCACTTCGACGATTCCCTTGAGTGACATGGCCTGGGACACGCCCGTGTCCTAGGCCGTGTCCCTCCACACGACCATCGTCGACCTGAACTGGTCGACGACACGGCTCGAGCTCGACACGCCCGACACGGCCTCCGACACGCCCGTGTCGGGGCCCGTGTCACCTGCACCAAAAACCCGACTTGGCCCAAAAACGATCCCCGTCGCTCCTACGACAAATTGGGGTGTTACAATTCTACCCCCCTTAAAGAATTTCGTCCACGAAATTAATAAAGGAAAAATAGGACTTAACGTAAAACAGTACCTGAGCGGAATAATTCCGGGTACTCCTCGAGCATAGTCTGCTCCCGTTCCCAAGAGAGCTCCTCACGCCCGCAGTTATCCCACCGGACCTTAACCATCCGGATCTGCTTGTTACGAAGCCTCTTGACCTCAACATCTTCAATACGAACGGGCTTGACCCTTGTCGTCAACCCTTCGTCCACCGGCACTTGGTCAACCGCGATCACCTGCGAAGGCTCTTGCACCGCCTTCCGCAACACAGAAATGTGGAACACATCATGTAATCCACTCAACTCCACCGATAGCTTCAAACGGTATGCAGCTTCGCCGACTCGCTCCAGGACCTCAAAAGGTCCAAGGTATCTTGGGCTCAGCTTCTTCAAGCGTCTCACCCGCGAAACCCCCTTGAACGGCTTCACTTTCAGATATAGCCAATCGCCTACCGCGAACTCCACGTTCCGGTGCTTGGCATTGTAATACTTCGCCTGCCGGTCCTGAGCGATCAACAAGCGCTCCCGAATGATCCGCACTAACGAGGTAGCTGATGATTACAATTATGGTAGATTTTTATTGTAATAATTGTAATCATATCCGCTGTTTTCTACCTCTTTATTCAAGTAATTGCACTAAATAATTGAGAATTGGTATTGTCATGAATAGTAGAGCATAGTTTAAAGTTGTTACTATTTAATGTATTGAACTTCTCCCTTACTATGTCATTTTTCTAATGCAGGTACAACTAGCCAGTGGAACTAAAAGTCTTGGAGCAAACAGGGGAGTTTACGGGGCCAACAGGACTGAACACAGGAGAAGATTTGCTCACACACGGGTAGGAACACGGCCGTGTGCCTACCCGTGTTCCTTCCCAGCTGAAGCAATTTTCCAACCCCCGTGTTTGAAGAACATGAAGAACAACACGGCCGTGTTACATAACACGGCCGTGTCAGTACCCGTGTGATCCAACACGGCCAATGATCCAGCCCCCGTGTCTGAAGAACGTGAAGAACAACACGGCCGTGTTCCATAACACGGCCGTGTCAGTACCCGTGTGATCCAACACGGCCCATGATCTAGCACGTCTTTTCGTGTGGAACTGCCCTGGAACTGCCGACACGGCCTGCAACACGGCCGTGTCGGAACCCGTGTTCGACCATGTTTGCTATTGGACTATAAAAACCTGGAGAAAATTTTATTCTGCACTTTTTTGGATTATTTTGCTTGGAGATTTTTCTGGAGAACGAAAGTGGAGCATCCAAGAGAAGGAAAGCTTGAAGGAGATATTTGTATGCATTTATTCTTTAATTTATCTCTTTTAATCTTGTATCTCTCTTGGTAATCCAACTTTATTTATCTTTTAATTTTCATGAACAATGTGTTTGAACAATTTAGTAATCATGTTTCGTTTTGTTTTAATCAATTTCATCGTATTTTATTCGTATATGGACTTGCAACCATTGAGAATTATCCTTGTTATGAATGATTATATATTTTCACATGAATTCCAAATGTCTAGATTGAGAAATTGGATTGTTTGGATGATGGTTAAATCTTCATATTTATGTGTTATTTCTCTTTGTAATTCAAAACTCATGATCGAGAGATATGTTTCTTGGAAAATTAGAATACGAATGAATGGAATTATGGTATTTTAGAGATAAAGTTTCATGAATCCATGTATTAGATAGGGTATTTCATCCAATAAATATTTGAGTATTGTAAATTGTTCGAGAGAAAATTTACTTAACTTAACTTAGATTTTTAAATTGCTCGAGAGAGAATTTGATAATTAGTTTAACCCCTTACAATACAATGAATTTGATAGTCTTGTTATTTCATGATTACTCAAAGTGATTATGTTCATTGAATACTCTTAACTTTCGACTTGAAACTATTTTTATAACTCTCCAATACAATTTTTATCCAAATAGTCATAGTTAGGATTAATCTATGTTAGAACGCAACCTTAAGTTTAGGTATGATAATAGAGAGAGTGTGAGTACGAATAGTTGAAATGACCCTGTGGAATACGATACGAGATGTAGATTTCTCTTATACTATGATTGATAGGTGCACTTGCCGGAAAGATAATTCAATCTAGTTTATGCCCATCTACATAGTTATGATAAAATGTAGAATGAATCCGCATCAAGTTTAAACTTAGCGAAAATATTCATCAAGTTTTTGGCGCCGTTGCCGGGGACCTTTCAATATTTTGAAAGCTTTAACTTTATTAATCTACCATTATTGTTTACTAATAAATCTTTGTAGATTAGTTTAAAGTAAAATTATATTATTTAATCTCTGTTTTGTAGTCTGTTAGTCTATGACCAGGGCAAGAAATTCTGGGTTAGAACCATTTCATTCTGAACCGGAACGAATTATTCACAACACCAATCACAGAGACGTGGGTGTTAACACCACAGAAATTGTAGACGATCTGAGAGAAGAAGAAACAGTGAATCAAGGAGAACACCATCCTGAAAATTTAGATACCATGGCCAACCAAAATGAGCAAACCATGTCTGACTTTGCTAGACCCAATCTCCAAGGAACTGGGTCAAGCATTGTTCGACCTCCTATTCCAACTAATAATTTCGAACTGAAACCGAGCGTGATACAAATGGTCCAACAATATGTTCAATATGATGGCTTACAAGACGAAGATCCCAATACACACTTAGCCGGATTCCTAGAGATATGTGATACTTTCAAGATTAATGGTGTCTCCAACGATGCCATTCGATTGAGATTGTTCCCATTCTCATTGAGGCATAAGGCAAAGCAGTGGCTCAATTCGTTACCTAAAGGATCCATTACTACTTGGGACATGATGGTTGAGAAGTTTTTGATGAAGTATTTTCCACCGGCAAAGACCGCAAAGTTAAGGAACGACATTTCTACGTATGTTCAAGTGGAGGCTGAATCATTGTACGATACTTGGGAACGATTCAAAGAATTATTAAGGAGATGCCCCCATCATGCCTTACCTTCTTGGCTTCAGATTCAGACTTTCTACAATGGTCTAAATCCAGCCACCAGACAGATGATTGATGCGGCTAGTGGAGGCACCTTGAACAATAAGACACCTGACGCAGCCCAGCAGTTGATAGAAGAAATGGCAATGAATAGCTACCAATGGACTACCGTGCGGCCGAAGTCTACCAAGCCCGCCGGAATGTATGAAGTGGATGCCGTTACAGCCTTAGCAATACAAGTGGAGAAGCTCCATCAAAAGATGGACAACCTTTCTTTAGCGCCACCCCCAATGGTTCCTCAACAATGGGACCCCTCCCTTGTTGGAATCCCTAGTGGTGAACCTCAAGTGCAAGAACATGTAGACTACATGGGTAATAATCCAAGACCACCTTTCAATCCAGGAAACAACCCATATAGTTTTACATACAATCAAGGATGGAGGAACCACCCCAATTTCTCTTGGGGAGGGCAAGGCAACCAAGGTAAACCACCCATGTTTGGACAACAACAACAACAATTGGAGCCAAGGAAGCCAACATTGGAAGATGTCCTTGCAAAGTTCATGCAAACTACCGATGTTGCCTTCCGTAATCAAGAAGGTTCTATTCGAAATTTGGAGAATCAGATTGGGCAGTTGGCAAGGATGGTATCAGAGAGACAACCAGGAACACTTCCAGGAAATACTGAGACAAACCCAAAGGAACATGCAAGAGCAATTCAGTTGAGGAGCGGGAAGGAGTTACAAGACCCAAGGCTTGCACCGGATGCACCTCAAGAGGAGTCTAGTGGAGAAGCACCGAACGTGACACCGATGGAATATCAACCAGCCGTACCATATCCAGCAAAGATGAACAAGGAGCGCATGGATGCGCAATACGGTAAATTTATTTCTATGATTAAACAATTGCACGTTAATTTACCTTTTTCTGATATTATTCAAATGCCTAAGTATGCTAAATTTTTGAAGGATTTAATTTCTAATAAAAAGAAAATAGAAGAATTATCATTAGTCACACTTAGTGAAGAATGCTCTGCTATTTTACAAAATAAATTACCACAAAAACTTAAGGATCCCGGTTCTTTTTCAATACCATGTTTAATCGGTGATTTGCAAGTTAATAAGGCTTTAGCGGATTTAGGAGCTAGTATAAATTTGATGCCTTATACATTATATTTGAAACTAGGCCTTGGAGAACTTAGCCCGACTAGGATGAGTATTCAATTAGCAGATCGGTCGGTTAAGTACCCAAGAGGTATAGTGGAGGATGTATTGGTTAAGGTAGACAAATTTATATTTCCTGCCGATTTTGTTATTTTAGATATGGACGAAAATATCGAAGTACCACTTATACTTGGCCGCCCATTTCTAGCCACTTCTAGAGCTCTTATTGATGTTTTTGATGGTAAATTAGTTTTGAGAGTAGGGGAGGATGAAGTCACTTTTCAAATTGGCAATACTATGAAACAATCTTTAGATAGTGATGATTATTGCTATTTTTCTCATGGTGTTGACAACTTATTATCTTCTATTGATTCTAATTTTCATTATAAAGATCCTTTAGAAATTTGCATTACTAATTGTTTTCTAGAAGATGAAACTAGTAAAGAGATTTTTGATCATTTATTTTTTCTAGATAACTCTGTTTCGATGAATGGAAATACTGAATATAACTTACTTACAAAAGGAGATAATGAAGTTCATAAGAATAATACTAAGGATCCACCTGTAGTTGAATTAAAAAATTTACCGGGTCATCTTGAGTATGCATTCTTAGGAGCTAACTCTTCTTACCCAGTTATTATTTCTTCTAATCTTTCTGAAATTGAAAAAACTAAATTAATAACTGTGTTAAAGAAATGTAAAGGTGCAATAGCATGGCAAATCTCTGATATAAAAGGTATTAATCCTAGTTTTTGCACTCATAAAATCCTTTTGGAAGAAAACTATAAGTCTTCTATTCAACCGCAGCGTAGGCTTAATCCTAATATGAAAGAGGTAGTTAAGGCTGAAATTGTTAAATTATTAGACGCTGGTATGATATACCCTATTTCCGATAGTCCATGGGTTAGTCCTGTCCAAGTGGTTCCTAAGAAGGGTGGTTTAACTGTGGTAGCAAACGATAAAAATGAATTAATTCCAACGCGAACAGTAACAGGTTGGCGTGTCTGTATAGACTATAGGAAGTTAAACGATGCCACTAGGAAGGACCATTTTCCTTTACCCTTTATTGACCAAAT
The DNA here is from genome assembly GCA_039513925.1 of Platanthera zijinensis. Taxonomy (NCBI): domain Eukaryota; kingdom Viridiplantae; phylum Streptophyta; class Magnoliopsida; order Asparagales; family Orchidaceae; genus Platanthera; species Platanthera zijinensis. Next base: position 52,414,466 of record CM077092.1, read on the forward strand.
ATTAGAACGCTTGTCAGGACATTCATATTATTGTTTTCTGGATGGACTTTCTGGGTATTTCCAAATCCCAATAGCCCCAGAAGACCAAGAGAAAACCACGTTCACATGCCCATTCGGTACCTTTGCCTATAGGCGTATGCCTTTTGGTCTTTGTAATGCCCCCGCTACCTTCCAAAGATGCATGTTAGCTATCTTTAACGAGTATGTTGAAGATATCATGGAAGTGTTTATGGATGACTTCTCCGTCTTTGGGGATGCATTTGACTTATGTTTGAATAATTTAGAGAAGGTTCTAAGGAGGTGTGAGGAGACGAACTTAGTACTTAGCTGGGAGAAGTGCCATTTTATGGTACAAGAAGGGTTAGTATTAGGTCATAAAATATCCAATCAGGGAATTCAAGTAGATAGAGCGAAGATAGAAACGATAGAAAAGTTACCACCACCCACATCCGTTAAGGCAGTGAGAAGTTTTTTAGGCCACGCCGGATTTTACCGCCGGTTTATTAAAGACTTTTCAAAAATTGCTAAACCACTTACGAGACTATTAGAAAAGGATACACCATTTCTCTTTGATCAAGCGTGTCTACATGCTTTTGAGTTCTTAAAAGCCAGATTAGTTAATTCTCCTATTATGATAGCGCCTGATTTTACTCAGCCATTTGAAATCATGTGTGACGCTAGTAGTTTTGCGGTAGGAGCTGTTTTAGGACAACGCCGAAACAAACATTTTCATCCTATATTTTATGCTAGTAAAACACTTAATAATGCACAAGAGAATTATACTACAACTGAAAAAGAACTTCTAGCAGTAGTCTTTGCGTTTGATAAATTCAGATCCTATTTAACATTATCCAAGGTGGTAGTTTATACGGACCACTCTGCACTTAAATATTTGCTAGCCAAGGCGGAAGCTAAGCCTCGTTTAATCCGTTGGGTACTTCTATTGCAAGAATTTGATTTGGAAATTAGGGATAAACGAGGAGCAGAAAACTTAGCGGCATACCATCTTTCACGTTTAGAAAATCCGTTACGTGCAACGTTAGATGAGTCTGAGATTTCAGATACATTCCCTGAGGAATCGTTATTTGCCTTATCTTCGAAAATTAATAATGATTATCCATGGTTTGCAGATTATGCAAACTATCTTGTGGCTAAGGTCCTCCCAAAGGATTTTTCATATCAGCAGAAAAAGAAATTTTTCTCCGACTTGAAATATTACTTTTGGGAGGACCCTTTTCTTTTTCGGGTATGTGCAGATTCCGTGATCCGAAGGTGTGTATCCGCCGAGGAAGGGTGGAGAATTTTGGAGCAGTGTCATTCTGGTCCTACTGGTGGTCACTATGGAGCAAATCGCTCTGCGAAAAAGGTTCTTGATTCGGGTTTTTATTGGCCCCTTCTATTCAGGGATGCCCAAAGGTATGTGCTTTCATGTGATGCTTGTCAAAAATCAGGTAATATTTCTAAATTACATGAAATGCCGCAAAATTTTATCCTTGAATGTGAAGTATTTGATGTGTGGGGGATAGACTTTATGGGTCCATTTCCAGTTTCATTCGGGAATAAGTATATCTTAGTTGCTGTAGATTACGTATCAAAGTGGGTTGAGGCGCAAGCTTTACCTACTAATGATAGTAGAGTAGTAATCCAATTCCTGAAATCCCTATTTGCGCGATTTGGAACACCACGAACACTTATTAGCGATAGGGGTTCTCACTTCTGTAATCTACAGTTAGATAAGGTATTGCAGAAATATGGAGTCACACATAGGATAGCTACACCATATCATCCCCAAACTAGTGGCCAAGTTGAAGTATCCAATAGAGAACTTAAGCGCATCCTAGAAAAATCTATAGAGGGGAATAGAAAACAATGGTCTAGGAAACTAAACGATTGTTTATGGGCCTATAGGACCGCATTTAAAACACCTATAGGTACCACTCCCTTTAGATTAGTCTATGGTAAATCTTGTCATTTACCTATAGAATTAGAGCACAAGTCATATTGGGCAATACGCTCTCTAAATTTTGATACAAATTCTATAGGGGAAAAACGCAAACTTCAACTTAATGAGCTAGATGAATGGAGAACTATGGCTTATGAGAACTCCAGAATTTATAAGGAGAAAACCAAACTATTTCATGACCGTCACCTTCGTAAAACTAAAACATTCAACAAGGGTGATCAAGTGCTCCTTTTTAATTCTAGACTGCGTCTATTTCCCGGGAAGCTTAGGTCTAAGTGGTCCGGACCGTTCCAAGTTAAAGAAGTTTTTCCCTATGGCACAGTTGAACTAACTCACCCTAAAAAGGGAGATTTTAAAGTAAATGGGCACCGGTTAAAGCTTTATAACAGTGCACTTCCCCAAGAACATATTCGACTAGAATCATGCCTTCACCTAGACTAAGAGAATATATAGAATAGTATAGTATAGTATTTTGTCTATATAGGAGAATAAAAATTTTAATGAAACTTGAATTAAAAATAAATAAAATACGTAATCAGGAGAAATTACCAAAGAAGAAGTGTACACGGCCATGCACACGCCCGTGTGCATGGCCGTGTCTAGTACACACGGCTGCCCACCCAGCCATGTGAACACCCGTGTCGATACGGCGAAATTAATTGTTTCAAGTCAGAGAAGTACACGGGTTTCCACCAACCCGTGTCCTTGGCCGTGTGTAATATACACGGCTGTCCACCCAGCCATGTGCAAACCCGTGTCAAAACGACGATTTAATTTTTTTTCAAGTCAGAGAAGTACACGGCTTCCCACCAACCCGTGTTCTCTGCCGTGTCCAATCGAGGTTGACCACACGGTAGGGGACACGGCCGTGTTGTTGACCGTGTCCCACCGACACGGGCAGTTTCCCGCGAATTGACCACACGTCTCCTTGAAGGCCGTGTTTCCCGCGCAGAAAGATTCCTCAACACGGGTACACACACGGCCGTGTGTGCACCCGTGTTCGACTTCTTTTTATAGGGGGCCGATTTTTTTTCATTCTCCTCATCACTCCCTCTATCTCCTCCTTCCATTCTTGCTTCCATTCCAGCCGGGAAATCACTTTCCTTCTCCAAAATTCGCGGGATCGTCTCCTTTCTTCGCACTCAACATACGCGGTAAAACTCCTAAGTTATTTCCTTCCAATCTTCTCTTGATCATTTCTATTTTCCTTTCCCTTCTAAATTCACTTTAGATTTATTTTTTTTTATTACTTTCAGATCATGGCATCTTCTCGTAGCCAAGGTGGTCGCCGGCGCCGCCCGGAACTTCAAGCATTATCGACCGAGAGACGCGACGTCGCTCCGCCACTAGCTTTCACAGATCCTATCCACACAAACCGCTATAATCGGCTACAGGCAAAGAAGTATCAGGACATACGATTCATAGACTGGGATGTCCTCGAATCTATAGATCTAGCGGATACTGTGAGGGAGTTGATTTCTGTAGTGGGGTGGCAAGGGTTCTTTGCCATAGAAGAGATAGGATTTAGAGAGCTGACCCTCGAATTTTTATCCACTTTCTATGTCAACCTTCGATCCTGTGTGGCCGATGATGGAAGACCTACAGAGGGGAATATTTCTTTTCGAGTGGGGGGCACATTCTACACACTTTCTCTCTACCAGTTTACACGGTATTTAGGAGTATACGACGAAGCATTCCTCCTTAGTGCCGCCTACTCTGACTTGAAATTTGAACTCCCCAGTCGCGAGCAGGCAGGTGGCGTTTGGCGACGTTTATCTTTCGACACCGGCGCCTACGAAGCAAAGAGGTCTAAGGCCTCCAAATTGGTCTCCCCCGCCGTGCATTATATTCATCACCTTCTTAGCCATACACTGAGCGGCCGGGGCGAAAGCTCCGGTGTTGTGAGTCGACAAGACATTCTTTATCTGCACAGCATGACAGCCCACTATCCTATCCATTTGGGCTATATGCTTGCTCATTTTTTTCTTCATCAGGCGGAGAATTCCCGAGTCGGGTCTATCTGTATTGCCCCCTACATCACGCGTCTAGCCAAGAATATGGGCATCTTTTTACCTCTTCCCCCGATGGCGGTGGTAGCGAAAACTGTGCCTATCACCATGGCCAGTCTTCGAGCCATCCGCCTCGTTACTGCTCGTCAAGGCCGAGGCGGGACTATATATACCATTGCGCCTCGTGGCCTTCATATCCACGACGACGACGATGATGAGGTCGATCCAGATCTCGATGAGCCTCTCATTCCGCCGGCCCGTTCGACGCGTACTCAGGGGGAGTCATCATCTGCCCAGCCTCAGCGACAGTCTCGATTTGCGCAGGAGTTGCAGCGTTTTTATGACCTTCAGCTATCGCCGCGCCTTCAGCGTATCGAGGAGACGCAGCAGCGGACTGAGGATGCCATCTATCAGATCCGGCAGCACATGGGGATCACCAGCCCACCGCGACCAGCTCCTCGTCCATCTCACCCTCAGGATGATCCGACTGATCACGATGACACACCGATGTATTTCTGATATATCTGGATTAGCATATTTGGCTCTGTCATGCATTATCTTTAGTATTGTTGATCGGTATTTCTATTTGTATGATCGATATTTGTATTTGTATTTGTATCATTTTGTATTTGTATGATCGGCATATATATGAAAAAAAAAAAATGTTTTATTTCAGATTTTGTTCCTGTTTCGTGTCGTGATGCTTTATATTCCTGCTCATCAGTTCTTTATCTAGTGCAATTTTTGTCCCCTTGTTTTAATTTTTGTTTGCAATGAGGACATTGCAACTCAAGTCTGGGGGTATGCGGCATTTTTATAATGAGTATTGACAGTGGAATACATGATTATATTTCCTTATACACCCCCTCGAAAAATTTGATTACTTCTCCTTAAGCTTTCATTACTTCACTCATTGGGAATATAACTATCTAATTCACTTTCGCACGCTGATTAAACCGAATTCGTGTTCAAATTTGTTGATTAGTAACTACGTATAGAAATTCATTAGATTACTTTTCTCCATATAATTTGGTTTAAAAAGATTGTCCTTTATATTATTAACTAATAATCACTCCATTTTAGAAAAAATTATTTATCTATACTAAAGTGAGTTGATGAGTGTAAAATTTTGATAATTGCGTATTAGTAGATCAACAATAACAAAAATTTTCTCTATTGGTGTCTAGAACTTACTAGCGATCCTCAAACCTTTTGCACATGGTAATTAGTAAAAGTGGAAATGACTTAGGCCTCCTTTTGGATAGATTGAGCCGTTCAAACCCAAAACCTTAAACATTATACCTTTGCTCACCCAATTTGGACTTTATCCCTATATTTTTGTAATACTCCACCTCTAAAATTCACCAAGGCCAATTTTCACCTAGTAGCACCTATCATTAAGATCATCATGAAATGAAGTTGTTTTTATGAGTTGTATTTCTATCATAGTGATTTGTGGCCTGAGTGAGCGTGTACACCTGCACCCATTCGGAATGATCCCTACTATGAAGTTCCTAAAAGAAAACAAAAACATATAACATAGTGATATGTGGCCTGAGTGAGTGCACACTTGCACTCATTCAGAATGATCCCTACTATGGACCTTTGGTTAAGAAAAAAAAAAGAAAATATAAGGGAATGATAATACGTGCAAAGTCTGGGGGTGCTCTTAAAATATCAATGTATGTTAAAGGTCCTTATCATACAAAGGGCTCAATTGTGATCTAGTTTATTTTGCTTACCCCACCTATAATCACCTATCCTAAGCCAAAACAATACACCACCATACAAGTCCTAAGGATCCAACTTTACTAATTCTCATGAGTGTTATGGAGAGGGTGTGTAAAGGGAAGTGTATGATTATCAATAGGGGGAATTTTTAATTTTTGAAAGACTAATGCATATGTTATCAAGACTGTTAGTTTCTCCTTACAATAGTTATGGATAACTATAATTATAATTCTAAGAAAGAGTGAAAAGTAGTTAAGATATGTATTGGAGAAATTTTTAAGAAAAAGTTATATTTAGAAAAGTCTACTATACTATTTCCTATACAATTGCAGCATCAAATCTCTATTCGAATTCAAAACAATCAGTGTGCGGAAGAAGAATTATGTATTGGTAACCCAATTGTTTGAATTAGTTTGCTTAGGGACAAGCAAACACTTAAGTCTGGGGATGTGTGATGATTACAATTATGGTAGATTTTTATTGTAATAATTGTAATCATATCCGCTGTTTTCTACCTCTTTATTCAAGTAATTGCACTAAATAATTGAGAATTGGTATTGTCATGAATAGTAGAGCATAGTTTAAAGTTGTTACTATTTAATGTATTGAACTTCTCCCTTACTATATCATTTTTCTAATGCAGGTACAACTAGCCAGTGGAACTAAAAGTCTTGGAGCAAACAGGGGAGTTTACGGGGCCAACAGGACTGAACACAGGAGAAGATTTGCTCACACACGGGTAGGAACACGGCCGTGTGCCTACCCGTGTTCCTTCCCAGCTGAAGCAATTTTCCAACCCCCGTGTTTGAAGAACATGAAGAACAACACGGCCGTGTTACATAACACGGCCGTGTCAGTACCCGTGTGATCCAACACGGCCAATGATCCAGCCCCCGTGTCTGAAGAACGTGAAGAACAACACGGCCGTGTTCCATAACACGGCCGTGTCAGTACCCGTGTGATCCAACACGGCCCATGATCTAGCACGTCTTTTCGTGTGGAACTGCCCTGGAACTGCCGACACGGCCTGCAACACGGCCGTGTCGGAACCCGTGTTCGACCATGTTTGCTATTGGACTATAAAAACCTGGAGAAAATTTTATTCTGCACTTTTTTGGATTATTTTGCTTGGAGATTTTTCTGGAGAACGAAAGTGGAGCATCCAAGAGAAGGAAAGCTTGAAGGAGATATTTGTATGCATTTATTCTTTAATTTATCTCTTTTAATCTTGTATCTCTCTTGGTAATCCAACTTTATTTATCTTTTAATTTTCATGAACAATGTGTTTGAACAATTTAGTAATCATGTATCGTTTTGTTTTAATCAATTTCATCGTATTTTATTCGTATATGGACTTGCAACCATTGAGAATTATCCTTGTTATGAATGATTATATATTTTCACATGAATTCCAAATGTCTAGATTGAGAAATTGGATTGTTTGGATGATGGTTAAATCTTCATATTTATGTGTTATTTCTCTTTGTAATTCAAAACTCATGATCGAGAGATATGTTTCTTGGAAAATTAGAATACGAATGAATGGAATTATGGTATTTTAGAGATAAAGTTTCATGAATCCATGTATTAGATAGGGTATTTCATCCAATAAATATTTGAGTATTGTAAATTGTTCGAGAGAAAATTTACTTAACTTAACTTAGATTTTTAAATTGCTCGAGAGAGAATTTGATAATTAGTTTAACCCCTTACAATACAATGAATTTGATAGTCTTGTTATTTCATGATTACTCAAAGTGATTATGTTCATTGAATACTCTTAACTTTCGACTTGAAACTATTTTTATAACTCTCCAATACAATTTTTATCCAAATAGTCATAGTTAGGATTAATCTATGTTAGAACGCAACCTTAAGTTTAGGTATGATAATAGAGAGAGAGTGAGTACGAATAGTTGAAATGACCCTGTGGAATACGATACGAGATGTAGATTTCTCTTATACTATGATTGATAGGTGCACTTGCCTGAAAGATAATTCAATCTAGTTTATGCCCATCTACATAGTTATGATAAAATGTAGAATGAATCCGCATCAAGTTTAAACTTAGCGAAAATATTCATCAGTAGCACTCTCCATCTCCTGCTTCTTGTACAACCTTGCCTCACCCGCTTCAAGCCACGATAACGGCGTGCGACACTTCCTACCATACAGGGCCTCGAAGGGCGCCATTTGTATACTCGCTTGGTAGCTGTTGTTGTACGCGAACTCCACCAAATAAAGGTGGTCTTCCCAATGCTTCCCGAAGTCTAGAACACACATGCGGAGCATGTCGTCCATCGTTCTATTGACCCTCTCGGTCTGCCCATCCGCCTGCGGATGGAAAGCTGTGCTGAACTTTAACTTCGTTCCCAGCATCTGCTGCACCAACCTCCAATCATTTGACGTGAACCGCCCATCGCGATCACTCACAATGCTACGGGGCACACCATGCAGCCTAACAATATTGTCGACATACAATTTTGCCAATCTCTCCACTGGATCATCCTTCCTATGCGGAATGAAATGCGACACCTTGGTTAGTCGATCTACGATCACCCAGATAGCGTCGCTCCCCTTCTGCGACCTTGGCAATCCGTGCACAAAGTCCATAGATATATCATCGAATTTCCACTCCGGTATAGGCAAGGATTTCAGAAATCCTCCTGGCTTTTGGCACTCCGCCTTCACCAAGGCGCACGTTTGGCATTTAGCCACGTACAACGCCACATCTTTCTTAAGCCCCGGCCACCAAAATAGCTTCTTGAGATCACGATACATCTTCGTGCTCCCTGGGTGGATTGAGTACTTGGTATGATGAGCCTCGTACATCAACTTCGCCCGGAGGTTACCCCCACTCGGGACGCACAACCGATGATCCTTTCTTAACAAACCATCATCCACCGAGAACTGGGAATTTGACCCATCCAGAGCGGCCTCCATAAGCTCTTTCATGGAGTCATCTAACTCCAATGCCTGCCGAACCCGGTCAGCCAGGTCATACTGCACCTCTGTCCAGTTTAACAATGCTTTGGCGCTCGTCTGCTTGTCAACGCAACAGATCTCAAGCTCCTCCAACTCCCGCACTAGCCGCTCATCATGCACCGACAACCAGTTGGCTCGGGCGGGAGCCCTGCGGCTCAGCGCATCCACAACTGCGTTGCCCTTCCCGGGTACATAATGTATCTTGAAGGTGTAGTCCCCCAGGAACTCCATCCACCTCCTCTGCCTCATATTAAGGTCCTTTTGATCCAACAAGTATTTTAGGCTCTTGTGATCGGTGTATATATCGACCCTTACGCCGTATAGGTAGTGCCTCCACAACTTGAGTGCAAAAATCACGGCCGCCAACTCCAAGTCGTGCACCGGATAATTTCTTTCATGCACTTTCAGCTGACGCGATCCATACGCGATCACACTTCTATGCTGCAACAACACGCAGCCCAAGCCACTACCCAAAGCGTCGCTATACACCTCAAAGCCCTCGGTCCCACTCGGCGAACTAAGCACTGGCGCCGTGGTCAACTGCCTCTTCAGCTCCTCAAAAGCTTGCACGCACTCTTGCTTCCACAAGAATTTCTGATCCTTCCTTGTCAACTTCGTGAGAGGTAACGCTACCCGCGAGAAGTTCTCTACGAAGCGCCTGTAATATCCTGCAAGCCCGAGAAAACTACGGACTTCCGCGACAGAAGATAACGCAGGCCACTCCCGTATCGTAACAATCTTCGCCGGATCCACCGCTATACCTTCCCCACTTACTATATGACCAAGGAACGCTACCGAGGGTAGCCAGAACTCGCACTTGGAGAACTTTGCGTAAAGCTCATTCCTCCTCAAAGTCTCCAACACCAAATGCAAATGCTTGAAGTGGTCTTCTTCGCACTGCGAGTATACCAAAATATCGTCAATAAAGACGATCACAAAGCGATCCAGGAAATCTCTGAACGTCCTGTTCATCAGATCCATAAACACCGATGGCACATTCGTCAGTCCAAACGGCATGACCGTGAACTCGAAATGCCCATACCTCGTACTGAACGCCGTCTTCGGGATATCACACTCCCTGATCCTCAGCTGATAGTACCCCGACTTCAAGTCCAACTTGGAGTATACCGACGATCTGACTAACTGATCAAAGAGATCATCAATCCTCGGGATCGGGTACTTATTCTTCTCCGTCAGCTTGTTCAACTCTCTGTAGTCGATACACAGCCGCATACTCCCGTCCTTCTTCTTAACGAAGAGGACCGGTGCGCTCCAAGGCGACGAGCTTGGACGCACATATCCTTGCTCCATCAGCTCCTCTAGCTGAACTTTCAACTCTGCCATCTCCTTAGGCGCCAACCTATACGGAGCACGTGACACCGCTTTGGCCCCCGGTACGAGCTCGATGGTGAAATCAATCTCCCGCTGCGGTGGGGCTCCGGGAAGGCTATCCGGGAACACATCGGGGTATTCGCAAACCACGGGGATGCTATCAAACGGGGACTTTGGCTCCACAGCCCCCACTATTGCAAAGAACAGCTCTGCACCAGCACGAACTGCCTTCACCACCTGAAGAGCAGACATCAGTCTCCTGCTCGACCCCTTTAACCCCTCGAATGTAGTCTCCCGCCCTACACCCAGCTTGACCTCCTTCCGATCACAGTCAATCCAAGCTTTCTGCTCTGACAGCCAATCCATTCCAAAGATCACATCGAACTCTACTAGCGGCAGCAATGACGCTAGCAAGTCGAACTCTTGGCTCCCAATGTGAACCTTTACGGCGCACACCCTGTCCGCACGCATCGAGCACCCATTCGGTAGCAGCACATCCAACTTGTCCTTCGCCATCGAAGAAGGGACTCCGATGCGCGATATAAAGCTTTCGGACAAGAAGGAGTGTGAAGCTCCCGTATCGAACAGTGCCCGTGCCGGACTATCGCTAATCACAACAAAGCCTATACAAACAATATTAGGCTAACAAGCAATAGATAACGGTATTAAAGCTAACTTGCTATAAATTAACTCATACCTGTCACCACATCCGCTTGCTTGATGGCCTCCTGCTGGCCCAAGTTATAGACTCTAGGCTGAGTCGGAGCATAGTGGGACGCGGTCAACTCCACCGCTTTGCCCTTCTCCTCGTAGGTAGCTCCTTGTTTCCTTTCGGACTTTGAGCGTCCACTCCAGCAATCACGGGCAAAGTGCCCCGGCTTCCCACACGTGAAACAAGCGCCCGGGGTTCGATTGGTAGTTGTCCCCGAGGCACCTGAAGCAGCTGGACCCGACGTCTTAGCTTTCTTATAGAATTTGCGGTAGCCCGACTTCGACGTAGTCGGTGCCTTGAACTCTGCTTTCTTGCTACCGGATTCCTTCTTTGCTTGGACATTCTTCATGTCCTTCTCCAAGGACCGGGCCGAATTGACCAGGGTCATGAAACCCTGCGCCTTGGGCCCCGACAGTAGCAACCTTAAATCATCTCTTAGCCCTTCATAGAAGCGACTCGTCTTGCGCTCCTCATCTGCGAAGGTAGCGCCGGCATATCTCCCCAACCGAGTAAACTCGTGGAGGTACTCATCAACGGTACAATCCCCTTGCACCAACTTCTGAAATTCGCTTTCTAGCGCAATCCTTTGCGCCGAGGGGAGGTATCGAGCCATGAACAGTCTCGCAAACTCCTCCATCGAAACTTCGGCCAACGGCCTTCCCCGCAACTGATGTAGCTCTAGGCCTTCCCACCATAACCTTGTGTCCCCGTCCAAAAGGAACGTCGCTATAGTGGTCTTCTGCCACTCTTCCGTTTCTGTCGCAGTCATCACCCTATTGACCCTTGAGAGCCAATCCTCTGCTTGGGTCGGGGTTTCTGCGCCCGTGAATACAGGTGGGTGAAAGCCCATCACGTGCTTCAGTTGTCTTTCCGTTACTCTCCTAGGCAACTCTGGCTCCAACACTACTTGCTCAACCCTCCTTTGCTCTGCCGTCTGAAGAGGTACTTGCTCCATAGCAGGAGCGGGCTGCTGCACCTGCCTTGCAGGCTGCGCATTGATCATTGCCATGACCGCTTCTGCCACCAACCTAATGGTCTCGGCAGACGGAGGTGTTGCAGGCGCATCGCTTGGCGCACTGCTCGCCTCAGAACCTAGCCGTTCAGACGGCCCAGCACCACTTCTGGTCACCTATAATCGTGCAAAACACCGATAAGCAACCCAAAAATTACTGCAAACAGCAATTATAGGAACACGCAGGTTCCTCAAACATGTATATTTTCATTCCTAAGTGGACATTCATGGGTTCTTTTCATGTTATAACGATGACGCACGCATGTGCTCACCACCTCTTAAAGTGAATTCGTCCACGAATTCATTTAAGCTTGACTGAAACCAGTAGTCTGATACCAATTTGTAACACCCCTATCCGTCACATAGCATATAGCAGTAGGTCCGGCCGGGGCCCGACGCCATATACTACGGACAGACCGGTTGGTTACGCGTTGAAACCATTCAACCAATCATGTCGTCCTACACAACACCTAGCGGAAGCAAATTATTAAGTTGCAAAAGAAAATAAGAACCCTGCTACAAAGCATGAATGTCCACTACCAACTCAGGAATGTAATCATACACAAAAGAGAACTGGCCTTAAGGCCTTACATTGTTCACTTAACAAAATAGTGTTTTCCAAACTTCGGCACGCAGGCCGGCCATACATGAAAACGGGAAAGATACATAAGCAATTAGGCCTTCGAGGGCCGGCACAGTAACAAGGGCTTTAGCCCGCTATTTCCCACTCTGCTCCGCAGCACCTGCAAGCCACAAACCACCGCCCGGTGGCAAACAATAGCAACGGTCAGCAATGCTGACCAAATTATAACGATCCTGCCCCCAAAATCGGGGTGGCGATGCTCTTTTCCTGCACTTCATTAGTATAGGCAATGCTATTAATGTGAACACACATCAACACAGGCGTAGGCTCGCACGGCCACACACCCCGTGCACTCAGGGCACATTCTCGGCGAACCGGCCAACGTCACGTCAATTCAAGCCATAGACGTTCCCAATCCACCACCGCCTCTTGAACGGTCGTCCATATGAGCATTTTGCCTTCCTGGCCTTGGTCACGGCAATTTAAGCCATAGACCGCCGAAGACCCTCATCCATGCCAACGGTCCTACCGAACGACATAGACTGGGTACGGTTCCTCCTGACCCGTGCTCATATCGCAACGGCAATTTAAGCCATATGCACAGGTCAAGACTCACCGAGTCCCGTTTCCGCCACAACAATCACATAACCCGGTTATGTTCACGTTGGCTCCCCGGCCACCGTGTTGGCAAAACTCGCTTTTGCCCAGTTTTCCGGGTGCACCTTGGAGTTAATCCCCAAGGCTCCCTGATGCAATCTACCACGTAGAAAACCCGAAAAACACCCAAACACCCGGAGTCTTCCCCGGTTCATATGCAATGCAACATCACCGATCCGGCTCTACTTGTCCGGATAGGCTTCACACACAATGCCTATGTCCGTTTTCGCATACGGACTCTACACAAGGGGGACTTCACATATCTACCCCAAGGAACGCTCCAACTCTTCGCTCACTCGCGAGAGCGGGCTTCCTATGCAAAGGAAAAGAGGGCTTCACATGCCCAAGGATGAGAAATCATTACCCTTGCATTCTTCCGCGGCGCCATTGAAAACTATACGGTTGAAAAGCACCGCAACGGCGTCGCCTCCGCGGATCTGGACTCGGATTGCGATTCGGAGCTCCGAAGCTCCTCCGGCGGCCGGATCTTGGACTCCTCCTTCCTCCTTGCTCTCCCTTCTCTCTAAACTCTTAGAGAGAGAATGGCTAAGAGAAATGAGGATTCCCAACCCTAAATCCCGGCTAAAACCACCCAGGAGCAGCCCCCCACCGTCGGATCCAAAGTCAAGGAAACGAACGGCCAAGATTAGATCTGAAATCATAAAATCTGGCCCGAACACGGGTTGGCACACGGCCGTGTGCCTGGCCGTGTAGCTCATTCGCCGTCTCGATCCCGATTGAAAACCAGCACACGGCATGTGACACGGCCTCCGACACGCCCGTGTCGACTGTGACACGCCCGTGTCGACTGCGACACGCCCGTGTCGGGACCCGTGTCACGCCCCCCGTGTGCAATAAATCGACACCTTGCAGTCAGAGTGGTACACGGCTTGTTGACACGGCATGGGACACGCCCGTGTCACATCTGACACGCCCGTGTCTGTGCCCGTGTCACGGCCCGTGTACCACTTCGACGATTCCCTTGAGTGACACGGCCTGGGACACGCCCGTGTCCTAGGCCGTGTCCCTCCACACGACCATCGTCGACCTGAACTGGTCGACGACACGGCTCGAGCTCGACACGCCCGACACGGCCTCCGACACGCCCGTGTCGGGGCCCGTGTCACCTGCACCAAAAACCCGACTTGGCCCAAAAACAATCCCCGTCGCTCCTACGACAAATTGGGGTGTTACATGTGTAAAGGGTTGTAAGCCTTCAACAGCAGTTGTTGCCTTCATTATAGCAGAGAAATCGGTAGCGGTAGAAGGAGACTAATTCCTTCTACAGCAAGTGGGCTCGACTGATATCTACTCAGTCCAGCAAGGTAGACTTAGAGATTCATCTCTGAGTTAGTATTTCAATCTTACTGATTACTTTCTTGTAGGATTCAATTTATCTGAATCTGAGTTTATGGCACTTTGTGCCTGAGTGGTAGGTGACTAATTTGTTATTGAGGTAGGTGCCCTGCTGGGGTACTGAGGTAGGATCCAAGTGTAGATCTGAGTGTAGGGCCTTTTGGCCTAAGGTAGGTGACAAGTGTGTCACTGAGGTAAGTGCCCTGCTAGGGTACTGAGGTAGGATCCAAGTGTGTATCTGAGCTTTAGGGCTTAATTGCCTGAGGTAGGAGAGTGTTTCTCTCTGAGGTAAGATCCAAGTGTGGATCTGAGTGTAGGGCCTTTTGGCCTGAGGTAGGTGGCAAGTGTGTCACTGAGGAAGGTGCCTGGAAGGGCACTGAGGTAGGTACCTATTGGGTACTGTGCTATAAGAGTGATGTAGCACGTTGAGAGTAGGGCCTTGTGCCTGAAGTTATAGCGCTGAGAAGCCTGAGTTGTAGGCCTTAGAGATAAGGCTGAGGTAGGTGGCTTGAGGGTCACTGAGTGTAGGAGCACTGCAGAGCTCTGAGGTAGGATCCCTTGTGGATCTGAGGTAGGGCTGTCCTCCCAGCCTGAGTGTAGGGCTTAATAGCCTGAGGTAGGTGGTCTGCTGACCAATGAGTTATAGGCCCTTGTGGCTGAGAAGTAAGTCTTCGAAGAGACTTAGAGATCTGAGGGATCTGAGGTGTAAGCTCTTTGGAGCAAGTTTTGGAGAAGTGCCTAGTCCAACAAGATAGTTGGATAGGTGGTAGGGAAAAGTGGATGTACCTAATTGGGGAACCACGATAAATACCTGTTTGTTTTGCTGTGTTGTTTGTTCTTCTTTATATTGTAGGTACTAAGGACAAGCTCTAAATCACTTAGTAAGAAAAACAGCAAGAAGAATTAAGAAATTTCAATAACCTATTCACCCCCCCCCCCCACCCAAGTGATTTAGTTATCCTTGAATTAAAGACTTTCAACTCTCCTTTGTACAGCAGATAGTAGGTCGCTTTGTACCGAAACTTCCTTTGATCTTCCTCATTGGCAGGAAGTCGATCTATCGTTAAGAATGTAATGAACAGGTTCTTCTAAGAAGCCCTCTGATCTATCTCCATCATCTACCATTCCTCGATGGACGGTCGAAATAACTTTGTGACTTTTCCTCTAGCGTTGGGATCGTACTTGGCGAGATAGTATGCCTCTAAGTTCTCCTCTCGAGGCACATGCTCGACGAAGAAGGATTGTAAACATCTCATCAAGCCTTTAACCATTGTCAAGTATCTCTACGGAACTGGGTCACGCACCTTAAACTCTCCCTTGATTTGTTATGTGACCACCATCGAGTCAGTGAAGGCCTTGAGATCCATAAGTCCTAACTCCTTGTTGAGACACAAGCCTGTGATCATGACTTCATACTCCTCCTTGTTATTCGTGATAGGGAAGAGGATCTCGACTACTATCTCGATCCTAGTTCCTTGGGGACTTACCAGCATGACTCCTGCTCCTATGGAATTCTTGCCTGAAACTCTATCCACGAACATCTTCCACGAGACTAGACTAGAAAAGACTTGGTCTCCTCCTACCTCGCCTAAGAAGTCAGCCAGAAATTCCACTATTGTCTGGGCCTTGATCATCACTCTTGGTGAATATGAGATATCGAACTCGCTGAGCTTTACGACCCATTTTATAAACCTTCCTAAATGCTCAACTCCATCCAAGATACTTCATAGTGGATGATCAGAGACAACCTTGATGGATTGAGCCTAAAAATATGGGCGGAGCCTCCGAGCCAAAACTTCCAAGGAGAAAACTAGCTTATCTAGGATAGGATACCTTGCCTCTTCTTGCCTCAACACTCTACTCATATAGTAGATGAGAAGCTGCTTCTTCTCTTCTTCTTTGACAAGCACAGAGCTGACTATATCCGCTCTCACTCCTAAATAAAGGAGGAGATCTTCTCCCTCCCATGGGTCTTAGAGTAGAGGATCTTGAGTGAGTTATTACTTGAGCTTTTCAAAAGCATCCTCACACTCTGCGGTCCACTCAAACTTCTAGATGCCTCTGAGAGTTTTGAAAAATGGAGAGCACTTCTTTCCTGCCTTACAGAGTAATTGGTTAAGACCTACCATCCTTCCAGTCAGCCGCTAGACTTCCTTAAAATTCTTCAGGGACATCATCTCCAGAATGGCCTTTACTTTGTTGGGGTTAGGCTCCACCCCCTCGGAGTGAAGAGATGACCTAGGAACTTTTCCCTTCCTTCTCTGAAGATGAACTTTGTCGGGTTGAGCCGCGTCTTGTACTTTTGTAGAGTTTTAAAGGTTTCCATCAGATCCTTTGTGTGCTCCACGGTTCTCCTGCTCTTGACCAGGATGTCATCCATATACACTTCTAGATTCCACCCCTTTTGCTCTTTGAAGAAATGGTCCATCATTATTTGGTAGGTCATGCCTGCGTTCTTAAGAACAAAAGACATCATCTTGTAGCTATAGCTGCCATCGCTGGTGATGAAGGAGATGTCATGACAGTCAGGGGGATGTATCCAGATCTGGTGATACCCTAAAAAAGCATCAAGGAAACTCATCACAAGAAACCCGATAGTTGAATCAAACAACATGTTGATTTGAAGCAAGGGGTAGCAATTCTTCTGGCAAGCTTTATTCAACATCGAAAAGTCTATATATAGTCTTCATCCCCTCCTGCTTTCTTAACCATTACAACATTGGAGACCCAGCCATGATATTGGACCTTCGAAACAAAACCTGCCTCAAACAGCTTCTTCACTTCTTCCCAGATCAGTTCGGCCAACACGGCGGCACATTTCCTATGCTTTTGACGGATGGGTTCCACTTTGGGATCTAGGTTGAGGCAATGGAAGGAAACCCTTATATCAATTCATGGAATCTCCATAGCACTCCAGGCAAAAATGTCCATATTCTTTTGCAGGCATGCAGACATCTCCATCTTCCCTTCCAGCATCAGGGATCCTCAGGTGTTTAACATCCCTGACTCTCCTCTCTTGTAGATCACCTTCGACTCTTCTAGCTCCTCAGTAGCTCTCATCCCTTCTTCCTTCTCTAGCCTCTCTGCATCCTCCATCTAACTGATGGTGTTGACGACATTTAGATAACACTCCTTGGCAGTCTTTGGTTCGTCTCTGACCCGCACTTGGACATCCCTCCATGCAGTACTTCAAGCATTGATGGTACAATGATGGGACCACCTTAAAGTAAATGATGAGGGGTCGTCCAAAGATGACGTTGTAGCAGCTTGGTGCATCAACGATGACAAACCGCATCGGATCAAAGTACCACTAAGGGTTACAAGAAGATTCGCTCCTCCCTCCACCTCTTACATCTCTTAGAGAAGCTAAAGAGGGGCCCGTACGCAGCAAGGATCTTGGATGCTTCCACCTGTAACCCGACGAATGTCCTCTTGAAAATGACGTTCACCGAACTCTCGTAGTCTGTCAGGATTCGGTCAGCTGTGAAGTCCTCGATGTTGGCTTGGATTATGAGGGTATCATGAAAGGGGTTCTCATTCCCTAAAATATCCTCCTTTGAGAAAGTGATCTCCTCCAATGGCGGTAGCCTTTGAGAGGTCGAGGTGATGCTCTTGAGGTAAATCTGGTGGAGACTCCCCTTGCGGGAAGCTCCATGCCCGTCTCCTACGTTGATTACTCCTACCTGCCCACCTCTTGGGTCGTGGACCACTTCCCTACAACCTCCCAAGTCGACAAGGTTTTTGTTCCTCCTCCACCCTGGATCTTGGAACACTATCGGTCCTACTGGGACCTCCTACTTAAATTGCACCCTCTTTGTCGCTCGGGCTTCTAACCTCCTCCTTGCCCCCCAAAAGTTTGGGCATGCCATAGTCCTATGCCTCTCTATTCAATGCAGATCGCAGTAAAGGGGAATCTCCGTCATCTTGTTCATCACAGGCTTTACCCTCTTGCGACACTTATTCCCTTGTCGGGCAATGGCCATCACCTTTTCCTTCATTCTTTCTTGTCTTCTCCCCTATTGGTGGTTATTCCTCATCTCTTGATTTTGGAACTGGGGCCTTCTTGGTGGCCTCTACAGGGGCCGATTCATGGGATATTGGAATCATTATGTGCAACTCTAATTCATCACTCCATAGCCTCGTCTCTCCGTCCAACATAAAAGTGGCTACGCTGACTTTCTACCACTCCTCCATCACCGTTGCCATCATGATTCTCTTAATCCGAGAGAGCTAGTCTTCAACTTGCATTGGGGTTCCAGTCCCCATAAACACTGGAGGATTAAATCTCATCACATTCTTGAGCTGCTTCTCCATCGCTCTTATTAACACTAAAGGCTCTACAGCTACTTGATCTGCCACTATTGGCTCAGCCACGCCAAGAGGCATCTGGCCCAGTTCAGGGGCAGGAGACTGCACTTACCTCCTTGGTTGAGCATTCATGATGGCGAATACAGCTTCAACTACTAGCCTTACAGTTTCAGCAGAAGGAGGAGGTGTAGGCACATCAGATTCAGAATATGTTGTGATCCATCTATAACCGTTCGACTATAGTCGAACTCAGCTCGACGATCGTCGATCTCCCATCGATGATCTCAGAGTATCCTACTCTGAACTGAGCTCGACGATCCACGAGCTCAGGTCGACGATCTCTTGTTTCTCTCCAGTAATCGAAGCTCGACGATAGCCAATCTCTGGTCGACGATCTCTTATCTCTTGTCGACGATCTCTGAACCGAGCCCTATGATTTTATGTTGTCTTCTTCTATCAGTTTTTCAGATCAATCAGAAGTCTTTATTTGGTATGGCTATGGTCAATTATTTTAAGGCAAGATATATTCTGATAATAAATGTTGATACTCCAAGGGATGATAGTCGTATTTCTTGAAGCATTTATTATGGCATTCACAGAATATTGTGTAGAGACAGTTATGGATTGTATTTATGACTACCAGCCATTCTAGCCGTTTGGGCTCCTTATTTCTTGCAGTAAATTATGCCTTGCCTTGGGAATTCAAATTCAGGCCGTTTTTCTTCTCACTGACAGAACATATATCTCAATATAACAAAAGGAGAGAATAAGACAGTACACAAGTCAGTAATCAAATAGAAAGAAAAGAATCTTTTGCTCTTAGTGGATATTGCATGCTTTACTAAGAAGAAGAAGAAGAACTCTCTCTGAACAATTTTTCACCAGTCTTCTTCTCTCTTTAGTATTCAAAGATTCACAGAGAATCTCAACATCAACCATTGTTATCAGATTCAAAAAGGGCTTTACAACCTTTTCACTTTGAATTCCTACACCCAGGGCCAAGCTTCATCTTCCTGGATTCATACAATATCCCAGGGGGAGCTTGGACATTTTATTTAATCCACATAATCTTCTCACTTGTCTGAGAAAGAGAAGATTCTCATATACCATTTTATTTTACCTCCATCTGTACAGGGTTATCTCTCCCTTCAAAAGTGAACTCTTTGGTGATAGGGCACCTGATCAAAAACCGATTGGATTTTGAGCTCCTGATCAAAAGCTCAAAGGGTTTTAAGATCTACCTGAAGCAGATCTTGTGGTGATAGGGCACCTGATCAAAAACCTAAGTCGATTCTTACCTGGGTGGTAGAAGAGTGGATGTAACCAGTTTTGGTGAACCACTATAAATTTTCTTGTATCGTCTGTGTTGCCTTGTGATTTCTTTGTGTGCTGTATTGCTGTGGTAGTCCTTATTTCTTTTCTCTAGTCTCTTTTATTAGTATTTCTATTCTGCAATTAAATTTTTAAATAAGTTTTAAATACTCTATTTACCCCCCCCCCCCCCCCCGCTAGAGTAAGAACCTATCTATCCCCTCACTTTCAATTGGTATCAGAGGGTGTGTTTTTTGTTGAAGGTTGTACAGGCTAACACCTGAACCTAAGATCTCTGATAGATATCTTCTTACTCTATTCCTCTTTGTTATACCATGGCTCAATACAAGGATTTTGCAAGCACCATACCTCCAGTTTGCAACTTGCAAAAGTTTGGAATCTGGAAGGCAATAATAAGATTTTATATGAACTCTATTGATGAAGATATTTATGCTTCTAGCGTAACAGGAGTACCTTTGCCACCAGCTTTCACCCCAAGCACTTCCACAAATATGACTGTAGTACCTCCTCCAGACTACAATGATGCATACAAGAAAGCAAAAATTGCTGATGCAAAAGCCATGGATATACTGGCACAAACAATGTCTGACGACATATTTCAGAAGGTAGCTGAATGTGAATCAGCTAAGGCCATCTGGGATTCCTTAAACCAGATGGTTGCAGGATCAGCAGATGAAAGAAAGGACAGGAGAGCTCATCTCATCTCCTTGTATGAGAATTTTAAAAAGGAAGAAATTGAGCAAGTTTCTGAGATGTATAACAGACTCAGTATCATTGTTAATGAACTGAAAACCCTTGACAAGGACATCTCAGCCACAGAAATAAATGACAAGATTCTTATGTGCTTGCCCAGCTCATGGGACTCTAGAATCTGGCCTATCAGAGAGACTAAAAGCACACATGAGATGACCACTGAATCAGTCTTAGGAAAGCTGAAATCCTATGAATAACTGCTGAAGACAAGAGAAGCTGAGCAAAAAAAGAATGCTACACCAAAAAGGAATGAGCAGAATATTGCTTTCAAAGCTTCAGAAGAATCAGAAACTTCTCCATCAAATGAAGAACTGATGAGTCTCTTTGCAAAGAGATTCTTCAAGATAGGGAGAAAAGAATTTAGAAGAAATCATCAAACAGTGATGATAAACCAAGGTATGATAAAACTCCTTCTAAAGAAATCATTTGTTTTGGTTGCAGAAAAGCTGGACACATTCTTCCAGAGTGTCCAGAAAACAAGCACAAGGAAAGGAGAAAGGAGAAAGACTCCAAGAAGCACTCCAGCAAACCATCCTCCTATAAACACAAAAAGAAGGAGAGAGGATTTGTTGCAGAAACATGGAGTGATACTGAAGAATCATCTTCCTCCAGCTCTAGTGAAGATGAAGAAGAAGCAAAGGCCAACGAAATTTGCTTAATGGCCATCAATGCTTCAGGAAATGTCTCAGAAGAAGAAGAATTTGAAGAATGTTCAGATTGTGATCAGGTATTGGAAGATTTTGACTTTAACTCTGAAGATTTTAAATCAAATTTTAAATCTATATGTAGTGATCTAATTAGGTCTGAGAAGGAAATCAAACTTCTCAGAGATAGGCAAGTTAACTATGACACTTTAGTATCAGAAAATAACAAATTAAAAAATGAAATAGACTTATATAGTGAACAAATCATTTTTCTGAAAATGGAATTAAGTAAGGCAAAATAACTAGAGGAATCATTAAATGGAAGAAGTAAACAGCTAGAAGAAATAACCAGCACACTCAATGCTAGGCTTAATAAAAGTAAGTTGGGATTAGGTGCATCAACTAGTGAACCACCAGTCATCTAGAAAAATCATCTCTCACAACCCATAAAGTTTATTTCAGAAAAAGGAAAGAAAATACAGAGCAAATTAAAAAGGTTAATAAGGTTCTAAAACAAGTTGAGAAAAATAAAGAAAAACAAACAAGTAAGTCTCAACAAAAATCGTCGAACCAAGATCGACGATCTCAGTATTATGCGTCGAACGCCGATCGACGATCTCAGAACCCAGAGCTTGAGTTCAAACAATCTACAAACGGTGATCGACGATATCACTATGTATCGTCGACCAGAGATCGACGATTGTGGAACCCAGATAATAGCTACTATTACGCTGAGAACCAAGGTCGACGACATCAATGCTAGTCATCGAACGCAGATCGACGATCTCAACCTAAATCGTCGAACTCAGAACAGAGTTATCAAAACTTCAATTTCAACACAAACAGAAATCTCAATAAGAACCCTAACTCTAAATCATTTCATCCCTTAACTAACTGGATAATACCACCTAGGAGATTTCATCCCTTAGGCTATAAATGTCAACCTGAATATTCTTATATTTCAAGTTTTAAGTATGAAAAGAATCCAGGACCCAAGGTTACCTGGGTCCAAAATATATAATCTGCCTTCTTGCAGGTGAAGACCTATCCTACCAAACAGGATAGATTGTACATGGATAGTGGGTGCTCCAAGCACATGACAGAAACAAGGCCAACCTAAATAACTACAAGGAAAAGTTGGGTCCAAAAGTTGTATTTGGTGACTCAAGCTTTGGCTAAACAGAAGGATATGGAGAATTCACACTTGGAGATGTCACATTCAAGAAAGTGGCATATGTAAGTGGTCTGAAACATAACTTGATATCCATAGGTCAGCTATGTGATGCAGGTTATGAGGTATACTTTACTGATTCAAAGTGCAATATTTCTTTAAATAACAGCATTTTGTTGTCAGGATATAGGTTAGGCAATATTTACTTAGTTGATTTTCATTCTGCTTATTCAGAAATCTGTTTATTTAATCAGGTTAGCAATAATAACACTTTACGGCATAAAAGGCTAGGGCATGTAAACCTTAGAAACATTGCTAGGTTATTTAGGGACAACCTTGTTAGAGGATTTCCCTCTTGCCCCTACAAGAAGGAAAGCCTTTGCAAGGCTTATCAAGAAGGAACGCAAACTAAAAATAGTTTTAAATCAGTTAATAAGAGTGATTCACCTAGGATTTTATATCTGCTTCATTTGGACCTTTTTGGACCAATTGTTGTACAAAGCCTGGGAGGGAAGTTCTATACTTTAGTCATTGTAGATGACTTCTCTAGGTTCTCTTGGGTTTTCTTCTTGAGAAACAAGTCAGATAACTTCAAGGTTCTTACAGACTTTCTAAAATACATAAAGATTGAGTACTCTACTCAAGTTGTATTGATCAGAAGTGATCATGGCACTGAGTTTGAATCTTTTCCTATGCAAGAATTCTGTGAGAAGGAAGGTATCAGGCATTGCTTCTCTGCTCCCAGAACTCCCCAACAAAATGGGGTAGTTGAAAGGAAAAATAGAACACTCATTGAAGCTACATGCACATTGCTTGTTGATGCTCACATGCCTCTATCCTATTGGGCAGAAGCTGTAAGCACAGCAAATTATGTCCTGAACAGAAGTTTGATACACAAACTTAAGGGCAAGACTCCCTATGAATTACTCAAAGGAAAGAAACCTAAAATAGATTATTTTAGAATTTTTGGCTATATTTGTTTTATTCAGAATAACAACAAAGATTACCTTAGAAAGTTTGAAGCCAAAGCTATAATGGGAATTTTTCTAGGATATTCCCTAGTTAGCAAGGCATATAGAGTTTTCAATAAATCATCTTTGAAAATTGAAGAATCTATTCATATTACTTTTGATGAAGCTAATATGTTTTACAAGGAGAAGGAAGCTTCTACCAGTAATCTCTTGCAGGTACCAAATTTATGTGAGAAATTGAATAAATTGAATTTCACCCAAAAGGTGATATCTCATCCCTCTCCACAGATTGATGAAGATAGTGAAGAAGAATCTCTAGAAACTACTGAAGGCTCTCCAACAGCAAACTCAATTCCACAAGAGGAATTAATTCTTGATGCTGCTGTTGTTGATCAAACTCCATCTCCTGACTATGTTACACTTAGAGATCATCCCATATCTCAAGTGATAGGAGACATGTCAGTGGGTGTGCAGACAAGGCATCAACTCAATGAAGATATGATTCATGCATGTTTCTTATCTCATATTGAACCCTCATCCATTAAAGATGCAGAGCAAGATCCACACTGGATTATTGCAATGCAAGAGGAGCTAAATCAGTTTGAAAGATGCAAAGTTTGGAATTTGGTTCCTAGACCCAAAGGACAGCTAGTAATTGAAACAAAATGGTTCTTCAGAAATAAATTGGATGCTCAAGGCATAGTTATCAGAAACAAAGCAAGATTAGTAGCACAAGGCTACAGGCAATAAGAAGGTATTGACTATGATCAGACCTTTGCACCTGTTGCAAGGCTTGAAGCTATCAGAATTTTCTTGGCATATGCTGCTCACAAGAAATTCAAGGTATATCAAATGGATGTCAAAAGTGCCTTTCTCAATGGGCAACTTAAAGAAGAAGTATATGTGGAACAACCACAAGATTTTATCTCTTCAACTAACCCCTCCCATGTTTTCAAATTGCATAAGGCTCTCTATGGTCTAAAGCAAGCTCCAAGAGCTTGGTATGAAACCCTAGCTAGCTTTCTTTTAGAGCATAAATTTTCTAGAGGCACTGTAGATAGTACTTTATTTGTTAGATATCATCATGATAGGATTCTATTAGTTCAAGTATATGTTGATGATATTATATTTGGATCTACTGATTCTAAACTTTACAAAAGGTTTTCTGACCTTATGCACTCCAAGTTTGAAATGAGTAGCATGGGTGAACTCTCTTACTTTCTTGGTCTTCAAGTAAAGCAAGCTCCTGATGGCATCTTCATATCCCAGTCGAAATATGCTAAGGAATTAGTAAAAAAAGGTTTGGGATGGCTGATGCCTCAGCTAGGAAGACACCTATGGCTTCTAATACAGTAATTGATTGTGATAAAAAGGGCAAACCTGTTGATCAGAAAAATTTTAGGGCCATTATTGGGTCCCTATTATATCTTACTGCAAGTAGACTTGATATAATGTTTGCAATATGTCTTTGTGCTAGATTTCAAGTCAATCCTAAAGAATCTCATTTAATTCTCCTCAAAATAATTTTAAGATGTTTAAAGGGTTATCCTAATCTAGGACTTTGGTATCCCATAGAGTCAGAATTTGAATTAACTTGATATTCTAATGCTGACTATACTGGATGCAGAGTTGACAGAAAAAGCACTTTAGGAACCTGTCAGTTCTTGGGTGATAGATTAGTTTCCTGGTTTTGCAAGAAATAATCTTCTGTGTCTATATCAACTATAGAGGCTGAATATATAGTAGCTGGTAGTTGCTGTTCACAGATCTTGTGGATTCAAAATTAGCTACTGGATTATGGGTACTCTCTCAAAGATTCCACCATATTTTGTGACAGTACCAGTGTCATATCTATTGCACAAAATCTAGTCCTGCATTCTAGAACCAAGCATATAGAAATAAGGCATCATTTTCTTAGAGACTGTGTTGACAAAAATAGGATTAACCTCAAGTTTATCTCCACTGATTTGCAAAGAGGAGATATTTTTACCAAGCTTCTCGATGTGCAAAAACATCTATTCTTTTTGAATCAGCTTGGAATGATAAATGGAATGGATTAATCCTGAATTTTGTCTGTGTGAAGATGTGGTCAACGATCATCGAACGGAGATCGACGATCTTCGAACTCATCTTGAGCTCAATCGTCGGCCTGAGATTGACGACAGCTATGTGTGAAGACAAAAATCATCGACCGGAGATCGACGACTTTGCTTAAGAAAATTAATCGTCGACCTAAGCTCGACGATTGATTTTTCGACTGAGATCAGAGGCCAAAGATATTATTTGCTTATAAATTAAATCTTTGACCTAAGATCGACGTTTTTGTTTTTATCGTCGGCCAGAGATCATCTCTTCATATTCCAAAAACCTATATATAGGTTTCTTCTCGATCTTTGTCCCATGCTTTCATATTTCCCCTCTGCTCTTGATTTTTGCTCTCTCAAGTTTACAGGTTTTCCATGGCGATCTTTGCAGTAGTTCTCGCAGTGATGAAGTTCGACACAGGATTTGATGTCGACTTTGGCTCTTTCAGTCATTGTGATGTTGTGTTTCAGGAAATGCTACAGCTTTGCGACGATCAGGGGTTGAAGAAACTTATGTCTACAAGGATAAAGCTATCTGTTGCTGAGATAAAGGAATGGGTTTACACCTCCTCTGTCAATGATTCTTCGATGATTGGTTCCATCTCGGGATAGCAGGTTACTCTAAACCCTACATCACTTACAGAAATTTTTGAGCTAAAGAATGGAACAGATGATTTGGATCAGGACAGTGCAGAATATAGCAGGATGCTTCTGGAGATGGGTCATGATGAGGGCATTCCATCTAAGTTATTAAAGAAAAACCTATCTGTAGGGTTTAAGTTTCTCGCGGATATAGTGGGCTAGGTTCTGCTAGGCAAGCACTCGGCCCATGATAATATCAACAGGCAGCAGTTTGCCATAATGTCTGCTCTAGTAAACAAGAAGGCCATTTATTGGGCCAGTTTATTTTTCGATTTGATTAAGAGAAAGAATAACAAAAAGAAAGTCTGTCTAGGAAGTATTATAGGAATCTTACTTCAACAGACAGCCCCAAAGCTTTTGGTTTCTCCAACCATAGATATTAATGCCAGCAAAAGGATGGATTCATCTTTGTTCAGAAAGTGGGAGAGGTCAATTCAGAAACCCTCCAGAGCTGGAACCTCCTCTCGCACATCTGAGGACACCAGGGCAGTCACAGCAACTCCTCACCCTATTGATTAAGTTCCCTCCCTTCCTCCTCCACCCCCTGCATCTCCAACCATCCCCAATGTCTCTTCTCACCCTGCCACTGCCTTTCCAACTCCTCCTTCATCTAAAGCCACTCTTTCCTCTCATACCCAGTCTCCTCAACACCATATTGAATCTCAACTCTTCTCTAACTTGTCATCTCCAAATTTTGATATGCTCTCTCCTCACTCTTCCCCTTCTCGTTAACCTAATTCACCAATAAACATTGAAGCCTCACCTCACAACTCTCCTCAAAATTCCCCCATCCATTTCCCCAAAAACTCTCCAATCCAGGATGAAATCATGACAGATTTCACTCCTCCTCCCTCTCATACTTCTGTCTCAACTCAGACTCCAGCTGACTTTCTTCAAGATGATCATATCTCTCTCTCTCTCTCTCATATTCTGGAACTTCTTACTCCCACCCTAAAATCCCAGATCGCAGAGGCAATTTCACCTCTTGCTCAATCTATTTAACCTCTTTCTGCCCTTATCCCTCCTTCTCTCTCTACTTCCTCTGTCCCTTCTTCATCTAAGGGCCTGGTTCAAGTCCTCACTGAAACCAGGCAGGGGGATATGTCCCATGAAGATGTTGTAGGTCCAGTATCAGCAGAACTTTAGGTTCAGATTCCTCCAGCAGAACAGGAAGAAGAAGCTTTTCAAAAGTTTTGTATAGACATAGTTCTATTTTCAGATTTGTTGATGACCGATGAGGACACTGATGTGTCAATCCCTTAGATTTCTAGTGGTTATTATTTTATTAACCCATCTATTGATTTGAAAATTCTTTTACATTCTTTCTCTATATTCAAAACAGTTTGTTTTCAGATGAGGCTATTTCTTTCAGGGCTATGGTCTGTTATACCAGACCCATAAGTCCTTCTGTTATGAAACATCTTCTGCAGAGTAAATCAGCTCCAGCTTGTTCAGACACTCTATCAGTTACAGAATATACAGATATGTCATCCCATATGGATGTTGAGGTTTTGCTTTCTTCAGAAAAGAAGAATGAGAATGATGCTCTCTCAATTGCTGATGATTTACTTGATATAGTGGCCTCAGAAAATTTGGCTTTAGCCCTAGAAACAAGTCTAATCAATCTTTGTGAGCCTATTAGTTCTTATCCCTCTTTGGATGATTTGACTGGTAATGACATTCTGGAAGAAGCCAAAGAAAAGGCTGCTAAGAAGATAAATGACAAGCAAATAAAGGAAATAAATGAATTATATGACAATCCTCAAGTTTTATCTGATGATGATGATTCAGATGATAGTGATTCTAAGAAAAAGAAAGCCTCAAAGAAAATAAAAGCTGCTCCTCAGGCTGCTCCTAAACCAGGAAATACTAATGATACACCTTATTAAATTTTGAAAGGAATTACCCCATACCCTGGCATGGAGAGCTGGATGTGGCAATCCAAGAATGAGAAAAAAGCAAGAAAGAAGAGAAGGAGATATTCTCCACCTCCTCAGAAATTCAGAAGAGGTCCTCCTCCTCCTGCTTCTGGTGCTTCAGGTGCTATCTCTCGAGCTTCTTGTGCATCTTCCCAGCCTTCCTCTTATTCAAGATCATCTCAAAGACATGACAGATCCTCCAGAACTCAGTTTTAGGGAAGCAATAAGCAGCACAGAAGCCGGAGCTCCTTAGAGAAAGTGAAAGAAGTAATTTATCAGAATCCTTCATCTTCTCCTTATCTCCAACAAATTGCTTCAAAGACTCAAATGACAGCTACTTACCCAGTCAAAAGATATGATGAATCTCTCAGATCTAAAGGAAAATATAGTGAGGCTGCCCCTCCTAGTTCTCTCTACTCCCAAAATGATGAACAGCTTAATTCAACATGCTTTCAAGCTCAATCCACTCAGTTCAAAGCAGTCACTGTATTGCCTCCTCAAGAAGATCAGCTACCTGTTGAACAGGAACTTGACTCAAACTTAAGGATGGCTAGACTTTAGGAACTGTGGCCTTTCTCAGATCAGAAAAGTTGTAGAAGAAGGGAAAGATCCATCTTCATTCTCTATTATGTCATCTTTCGGAGAAAAGGAGCTGGATAAACTTCAAGTAAGCAAGAAAGTCTTCAATCAAGCTGATTATATGGCTTTGCATCCAGAAGCAGTTGTGCCCAGAGTCAACTCTTAGACATCTCTTTTTGGGCAAGACTTGATGACATCCAAGAAGAATGCACCAAACCCAAGCAGGAAGATAATTTTATCAAAACCTTCATCTGGCTCTTCATTTGATAAACCATAGTTTATGTTATTTGTTTAATGATTAACTGATTATATACAATGTACTGCTATAACATATCTGTTGATGGTATTTTATTCCTTCAGATATTTATGGTCTTTGCATTTCATTTCTTTTCAGTTTTGTTTTTGAGTGACCTCACACAAATAGGGGGAGATTGTTGAAACCTCTGTTTTTTTTTGTGCTAGGTTCACTCTTAGGTTGTTTAGACCCTCTTGTATAGTCAGGGTCTTTGTCTTTAGTCTTAGTAAAATCCCCTTTAGATCAGGTTTGGGCAGACCAACTTTGCTTTGGACTCAGATTCAGATTCAAAATATGTTGTGATCCATCTATAACAGTTCGACTATAGTCGAACTCAGCTCGACGATCATCGATCTCCCATTGACGATCTCAGAGTCTCCTACTCTGAACTGAGCTCGACGATCCACGAGCTTAGGTCGAAGATCTCTTGTTTCTCTCCAGTAATCGAAGCTCGATGATAGCCATTCTCTGGTCAACGATCTCTTATCTCTGGTCGACGATCTCTGAACCGAGCCCTACGATTTTATGCTGTCTTCTTCTATCAGTTTTTCAGATCAGTCAGAAGTCTTTATTTGGTATGGCTATAGTCAATTATTTTAAGGAAAGATATATTCTGATAATAAATGCTGATACTCCCAAGGATGATAGCCGTATTTCTTGAAGCATTTATTATGGCATTCACAGAATATTGTGTAGAGACAGTTATGGATTGTATTTATGACTGCCAGCCATTCTAGCCGTTTGGGCTCCTTATTTCTTGTAATAATTATGCCTTGCCTTGGGAATTCAAATTCAGGCCGTTTTTCTTCTCACTGGCGGAACATATATCTTAATATAACAAAAATAGAGAACAAGACAGTACACAAGTCAGTAATCAAACAGAAAGAAAAGAATCTTTTGCTCTCAGTGGATATTACATGCTTTGCTAAGAAGAAGAAGAAGAAGAACTCTCTCTGAACAATTGTTCACCAGTCTTCTTCTCTCTTCAGTCTTCAAAGATTCACAGAGAATCTCAACATCAACCACTGTTATCAGATTCAAAAAGGGCTTTACAACCTTTTCACTTTGAAGTCCTACACCCAGGGCCAAGCTTCATCTTCCTGGATTCATACAATATCCCAGGGGGAGCTTGGACATTTTATTTAATCCACGTAATCTTCTCACTTGTCTGAGAAAGAGAAGATTCTCATATACCATTTTCTTTTACCTCCATCTGAACAGGGTTATCTCTCCTTTCAAAAGTGAACTCTTTGGTGATAGGGCACCTGATCAAAAACCTATTGGATTTTGAGCTCCTGATCAAAAGCTCAAAGGGTTTCTAGATCTACCTGAAGCAGATCTTATGGTGATAGGGCACCTGATCAAAAACCTAAGTGGATTCCTACCTGGGTGGTAGAAGAGTGGATGTAACCAGCTTTGGTGAACCACTCTAAATTTTCTTGTGTCGTCTGTGTTGCTTTGTGATTTCTTTGTTTGTTGTGTTGCTGTGGTAGTCCTTCTTATTTCTTTTCTCTAGTCTCTTTTATTAGTATTTCTATTCCGCAATTAAATTTTTAAATAAGTTTTAAATACTCTATTCACCCCCCCCCCTAGAGTAAGAACCTATCTATCCCCTCACTTTCAGAAGACATGAGTGAAGGCAGTTCACTCAACATCTCTTCAATAAAACAGGCAAAGGCAGAAAGCATTGAGTGAAGACAACTCACTCAACGCCTTAATACAGAGAAAATCAATTAAGTCCAGATGCATTGAGTGATGAAGGCTCACTCAATGCCTAGTTAGTTAGACTACAATTGTCGATATTCGTTGAGTGATGAATGATCACTCAATGCCTTGTGGTGTAGAATTATGCCCAAATATTTTGGCATTGAGTGACAAGTCTTCACTCAATGCTTATGCATAATTGTCTGTATTTGGCTAAGTCCACAGGTGCTGATTCATGATAATATCAGCAGGAATTCAAATGTTACGGGAACGGAACAGAAGACGACAAATGGCATCGCTTGCCTGTTGTACAGCAATTAATGCAAAAGATAAGTTGCAGCTACCAACTCTAGGTGGTCCCACTTCTCAAAGAGCCGTTGGAAGGCGGGATATAAAAGAGGTATTCCAAGGAAGAAGAAATTAACTTTGGAAATCCAGAGCTTCATCTTCTTCCTCTCAACAATGTTGCAGAGCTTGAAGAAATTATTTTGGCTGTTGATCTAAAAGTTCATGATAGTTAGTTATTGTCATTTACACCTTCAACAACAAGATCAGGGAGTTATCTCTCTGAGTTAGAAGGAGGAACAGAGTAAGCCTTAGCTACAGTTACTTCACAGCTCAAGCAGAACATTCTTGAAGATTCATTCTTGGAGCTGTGAAGAGGATAGGACTAAGTAATCTCAGTTCAGGAAGAGGCAGACTCAGAGATATCTTCTCTAGAGTTATTCATCATCAACTACCAACCCTTCATCTGTAGGATCTTAACTGATCTGAGTGTAAGCCTAAACTATAAAGGCTGAGGTAGGATCTTATCTATAGATCTGAGCTGTATGGCCTTTATTGAGTTGTTGGATTCTGGTTGAGAATCTGAGTTGTAGGAGAGTTTCTCTATGAGGTAGGATCCAGTGGTGGATCTGAGTGTATGGCTAACCTCCTAGCCTAAGTATAGGTCTTTGAGTTAAAATATGAGGTAGTTGTTCTGGAGCAGATCACTGAGTTGTAGGAGAATATTTCTCTGATTGTAGGGCCTTGGGCCTGAGGTAGGACTTAGAGGAGTCTGAGAGATCCCGAGGAATCTGTGTTGTAAGCTCATTGAGCTGAGTTTGAATAAGTTGGCTTTGTCTAACACACTGTTATAAAGGTGGGAGGGACAGTGGATGTATCCGGACCATGGGGAACCACTATAAATACTTTGTGTGTTGTTGTGTAATCTTGAAAGCTAATCTAAATTACAATTCACATAAGTAAAAGATTGACATAAAAGACATATAAAACCTATTCACCCCCCTCTAGGTGTTTAGATACTCTTGAAAACAAAGTCTTTCAAGTAGTATCAGAGGGAGGTTGTTCAAAAAAGTCTTAACAGTCTGAACAGATCTCTAAGAGTAGCTATAGATTATCTTTATGAGTTCAGGATGAAACCATAAATAGTTGGGCTCAATGAAGCTTCCAATCTGCAAGAAAGGGAGCTTTGAGATTTGGAAGGAAAGAGATTGTTCATGGAAGCATCTGATCCTAGAATTTAAAAAACAATATGAGAAGGACCCTTCATCCCCATGAAGGTCTCAGTTCTAGATGCCAATGTCCAGACACCTAAGAAGTTTTCTGAGAAAACCAAGGATGAGGTCATCTTGGCTACTTTGGACAAAAGGGCACAGGACATCATTGTAAGTGTCATTAATGATTCTACATTCTAGAATCTTATTCACTACAAGACTTCCAAGGAAATGTGGGACACCTTGATTGTCTACATGGAAGGCACTGAAGAAGTTAGGGATGACATGAAATCCCTACTCAATCAGGAATATGAGGCTTTCAGATAGAGTAAGAAGGACATCATAGCTGAGTGTTATGAAAATTTCTTCGAAGTGGTGAATGAGCTGAGGACCTATAGGAGGGTCTTATGCAATTATGAGCTGAATTATAAGTTCCTAAGGTCTCTAACCAAAGATTGGGACACAAAGATATGTGTCATCAGAGAAGTATCCATGCTATCTGAAACTCCTCCCCACACATTATTTGGAAAGTTGTTCTCCTATGAGATGCATCTGTCTGCCAGGAAGGAGGAGGAGACCACTATTAGATCCCAAGCCAAGGAGAAGATAGTGGCCTTCAAGGCTGATAGCTCTAAGATGAGCAAGGAGAGGATTGCTTCTCCCCCAAGAAGGTCTGATGATTCAGACAGCTCTGAGTCAAGTTCATCTAACAGTAACATGTTAGATGGAGAATTTGATGCCTTCTCAAGGCAGTTCCAGAAGATGATGAAGAGAAGGCAGTAGAAGAACAAACCTTCCTTCTCTTCACAGAATAAGAGAAGAAGTTCTTCAAAGGAGACATGTATGATTCCAAACCTAGTAAACATAGTTCTTTTAAAATTATTTGTTATTATTGTAGCAAGCCTGGGCATGTCATTGTTGATTGTCTAGTCAAAAGAAAAGAGACAAGTAAGAAGGAGCATCACTATTTGAAGGGTAAGAAGGAAAAGACCTTCATTGACAAGAATGAGAAGAGCTAGAGTCAGAGTGACTCAGCATCTTCAGATTCTAAAGAAGAAGAAGAATAAGCCTATATTAGACTATTTGATGTTGTTGCTAATGAAGAAGATGAGGACTATCCTGCTGTAAGGATAAGTATTGGGGCCCCTCTATTACACTCAGACAGTGGCACTGAGGTGGATGAAGATGATAATAGTAGCTATAGACTCATGGCCATGATAGATGGGGAATCCATCCAGGATTAGCTTGGTCCAAATAAGGTATATTCTCTGTCTAGCTCCTCCTCTGAATCTAACTATGAGACTAGTCCCAATTCTGAGGCTCCTTTATCCTGTGATGAACGTGGCTCAGAATCTGAGGAAGATGTTAATAAATTGATTGAAAATTATGGGTTGATATTGGATACTCTGAAAAAGAGCAAGAATCTTGTCAAAAGACAATCCAAGGAAATATCTCTCTTTGCACACTGAGTCAGCTTTATTGGTGAGCCAGATGAGCAGACAGATATCCCAACTCAAAACCATCACCATTATCCAAGGTATAACCATTAATGGTAAGTTCTCTTTAATTAAAGATTTGGAAGATAAGCTCTTCAAAGAGAGGATGCTAGTGGCTCAGTACTCCAAGCCTAAATTAGTGTTGCCACTCATTAATACCTTCACCTCCCAAATGAATAAGAAGGGACTGGGGTACATTGAAAGGAACACTGGAAGAAGAAATTGGAGGAAGGGCAAGGCCCCTATTCAGCCTGCTATCTCCTTTAAGAAAGTTGTGTTGCCATGCAACAGATATGACCAAGAAAGCATATATAGTTACTAGTTAGATGGAAGATACACTAGTGTGAACAAAAATGTTCACAACTATAGTGGAAGAAAGGGCATGGGTTTGAGTGCCTTTAAGGCTTCCCATTAGGAAATTTAGATATCCCATTATGGACCATTTGTTTTTGGTGCACCAGCCCCTACACCCAAGAATAAGGCATTGGCAAATAGTCAAGCTCCTCTAGCAATGACTCAGACCAAAAGTAAGTCAATCAATAAGCTTGACTTGTCTATATCTGATGCAATCAACAGCTTGTTTCTACAAAGAAGACTACTATTAGTGGCATTCACAGTAAGCCAAGTACATCTACTAGCAGACTCACTTTCAGTCAGATCCTTGCTAAAAGAAATATGTAGAGGGTTGTTGCTCTCCCTTCTAAACAGTCAGCTGCTTTCAGCTTGTCTACAAGAGCTGTTCAGAAAAGGAGAGACAATATTCGTGAGTGTTAGTGTTGTGGAAAAGTGGGTCATTTTGCCATAGATTGTTGACATAACCCCAATATGCCTAGTTCTAGGGCAAGTCTACCTGTTAGAAATGCTGTAGGCAGACAAGCTCATTTTCAGACTAACTAGAACCAAGGACCCAATCCCTTTTGGGGTCTTAAGGTAAACTAAATTGTGGTGGCAGGTTAGTACAAGTACCCATGCACCAATATAATACATGGACAGTGGATGTTCCAGGCATATGACTAGAACAAGGTATCGTCTAAAGGAATACACTCCTGTAAAGAATGGGCCTAAGGGTATCTTTGGAGGCTCAGACAAAGGAGTCACCAAGGGATATGGTATGATCACCAATGGCATAGTCACAATCACAAAAGTGGCTTATGTGGAAGGGTTGCAGCACAACCTGATTAGCATAAGCCAACTATGTGAGCTTGGCTATGTCATTGTATTCTAAAAGGATGGGTGCCAAATTATAAGGTCGAGTTACCAAGAGTTCATTTTGACAGGCACTTGGAGTGGGAATATTTATTGTTTAAACTTCTTGTGTTTAAGTTTAGACACTCTTATATGTCTGGTAGCAAATGAGAAAGTCTCATACTGTATGCAATGACACAAGAGACTTGCTCACTTGAACTACAAGTCAATAAGTAAGCTCTTTAGTGAAGAGCTATTTAGAAATGGTCCCACCATAAGATGCACCAAGGAGAACATTTGCTCTGCATATCAAAAGGGCAAGCAGACTAAAGCATCCTTTAAGAGCATTGGTGCCAAGGATTTTGTGAGGTGCTTATACCTCCTGCATATGGACTTGTTTGGTCATATGTCAGTTCACAGTCTAGGTAGGAAAGTCTACACACTTGTGATAGTTGATGACTTCTCCAGGTTTGCTTGGGTGTTCTTCTTGAAGAAAAAGTCAGAAAACCTGACCTTTGTTAGGCAAGTTCAGAATGAAAAAGACAGCTCTGTGGTGAAAATCAGAAGTGAACATGGTACTGAATTTTAGTTTGAAGGCATAACAAAGTTCTATGAAGATCAAGGGATTCACCGGGAATTTTCTTACATAGAACTCCCCAGCAAAATGGCATAGCTGAGAAGAAAAAATAAAACTCTCATAGAGGCTGGCAGGACCCTTCTTAGTGACACTTCTCTCCCAGAATATTTTTTTGTTGAGGTAGTGAACACTACATGTTATGTCCAAAATAGGGCCTCTATCAACAAGTACAATAAGAAGACTCCCTATGAGATTATGAAGGGCAGAAAACTAAATCTAACCTATCTCGGTTTCTTTGGTAGTAAATGCTTTGTACTCAATAATGGAAAGTTCCATTTGACCAAGTTTGCTGCCAAATCCTATGAAGGGATATTTGTTGGGTACAGCAATCATAGCAAAGCATATAGGATATACAACTTGAAAAATCAAGTTGTAGAAGAGTTTGTTAATATAGTCTTTGATGAGTCATCAATGATTAACAGTGAGCTGCCCAGCTCCTCTAGATCTGTAGGTGTAGAGATTAAGATGGACAAACTAACCATCAAGGACATTTCTCCAACTACCCTAAAAGAAGATGATGGAGTATGCATTCTAGAAAGAGATCAAAGTGCACCTGTTATGGATGAAGATCAACAAGATCCAGTCAATGAAGTTCTTGATGTTGAAGTAAGAATGCCTCTAGCAGTCAGGCACTTAAGGGATCATCACACAGATCAGATAATTGGAGATGCTAGCCAAGGGGTTACAACAAGGAGAAAAAGCCTGAACATTGCAATGTACTATAGCTTCCTGTCTCAGGTGGAACATAAAAGGTTTGAAGATGCCAACATTGATCCATTTTGGATTGTGGCTATGCAAGAGGAACTGAACCAGTTTAAGAGATGCAAGGTCTGGAAGCTAGTTCCCAGACCACAAGAACATAACATCATTGGAACCAAGTGGATCTACCGGAATAAGCTTGATGAAAATGGTGTTATAGTAAAGAATAAAGCTAGATCGGTAGCCAAAGGATATAGACAAGAAGAAGGTATTGATTTTGATCAAACCTTTGCTCCAGTAGCTAGATTGGAATCCATTAGCCTATTCCTTACATATGCTGCACATAAGGGATTTAAGGTCTACCAAATGGATATCAAATCAACTTTCCTTAATGGTGACTTAAGACAAGAGGTCTATATTGAGCAACCCTCAGGTTTTGTCAATTCTAACTCACCTGATTGTGTTTATAAGCTTAGGAAAGCATTGTATGGGTTGAAGCAAGCCCCTAGGGCATGGTATAAGACCCTATCTAGTTTTCTCATTGAGAACAAATTCTCAAGGGGAAAGATAGAAAATATATTATTCCTAATGGAAGTCAAGGGCAAGATCATCCTAGTCCAAATTTATGTAGATGACATAATATTTGAGTCTACTAATAATAACCTCTACAAGAAGTTTGCTAAACTTATGTAGAGGAAATTTGAATTGAGGAGTATGGGTGAGCTCAAGTACTTTTTGGGCCTCCAAATAAGGCAGACTGAGGATGGATTATCCATTTCTCAGTCTAAGTTCACTAATGAGTTAATAAGAAAATTTGGAATGGAGAGTGCCTCCATAATGAAAACTCATATGGGGTCAAGTGTGTCAATAAACAAGGATGAGATAGGAAAACCTATTGATGAAACCCTGTATAGAGGCATAATTGGCTACCTCATCTATCTTTCTGCTAGTAGGCCAGACATTATGTATGTTACATGTGTTTGTGCTAGATACCAGACTTGCATTAAGGAGACTCATTATTCTGCAACTAAAAGAATTCTGAGATATCTGAAGGGCAGTAAAATACTTGCATTATGTCAGGTCTACTGGCAATAAGATGGAGCAAGAATCCAATTATGCTTCTGTACTTGGTTTCATCAAAAGGTTTCCCTTTCTTATCCTTGTCCAAAGACATAGTTGAACCCATTGGAGTCCTCATCGAGGTTACATTCTCTATTCTGAATTTCTTAACTCCTTGGTGAACTTCGTCTGAGTGATGAAAATTCCATCTTCAGATTATTTCACATGAAGTCTTAAGAAATACTTCAGCTCTCCATACTGCTCATTTCAAACTTTCCTTGCATAAGTTTAGAAAACTTCTTGCAATGGTTATCTTCTGTAGAGCTGAAAATAATATCGTTGATATAGATTTGCATTAGCAAAATCTTACCTTTTACTTCCCTAAGAAATAATGGTCTGTCGATTTTTTCTCTTGTGAACTTGTTCTCAAGAATAAAGCTAGACAGCGTCTCATACCAAGCTTAGGGAGCTTGCTTTAAACTATAAAGATCTTTGTTAAGAAAATAGGCATAGTCAGAGAAAGTATAGTTGACAAAACCTTGGGGTTGTGCTATGTATACTTCCTCTTTCAGATTCCCATTGAGGAATGCTGACTTTAAGTACATTTGATAGACTTTGAAACCTTTGTGAGCAGCATATGCCCGAAACAACCTAATTGCTTCGAGTCTTGCCATTAGAGCAAATGTCTGATCGAAGTCGATCCCTTCTTCTTGTCTATATCCTTGTGCTACAAGTTTGGCTTTGTTCTTTATAATGACTCCATTTTCATCTAACTTGTTTCTGAATATCCACTTGGTGTAGATAACATTCCGTCTTATGGTCCTGGGCACTAACTCCCAGACTTTACATCTTTCAAACTGATTGAGCTCCTCTTGCATTGCCATGATCCAAGGGACATCCTTGTTTGCTTCTTCAAACTTATTTGGCTCAACCTTAGACAAAAAACTAAGATGTAGAATTTCATTAGCAGTACCTCTACTAGTTCGAACACCGTCGCCTGACTCTCCAATAATGTGATTAGCTGGGTGATCTCTTAGATGTCTGAACACTAGATTTCTTCCTATCCCACAAGCAGGTTCAACCATGTCCATTGCATCTCCTATAGGTTGAGGTTGTTCTTCTTTTAGTAGCTCTTCATCCACCATACTTGGATCCACGACCTTGACTGAGCTTGGTACATCTTCCTTGATTGTTTCTTCCAAGCTTAGTTCTTTGAACCTGGTACCTACATCTACACCAACCACACTAGACGAGCTGCTATGTAATATGCTTGTCTCATCAAATACAATATTTATAGACTCTTCTACTACTAGAGTTTTCTTGTTAAAAATTATATATGTCTTACTATGGCTACTATACCCTACAAAAATACCTTTAAAACATTTTCACTAAATTTCGTGCGGTAATACTTCTCATTATTAAGTATGAAGCATTTACTGCCAAAGATTCTAAAGTAGAACACAGTCAGTTTTCTGCCCTTCAATGGCTCATAGGGAGTCATATGATGGTTTTTGTTGATTAGAGCTCTATTTTGTACTTGACAAGTTGTGTTGACTGCTTCGACCCAGAAGTACTATGGTAGTGAAGCATCATTCAACATAGTCGTACATGCTTTAATGAGGGTTCTATTCCTTCTCTCGGCAACTCCATTTTGTTGTGGATTACGTGATGAGGAAAACTCATGAAAGATATCTTGACTTCCACAAAATTTTGTCATGGCACCAGACTCAAATTCTATTTCGTGATCACTTCTGATTTTGACCACTAAGCGGTTTAATTCATTCTATATTTGCCTAATAAAATTGGTGAAAGCTTCAAAGGCGTCTGACTTGTGTTTTAGAAAGAACACCCAAGTAAAATGAGAGTAGTCATCAACAATGACCAAGGTATAAACTTTACCTCATAAACTATGAATTGGCATAGGACCGAATAAGTCCATATGAAGTAAATACAAATTTCTAGAGGGGTCTTTATCAGAAATACCCTTGAAGGTAGCCCTTATCTTCTTACCCATCTGGCATGCGTGACATGAACTCTCCTTAAGTCACTTAATGATGGTGGCATCACGCACTAAGTTGTGAGAAAATAGCATATTTATAGTTTTGAAATTAATATTTGCTAATCTCTTGTGTCATTGATTACAAAGAGACGCACTATCTTTTGCTAAAAAACACACTGATGTGGAAGTGTCTAAACATAGAAAATTCAACCAAAAAAAATTTCTACTCTGAGTGCTTGTTAAGACTGTCTCTTAATTAGAAGATGATTTTATCAGGCACTTATCCTTGTAGAAATAAACGATATAGCCTTTGTCACATAGTTGACTTATGCTGATCAAATTATGTTGTAATTCTTCATCATAGGCCATGTCTATAAAAGAGATTATGTCGTTGGAAATTATACCGTAGCCTTTGGTAATTCCCTTGTCAGACCCTCCAAAGATAACTTTTGGTCCATCTTTGACTGGGGTAAATTTACGTAGTAGGCTTCTAGTCCCAGTCATAAGCCGAGAGTATCCACTGTTTAGATACCAGATTGGAGTTCTATTGGCCTTTGGGCATACCTGCAATCATAAATCATTTTACCTTAGGAACCCAAATCAATTTGGGTCCTTGGTTCCTTGTTAGCCTAACACCACTAGGAATATTAACATTGCGAGTGGTCAGTCTTGCATTGTTAACTCGCGGAGTTTCAACATTTGTAAGGTTAAACCAATAATCTATGCCAAAATGACTAATTTTGCCACAATACCAACAATCAAATCTGTTGTACCTTCTCTTGTACTCCTGTTTTACCTTTTGAATTTGAGGTCTAGTAGGGGCTACATACTTGGAGGTGGAAGCCTCTTAATTGTAGCATGCACACCCCATCTCAGTCACCTTAGCCTTGGGTTCAATAGGTTTGGCTTTCGGCACCTTCTTAAAATTTTGTCCAAGAACATAGGGACCGTGCTCTTTGAGAATTATCTCTTCATAAGGTGATTTAAAAACACTCGCACAAAAGTCTCGGGGATGGGTCCATCCTTGATAGGGCTTTTAAGGCTCCAAATAAGTAGGCCTAGCAAAGTGAACAAAGGATGACTCAAGGTAAAATTTGTTCGTCAGGAAGATTACCTTCTTGAATGAGGTTTAACCTTGTGGTTCCTTCCCTTTGTCTTTTGTGCTGTCTTTCTTAGTAGCTTTACCTCTTCCAGTAATGTGGCCAAGACCACTACCCTTCTTAGGATCAGAGAACTCATCAATGAGGGGAAGAATGGTCTTTAGTTTCGAGTAGCTTTTTACCGGCTTCCTTTCCACCAAGAGCTTTTCTTCCATCTCATCTATGAACTTCTACTTTTGATTTAACAGTTCAGCGGGGCCTTTCAGTTCTTCTCGCAGGGAGTGAACTTCATTCTTGAGAGGATTTAATTTAGCAATTTCCTCCCTCGGGTTTGATTCCACTTCCTTAAGAGAAGCAATTTCTTTTAATTGCTTTTTGATAATCTTATAGCAATTGTCAAAAGCTTTCAAAAGTTCTTGATGCTGAGCCATCAAGTCTGATTCATCTTCCTCAGAAGAGTAGTCTTCATGACCATTAGTGGAATTTTCGACTCAGAGAGTATAGTGTGCTAGTTTACCTTCTCGTAAAACTCAGAGTCGCCTACTTCCTCATCTGATCGATCCATAAGCCTGAAGTAGGCTTCTTCATTTTTTGAGCTTCACTCACTTGAGTCACTACCGCTGAGAGTCTTGGACTTCTTTGCAACGAAGCTCTTCTCTTCCTTTCTCTTACCTTTGAAGAATCTCTTCTCTTCCTTCTTGGAACCTTCCTTCTTCTTGTAAGGACACTCTGCAATTATGTGTCCTGCCTTGTTATAACAATAGCAAACAACGTCAGAGGAAGAATGTTTGTTTGGTTTTGATTTTTACCTATCCTCTCAGTTGTAGTTCTTCTTGGAGCGATCACATTCCCGATGTGATCTTCTGAAATAAGAGGAGAAGGACTGATTTTTCATTTGCCTCCTCTTATTGAGCAATCTCTTAAACTGCTTGGAGATGAGTGAGAACTCTCCATCAGATAGCTCAAAGACTGGCATGGTTGGCTCAGAGTCTTTTGGAGTATCTGGAGCTCGTGTCCTTACTGGTGACACAACTTTAGATTTTCTCGAACCTTCAGCTTCCAAGGCAATTGATTTCTCTCTGCTTAAAGTTCTGCTGATTTGCGCCTCTTTCTTTCTTGTATTCATTTGAAGTTCGTAGGAGAGAAGATTTTTGAAGAGATTATGGGGGTCAATCTCCGGAAGCTTCCCCAACTCCCTAATGGATACAACTTTGGTATCCCACTCCTTTGTTAAGGATCTGAGGAATTTGTCATTTAGTTCACCATTAGTGAAGGTGCGACCGTAAATTCTGAGCCCGTTGACGATCTTGAAAAATTTCTCGAAGTTATCAGCTATGGTATCATTTGCACCTTGCTTGAACGCTTCGTACTTTTTATTCAACAAAGATCTGTGATCATCTCGAACTTCCTCGATTCCTTCCATGAGCATAACAAGACAGTCTCACATCTCCTTGGCAGATTTGTAGTGGAATAAGTTTTGGAGCATCAAATCGTCCACCGCACAGGCTATTATATTCTTCGCCTTCTTATCCAACGAGACCAAGGCAATTTCATCCTTAGTCAAGTCCATCGTCTTCCTTTGGAATCATGATTGCAGGATTCAAAGCAGAGGCTTGTGTATAATGTGGGGTCCTTCTTCGACAATCTGAAATATCCTGGGATCTACCGCTTCCATGAAAAACCTGACTCGTTCTTTCCACATAGGAAAGTTCTCTTTAGTGCATACAGGTAATTTTATTGAAGACATATCCTTGCTTTTTTCCATCGCAACCAAGCGGGATCTCTACACAACTAGATGAGAGATCTTGTTCAAGGTGTTAACCTTATGCCGAATAATGACCCTTTGATATAAATTGAAAGTATTTAGTGTCTACATAAATCACCTAGAGGGGGTGAATAGGTGATGTCTGTGTTTTTTCGCTGAATAAAAATAACTTAAAAATTAAAGCACACAGAACACAGAGATCTATAGTGGTTCCCCGAGTTGGGTACGTCCACTGCCCCGCCTTACCTATCTACCACAAAGGGCTAGATTCAACTACTTCACCTTTCTCTGATTTCAACAAATCTTACACCTTAGAGCCTCAACTCTTACAACTCGAAGAGAAAGCTCCTACCACTCGGAGAACAACCTGTCCTACAACTCGATCCACAGACGGATCTACGACTCGATCCAAAAGCGAATCTACAAATCGGAGGATTTCTTGGTCACGCAACTTGCGTCGGTCGAGCGAAAGTCGCGTCTGATGTACGTGGTCGACAGAATTTCTTGGTCGGGAAAAATTCTTGAGTTTGAGTACGATTAGCTCGATTTGGGTTTGAGAATAAATCACCCTAAATATATATAGATATCTTCATTTGCAACGGCTAGAAAAGTTATTGCATGCTGGAAAACTCGCGGGTCACTATACATGGCTGTCGGCAATAACGAACCGGATTTGGAAATCGGGAAGAAGAAATAACCCTAAGTAATATTCATAGAGTATCGTCAAGTATAGTTAAGTATACTCACCGAACAGCAATGAAATTCGACGAATTTTACTTTGAGAAATTCAGCGCAATTGAATCTTAACACTCGACGCCATGCAGAAGAATCACTCGACGAATTCGATAAATATCGGTTAGTATACTCGACAAATTCGACGCCTAACCAAGTTATATTTGACGAATCCGACATATAAAATCCAGAGAAGTAAAGTCGAAATGACTCGACGAATTCGGTGTGTATGGACATGTATATTTGACGAATTCGGCGAGTATCGATAGATACATTCGACGAATTTGACGAGTATACACGATGATACTCGACGATTTTTACTTGACCGATTTTACAACTTACATAAATTTTACCCTAAGTACAAATGATGAATTCGATGAGTGCTAGTAAGTATATAAGACAAATTCGACGAGTATTATCGAGTCTACTCGACGAATTCGACGAATATGCTTTACGATACTCGATGAATTTTACTTGGGA
This sequence comes from Platanthera zijinensis, assembly GCA_039513925.1. Taxonomy (NCBI): domain Eukaryota; kingdom Viridiplantae; phylum Streptophyta; class Magnoliopsida; order Asparagales; family Orchidaceae; genus Platanthera; species Platanthera zijinensis. The sequence continues at coordinate 52,457,856 of CM077092.1, forward strand.
AAATTCTGTTCTACTAATCTCCATACCTTGTCCTTACTTGATCCTTCTAAATCACTTGAGATAAAAGTATAACCCAATAGAGAGATTACACGTGAGTCAACACATTGGCTTACACAATGAGGGATTACATTATATAGTCATGTGTTACATGACCCACCATAACGTGACATATGGTTGTACTTAGCAATACAATCCTGCAATCACATAACTCAAACACAACATTTAATATAATCTCAATTCATCTTAATTTAATGGGACCCTTCTTCAAATCAGGGTTATTGTGGATACAATACCCAACATAAGGAGACATCCAAAACACCAGCTCCTACTGAAGAAGAAGCAGCACCTATAGTTCAAGAGCTACATAGTGACTTTAGTTCTCAGAGTGAGGGGGAAACTTCTTGAGAGAATTATGGAAGAAGCTCTTGTTGAGGGGGGGAGCAAATCCAGTTCATGTACGAGAGTAATCAGATTCCTGCTGAGAATGATCAACCTGTTGAAATAATGAAAGAAGAACATCAAATCAACATTGTTGTAGATCTGAATGTCCATGTGGATATTGTAGAGATTGAGGGGGAGATTCACTCTGAACTCCCTGCTCCAAGTATTGTAGTTGAGATAGACTCCTCTGAGTCTAACAAGGATAATGTTGTTGCTGATGTACCTGATGATGCACATTCCTTATAATATGAAATGGTTGATTCAGTTGTCAGAGAAAAAAAGGCCAGTGTAACCAAACATCTGTGATGAAGGGACATCTCATCAGACTGATCATATATCACCATTCTTTCTAGCCCAACTGAGAGGATTGTTGGATGATCAAAGAAGACAACTAGAGAACTTTATGGATGACTCTATCAAGAACCTAAGGAAATATTTGACAATAGAGATCAAGTCAATCTGATTTAAAGTTAATTTGTTAAAATCCAACGCAGTGGCATTTTTCATAAGAACAACACATGCAATTACCTTTACATTAAGCAAGCTGGCTGAAAATATTACTTCAGGCAACATGTTAGCTGTCCACAATGCTCAGAAGGAAGTGTTGGAAAAACACAAGACAATTATTGAAAGAAGAATGGATGTATGCACCCAAGTTCCAGATGATCACATGCTCCAGCTCAAGTACCATGTCGCCAAGGGTGTCAACTTTCTAGATGTACTATTGACAAAGGTCAGCTCCTCCCTGACTAAAGATGTCTCTAAAGAAGTCAAAAAGGGGGAGAAAGCAATGATAAAGGCCAACACTGAAAATGTTGTATGGACTACAGATGTGATTGGAGGATCTATTGGTCTTGACAGATAACATATAACAACATTTCTGTTGTTCCTGCCCAAATTCATCAAGTATTGTAGGATGAAATAATGGGTCAGTATGATAGTCAGTATGCAGAGCAATATGATACTCAGCAATATGATATTCAAGAAGGTGCTCAGTGGGCTAAACCTGCAACTATTGCTGAAATCCCCTCTTTCAGCCCCACTATTGACCATATTATAAGGGCTAAGGGCAAGTCTGCTGCTGAAGAAGAAGATGTAAGGTTCAGCAAGAAGAGATATAGGGAAGAGATGGAAACCAGGCCAGATTTTGAGCAATTGAGTCCTCAATCTAAGACTATCATATTATCTGACTGGGATCAGATCAAATCCAAGAAAACTGAAAGGGGAAAGCTTTACAGCTCCATAGAATAAGCAAAGCTAGAGAGCAATGAAGAAGCAAGGAGAAAGTACACAAGAGACAAGAGGTCAGGTGCTCTGCCACCAGATGCATTGGAGCCCAGAAAATACTTCCACAAGCCTACTGCTACTTTGAGAGGCAAAAGGAAAAGAAATAAGATAAAGCAAAGACTGCAAAGAAGCCAAACAGGGGGATAGTAATTAGGGAACCAGAAACATGATGTGGTTTTGCAATTTTCCTTAAGGGCTTTTGGAATGTGAACTCTATTTTAAGCACACTGGATATTTATGATTAATGCCTTTAAATATATTCATATGTTTGGGTGTGCTTCTTCTATTCTCAATTTTCTATGTATGATTAACTTCTATATGTGTTAGTGCATATCATTGTCTAATATTTTGATTTCTTCAAATAGGGGGAGATTGTTGGGTCTATTGATCACAATGTCCTAGATTTGAAGAAGGCCTATAAGATAATGGTATACACATAATTATATTTGATGCATGCTCTAAGTTCTATGTATGTAAGTTGCTCTTTGTTCACTATTTAAACAGGATGTATAAGCAATAATGATAGGTGGACACACAACTGGATGCTGACAAGGTAGAAATCTACCTAAGTCTAGATGCGTTGTGTGAAGGCAGTTCACTCAACGCCAGATGGCTTTAAGCGTTGAGTAAAGCCTAGGCAGTCAAAGCCTCAGCATTGCCAAAGCAGAAATTTGGTTAAGTCCAGAATCATTGAGTGAAGACAGTTCACTAAACTCCTAGAGCCAGAAGCATTGAGTAAAGCTAAAACAGTCAAAACCAGAGAGAAGCTGACAAGAATTTTGGCTAAGTCTAGAAGCGTTGACTAAAGCTAGTTCACTCAATGCCCAGAAGAGAAGCGTTGACAGAACACTATTCAGTTAGAGCTGCAAGGTTGATTGAGTTGGAAATCTGTCTAAGGACAGATGCATTGAGTGAAGACAACTCACTCAACGCTCATTCAGCAGAAAATCTGTTTAAGGACAGAAGCGTTGAGTGAAGGCAGTTCACTTAATGCCTATTCAATAAAACATGCAAAGGCATAAAGCATTGAGTGAAGATAACTCACTCAATGCCTTAATACAGAGAAAATGAATTAAGTCCAGATGCATTGAGTGATGAAGGCTCACTCAACGCCTAGTCAGTTAGACTAAAATTGCTGATATTCGTTGACTGATGAATGATCACTCAACGCCTGGTGGTGTAGAATTCTGCCTAAGTGTTTTGGCATTTAGTGGCAAGCCTTCACTCAACGCCTATGCAGAATTGTCTATATTTGGCTAAGTTCACAGGTGCTGAGTCATAATGACATCAACATGAATTCAAATGTTACAGTAATGGAATAGTAGATGACAAATGGCACTGCTTGCCAGTTGTACATCAATTAATGCAAAAGAGAAGTTGCAACTACCAACTCCAGATGGTCCCACTGCTCAAAGAGCCGTTGGATGCCATGATTCAAAAGTGGTATTCTAAGGAAGAAGAAATTAACTTTTTGAAATCCAGAGCTCCATCTTCTTCCTCTCAACAAAGTTACAGAGCTTGAAGAGATTATTTTGGCTATTGATCTGAAAATTCAAGACAGTTAGTTGTTGTCATTCACACCTTCAATAGCAAGATCAGGGAGTTATCTCTCTGAGTTAGAAGGAGGAACAGAGCAAGCCCTAGCTGCAGTTAGTTCACAGCTCAAGCATAATATTCTTGAAGATTCATTCTTGTAGCTGTGAAGAAGATAGGACTGAGTCATCTCAGTTCAGGAAGAGACAGACTTAGAGATATTTTCTCTGGAGTTATTCATCATCAACTACCAACCCTTCATCTGTAGGATCTTAACTGATCTAAGTGTAAGCCTAACCTATAAAGGCTGAGGTAGGATCTTTTTTGTAGATCTGAGTTGTAGGGCCTTTGTGCCTGAGTTGTAGGATTCTGGTTGAGAATCTGATTGTAGGAGAGTTTCTCTCTAAGGTAGTATCCAGTGGTGGATTTAAGTGTAGGGATAACCTCCTAGCCTGAGTGTAGGACTTTGAGTTAAAGTCTGAGATATGTGTTCTTGAGCAGTTCACTGAGTTGTAGAAGAATATTTCTCTGAGTGTAGGACCTTGGGCCTGAGATAGGACTTAGAAGAGTCTGAGAGATCCTAATGGATCTGTGTTGTAAGCTCATTGAGCTAAGTTTGGAGAAGTTGGCCTTGTCTAACACATTGTTAGAAAGGCGGGAGGGATAGTGGATGTACCCATACCTTGGGGAACCACTATAAATATCTTGTGTATTGTTGTGTGATCTTGAAAGCTAATCTAAATCTAAATCACAACTCACCCAAGTAAAAGATTATCATAAAAGACATATAAAACCTATTCACCCCCCCCCCCCCCTCTAGGTGTTTAGCTACTCTTGAAAACAAAGTATTTCACTACGAACCCAACCATATGAATGTTCACTAAGAAAAAGTAGGAATGGTTAACAAAATACACAAAAAGTCTTGGTCATAAGGCTTTACAATTATTTTCTCAATAATAAGAGTTTTTTAAACATCGAAAAGCAGACCGACCACACATGAAACAGCAAAATACACTTTGCTTGACCTTCGAAAGCCGGCACAACAAATAGTGCTTTAGCCCGATACTTCCCACTTGGCTCAGCTGTACCTGCATAAAAGCATTCCAAACCAATGCTAGAAAACAAAGTAATAGTCAGCATTAGTTGACAAAATTATATTGACCCCACCCCACACCCGGGGTAACGGTGCTCCTTCTCTGCAGTTAAATAGCATGAGCATAATATACGCAGAGGTGCAACTTAAGCACCAACCAACACAGACGATGACTCAACCGACCAAACGTCATGTGCACTTAGGGCACATTATCAGTGTACTGGGATCACCCAGGGTCCCACCTTTTCCATCACATCAATCACTAGTGTCAAAACACCCACACATCGATCTTTGTGATTCCAAGCCCCGTCCTCAATCCCAAACTAGACGGACTCACCTGAGTATTACTAGCCTAGCCTAAAGCCACGACTCTCTCTTATGCCAATAACAACTGCCACGTACTTTATGTATGTTTAGCCGAACGATATAGTGCAGGTATAGTTTAACTTTTTCTCATTGCTTAGATCGCCGTGCCAATTAATGATATCGACGCAGGTCAGCTTCCCCTTTCTTGTAATTCCAAATCATACATAACCATATTATGTTCCAAGGCTAGCACTCACGACCACCAAAAATGGGCCCTTCAGGCTCTCAGCTCAACACAATGGCCTTCAGGTCTCCAAGAGACAGGCCTCACAATCATTGCTCATCGGGATCTACTGCCGCACGATTGCGCTACCGTCTTACGGTAGGGGACATACTATCATTTCTTCCCCAAAGCGGATTTTTTCCTGAAAAACCTACTCCAGTACTCACACTACAGCAACCTGCACACGTCGTGACTCCTTAAATTAAATGTTTACCACAGAGTCTTCTTCGGCATACAAAACAATCATCACCAATCCACACCAACCTGTCCAGACGAGTATCACACAACTTTCTTGTTACGTACTTCAATTCCAGATTAAAAATGCAAAGATAACGGGGATACAACAGATCAACCCATCGGGAGAATTGCTTCCACGTGCTCGTGGAGCGTCTACCCTCACATGTCATAACAAAGGACTTCGCATGTCCAAGGAAGAGGATTGTTACCCTTGACGTTCGTTTCAGTGCCATGGGGGAGGAACTGGCCAGATGAAAATGACCACAACTGATTCACCTCCGCAGATCTGAACATGGCTCGTAACTCGGAGCTCTGATGCTCCAACAATGGTGGATCTCCTTCCTCTTCCTTCACTCTCTCTCTATCGCATAGAAGGAGAATGCTAAGAGGAAATGAAGTGGAACTCAGTATTCTCGACCTTAAACTGATCTACCGCCGCGCGGTAACAAGCTACCATCGTGCGGTAACAAGCTACCGCCGCACGGTAACTAGCTACCGTTGCGTGGTACCTGAAAGACTTGATTTCAAGAGCCTAAACACCTAGAGGGGGGTGAATAGGTTCTAAACTATTTAAACAATTTTTATTGGCAAACAGTTAGATTAAATTCTACATAGATAATTCAAAGCACAGACCACAATTCATAGCACAACATACACCAGATTTATAGTGGTTCCCAAAAGTATGGGTACACCCACTTTCCCCCCTTCGCCTATCAAGTAGATAACTGGATTCAGCCTAACTTCCTTCCACTAGCTCGGATCCGCAGATCTTACAACTCGGAACTAGAATGGTTCCTACAGCTCAGACTTAAACAAGTCCTACCTCAGATTCTTCCCAAGAATCCTACCTCAGGCCTCAGCCCTACCTCAGCCTTTATCACTAGGCTTACAACTCAGACTTTTCACAAGTCCTACACCTCAAGCTCTCAGCCCTACCTCAGCCTTTATAATTTCAGGCTTACAACTTAGATCTAACAATAGATCCTACAAGAAATTGAATGATATAAAGATACTGAAAATTCACCAGCTAGATTTCTCTATTGGTGTAGCCTTCTTGATCAGTTCTTGAATGAACTTACCCTTCTGATCCAACCTGACTTAGCTTTTCAAAGCTTCTTGATAGAACAAAATAAGGTGGATCTTCACTTGATGTAGAAGATGATCTTCAGTCAGCTTCTTCCTTAAATTCAGAATGAATTCTGAATCTTTCTTGTTTACAGCTCTGGATCTTCCTTCGTAAGGGTTTTCCCTGTTCTTGTTGAAGAATTCTCTAGTGTTGTTCTTCTTCTTCTTATGTTGTCTTGTTTTTGTTTTTGTCATAGATCTAACTCTTATATAGAGTTTCCCAATGGTTACCGGCTGATCCGGTTTGTAACAACCTTCTGACAGTTCTGACAGAGGTGTCAGACCGGTTGGTTATGATAGTTGTCGAGTCATCATTCAAGTCAGTTGATTCATCAAAGACTTTCCAACTCAGCACATTCCACTCTGCAAACTGCTTCACATGTGTCGACACATATAGGCTAAGTATCGACATAAGTCTTTGTCACAACCCGCATTTTTCTCACTATTTAATAAATCAGAGTAAGAGAAAATCTACGCGCTGTGATGCCACGTCGAGCAGGGGATAACTGCCGACGTTCAGGCGACACTCCAAATCCTTTCAAATCATGACTTATTTGATTATAAAAACTTGATTTATTTATTGGCCGTATCCCTCGGCTCAGTGGACCAAAGAGTCCACGGTTTCAAAACTGATTTTTATACGTAGCGGAAAATACTTCATTTATGTCAACATCCTAAATGAGCGCATAAGTGATCCCGAAGGACCCTTACGCTGAACCAAAACTCTAGTTTTAATTTATACATATATAGGAAAATTCATTTGTTATACGTAATTAAGAAAGTACGCTAAGTGAGTTCTTTTTAGAAATCATGCTGATCATGCTTTATATACATAATATGGTTTTACTTTTATGGTTTTAAAATAGCTAGCAACCTAACATAAAACTTCCCAGAGCAAGTAAACTAGGTCCCCAAAAACAGGGTAGCAGTAAAAGTAAACATATCTAGTGCAAAAGGTAAAACTACCAGGGGCGCCAACAGCTGACACGAACCCACTGGCAAGTATGTATGTCTGTAGGAAGTGCAGTAAAACTACCTCACAATGACTCAAGAGAGTCTCAACAGGCAACAGAAGGACCTCTAACAGCACCACAGCAACAGCCACCTACTGGCTACCGCCCAGAACCTGAGGCGTTCAGAAGAAAATAGAACACCTCAGAGCAAGGAAAAAGGAATGCAAGTGCTAAAAAGAAAAGTAAGGTAAAAGCAGGTAAAGTAAGGTAAAGAGAGTACAACTAGAGTAAAAACAACAATGCCCAAGGAAGGGCGAAAAGCAAACCTGCACCAAGTGCGGGTAAACAGCAACTACTCTGCCTAAAAACCTGCAGAGTCAACATGGCCATGATGCCAAAAAAAAATGCTGCAACACCTACGGAAGAAACGCCTAACATCCTAAACTGTGAGAGGCGGCAGTAGCAAAAACAAGAAACTTGGAATCAGGTTGAAAGCGTTCCAAATCGCCCAACCACTAATTCCGAGTCAACAAATTGCTCAAGGGTTGACACGTGAAGGCACAAAAGACCCATCACTCACTTGCCCAGAAAACTACTCGGGTCAAGGTAAAGAGTGCGGTCATGGCTACATCACACCACACAACCCATAAAAGAGCCATCCACCACCACTACTGACCACAACCCACGATTCGGCCTTCGAAAGGTAACAGCCGACAAGGGACTTTCGATTCGCGAGCAAAACACTCGGGGAGAAATCAACGCTAAGGAATCCATCGTTGCGGTTACGCAACGCCGCTGCGAGTGAGTACACTCACTCGATTCTAAGCCTAGCGTACGAGCACCGACATCGGGTCGCACGATTAAAAGACGCACGACCATAGGCCGTGCGTGCACAATTACACCTAAACGCCTCAATTAGGCAAACTAGGAAAAATCCCAAACCCTAGACCTACACCTAGGCCTAACATAAACTCAACCCGACGCTAACCCACATCTACGCTACACACCCACCGCGACGCCGTCCTAAATCGGAAGCTACTAGCGGGAGGGTAGAAATCCTAATTTTCCTAGCGCGTTCCAACAGGGATTAGGTTAAGGGAAAGTTAAATCAACAAATTTTAATTGCAATAATATATGAAATTACAAGGAATTGAACAAACGAGAGGCCAAACGGCGAAAAGAGGGGAAACACTTGCCTCGCACGTATCACCGAAAAATTTCGCCAGCACAACGGCGCTATGGCGGACGCCCAAAAACTCCGAAAGTTCCCAAAATTCACCAAAACCACCAAGGCAACCTAAGATAGCAACTAATCATGAAAGGAGAACAAGAATATCCAAAAAAAATCAAAAAAAACCAAATGGAGATTCAACGAAATCATGGAGGAAAGGGCAAATAGGCTACCTCGGCTCGAAGCTCTCGGCGAGGGGAACGCGGATCCGGGCTCGGATCGGGAAGAGGGGGTCGGGGCTGCCGGCGGCGGGCGGCGGAAGGGGCCGGCTAGGTCGTCGCCGGGCTCGGTCGGGATTCGCACAGGGGAGAAGAGGGGATCGGCTTTTTGATTAATTTGGGGAAGGGCCGGCTGCAGCTTTTTAACTTTTGATAAAAGGGGGGGGGGAGCTGCTTTATGAAACTTAATTAAAGGGGGGAGGTTTTAGATTAATTAATCCTATATGACTAATTAAATATAAAACCTAATTATATAAATTATACTACTGTAATAACTAACTAATTAACCTATATAATTATTAACTACAAAATCTTAAGTATACTTTATAACTTAAATACTTAATAACTATTATAACTAAAATACACACTCACACATTCAAATATACGTGCATACTAACACAAACGCCGACACGCACGACACGCACACCAACCAAAAAAACCACACCGGCTCGCGCGAGTCGCGCGCCACGCGACACACGCGCCAAGAGACATGCCGTCATAGAAAAATGACGACTCGCACAAATAACTACCGCCAAAACGACGCGAAAACGCGACGTCCTCGGATTTCGACCAAAATCGCACCGCAGCTAAAAACCCGGGCTACGAGAACAACGGCGAAGCCAAAAACGACCTCCGACGAACAAAACTCGAGATAACCTTGCCCGAAGCCAAACACGAGAATTCCCTGAAAGGCTCAACCGGGTCTCCAAAACAGACACCGGCTAGCTGGGGAAACCCGCAACCAGGCTAAACCTCTAAGAACACCTAACGAGGTACTCTAACAACGGCTCGAGACGGAAAACGTCAACGTAACGCCGAAAAAGGATTTAAAATAAATCATCGAAAAATTCGGGGGCGTTACAGTCACTCCCCCTAACAAAAAGTTTCGACCCGAAACTTTGCGAAAACTACTCCTACAACAGAAGGAAAGAAACCAACTACTAGAGAGGAAACGTACCCGACAACTCAGGGGAACAAATGAGGGTGAGCCTCCCTCATAGCCGACTCTAGCTCCCAAGTCGCGCTCTCCAAATCCTGATTCTTCCAAAGAACCTTTACCATAGGAATAGTCTTCGTCCGCAACACTCGAGCTTGAGCATCCAAAATGCGGACCGGCACCTCGACGTACGAGAGATTAGGCTCCAACTGGGGCACAGCATCCAAGACTTGCCCACTGCTCCGCACACACTTCCGCAACTGGCTCACATGAAAGACATTATGAACCCCCGGGAAGCTAGCTGGCAGATCCAGCCTATAAGCAGCCACACCAATACGCTCCAAAATTCTGAACGGGCCCACAAATCTCGGATCCAACTTCCGATTCTTGCCAAACCTCTTCACTCCTACCATCGGAGACACCTTCAAGAAGACCAAATCATCCACTGAAAACTCCAAATCGGACCTACGCCGATTGGCGTTCTTCTCATATCTCTCCTGAGCCACCCGAAGCTTCTCCCGAATGAGCGTCACGGAGACCTCCATTTCTTCGAGTGCATCAGGACCCAACAAAGGCCTCTCACCGGCCTCGGCCCAAAACAAAGGGGTTCTGCAGCGCCTCCCATACAACGCCTCGAAGGGAGCCATCTGTAGACTCTCTTGGTAGCTGTTGTTGTAGGCAAATTCCATGAGCCGCAAACGCTCATCCCACGCACCTCCATGATCAAGAATATAGCACCGGATCATATCTTCCACAATCTGATTCACACGCTCGGTCTGCCCGTTGGTCTGCGGATGGTAAGCTGTGGAATACCTCAAATCAGTGCCCAAACCCTCCTGCAAACTCCTCCAGAAACGTGCTGTAAACCGAGAGTCTCGATCTGAAATGATGCTAACTGGAACACCGTGCAATCTAACGACCTCATCCAAATACAACTCAGCAATCTTCTTCATCGAGTAATCGATCTTATAAGGCACGAAGTGCGCACACTTCGTCAATCGGTCCACGATCACCCAAACAGAATCAAACCCCCTCGGAGATCTTGGTAAGCCTGTAATGAAATCCATCGAGATGCTTTCCCACTTCCAAGTCGGGATCTCCAAAGGTGCCAACTTGCCACCCGGCCTCCCATGGTCGGCCTTCACCCGCTTGCAAGTGAAACACTCGGAAACGTACCGGGCTATATCCCCCTTCATACCATACCACCAGGCAATCTGCTTCAGATCATGGTACATCTTCGTGGATCCCGGGTGGTAGGAAACACTGGATCCGTGAGCCTCTTTGCATACCATAACTCTGATGTCTCCAACTGCGGGGATGCAAAACCTGCCGCGGTACTTCAGAGTACCCGCCTCGTCGATGGAGAAATCTGGCAACTCTCCCCTCTCAGCTCTGAGGTACAAGTGCAACAAATCCGGATCCTCTTTCTGGTGCAATCTGGTGAGAGAAATCCATGATGGCTCTGCCACTACCAAACTGCTCTGCAGCTCACAGCGTCCTGCGGTGATATCCATCAATAGAAACTCCTCCACTAAACGATCCGCGGTGAGATTGAAGACTTTCCCCGTCTTCCGGCTCAAGGCGTCGGCCACCACATTGGCCTTGCCCGGATGGTACTGAATCTCAACATCATAATCAGCAACATACTCAAGCCACCGCCGCTGGCGCAAATTCAGCTCCTTCTGTGTGAACACGTACTTCAGGCTCTTATGATCGGTAAAGATCCTGCACTGAGCTCCATAGAGTAGGTGTCTCCACAACTTCAAGGCAAAAATCACCGCTGCGAACTCGAGGTCGTGCGTAGGGTAATTTCGCTCGTGAGTCTTCAACTGCCGTGACCCATATGCGATCACCTTCCCCTCCTGCATCAACACGCCACCGAGTCCAACGTGCGAGGCATCCACATAAACATCATAGTCCTGTCCCTCCGCCGGTAAGGTCAACACAGGGGCAGAACATAACCGGCTCTTCAGCTCCAGAAAGGCCTCCTCGCACTTATCACTCCAAACGAACGCCGCATGCTTCTGCGTCAGCTTTGTCAAGGGCGCTGCCAAGGTAGAAAAGCCCTCGACGAACCTCCTATAATAGCCGGCCAACCCCAAGAAGCTCCTGATCTCCTTGGGTGTGCTCGGCCTACTCCAATCCATCACTGCTGAGATCTTCTCCGGGTCCACTGAAATACCATCTTTGTTCACCACATGACCCAGGAAGGAAACCTGAGGCAACCAGAACTCGCATTTGCTCAGCTTGGCGTACAACTGATGATCCCTCAAGGCGGATAACACCAACCGCAAATGCTGATCATGCTCCGCCGCATTTCGAGAATAAATCAGAACGTCGTCAATGAACACGACGACAAACTTGTCCAGAAAGTCCTTGAACACCCGGTTCATCATGTCCATAAATGCTGAAGGCGCATTGGTCAGCCCAAAAGACATGACCAGGAACTCGAAATGACCATGCCTCGATCGGAAAGCCGTCCGTGGAACATCCGACTCTCGGATCCTAAGCTGATGGTAACCCGAACGGAGGTCTATCTTCGAAAATACTGAACTGCCACGCAACTGATCGAATAAATCGTCGATTCTGGGCAGTGGATACCTGTTCTTGATGGTGACTTTGTTCAACTCTCTATAGTCGATACAAAGGCGCATCGAACCATCCTTCTTCTTCACAAAGAGAACCGGAGCACCCCAGGGCGACGAGCTTTGCCTTATGAAGCCCTTTTCCAATAACTCATCAAGCTGAGTACGAAGCTCCTCCAGCTCTCGCGGGGCCATCCGATACGGCGCCTTGGCAATCGGCGCGTACCAGGCTCCAAATCAATCACGAACTCCACATCCCTGTCTGGAGGAAGACCGGGAAGATCGCTAGGAAACACGTCAGGAAACTCTCGCGCAACCGGAATCTCATCCAACAGCGGCACACTGCTAACAGTCCCCAACACTGAGACTAAACAAGCAAAACAACCAGCAGGAAAAACCCTCTGAGCACATACCGCAGCAATCGCCGGAGAGTCCCGACGCGAATCACCGAAAACACTCCCGGGCTGACCGCTGTCCTTTCTGAAATCCAAGCGCTTTCCCCTGCACTGAATCACTGCATCATATCGGGACAACCAGTCCATACCCAGGATGACGTCGAAATCCTCCAGGTCTATAACCTTCAGATCAGCCTTGGCCAGAAAATCCCCCAACCAAATAGGGCAGTCCAGAATGCCCTGATCTGATATCACGGATTCACCCGAGGGGAACTTGACGCTAAAGGCACCACCAACACGATCAAGAACCCACTGGCACCGCTCGACAAAGGCCCTAGCCACAAAGGAGTGGGTAGCACCTGAGTCAAACAGAACGCGGGCCCAGCGGTTCCTTACCTTAAATTTCCCTATACACAAGCAAAATATTAAACGCACAAGCAATTAACAAAACAATAGCAACACTAAAACTGCTACAAAAGAGAAAGTCAAGCGAGGGGGGGTTTACCTGAAATGACCTGCGCCGAAGTCTCAGCCTCCGCTGAAGATACCACATTCAGCTTCCCTTTACCCTTGTCCACCGGCTGAGATGGAGGTAAAGCCTGAAGCGGAACAGCATGAAGAGCGGACTGAACCTGAGGGCACCTCGACTTAATATGGCCCTTCTGGCCACACTGGTAGCAAACACGATCCTTGGACCAGCACTGAGCAGCATCGTGACCGGGTCGCTTGCAGACAGGACAAGGAACATCCCTCCTAGGAGCACCCTGGATAGCATGCACATGCTCCTTCTTCTGGACCCTTGCCCTCTTGAAGCACCTCCCAGCTGGGTGGCCCGGATGGCCACAGAAACTGCACACTACCTTGCTCTTCTTCTCAGAAGCAGCACCAAGAACCTGGGGACCCTTTTCCTCAACTGACCTCCTCTTCTCGCTTCTCGCCTGCTGTCCGCGCTGCTTCGCGTTCTCGATAGCCTCTACCTTCAAAGCGGCCTCAACTGCTCCCGCATAAGTAACTGCGCCGTGAGCAACCGCAAGCTGCTGGACATCGCTCCTCAGGCCACCAAGAAACCGCTTCACCCTGTCCTCCTCGGAGCTCACCAAGCTAGGACCAAAGCGACTGAGTTTGCTAAACTCAATCTCGTAATCGCTGACGGAGAGCTGCCTCTGCTTCAAATGAATAAAGTCATTCATCAGCCTGTCTCGCTCTACTGATGGTAGAAACTTCCTCATCAGGATCTCTTTGAAGGATGCCCAAGTACATCCTCCCACCATGCCTTCCTTCTCTCGCATCCACCAGCTCTTCGCTAGCCCCTTCAGCTGATAGGCGGCTAACATCACCTTCTGGTCTTCAGTCACCCCAGAGTAATGGAACATCTCCTCCATGGTGATCATCCAGTCATCCAGTACCATATAGTCCGCCTTACCATCGTAGGTAGGAGGTCGTAGCCGCTGAAACTGGGAGATGAAAGCCATCCCGGGGGGCACCACCACTGGAGGCACGAGAGGAGCAGGAGGGGCTAGAACAGCTGCACCCACGGCGGGGTCCTGAACTCCCGGAGTCTGACCCGCCGCTCCGGATAAAAAGGACTGCATCTGGGCCTGCAACTCCACCACCTGCCTTGATAAGGCCTCGTTACTCTGCCTCAGGCTTTCCACCAACGCATCACTTTGAGCACCGGAGGACTCACCCTCAGACTGGGGAGTCGACCTCGTCACTCTACGCTTCGGCGGCATGCTATATAAAAAAAAATTAAAACAGATCAAACAATTAGAACGTAGCTAAACTCCTAGGATTAGACAAAAAGAGTACAGACAATACATACATAAATATGATCTTCTACTGCTATACTTGCTCTGAGATTTTATTTTATTTAATACAAAAAGAATGATATGCTTAGCCTAAGATGGTTCACCACCATCACACTAACTCTTGTGCCTAGATCGGGAATGCATGAATTATATTATTTTTGACTCAAAAATTATGTGTGTACACATGTCATCCTGCACGTCTTTAGCTTGGCGCGTTGTGCTTATGCGATGTTATGCTATGCATGATTATGCTATGCACTCTAAAAAGGCCCTAGTGCATGCCATGGCGGAGTACACATGAAAATGTTATGCATCCCATAATACATAACATTCTCATGCAACAAAAAAAGAAAACGTGCTAGTCGCATCCATGCGGTGAGGTTATGCACCCCATAATACATAACCCTCGCATGTTGCCCCTATGGTGGATCCATATACAACCACATATTATGTATCGTAAAATACATAATATGCCCCGTATACTTCATGTTATGCTTATGAGTGTAGTGCAGTGTTCGTGCTTCAGCCAAACGTGCCGATGACATGTCGGTGTGTGTATGATATGACTCTAAACATCTAACACAAACAAAGGAAAGGTTGCCCGACCAACGTGTCGAGCAACCTCCCTCTGATACCAACTGTCACAACCCGCATTTTTCTCACTATTTAATAAATCAGAGTAAGAGAAAATCTACGCGCTGTGATGCCACGTCGAGCAGGGGATAACTGCCGACGTTCAGGCGACACTCCAAATCCTTTCAAATCATGACTTATTTGATTATAAAAACTTGATTTATTTATTGGCCGTATCCCTCGGCTCAGTGGACCAAAGAGTCCACGGTTTCAAAACTGATTTTTATACGTAGCGGAAAATACTTCATTTATGTCAACATCCTAAATGAGCGCATAAGTGATCCCGAAGGACCCTTACGCTGAACCAAAACTCTAGTTTTAATTTATACATATATAGGAAAATTCATTTGTTATACGTAATTAAGAAAGTACGCTAAGTGAGTTCTTTTTAGAAATCATGCTGATCATGCTTTATATACATAATATGGTTTTACTTTTATGGTTTTAAAATAGCTAGCAACCTAACATAAAACTTCCCAGAGCAAGTAAACTAGGTCCCCAAAAACAGGGTAGCAGTAAAAGTAAACATATCTAGTGCAAAGGTAAAACTACCAGGGGCGCCAACAGCTGACACGAACCCACTGGCAAGTATGTATGTCTGTAGGAAGTGCAGTAAAACTACCTCACAATGACTCAAGAGAGTCTCAACAGGCAACAGAAGGACCTCCAACAGCACCACAGCAACAGCCACCTACTGGCTACCGCCCAGAACCTGAGGCGTTCAGAAGAAAATAGAACACCTCAGAACAAGGAAAAAGGAATGCAAGTGCTAAAAAGAAAAGTAAGGTAAAAGCAGGTAAAGTAAGGTAAAGAGAGTACAACTAGAGTAAAAAACAACAATGCCCAAGGAAGGGCGAAAAGCAAACCTGCACCAAGTGCGGGTAAACAGCAACTACTCTGCCTAAAAACCTGCAGAGTCAACATGGCCATGATGCCAAAAAAAAAATGCTGCAACACCTACGGAAGAAACGCCTAACATCCTAAACTGTGAGAGGCGGCAGTAGCAAAAACAAGAAACTTGGAATCAGGTTGAAAGCGTTCCAAATCGCCCAACCACTAATTCCGAGTCAACAAATTGCTCAAGGGTTGACACGTGAAGGCACAAAAGACCCATCACTCACTTGCCCAGAAAACTACTCGGGTCAAGGTAAAGAGTGCGGTCATGGCTACATCACACCACACAACCCATAAAAGAGCCATCCACCACCACTACTGACCACAACCCACGATTCGGCCTTCGAAAGGTAACAGCCGACAAGGGACTTTCGATTCGCGAGCAAAACACTCGGGGAGAAATCAACGCTAAGGAATCCATCGTTGCGGTTACGCAACGCCGCTGCGAGTGAGTACACTCACTCGATTCTAAGCCTAGCGTACGAGCACCGACATCGGGTCGCACGATTAAAAGACGCACGACCATAGGCCGTGCGTGCACAATTACACCTAAACGCCTCAATTAGGCAAACTAGGAAAATCCCAAACCCTAGACCTACACCTAGGCCTAACATAAACTCAACCCGACGCTAAACCCACATCTACGCTACACACCCACCGCGACGCCGTCCTAAATCGGAAGCTACTAGCGGGAGGGTAGAAATCCTAATTTTCCTAGCGCGTTCCAACAGGGATTAGGTTAAGGGAAAGTTAAATCAACAAATTTTAATTGCAATAATATATGAAATTACAAGGAATTGAACAAACGAGAGGCCAAACGGCGAAAAGAGGGGAAACACTTGCCTCGCACGTATCACCGAAAAATTTCGCCAGCACAACGGCGCTATGGCGGACGCCCAAAAACTCCGAAAGTTCCCAAAATTCACCAAAACCACCAAGGCAACCTAAGATAGCAACTAATCATGAAAGGAGAACAAGAATATCCAAAAAAAATCAAAAAAAAACCAAATGGAGATTCAACGAAATCATGGAGGAAAGGGCAAATAGGCTACCTCGGCTCGAAGCTCTCGGCGAGGGGAACGCGGATCCGGGCTCGGATCGGGAAGAGGGGGTCGGGCTGCCGGCGGCGGGCGGCGGAAGGGGCCGGCTAGGTCGTCGCCGGGCTCGGTCGGGATTCGCACAGGGGAGAAGAGGGGATCGGCTTTTTGATTAATTTGGGGAAGGGCCGGCTGTAGCTTTTTAACTTTTGATAAAAGGGGGGGGGGAGCTGCTTTATGAAACTTAATTAAAGGGGGGGGAGGTTTTAGATTAATTAATCCTATATGACTAATTAAATATAAAACCTAATTATATAAATTATACTACTGTAATAACTAACTAATTAACCTATATAATTATTAACTACAAAATCTTAAGTATACTTTATAACTTAAATACTTAATAACTATTATAACTAAAATACACACTCACACATTCAAATATACGTGCATACTAACACAAACGCCGACACGCACGACACGCACACCAACCAAAAAAACCACACCGGCTCGCGCGAGTCGCGCGCCACGCGACACACGCGCCAAGAGACATGCCGTCATAGAAAAATGACGACTCGCACAAATAACTACCGCCAAAACGACGCGAAAACGCGACGTCCTCGGATTTCGACCAAAATCGCACCGCAGCTAAAAACCCGGGCTACGAGAACAACGGCGAAGCCAAAAACGACCTCCGACGAACAAAACTCGAGATAACCTTGCCCGAAGCCAAACACGAGAATTCCCTGAAAGGCTCAACCGGGTCTCCAAAACAGACACCGGCTAGCTGGGGAAACCCGCAACCAGGCTAAACCTCTAAGAACACCTAACGAGGTACTCTAACAACGGCTCGAGACGGAAAACGTCAACGTAACGCCGAAAAAGGATTTAAAATAAATCATCGAAAAATTCGGGGGCGTTACAGTCTTCATGATGTCGACACAGCATTCAATGTGTCAAATCAGTCAATCTTCTACTACTCGACACTTCTTCTGTTATATGTGTCGACACAAGTCCAGTGTGTCGATACAAGTCTTCATGTTCTCGATATAACTGTTGCAGACAGATGGCATTGAGTGTATGTCAGACGGCGTTGAGGGTGTGTCGACACAAGTCCTGTGTGTCGACACAAGTCCTTCTGGTCTCGACATAGGTGTTGCCGACAGATGACATTGAGTGTGTGTCGACAGCATTGAGTGTGTCCAGATGGCGTTGAGTGTGTGTCGACACAAGTCCTGTGTGTCGACACAATTGCTTCTAATCTCGACACAGTACTTTGAGAGTTGATGTGTCGACACAAGTCCAGTGTGTCGACACAACTGCTTCCAGTGTCGACATAGCTCCTTGGTGTCGACACAGCTCCTGTATTAAGTGTCGACACAATTTCTGCCTCAGGTGTCGACACAATTCTGGGTGTCGACACAGCTGCTTCTTTAGGTATCGACTAAGTTTGAGTGTCGACACAACTTCTTTATAAGTGTCGACTTAGCTTGGGTGTTGACACAACTCCTTCATAAGTGTCGACTTAGCTTAGGTGTCGACACAACTTCTTCACAAGTGTCGACACTTGTATTTAGAAAATTTTCTTCAAATTCTTGAACCTACACAATGTAACTCAAACATATATCAAATACAAATTGATGCATATCATTGACTAAGATGAGGCTTCTTCAAATCTGGTATATATTTTTCAATGTACCCAACAGTACCTCAAACGTTGGCTTGTTTTGTAAGACCCCCTCCCCATTACTAAGGAGGTTACCCGATCTTATGCCTAGAGCCGCCGCCTTACGATGACACAAGTTAGTCGACACCGCACGACGCCGATCTTGTCGGCTAGTACGATCATTCAACCTGTTGGTCAATTGAGAAAAGAAGTACAACTATAGTAGTAAATGAAAACTAGCAAGTCCACAAGTCACATCAATAACATCATAATATATAGAGATGAAAAGTGCATCAGTCCACAATGAGTACAAAAAAAGAGAGTTAGGGCATATGCCTAGTACATGCCAAAATGGAATAAAATCTCTCTCGCACAACAAAACCATGCGGAAACGGTAACTGAAACACTCTTCATCACCTGACGTTGAGCTGCAGTAGTAGTACGTGGTATCTACTCCTCAAGTCCTGCCACTTCATCCTGCTGGTCGTACTAGTGCTCAAGCTCCATGAGCTCCTAAAATGATACGGTCACAATCGACCATTAGTCATAAAGACTAAGCCATTTTGTCCTCGCCTCACCCCCGCAACTCCTAGGCATCGAGGGGAGGACGAAAGCGGAGGACAACAAAGCAGTACAAAATGGAAGCAGGTGACAGTGGAATTATTCTATCATGGTCATGTTTCTAACAGTATATCATTATACTAACAGTTCATATAACACAAGTAAAGTAAGTAAAGCAGTAAGGAAAAGAAGTGTAATAGGTAAAGTAGAACTGAAAGGAAGTGTTGTAAGTAAAGTAAAGAAATTGAGCAGGAAGTAAACTATCTACCGCTACACTAACATCACAGGAGTACCTTAACATATATGAATGCCCATACAAACTTATAAGTTAAGGTTTCATAAATAAAACTTATCATATAAAAGAGCTCATACTTATTTATATGATAAGGATCCGCGGTGTGTATGCCCTAAGTATATATGTATGATATGATGAGTTATGCGAGTTATGATTCATACAAGTGCAACTCACACACACGACTCTGTGATCACAAACCTTTAATTACCACTTTTTGGAGTTAGCTGAACTCTTTGGTACCACCTGTAACATCCTATTTCCAACTAGACTCCCTAGGAGTGGTTTTGTCATGACTAGGTCATGACAAGACCCTAGAGAACCTAAAAGATCAGGTGGACTTAAGAATAAAGGTGATTGTGTTAGATGGTCTACAAATAGTAGATTCCTAAACCCTAGTTTAGGATGATCATGTGGTTTCACCAGGACTCCAAGACCTCACCAACCCTTGTAAAGGCCCAACAAAACCCTATGGGCCCATGGGAGTCAATTCTAGGTGGCCAATTTGGCCAAGGACCCACCTAGGCCAACTTTGGGCAATTGACCTATATAAGGACAATGTGCCCTTAGTAAACCCAAATAACTCTACCAAAGGTCTATCTAGACCTAAAGAGGGGCCAATGAGTCGATAAGGATCCATTGGGGGTCAACCCAAATGGTCATGATGACAAAAGTCAACTCTACCCAAGGTCAAGTCAAACCCTAGCCCAATTGGGCTAACCCAAGCTCAAGTCTTTTTCCCCTTAGGCTAACTTTGATTTCTTAATTATTAGGATTATATTGGCTGCACTTATCCTAGAGAGTTGACCAATCAGCATGGTGACTAGGAGAGAGAGAGAGAGAAAGCTTCATTTCTTTTTAATGGAGGAGAGAGAATTTTGGGAAGAGGAGGAATGGAGTGGGGCTTGGCCAAGGGAGGCCAACAACCACCCTTGATGGCTGCAATCAACTCCTCTAGGGAAGAGGAGTTGATTCCAGCCATTTCCCGGCCACCAAGGGGCATATTCAGCCCCCTCCTCTCAACCCGAGCCATGCCATTAATGGCTTTGATGTGCAATGAAGGATCCAGCCACTCCCCTCCCCAATTGGCCTTTTAAACACCACCAATCGGGGAAGGCGAGTCTTTTCGAACTCTTACCTGGAGGGAGCAAGCCGTCCCACTGAGCTGTTGCAGAAGCCGAGTGCCACCGCTGTTGTCCATGGTGTCCCGCTTCTCCTCTCACCTTCAGGCCGACGGAAAGGTCCTCCCCTTCCTCTTTTCTTATGGGTAGATCTAGGGTTTCATTAAGGACATGATTCGGTCTCAATTGAGCCCGATCGAAGATTGGATTTTCCAAGCTTTTCCATGAAAATCGCATACTCGGGTTCGCCGGAATAGCCGTCTCCTGCGGCCGTGCGCCCGGCTGGGGGTAGCCCCCACCTCCCTGAAGGTGGTGGTGGCGGTGGCCGGCCAGGGAGGCGGCCGGGTGGTCAGGAAATCAGCCCGCAATGTTTTCCAGGCGCGGGCAATTGTGGACATTGGCCTGTTGGAGAAGATGACGGGCAGCAGCCGGATGTGCGCCAAGATTCGTGCAGAATCATTTCGTTTTATTATTATTTCTTTGATTTTTATGATTTTCTGTCACACTTTCTGCAGCACTTTGATTTAATTTTTAAAAATACTTCGGGACCTCTGATGAGATAACTTGCATCATGAAAGTTGTATCCCTAAGGGTCTACTTTCATCCAAAATTGATTTGGACCCATTTGGACCTCTGGTTGGACCAGGGCATC
This sequence comes from Platanthera zijinensis, assembly GCA_039513925.1. Classification (NCBI taxonomy): domain Eukaryota; kingdom Viridiplantae; phylum Streptophyta; class Magnoliopsida; order Asparagales; family Orchidaceae; genus Platanthera; species Platanthera zijinensis. The sequence continues at coordinate 52,479,144 of CM077092.1, forward strand.
CATTTTGGTGGGACCTATACCTAGGGCTATCCTGAGATTGAAAAGGGTGCCCACACTTCATCCCTTGTCCAAATGACCTGAAATTTGGGCAAGAGGTCAACCTTAGTCATACCTAAGGTCAATCCAATAATTGGAATTTTGGAAATACTTTGTCCTATGGTTTTTATTATTATTTAATAATAATAGGGTATTTTAATTAAGTGGTCTAATGACCTCCAAACCCTCCCAAATTTTGGTGAGTGGTCCCTGGTATTAGTTCCTAGCTCTGTACAAAATTTCAACTCATTTGGATGAGTTTTAATTAGGGAATCACCAAACCCTAGTTTGGCCATAAGGAGGTTTTTTTTGATTAAAAAGTGCACCATGGGTTTGGAGTGGTCAACTCACCTCAACAGAGGCTGGGGTTTTGGACACTGACTTAGTATGACCAATGTCATCCTCTTAAGTAAAATGGTGTGATTTAGGGTTAATTTACCCTAGGGTTCAAACTCAAACCCTAAGGAAGGGCTTTTGGGTGATGTGAAGGGCATAAGAGCAAATACCCTTGTATGACCTTGTAACTCAGTAGAGTTGAAGGTAGTGTACCCTAAGCCCTCTGGAAGGAGTCTTAGAGAATTTTGGGGTAGGTAGATACCTCAAAACCCCAACCCTAGGGTTAGGGTAGAATCACCTTTGTATAACACAAGCCAATATAACTCATCAAAAGGGTGTGAAACTTAAGGAGCATGAGTTTTAAAGTAGAAAGAACCCTTAGTAATTTTATTGGAATTTTATGAGTAATATTTTTGGTACTTCATTTGTTAGGTATGATATAGCCCTAAATAATGTTTTATTTATTAAAAATCATTTTGTTCATTGAAACCCCATGAAACTTTGGCAGTGAATGTATTAGGTTGAAATTGTTGCCCCTGATTTTTAGTATAATTTTTGTCTAATCAAATCTAGTACATCATGCACAAATGATTAAAAAGGGGTTTGGTGGTATAAAATTATTCATAGATGATATATCTGTTGAGAAATTATGAGACTTAGGAACAGATGATTTCAGGCCTAAATATGCTTGTAGTAATTTATTAATAATTTTTCAAGGGTTAATTACAGTACTTTCCTTACATGTCTATAATATTGAGGTTTTTGGTAATTATTTTATTTATAATTTAATCCCTGCTGAAAAATTATGAAACTTGGACAATGATGTTTTTTAGAGTTGTATTAGCTCAATATAATTAATTCATAATTTTTGGGCGATAATTTTCTGTACTTGATTCATTAATAATGAAAGATAGAAATTATTTCTAAAATAGTTTTAAGGCCCCTTAGATGCTACAAAAATTATGATACCTTGGATTTACATTACTGAGTTAACCTAATATTTATCATAGTTTTGTTAGGCATCTTGCATGAGTACTTAGGGTAGTTCATGTTCAAATGGGCAGCCCTTGGAGGCTTTAAGGAAATTAATTAAATGCCAGATAAATTAGGAAAATTACAATTTTATGGATTTAGTCTATTTGTTCCATGATAAGTCTCCAGTAAATAATTTAGGACATTTGGATGATTATTTGGATTATCTCTTATCTGGTTCGACATATAGCCTAGGTCGGTCTGCATTTGGCTAATTGGGTTAATTGCAATAAGATATGATTGGACATGGTGTAGGAGTTAGTCATTTTGCTGGGTTGGATAGATGTAGATGAGTTCACCATAGAAGGATAGGAAGAGTAGTGAGAAGTGGTTGGGCTAGAGTTTAGAGGTGCTCGGGTTCGAAGAAAGATCGTCTTTCCCGAGGAGAGGAAGAGTCAAAATCACCCTAGGATTTGCCTATTGTAATATGAGAAGGGAATGGGTAAAGGGAATCAACCAATAACAATAAGTGCCTTGCGAAAGGGAACGATGGGCTTCAGCTACCATCATAGTTCCTAGTGCCCTTTGAGAGCCCTTCACGGGGTATACCGGGGGCAGTCTTGGGCTAACGTAAACTGTATGAGTGATAAATCTTAAAGAGCAACTAGAATAATTAGGGGTTCACTTTCACACACCCCGGTGTCTCGGGAAGTTAGTTTGACTATGATATTCGAGCGGTAGGCTCGGTGGTTGTGAAGACGGGCGGGATAGCCTGGCAGGTCGGAGGCCCGGTTGATAATTAGAACGGACGGGATAGTCCGGGTAGCTTTGGCTCGGTGGGAAACGCATTAATATTGCATGTTCATAAGTTATAAGGTGGTGGGCCCTCAGTGTTAGTGGTCGATGCACCGACGCTAATACGTTGGCTCGGCAAGTGTGGTTAGCACTTTGCCATCAGAAGTCCGGTGTGCCAGCCGGCAAGAGTACGTAGGAGTCCGCTTCGTGCACCAAGCATTGAGGCATACGATAGGTCTGACCGGTAGTTCTTTACTGGTTTAGAGGTGGGCGAGGCCCAACCCACCGCTTCCGTCTGCCACTACGGAGGTATCCTGGGAGGTTCGGCTCCAGAAAGGGGGAACTAAAGGTCTGTGTACACATAGTCTGGTGGGTGAGTTGCACTTGCATGATCCTATCATACCCACTTGCATGTCATAACATAATCATTGCATTTAACCTCTATCACCTATTGTGTAAGTGGTATGGGATGCTTACGCAATTGGACTTGCAAAATGACCCCTTTGTCTATAAGTTTGTGTGGGCAAGTTTATAAATTAAGGTCAAATTCTTCATATATATATTGCTGTTAATAACCGACACCCCAACATATAAATTGGTATGGGACTCTTTATACGATGGGAGCCATGCAGAAGATCCCTTGGCTTATGCGCTTCCGCACATAAGTTAAGGTTACTTTTCATACTTTACTTTACTGCCACATGTACTATAAAATTGATAGTATAGGTCTGTTGTCTTCTGTTTCTTGATTACTCTCCACCTTCAATTCCCCCATGTCTTCCTCTCTGCTCGGTGCTTAGGGGCCATGGGGGAAGGGGTGGGGGATGATAGGACTTAGTCTTATAGACTAACGGTTTTCGGACCACTTCATTTAGGGGATCGTGGAGCCCAGCATGGAGGAGCAGCCCTAGACGTCGGCCCGTTTGGAGATAGGGCAGTCTAGCTCAGGAGTTCAGACAGCTGGGACTGTGAGTCTCTGATTCCAGTAGTGATTTATTTTACTTCCGCTTGAGTGACTATGTAGTGAGTATTTGATGTATCGAGCTTAAGCCCTATTTTCAGCACTTTTAGATTTTGTGGACTCTCCCTTCGTGGAGATTTTATTACTCTGATGTGATTTTATTGTGGACATTCGGTTAGAGTTTTTACTTCACTTGTGTTTACTCTACTTGGTTGCTTTTCCGTGATCGAATCGGCCGGCAGAATCGGCGTTTCGCGGTGATGACCCTTCAGGGCGTGAAGGTGTCACCGCATAGCGGCGGTTCTGGGCCTAAGACCCCGGTGTTTTAAAAAGAAAAAAATGGGGTCTTACACCACCATTGTGGCTATGGCAGCACTGGAGCGGGCATCTCCACTTCCTAGGCAGGTATACACACTACCAGGCCTTGACTAAAACTATAGAAAAATGTCCTCCAAAAATTCTGATTTTTTGGAGATAGTCTAAGTATGGTATTCACACATGCATGACCTAAATTTCACTACATGTAGACTTAAGTTTAGCCTAGGCATCCATTTGAAGTTCTGTCCTAATATAGGAGCAGTCCTAGGAGAATGACCCTACAAGGAGCTACAGTGCTCTAAATTATATGTTTAGGGTGTCAAATTAAAGGTAATACCTAGATCTACATTTTTCTTATTGATGATTATTTCTGAAATTGCATCTAAGGGGTCTAAAATCAACATGCAACATCTCTATATAAATGTGATCGAATGTACACATAAATAAATGATACTATAGTTTAATTAATCTTAAAATCAACGGCATCGGGTTATCTTCCCCGATAGCCAATAGCCAGGATTTATCCCTCCTGTAGCAACTTCAAACCTTGTTTCCAGCCACCTGGACCGCCGCCGCCGCCAGCGATTATCACCATCACCTCCGTTGAGGTGGTGGCTAGCGTTTCCCGGTGACATGGCTGCTGGAGGCGGCTCCACCGGTGAACTCAAGCAAGAAGAAAAGATCGAGATTTTTCCCTCTTTCTCACATGGCATCGGGCTCAATTGAGTCTGATATCTCTCCTAGAGGATATAGAGAGCTAGCACAGTGGGAGGGGAGGAGAAACAGATTTAGATGCGAGCTTGGCGGTGAGTGCGGTGGTGGTGAGCCATGGCCGACGACTGCTCCGGCGAACTAGCTTGATCCAGTATTTCTCCAGCAAAAGCTTAGCTCCAGAAGTCGTTTTCCACTCCTCTGGGCTCAATGAAGGTGATGGCTAACTTGGCAAGAAATGAGAGTGACGGCTAGGGTTTCTCGTTTCTTCTTTTTTATAAGAAGAATTAGTGTTTAAGTTTCTTTGCCATGTGTCACCATAATATTGGACCGCCCATTACTACGGTTTAAGTTGCTTGTCACGTGTCACCCTATTATTGGACTGCCCATTATTATGGTTTAAGTTGCTTGCCCCGGGTCACCCTATTATTGGACTGCCCATTATTGTATTAAAGAAGACTTGTTGAGAAGATTGGGTCCAAATGATCCATCAGTGCTTATCCCAAAAACCCAGTTCAGGTCGTACATATAAACCAGCAACACAGTATAGACCGAAAAAATACTCTAAGTAAAAAGCATTAAATATTACTCGACGCTTCGTCGAATGCCGTCGAGTTCACTCAACGTACTTGATGCTTCGTCGAATAGTGTCGAGTTCACTCAACGCACTCGATGCTTCATCGAATGGCATCATGTTCACTCGACGCCTGTTGAATCCAGAACATTTTTCTGTTAAAGTAGAATGGCGTTGAGACCACTCAATGCACTCGAGGCTTCGTCGAATGGCGTCGTGTTCACTCGACGCCTGTTGAATCCAGAACATTTTTCTGTTAAATTAGAATGGCGTTGAGACCACTCAACGCACTCGATGCTTCATCGAATGGCATCGTGTTCACTAGACGCATGTTGAACCCAAAACATTTTTCTGTTAAAGTAGAATGGCATTGAGACCACTCAAAGCACTCGATGCTTCGACAAATGGCATCGAGTTCACTCAACGCACTCGACGCTTCGTTGAATAGCGTAGAGTTTACTCAACGCACTCGACGCTTCGTCAAATGGCGTCGTGTTCACTCGATATCTGTTGAATCCAGAATATTTTTGAAAGTTAGAGTTGATTGAACTCTATAATGGGCCCTATGTGAATCCACCCAAACTCCTTGGGTCAAACCTAGCCTAACCCCATTCACCCACCACATGTCCTACCCTAATCTAAGTTAAGGGGTCTAGAAGAAAATGGGATGTTACAAATCCAAATAAATAAAAAATAATAATTTCCTTACCGAAATTCAAGTTCAGGTCTATGAGGTTCCTATGCACACAAATTTAAGAAATTTTCAAAAATTCTTAAGATATACCAGAGGTGAAGAGCCCCAGATATCATTCTCGCATCAGATCCATCGGCTCCCAGGTGTGTTCCTCCCGTCCGTGGTTGGACCACAACACCTTGACCAAGGGAACCTTCTTCTTCTGCAATACTCTGATAGTTGTGTCATCGATCCGAACCGGCTCAAAACGAACTGATCTATCAGGTGTTACTTGTTGGATCTTACGGTGCCCTTAGAGGAGGGTGAATAAGGGTTTTATGGAATTTTAATTCTTAAATTAAATTATCAGAGTTAATTAATGAAGTTGTGAAATATTTTATAGGTAATTATATTTTTCTTTATATTTAAACAAAAATATTATATTAAATTTTACTTTTTAGGAAATTACAGAATTCAATATTACTTTACTACTATTAGCGATATCACTATTTAAAATATTTTATGATATGAAAATAAAATCAAGATAATGAAATAATAAATAACATGATTTTATTTCATAAGAAATTGATTACAAAATATAATGTATCTCTATAAAGCTAGAGATCGAGGCTATGAAAAATATAAACTCTTTTTGATTTCACCGGTCCTTCTACCAAGAACCGGCCGGCTATAGCATATCTCTCCCTAGATATTGCTACTAGCCTCCCCCTAGATCTCACCATGATCTAGTCACTGCACACAAGGCAGCAAAAACTCCCTAAGTCACACAAGGACCTAGACGCCACAAACAAGGCGGCGATTTCCTCTTAAGCCACACACGGACCTAGATGCCACGCACAAGGCATCAATTTATCTACCGATTATAAAGATTATAAGATAAGTCACACATTACAAATTCAGAAGAAAAAAACTCCCTCAAATTGAAGCTCTAAAGACAAAATCTAATCCTTGCAAAGATTGCATGAAATGCTGCGCACGAACCGTCTCTTCTTCGCTCTTGAACGTTCTTGAGAAAGTGGGATTTTTCTGAAGGTTGGAGCTCTCTAGATGGTATACACGGTAAATAATACTCCAGGTAATGAAATTCATCTTCTCCACAAATGAATTTAAACTTTTTATATTTTTGAGATATCGCCCTCCAGCGATATCATCTCTGGCTGCCACGTGTCTCATGATTCTAAGGTTTTCACTGGATGATTTGATCATGGGGATATCCCCACCAATATCTGATATCACATGGCGATACCTCCAAATATTAGTTTGGTGGCTAGATTGTGTGGAACATGGCCTTCGTCACGCTGACGTCATTTTCGCTATCGCTTGGCAATAGTGGTTATCGCCTGGCAATATCTCCTTTTCACTTTTGCTGTCCGAACCATTTCCAGATTGTAGATGACTTCATTCTCATTCCATAATGGGGTGGCACATTCTATAACTCCTCATGTCTATCTGTCACTTAGTACAGGGCTAGTGTGTAGACATATAGTTTGGGTATTTTTAATATAAGACATACTACATCACTATCACTGCATGAACGTTATTATAAAATCTAATATTTTTTATGCCATGCATCATATTATATCTTTTGTTCGAACATATAATCTTGTGTTTTTCCATATTATATACAATTTGGTCATTCATGATTTTGAAAAACATAACTATTTTTACGTCATGTCATGCATTCATGATTTTTTCATATTATATAGCCATTATCGCCCTCCAGCGATATAATCTCTATTTGCCATGTGTCCCATGATTCTGAGGTTTTCGCAGGATGATTTGATCATGGGTCTATTGTCGGCGATATCTGATATCACCTGGCGATACCTCCAAATAGTGGTTTGGTGGTTGGATCGTGTGGAACATGGCCTTCGTCACACTGACATCATTTTTGTTATCGCCTAATGATAGTGGCTATCGCCTGATGATATCTCCTTTTAACTTTTACTGTCCAAACCATTTCCATATTGTAGATGACTTCGTTCTCATTCTGTAATGGGGTGGCATGTTTTGTAACTCCTCTCGGATTGAAAGTTATGGTTGTTTGAAGTTTAGCACACAAAACTCATCCTTTTGTCTTTCTCTGAAGTGTGCACACTTTTAGATCATGCCCATGACTGAGGACTTGTCTCATCATTCAACCTATACAACATGCACACTATAAACATACAAAAGAGTAGATCAAATACATCACGGCATTTATTATTCTCAAACTAAGAGATGCGGAACGCATGCTCCAACAATCTCCCCCTTTTGATAATAACAAATACTTATATGAGAAATTATTGAGTTTAAGAACATTTATGTTCATGGGTAAGTATGGTAAAAGATATATATGAATAGTAAGTTTATAACGTGGTAAGCTTTAAAGTAAAACTCAGATGCATACTCTTCCTACACTACAACAAATATGGACATCAACGACGTTTTTAAGAGGCATTGGAGACATTTTTCAAACATCGTCAATGTTTTCACAACGTTTTTATAAATGTCGTGCATGTCGCAGGCATCGCGAATACAACCGTCGCAAAAAGTTTTCGCGATGTTTTTTTATACACCCACCGCCTGATATTAGCAGCATTTATGTTAATAAATGTGGCGCGCTTTTGCCACGTTTTGTAGTGTAAAATGTTACAAGCCTTAGCAATGTCAAACTAAAAAATAGGCAATTCTTGAGAGGAAAATATCTAGTCATAATTCAAGCAAAAACACATAATTAATTAGATCATAGTTAAAATTATTAGACACATTTTTGTATGAAAAACGTTGCAAAAACTAAAAACAATGACAACGTTTAAACAAACGTCGCCAAAAAATGTGGCTGATGTCCATATTTGTTGTAGTGTTATATGAAGGCTCCCCCTATATAAGTGTTCCCCACATATTTTGCTCCCCCTAAATATCGATTCCATTAGATTTCTTAGTTTATTCTCCCCTTTTTGTTATTAGCAAAAGTGGATAGGGATGAATATATACCTTTTAAAATTGATAATGGATAACTTATTAGAAGAATAATCATGATTAATCAATAAGATAATATATGCATTTCTTATATGATTAATCCACCTATATAGATGTTTCCTATGAAATTTTCAATGTACTCCCTCTAAAATTTTAAATTCATGCAACTTATTCTCCCCTTTTGATTGTATCAAAAGGGGGTAGAGGTGAGGGTATGCAAAAAAAAAAAAATTGTTCTATGTAGAGAATAAAAATATATTGTTATAAAAACTTGTTAAATACCACTTGTTAAAAATAAGCATGGTGTAGCATAAAGTAGTAAGCAACATAAATGAATTGATATAATAAGCATTTTTATTTCAAGATACCACTTGTTAAAAAAACATGAATAAGCGCAAGTAATAATCACATCATAAAGTATAATAAGAATGCTTAAAAATAAACATCCTTTTAGAAAGTAAGAGCATATAAAAGATAATGAGTTTTAAAACTGAAAAAGTAGATGTTTGATTTAAAGTTCCAAGAGATGCTATTCAATTGAGATATAATTGCAAGCATGATTTGAAAATATCAAGAAAAGATACAAAGCTATAATGTAATAAAATTTGCATTTCAAGTAAATAAAACATTGAAGTGGTCATGCTTTGTAATCTAGTGCATTTAATTAAGTTTGTAGAGAATTATGTAGATATGCATTAGGATCCAATTCTCGTGATTAGAAGTTATATATATGATAATACTGTGTACAAAAGTAATTTGATAAAGTATACAAATGTATTAATCAAAATGAATGACATATATGATGAAATAACACAACATTAAACTACACAAATAAAATTATTTGCACGATATTTCAATGCACATACATAAAAAGTATAACTACCAAGGCGCTTTGCACACACAATGCTCATTAAGACTTATCAGGGAGCGAATTAGTACTTGGGGGGATAACTTTTATTCTTTTTACCTTTGTTTTTTTTGTGATCCAGTGTACTAAGAGAAGTGGTGAATACTTTTGTTTGTTATAAGAAACTTTACAATCCTTTCCAAGGTGCTCAACCTCACAATGCTCATTAAGACTTATCAGGAGGGTGAGTAGTGCTTGGTGGAGTTTTTCTTGTCATTTATTATATGCTTTTTATGTTTGTGACCAAGGACTCTGAATTCACTTGTTTTGCAAACAATAGCATTTAAATTTTTTAAACCACTTTTCTCTAATGAATAAGTGCATGAAAAACAAAGAATTGAAATAGACAATTCGATATAGTGTAGGTAATCTATTTATGCATTTTTAATTATTATGTTATTACACTATACAATCATGCAAGTATAAGATTAAAAACACATGTAGGTTATCAAAATAAGTTAGTGTGTAAAGTCATTATAAATCACAAAATATTACACATACTTAGAGGCATGGTAAACAATTCTATACATGTTTTCTACAATCAATTTCATTACATATAATAAGATAATATTATGGCATAACATTGAAATCAAAATTCTAGCATTATCACATAATGAATATTATTATCCACACATAATGAATACTATTAACCCTGCTAGTTTCATATTATCATGATAAAATAAATTAAAAGTTGAAAGATTAAAAGTTAAAATTAAAATAACTGTGATTTTAAAATCTATTATAATTTTAAACCTCAAATAAACACATACTTTATGAATTTGTCCTTAAACTTAAACGCTTAGTATATCCATGATTATTTACACCTAGTTTGTGTCTCACATTAGCGAAAGTGTAGGATTGTGTGCATTAGAGACCTAAACTTTAAGACATGTCTTGTCCTTAATCGGGGAGAGTTCTAGTGGGGCCTTGCGAGGCACTGGGGGGGAAAGAGTGCTAGATTGAGAGTCGTCTTTTGTACGCATATGGGATTAACACCCCAACCTATGGCATGCATGTAGCTCCTCATGTCCATCTGTCACTTTGTACGGGGTTAGTGTTTAGACATATAGTTTGGGTATTTTTAATATAGGACATACTACATCACTATCACTGCATGAACATTATTATAAAATCTATTATTTTTTATGCCATGCATCATATTATATCTTTTGTTCGAACATATCATCTTGTGTTTTTCCATATTATATACAATTTGGGCATTCATGATTTTGAAAAACATAAGTATTTTTATGTCATGTCATGCATTCATGATTTTTCCATATTATATAGCCATTATCGCCCTCCAACGATATCATCTCTGGCTGTCACGTGTCCCATGATTCTGAGGTTTTTACGAGATGATTTGATTATGGGGATATTGTCGGCGATATCTGATATCGCCTAGCGATACCTCCAAATAGTGGTTTGGTGGTTGGATCATGTGGAACATGGACTTCGTCACGCTGATGTCATTTTTATTATCGCCTAGCGATAGTGGCTATCACCTGATGATATCTCCTTTTCACTTTTGCTGTCCAAACCATTTCCAGATTGTAGATGACTTCATTCTCATTCTGTAATGGGGTGGCATGTTCCGTAACTCCTCCCGGATTGAAAGTTATGGTCATTTGAAGTTTAGCACACAAAACTCGTCCTTTTGTCTTTCTTTGAAGTGTACACACTTTTTGATCATGCCCATGACTGAGGACTTGTCTCATCATTCTACCTATACAAGCTTCATACTATAAACATACAAAAGAGTAGATTAAATATATCACGACATTTGTTATTCTCAAACTAAGAGATGTGGAATGCATGCTCCAACAATCTCCCCCTTTTGATAATAATAAATACCCATATGAGAAATTCTTGAGTTTAAGCAAATTTATGTTTATAGGTAAGTGTGGTAAAAGATATGTATGAATAATAAGTTTATAACGTGGTGGCTTTAAAGTAAAACTCAGATGCATACTCTTCCTATATAAAGGCTCCCCCTATATAAGTGTTTCCCGCATATTTTGCTCCCCTAAATATCTATTCCACTAGATTTCTTAGTTTATTCTCCCCCTTTTGTTATTAGCAAAAGTGGATAGGGATGAATATAAACCTTTTAAGATTGATTAGGGATAACTTATCGGAAGAATAATCATGATCAAGCAATAAGATAATATATGCATTTCTTATATGATTACTCCACCTACATAGATGTTTCCTATGAAATTCTCAATGTACTCCCTTTAAAATTTTAAATTCATGCAACTTATTCTCCCCTTTTGATTGTGTCAAAAGGGGGTAGAGGTGAGTGTATGCAATAAAAAATGATTTGTTCTATGTAGAGAAGAAAAATATATTGTTATAAAAAGCTTGTTAAATATCACTTGTTAAAAATAAGCATGGTGGAGCATAAATTAGTAAGCAACATAAACAAATTGATAGAGTAAGCATTTTTATTTCAAGATACCACTAGTTAAAAAAACATGAATAAGTGCAAGTAAAAATCACATCGGAAAGTATAATAAGCATTCTTAAAAATAAACATCTTTTTAGAAAGTAAGAGCATATAAAAGATAATGAGTTTTAAAACTGAAAAAGTAGATGTTTGAGTTAAAGTTCAAGGAGATGTTATTCCATTGAGATATAATTGCAAGCATGATTTGAAAATATCAAGAAAAGATACAAAGCTATAATGTAATAAAATTTGCATTTCAAGTAAAAAAACATTGAAGTGGTCATGCTTTGTAATCTAGTGCATTTAATTAAGTTTGTAGAGAATTTTGTGATATGCATTAGAATCCAATTCTCGTGAGTAGAAGTTTTATATATGATAATAATATGTACAAAAGTAATTTGATAAAATATACAAATGTATTAATCAAAATGAATGGCATATATGATGAAATAACACAATATTAAAATACACAAATAAAATTACGTGCATGATATTTCAATGCACATACATAAAAAAGTACAACTACCAAGGTGCTTCGCACACGCAATGCTCTTTAACACTTATCAGGGAGCGAAGTAGTGCTTGGGGGATCACTTTTATTCTTTTTAACTTTGTTTTTTATTTTTGTGATCTAGTGTACTAAGAGAAGTGGTGAATACTTTTGTTTGTTACAAGACACTTTACAATCCTTTCCAAGATGTTCAACCTCACAATGCTCATTAAGACTTATCAGGAGGGTGAGTAGTGCTTGGTGGAGTTTTTCTTGCCATTTATTTTATGTTTTTTATGCTTATGACCAAGGGCTCCGAATTCACTTGTTTTGCAACTAATATCATTTAAATTTTTTAAACCACTTATCATTAATGAATAAGTGCATGAAAAACAAAGAATTGAAATAGATAATTCAATGTAGTGTAGGTAATCTATATATCATTTTAATAATTATGTTATTACACTATACAACCATGCAAGTATAAGATTAAAAACACATGTAGGTTATCAAAATAAGTGAGTGTGTAAAGTCATTATCAAACACAAAATATTACTCATACTTAGAGGCATGCTAAACAATTCTATGCATATTTTCTACAATCAATTTCATTGTACATAACAAGATAACATTATGGCATAATATTGAAATCAAAATTCTAGCATTATCATATATTGAATATTATTATCCACACATAATGAATATTATTAACCCTGCTAGTTTCATATTGTCATGATAAAATAAATTAAAAGTTGAAAGATTAAAAGTTAAACTCAAAATAACTATGTGATTTTAAATTCTATTATAATTTTAAACCTCAAATAAACACATAATTTATGAATTCTTCCTTAAACTTAAACGCTTAGTATATCCATGATTTTTTACACCTAGTTTGTCTCATATTGGCGAGAGCATAAGATTGTGTGCATTAGAGACCTAACCTCTAAGTCATGTCTTGTCCTTAATCAGGGAAAGTTCCAGTGGGGCCTTGCGAGGCACTAGGGGGAAAGAGTGCTAGATTGAGAGTCATCTTTTGTAGGCATATGGGATCAACACCCCAACCTACGGAATGCGTGCAGCTCCTTATGTTCATCTGTCACTTAGTATGAGGTTAGGGTGTAGACATATAGTTTGGGTATTTTTAATATAGGACATACTACATCACTATCACTGCATGAACGTTATTATAAAATCTATTATTTTTTATGTCATCCATCATATTATATATTTTGTTCGAACATATCATCTTATGTTTTTCCAAATTATATACAATTTTGGCATTCATGATTTTGAAAAACATAAGTATTTTTATGTCATGTCATGCATTCATGATTTTTCCATATTATATAGCCACTGTCGCCCTCCAGCGATATCATCTCTAGCTGCCACGTGTCCAATAATTCTGAGGTTTTTGCAGGATGATTTTATCATGATTCTATTGCCGGTGAAATTCGATATCGCCTGGAGATACCCCCAAATAGTTATTTGGTGGCTAGATCGTGTGGAACATGGCCTTCGTCACGCTGACGTCATTTTTGTTATCGCCTAGCAATAGTGGCTGTCACCTGACAATATCTCCTTTTCACTTTTTCTATTCGAACCATTTCCAAATTGTAGATGACTTCGTTCTCATTCCGTAATAGGGTGGCACGTTCTGTAACTCCACCCGGATTAAAAGTTATGGTCATTTGAATTTTAGCACACAAAACTCGTCCTTTTGTTTTTTCTGAAGTGTACACACTTTTAGATCATGCCCATGACTGAGGACTTGTCTCATCAATCAACTTATACAACCTATACACTATAAACACATAAAAGAGTAGATCAAATACATTACGGTATTTGTTATTCTCAAACCAAGAGATGCGGAACGCATGCTCCAATAATCTTCCCATTTTGATAATAACAAATACTTATATGAGAAATTATTAAGTTTAAGAATATTTATGTTTATAGGTAAGTGTGGTAAAAGATATGTATGAATAATAAGTTTATAACGTGGTAGCTATAAAGAAAAACTCGGATGCATACTCTTCATATTTGAAGGCTCCCCCTATATAAGTGTTCCCCACATATTTTGCTCCCCCTAAATATCGATTCCATTATATTTCTTAGTTAATTCTCCCCCTTTTGTTATTAGCAAAAGTGGATAGGGATGAATATATTCCTTTTAAGATTGATTAGGGATAACTTATTGGAATAATAATCATGATTGAACAATAAGATAATATATGAATTTCTTATATGATTACTCCACCTACATAGATGTTTCCTATGAAATTTTCAATGTACTCCCTCTAAAATTTTAAATTCATGCAACTTATTCTCCCCTTTGATTGTATCAAAAGGGGGTAGAGGTGAGTGTATGCAATAAAATAAATTTGTTCTATGTAGAGAAGAAAAATATATTGTTATAAAAATCTTATTAAATACCACTTGTTAAAAATAACCATGGTAGAGCATAAATTAGTAAGCAACATAAATGAATTGATAGAGTAAGCATTTTTATTTCAAGATACCACTTGTTAAAAAAACATGAATAAGCGCAAGTAATTATCACATTGGAAAGTATAATAAGCATTCTTTAAAATAAACATCCTTTTAGAAAATAAGAGCATATAAAAGATAATGAGTTTTAAAACTGAAAAAGTAGATGTTTGAGTTAAAGTTCCAAGAGATGTTATTCTATTGAGATATAATTTCAAGCATGATTTGAAAATACCAAGAAAAGATACAAAGCTATAATGTAATAAAATTTGCATTTCATGTAAACAAAACATTAAAGTGGTCATGCTTTGTAATCTAGTGCATTTAATTAAGTTTGTAGAGAATTGTGTATATATGCATTAGGATCCAATTTTCATGAGTAGAAGTTGTATATATGATAATAATGTGTACAAAAGTAAGTTGATAAAGTATACAAATGTATTAATCAAAATGAATGACATATATGCCGAAATAACACAACATTAAAATACACAAATAAAATTACTTGCACGATATTTCAATGCATATATATACATAAAAAGTACAACTACCAAGGTGGTTCGCACATGCAATGCTCATTAAGACTTATTAGGGAGCGAAGTAGTGCTTGGGGGATCACTTTTATTCTTTTTAACTTTATTTTTATTTTTGTGATCTAGTGTACTAAGAGAAGTGGTAAATACTTTTGTTTGTTACAAGACACTTTACAATCCTTTCCAAGGAACTTAATCTCACAATGCTCATTAAGACTTATTAGGAGGGTGAGTAGTGTTTGGTGGAGTTTTTCTTGTCATTTATTATATCTTTTATGCTTGTGACCAAGGGCTCTGAATTCACTTATTTTGCAAACAATATCATTTTAATTTTTTAAACCACTTTTCTCGAATGAATAAGTGCATGGAAAATAAAGAATTGAAATAGACAATTCGATGTACTGTAGGTAATCTATTTATGCATTTTAATTATTATGTTATTACACTATACAACCATGCAAGTATAAGATTAAAAACACATGTAGGTTATCAAAATAAGTGAGTGTGTAAAGTCATTATAAAACACAAAACATTACTCATACTTAGAGGCGTGCTAAACAATTCTACACATTTTCTACAATCAATTTCATTGCACATAACAAGATAATATTATGGCATAACATTGAAATAAAAATTCTAGCATTATCACATAATGAATATTATTATCCACACATAATGAATATTATTAACCCTGTTAGTTTCATATTGTCATGATAAAATAAATTAAAAGTTGAAAGATTAAATGTTAAACTCAAAATAACTATGTGATTTTAAAATCTATTATAATTTTAAATCTCAAATAAACACATAATTTATGAATTCTTCCTTAAACTTAAACGTTTAGTATATCCATGATTATTTACACCTAGTTTGTGTCTCACATTAGCGAGAACATAGGATTATGTGCATTAGATATCTAACCTCTAAGTTATGTCTGGTCCTTAATCGGGGAGAGTTTTAGTGGGGCCTTGCGAGGAACTGGGTGGAAAGAGTGCTGGATTGAGAGTCGTCTTTTGTATGCAAATCAGATTAACACCCTAACCTATGACATGCGTGTAGCTCCTCATGTCCATCCGTCACTTAGTACGGGGCTAGGGTGTAGACATATAGTTTGGGTATTTTTAATATAGGACATACTATATCATTATCACTACATGAACGTTATTATAAAATCTATTATTTTTTATGTCATGCATCATATTATATCTTTTGTTCGAACATATCATCTCGTGTTTTTCCATATTATATACAATTTGGGCATTCATGATTTTTAAAAACATAAATATTTTTATGTCATGTCATGCATTCATGATTTTTCCATATTATATAGCCACTATCGCCCTCCAGCGATATCATCTCTGACTGTCACGTGTCCCATGATTCTGAGGTTTTCGTGGGATGATTTTATCATGGGGATATCACCGACGATATTCGATATCGCTTGGAAATACCTTCAAATAGTGGTCTTGTGGTTGGATCGTGTGGAACATGGCCTTCGTCACGCTGGCATAATTTTTGTTATCGCCTAGCGATAGTGGCTCTCGCCTGACGATATCTCCTTTTCACTTTTGCCATCCGAACCATTTCCAAATTATAGATGACTTCGTTGTCATTTCTTAATGGGGTGGCACGTTTTGTAACTCCTCCCGGATTGAATTTATGGTCGTTTGAAGTTTAACAAACAAAACTCGTCCTTTTGCCTTTTTTCTGAAGTGTATACACTTTTATATCATGCCCATGACTGAGGACTTGTCTCATCATTCAACCTATACAACCTGCACATTATAAACACACAAAAGAGTAGATCAAATACATCACGGTATTTGTTATTCTCAAACCAAGAGATGCTGAACACATGCTCTAACACTAATGGGCATGTCGTAGTGGTGATATGCTGCTCTAGATGAAGTAGAGCCCTCCAAAGCGAGGAGACGTGGATGACGTTGTGCAGGTTCCCTAACTCTGGCGGCAACTCCAGCTGGTAAGCCAAAGGACCGATCCATTGTAGGATCAAGTATGGTCACATAAGTCGAGGGCTGAGATTCTTGTGCCTCTGCACCCGTGAGACACCGTGCACTGGACGTATCTTGAAGAATACCATGTCTCCCACCTGGTAATCAACCTTCTGATGCCTCGCATCGTAGTACTTGACCTGCTTGCTCTATGCTTTTAGCATCCAATCCCTGATTAGTTTTATGTGTGTGTCGGTGTCCTCAATATAATCCGATCCAAGAGCTCCCGGATCCTCATCCTAGACCCAAGATAGCAGTGTTCGTCACTTCCTACCATATATGGCCTCATATGGTGTCATCCCAATGCTCGCCTAGTGACTTTTGTTGTAGGAGAATTCTATCAGTGGTAACAGTCTCTCCCAGGGCTTCCCTGTATCTAATATACATAAGCGTAGCAGATCCTCCATAGTTTGGTTGGTCCGCTCCGTCTGCCCGTTGGTCTGTGGATGGAAAGCGGTGCTAAAAGAAAGTTGGGAACCTAAGTATGCCTGTACCGCTCTCCACTCCCTAGAAGTGAACCGACTGTCACGGTCTGAGACAATCGTCCTAGGGATATCGTGTTATCTGACGAACTACTCCACAAATAACCTCACCAAAACTGCAATTGGGTTGTCCTTCCTGACTTATATAAACCGAGCCATCTTAGTCAGCCTATCGATAATGACCCAAATAAAATCGTGCCCAGAGTGGGAGTGAGACAATCCGTGTACGAAATCCATGGATATATCCTCAAACTTCCACTCTGGTACTGATAACGGTTATAGAATTCCTCCTGGGCTCTTGCACTCTGCCTTCACCCGCTTGTACGTCTCGTAATGTGTCACATAATCTATGATCTCCCTCTTCATCCTCAGCCAGTACATGTCCCTCCGCAGGTCCGCTGTCATCTTGGTGATCCCAAGGTGCACTGAGTACCGAGTGTAATGTGCCTCCCTGAGTATGTCCTCTCGGATACCACCTCCTGCAGGTATATAAATGCGGCCATGGAAATGAACGAGGTCATCCCATAGTGAATAATCCTCTAACTTACCCCATTTCAGGGCTCTAAATACGGGCTCCAAAGCTACATCCTATCTCTGTTGTGCCCGGATACGGTCTTGTATGTCACAAACAATGCTCAGGGAGACCAAGTACTTATGATAAACATCTGGCTCAGCCCTAGAAACCATGGTAAGGTTTATATCCTCCATCATCCGTACTAGCTCCATAGCCATCACTCGGGACTCCAGTCTAGTAGTGTAGGCTCTCCTGCTCAAGGCATCTGCCACGGTGTTCGCCTTCCTTGGGTGATAATGCATCGTGTAGTCGTAATCGCACAGGAACTCAAGCAATCTCCTTTGGCGCAGATTTTGATCCTTCTGTGTATCAATATACTTGAGGTTCTTGTGATCTGAGAAGATCTCACAATGAACCTCATACAAGTAATGTCTCCAAATCTTCAACGCAAATACCACTGCCTCGAGCTCCAATCATGTGCGGGGTAGTTTTGCTCGTGCTTCTTCAGTTGTCTCAAAGCATATACGATGACGTGTCCATGCTGCATCAGGATTGCACCCATCCCATGATATGATGCATCAGTATAAATATGAAATCCTTCCTTCCTAGATGGAAGTGTGAGGATGGGGGAGGAGGTGAGCCTGTCCTTCAACACTTGAAACTCTGCCTCGCACTTCTCGATCCAAGTAAAAGTTGTATCCTTCTTCGTCAAGGACGTGAGGGGGAGTGCTATCCTCAAGATCCCCTCCACGAACTTGTGATAGTATTCCGCTAGTCTCAAGAAACTACGGATGTTTGAAGCTGACTTGGGTCGCGACCAATCTCTGATTGCCTGCACCTTGGTCAGATCCACAACCAACCCAGCTCAACTGATGGTATGCCACAGAAATGCTACCTCCTGTATCCAGAACTGGAACTTAGAGAACTTCATGTACATATAATGCTATCTCAGTTTGCCCAACACCAAAGCCAGATGCTAGGTGTGCTCCTCCTTCGTCCGGGGAATAGATCAATATATCATCAATGAAGACTATGACGAATATATCCAAGTATGGTTTGAACACATAGTTCATCATACTCATGAATGCGGAAGGTGCATTCGTGAGCCTGAAGGGCATTACCATGAACTCGTATAGTCCGTAGCGAGAACTGAAGGCTGTCTTCGTTATATCCTCCTCCTGAATATGCAACTGGTAGTATCCGGACCTCAAGTCAAGCTTGGAGAACCTGAAGGCTCCCTGTAGCTGTTCAAATAACTCGTCGATCCATGGAAGTGGATACGTGTTCCGTACCGTCAACCGGCTCAGCTCCCGGTAGTCGATGCAGAGCCATGAAGATCCATCCTTCTTCTTTACAAACAGCACCGGTGCTCCCCATGGAGATGAACATGGCCGGACAAAACCCGACTCCACCAACTCCTGTAATTGAGTCTGGAACTTTGCTAGCTCCTTGGGTTCCATCTGGTAAGGTGCCCGAGATATAGGCCTCGCTCCTTGCACCAACTGGATCCAGAATTCCTTGTCTCTAGTCGGAGGTAATCTGGGCAATTTCTCTGAGAATACGTTGGAGAAATCCCGAACTACTTGAATATCAGCAACGGAGGCATCTGTCTCCATCATCTCGAAACAGATCGTGTAAACCTCACTCCATGCTCATGGGCTTTGACAGCCTGCATCGATGATAATAAAGTACAGGAAACACATCTAATACCTTCGATGATGATGTTGGTATCCCCATGCCGTTAGGTGATCCTCCTTGACGGGCAATCGATCAAGCCGTGGTTCCAATGCAACCAAGTCATGGCCAGGATCAAATTGAAGTCCGGCATTCTCAAAATCGTCGTCGGCGCTTCGAATACCTTTCCTCTAATCTCTGCCTCCATATTGCACCTGGCAGATGATAGAAGCTTTGATCTATGTGGTAGACGCACCCTCCTGGTCATGTCGGTGAATCGGTCTATGCCTGCTAGTCCCAAAAAGAAGGCTTCAGATACGAACGAGTGTGAAGCACCCGTATCGAACAAGGTATGGGCGGGCTTGCCGTTAATAAAGACTATACCTGATATTTGGGGTTTAAGTTAAGGTATGTGGTTGTTCTAGTGGTCGTAAGGTACAGATATTGAAAATTTTACTTGCAATAAATTTAAGTACTCATAATAACTTCCCTGGGGTTCCTCAGCTTCACGAGGTCCAAAGCATATATCTACTCCCTTCCTCGACCTTTACCATAATATCCTCGACCTCGGCCTCGGCCCTGCTGTGTTGGAAAGGTTACTAGAGGTGTAGGAGGAGGTGGTGGACGAAACTGCTGAGGGGAGTCATCTCTGATGTGCCCCGGCTGGTGGCACCCATAAAAAATCACTGGTCGGTGGCCACGATCATCCTGTCTTATCGAGTCATGGATCTACAGTGGTAGAGGATCTAGTACTGTGGGAGGCCTCTGCTCCTGCCTAAAATTAGGATGATAACATCCTCCACCCCTCTTATGGATCATCACTCTGCCTCTCTGTGAGCCGCTACTGCTCTCCCCAAAGGACGAACCATCACCCGGCCTCTCCCCCCTGCTCTGTACCATCAAGTGGTCTACCTCCAGCTTTTTTGTCATCTCTATAATCTGTGTCGAGGTTCCATGAGAGATAAATAGTAGAGACTACCTCGTAGAGTCTCTAAGTCCCCGGTAGAACCTCTTTGCGTACCTCCTATCATCCAAATCATGAATCCTCGCGAACCTGGCCAGATGGGAGAACTCCCTCTGGTACTCTGTCACTGATTTTCTCCCCTGCCTGAGGTTCAAGAACCTCTCCTCTAACTCATCTATATCCATAACAGATACGAAGTACTCTAAGAATACCGCACTGAACACCTCCAAAGTGATATCTAACAGCTCTCGATCAGCATACATGGAGTCCAGCAGGGAATTCCACCGCCTATTTGCATGAACGTCTAGTGCGGATGTTGCTAAGGAAACTGTCTTGCTGACCGGGCAACTAATTCCTACCAACATCTCCTGAATGGTCTCTAGCCACTCATCCATCTTCACTGCATTCTTTATCCCATAGTACATCGGCGGAGACAAACTCTTGAATGCATTCAGCCAAATCGATCCCAGATTTTGCTATTGTACTAGGGCTTGCTAGTCCCTGAAGGCCATGAGGATGGTTGTCAGAGTTTTCCCCATCTCTGTCTGCTGGAAAGGTGTGGCAGCCGGAGGGGGAGGAATGACATCCTGTGGTACGGCGACCTATGGTGGCTACACAGAAGTAAGGTTTATATTAGGATTGGCCTAACTCATTATTTTAAATGGACTATTTTTGTGACTTTTTACACTTGGGCACACCATTGCTTCTACTGCATAGTTTGTCCGCAAACTAATGCTCGAGCGGGGTGGCCTATTGTTGTGGACTTCTTTCTCATATGATCATTTGTTAAGAGATACCAGTTTGTAAGACCCCCGCCCCCTCCCCCTTACTAAGGAGGTTACCCGGTCTTATGTCCATAGCTGCCGCCTTACGGTGACACTAACACACTGGCTAGTCGACACCGCACAACATCGATCCTGCCGGCTAGTACGATCATTCAACATGTTGGCCAATCGAGAAAAGAACTATAATTATAGCAGTAAATGAAAACCAGCAAGTCCACAAGTCACAGTAATAACATCATAATATATATTAGATGAAAAGTACATCAGTCCACAATGAGTACAGAAATAGAGAGTTAGGGCTTATGCCCGGTACATGTCAAAATGGAATCAAATTTCTCTCTCACAACAACACTATGCAGAAGCGGTAACTGAAACACTCGTCATCACCTGATGCTGAGCTGCGGGAGTAGTATGTGGTATCTATTCTTCGGGTCCTGTCACCTTGTCCTGCTAGTCGTACTAGTGCTCCAGCTCCTCGCTCCTAAAATGATACGGTCACAACCGACCGTTAGTCATAAATACTAAGACATTTTGTCCTCGCCTCACCCCCGCGACTCCTAGGAATGGAGCGGGAGGACGAAAGTGGAGGACAACAAAGCAGTACAAAATGAAAGCATGTGACAGTGGAATTATTCTATCATGGTCATGTTTCTAACAGTTATATCATTATACTAATAGTTCTTATAACACAAGTAAAGTAAGTAAAGCAGTAAGGAAAAGAAGTGAGATAGGTAAAGTGGAACTGAAAGGAAGTGTTGTAAGTAAAGTAAAAAACTGAGCAGAAAGTAAACTATCTACCGCTACACTAACATCTCAGGAGTACCTTAACTTATATGAATGCTCATACAAACTTATAAGTTAAGATTTCATAAATAAAACTTATCATATAAAAGAGCTCATACTTATTTATATGATAAGGACCCGCAGTGTGTATGCCCTAAGTATGTATGATATGATGAGTTATGCGGGTTATGATTCATACAAGTGCAACTCACACACACGACTCTATGATCACAGAACTTTAGTTCCCACTTTTTGGAGTTAGCTGAACTCTCTAGTACCACCGTTGTGGCTTTGACAGTAGTAGAGCGGGCATCTCCACTTCTTAGGCAGGTATACACACTACCAGGCCTAGACCCTTTGTACGTCTTTGTACACGTCTGAGGTGCACTTTAGAGTCTCTGTGTACTAATTTGCTGGTAATCCCCACTAGTCTTTTTGGTCGGGTATGCGTTTTTAGGGATGGTCCTCCAGACTGTAGTGTAAAAAACCCACTGGCCTCTCAAACCCTCACACCTCACCAGAGTCACCGTATTACCGTCGGTATGACAATTGGCCAGTACCGCATGACCTGCCACTAATATGTTTTATGAACATACAAGTTATTTCAAACTCGAGCCTCCAGCTCGCAGGACCAACCCGTCCTAAAGTAAACCTCCCGAGCCTCCAGCTCGCAGAAATAAACTCGCCCTGTTATAAACACCCGAGCCTCCAGCTCGTGGGACTAAACCCATCCTGTATCCAAACATCCAAGCCTCCAGCTCGCAGGACTAAACCCGTCCTGAATCCAAACATCTGAGCCTCCAGCTCGCAGGACAAAACCCGTCCTGAAACCCTCCAACCCTATACGAGTGAGTTTGTCACATCGTTCCCTTAACCTATTAGACTACTCTTGTCTAATTCTTGTTATACATAGCAGCTTAGGGTTATTCCTTGGACTACTCAGGGCATGATCGGTGAAGGGCTCTCGGGGGCACTAGGAACTACAATGGGCTGAAGCTCAAAGCTCCCTTTCTCAAGGACACTTACTTTTATTAGTGGCTACCTGTTAGTACCCCAATCTCATTTTTGCTCTTGAGTATACCTAATGATTTAAAGTACTTAATGAGAAAAACGACGATCCTTCGCCGGACCCCATTGTGATTGTTCTCTTTGTGGCTTACACTCTAACACTCGTTACTATGTAGTGACATACTTGTGATCCAGACCAGGGTTTCAAACTTCCCAATATATCTCTCAATTCAGCCACATCTCATTACCCTAGGTGCCCTAATGTTACACATCACTTTTACTAGACACAACCCATGACCTAATTCTAACTCATATGAGATGACTTCCAATTCCTTGGGCCAAAGGCCTCCAAATTGTTATCATGGGTTTGTCATGTGTATAATATTGATCATTCAAAATTTCATCATTTTCTAATTATTTTGGACCATAATTTAAATTAATTAATTAAGTGACCTACGTCACTTTGAACATGAACTACTCTAACTAGTTGTCCATTAGGTCTAAATAAATTATTTGAAGTTCATCTAGGTTAAAAATATCTGTTCACCAAAAATCCTAATTTTTCTACTTGATTTGACCATTATTTTCTATTTATGATTAAAATCCCATTATCTTCTTTTTTCAAATGAAGTACTAAAAATAATCATGTAAAAATTCAGGGAAAATTTTTACTCAATAATATTAACAAGATAATGGTCAAAACAAATTTTCATACTCTTAAGCTCTATTTGGGGGGACTTATTTTCACCGGTCAAGCAGTTACAACTGCATGAATCGGACTGTAATTAAAGTCTGATGCATGTGATCATAACCGCTTGACCTGTGAAAATAAGTCCCCCCAAACGGAGTCTTAGTTAGTGATTTGACCTAATATATCCACATGTTAATATAATTACAAAAATGCAACTATTACATTATTCACCATAAATAATCATCCAAAAATCTTAATAAAATATACAGGGGTTCATATTGCAGAAATAAGGGCCTAGACATTTTCTCATAATATTCCATACACCACTACTCATGTTTTTGATCAAAGTCCCAGAAGGGTAAAAATGTAATTACACTATTTATACATGGAATAATTCTCAAAAATGCTCAAAAAATTTTCCAAAGAAGTGAAATGGTCTATTAGGGCTTGGATCAACAATTTGGAATTTTCTAAGTTCAGTAGCCCTATATTTCATTTTAACACCTAAATGTGTTAATTTTGAAATAATTCCAACTTATGGGATTTTTTATTCCAAAACTCCCAATTTTCTCATGAAAGGAGTATTTTACCTCCATAAGTCTCTATCCAAAATTTCATGGACATGCATTGGGCCAAATGAGCTAAATTCCCATTTTACCCCATTTTACTATTTACACACTATTTACAAATCTACCCTCACCATACATGTTGGATCCTTTAACATGCAGAGATCCAAATGGATCCAAATGTTTATCAAGGCCATATCACCTTAGAGCCATGCCACCCAAATTTGGGGGTATTTGGAGTTGTAAAACTTCCTAAATTACATTTATTTAATAAATCAAATTTTGACTAAAACTATAGAAAAATGTCCTCCAAGAATTCTGATTTTTTGGACATAGTCTAAGTATGGTATTCACACATGCATGACCTAAATTTCACTGCATGTGAACTTATAGTTTAGCCTAGGCATCCATTTGAAATTCTTCCCTAGTATAGGAGCAGTCCTAGAAGAATGACCCTACAAGGAGCTACAGTGCACCAAATTACATGTTTAGGCTGTCAAATTAAAGGTAATACTTAGATCTACATTTTTCATGTTGATGATTAGTTCTGAAATTTCCTCTAAGGGGCCTAAAATCAACATGCAACATATCTGTATAAATGTGACCGAATATACACATTAAATAAATGATACTATAGTTTATTTAATCTTAAAATCAACAGCATCGGGTTATCTTCTCCGATAGCCAACGACCAGGATCTATCCCGCCTATAGCAACTTCAAACCTTGTTTCCGGCCACCTGAGCCACCGCCACCCCCGGTGATTATCGTCACCACCTCCGTTGAGGTGGTGGCTAGCATTTCCCGGCGACATGGCCGCGGGAGGAGGCTCCTCCGGTGAACCCGAGCAAGAAGAAAAGCTCGAGATTTTTCACTCTTTCTCACATGGCATCAGGCTCAATTGAGCCTGATATCTCTTCTAGAGGATTTAGAGAGCTAGCACAGTGGGAGGGGAGGATAAACAGACTTGGATGCAAGCTTGGCGGCGGGTGCGATGGTGGTGAGCCATGGTCGACGACTGCTCTGGCGAACTAGCTCGATCCCTTATTTCTCCAGCAAAAGCTTAGCTCTAGGAGTCATTTTCCACTCCTCTGTACTCAATGAAGGTGATGGCGGGCTTGGCAAGAAATGAGAGTGACAGCTAGGGTTTCTCGTTTCTTCCTTTTATAAGAAGAATTAGGGTTTAAGTTGCATTTCCACGTGCCACCATAATATTGGACCGCCCATTATTGCAGTTTAAGTTGCTTGCCATGTGTCACCCTATAATTGGACTGCCCATTATTACGGTTTAAGTTTCTTGCCACGTGTCACCCTATTATTAGACCGCCCATTATTACTTTAAATAGGTCTTATTGAGAAGATCGGGTCTAAATGATCCATCAGCGCTTATCCCGAAAACCCAGTTCAGGTCGTACATATAAACCAACAACACAGTCTAGATCGAAAAAATACTCTAAGTCAAAAGCGTTGAGTATTACTCGATGTAAGACCCCCCCCCCCCCTTTTTGCTTCACCTCTGGGTCTTACGCCCAGAACCGCCGCCTTATGGCGACTCCAACTACCAAGTTAGACGCCACCGCACGATGCAGATCCTGCCGGCTAAAACGATCACATCACAGTAGGCAAACAAAAGAGAAGAAATGAGTAATATAAGTCCACAGATCACAACTCACTATCAATATATATAAAAGAGCAATAGTCCATAATGAGTACAAAGTATGAAAGAGAGTTGAAAATGGCTTAAGCCTTATACATGTCTAATACAAAAGATCTCTCTCACACAACTCACACATCTAGCAGAAGCAAACTGAAAACCGTCCTCGACCTATCGCCGAGTAGTAGCGGTAGTGTGCAGCAACTGCTCCTCAAGTCCTGCCATCCTCCTACGACGGGTGCATCACCTCGAATTCCTAAAATGATGTGGCCCACCAACCATTAGTCAAAAGACTAAGCCACTATCGTCCTCGCCTCACCCCCGCGACTCCTAAGCACCGTGCAAGGAGGAGGAAAGGAAAGATATTTAAGGTGGAGAATGAACAAGAGCAGGTTACAACTACCCTAACAGGAGTATGTACAAAGGAACTATAACAAGGTAGCAGTAATGTAAACAAGGTAAAGTACATAGCAGTAAACACATGCAACACTATAAGTAATAAAAGTATAAGTAATGAACTACGGCTACCTTCTATCACAGATAAAGTAAAGTAAAGTCAGCTTTAGAATAAGTAACCTTAACTTATAAGAATGTCCATACAAACTCATAAGTTAAGGGGTTATTTTGCAAGGCCTATCGTATAAAAAGTCTCATACCAATTTATATGATATGGGTAGGGTTTTAAATGCAATGATGACATGATATGTTATATTATGTTGGTTTAATGCTATGTTCATACAAGTACACCACACATACACGACTCTATGCGCACAGACCTTTAGTTCTCTAATTTTGAAAGCTAGCTTCACTCCCAAGAGCCTTCGTAGTGGCCAATAAAGGCAGTGGGTTTGTCCACCCCACTCCTAGGTGGGTAACTGCACTACCAGGCCTAGCCCTTACGTACTCCTATGAAGGACACACCAGAGTCACCACATACTAATGCTGATAAACCCGCTAGTCTTTTCCTTGACTAAGTGAGAACCACACTTGCCGAGTCAACGTATCGACATCGATGTAATCGATCGTTTAATACCAAAGATCCACCACCTTTATGCACATATAATTATGATAAATATGAATCTCTGAGCGATCGGCTCCCAGGACTAACCCGTCCGTCACAATAATCTTTCGAGTCACTGGCTCCCCATACTAACCAGTCCGTACCTACCACCATCGAGCCTACCGCTCGTGATTCTAAACTAAACTAGCCTCCTGTGACTATGGGGTGATTGAAAGTGAAGTACTTAGAATTAATCTTGCACTAACAGTTTAGCCTTACAGTTTAGGGTAACATTGGACTGCCCAGGGCATTCCCAATGAAGGGCTCTCGAGGGCACTATGAATTACGATGGGCTGAAGCCCAAAGCTCCCTTTTGCAAAGTACTTATTTTTGTTGGTATCTACCCATGTCCTAAACTCTCTTAGCATTATACTTGAACTAACCCTATGTGTATTTAGACTTTCTCCAAGAGAAAGACGATCAATCGTTGATCTGGAGCACAACCTTGCCCCTAGTCAACCCGACTCTCACAGCTTGACTTCCATTAGTGACCTCATTCATACTCATCCAGATTAGGTGCACCAACTACCTCATTATCCTATACCAAGGTTCATTTGATTTCTTAATTCTACAGTTTTTTTACTATGTGCGGATTTAATGAGCTACATGGTGTGCATGAATGGTGATACTTTAAATAATCGTCTAAATGGCCTAAGATTATTATTAAGAGTCTATCATGATATTTTATGAATAAATCCAGAAGATTGTAATTTTCCTAATTTATTTGGCATTTATTATATTTTATGCAAAATCAGGCCACCTAGGCTTTTGAACACTAAGTATAATTTCCTGACAAGATATGGCCTCAACAAAATTATTACAAGCTTACATCATTAAAATAACAATAAATACTGAAATTCACAATTTTCCAAAAATTATTTGACCTTCAAACAAATTATTGATTAATTAACCACAAGCATTAGGTAAATCAGGAAATATTAAAATTAATCATCCAAAAATTATACACCAAATTACTAGAGGTTAGAAATTAACAGAATAGCCACCTGACCAAAAAATATAATTTTCTAAATCTATTTGGTCACACAAATAATTTATTTAAAGATATTCAACATTGGGCACTTTATGAAGGATCCTATATTAAAAAGCTTTCAATAATTTTATAAAAATTTGCAGTACATAATGATGTCCTAAAATGTCCTCTGACCAAATTTTATAATTTTCCAGTGAATAATTAACCCATAAATAATTATCCTATGATCAAGACAAACTTAGGGTTTGTGAATGAAGTGCTATAAATGTTAATCCAAAATTCATAGCAAACTTTCCAGAGAACATTAACATTAATGAAAGATCACTGCCTAAAATTTATGAACATCCAAGATCATATAATCATGCAATAAAATTATGAGTAAAAGTACCCCAATTGGTCCTAAATTATTTCAGAGGGGTTAAATGTTCCTAAAATTCTAATAACATTTTCTAGTGCTTATTGACACCCTATGAACTCATCTACTAAGTTCCAAGACATTCCAAGGACATATGGTCTCATGTCCTTCATTGAGCTCAAAACTCAATCGTAGGGTTCATACTAGGGTTCTAGGGCAACTCAACCCTAAACCACCCAAAATCTCCTGTAAGGGTAGTTTGTATGACAATAAATCATTTGCCAAAGATCCATCCATTTTGGGTGAGGATTGGCCACACAACCCACTAAACACCATATGCCCTAATTTTCCCCCTTAGGGACTAAACTTTGGTCACACCAATACCTACTCAAATCAACCCCAAATGGGTTGAGATTTTTATCAGTGGCCTATCATGACCATAAGGGTCATTCACCAAACTTTTGGAGAATTGTGAGGTCATTAGACTCTCTAATTAAATCATACATGATTTATTATATATTTACAAAAACTATAGAAAAATGTTTTCCAAAAATTCCCATTTTTGTATATGTCAGAGGTAGAGGTAAGAGTGACCCCTAGTCCAAATCTCAAGTCATTTGGATGGCTGGATTTATGGGGGCACTCAATTTAGTCTCTGGTTAACCCTATGTATAGACTGCATCATTTTGAGTGTTGTGGTCAGATCACTGATCCAAATGGGTTGAAACAAATTTTAAAATAAAGTAGACCTCAAGGGATACAACTTCTATGTTCGCCACTTTTACTGTAGAGGGCTCTAAGTATTTTTAATAATTAATTTTAAACACTGCAAATAGTATGACAGAATGAAATGAAATGAATAATTATTAATCCCTGACTATATATCCGACGGCGCGAATCTTGGCGCAAGATGGACGACATCCCTTCATCGTCCCTGTGAAGCCAATGTCCCATATTGCACCGTCCTGGGCGGTATTTGCCCTCGATTTCCCGGCCACCCGACCATCTCCCTGGCCGGCCACCGCCACCTCTGTTGAGGTGGTGGCTATCGCTAGGCGGCGGCACGGCCGCCGGAGGGGCTATTTCCAGCGAACCCGCATCCTCCAATTTTCAAGGAATATTTTTAGATTTTTCTCCCTAGATCAGGCTTAATTGAGCCTAATATCTATCCTAAGCGATCTAAGATGCTAGCACAGAGAGAGGAGGAGAAGTGGACCTTCTGGAGTGGCTAGAGCCTTATCGATCGTCGTATCATCATTTCCGGTGGTGTAGGTGCTTGGTGCTCTGAAAACACACTACCAGAGGGCTCAGCTCCTTCAAGGGAATGGTGTAAATGGCTGCTCTGGGTCTGGGGAAGCTTTTAAAAGAATCAAATGGGGGAGAGGAGGGGTCTAAGTTTCAATGGCCATTAATGGCCATGGGGGAGAAATTTCGACTAACTTAAATCCCTTGAATGCACCACCAAGTGGGACATCCATGGTTGTTGATCTCCTCAAAACTGATCAGGGGAGATGGACCAAGCTATTAGAATTGAAGAGAGGAGGCCTTTGGCCTTCCAAGCCATGAATGACCATCTCTTTCTCTCTTTTTCTCTCTCCTCCATTAAAGGGAAAATGAGGTATCTCTCCTAGTCACCCTTTCCAGAGTTTATATGGCATTTTAGGTAATTGTCAGCCTCCTAAATCTAGTGAGCCACTCCAATTAGCCTTAGCCCAAGTGGAATAGGCTAGGTTAGGTCAACTTGAGTTAGTTTGACCCAATTGAGGGTTGAGTTGACTTTAAACAATTTGACCTTTGGGTTGACCCCAATGGGTCCTTAGTGACTCATTGGCATCCCCCAAGGTCTAGAGAGACTTGAGTGGGGTTGGTTTGGCACCTTGGTGGTCACTTGACCCTTATTAGATTACTTTGACCATTTTAAGGTTTAGGTTGACTCTGGTCAACTTGACCCCTTTGGGTGGACCCCAATAGGTCCTTAATGACCCAATGACCTCCCTTAGGGCTAAGAAGGTCTAGGTGGGGTCATTTTGGCAAGTTGGAGGTCCACTGGGCTTAGATAGGCCACTTTTACTATTTTAGGGTTGGGGTTGACTTTAGTCAACTTGACCACTTTAGTTGACCCCAATGGGTTCTAGGTGATCCAAGGGACCCCCTAATGGGTTAGAGATGTTATGGTGAGGTCAAAGAGTCAAGGTGAGGCCTTAAAGTCAAACCCTAGGTTAGGTAATTGAAATGTGTTATTTGTAGACCATGGTGATCTTCACCTTTATGCCTAAGTTCACATGGTCTCTTTGAGCTTCCTAGGGTTTTGTCATGACCTAGTCATGACAAAACCACTCCTAGGGTTCTAATTGTTTGAGGGATGTTACACTCGATGCTTCATCGAATGGCATCGAGTTCACTCAACGCACTAGATGCTTCGTCGAATGGTGTCGAGTTCACTCAACGCACTCGATGATTCGTCCAATGGCATCGTGTTCACTCGATGCTTGTTGAATCCGGAACATTTTTCTGTTAAAGTAGAATGGCGTTGAGACCACTCAACGCACTCGCCACTTCATCGAATGGCGTCGTGTTCACTCGACGCCTATTTAATCCAGAACATTTTTTTGTTAAAGTAGAATGGCGTTGAGATTACTCAACGCACTCGACGCTTCGTAGAATGGTGTCGTGTTCACTCAACGCCTGTTGAATCCAGAACATTTTTTTGTTAAAGTAGAGTGGCGTTGAGATCACTCAACGCACTCAACGCTTCGACAAATGGCGTCGAGTTCACTCAATGCACTCGACGCTTTGTCGAATGACGTCGTATTCACTCGACGCCTATTGAATCCAGAACCTTTTTCTAAGTTAGAGTTGATTGAACCCTATAATGGGCCCTATGTGAATCCACCATAACTACTTGGGTCAAACCTAGCCTAACCCCATTCACCCACCATATGTCCTACCCAAATCTAAGTTAAGGAGTCTAGAACAAAATGGGATGTTACATGTTCAGCAAGCCTGTTGGATCTTATGGCGCCCTTAGGGGGGGTGAATAAGGGTTAATTAATTTTTGTTAAACTAAACAAACTTTACTTGGTGAATAAAAAATGCAATTAAGAAATCAACACTAATTTTTCATAAGCAATGTTGAAGCCAAAATTGACCTCAACGAGAGTTCGAAAATAGGGGTGCAGCCAACACCTACTTCTCTCAAGCCCCATCCCTCGACTGGTTGCAAAGGACCTAGAACTGACCCGAAGCCTCAGCAGGGAGGTCCCACCTCTTACCCGGAAGGTCTCTGCGAGCTTCCCCTCCAAAGCCAAAAGCTGGGCTAGGAGCTCCTCAGAAAGCACTAGAGAGTTAAAGAATAATGAAAGCTTGCTTTCTAAGGAGCCCTTGTGGGTCTATTTATAGCCTTTGCTGACCTGAAATTACTGAAATACCCCTGACTGGCCTGCCAATAGCTGAATCCCGCTGTTATGAAATACTAAATGCAAGCCCTGGGGGCATATGGGTAATTTTACCTGAGGGCAACTAGGTAATTTTACCCTGGGCTTTGGGCCCCACCCGGCGAGAACCCTATGTCGAGAACCCTCCCATCTTCGCTCGGCGGAAGCTAAAAGAGGAGTGTTGAATGCCTTAGACCGAGCCATCTCTCGCCTTCCGCGAGGCGCAAGCCTTCTTGCCCGCCTCTGGGCGGAAGTGGGTCTCGGTCGGGGCTTGATGCGAACGTTCTCGCCTGCTCCAAGGCGGGAGCTCTTCTGGTCTGAATCCCAAAGCTAGCCCGAAGCTAGTCCAATCCTGTTCGTTGATGCCTCTGGGTCCCACTCAGCGAATATGGGGTTGTACACAATCCCCGCTCTTTTCGAGCTAGCCCTGCGCTTGAGCCAAAATTGACCTCAACGAGAGTTTGAAAATAGGGGGTGCAACCAACACCTACTTCTGTCAAGCCCCGTCCCTCAACTGGTTGCAAAGGACCTAGAACTGACCCGAAGCCTCACTAGGGAGGTCTCATCTCTTACCCGGAAGATCTCTGAGAGTTTCCCCTCCAAATCCAAAAGCTGGGCTGAGATCTCCTCAGAAAGCACTAGAGAGTTAGAGAATAATGAAAGCTTGCTTTCTAAGGAGCCCTTGTGGGTCTATTTATAGCCTTTGCTGACCTGAAATTACTGAAATATCCCTAGCTGGCCTGACAATAGCCGAATCCCGCTGTTATGAAATACTAAATGTAGGCCCTGGGGGCATATGGGTAATTTTACCCGAGGGCAACTAGGTAATTTTACCCTGGACTCTGGGCCCCACCCGGCGAGAACCCTATGTCGAGAACCCTCCCGCCTTCGCTCGGCGGAAGCTAAAAGAGGAATGTTGAATGCCTCGGACCAAGCCAGCTCTCGCCTTCCGCGAGGCGCAAGCCTTCTCAACCGCCTCTAGGCGGAAGTGGGTCTCAGTCGGGGCTTGACATGAACGTTCTCGCTTGCTCCAAGACGGGAGCTCTTCTGGTCTGAAGCCCAAAGCTAGCCTGAAGCTAGTCCAATCCTGGTCGTTGATTCCTCTGGGTCCCACTCAGCGAATATGGGGTTGTTGGGTATTGTATCCACAATGTACCTAATTTGAAGAAGCCCCTGAACAAGCTAAGGTGAATTGATAATGTATTTGATTACTTGTCTTCAAGTTGTGCTTGCAGCTATTCATCGCTAAGTACACACCAATGTCAGGGTGCAGTATGTCAATATACACGGGTCTGTGCAACGTAATCCCTCGTTGAGCAGATCAGTGTGTTTGCTTACGTGTACTCTCTCTATTTGAGTGTACTTATTTTCAAGCACAGGGTTATGTAATATCAAGAGTCGACGTGACCTAGATCGCGCATGTGGAATGACCTAATGTACTTATTTTCAACCTCCCCACTTGAAAGTCCAAGTTACCGATTATTTCGAACCGGACTTAGGTCTTCTTGTTGATGGGGCCCACAACGGTCATGTGGAATGACCTAATGTATAAATACCTCCGTATGGTTGAGCGGAAGACATACGAATACACGATTCAAAAAGAAAGGCCGTCGACGTGACCTAGATCGCGCATCTTGCTCCGCCACCGTCGTCGCCGCTCGTGCAGTTAGTCGTCGTTGCTGATCACGATTTCTTCCAGATCTCCGGCGACAGAAGCTTAGCCTAGCACAGCGTCTCACGCGTCTAACCAGAGATCTTTTGTCTCTTGATTCATAGATCGGGAAAACCATCCCCTTCCGAATCGATCGAGATGATCAATCCTAGTGTGACCGTTGGAAGACCTTGCTACCTTTGCTATGAAGGTTGAATCTCCATAGCATCGCCGCAGCACTCCGTTGTCGCCGCCAATCCCGAGAGCCAAGCCGCTGCCCTTTGCCGCCGCCGGTTTCGGGGAGATTCTCTCCAAGAGAAATCTAGGGTTGTGGACTCTTCGTTGACTTCAAGAACACGTCGTCGAACGAAGAGGGACACTTTAGTCTCCATAAGTTGTTTGTATTTCTAATACACTCTATTTTCAATTTCGTTGTAAAGGAACGATTGGTTCCTAGTTGTAAGGGTTGGGTGCAACCCGTGGTGTGGGAGTGGTGACTCCTACGTGTGGAAGGGTTCCTTCCGTTAGTGCAAGGATTGGATTTCAATCCTGTTGGTGAAGTGACCGAGTCGTCCCTGGTTGGGAGATAGGTCGAAGGGGGAAAGTGGACGTACCCAAATCGGGGAACCACTATAAATTGCTTGAGTCTTTTCTATGTTGTGTTGTTTGATTTATTTGTACAGGTAAAACTTTAATTCCGCAAAAACGCTACAAAACACTTATTCCCCCCATAGGTGAAGCTAGTTGGCACTAGGTGGACTTTCAAGTGGTATCAGAGGGAGGTTACTCATCAAAGAGTTTAACACCTCGAGTAAGTTCCTGCCACTAGTGTCAAGTAGAAGATAGATATCTACCATGGACGGACTCAAGTACTCAGGCAAGATCCCAGTGTGCATCAGGCTAAACTTTCCTATCTGGAAGGAAAGTATTAGATTTTACATGGAAGCAGTCGACCCTCGACTCTTCATGGTCGTGGAGGAGGGACCTTATATTCCCACTAAGGCCTCCACCATTGATCCTACCAAAAAGGTGCCAAAGAAGCTTTCTGAAATGGACAAGGGCGAGATGGTGCTGGTCGGACTTGACAAGAAGGCACAGAACATACTGATCAGCGCAGTCGATGACTCCATGATGCAGAACTTCTGCAACTACAGGACAGCCAAGGATATCTGGCACAGCTTGATTATCCTGATGGAGGGCACAGATGAAGTGAGGGATGATCGGAGATCCCTCCTGAATCAAAAATATGAGGCCTTAAGGCAGGGGCCCAAGGAAGAGATCGAAGTTACATTCGAAAACTTCCTCAAGATCTTCAATGCACTCAAGGGATATGGAAGAGTGTTCACTAACGGTGAACTTAATGATAAATTCCTTAGGTCCCTTACTAAGGAATGGGACACTAAGATTTGCGCCATCCGAGAGTTTGGCAGACTTGCTGAAACAGATCCACAAATTCTGTTTGGGAAGATCATGTCCTATGAGCTTCAACTGAACACAAGGAAAGCTGAAGAGGAAGCAGAGAAAGCCGCAACCAAAGAAAAGACTGTGGCCCTAAAAGCCATTCACTCCAGGAAGGGCAAGGGTGCGGCTTCATCCCGTGCGGGGAAAAAGGATGAGGAGGAAGACTCCGAGCCATGCTCCTCCGGCTCAGAGCTGTCTGAAGAAGACTTCTCCCTCATCACCCTAGAATTCAAGAAGTTCCTCAAGATGAGGAATCAAAGAAAGAGAGACGGCTCCTCCTCCAGAAATCAGAAGAAGAATTATTCTTCTGACAGGTATGAATCAAAACCGAATAAACATCGTAATACTGACATCATTTGTTTTGGATGCAATAAGCCAGGACACGTCATGGCCGACTGCCATCAAGGCAAGAGAGAGAAGGGGAAGGGAGAAGAGCACAGGACCTCTAGAGATAAGAAGAAGGAGAGGAGCTACATCGCCAAAAAGTCAAAGACACTGAGTGAGTCTGATTCCTCAGACTCCAGTGATGATGAGGAAGCCTACTTCGGGCTGGTGGGTCGCTCTGACTCAGAAGGAGAATGTCCCCCGTTCACTAGGAAGGTAAAAGCTCGTACCCCCCTCTCTGACTCTGACTATGAGTCTCCTGACGATGATCTCGAGGACAGCCCATCTGCCCGAGAAGCTGAGCTCCTTGAAAAGTATGAGCTTTTGCTCAACACCTTCGAGGAATGCCGCAAGAGATTGAGGGCTCAGAAAAAGGAAGTCAAATTCCTTAAGGTCGAGGGTGTCTCCCTAAGGGAAGAGATCACTAGCTTGATCTCTCTCTGACAGGAGCACCTGGACCTGATCTCTAAGCACTCAGAGTCTCTAAGTCTCCTTGACCTTAAACAGGAAGAAATCAATAAGTTGGAAGAACAACTTACGGCAGAAAAGAAAATTGTCCAAAGCTTCTCTGTGCCAAAGACTGTTCTTCCACTGGTTGATACCTTCTCTGCTCAGGCTAAGGGGGCTGGCTTGGAGCATGTGGGTGTGCCTGGTAAATCATCCAGGAGAAACAAAAAGCAGAGGAGAAATAAGGCTGCTAAGAAGGCCTCTACCGCAGAAAAGGGAAAGGCCCCACTCAACCCTGTTGTATTCAGGAAGCCTGGTTATCCCTGCAATGAACAGGACTTTGAGTCAACTTATGGCCACTTCTTCCGGCCCTCGGTTGAAAAGACCAAGAGCCGGTATGAGGGGTGGGCCTTCCCTCGCAACTTTGGCGAGAGTGTCTTCAAGGCACCTTATGAGGAAGTTCAGGTGGAGGATTATGGCCACTTCTCTAGCGGCCATAATCGGAAGCAGGCACCTAAGGCCAAGCCTGTTACACTGAGAAACCAGGAGGTGAAGAAATCATGCGACTGTTGTCATCATGATGCGTCCACCTCCAGGTCCGAGGCCCCGGCTGAACCTTCCGTTCCAAGGGTGAAGCAGGTGCCTAGGAGAAAGTATAACAGATTTGACTGCTGGTGCTGTGGAAAAGTTGGTCACTTTGCCGTGGATTGTTGGTTTAATCTGAGGAATAACGAGACTCCTCATGTTGGCAATACGAGGCAGACCACTCGTAGGGCTAACCATTCGAGGGGGAGCATGCTAACGAGGAATCTAGGACCCAAGTTCGATTGGGTTCCTAAGGGAAATTAATTCTGTTTTGTAGGAATGTCCAAAGGCCACCAAAACTCCCATATGGTACTTGGACAGTGGATGTTCCCGGCATATGACCGGGACAAGAAGCCTGCTGCGTGATTACTCTCCAGTCGAGAATGGACCCAAAGTCATCTTTGGGGGGTCAGATCGAGGAGTCGCCAGGGGTTACGGTATGATTTCCAACGGTATAATCTCTATCACCGACGTGGATTACGTTGAAGGGTTAAATCATAACCTAATCAGTGTAAGTCAGTTATGTGATAAAGGATATGACGTTAAGTTCTGCAAGGACAAATGCCTGATAATATCGTGTGCCTCTTCGGAGACGGTAGTAATAGGCATTAGAAGCAGAAATATCTTCTGCTTAGATTTTCTTAGTTTAGATTCATCTACCCCTGTATGCCTAGTAGCAACAGGCATTGCATCTCTTTGTGAACAATGGCACAAGAGATTGGCACATATTAATTTCAAGACAATTAGTATGCTGTTTTCTAAAAACTTAGTAAGGGATGCTCCCATCATTAAGTGCATCAAAGATAGCCCCTGTCCTGCATGCCAGAAGGGCAAACAGACTCGGGCTACCTTTAAGGGCATCGTTGACAAAGACTCCTACAGGTGTCTTTATCTTCTACATATGGACTTGTTTTGTCCAATGCAAGTTCATAGCTTGGGAGGCAAGTCTTATACGCTAGTGATTGTTGATGATCACTCTCGATTTACTTGGGTGTTCTTTTTAAAACGCAAGTCTGATACATTTGACATCTTCACCAGCTTTGTCAGGCAGATTCAGAATGAACTTAACTGCTCAGTGGTCAAAATCAGAAGTGACCATGGAACAGAGTTCGAGTCTGGTGCTATGACAGAGTTCTGTGAAGAACTTGGTATCTTTCATGAGTTTTCCTCCCCGCGCACTCCTCAACAAAACGGAGTTGTGGAGAGGAGAAATAGAACACTCATTGAATCCTGCATGACAATGTTGAATGACGCTTCACTCCCAGAATACTTCTGGGTCGAGGCTGTCAATACGGCTTGTCATGTTCAAAACCGGGCGTTGATCAACAAAAGTCATCGTAAGACGCCCTACGAGCTACTGAAAGGCAAAAAACCAACCATGTCCTATTTGAGGATCTTTGGTTGCAGATGTTATGTACTGAATAATGGGAAGTACTCGCGTACTAAGTTTGGTGAAAAATGCTTCGAAGGCATATTCATGGGCTATAGTAGCCATAGCCGGGCTTATAGAGTTTTCAACAAGAAAACCCTAGTGGTAGAGGAATCAATAAATATTGTATTTGATGAAGAAAGTTTGCTTAATTGCAAGTCTTCTAGTGGTCTTCTTGAAGATGCAGGTGCCAGACTCGAAAAGCTATATCTGGATGAGCCCGAGAAAGATGCAACTCCAAAATACGTCAAGGTCTCCACCTCAATGCCGATCGGAGAGGATGACGATCAGGATGGAGCAGTCCTCCCTGAAGAGGAAGGAGCCCCAGAAATTGCTAGAGCTCCTGATGCAAGACTTCTAGAGCTCCGACACGTGAGGGATCATCCCAGAAATCAAATCATTGGAGATCCCCGAGACGGTGTCAGAACTCGCCGAGGTACTCTTAACGAGATTCTGCATTTTAGCTTCCTATCGCAGGTTGAGCCAAAGAAGTTCGACGAAGCGAACAAAGATGCGTCATGGATATTGGTCATGCAAGATGAGCTGCATCAATTCGAAAGATGCAAAGTTTGGACGCTGGTTCTCAGACCTAAGACGCAAAACGTGATTGGCACCAAGTGGATCTTCAGAAACAAGCTGGATGAACACGGGGTCATCATCAAGAACAAGGCCAGACTGGTGGCTCAAGGATACAGACATGAGGAGGGGATTGACTTCGACCAGACGTTTGCGTTAGTTGCACAGCTCGAGGCAATCCGTCTGTTCCTAGCCTATGCCTCTCACAAAGGATTCACAGTCTATCAGATGGACGTGAAATCGGCATTCTTGAATGGAGACTTGAAAGAGGAAGTATACGTCGATCAACCTCCAGGTTTTGTCAATCCTAATTATCCTAATCATGTATACTTTCTTAATAAAGCTCTATATGGCTTAAAACAAGCTCCTCGAGCTTGGTATGAGACATTGTCTAGCTTTCTTCTTGAGAATAAGTTCTCTAGAGGAAAAATAGACAAGACATTGTTTCTCAGGGAAGTCAAAGGCAAGATCTTGCAGGTGCAAATCTATGTCGATGACATTATATTCGGCTCAACGGACAACAATCTTTGCAAAAAGTTTTCTAAACTTATGCAAGGAAAGTTTGAAATGAGCAGTATGGGAGAGCTAAAGTATTTCTTGGGACTTCAAGTGAAACAGTCTGAGGAAGGAATTTTCATTTCTCAGACAAAGTTCTGTTGGAGTTACCATGGTGATCTAGAAGTTGTCAAACATGTAATCTCACTGCCAACGCGATATGAGCCTGCAGGGTCGCACATAAGAGCTGTGGAGGAGTTGGAAGATTGACCGTATTGGTAAAGGTTACCAATCACCATTATGTATGGGGTCAGGCAATTGTTGCCAATAAAGTTCATAGGGCATGGATAGTCGAAAGGTCGTCGAGAATGTCTCGACGACCAAGGCAAATCGTCGAGAATGTCTCGACGACCAAGGCAAATCGTCGAGAATGTCTCGACGACCAAGGCAAGTTGTCGAGAATGTCTCGACGACCAAGGCAATGTCGTCGAGAATGTCTCGACGACTATGGGGTTTTAGTTGAGAATCAATCTGATAGATTCGTCGAGAATCAAAGACTTAGTCGTCGGGACTATCCATTGATTCTTGCCGAATCTGCCTGATGATTCTCGCCGATCGACGAGTATCGTCGAGAGTTATCGAGTATGACTCGATGACTAAAGGCCATTCGTCGAGAATCGTCCCTGATTCTCGACGACTTGGTGGATGATTCTCGCCGAACGCCTTTGACGATTCTCGCCGAATTCTCCCAGGGACCCTATGCTGTGTGGTCTGCGGATAGCCATTCCTTTAGGTCTATTTATACCTTTGGTATAAATAGACACTTAGGGTTTTGGAAAATAAGAGACTTGTGCTTTTCTTGCGGCCGATTAGAACCCGACGGAAAGAGTTCCGCCGTTCGCTCGTTCCGCCGCATCCCGCACATCGCCGGACGGAAGTGTTCCGCCGCCGCCGTGTCTGCTCCGCTGACCCTCCCATTTCCGGCGATAGTCGTTGTTCTTGCATCTCCTGGCGCGGACCTAGCAGTCCGTGGAGTTGCAAAGGTGCGGCTGTCTTCCTCCCGATCGTTCGTGCGACGAGCTGTTCGGGTTTCTCCTGCTCGTGTGGATTTCTGCAGAGACGTGGATATTATTCCACGTACAACTCGCCACCGACAGCACTCAATACTTGGAGCATCTTCGTTGAGTCGTGACTCAACGCCACTAAGGTATTTTGCCCTAGTTATTTTGTTTACTTCTTGATACAACGATCATGGCCAGATCCAGTTCTCTTGGGCTGTTCTCGTACTTTTCCTTTCCGCTGCGTGCACAAAGTGTTGTGCCAACCCTCACGAGAAAACCCAATAGTGGTATCAGAGGGAGGTTGCGGCCATGATTGTTGTATTGGAAGTTAGGGAATTCCAACACGTGTAAACCTCGGGATTTAGAAGTGTTCTAAATGTCTAGATTTATTCCTGGAACATCAATTATTAATGATTTTTCCAAGGGAAATCGGTGGTGATTTTGTAAAATTTGGTCGGGGCGCTACCCCGCACCCCGTAGGGGCTCTGCCCCTTGACCCCGCCCGCTGATCGGTCAGCGGGACCACCGCCAGGGGCACTGCCCCTTGGAACCCCGCCAGGAACGTCTGGGATTTCGTAGCAATTTCTAATTGTAGAAGTTGTTGTCTCCTTAGCAGTAACCATCCCTCGAATTTTGTTTTGGATTTTGAATCCAACAAAAAGAGATGAGCTTGTCTACTGCTTTAAGTTGAGTTGCCTTTCCCCTTTGTCCAATGCATGTAAACCTGAATATTTGGAAATGTCCATATGTTCAGATTTAGCCCTTTGCTCTATCAAATGTTGATAGTGTCTTGTTGTGCACATAAGGGATGCATGAGGATTCTAGAAATGTTTTATTTTATTTTGATGTGCACATTGATCAAATATTGATCATGGTTAATTGTTAACATACTATCAAAATTTAAATCCCTTCATCAAACATTAAGTGTTCGGATGTCTTCCGATGGATGACACTCTTCCTGCCTCGATCGATGAAGTGTGGGCTTGCCAAAGCAAGGTGCATTAATCTATCTTGGTAAGGGTGCGAGCGGATAATTGTGATATCACACTGTCGACATCGGACCCCACTTAACTAGGTGACCTCAAAGGTTGAGCGCCTAGAGGCATAGGGTTGGCATGCACCATATGATGGATGCGAATAAAGAGTTATTCACCAACCATACAAGAATTGCATGAGGATGCAATTGGCAAGCGTTGCCTACCTAAATAACTACATCGTGAGAGGAAAGCCAAAGCTGACTCATTGTGTTGGTGAAATACGGATCTTGTCCACTAAGAGAGTAGCTCGCATGAACTCTCCGAATTGATAGTGAGGGCTATTAGTTCGAATAAAATAGTGGGAGTTTTAATTAGAGTCCAAATTAAAATAAATTGTATTTTGAAACTTTGGTACTGATTTTATTCTGCATGAATTCTTGTAGAATTCCATGGCAAGTGGTTCACACTCCACTTTGTCTCTGAGAGCCATCCTTGAGAAGGATAAGCTCAATGGGACTAACTACATGGACTGGTACAGGAGCTTGAGAATTGTTCTCAGGCAAGAGCGAAAGCTCTATGTCTTGGAAGAAGAATCCCCCAAGGTGCCGACCGGGAATTCTTCCCGTGCTGATAAGGATGCTTACAAGAAGTATACCGATGATGCTTTAGACATCGAATGCCTCATGCTTGCCACCATGAACTCTGAGCTCCAAAGGCAACATGAGAACATGGGGTGCAAGGAGATTGACGAGCATCTTAAGAAAATGTTTCAAGGGCAGGCTCGTCAAGAGAGGTTCGACGTCACGAAAGCGTTGTTTCAGTGCAAGATGGGAGTTCGATACTCAGTAGGGACTCACGTACTCAAGATGATTGGGTATATACAGAACCTTGAAAGGATGGGTTTTCCTCTGGGTCAAGAGTTGGCCACAGATCTGATCCTGCAATCATTGCCGGACAGCTACGAGCAGTTTGTCTTGAACTATAACATGAATGAAATAGACAAGACACTGCCCGAACTCCTAGGCATGTTGAGAACTGCCGAAATCAATATGAAGAAGGCCAAGCCTACCAGCCCCATACTGATGGTGCATAAGGGCAAGGGCAAGGCCAAGGGCTTCAAGAAGACGAAGGTGGGACCTAAGTCACATCTTGAGCCCAAGTCTTCTGCACTGAAGAAGAAGAAAAGCACGGTGAAGGAAGGGAAATGCCACCACTGTGGCAAGGCTGGTCATTGGAGGAGGAACTGTCCTTCTTATATTGAGGGTCTGCAGAAAATGAAGGGAGGTATGACTTCTGCTTTAGATATTTATGTTATAGAGATAAACCTTTCTGCTCCTTCATCTTGGGTATTGGATACCGGATGTGGTTCTCACATTTGTACAAATGTGCAGGAACTGGAAAGGAGAAGATTGCTGAGTAAAGGGGAGGTGGACCTGCGTGTCGGCAATGGAGCAAGAGTTGCTGTTGTAGCCGTAGGGGTTTACCGTCTTTCTTTGCCCAGTGGGCTTGTAGTAGAACTAGATAATTGTTATTTTGTTCCGGCCATAACTAGAAACATTATATCTATTTCATGTCTGGACATGATTGGATTTTCTTTTATAATTAAGAACAACTATTGTTCCATATTTAAGAATGATGTTTGTTATGCTGTAGCCCAACTGTTTAATGGTCTTTATGTTTTGAACTTAGACCATATGATCTATAATGTAGAAAATAATAAAAGACTAAGAACAAATGACTCAAACCCTACGTATCTCTGGCATTGTCGTTTGGGCCATATAAACGAGAAGCGCATATCCAAGCTCCATAAGGATGGACTTTTGGACTCATTTGATTATGAATCATTTGAGCGATGCGAATCTTGTTTGTTAGGAAAAATGACAAAAGCTCCTTTCACTGGTTATACTGAGAGGGCTGAGGATCTCTTGGGTGTTGTACATAGTGATGTATGCGGACCCATGAGTTCCATGGCTAGAGGTGGGTATTTCTACTTTGTTACATTTACTGATGATTTCAGTAGATACGGATATGTGTATCTTATGAAGTGCAAATCCGAGACCTTTGAAAAGTTCAAAGAGTTCAAGAATGAAGTAGAAAACCAGTTGGGCAAAAGGGTTAAAGCACTCCGATCCGATCGAGGTGGTGAATACCTGAGTCACGAGTTCCGTGATCATCTGAAAGAGTGTGGTATTATATCACAGCTCACTCCACCTAGAACACCACAGCACAATGGTGTGTCTGAGAGGAGAAATCGTACTCTGTTAGACATGGTACGTTCGATGATGAGTCATGCAGACTTGCCTGTTTCCTTTTGGGGTTTTGCTTTAGAGACTGCTGCTATGACACTGAATCGCGCTCCAACAAAAACGGTTCTGAAGACACCATATGAGATATGGACTGGGAAACGTCCTAGTATGTCGTTCATTAAAATTTGGGGCTGTGAGGCATACGTGCGACGTCAAATGCCTGACAAGCTGGAACCCAAATCAGATAAATGTTATCTGGTGGGATATCCTAAGGAAACGAAAGGATATTACTTTTACCTACCGTCCGAGGGCAAGGTGTTTGTCGCAAGGACCGGTGTCTTCTTGGAGAAAGAGTTCTTATCAAGAAAGACTGAAAAGGTAGAACTTGAAGAAGTTCAAGAACCACAAATAGTGAATAAACCAGAATTGGATTCTGAATTAGGACTACAAGGTATTGTAGTTAGAGAACCTACTCAAGAAACACATGTCCTGCGTAGATCTGGTAGACCAAGATTTTGAGCCTGAGAGATATGGATTTCTCGTGTCTCAAATAGGTAATGTGTTGCTAATGGATCATGATGATGAACCAGCAACCTACCAAGAGGCTATGAATGGACCGGACTCCGACAAATGGCTTGAGGCTATGAAATCCGAAATGGACTCCATGTATGCAAACCAAGTTTGGAACTTGGTGGAACCACCTGAAGGGGTATGACCCATAGGGTGCAAGTGGGTCTTCAAGAAGAAGACCGACATGGATGGGAATGTACAGACATTCAAAGGGCGACTGGTGGCTAAGGGTTTTAGACAAATTCATGGTATTGACTATGATGAAACCTTTTCCCCTGTTGCCATGGTAAAGTCCATAAGGATATTGCTTGCTATTGCTGTGTATTATGACTACGGGATCTGGCAGATGGATGTCAAAACAGCTTTCCTTAATGGAAACCTCCTTGAGGAAGTGTACATGACACAACCCGAGGGTTTTGTATCCCCAAATGAAGCCACTAAGATATGCAAGCTGAATAGGTCCATATATGGACTGAAACAGGCCTCTCGAAGTTGGAATCTTCGTTTTGATGAGAAAATCAAAGAGTTTGGTTTCATCAAGAATGAAGATGAGCGTTGTGTTTACAAGCGAATTAGTGGGAGCATTGTTGTCTTCCTGATACTGTATGTAGATGACATACTGTTGATTGGGAATGACATTCCTACCCTGAAAGTTGTTAAGAATAACCTAGGGAA
This sequence comes from Platanthera zijinensis, assembly GCA_039513925.1. Classification (NCBI taxonomy): domain Eukaryota; kingdom Viridiplantae; phylum Streptophyta; class Magnoliopsida; order Asparagales; family Orchidaceae; genus Platanthera; species Platanthera zijinensis. The sequence continues at coordinate 52,523,897 of CM077092.1, forward strand.
CTGCTTTTCTATGAAGGATTTGGGTGAAGCGACTTATATACTTGGTATTAAGATCTATAGAGATAGATCGAAGAAGTTGCTGGGTTTGACCCAGAGTACATACATTGATAAGGTGTTGAAGCGGTTCAACATGCTTGAGTCCAAGAAAGGATTTTTGCCCATGTCTCATGGTGTGAATCTCCCTAAGGACCAGTGTCCAAAATCTTGTGAAGATAAGGACCGCATGAAGTTGATTCCATATGCTTCGGCAATTGGATCAATCATGTATGCAATGTTATGTACTCGACCCGATGTCTCCTTTGCTTTAAGTATGACTAGCAGGTATCAGTCAGACCCCGGTGAGTGTCACTGGATTGCAGTCAAGAATATCCTGAAGTACTTGAGAAGGACTAAGGATGTGTTCTTGGTGTATGGTGGAGAGGAAGAGCTCATTGTAAGTGGTTACACGGATGCTAGCTTCCAAACTGATAGGGACGATTCAAAGTCTCAGTCAGGGTTTGTGTTTTGCCTGAATGGAGGAGCTGTGAGCTGGAAGAGTTCCAAGCAAGAGATAGTTGCTGATTCTACAACGGAAGCCGAGTATATCGCTACAGCTAATGCAGCGAAGGAGGCTGTATGGATTAGGAAATTCATCGGCGAGCTTGATGTAGTTCCTAGCATTGTTGGTCCCGTAGTTCTCTACTGTGATAACAATGGTGCAATTGCACAATCTAAGGAACCTAGATCCCATCAGCGCTCCAAGCACATACTTCGGCGGTTCCATCTTATTCGTGAGATTGTCGAACGAGGAGATGTGAACATTTGCAGAGTGCCGACTGAGGAGAATATTGCAGATCCACTGACAAAGCCTCTCGCGCAGAGAAAGCATGATGGCCATACTAGATCAATGGGTATACGATACCTGAATGATCAAGTCTAGTGGGAGCCTTGTGGGTTGCATGTAAAGATATATTCTGTTGGCTATTTATTGTTTATTCATATGATGAATTGTGTACCTAGATTTTCTTTTTACAATTAATGGCATATTCCGTTATTATGGTTTTTCTATATGATAGTTAAATGTTAACATAATGAATACCCTTAGAATGTTCGCTTCCATAAGACATCAAGTACGTGACTTGAATGTGAGAGCCTATGATTCATTTGAAGCTTCATTCTTAAAAATCCCTGGTCGTGGTATCATCATAGGATCTAAGGGTAATGATGATACATGAAGACTAGCACGTGCGTTGACTGATGACTAGTTCTCACAGGTCATGATATTGTGATATCAAGTCATCACGTGGGTACTTGTTAGTGAACAAGTTGTACTGGACAGACCCAACCAGAGACTACTTTGTGGATTGTTATCTAATCGTGTCACAAGTAGGTCTCTATTGACAATGGTGTTGTGGTCCTTTGACCTGAAGTCACAGCATTCATCAAGTGAGGAAGAGCATGCTTTGATGCCATCTAAAGTCTTCCTTGAGAAAGGTTGATGATAAGGGTGGTTGTTGGGCACGTTACGAATCATTTGGGTGTTTGTGTGTGAGCAGATATGGAATTTGTCCTCCTATATGACAGGAGTTGCATCCATGGGCCCCTTGATGGAACTGGACTGAGAAATGCATGGTCATGCTTGGTGGAGTCAATATGTGATATTGGCCTCACCATTCTCTGGATGTCCGTTCTAGATCAGGAAACTTGGATTGAGCTATTATGAGGGTGACACGGTCCATGCCTCTAGTTCTTTCCGGATGTAAGGGACAAAGGGACAAAGACAACGCTGATACATTGTTCATGAAGGCTTATGAGTTATAAACTCGTATTGCTTGGGGAGCAATGATGCATTGCTAGATGCCGCTCATTGTTTGTGAGGTTTATGGTTTGATACTTCCAAGATCAAGTGGGAGACTGTTGGAGTTACCATGGTGATCTAGAAGTTGTCAAACATGTAATCTCACTGCCAACGCGATATGAGCCTGCAGGGTCGCACATAAGAGCTGTGGAGGAGTTGGAAGATTGACCGTATTGGTAAAGGTTACCAATCACCATTATGTATGGGGTCAGGCAATTGTTGCCAATAAAGTTCATAGGGCATGGATAGTCGAAAGGTCGTCGAGAATGTCTCGACGACCAAGGCAAATCGTCGAGAATGTCTCGACGACCAAGGCAAATCGTCGAGAATGTCTCGACGACCAAGGCAAGTCGTCGAGAATGTCTCGACGACCAAGGCAATGTCGTCGAGAATGTCTCGACGACTATGGGGTTTTAGTTGAGAATCAATCTGATAGATTCGTCGAGAATCAAAGACTTAGTCGTCGGGACTATCCATTGATTCTCGCCGAATCTGCCTGATGATTCTCGCCGATCAACGAGTATCGTCGAGAGTTATCGAGTATGACTCGATGACTAAAGGCCATTCGTCGAGAATCGTCCCTGATTCTCGACGACTTGGCGGATGATTCTCGCCGAACGCCTTTGCCGATTCTCGCCGAATTCTCCCAGGGACCCTATGCTGTGTGGTCTGCGGATAGCCATTCCTTTAGGTCTATTTATACCTTTGGTATAAATAGACACTTAGGGTTTTGGAAAATAAGAGACTTGTGCTTTTCTTGCGGCCGATTAGAACCCGACGGAAAGAGTTCCGCCGTTCGCTCGTTCCGCCGCATCCCGCACATCGCCGGACGGAAGTGTTCCGCCGCCGCCGTGTCTGCTCCGCTGACCCTCCCATTTCCAGCGATAGTCGTTGTTTTTGCATCTCCTGGCGCGGACCTAGCAGTCCGTGGAGTTGCAAAGGTGCGGCTGTCTTCCTCCCGATCGTTCGTGCGACGAGCTGTTCGGGTTTCTCCTGCTCGTGTGGATTTCTGCAGAGACGTGGATATTATTCCACGTACAACTCGCCACCGACAGCACTCAATACTTGGAGCATCTTCGTTGAGTCGTGACTCAACGCCACTAAGGTATTTTGCCCTAGTTATTTTGTTTACTTCTTGATACAACGATCATGGCCAGATCCAGTTCTCTTGGGCTGTTCTCGTACTTTTCCTTTCCGCTGCGTGCACAAAGTGTTGTGCCAACCCTCACGAGAAAACCCAACAAGTTCACCAATGAACTCCTCAAAAAATTCGGAATGGAGAATGCAACCTCTATGAGGACTCCAATGGGATCCACCATGTCTCTGGATAAGTATGAGAAAGGGAAACCTTTTGATGAAACCAAATACAGAAGCATCATTGGATCCCTGCTCTACCTTACTGCAAGTAGACCGGATATCATATTCTCCACATGTGTTTGTGCCAGATATCAGGTGAACACTAAGGAATCTCATTATGTCGCTGCAAAGCGAATTCTTAGATACCTTAAAGGTACCCCTAATCTTGGCTTGTGGTACCCGAGAAACAATGATGTCGAGCTAATAGGTTTTTCAGATGCTGATTTTGCAGGGAGTAGGGATGATAGGAAAAGCACTTCCGGGACGTGACAATTCCTCGGAAGAAGGCTTATCTCATGGAACAACAAGAAGCAGAATTGTGTAGCAACTTCCACAGCAGAGTCTGAGTACATCTCAGCTGGCAGCTGTTGCGCACAACTCCTTTGGATCAGAAACTAGTTAGTTGATTATGACCTTCAGTTCAAGGAAGTACCAATGTACTGCGACTCCTCCAGTGCAATCGCCATAGCAAACAATCCAGTATCGCACAGCAGGACGAAGCATATTGAAGTGCGCTACCACTTCATTCGGGACCACGTGGAAAACAAGGACATCTCTCTCTGCTATGTCCCCACGGACAAGCAGATTGCAGATATTTTCATAAAGCCTTTAGACGAGGACAAGTTCAGTCTTTTCAAAACTGAATTGGGGATGCTAAACTATGAGGAATGAAGACTACAGATGCTCCAAGCTCGTGCATCTAGGGGGAGCCCCTGCCAGGAACTCATGGGTAAGCACAGGTGCAAGAACTGAGGGGGAGCATGGTGTCAAATGCAACAGACCCAGATTTGCAGAAGCCGAAAAGGGGGAGATTACCCTCTCGACTAAGGTGCTAAGGTGTATGCTCCAAATGCTCTAAAGATAATGGTATGGAATTTCAACTCACTCTCGTTTTTCAAAGTTGTGTTTTCTTCCAAACCGTTATATTCACCTTAGCTTGTAGGGTTTAGGCTTCTTCAAATAGGGGGAGATTGTTGGGTATTGTATCCACAATGTACCTAATTTGAAGAAGCCCCTGAACAAGCTAAGGTGAATTGACAATGTATTTGATTACTTGTCTTCAAGTTGTGCTTACAGCTATTCATCGCTAAGTACACACCAATGTCAGGGTGCAGTAGGTCAATATACACGGGTCTGTGCAACGTAATCTCTCGTTGAGCAGATCAGTGTGTTGGCTTACGTGTACTCTCTCTATTGGAGTGTACTTATTTTCAAGCACAGGGTTATGTAAGATCAAGAGCAGACAAGGAGCAAGGATGGGCCAAAGACCAGCTCATGAAATCGTTTAAGTACAAATCGATAAGTGATTCTCGCCGAATGTTGTCGGTTGTCTCGAAGCCGCCTTGAATTCTTCTAAGGCAGAATCGTCGAGAATCACGAAGTGATTCTCGCCGGTTCGTCGAGAATGACTCTGCATTCTCGACGATTCGGCGAGAATCAATTGTGATTCTCGCCGATTCTCACCGGCTTGTGTTATCAGTGGAGATTAAATTCTGTTAAGTAGAATTCGGCGAGAATCGTAGTTGATTCTCGCCGATTCGGCGAGAATCGTAGTTGATTCTCGCCGATTCGGCGAGAATCACCTACGATTCTCACCGAATTTGACTTGGGCAAATTCCTGCTATTCTCTGGACCGGTCCAAGTTACCGATTATTTCGAACCGGACTTAGGTCTTCTTGTTGGTGGGGCCCACAACGGTCATGTGGAATGACCTAATGTATAAATACCTCCGTATGGTTGAGCGGAAGACATACGAATACACGATTCAAAAAGAAAGGCCGTCGACGTGACCTAGATCGCACATCTTGCTCCGCCGCCATCATTGCCGCTCGTGCAGTTAGTCGCCGTTGCTGATCACGGTTTCTTCCAGATATCCGGCGACAGAAGCTTAGCTTAGCACAGCGTCTCACGCGTCTAACCAGAGATCTTTTGTCTCTTGATTCGTAGATCGGGAAAACCATCCCCTTCCGAATCGATCGAGACGATCGATCCTAGTGTGACCGTTGGAAGACCTTGCTACCTTTGCTATGAAGGTTGAATCTCCATAGCATCGCCGCAGCACTCCATTGTCGCCGCCAATCCCGAGAGCCAAGCCGCCGCCCTTTGCCGCCACCGGTTTCGGGGAGATTCTCTCCAAGAGAGATCTAGGGTTGTGGACTCTTCGTTGACTTCAAGAACACGTCATCAAACGAAGAGGGACACCTTAGTCTCCATAAGTTGTTTGTATTTCTAATACACTCTATTTTCAATTTCGTTGTAAAGGAACGATTGGTTCCTAGTTGTAAGGGTTGGGTGCAACCCGTGGTGTGGGAGTGGTAACTCCTACGTGTGGAAGGGTTCCTTCCGTTAGTGCAAGGATTGGATTTCAATCCTGTTGGTGAAGTGACCGAGTCGTCCCTGGTTGGGAGATAGGTCGAAGGGGGAAAGTGGACGTACCTAAATCGGGGAACCACTATAAATTGCTTGAGTCTTTTCTGTGCTGTGTTGTTTGATTTATTTGTGCAGGTAAAACTTTAATTCCGCAAAAACGCTACAAGACACCTATTCCCCCCCATAGGTGAAGCTAGTTGGCACTAGGTGGACTTTCAGGGGTTGTACACAATCCATGTAGTTTTCGAGCAAGCCCTGCGCTTGAAAAGACACGTCCAACCCATAAATATTCGTTGAGCACGTGTCATCCTGAAAAGAGAATCTTTTGGTGGGCCATCACGTGACTATATATGTGTGCTGATAGACGGCCATAAATCTGCCCCTGCCAATTGCTGCTCCGTGGTTTAGCTCTCGCGTAGTCTCGCGATGCATTCCAAACGTGCTGACAAGCCTCTCTCGTAGGGCCTCCAAGACCGCATTAACGCGGCGCAGGAGCGAGCTCTCGCAAACAGTGCCTCGGTAGTCCCCTGGCTGGCGAGAAAGGCGTTAGCCGCTGAGTCCTCACAGCTGAAGAAGAAGAAGAATAAGAAAGCGAAATCGGTCCAGCGGGACCTTTCGCGCGAGAACCGGGGTTCACCTACCCCTTCTCCAAGTCACGTGGATAATCATTCACCCCTGCAGAAGGTACGTCTCTCCGACTTGTTGATTACCAAAATTATGAGCTGACTAAGTGAAAGGATCGACAACTGACGCAATACTTCTCGCAGGAGGCGGTTCAAGATGACGGCGTCGGGTCCCCGTTGGTGCCCCTGGACTCTTCGTCTCGCCTTCCCAAGGATCCACCACGGGTCGTAGAGGCTGCTCCTCTGGCTGACCCCTCGAGAACTACAGGTAACCTTTTCTCCTTATTGCCTCCCTTTTCAATCATTCCAAACACAGCATTCCCAATTGCTGAACTGACTTCTCGCAGCGTCAGCTTCCGCAAGCCCGGGTCTCGCCACTCGGGGAAAGGAAATAGTAGCTGCCAATTTGGTCGACCAAGCGGCTAATGTCGCCCTACTGGCGGGAGGGGTGGCTACCGAACCCTCCGTAACCCCAAAGGAGGCCAGCCACCCTGCGAGATAGGACGACTCCCCCTGCTCTCGGCTAGGCCGAGATCATTGTACGCGATACCTTCCGCCCGGGGCGAGGAAAGCCGCTCCACCTCCTCTATGGAACTGAGGGGGAGTCTGGGCCTTCTCGTCTGCCGCCGACCGGTGGCTCTCGCCATACTGCAAGTATGCGAGGTATTATCATTGTCTTTACTTAACTCTCACCATAACTAGAACTCTTTTACCAAGGGATCCAGAATCGCGGGCGGGAGCTAACGAAGAAGATGAAGATGAAGACGAAGATGAAGATGGAGAGGAAGGGGAGGACGTCGAGAGCTCCCCCTTCCCTTCTTCGGACGAGATGGAGGAAATCCTGAACGGCGCCGAGAACGTCAGGAAGAGGTAGAAGAAGCTAGGGCCATCCTGTCGAAGCTCGTTCGACGAGAGCGGGCCCATGCCTCTACGGCGAAGCAACACCCTGAGATGGTGGAGCAGAGGCTGGAGGCACTCGAGCGAGACTACTTCCCTAGCAAGACAGAGCGACCGAATATGCCTACTGTCGAGTCGTCTCCTGGGCAATGTATCGCGCGGATCCGAGACCAGGCACGTCAGATCAACCTCGGGTGCACCACGTTATCCTCCTACTTCAACCCGCAGGCTCCTTTGAGAACTAGACGGCGAGAGTGAGGACGATGGCGCTGGGAACCGTATTGAAAATCGTAGTCTCGCCTCCCCCGTCTCCTTGCCTACCCTTCTTGTAATGTACCCTTTTTTCTATTTTGAAAGACTGCTTAAAACTTTATGATTATTATTTGTTATGGAGCTCTCGCCCGACGAGAGCTCCCTTTCTATTTTTGTTTCTGCTGCTCTGTTCCATGCTATTATTTTTGTGTTTGCGCAAACCCAAACCGCCTGTCCGTCTCTATCATCTAAGGGTTGGAACCTTGTCGCTGGCTTAGGCGCCTGAAGCGTGTCGGAGTGGAAAACGAGGCGCCGTTTCCTCGGGACGTGACGACTGTACCCCTGCCGCCTTTTTGGGAAAGTCATTATTACCACAATTTTCTATAAATAGGCCGATCCACCCACCACATTTATTTCTCCGATCCGGAACCCTTGCCCGCCTTCTTGCTGCTTTAGCGCCTTGTCGAGACCTTCCCCCGTTTACGCCACCTTCTCTCGTTCTCTCCTTTCTCCCCGAGCTTTTGCCTACAACTTTTGACCACGATGCCGGGTGAGAACGAAGGGCGCTCCCACTATGCGGAAGCCTTCCGGAGGCACCAGTTCCCCCCTTGCCGCTTAACCATGGGTGAGTACCAACTGATCACCTCCCGCTACATCCCCATCGGTTTCACCGCAAGAAACACCGACAATGATTATAGGGTGAATCGCGCGGGAGAGGGAGAGCTCGTCATCCCCATCGAGCATTTTGAGGTGGGCTTCCGCTCCCCCTCTGGCCCAAGATGCGCCAGGCCCTCCGCTATTACGGAGTGGTCCCCGCACAGCTCAATCCCAACTCGGTCAAAATCCTGGTAGGGTTTATCTGTTACATGCGATCCGAGAGGATTGAGTTCAGCCTCCCCATCTTCCGGAAGTTGTTCATCTTCCGGGCTAAGGGTGGGGTGGTCTTCTTCTCCGAGCAATTGCTCAAGACCACTGGTCTCGCTAACAAGCACCACCACTGGGGCGAGAGGTTCGTCTTCATTTCTAGCGACTTCGGCAACGTTCCTCTCGCGCTTGTTCAATATGACAACATCGCCTACAAGCCTCCCACCTTAGGGTCGCGCGAGAGCGCCCTCTTAGAGTTCTTCGGAACCAAGGACTTCGACGTCCAATTTCTCAGGCGGGACGTCGATTCTCTCCTACCCGTGCCTCCTAGCGAAGGTATGGTCTCGCCTTTAGCTTGGCATTCCATACTCTAAAATGTAGCGCTGAATGTTGTCGACTTTGCAGGAGAGCGGGAAATCCCTCGGCGCCAGCCGTTTGCCGAGACAAGGGCTGCCGAGACCCGGGTTGTGAGAGATCCACTGGCTCTCGTAAAATCTGCAGCTCTCACCTGCCGGGACGAGCCAGCTCCTCCCCCTCAATCCGGTGATGGGAAGCAAAATCCTGGCACCTTTTCGTCCAAACCGCTAAAGAGACCAAAGTCAACTGCTACTGACGAGGGGAAGTCTGTGGCGGCCTCTCCCTCCCGACCTGCCGCCGAGGGCCGATCCCTCGCCGAGGTCCTTTCGGCAGCCGGGTAGACGACCACTACCGCTGGGACCACTGTTGGGGCCCTTGCCGATAACATGCCAGCCGTAGGCAAGACTGGTGACGAGGGCGCAGCCGCTGAAACCTCCGCTCCGGTCCCACCCCAGCAAAGGGGCACTTGAACTTTGGCCTCGGGGTGAAGTGTCTGGATGCGAAAGGAAAGCCCCTACTTCAGTGGGATCCCGAGACCAACCAGGTCTCTGTCTCTACCCTCCTCCCTAGCTGGGCGGAGGGGGAAGAGATCACTGGCGACGCTTTCGCGCTGGGCTACGGCCTCTACAGCCGAGAGGAAGCCAGTATCTTCGACCAGCTATCCACCCGACTCCTGGCTCTTGACTCTATCCGGGCCTTGTTGTACGGATTCGAGCTCGCGCATATGTGTGTGCGCTGGAGTATCACCATCAACCGCAACTTCGGAGAGATGCTCAAGGCGAGGTACCAGGCGGCGGCCCATGCGGCAGCGTTAAAGGACGAGCTGGCGGATGCCCGACAACTTCTGTCCTTGCACCTAGCGGAAGAGGTAAGCGAGACCTTTCAAGGCACTTGCTCTCGTCCCAGTAATCCACAGCCCGTCTCTCCTCTGTTTTGACTGGTTTCTCCCTTATGCAGGATTCTGCCCAGAGCACGGTGCTTCGCGCGGAGCTGGCCGAGATAAGGTGCAAGAACGTCCTGCTGAGGGACCAAATCTGGCGCATGGAGGTCGCGGTGGTCGCGGTCGCGCCTCCTCCTTCGCTGGACGAGAGGCTGAGGAGTCGTCACTTCTCGGAATATGATATCGACAAGCTATTGCAGGCCAACGCCCAAGCAACAACCAGACTTGCCATAGAGACGATGTGGGACGTGGGATGCTTGAACGAGGGCGGCGAAACCATCGTTGCCCGCCAGCTCCTCCCATGGCTCTTCGAGCCCATCCCTATGCCCCCGGGCACACCTGACTCCCGACCCTCAGATGTCCCGAAGTCTCCCACTACTGCTGGCGAGACATCCGGGGAGGGTTCTGGCGAGATCTCCAGTGGGAGCTCGAGCGGGGGGTATAGTGTGTTCGCCTGATGGGTCTCTCCCCCCTTCCATTTGTCTTTGTAGTGCGTGGGATATTCTCTGTATTTTCATTTTGAAAGATAGTGTAAATGTTTGTAAATGATTGATTTTTACCTCTGTATTATGCCGAATACTTATCAAGCATGCTTCCGTCAAGGCCCTCGCCCCCCCCTAGGATAGTCTCCCTTAGCGATCAATAGGTGGGAACCTGTCGAGAGCTCGAGGCATAACGTGTCGTTTCGGTGTTCTGCTAAGAATCTTTTGCCGAAAGCATTATCTGTAGGTCTCAAGGGGAGGGCTGCCCCCCCCCCACATCACCTTACGCGAGCGAACAAAGCTTATCGCCCAGGGCTTCAAGCCGTCGGGCCAAGGACCCCTCATAAAAAAGCCTTCCCGCCAAGGACTCCTTTTGCCGAGAGCGCTGGTTGTAGGTTCTTGAGGGGGGGCGCCGCCCCCTTCACCTCGCGCGAGTGAGTGAAGTTTTTCGCCTAGGGCTCCTCGCTGAAAGCCTTCCCTCCGAGAACTCCCTCTGTCGAGATCCTCTTAGCTGAGACCTCTTGGCCGAGACTTCTCTCGCTTGAGGGGGTTTCCAACATTTTCCTACTGCCTTCCGGGAGAGCCTACGAACTTGTCAGCTAGATGAGAGCCTGCGCGGCGGGTCTACCTGGGGTCGAGCCGAGCTCGGGGTAGTGCAAACATTCAAGCTGAAGTATCTCCAATAACCAAGCCTCTCCCTCACAGGAGAGCCTTCGAACCTGCCAGCTAGATGAGAGCCTGCGCAGCGGGTCTACCTGGGGTCGAGCCGAGCTCGGGGTAGTGCAAATACTCAAGCTGAAGTATCTCCAAGAAACAAGATGATGGCGCCGCCATCCCCCGACATGTTGACTTGGAGCGTCCCCTACCGGACGACGTTGGTGATCCGGTACATGTCAAAGATCCATGTCATGTTGCCGAAGAAGATCCCCTTCCAGATGATTATGGTGACCCGGTTTATGTGGGTGTCGACTCAAGCTTGATGTTCCTTTGCCGTCTCGAGATGAAGATTTGTCACGACATCCTCCGCCATGGCCGCATCAACATCTCCGCCAGTGTCATGTCAAATCTCCGCGGCGTCATTTTAAATATTATTTCAGATTTTAATGATGTTTTTATTTGGCCAATGTTTAGCCAAAAGTTTTAATTATTTGTCATTTCATTTTGGCCTTTGTTTAGCCAAAAGTTTTAATTATTTGTCATTTCATTTTGGCCTTTGTTTAGCCACATTTGGGGTGCTTATAACCTTGTCTTTGTAAAGCCTATATAAGGCTATGTTGTATTGGATTTTGATTTAGTGAATGAATGAAATAAAATTGAAACCCTAAATTGGTTTTCCCTCTTCCCTCTTCCTCTTGGAGTTCGGCTCCCCTACCCCCTCCCCTCCTTGGCCGCCGACCACCCCTCTCCTTCCTCTCCCTATTTCGGCCTCCTCTCTACTTCCACCTCCTCCTTTCCAATAATCAACCATAACCTTCAATCCCTCTCCAAAAACCGAGCCCTCCTCTTCATCTTCAAGAATGCCGACCACTTGCAATCTCCCCTAGCCGCCGGCCTCCACCTCCATCACCACACCCGAGCCCCCCTTTCAACATCAACCCGACCACCACCTCTCCTCCACAAAACCGTCCTCATCCCTCTCAACAAAACCCGACCATCACATATATCCTCTTCCCAAAAACCGATTCCTTTGGTGAGATCCAAATCAGCCCCATCCTCTAATCCAAGAGAAGAATCGGCCAAAGCTTGTGGTGAATCTTGTGAAACTTCAACGGCGTCGGAAGGCAACGAAGAACTTGGAGTTTCCCTCCAACCGGCACGCTTTCGGTGGATCCGGAACGGAGCGATCCAAAGAGAGTTAAATCGGAATCATCCATTCCGGTTGGGTAACGAACGTCTCCACTCTTGTGTGTTTCTCTCTTAGATCTTTTCTTTGGGCATTTAGCATATCGTGTGATTTGTGATTGGTAGAATGTTCGTGGATAATATCTATTAAATTATTGTTATTGATATTTGATTCCCATTTGAATTCGTGAGGCGTGGCGGCCCTCATTTTATTTCGTTGGGAGAGAACCACTCGTTATCCGAATCCTTATTTCGGTGGTGTCTCTTTTGGTGCAACGTACGCTCGATCGAACCGTGTGGGTTCATTTCGCTTGAGAGGATCTTGGCCTATAGCCTTGATATTATCTTAAGGGGCCTAGCGAACCCCCCGAATCCTATTAAAATTAATTGTTGCAACTTGCGTAGTGGCTGTGTTTATTCTTCGTGTGAGCGTAATAGTAATTATAATTAAGCGAGCGTGTGAATCCCTTAGCCGTTACGGTGTCGAAACCCATGGCCTACATCAATTTAGTATCAGAGGGAGGTTATTGTCGATTTTCTAATCGGCACCATCCTTCTATTTTTAGGTAGGCTAAAGAAAATATAAATTTCAAATTTCAAAATTTCAAATTTGAAATTTCAAATTTTAAAAATTCAAATTTCGAATTTCAAATTTCAAAATTCAAAAATTCAAATTTCAAAATTAAAAATTTCAAATTTCAAATTTCAAAATTTAAAATTCAAAATTCGAATTTCAAATTTCAAATTTCAAATTTTAAATTTCAAATTTCTGATTTCAAATTTCGAATTTCAAATTTCAAAATTTCAAATTTCAAATTTCGAAATTTCAAATTTCAAATTTCAAATTTCAAATTTCAAATTTCAAGATTTCAATTTTCAAATTTCAAAATTTAAAATTTCAAAATTTAAAATTTCAAAATTCAAAATTTCAAATTTCCAATTTCAAATTCTAAATTTCAAATTTCCAATTTCAAATTCTAAATTTCAAATTTTTCTCAAAATCTAAAAAAAAAAAATTCTGGAAATTCTCTATCTTATTTTTAATAAGAAATCCAAAAAAATTTATTTTTCATTAAGTCATTATTTTTATTAAGTCATTTTAAAATTTAATAGTTGGTCTGCCAATAACGGCCTATATTTTTATTTCTTCAGCAAAATTCAAAAATAAAATATTTATTAATAATCTCCATATTTTTGTCAGCAAGACTATCAAAAAATATATATATAGTATTTTGAAATATTAGCGGGAACAAATCGATCTTTGAAAATTAAATAGCACCAGACTATATTTCCTTGTATTTGTGCACTTAATCCGAGTAGTCTATCCTCATTTTCCCGCTGAAAATTAAAACAAAAAATGGCCTACGATGTTCACGTTTCCCGAATGAAATCTTTAGGTTCCGTCATGAAAGTTAGAAAGTTAGTCCATTGCCCGGTAGTGAAAGAGATTAAGGGGTTGATTGGCCAACTAAAGGCTAATCAAGTTACACCGCGCACCTCTAGGCGTGTTAGGATTCCTACTCCGACATATGATGGGCTAGGTGGACCGCGAGTGTTTCTATGTTGGGTGAACGACATGGAGCATTATTTTGAGCAATATCGTATTGTGGATCCCCACAGGATTCCCGTTGCGAGACTGCAATTATTTGGTCGAGCTCATACTTTCTGGCTCAATGAGGAAAGACGTTTAGGAATGCCCTCCATTGACCCACGTATAGGTTGGCAGATTATGAAGAATTTATTAACGGATGAGTATTACCCTCCATACTGCCGTTCTCCGTCTAATGATTATCTGAGTGAGTCGCCGCCCAAGATTTTGCCTACATCAAACCAGCATGTTCCCTCGTACTCCTGTATGAGGACGTCTCATGATTTTATTTCTCCCCGCCTGGGCACTAGACCCTTTCCTGTTTATGAGAGTGTTCCTATCAGCGTGAAAATGGTATCTGAGCTTGCGATTACGAGTACGTCCGTCACTGAGGCCGATGCTGTTAATGTTGACAACATGAGTGACGATGAGGAGATTGGTTACCCGAGTGACTTGGATGAGGATTTCTCATTTAAGGAACCCTCTCCACTCCCTTTCGACGACATTTTGGAGCCATCCCCTTTGACTGTTGTGGAGCCTTTTGATGATCCTAAGTCGATTGATATTCTAGCTGAGTCAGAAGAGTTACAGTCTGCTGAGAGCTTACCCAGTCGTGATTCATTTGACGATCTGTTAGGACATGAGCTTGCTATTTCTAGTCCGAGACGTATCGAAGTGCCCATTTCTGAGATTTTCACTGTAACTGATGTCAGGACTGATGTGTTGGAAGATTGTTCTAGTAAAGGAGTTAAACTTTTGGAATACGATATTGAAGTAGAACCGGATGAGCATCCCCTAATGCTAACTCCTTTACCTAAACTTGAATGTGATTTTAACTCACTACCGTTTGTAACGCCTGATCTCGTTGTAGTGTTGCCGATCTATGATCCGATCACTGAATCTGAAATACATGATTACCCACATAATTTAGAAGACATGTCGGATGATTTTTCCGTAAGAGCGAATCCACTGTTTGAACTTTCTTACGACTTTATTGGGTTGCGACTGGATGATCTTTATTGGAAGTCAAATCCGTGTTTTGAGGTTTCGAATTGGATTACTAGTGGTACCTTGGCGATGGAGCCTTATGACGTGATGTCCCCTCGACAAACTTATTTGTCAAGCCCGGTCGCACGCATTTATCCCCCGCCTTTTGATGACCCGTGCACGCACACGTTAGTGAACGTAGTTGCGAATGTTAAGTTGTGTTTCCCGCACGTAATGTCAAATCCGGGAGCGCCACGTTCTATATATAGTGATGAGTGTTTTCCGTTAGCTTTTATTCATGCCGTTTTAAAATTTAAATTTAAGTTTAAATCTAAAACTATGACGTTGTATGGCGTTGATTTCACCACTGCTTTATTAGCACCCGTGCCACCTGACTTGGTCCCGTTACTGCCCACTGTTAAAGCAAGTCACGTTGCACATGGGTTCTCCCCACACAGTTCTAAGATTTGGTTTTGGTTTGTCTCGTCCCTGAATGGATGCCTCCGAGCACCTCAGAAATATTTATGAACCGGCCAGTCCATTATTTGCGAATCTTATGGAAATTTAGTAGCATGACATTTCTTGTAGAATTTTCCATTGATTGGGGCATCGCTCCTATTTTCTACTTTTCATACTTTACGCGTCATGTTTCTATGCCCCTTGAAAAGTCTATCTCTCCGTTTACATATTCCACTATGCTTTCTATTGGGTTGGGTGGTGATAGTTTGTTTGGATCGTTCTCTTCTCCGGTCTCCATCGGAGGTATGTTGGTTGACGTTGTGGAAATACTTTGTTCTTATTTGTCTGATGCGTCTGTGAGGTCCCCCCAAGACCACCTTTTGCTTTGCAGGTTCCTCTTCCTCAACGATTATACCCGGGACTACTCATCAGTGATGAGTATTTTTGAGAGGGGGAGGATTGATGGCGCCGCCATCCCCCGACATATTGACTTGGAGCGTCCCCCACCGGACGACGTTGGTGATCCGGTACATGTCAAAGATCCACGTCATGTTGCCGAAGAAGATCCCCTTCCAGATGATTATGGTGACCCGGTTTATGTGGGTGCCGACTCAAGCTTGATGTTCCTTTGCCGCCTCGAGATAAAGATTTGTCACGACATCCTCCGCCATGGCCGCGTCAACATCTCCGCCAATGTCGTGTCAAATCTCCGCCGCGTCATTTTAAATATTATTTCAGATTTTAATGATGTTTTTATTTGGCCAATGTTTAGCCAAAAGTTTTAATTATTTGTCATTTCATTTTGGCCTTTGTTTAGCCAAAAGTTTTAATTATTTGTCATTTCATTTTGGCCTTTGTTTAGCCACATTTGGGGTGCTTATAACCCTTGTCTTTGTAAAGCCTATATAAGGCTATGTTGTATTGGATTTTGATTTAGTGAATGAATGAAATAAAATTGAAACCCTAAATTGGTCTTCCCTCTTCCCTCTTCCTCTTGGAGTTCGGCTCCCCTATCCCCTCTCCTCTTTGGCCGCCGACCACCCCTCTCCTTCCTCTCCCTATTTCGGCCTCCTCTCTACCTCCACCTCCTCCTTTCCAATAATCAACCATAACCTTCAATCCCTCTCCAAAAACCGAGCCCTCCTCTTCATCTTCAAGGAGGCCGACCACTTGCAACCTCCCCTAGCCGCCGGCCTCCACCTCCATCACCACACCCGAGCCCCCCTTTCAACATCAACCCGACCACCACCTCTCCTCCACAAAACCGTCCTCATCCCTCTCAACAAAACCCGACCATCACATATATCATCTTCCCAAAAACCGATTCCTTTGGTGAGATCCAAATCAGCCCCATCCTCTAATCCAAGAGAAGAATCGGCTAAAGCTTGTGGTGAATCTTGTGAAACTTCAACGACGTCGAAAGGTAACAAAGAACTTGGAGTTTCCCTCCAACCGGCACGCTTTCGGTGGATCCGGAACAGAGCGATCCAAAGAGAGTTAAATCGGAATCATCCATTCCGGTTGGGTAACGAACGTTTCCACTCTTGTGTGTTTCTCTCTTAGATCTTTTCTTTGGGCATTTAGCATATCGTGTGATTTGTGATTGGTAGAATGTTCGTGGATAATATCTATTAAATTATTGTTATTGATATTTGATTTCCATTTGAATTCGTGAGGCGTGGCGGCCCTCATTTTATTTCGTTGGGAGAGAACCACCCGTTATCCGAATCTTTATTTCGGTGGAGTCTCTTTTGGTACAACGTACGCTCGATCGAACCGTGTGGGTTCATTTCGCTTGAGAGGATCTTGGCCTATAGCCTTGATATTATCTTAAGGGGCCTAGCGAACCCCCCCGAATCCTATTAAAATTAATTGTTGCAACTTACGTAGTGGCTGTGTTTATTCTTCGTGTGAGCGTAATAGTAATTATAATTAAGCGAGTGTGTGAATCCCTTAGCCGTTACGGTGTCGAAACCCGTGGCCTACATCTCAAGCATCTCCCCCACAGGCGAGCCTTCGTACCTGCCAGCTAGATGAGAGCCTGCGCAGCGGGTCTACCTGGGGCCAAGCCGAGCTCGGGGTAGTGCAAACATTCAAGCTGAAGTATTTCCAACAACCAAACCTCTCCCCCACATGCAAGCCTTTGGACCTGCCAGCTAGATGAGAGCCTGCGCAGCGGGTCTACCTAGGGCTGAGCCGAGCTTGGGGTAGTGCAAACATTCAAGCTGAAGTATCTCCAAGAACCAAACCTCTCCCTCACAGGCGAGCCTTCAGACCTGTCAGCTAGATGAAAGACTGCGCAGCGGGTCTACCTGGGGCCGAGCCAAGCTCGGAGTAATGCAAACATCCAGGCTGAAGTATCTCCAAGAACCAAACCTCTCCCCCACAGGCGAGCCTTCGGACCTGCCAGCTAGATGAGAGCCTACGCAACGGGTCTACCTGGGGCCGAGCCGAGCTCGGGGTAGTGCAAACATTCAAGCTAAAGTATCTCCAAGAACCAAACCTCTCCCCCACAGGCGAGCCTTCGGACCTGCCAGCTAGATGAGATCCTGCGTAGTGCGTCTACCTGGGGTCGAGCCGAGCTCCGGGTAATGCAAACATCCAGGCTGAAGTATCTCCAAGAACCAAACCTCTCCCCCACAGGCGAGCCTTCGTACCTGCCAGCTAGATGAGAGCCTGCGCAGCGGGTCTACTTGGGGCCGAGCCGAGCTCGGGGTAGTGCAAACATTCAAGCTGAAGTATTTTCAAGAACCAAACCTCTCCCCCAAAGGCAAGCCTTCAGACCTGCCAGCTAGATGAGAGTCTACACAGCGGGTCTACCTAGGGGCGAGCCGAGCTCGGGGTAGTGCAAACATTCAAGCTGAAGTATCTCTAAGAACCAAACCTCTCCCCCACAGGCGAGCCTTCGGACCTGCCAGCTAGATGAGAGCATGCACAGCGGCTCTACCTGGGTCCGAGCCGAGCTCGGGGTAATGCAAACATCCAAGCTGAAGTATCTCCAAGAACCAAACCTCTCCCACACAGGCGAGTCTTCGGAACTGCCAGCTAGATGAGAGCCTGCGTAGCGGGTCTACCCTGGGCCGAGCCGAGCTCGGGGTAGTGCAAACATTCAAGCTGAAGTATCTCTAAGAACCAAGCCTCTCCCCCACAGTCGAGCCTTCAAACCTGCCAGCTAGATGAGAGCCTGCGAAGCGGGTCTACCTGGGGCCGAGCCGAGCTTGGGGTAATACAAACATTCAAGATAAAGTATCTCCAAGAACCAAGCCTCTCCCCTACAGGCGAGCCTTCGAACCTGTCAGCTAGATGAGAGCCTGCGCAGCGGGTCTACCTGGGGCCGAGACGAGCTCGGGGTAGTGCAAGTTTCCGAACACTACTCCAGCTTTAAGATAGGCAAGTAAACAATGGATCTACAAAAACATTATAATATAATCTTGGATTTGAATATACAATTTCACCTTCCCCTCTTTCACTGGTAGAAGCGCTTTAAGTCATCACCGTTCCAGGTGTGGCTCATGGACCTACCTTCCACATCCTGGAGGTGATAACCTCCTGTTCTAAGGACTCTCTCCACAATGTAAGGCCCTTCCCAATTTGAGTTGAGCTTGCCCACAGGGGCTGACCTCCCCGCTGCGTCGACCTTCTTTAGTACCAGATCTCCTTCAGCGAATTTCTTGATCCTGATATGCTTGTCAAAATATTTTTCCATCTGCCATTTGATCTCTTCCTACTTGATGGTTGCGACATCGCGCAGCTCTTCCACTATGTCCAACGAGAGGCGTAACCCTCCTTCATTCTCCAACCTCCAAGCCCCATCTCCTTCAGCCGCAGCCGTGACCCGTCGGGACCGAACCTCAAACTCCACTAGTAGGACCGCCTCACACCCATGAGAAAGCTTGAAGGGGGTCTCACTAGTGGTTGTGTTCGGGATCATTCGCAAGGCCCACGGAACTGAGGGGAGCTGCTCCAACCAATTCCCCCTCAAGTTCTCCACCTTCTTCTTGAGCAAGTTCACAATGATCTTGTTCGCCCCCTCTACCTGGTCGTTGCTCCTAGGGTGGTGGACGAAGGAAAACCTGAGGTCTATCCCCAATTGGGTGCAGAAGCTGATGAACTCTTCGCTGACAAACTGGGGACCATTATCCGTTACTATTGCTTGGGGTAGCCCGTGCCTACATATGATCTCTCCCCAAATGAAGTTTCTGATGACCTGCGAGGTGACCTTGGCCAATTCCTTGACTTCAAGCCACTTTGAGAAGTAATCAATCATGACTAGGAGAAACCTCCTCTACCTGCTGGCCGGAGGAAAAGGCCCGACCAGATCCATCCCTCAGATGGCGAAAGGCCATGGTGACGTGATGATTCAGAGCCTTTGAGCGGGCAAGAGCTGGAGGGGGCACACAGCTGACATTTTCGGCACCTCTTTGCAAATTCTGCCACATCCTTCCTAAGGGTCTGCCAGAAGTACCCCTGCCTTACCACCCTTGTTTCCAACGTTCTTCCTCCTGAATGGCTGTCGCATTCGCCCGAATATACCTCCTTCAGGATCCTCGGGATCTCCTCTTCGGTCACACATCTTGCCAGGAGCCCTGACAATATTTTTCGGTGCAACCACCCTTCGAGCATTAGGTAGTGAGTTGCCTTGTGCTTGAAGCTCTTGACATCCTAAACCCCTTCTGGAAGCTCGTCAGTGGACATGAAGGTCACCAAAGGGTCCACCCATGAGGGTCGCCTATCCACCTTCATCAACTCTCCTTCCTCGATTGCTTGTCGAAACAGCTCGGTCAGGGTTCCTCCCCCCCCCCCCTCGAGGCCCAAACTTAGCCAGTCGATCGGCTGCTGCACTTTCTTTACTGGGGACGTGTTGGATGGAGAACGTCTGGAACCCTTTGACGATCACCCTCACCTTGGACAAGTACTTCACCAGGGTGGGCTCCGGAGCTTCGAACTCCCCTCTAATTTGGGACGCTACCACTAGTGAGTTCGTAAAAGCCTCCACATCTTGGATCTCAAGCTCTTTTGCCAACCGAAGGCCGGCTATCATAGCCTTATACTCCGCTTGATTATTGGTCACCGGGAAGTGCAAGACCACTGCCTGTTCTATAGTGACCCCCTAGGGGCTTATCAGCACCACTCCTCCCTCAAGGGAATGCTTTCCCGAAGCCCCGTCAACCATCATCCTCTACGCCCTTTGGGGCTGCGGCTCCTCTACCCCAACCTCAACAATATAGTCTGCCAGGAAGTCAGCCACCGCCTGTGCCTTGATGGAGAGCCTTGGTACAAATGAGATATCAAACTCGCTCAATTCGATGGACCACTTGGCCAACCTGCCCGAGTGTTCCACCCCTTAAAAGATCTTGCGAAGAGGATGGTCCGTCACCACCCTGATCGAATGTGCTTGGAAGTACGGCCGGAGCTTCCTTGCCGAGATGATCAGGGCATATGCTAGCTTATCTAAGATGGGGTAGCGGAGCTCCGCCTTCTTCAAGATTCGGCTAACGTAGTAGATGGGCAATTGCTTCTTTCCCTCTTCTCTAACCAGGACAGAGCTCACGGCCTCTGCTCCTACCCCGAGATATAAGGCTAGATCTTCCACCTCCTTCGGGCTTTGGAGTAGCGGAGCTTGGGAGAGCTGTCTCTTTAGTGTTTGAAAAGCCTCTTCACATTCAACGGTCCATTCGAACCTTTGGTTACCCCGTAACACCTTAAATAACGGCGAGCATTTCTCCCCCGACCTGGAGAGGAACCTGCTTAGTCCGGCCAACTTGCCTGTCAAGCGCTGGACTTCCTTTGCATTGCATGGTGATTCCAACTCTAAGATGGCCTTCACCTTATCTGGGTTAGGCTCTACCCGTGCCGGGGTCAAAAGATGCCCAAGGAACTTCCTACGGCTTGCCCCAAAGACACACTTCAAGGGGTTCAGTCTCATCTTGAACTTCCATAGGGTGGCGAACGTCTCCTCCAGGTCCCGCAGGTGCAAATCCACACACTTGCTCTTGACCATTAGATTGTCGGCATAGACCTCCAAGTTCCTCCCTCTCTAACCCTGGAAGACCCGATCCATCATGCGTTGGTATGTAGCCCCCGCATTTTTCAACCCAAAGGGCATCATCTTATAGCTGAAGCATCCCTTCCTCGTGATGAAGGAGACATCCTTGACATCGGGAGGGTGCATCCGGATCTGGTGATAACCTGAAAAAGCATCTAAGAAACTCATAATAGAAAAACCGACGGTTGAATTAACCAGTGCTTCGATCCAAGGCAGGGGTAACAATCCTTGGGGCATGATTTATTTAAAAAAGAAAAGTCGATACACATATGTCACTTCCCTCCCCCTTTTTTAACCATTACCACATTGGAGATCTAGCCTGGATACTAAATCTCTGAGATGAAGCCAGCCTCCAAGAGCTTCTTGACCTCCTCGCGGATGGGCTCCTCCAGCTTGGTGGTGATGGTCCTAGTCTTCTGGCGGATGGGACGCGTCTGGGGGTCCAGGTTCAGGCGATGGCAGGCCACATCCGCATCGATGCTCGGCATGTCCGCCGCACTCCAAGCGAAGATGTCGACGTTGCTTTGGATGCAGGCCCGCACTCGCTCCTGGTTCTCGAGACTTAAACCCCCGCTGACCCGCACCCTCTGCACCTGCCCTGTGCTGGTGAAGACCTCCATCTCCACCACTTCCTCTGCCGGTTCCAGCTCCGAATGCTCCCAGCTCGCCCTCGCATCTTCCTCCTGCCCAAACTCTTCCTCCCCCCTGCTTCTTCAACCTCCATTGCCTCCTCCTAGCTCTCCTGCTGCTGCTGCTCGACTTCCGCGCCCCTCTGGGCCTCCCTCTCAACCTCTTCTTCTACTCCTCACTCCTCCTCTACCTCCATCACCTCCTCTAGGCTCTCCTGCTGCTGATGCTCGACTTCCGCGCCGCTCCGGGCCTCCCTCTCGACTCCTTCTCCCACTTCTTCCATCTACCGATCTTCTCGCAGCTCCGACTCTCCGTCCCTCTGGACCTCCTGCACAACTCCCCTCTGTTCCCCTACCATCTCCTTGATAGCCTCCACCAGGCTCACCCTCTCCCCAACAACCTCTTCCAGCTCCGCCATCTCCCTCTCCAGCTCTTCTGCCTCCGCCATCCAAGACACGGTGTTAACCGCCGTTAAGTAACACTGTCTCGCCACCTTCGGATCCCCCCAGATCCTAACCTGCACCCCTTCGTTATTGAACTTGAGGCACTGATGGAATGAGGAGGGGACGCAGCGAAAGGCGTTGATGAGGGGGCATCCGAAGATGGCATTATAACTGCTTGGGGCGTCCACTATCACGAACCTACAATTTCGTGATACGCCCCCCAACTTTACATGCAAACCTACCCCTCCTTCTACTTTCTTCCTCTCTCTAAAAAACCCAAATAGCGGTCCATCCGAAACCAAGACCCTCTTGCCCTCGACCTTCATCTCATCGAAGGCCTTCTTTAAGATCACATTCACGGAGCTCCCGTTGTCCACCAGTATCCCGGAGATCGTGAAGTTCTCCACCGCCGTCTGAATCACAAGGGCGTCACTTCAGTCCGGCATGTCTGCTGATGAAAAGGTGATTTTTTCTTCCGGAGGGGGAGCTAAAGAGGTCGAGGCGACCCCCCTTAGGAACATGGTCTGAAGGCTCCCTTTGCGAGTTGCCTCAATCCCTACTCCCCCGTGGATCACCCCGATCCCCCCTGGGTCCCCACATCTGCTCTGTCCTCACACCTGTCTTCCCCCTCTCCCTGTTGCACCTCCATGATCTTTACCGGCGGATCCTACCTCCCCATCCCCCTAGCTTCTCTCATCTCCAAGAACTCTGGGTAGGCAGTCGTTGCGTGACCTTCCTCCTGGTGGAAGTCACAAAAGAGCAATGCCGCCCTGCCCCCTCTTCCTTCTCTACCTCCCCTTCTTCCGGCTCCTCTAACTCCTCTCCTTGCTACTCTACCTCTGCCGACCTCTATCACTTCTTGATGCGCCGGGAAGTGACCCATCGGGCCCTGCCTCTACGCTGGCTGATCGAACCTCCTCGGCTCCCGGAAGTTGTCTCTTCCCTGGAAGCCTCTTCCTTGCCCCTGGGGGTGACCCTCCTGGGGCCTCCAACCCAACCGGTTGTTCGGCTCCCGGGCCCCCCATCCATGATGCTGCTCCTGCCCTCGGGGTTCCTCCCTCCTTCTGTCTTCTCTCTGCTCCCTCTGCTCCCTCGGCTCTCTCTGCCTTCCTGCTGCTGGTTCCTTCATATCTTCCTCCACCAACCGGGCCAGCTTCTTGGCAAAAGCCAGATTGGCTCTCTCAAAGTCTATCTCCTTCGTCGCCCTCTCCATGAGCTCCTCAAAAGAGAGGGGACACTCTCTTCAACTCCATGCTGAAGAATCCCGGTCTCAGCCCTAGGGTGAAGGCGAGCATCAACGCGTACCCTGGGACCTCTTGGACCAGGAGGAACTCTTCCTGAAACCGATCAACGTAACGACCCAGTGTCTCACCCTATTTCTGCCTCACTGCAAACAGGCACTCCGACTCCTTCTTCCGCTTCTTCGATGTTGAGAACCTCAACAAGAAACCTCGGCGCAGATCCTCGAAGCTATAGATCGAACTCGCCGGCAACTGGTTGAACCAGTCCCGGGCCTTCTCCTTCAACGTGATGGCAAACAGCCGACACTTGAAGGCATCCGTCATCTGCCCTATCAAAACCACGTCTTCGAACCACTGTACATGTTGCACAGGGTCATCCTTCCCCGAGTAGTAGGACATGTCTGGCTCCCAGAACCCTTCCGGTACTGGAGCCGAGATGATGAGCTCACTGAAGGGGCTCTCGCCGCCTGCCTGTTAAGAGGGCACGTCTCGCGGCCTCGACTGGCTGGCCCGATCCGCGAGACCGTGCCCAGGGAAGAGCTCTCGCACAGCCGCCTCCCTCTCGCTGACCTCTGCCGGAACGTCCTTTCCAGGGCGCTGGCCTGGGAAGAGCTCCCGCGCGGCCACGTCCCTCTCGCCGACCTCCGCCTGAACCTCCTTCCCGGGGAGTTGCCCGGGGCGTTCTAGCCCAAGAGCGGGCCCGCCTCCACTAGAATATGAGGGGTTGCCCACTCGCTCCTTGCTGAGAAGACTAGGCTGATCGTCTGCAGGACCTCTCGCCTGAAGTCTTCTAGCATCTTCCATGTTGCCTCCTCTCCCTGGGTGGGGGAACCTCTTGAGCTAGACCCTTCACCTTCACCTCCAGCTATGGGATCAAACTCAAGGCTTTCTTGTATCGGTCGCCTTCCACGCTCACCGCACCAGAACTGTTAAAGCCAAAATTGACCTCAACGAGAGTTCGAAAATAGGGGTGCAGCCAACACCTACTTCTCTCAAGCCCCGTCCCTCAACTGGTTGTAAAGGATCTAGAACTGACCCGAAGCCTCAACAGAGAGGTCCCACCTCTTACCTGGAAGATCTCTGAGAGCTTCCCCTCCAAAGCCAAAAGATGGGCTATGAGCTCCTCAGAAAGCACTAGAGAGTTAGAGAATAATGAAAGCTTGCTTTCTAAGGAGCCCTTGTGGGTCTTTTTATAGCCTTTGCTGACCTTAAATTACTGAAATACCCATGGTTGGCCTACCAATAGCCGAATCACGCCGTTATGAAATACTAAATGCAGGCCCTGGGGGCATATGGGTAATTTTACCCGAGGGTAACTAGGTAATTTTACCCTGGGCTCTAGGCCCCACCCGGCAAGAACCCTATGCCGAGAACCCTCCCGCCTTCGCTCGACGGAGCTAAAAGAGGAGTGCCGAATGCCTCGGACCGAGCCAGCTCTCGCCTTCCGCGAGGCGCAAGCCTTCTCGCCCGCCTCTGGGCGGAAGTGGGTCTCGGCCGGGGCTTGATGCGAACGTTCTCGCCTGCTCCAAGGCGGGAGCTCTTCTGGTCTGAAGCCCAAAGCTAGCCCGAAGCTAGTCCAATCCTGACCATTGATGCCTCTGGGTCCCACTCAGCGAATATGGGGTTGTACAAGCAAAAATACTCTGAACTGTATACCAACAAAAACAATAATGATATATTCCAAACGTGTTAAATCTGAATACAAAGTATCTCTGTAGAGCTAAAGATAAGGCTTATGAAAAGTACAATTTACTTATGTTTTCGCCGGTCCTTCTACCAAGATTCGGCAGGCTAAAGCGTATCTCTTCCTAGATCTTACTTTTAGCCTCCCCTAGATCTACCACAATCTAGATGCTGCACACAAGACAACGTTACTCCCTAAGTCGCATAAGGACTTGGAATCCACACACAAGGTGACGATTTTTCCCTAAGCCACACAAGGACTTATAAGCCACTCACAAGGCGACGATTTCCCCTCTCGATTACAATAAGAATAAGAACAAAACAAATTGAAAAATTTAGATTTGAAACTCCCTTCAAACAATGCGCTGAAGATGCCGACGAATCCTTGCCAGGGTTGCTTTGAATGCTGCAAACGTGCCATCAATCTTTTGCGCTTTGGCCTTCTGGAGAGTATGGAGTAAAATCTGGAATCTGGAGCTCTCTGGTTCGTCTAAATAGGAAGGTGCACTTCAGGTAATGAAATTCGTGATCTCCTCAAAAAATTGAATGGTTTTTATACTTTAGCGATATCGCTTGGCGACACTGGGTATCGCCACCTGGAGATATAGGTAACGGCTGCCACGTGTCCCACGAACTCCTCATTTTTGCATCGCAGATCCGTCGAACGTGCACTGTCGCCTGACGACACTGGGTATCGCCACCTAGAGATATCGATAACAGATGTCACGTGGCCCACAAACTCCTGATTTTCGCATTGCAGATTCGTCGAACGCGATTCGTCGATCGTCGAACGCAGATTCGTCGATCGTCGCTGTCGTCTGTCGGCGATACTCAATATCGCCTGTCGATATCTTCAAAGATCAGTTCTGACCCGATTCATCACCCAAAAGCCATTAGAGCTAAACCTGTGATATCTGCACATCAGAAACACCCAAAGATCAAATACAAACAAGATTTGTTATTAGCAAACCAAGAAGCGTGGAACACATGCTCCAACAATGCCCACTACCCGAAACCTCCAATCATAAACCGATATGTGGTTGCACCATAATAGTTGCGCTACCTCCGCGCGATACCTCACTACCACCGAGCGGTAGGAGAAATGTCGTGTTAATTAAACGCTTGCGATGAACAGACACTACCGCCGCATGGTAGCTCACGGAGAGCCACGCCAAATAAAACGGCCACGCTACCGCCAGCGTTAACCTTGCCTCCGGGTGGTAGATTACTGAGAGCTCTGACGATAAATTCACCATGCTACCGCGGCACGGTAGCTCACTATCGTCGAGCGATACCATTTGATGCATCAATGCGTCGACTGCGTCGAGCGCTACCGCTGTGCGGTATCAACCTACCACCAGACAGTATCTCACAGAGAGCTCCTGCAATAATTCCACAAAACTACTGCCGGCGCTAACCATACCGTCGGGCAGTAGCTCACAGAACCAATCTCCTGACTGAAAAACTTGAGGTGTTATATCGGCGGCACTACCACGGGACATGACAGCTAACAAAGAAACTCTTAAAATTGAACTAGTTTCTGGATTTATATCACCGGTGATACCTCTACCACGGGGTGTGTTAGCTTCCAAAATTCACAATTTTGACCCCTAAAAATTAGGGTGTTACAATCAATAAACTAAGATAGTGCAACAATTGGGAGAAAAGGAGGGACACACAAAGAGCAAAGAATGAGGGATTACCAAACAACATTGGCAGGGCTTCTCTCCGATGGCTTGCTCTGATCAGACTTGCTACTCCAAAGAAAGGCTCATCCCCTCCATCGGCCCAGACTGTGTTGATATCAAAAAAGGAAGCCTCTCCGAGACTTGGAGCAGGAAGCCGCTGACGAGGGGAGACTGCATGAATAGAGATGTAGAGGAAGCGCGAAATGGTAGGAGCAGGGTTTTGTGCGGAGGTTCGGACTCGGGGAGGGAGAGGACTGCAGTTTTTAGGCAAAAACTACATGCATGCTAACTTCAACTATGTGCAGACCGCATAATTTCATAACGGTTATGCGTAGACCAAAGCTTATACTGGTTTATAGTTTTTTACGATTTCTTAATTTGACCTACATTTATCCTTGAACCGCACATATCCGAAAATGGCCTGCATATAGCATCACCCTAATTTTAATGGAGGTGAGATTATATGAAATAAAAAACAAAATTTTAGTGTTGTTTTATGAGTGTGAATATCAATCTTATGACTGCTTATGACATTAATCATATAAAAGTGCAGTTAGTTAATATCAGGGATAAGAGCATTTATATTGGCACCCGTGTATGACTATTTGCAGCCCAAATATAGTAGAGAGGATAGAGATATGCGGGCTGCCAATAGCCATAGCCCATAACAATTCATCAATTCATTGGTCTCCCCTGTCCCTATGACTCCTGCGTTAGTGATGGAATAAATCGGCCACACATCAGATTTAATTAATAAATAATAATATAAAAAAAACAGTTTATTCACAGTAACCCCGCTCCCGTCACTTGTAACGCCCCGGTTGAGCCGGAGACTGGAGCAGAGAAGAAATAGAAGAGAGGAGAAGAGGAGAGAAAGAGAGAGAGAGAGGAGCGTGAAGAGAAGAGAAGCGAAGAGGGAGAGAGAGAGAGAGAGAGAGATTCTCCGGCGGTTGGTTACCTCCGTCCTACTCCCAACTTCTCTCATCTTCTTTGTTCAGTCGTCGTAAAAAGAGTCTTCGTCCCCCGTCCTCTTGATCATCTGTCCTTCCACTCAACCCTTCCTCGCCGCCTACTTTGACCGGGTACTCGCGCGTCACGATCGGGAAAAGTAAGCGTAAAAGAGATGATCCGGAGCTTGAAGCTAGGTATTATGCCTCAGAGATTGTCGTGTTGCACACCGATTCTAGACCGACCAGCGTTCGGAGCATCAGTGGAAGGAAAACCCTAATTCCATCCTCCACTTTTCGCCAGCCGAGTGCGTAAAGGGATCGGGCAACTTTTAGGGTTTAGGGTTTTCCGAGGAACAGTTAGAAGAAGGTTTGGTTGGGAGGTGAG
The DNA here is from genome assembly GCA_039513925.1 of Platanthera zijinensis. Classification (NCBI taxonomy): domain Eukaryota; kingdom Viridiplantae; phylum Streptophyta; class Magnoliopsida; order Asparagales; family Orchidaceae; genus Platanthera; species Platanthera zijinensis. The sequence goes on from CM077092.1 coordinate 52,551,817, forward strand.
AAGAACGAGGATGGGGTCGAGGGGGTTGTTTGGGTGGTCGCCACCCCACATGCAGCCTCTGACGCCGGTATCCGAAGTGTCGGAGCCACCGGAATCGCCTTCGCCGTACATGGACTCAGGCTTGGAATCAGTTGCGTTGGAGGATGAAGGAGCGGTTGATGAAGATGGGGAGGAGATGGAGCCGCCGCCAGCGGCGGTGCCGTTCTCGAGGCTGTTTGCTTATGCAGATGGGTTCGATTGGTTTCTCATGGCTGTTGGAGCTTTGGCTGCTGTGGCGCATGGGATGGCACTGGTTGTGTACTTGCATTTCTTTGGGAAGTCCATCAATCTACTGAATTCTAATAATTTGCAAAAGAGTAATGCTGAGATTTTTCATCAATTTAAGCAGGTTAGCATTCAAACAAATTTTGAATTTTGTCGAATATTAGTCTGCCTTCCCATTCATTTTTCCTGTTTTTTTAACGTTTCTTTCAGTTTTTTAGCTTCTGATCCATTACCCAGGTGAGAAAAAGAACTCTGTGGTGGCTTGGTTTCTTCCTTTTGTTGGACTCTTAGCAATTTGTGTTGGATTTTGAAATTTTATTTTCAACTTATGACTCGTGTAGCTGTTTTGTTGAAACACTTTGTCGAGATTTCAAGATGCTTTTTATTGTGTTTAGATCATCTAATCAAATATATTATTTAGACTTTAGTGATTGTGCTGACTACTTCTTATTGCTGGTTGTGTGTGAGAGCCCTTGAAGTACCGAGGGGATGAGAATGTGGACTCAAAAGGTCAAATGGTGGATGAATTAATGAACAGAAGGATTCCAACAATTATAGTTGGAATTGGATAAGAAACTAGGTGGAAATTAAATTAGACGTTTTATTGAAACAACGAAGCATCTTATACGATGTAATTCTTGAATTTAATCGAATGTTAGTTCGTATGTCAATCTATGCTTGATCATGCATTTTTCTCAAGGAAGTTGTTGATGAAGATGTGATCACTTTGTTGCGAAAAATCATAGGGTGGTAGTTGTTGGCTGTTCATTGCGATTGTGGGATCGTGCCAAAGTAAGTGATCGTCAGGTTCATCTGTCATCGTGAAATCATGTCAAAGTTGGAATGGTTGTTGAGTTTATTAGGAGGCACCCTATGAATATCTTGGCAATAGTGGACGCACACCACCATTTCTCTCTTTCGAGTAAACCTTTCCCCAAAGTTCTAACATGACAATGGCTTAGAAACAACGGTGGAACTGGCGATTGAATGATTTCCTATGAATGGATTTAACACTAAAACATGGAAGATCAGGTGGATGCGGTGGAGGAGACTTTAATTTGTACGTCACTTGACCCAATTTATTGATTATTGAGAACAATCTATATTAACTTTGGTACAATTTATTCAAAGGATATGATCTTGTTGGGACATGGTTCGACACACCTTTGATTTGAGAATAAAAAATATTGATAGTGTGCAGGTTCAGTAATTACCACTGATACAAGTAATGGATGCTACAACACAAATCAAGCTAAAATGACAAGTCAAAGTCCAAAAATGCAACCTATCTCTAGCGGTAGCCGATACTGCCCGACGATAGTACTCAACATACGCCGACCCGCATTCAACGATTAGCTCATTTAAGCACGTAGAGCAGTCACATGATGGAAACTAGGCAGCCTGGAAAACTTGGAAGATATCCCACCACTGCCAATGGTGAGGAGCAAAAACCGTAAACCGAAAATCGACAAAACCGTCCGAATCGCACTAATTTTGAAATCGTGCCGCCCGGTCCGGTGTCTGTTCGGTTTGGAGCTTTTGAAAACCGAAGTCTTATCGGTTCGAGTCTGTTTTCAAGTTGTAAAAACCGATCAAACCGAACTGACGTTAATGATTGATATTGTAATAGTTATAAATTATATATAAATTAAGTTCTGTTTTATAGTAATTATAAAGTATGTATATGACCTATTGACACTTGAGTTCAAGTCAAGTTCAACCTCTGATTTGGTTCACGGTTTTATGACTCACGAGGCTAAGTCACGACTTTAATAAAATCTTCTTTAGTGTTTCGGACATTCAGTTCGAGCAATCACACCAAGCGCCAGCAACAGCGCTCACGCAGACGCTAACAGGGTTTCGGTTCACACTCGGCGACCACTCACGCAGACACATGCATATAATGCTCCGCCTCGGCCCTCAGTTAGTTTTCACCTTCAATCCCTTCGTCTCCTATGGATTTCATTTTCTTCGACTCCCGCCATTTCAATTGCTCCCAGGAAAGGTCAGATGTCATATTCTCCTTTTGATATCATCTTCTCCTTTATATATCATCTTCAATCCCTTTGTGGAGAACCTTGGTTTGAATGTGTGATACATTTATTTTTTTATATCATTTTATAATGTTTTCATATGTATTGTTTAAATATCCTTGTACAAAACTAATTATAAGAGATTGACGGTGTATTCAACTTGCTACTAATACATTCATTTTTATGATGCATACACAATTTTAACTATTTTGTATTTTAGAAACATGACAAATATACTCCTCAGTATCTCTCCCCCTGTTCCTCTTTCCTTATCGTGCCCTTGACATTTCATAATCTCGAACCCCACCCTTCTCCCTTACTTTTTAAATACCAATTTGTAACTTGACACTGAACTTTTTTTGAAATTTATTTGGGTTATGTGTAACTTGGCATTGAACGTATTCTACTTGCATTGCAGGGTTATGATGTATTGAATATTATGCCAATATTGTATTGAAAGTGTCATTAGTAAGCTTGTAAAAACCCGACACTGAACCGCCAAAAACCGATAAACAGCCAAACCGATTTTGAACCGAACCGACTAAGTTTGGTTCGGGTCGTTTTTAACAAACCAAAAACCGAGGTATCTCGGTTTCGGTTTGGCTCTAAACCGAACTGCTCCCATCCCTAACTACCGCCTGTGGTAGTCAGTAGCACTAACGATAAAACACAGAGTTTTTGCAATTCATTTCAAAGGACACTACCACCCGATAGTAGTGGCTATCACCCAACATTATCCCAATTCTCTATATATGTTCCACATCGCAGAAAAGGAAGGAGCACGGGTAATTCAAATTTACTAAAACCCTCCTGTTGCCACTATCGCCCAACGATAAATCCAACCTCCTTATGGAAAGGTTCGCCATAATGAGGATAAAAAACAATGCAGGATTTTCAAAATTTGATTCTATTGCCCGGTGGTAGCCGCAACCACAGGCGATAGCTTCTAGTGAAATATGAATTCGTATATTTTCTCGGGATTGAGGTCCTTGAGGATCTGTCATGAGAATTTGGAAAGATGTCCCTCTAGCTTAAATTCCAAGGAAGATTAAAGATTAAAGCTTTAACTCAAGAGAAGTATTCGCGTACTATGACGACAATTTCAAGCGAACCTTTGTCATATTCCTTCGACATTCGTTTTTAGGGAGTTTTTTACAAAAATAACTTATTTCTCTTTTGTAATTTTCTTTTTGTTTTTTGATCTTAGATCAAATATCTTTGTATCGTGGGAGAAATCACCTCTTATGTGGATACTAGATCTAGGTAGGTCGAGAGTGTGAAATTCACCTCGCATGCGACGACTAGGTCTAGATGTCTAGGATAAATCTAGGGAGGTCTTTGTAGAGGAGAGGCTAATCCGGGGGTGAATTGACTAAGGCCAAGCAGTTTAAGGTATGAGTCGGTATAAAAAATATCAGAATTTATTTACACCGCCTTTCGATCTTAGAGTCATACGATTAAACTTATTGTATGCTTGAAGATTTTTTATTCAAATGACAGTTTTTTTATTTATTTCAATGTTTTAAATCTTTGTTTTTGTTGTGCAAAACTCTTATATCGTTTAAGATTTTAATTAATAAAAAGAAAAATGAACATTTTGTAATAATCCTTATTACACCCTAAGGAAGCCGCACAGTCCAACAAGTGGTATCAGAGCGGATTTCTCTTAGTATATGTAACGACCTTGTGAACGATGGCTAATCATGATTTTGAATTTACCGAGGATTAAGGAATTACGCGTGCCCCACTCTTCCTGGGCACTAATTACATGTGTTGGAAGACTAGAATGAAATGTTTTCTTATGTCCTTAAATATGGATGTGTGATATATGGTTGAAACACGCTATACACCTCCGTTGAGTATCATTGAAAATAAAGTCTTAGAAAAGCCTTGGGTTAAATGAAACTGTTAGAAATTGGCGGTCTGGCGGACCAAACTTGGCGGTTTGGCGGTCTGGTGGACTGATCTTGGCGGTCTGGTGGACTGATCTTGGCGGTCTGACGGTTTGACGGCCTGACAGACTAACCTTGGCGAACTTTTTGGTGAATGAAAAACCCTGTTATTTAAATTTTCTCACATGGTATCAGAACACACCCGATCCTTGCGGACTCCGATTTTCTAACCACCCGCTTAGCTTTTTTGCAGTTCCTTGCGGACTCCGGTTTTCTAACCGCCCTATTAGTTCTTCTGCGGTTTCAACGGACTCCGGTTTTCTAACCGCCCTATTAGTTCTTCTGCGGTTTCAACGGACTCCGGTTTTCTAACCGCCCGCTGACCTCTTCTGCGGACTCCGGTTTTCTAACCGCCCGTTGAGTTCTTTGCTCCCTTTGCTTTTCTCCATCTCTGCTGCAGTTTCTTTTTTTCAGTTTGCTTCTGTGATGGCGGATACAAATGCTCTGGTTCCTCTTTAACTGCATCGTCACCTCAAATCGCCCCTATTGTTTACTCCTTTCGGCAGCCTTGGAACTGCTTCCAAGATGACATACCCAAATTATCCGGACTGGAGTGTTTCGTTTGTGTTCTTGCTGAGGTCTCAACGCAAACGCCATCATCTTACTGATAACCCTCCAGTTCAGATGTCTGCTGCTTTTGATGACTGAGATGCTTGTGATGCTTTGGTCAGGACATGACTTGTTAATAGTCTCTCGGATGAGTGTCTGCCTATCATTCATCATGATGAGACAATTAAAGCTGCTTGGACTCATCTTGTTGCTCTGTACTCTAAGCGTGCTCAAACTCCACACATATATACGTTTATATGATGATATATTTGCTTGCCCTTGTTTGACTCCTGCTGCTGCTTACCAGGAGGTGAAAGCTCTTGGAGTTGAAATTCTACAACATCACTCATTCTCTGCTGACCTTACTGCACAACACAAACACTTCTAGGAACTTCTGGTTTGTTATCTTTTTCGCATTCCAGAGTCTTATGACATGATAAGACGACAAGTTCTTGGCGAAGCCGACTCTCCCACCCTTGATGCAATTGCTGCTCGTATTGCAGCTGTTACCACTCTTCTTCAGTGCCCCTGCTTGCCTCCCCACCCCATCCGGACACCTTTGCTCATCCCGTTCGATCTGGTAATTCTAGTGGCCGTGGAGGTCACTCTGGTGGGCATGGTTAGTCTCTCCATCTTTGTTCTCATTGTGGAAAAACAGGACATCTTGTTGATTGTTACTAGGCCAAGTATCCTCATCTTCGCCCGTTTGCGGCTGACACCACAAGGAAGTCCACGTTCCTTGCCTCTTCCTCGGGAAGTGCTAATATGGTTACTCAAGGTAAGCGACTTATTGATTCGTGGGCCATTAACCACATGACGAGCAATCCCCATTTGTTATCCTTTTTGAACAAGCATAACCGGTCTTATCCGGTTTTTGTGGCGGATGCTACTCTGTCTACCGTGTGCAGGACTAGTACAGTCCACGTTACTTCGACTCTGTGGCTTGAGGACACGCTCTACTTTACATCCTTTCCGTGCAATTTACTATCTGTTCCTACTCTTTGCAAACAATTGAACTGCACGGTTACCTTTACCTCCAATACTTGTTCTTTTCAGGATACTCATTGCAAGGAGAAGATTGCTACTGGGACTGAAAGCAATGGGCTATTCTTCCTTGGCAATGTTGCTACTTTCTCTACTTCTCTTCTACAGTGGCATCTTCACCTTGGTCATCCTCCTGCTCGTCTCATCTACCAACTCCTACCAGATTTACCTTCAGAGGACTTCTCTCTAAACTGTGAAGCCTGCCAACTTGGCAAACACCATCGCTCTTCATATCCAGCAAGACAAGGACGGAGTTCTTCCCGTCCCTTTGATCTTGTTCATTCCGATATTTGAGGTCCTCCTACTAGGTTTGTTGGTAGGGAAAGTTTGTACTTTTTTACATTTGTTGATGATTTTTCTGTTGTACTTGGTTATATCTGTTAAGAGAACGTTCTGAACTTTTTTCTGTGTTCACTGCGTTTTACAATGAGATACATACATAGTATGATATTTTTATTAAAATTCTTCATTCTGATAATGCGCGAGAATATCTTTGTCAATAATTTTCTGATTTTTGCAATGCATCGTGACATAATTCATCAAACCAGTTATCACTATACTTCTTAACAAAATGGTGTTGCTGAACGCAAAAATCGTCATCTCCTGGATGCTACTCGCACCATTCTCACACAGATGAATGTTTCCCGGTCATATTGGGGTCATCCTGTGCTCCTCTCTTGTTATCTCATCATCTGTATTCCCTCTTCGGTTCTTTAGGGCAAAACCCTGTTCTCTATCCTACATCCAGGGGCCTAACCATTTTCTTTACCTCTCCGTGTCTTTGGCTGCACATCGTTTGTGCACTCTCCTTCTTCTGGTTGTGACAAACTTTCTCCTTGCTTGATAAAGTGCATCTTTCTGGGCTACTGTCTGACCCAAAAGGGATATTGATGTTTTGATCCCCTTAAGAAACAGTATGTTTCTGCTGATGTTACCTTCTTTGAAGATGTGCCTTATTTTTCTCGAGTTTCTACTCTCTCGCCACCTGATGATTCTTCTTCTTTCTCTATTATTTCCACACCTGAACCTGAACCTGAACCTGAACCTACTCCTCCTACGCCTTTCTCCTCGTCCTATACCAGATCCTCTATCTCCATCTCTGTCTTTTACTCCTCTGCCTTTGGAGCCGTTGCTGACAGTTTTTGGGTCAGTAATCTCTCCGACGAATGGATCTACTACAGAAGACAAGTCCGATCTTGACCTTCCTATTGCTCTACGGAGGGGGTTAAGATGTGCACTAAACATTTAATTCATGATGTTGTCTCATATGCTTGTCTTTCCCCAGCTGGAAGAAGATTTGCTCTTGCTCTCTTTGCAAATGTTGTCCCGGCTAACTACCAGGAGGCTCTTGCTATTCCGCATTGGAAAGCGGCAATGAATGAAGAAATGAAAACCTTAATGGAAAGGGGTACTTAAACTCTTGTCCCTACTCTAAGTGCGGATGTGGTTGGTTGTCGGTGGGTCTTTGTCATCAGTTTCATCCGGATGGAACTATTGACTGCTATAAGGCCAGGCTGGTTGCCAAAGTCTTTACTCAGACATATGGTGTGGACTTATTTGATACCTTCTCCCCGGTTGCTCGTATCAGCGCAATCTGTGTTCTTTTCTCTGTAGCAGTTAACAAAGGTTGAGAGATGTATAAGTTAGATGTAAAGAATGTCTTCCTGTATTGTTATCTGCAAGAGGTGGTATATATGGAGCAACCTCATGGGTATGTTGCTCTGGGGGAGTCTCATGTGTGTAAGCTACAGAAGGCGATTTACGGCCTCAAGCAAAGTCCACGGACTTGGTTCGACAAGTTCAGCAAAATTGTCTCTCTTGTTGGGTTTACTCAGAGTTTTGTTGATCTGATGGGATCCATCGAATCATGCACCTGGAGGGGTTCGCCGCAAGGCGGGACCCACATTCATTTATTCACGCAAGAAGACTTGATCGGATCGCCGATCGGACTCCGCGGTTGCGTCTGGGACGTCACCGCGAGTCAAAACACTATATATTAGTTTGTATTTTTTTGTTTATTATTGATGTATTTAAGGGCCGAACCCACCAACCAATCATAGCCGTTGATGGGAAAACCCTAGCTTTTCTTTTCTTATAAATAGGAGTCTTGAGGGCTGAATTGAACCATTGCAGAATTTGGAGAACACTCATTCGCGGATTCCAGCGATCCCTCCCCGGTGCCGACGTCGTGGAACCCTAGGTGACGACTCCTAAGCCTACGAACTCCTCCCCAAGATAATCCCTACCCCCACCTTTGTTTTCCACCCCTCACTCCCCTCATCCTGCCGCCGACAGCCCCAAACCCCCCTCTCAAACAACCGGCCTGCTATTTACAGGCCACCGCAGCCGCCGGCTCCCAAAACCCCACCGCCGGCCTTCCCCCCACCCTCCAGCCCGCAGCCACCCCTCCCCCCTTCAAGCCCACCAGCCCCTTGCAGCCCCTCATCCAGCCGACCACCCTACACTCCTCCCCACCACCCAGAAACTATCCAAAACCCTAGCCGGTCACTCCTTAAATTCCCTTCACGTGGATCCACCTTCCTCTAGTCCAAATTCACAAGATCAATTCAGATCTTGGACTTTCAGTCCCGACCCGTTATTTCCACCTCTCGCACTTTCCATTTTGGCCCGGATCCTCTCTTACCCATTAGATCTACCCTTCCCCGGCCCGGATCTACTTATACGTGGTCGGATCCACCGTTTTATTGTCCGTTTTCACCGTTTTTCGCCGAGGACAGCCACCGCCACCGTCGGCTCGCCACCGGTTCCATCTCCGATCGCCGATCTACACATTCGGCTCTCCAAATCTCCAGTGCCTCGGTTCAACCCTCTACTTTGTGAGCTTTTGTAGTATTGTACTATTTGATTTAGCATTTTCATTTGGTGATTTATCATATTTTGTTGTGATTCTTGTTTGTGGAACTTTGTTTTGGTGCCCTAATAACTTGCAGGAGGAGACATTCGTCGTGCACTTCGCTTTGGCCCTCCGAGCGGAGGAAAACCACTATAATATTGCTAAAATAAATATTTGTTTTCTATTTTAATATCTGTGTGGTGCTGAAATTTTCATTGCTTCCATTTATTTGTCGAAACATCGATCATTACTTTGCATGTAGGTTTGGATTAGTGTGTCACCCTTGCACTCCCACCTAGCGTTATAGGTTTTGTGCACCTGAAGCCTACCCCTACATCATTTTGGTATCAGAGGCAGGTTGAGTCATTTGCATGCTCTGTAGTGGTAGGATATTTAGAGGAAACATGGTAGAGCCGCAAGTCACCGACGACCGAACAACGAGCTCAAATTCGGGCGCCGCTTTTGCTGAATTTCAGCGCCTGATCCTATATTGTTTTGACGCTTTAGGTGCCCAGTTCAACGATGTGCGTCATGATCTTGCTGATGTGAATCTTCGTCTAGACCACTTAGAGAATGCCAGAGACACTCCAAAACAGCGTGACGAGTCACTTGAGGATGACCTTGATGCTTCTCCACATCATGACCAGCGCCCGAGAGATGGTCGGCCTCCAGCAGACCGCCACCGTCGTGATATTCCTCATCGAGCCCCAATTCCTCCAATAAGGCGAAACTCTGATTTTGTGATGGAGCATAGGCAAGCTCCGGCGCGGGATAGGCTTCCCTATCAACGTGATGTGTACCGTGACACATCAGCCTCAGCCTGACCCTAGAGATCGTGTTCCCCAACACGGTCGTCGTGATCATCACCACGATGAATATTATCCCCAGGTCGGAGAGAGCGTGGTCCCCCACCTGCTCGATACGACTACGCTCATGACGAGTACGCCAATGATTATCCCGACCCACGGAGGGGAGACCACCACCACGACATCACTCGTCATATTCGACTAGACGCCCTTCGTTCGATGTTCTCCTAGATCCGAAAGCCTTCATCGATTGGCTTTTGGACATGGACCACTATTTCAAGTGGTATGAGATGAGTGACGAGCGTTGCGTCCGCTTCACAAAAATGAAGCTGGTCGGGCAGGCTAAGGTATTCTGGATTAGCGTAGAGAGAGCCTTGGAGTGAGATGGTTATTACCCCATCACTAGGTGGGGCGAGATGAAGCAAAGGTTGAGCGAGAAGTACCTCCCTTCTTCCTACCGAGACCAGTTATTTGAGCAGTTACAGAACTTATGGCAGGGGTCACTACTATTGTTGAGTATATGGCTCGCTTCGACGAGCTAGTCGTTAGGAGTGACGTCTCGGAAGAGCCTATCGCCACTGCCTCCCGTTTCAAGGCGGTTCTTCGTTCTGAGATTCGGAGAGAGTTGATTCCACATCGTTTAGAGACTGTCAATCAGATATTTTAGCTCGCTCTTGAGTACGAGCAGTACCTCCGATCTTCTAGCACAAGACAGTTCACTTCTCGGACTGAGTCCTCGACTTTTACGAAACCCGTTCTGCCCCAGACCACCCCGACTGCACCATCACGTATCCCCGCGGATGCGAAGGGCAAAGCCATAACCACTGATGGATAGTGATCTGGGGGTATTGTGTGCTATCGATGTTCTAGCAGGGGACATGTGTCGGTGCAGTGCCCCACGCGGAACCTGCTAGTTGAGGGTGAGGAGAAGGATTTGGAGGAAGAAGAGGAGGGTACAGAAGAAGTCAAGGCCACTGTCGATGAAGGCTGGGAGAGTGACGCCGAGAGATCTTTAGAGGTGGGAGTGATTAGAAGCCTCCTACACACCCCTCGTGTATATGAGGATTGGCGACACACCACCATCTTTTATACATACTTTCCTAGTGCAGGCGACCCCTGCAAGTTCACTATCGACAGTGGGAGTTGTGTGAACATCGTGGCCCAGAAGGGGTTTGATCGTTGCAGGTGAAGGCAGAGCCTCACCCCCACCCATATCGTGTCGTCTGGGTTGACAAGACGTCGATTCAGGTCACCCAGCATTGCCTAGTCCCGATTACTATTGCATCCTTTCAGGATAAGGTCTGGTGCGAGGTTTTTCCCATGGACGTCGCTCATGTATTGCTTGCCCTCCCCTGGCTATTTGATCGTGATGTCACGTGCTTCGGCCGCTTGGACACGTGTGTCTTTTATGACAAAGGGAGGAAGATTACGTTGATGCCCACCCAGCCCCGAGATAGATCGAAGGGTGTGGTAGAGCAATCTGTGAGTACGAGCGCCTCGAGGCCACTGTATATTCTGCGGCGAGGTGAGTTTTTGCGAGATAGTATTGGGTCAGATATTATTTACGTTGTCGCCGCTACCCAGGTCACTGAGGACACCCCTGTTGACCACCCACTCGCGGTGCGTCCCCTTTTAGGCGAGTTTGCGGGCATTATGCCGGACGAGCTCCCTGACGTGCTGTCCCCACCCACGGGACATTCATCATGCTATTGATTTAGTCACAGGGGCTTCCCTCCCGAACCTGCCCCATTACCGTATGCACCCAGATGAGCACGCTGAGCTCAAGCGACAAGTTGATGAGCTTCTCCGGAAGCAGTTCATTCGCGAGAGTATGAGTCTGTGTGCGGTCCCCACCCTTCTACCCCTAAGAAGGACGGTAGTTGGCGTATGCGCATCGATATCCGCGCCATTAATAAAATCTCAGTTAAGTATCGTTTCCCGATTCCACGACTCGATGACCTTTTGGATACTATGTCCGGTGCCAAGATCTTTTCCAAGATCGACCTCCGTAGTGGGTACCATCAGATACGAGTTTGTGAGGGAGACGAGTGGAAGATATCATTCAAGACCAAGGATGGTCTCTACGAGTGGCTAGTCATGCCATTTGAGCTATCTAACGCCCCTAGCACGTTTATGCGAGTTATAACGCAGGTGTTGCGGCCCTACATGGGCAAGTTTCTGGTAGTATACTTCGATGACATACTGGTCTATAGCTAGACTCAGGCTGCTCACCTCGATCATCTGAGACTTCTCTTTGACACCCTCCGCCAAGAGAAACTGTATGTGAACCTGAAGAAGTGCTTGTTCCTTTCCGAGTCTGTTCACTTTCTGAGATTTTTTATCTCGTCTACTGGAGTATCCGTAGATCCCGAGAAGGTCAAATCCATTCGGGATTGGTCTGTGCCCGCGAATATTCACGAGGCTCGTAGCTTTCACGGACTTGCCACCTTCTATAGGAGGTTTGCCCATGGGGTTCAGTACGATTATGGCCCTCTACACGAACTGTCTCAAGAAGGGAGAGTTTCAGTGAACCCCCGCAGCCACTCGAGCCTTCGAAGATATTAAGGAGAGATTGGCGACGGCTCCTGCCCAAGTCGATCGTGTCAGACCGCGATGTGAGATTCATGAGTTATTTCTGGAAAATCCTGTGGCATAAGACGGGCACTATCCTTAGGTTCTCCTCGACATATCACCCACAGACGGACGAACAGACCGATGTAGTAAATCAGAGTTTAGGGAATCTCTTGCGGTGTCTGGTAGGAGAGCATGTAGGTAGTTGAGACTTAGATCTCCCTGTTGCAGAGTTTGCCTACAATAGCTCAGTCAATAGGTCTACCGGGTTGAGTTCATTTCATGTAGTATCAGGATATGACCCTAGAAAATCTATAGAACTCATCCCGAGTCCTTTGGAGTCGCGCCCTAGTGAGTCTGCTGAGTCATTTGCACATCATTTGCATGAGTTGCATGAGTTGGTTTGCCGACGAATAATAACAAGCAATGAACATTATAAAGCTCATGCAGATAATCGAAGGCGAGAAAAATATTCAATGAAGGCGAAAAGGTAATAGTACGAATCCGCCCAGAGAGACTCCCTTCGGGTACATCCGAGAAGTTAAGCGACAGGCGAATGAGTCTGTACTCTGTTATTAGTCGTATTGGGACAAATGCCTACTGACTCGATATCCCGGCTAGTATGAGAATTCACTCGGTGTTTAATGTTGAGGATCTGACTCCATACTACGAGCCTCATGAGTATGTGGACCCGAGCAGTGGAGATACCCAGCCACCCCCACCCCTATTGTCGTTACCGTACCACCCTCATACGTCCCCACCGTCTGATGGCCACCCAGTCCACCTACTGTTGACATCCACCCACCTGGGAACTCCTCTTCTTTGGTTTCACCACAAGCACCACCGATCGTACCGGGATTCACCCTTCGAGAGATGAGAGATGAGTGCGTCACAGAGCTCAGATCACATCAGTTTGTTCCCACCATGGACGGACCACGATGCCGCTACTTGGTATACTGGCAGGGCCGCCCCGACGCAAACGACACTTGGATACTACCGGCAGAGCTTGATCGACTCGCCCTTAGACTTCGACCTCAGTACGATCGTCTCCATTCATCAGAGATGAAGGAATTTCAGTCGGGGGGAGTTTATAGGAATCCATCGAATCATGCACCTGGAGGGGTTTGCCGCAAGGCGGGACCCACGTTCATTTATTCGCGCAGGAAGACTTGATCAGATCGCCGATCGGACTCCGCGATTGCGTCCGGGACGTCGCCGCGAGTCAAAACACTATATTAGTTTAAATTTTTCTGTTTATTATTGATGTATTTAAGGGCCGAACTCACCGACCAATCATAGCCGTTGATGGGGAAGCCTAGTTTTTCTTTTCTTATAAATAGAAATCTTGAGCGCTTAATTGAACCATTGCAGAATTTGGAGAACACTCATTCCCGGATTCCATCGATCCCTCCCCGATCCCGACGCCGTGGAACCCTAGGTGACGACTCCTAGGCCTCCGAACTCCTCCCCAAGGTAATCCCTACCCCCACCTTTGTTTTCCACCCCTCACTCCCCTCATCCAGGCGCCGGCAGCCCAAACCCCCCCTCTCAAATAGCTGGCCTGCTGTTTCCAGGCCACCGCAGCCGCCGGCCTTCCCCCCCCCCCCCCAACCTCCAACCCACAACCACCCCTTCCCCCCTTCAAGCCGACCAGCCCCTTGGAGCCCCTCATCCAGCCGACCACCCTACACTCCCCACCACCCGAAAACTATTCAAAACCCTAACCGGCCACTCCTTAAATTCCCTTCACGTGGATCCACCTTCCTCTAGTCCAAATTCACAAGATCAATTCAGATCTTGAACTTTTGGCCCCGATCCTTTATTTCCACCTCTCGCACTTTCCATTTTGGCCCGGATCCTCTCTTACCCATCAGATCTACCCTTCCTCGGCCCGGATCTATTTATACATGTCCGGATCCATCGTTTTATTGTCCGTTTTCATCGTTTTCCGCCGAGGACAGCCACCGCCACCGTCGCCTCGCCACCGATTCCATCTCCGATCGCCGATCTACACATCCGACCCTCCAAATCTTCAGTGCCTCAATTCAACCCTCTACTTTGTGAGCTTTTGTAGTATTGTACTATTTGATTCAGCATTTTCATTTGGTGATTTATCATATTTTGCTGCAATTCCTGTTTGTGCAACTTTGTTTTGGTGCCCTAATAACTTGCAGGAGGAGACATTCACCGCGCGCTTCACTTTGGCCCTCCGAGCGGAGGAAAGCCACTATAATATTGTCAAAATAAATATTTGTTTTCTATTTTAATATCTGCGTGGTGCTGAAATTTTCATTGCTTCCATTTATTTGTCGAAACATCGATCATTGCTTTGCATGTAGGTTTGGATTAGTGTATCACCCTTGCACTCCCACCTAACGTTGTAGGTTTTGTGCACCTGAACCCTACCCCTACATCATGATCACTCTATTTTCATACGCAAGACTACTAAAGACTTTGTGGTTCTTGCTGCCTATGTAGATGACATCTTTTTTACTGGTGATGATAAGGAGGGAATTAATCTGGCAAAAAGACACCTTCGACAATATTTTGTTACAAAGGATATGAGAACTCTTAAGTATTTTTTGGTAATAGAGATCTCGCGAAAACACAACTCTGTGGCGCTCTCACAATGGAAATATGCGTTGGATCTCTTGAAAGAAACTGGTCTTTTTGGGGCGAGACCCGTTCGTTGTCCGATGGCTGTTGGTGATGACAAGGGTTGGACTGAAGATTCTCCTCTTCTTTCAGATAGTACTATGTACAGACGACTAGTGAGAAAACTCATCTATCTGACTGTTACCAAACCAGATATTTGTTATGCAGTAGGGAGGGTCAGTCAGTTTATGCAAAGTACACACGCATTTCAAAAATCGTGAATGCTTCCAAATCACTCGGAAAATCTTCTCCAAGGACGACTTGGTGAGGAAAATATTGGTATATTTTTCACCGAGGTTCAATCCCAAGGTCACGGCTATTGTGGAGACTCGTGATTTAAAGTAGTTCTAGATTAAGAGTCTCATTGAGAATCTTAACACCCATGAGGTTGAACGCAAGATTCAACATGATGAATATCAAGTAGAGTCAAATAAGTTATTGGCACTGAAGTTAATGAAGGAAGAGAAGGATAACGATGATGAACAATGAATGCTCATCCAAGGTTTCAAAAGATCCATCATTAATCTGGAGCGAAGGAATAAGTTCCGGTTATATGAACAAGAAAGGATCATCTGCAAGGAAGATAGAAGCTTCCACAAGCGAGGAAGAGAAGCCGATTTCGGAATGCTTTAACTGTAGGAAGCCCGACCACATCCGAAGAAACTTCCCAAAGTATCTGAAGGAAGAGAAAGAGATGAAGAAACAAAAGAATAAAAGAAAATTTTGCAGGCATCCACTGAGATGATTCATGCTCTGAAGTTTTAAGCGTGTCGAGCTCCAATGAGGATGAGGTCAATATGTGGCTACGTGCCTTATGGGGAAGAGCACACAATTTGCTGACCATGATACCAGTGTCCAAGGCGGCACTGAGGTATCACCCTCTTTTGATGATCTTTATGAGAAATACATGAAAACTTGTAAAATTTTCAATTGAAATCTAAATAATTTCGACAATCTTAAAATTGAAAATAAAGATTATCAAAAGAAAAAAATTAAATAAAGAATTAATTAAATCTGGGTAGGCTATAATTGAATCCCAAGTGTATCGAAACTCATCGGGTAAAATAAATGAATTAAATGATTTGCTCTCTAAGTCCAATTCTACAATCAAAAATCTTACTAAAGATAAGAGCCAAGGATCAAAGTTATAAATTATTATAAATTTTCTTGCCCAAATAAAAAATGGAAAGAAAACATTTGCTAACCGGGGCGTTATGCTACTCACAGGAAATATCACACTAAAAGTGCGAATTCATGACGCAGTCGTAATGGGATCCTCTACGATGTCGCTCCTCACCGCCAATTTATCAAAACAAGAAATATACTCGACAACGGAATGGGTGCCCTTCTAAAGAGCATAAAACTGGTCTAGAATGTAACATAGAAGTTGATATCAATATGAGGAGGGATAGTATTTGTCCTTCAACCGTTGTTTCATTTCAGCCGACTTGGTGATGGGGTAGTATCTATCTTGTTGAAGAGATCTCTCCAGGTTCGTCCAGTAAATCTTGGTCTGCCCATATAACTTTATTTTATATTGGCAAACCACACTCATCTCTCATAGCTCTTCTCGTATCACTCAGAGTAGTGGTCCATGTCCAGAAGCCAATCGCTAAATATATTCGAGTCACAAGTGACCGTCGAAGGATGGTGTGTCAATACAGATGCACCAGGTAATGTCATCCTCGGATGGGGTTGCTCCATGACGTGACTCCAAGTATTCATCATGATCATAATCGTGTCGTGCTGGTGGAGCACGACCTCTACAATTTGATGGAGGGGAGGTGCGAAGTTCGTTGAGAGGACAGTGGTTTCTTATAGGGGATGGACCTGTCAATACTCCTAGGGTTTCTCAAGGTTCCTTTTCGTGGGAGGATCGTGATCTCAACGAGACATGTATCTAACATGTATCCTCCGGGGTGGTGGAGCATTCAGAGATCGTCCTAAAGATCATCATAATATGAGGGTGGGGCCAGACCTCTCGGGACGTCTAACTGACCGACTCTAGTGCTAACCCTAGCAATGTAATTCCGACGTCTAACCGACTGAATCTAGTACTAACCCTAGCAATGTAATTCCTAATGATGTCAACATGGTCTCCTATTTGCTCAAAGCGATCAAGTACTAGTCTTTGGAACTCGACGAGCGTTATGTACGAATTCAAATTGGCAGCCGGATCATCAGTGAGGAGAAGTCAGACATAGATGATTAGAACTAACCACCATGACATAACATATAGTATGACCCAATTTGAAGTTTTGATACTAATTTAATGCTGGGTAGGTTGTGACTGATGCATGCAATAAAATTCGACCCTAAGTAGAGTGTGTTGTATCTACTAGTGAACCCTAATCTTGATGCAAATGCAATTCACAGTCCTATTAAATTAGCAATAAACACTTAATTAAAGTAAAATTTGGTCAGAAACACATTCATTCATAGATAATGTAATTGGAAAAGCAAACAACAATTCACAAACAATTGACCAGCTAGTATTTTAAACATGCGCCGAATAAATTCTACAAATCAAATGATTTCACGAAAACAAAAACATATAGTATCGTATCCAACAAGATATAGTCCAAGGATACAATAATAAAAAACAAGAACACAAAACTATAACTTACACGTGTAAGTGGCGGCGAGACATATCACTGTGGAGATCCAAGGGTTGTTGACTCCCTTTGGAGATGAATTTTGTAGGCAGAGGGTCTAGGGAGCTCGGGTAGGAATGGTGGCTGAGAGGGAGGCGTCAGAATGTAATGATTTGAAGGTGGATCTGAATTGGGAGGTTGTCTTGAGGGGAAATTTAACAGTATGGTGTCGGGTGGGATGGAGAGGAGTGTGCAGCGTCCGGCAGGGCTGGGAACAGAAGTTCGACGTCAACTGAGATGGGAGAGAGGTGGAGCAGTGTCAGATTGGGAATGGGAGATGTGGCCGGCGTCGACATGAGGGAGAGAGGCTGGAACCGTGATTGCTGAAGGAGCGTGGACTGTGGTGGGGAGATGTGGTCGACGGAGGAGACGTAATCGTGGGCTGCGGTGGGGAAAACAGCGGGGCTTGCGCGGGTCGACAATGGCAGGGAGCAAGAAATCGACAAAGGGAGGGTTGAAGATGAGCCTTGGAGTCACATCAAGGGATGATCTCTCAATGTCGCATATAAAGGAAGGACCGGCAGTTTCGTAACTAGACTAAAATTACGATACCCCCAATTGCTGCCTATATATTTGTATGTAAAGTACATTACTAATTGAGCACCAGAATCGGACAGCTCATAATGTTTGAACCGATCGGGTGTCATATACAACTCAAAAATAAAATAAATATATGAAATACTCAATACGATCATCCAGACGCATCCGTGGCTTAGATTGTCCGAATGGGTAGCGGATCACCGCCTTTCGTGGGAATAGACGTATGTAGGCCGGCAATCTCCATCAATAAGCTTCTGCTTTATGATGTATCACCAGTTTTTTAAGGTAGTTACCTGATTTGAATATTTTGTAACTCACCAAGTTTTCCTTCTAAAAGTGTCTAGGTTTTGTCGTGTGTTACTGGACAGTGGACATACGAGCAGTCGTCTGTTGTATATATAAAATAGTCTATCATGGCATAAGCTTGTTCCTTCTGTAGCTGAAACTGCATTTACTCGTCTCCTACATTTTTCTTTTGTATACCCATTTTTTAATCTACATTCTATTTGATATTTCTTACTGAATTATAAATTTGGATGGTTATTACCGACATATAGCGGAAAAATTGTAATGAACAACATAATTTACTTGATATTATTTGAATCAACTTGTAAATTTTTAAATTTTGATGCCTGCAGCATGCTATGTGCATCATTTATATTGCCTCTGCTGTCTTTGCTGCTGCATGGATTGGTAAGTTTCATATATATATGTATATATTTTCTTTTATGTCTGGTCAAGTTGTCATCCTTTGAAAATCACTTTATGGTTCTTTGTCATGTTGTACTCCTTCTGATTACCGAATTAATTGTGATAGAGGTCTCTTGCTGGATTTTTACTGGAGAGAGGCAGACTGCAGTTATCAGATCAAAGTATGTCCAAGTATTACTAAACCAGGACATGAGCTTTTTTGATACTTATGGGAACAATGGGGACATCGTTAGCCAAGTGTTGAGTGATGTGCTGCTCATTCAGTCTGCTCTGAGCGAAAAAGTATGTTTTTATGCCTCAATTGTAACATACATATATTTTTACACACACATCTATACTATATATATTACATATAAGGGAAAACCCCATTTGGTGAAACATTATTCTTTTTAATTTTACCCTTCTTTATTATAACTTTTCATAGTTAAATTTAATTTGTATGTTTTCTGTTTTTTTATTTTAAAATTTATACCGTATCCCTTAAATATTTATTAGGTTCTATGTTACGCCCCCGCTACGCTTTACGGGGCGTCATTATGTTCGGAGAAGCAAGGGCGCGCTAAACAACGGGGCTGAACCTTCCGGTTCAGCCCCCACTCAGTGAACCGGCCGGCCAGGGGCTGAACCAGGCGGGTTCAGCCCCCTTGGGAGGGGCCGGCCGGCCCCTCCATGCCCGGATATATATATATCCGGGCAGCCCCCCTTTTGGGGATTATGAAGAGTATTATCAGGTAGCCTCTTTCTCCCTCTCTAACCCTAATCCTCTCTTAGTTTTCTCTAGATCTCCCTCTTAGTTGCTCTCTCCGTAGTTTTGCCCTAACATTTGGTATCAGAGGTGTTCGTCTCTCCGAAATGGTGACCACTCGCACTCAAGAGGAGTCCTCGCGGATTGAAACCCTAGAGGAGAACGTTGTTGGCCTAACCGACTCGATGACGGCCTTGGAAGGGCGGTTGGAGGCTCGGATGGAGGAGTTGAAGACCTTGTTGAAAGGGAAGGCACCAGCGAGCGAAGATTCGGCCGGATCGGGGGCCGATCCTGCGGCTGCGGGCGGCTTGCGGCTTGCGGAAGGTGTCGGCGGCGTGCGGTTTCCGGAAACGGAACGGCTGCGGGGTCCGCTTCCGCCTGGCACGGCTTGGCCGGGGACAGGGGGCGCTGGTTCGGCGGCCTATGGCCCACCCGGGGGGTCGGCGGCGGCGTACGGGGGTCCGGCGGGGTCGATCCTGCTGGGATCTACGACAGTGGGGCTCGGCGAGCCTTGATCGGGCCAAGGGTAGTGGCGCCAGGGCAGTGGCGAACCATTTGGGTTCCGGCGGCCACCCGACACGACGGGACAACAAAGAGGGGTGCTCCTCCCTCCGCCGCGCGGGTTTTGGGCCGCCAGGGGTGGCCGGTTTTGGCCCAGGATGGGGCGGCCAGCCGCAACCTCCGCCTTGGGGAGCGGGTCAGCATCAAGGCTACGGCGGATTCGAGCATGGGGAGCACGCAAGACGGGAAGGGGGTCAAGGGGCCCAACGTTTGACTCCCGGATTAACTCGCATGTATTTTCTGGAGTTCGAGGGCGGCGACGCCTTGGAATGGATTCAAAAAGCTGAACTCTTTTTCCAGTACCAGGAGGTGCCTGAAGGCCAGTGGGTGCAGTTAGCGTCCTTCCACTTGAAGGACGACGCTTTCCAATGGACACAGTGGTTCCTGCGCGGACGGGAGTACGTGCCGTGGGGGGAGTTTGTGGATGGCTTTACGGCCAGATTTGGCCCACTGGAGTACGAGAACTTTGAGGCACTCCTTCAGAAGCTTCGTCAGAAAGGGTCGGTGATGGAGTATCACACGGAGTTCGAGAAGTTGGCGAATCGGGTTCAGTGGCCAGAGAGGACACTCTACAGCTGTTTCATATCTGGTCTCAAGGAGCACATTCGTGACGAGGTGCAGGCACTCATGCCCCGTTCCTTGAATCACGCCATTACCTTGGCGCGGATCCAGGAGGAGAGGTTCAACAGGCAGCGGGCCCGTATCATGAGTAGGCCGCCTTCGGCCCCTGCCACAGCAACACGACGGGAGCAGCCCACGGGTAACAAACCGACGGTGACTCGATTGTCTTGGAGCGAGTTGGCCGCTCGGAAGGAGAAGGGCCTGTGCTTTAATTGCGACGAGAAGTTTGTGCCAGGTCATAAATGCTAGAAGACACAGGTTTTCATGTTGCATCAGGATGCGGACGAGCCGGTCCCGGATGAGGAGTTGGAGGTGGACTTGGAAGAGACGGAGTTCGGGGTTTCTTTACATGCTCTCGAGGGTTGTGCTCCCCCGCTTACTATGCGGCTGGCGGGCCGGATTGCCCAAGAGAAGGTTACTATTCTGGTGGACAGTGGGAGCACCCACAACTTCATACATCCCGACGTGGCACGGCGAGTTGGGCACGTGGTTGACAGGGGGGATGCTTTTCACGTTATGGTGGCGGATGGCAGCAAGCTGCAGTGTGAGGGGGTGCTGAAAGGAGTGGAGATGCAGATACACGGTTATGTGGGACGGACTGACGTCTACCTGCTGCCTATTCGGGGCTCCGACATGGTGCTGGGAGTTCAGTGGTTGCGTCAGTTACAGCGGGTGACTTTTGATTGGGAACACATGACTATGGAGTTTGTGCACGGAGAGAAACAGTTTTGCCTGAAGGGTATCATGTCCTCTTCCGTTAAGGAGGTTTCTCTTCGCAGCATGCAGCGATTGAGCGGGGATGGGCAGATGATGGCCGTCCTTCGGGAGGTCCAGACCGGCGATTCCACACCTTCTGAGGTACCGGTTCAGTTACAGTTACTTCTGACAGAGTATGTTGACATTTTTCAGGAACCACGCACTTTGTCACCGCCGAGGTTTCGAGATCACCGTATTCCGCTCAAGGCGGGTGCTGAGCCTACGAATGTCCGTCCGTACCGCTACCCACACGTTCAGAAGGCGGAGATTGAACGCAGTGTCCGCGAGATGCTGGAGGCCGGCATCATTCGGCCGAGTACGAGTTCCTTCTCGGCCCCCATTATTTTGGTCAAGAAAAAGGACGGGTCCTGGAGATTCTGTGTGGACTACCGTGCCTTGAACGACGCTACTGTCAAAGATAATTTCCCGATCCCTCACATAGAAGAATTACTGGATGAGCTGCATGGGGCGCAGCGGTTCACCAAGCTGGATTTGCGTTCCGGATATTATCAGATTTTGATGGCACAGGAGGATATCCATAAGACGGCTTTCCGGACTCATGACGACCATTATGAGTTTTTGGTTATGGCCAATGGGTTGACTAGGGGGCCCGCTACATTCCAGGCTAACATGAACAATTCAGAGATTTCCTGCGGGTCTTTGTCCTGATATTCTTTGATGATATCCTCATCTACAACGCGAATTGGGAGGACCACGTGCGCCACGTGGAACGGGTCCTTGCCCGACTGCGTCAGCACCATCTTTATGCCAACCGTTCCAAGTGCTCCTTCGGGCAGGAGGAGGTGGAGTATTTGGGCCATTTGGTCTCCGGTCAGGGCGTTCGGGCCGACCCGCGGAAGATTCAGAGTATGCAGTCCTGGCCGCGACCGGTTACAGTCCGTGCCTTGCGGGGTTTTTTGGGACTCATAGGGTACTACCGGCGGTTTGTGCAGGACTATGGGAAGATAGCCCGGCCATTGACCCAGCTGCTGCAGAAGGATTCTTTTTCTTGGAGTGAGGAGACGGAGGAGGCATTTCAGGCTCTCAAACGAGCCATGACCACCACACCAGTACTTGCATTACCAGATTTCACGAAGGAGTTCGTTCTGGAGACGGATGCGTCGGGGGTCGGCATCGGGGCGGTGTTGATGCAGGTGGGGCGGCCAATCGCCTTTTACAGCAAAGCGTTGGCTCCTCGTACTTTGGGTCTCTCGGCCTACGAGAAGGAGATGTTGGCGATCATTCACGCAGTGGCCGTGTGGCGGCCATATTTACTGGGCCGGCACTTTAAGATCCGGACGGACCACCAGAGCTTGAAGCATTTCCTGGATCAACGGGTCTCTTCGCCTCTGCAGCAGAAATGGGTTACCAAGCTTCTGGGCTACGACTATGAGATTGTTTATCGCCGGGGCAAAGAGAATGTGGTCGCCGATGCTCTCTCTCGTCTTCCAGAGGCTGCTCTCTCTCATATTTCGGCGCCGTTGGTCGATTCCCTGGAGGATATTCAGGAGGAGGTGCTGCGATCCGACACGCTCCGGCCGTTGGTGGAGGCTTTACAGAGGGGCGAGACAGTGGCGGCCGGCTACCATTTGTGTAATGGCCGGCTTTACTATCGGGGCCGGGTGGTCGTGCCCGCCGATTCAGCTTGGAAGACGGTATTGATGCATGAGTTCCACTCGTCGCCCACAGGAGGGCATGCGGGGGTGCTCCGGACCCTCCAGAGGGCGAGAGCAAACGCTTTTTGGGCAGGCATGCGACGGGACATTCAGCAGTTTGTTCGCCACTGTGACATCTGCCAGCGGCAGAAATATGAGACTTCTTCTCCTGCAGGGCTGCTCGTGCCATTGGACATCCCGCAGCTTGTTTGGGACACGGTGTCCATGGACTTTATTGATGGGCTGCCTAAGTTTAAAGGAAAGTCAGTCATTCTGGTCGTGGTGGATAAGCTCTCCAAGTATGGCCATTTTATGGCCCTCAGCCATCCGTATACCGGGGAGTCCGTGGCCGCACTCTTTGCTCGGGAAATTGTTCGACTGCATGGTCTCCCTCGCGCCATTATTTCTGATCGAGACCCCACCTTCGTCAGTGGGTTCTGGAGGGAGCTCTTCCGGTTGCAGGGTACTCGCTTACACTTCAGCACGACACATCACCCGCAGTCGGATGGCCAGACGGAGGTGCTCAATCGGGGTGTCGAGACGTATCTTCGTTGCTTTGTGATGGATGAGCCTCGAAGTTGGCCGGATTGGTTACACTGGGCCGAGTACTGTTACAATACGGCCTATCACTCCGCCAGCAGAATGACGCCGTTTGAGGTGGTTTACGGGCGGCCGCCTCCGTCTTTGGCTAGCTATGAGCCGGGTAGCACAGCTCTTCCGGCGGTGGATCGTGCTCTTCTGGATCGGGATCGCATGTTGGTCACTCTTCGGGAGAATCTCCGCCTGGCACAGGAACGCATGAAGTCCCAGGCGGACAAGCACCGCACGGAGCGGGAGTTCGCCGTTGGTGACGAAGTTTTTCTTAAGCTCCAGCCGTACCGGCAGTTGTCTGTGGCTCGTCGTGGCAACCAGAAGCTGTCCCCGCGCTACTACGGCCCCTTTCAGATCGTCAGCAGGGTGGGGCCGGTAGCTTATACTTTGGCTTTGCCGGAGGGTTCCCGCATTCATCCTACGTTCCACGTCTCCTTGCTCAAGCGGAAGTTGGGTCCGCATGTCCAGCCAAGTGCTGAATTGCCTGAGGTTACTTCTACGGGGGAGCTGCGGCCGCTGCCAGAGGATATTTTGGGGCACAGGTGGAAGAACCGGGGCGCGGAATTCCGGCCCGAGCTCTTGGTCAAATGGAAGAACCTGTCGCCAGCACACAACTCTTGGGTGGACTTCTTCGATTTCAAGGAGCTCTACCCGGACTACCACCTTGGGGACAAGTTGGCTCTTGATGGGGAGGGGAATGTTACGCCCCCGCTACGCTTTACGGGGCGTCATTATGTTCGGAGAAGCAAGGACGCGCTAAACAACGGGGCTGAACCTTCCGGTTCAGCCCCCACTCAGTGAACCGGCCGGCCAGGGGCTGAACCAGGCGGGTTCAGCCCCCTTGGGAGGGGCCGGCCGGCCCCTCCATGCCCGGATATATATATATCCGGGCAGCCCCCCCTTTTGGGGATTATGAAGAGTATTATCAGGTAGCCTCTTTCTCCCTCTCTAACCCTAATCCTCTCTTAGTTTTCTCTAGATCTCCCTCTTAGTTGCTCTCTCCGTAGTTTTGCCCTAACATTCTATATTTGGTGAGAGAAACATTGTACGTGGATGACGAATGACATTTCACGTTTAAGCACGAGGGAACCCTGTGCTTTAAGGTACATACATACGTATATGTATGCACACAGACACACATATATGAATAATTACGAAAAGCTACCCTTAATTACGAAAAATTCTTGCGGTTTTACTTAAGGCAGGGCTCTAGTTGACAAAGACTCTTCTTTAAGTTTACATTGTTAACAAATATGTAGAAAAAACCATGGAATTGATTGCTTTTAGGTCACAGAATGTAAAACTACCCTTAATTACGAATGACTGTCCCACGGTTTTTCATAATTAAAGGAGCCTCCTCTCTACTTCTTAAAATTACAAAGACCTCGTATTTAAGTTTATATTGTTAACAAATATGTACACGGTTTTTAGGACACAACATATATGTTAAGGAGGTAGCCTCCTACACTAACTACTTGCTTATTATTTTAATTACAATATAAGGGACACTCACTATTGTCAAGGTAAATGTCGGATGTATTGATGTACACAGAATATGTACGAAAAACTTATACATAAGGAACTTAATGAGCACCTTTTCTACTTATCTGATGTTGACAATGAGCAAATCAAGCAACTAATAACTAATAAGAAACTTAAGTGCATCATCTTTGGAGTTATGGGAGACTGCAAAATCGATATGTGTGCATTAACATTTGATCAGCTATTTAGTATAGTAGTTGCCTCTTTTTTAACTTGACCCATGCTTTAACAAAAAACCCTGTGTTAATTAGTAGAGAGCATGTAAAGTTGATTTGCTCCTTGTAAGCTTAGAGCGGCGAACACATTGCATTATTTTATCGGGTTATGCTAGCGAGTCCCATGTCCAATCCGATATGATATATCGGGATATATCCCGACACCTATATATCTATTATGCATATATGTATGTATGTCGGCCGACATTGATATATGTTTAAATGGATTAAACTTAA
This sequence comes from Platanthera zijinensis, assembly GCA_039513925.1. Classification (NCBI taxonomy): domain Eukaryota; kingdom Viridiplantae; phylum Streptophyta; class Magnoliopsida; order Asparagales; family Orchidaceae; genus Platanthera; species Platanthera zijinensis. Next base: position 52,577,373 of record CM077092.1, read on the forward strand.
TATTTGTGTTATTCGTACAATCTATTTTGTATAGTTATTTCACATGATATTTTTTTTATTTCATATTACAAAAAATGTTTGGATCCGTTCAGATGTAGGGAATTGGTTTTCCGGAATTGACTTTTCAACAAAAACCAATATCTGTAAGAATTGGCTGTGCAGAATTCCAATTTTGCTGTTTCGCTGCAACCTATAAGATGTAAATTCATTCAGCAAAATTGGAATTGATCAGAAATGTTGTTCGACTACAGGATGTAATTCATTCACAAAAATTGAAAATTTGAAATTTTGTAATTCTTGAAATCGAACCAAATATTAATAAAAACTGTAGTGCATTAAACACAAGCATGTTCAAATCAATAAAGACACTCCAAAAACAACACACACAAACACAAAAATAGTTAATGCTCAAACAAGGATGAGGAGGGAGAAAAAAAGGCCACATTGACACAAGCGAGGTAGGGAGAGGAGGAAGAAAAAGGGCGATACGCCGATACCTAGGGACATCGAGGAAGATGATGTTGCGAGCGAAGTTGGGAGTGCTCTCTGGTGTGAAATTTGCCAAAACCTAGCAGGGGAGGTAAGAATTTGGGACTTTCATTTTTTAGCATGAACCCAATTCCGCCAGTTTTGGGGAAAGAGCCAATTACTTCTCAAAACAGACCGTCTGAACAACACATTAAAGCTTTAAACACATTTATTAGTTGATTATTTTTTTCAGCATAAAATTATTAAACTTGGAAACATATGAATATTTAACTTTTAAATATTCTTTTTTTGCTCAAAATATCTTGTTACCAAAATAAAATTATTGCGGACATATTTATACATACAGATATATATTCACATATATATACATAGATGTATATATTCATAGATATATATATATCCATGTATATATAGATAAAAAGAAGTGAGGGGTAGGGCAATGCGTTTATAAGCATAGATATTTTTTTTTATGATAATATATATGTAATCTTCATTTTTCTAATGAGTCGCAGTTGTACATTACAGGTTGGCAACTACATGCATAATATGGCTACCTTTTTTTGCGGTCTTGTCATTGGTCTGATAAACTGCTGGCAAATTGCACTCTTGACACTGGCTACTGGCCCATTTATTGTTGCTGCTGGTGGTATATCAAACATATTTCTTCATAGACTTGCTGAGAACATCCAAGACACGTATTCTGAAGCTGCAAGCATAGCTGAACAGGTATTACTTTGTTTTTCCTTTTTTTACATACTTCGAATTGACATTATAAAATGAGCTGCATACACTTAAATCTTGTTTTTTATAGAACTTTGTGTTCATTTTGACATCTTACCATTAATATTATGGAAAACTTAGCATGCATGTACCATCGGGGTACCAATAGTTATTCAGCTATTACATGCGCATACCACAGAGCATCAGCTATATTATCCACTATCTGCCTTCTATCAAAATAATGATAAACTCTTAAAAGATTATTTTTTTTGTTTGCCATTATACTCGATAATATCATTCTGATAATCAATTTTCTTTCATGTAGAATTGTGGTTATATGCCTGCTTCATTTCTAGTGTAAAATTTCTTTTACCCAATATAGTTTTAATTCCAGATTAAACTATGGTGCAGGCAATCTCTTACATTAGAACTTTGTATGCATATACAAACGAGACACTGGCTAAGTACTCTTATGCTACTTCACTTCAAGCAACGCTGCGTTATGGGATATTGATTAGTCTTGTGCAAGGCCTTGGACTTGGATTCACATATGGACTTGCCATATGTTCTTGCGCTTTACAACTTTGGGTTGGAAGGTTCCTGGTATTGCATGAAAAAGCAAATGGCGGTGAAATCGTAACTGCTCTATTTGCTGTGATATTAAGTGGCCTGTATGTAATTTAAAATTCAGCAGATCTCTCTCACAGATCTTCCTGTTTCTTCACTGTTTATTTACTGATTATAGTTTTTCTCTCTAATTCTTTCAGTGGACTAAATCAAGCAGCTACGAACTTCTATTCTTTTGAGCAAGGGAGGATTGCTGCTTATAGACTTTATGAGATGATAAGCCGTTCAACTTCTACAATTTATCATGATGAAAAAACTCTAGTTTCTGTGTTAGGAAGCATTGAATTCCGCAATGTATATTTTAGCTATTTATCTCGTCCTGAAATACCCATTTTAAGTGGGTTCTTCTTGACCGTACCTCCAAGAAAAACTGTGGCACTTGTGGGCAGGAATGGTTCAGGAAAAAGCAGCATAATTCCTCTGATGGAGCGTTTCTATGATCCAACATTAGGTTTGTTGGCCTTGCACATGCAGTTATTTACTTTAAACGTTAGGGTAAATATCACGAAATCACTGATGTCTGGCCCACATTTTCTGTAAATTCTTCACTTTGGTCCCATAGGAGATTATTTGATGAAGGTCGGAAATCACTTTGCTGAATGAGTACAAATAACAAAAATATTGCATATTATGTAAACACCTCCTTCCCCTCTCCTAATACCCCTGATGACAGGGCATCTCCCATTGAAAGCAACATTGGGGCCAAAATTACTTGATCCCGCCCTTTATTAGCTTGACATCTTCTGCAGTAGCCGCATATTGAACTCCACAAAGCCTGAATTTCCTGTGGATTTTCCCCAACTTCAGCATTGATCTCGTCCCTCACCTGTCTTGAACCAGTTAAAACTTAAGCTATCGGATTCAAGATTGATAGAGCTCTTCAGGACTCTGATGTGGATCATCAAAGCTTCAGATAATTGTTTGAGGAGAGTCCTAGCTCTAAAACATGACAGATGGCTGAGGATGATGATATTGTGGTCATAAATTTAATATCATTTTAATTAATGAAATAGTTATGCAACATAAAGTACAGTACTAAAACGATTGGTGCCATTATATGAAAAGGGCCTATGTGAAGACCTGAAAACATACTGCCGGATCATATTGAAATCCCAAATGATTCGAGGGACCAGATCGGTGATTTTCAAAAACTTTAACTACTTGAAGGGTGGTACAAACTCCGGGACCTAGTTTATATTTACCATATATTTATCTAAAACTCGATGTTATCTGAGTAAATTTGTTCATTCCTGGAATCGTTTTTTTGTTGTTGCAGGGGAAGTACTTTTGGATGGAGAAAATATAAAAAATCTGAAGCTTGAATGGTTGAGAAGCCAAATAGGACTCGTCACTCAAGAACCAGCACTCTTAAGTCTGAGCATTAGGGACAACATTGCATATGGGAGATCTGCGTCTTTTGATCAGATTGAAGAAGCTGCCAAGACAGCACACGCACATACATTTATTAGCTCACTTGAAAAAGGATACGATACACAGGTTTTAGCATTTTTCCCATTTAGCTTTTTGGCTTCTTTCTCTATCTTCTCAACATGTTTGCAAGAAAATGGTCAAAACGGTCCACTATTTAGGATGTATTTACTTTGAAAGCCGACCTTCACAAAAATGTTTCATGACATGAATATTGGCGTCCTTCTAAACCTCAGGTTATATCTTATTAAGGTTAGGTGGAACATTCATTTCCTTGGGTCTTGAAAGGCAACTTTTGTCATTGGAATTTGCCTCAGATGATCTTTTTCCATTGGTTTTTGATGATTGGACTAGGTGAAGGATCTTAAGTGTGTCATTTTGGATGTCCACTGAGCACGTTGGATTGCAAAAATTTTCCACTCTTGAAATCAATACATTCTAAATAGTCATTAACATTTTGATCATTTTCTCAATTTTCGATTGCAGTTCTAACTTATGTCTTTCAGGTTGGGAGAGCCGGCTTAACTCTCACGGAAGGGGAAATGATAAAGCTTTCTATTGCTCGAGCAGTGCTCTCTAATCCATCTATTCTTCTACTGGATGAAGTCACTGGTGGGCTTGGTTTTGGGGCAGAAAAGGCTATTCAGGAGGCATTGGACATACTCATGCTTGGAAGGTCAACTATAATTATTGCTAGGCGTCTTGGCCTCATCAGAAATGCTGACTATATAGCAGTAATGGAGGAGGGTGTACTTGTTGAAATGGGTACACATGAAGAATTGCTTAACCTGAATGGCCTCTATGCTGAGCTCCTCAGATGTGAAGAAGCTGCGAAGCTCCCTAAAAGGTTATTTCAATTTTATTATTTCTTGTCATTTAAATCTTTTATATTCCAAAACTTTGCCTGAGATGACCTACCCACTTTCTATTTAGCATAACTAGGAGCGGTGTTGAGCAATTCTCGAGCAAGCAGGCTTTTGACTCAAGTATAAAGTTCTTATTTTTTACTCCAGTCAATTCACGTGGAGTTGAAAATAAATGATTTTGAGTTAATTCAAGCCAAAGCTTTTTTATTTTAAAAAGCAGTTTTTATAGTTCTTAATTGAGGTTATATAATTAGACTTTTATCGATATATAGAAACATATATGTGCATCTTACTTTCAACTCATTTAAAAATTCTAAGCGAGTTTCAAAAAAATTCTGGTTCCCTAAACATAATCAATAACAGGACACCTATCAGGAATTATAAAGAGCATGCAATGTTTCAAATCGAAAAGGACTCATCAGGAAGTTATTGTCTTCAAGAGCCATCATCTCCAAAGATGGTGAAGGCATCCTCACTTCAGAGGGGGCATGGATTTCATGCTTCTAGACAGCAAGATGGTAATAACATTTTACAGGAATCACCAAAGGTTCACAGCCCGCCGTTGGAGCAAATAACTGAAAGTGGGATGTCAGCTCCTCAAAGAATACCATCTATTAAAAGGCAGGATAGTTTTGAAATGAGGTTGCCTGAGCTTCGTAAAATTGATGTACATCCACTAAAACGGCAACCTTCAAACACTTCGGATCCAGAATCACCTATTTCGCCTCTGTTGACATCAGATCCTAAAAGGGAGCGCTCACATTCAGAGTCTTATAGCCGCCCGCATAATCAGTTCCATGACATGCCCAGTATACAAAGATTCACGGGAGACTTATATCATCAGAAGCCTCCATCACTTTGGAGGCTCGCTGAGCTCAGTCTCGCAGAATGGCTTTATGCTCTCCTTGGAAGCATTGGTGCTGCTATTTTTGGATCATTTAATCCTCTTCTTGCCTATACCATTGCACTGATTATGGCAGCATATTATAGAATTGGTGTGGAAGATGTTCGAAACGAAGTGAACAAATGGTGCCTTATCATTGCTTGTTTAGGATTTATCACAGTGATCGCCAACTTTTTGCAGCATTTCTATTTTGGCATTATGGGGGAGAAAATGACTGAGCGAGTCAGAAGAATGATGTTTTCAGGTAATAAATGTTAGGAATATCTTAGTTTATTTTTCAATCAAATGGTCTCTCCATTATGGTTCCTAAGTTTATCCAAACATGATCATTATGGACCTTTTTTGGTCGTCCAATCACCAAAAACCAGTGCGTGGTACATGCCAAGGTCCAAATTGACCTTTCATGACCCAAGAAAATACTTGTTTTTCCCTATACCCATTTAGAATTAACCTGATGTGTAGCGAAAGGATCATACTGCCTATGTTTGGGTAACTCTTGAGGATCATATTTGATAAAAAAGTATAATGTCAGAATTAATGCATCCTATATAATCTAGGGTTCTTTGATTTTCCCCCTCTTCTTGCACTCATTTAGACTGATCAAAGTATGGGTCAATCTAAACTTTATGTTGATGCTTTTCAGCAATGTTACGTAATGAAGTAGGATGGTATGATGGGGATGAGAACAGTGCAGACACATTATCTATGCGATTGGCAAATGATGCCACATTTGTCCGGGCTGCTTTTAGCAATAGACTCTCTATATTCATACAGGACACTTCAGCTGTAGTTGTGGCTATTGTGATCGGAATGCTTCTTCAATGGCGGGTTGCACTAGTTGCATTGGCCACTTTGCCCATTCTTGTAGTTTCTGCTGTTGCCCAGGTAAGATAGGATATACAAAAATTTTATACGGGGATACTGTTTTACTAAGATACTCTATTCTATGCATAGAAATAGAAGATAAAATAGTTAAATAAATTTGATTTTAATTCCTAAGACACTTTTGCTACAGCATTGCGATTTTCTTTTTTGCGAATCATTCCCATGTTTATAATTTCATTCTTACTTTCTACATACGTGTGCATGACTTTATTATGCCTCTCTCTGTTTGTGTGTGTCTGTGTGTCTGTGTGTATCTGTGTGTATCTGTGTGTCTGGACCGGGCCTAGTTATCTTTATGGTCTTTTATTATCGTCATCGTTGTTTGTTATTATTTATGTAGTGGTTTAATTATGTGATAGTTGGGAGTCAGCGGTTAGAAGTTAGTAATTATGAGTTTGGTGTCTTATAAGCGTATATAAAGGCATGTGTATGCTTGAATGATTTATCAGATGAAAGAATTCTAGTTTCTTGTCCCCTAATGAGATCTTGGTATTTCTCTCGAGCAAGCCCCGCTTTGGCAACCACGGTTATGGCTCCACTGTATCCTTCACCGCTGTCATTTTCATCGCTGGTCATCGTCTGACCACTCTGTCCGTGTGTCTGTGTGTATCTGTGTGTGTGTGGACCGGGCCTAGTTATCTTTATGGTCTTTTATTATTGTCATCGTTGTCTGTTATTATTTATGTAGTTGTTTAATTATGTGGTAGTTGGGAGTTAGCGGTTAAAAGTTCGTAATTATGAGTTTGGTGTCTTATAAGCCTATATAAAGGCGTGTGTATGCTTGAATGATTTATTAGATGAAAGAATTCTAGTTTCTTGTCCCCTAATGAGATCTTGGTATTTCTCTCGAGCAAGCCCCGCTTTGGCAACCGCGGTTATGGCTCCACTGTATCCTTCACCGCTGTCATTCTCATCGCCGGTCATCGTCCGACCACTCCTCCGATCATCCTCTGGTAACACCCGGGTTAGGCACATAACAACTTGGTATAAGAGATATCGACCTCCACCTCGAGCCCGCCGTGATTGCGTCCTACCGGCACTCCTTCTGGCACCGCTCCGCAACTGAAGCCGCAACCGCTCCACCAACTGGTTTTCATGGGAACCCTCCATTTCCGCCAAAAATCTCCCATCAGGGCCGTCGTTTGCTTCCAGTAGAGCTGTGAAGCCTCCTCTGGAAGCAATTGACACCTCGTTCTCGATCAGCTTCTCTGATGAGTTCATTCCGCTTTGACGACGTCCCCTACCTCAGCGACGCATGTGAAGCCTCACGACTACTTCTCTCTAGCATCAACACCCTCGAGGGACCACGGACGAAGCAACGATAACACCGCCACTTCTCTATGACTCTCAACCCCTCGCTCGCCATAGCACCGATACCGTCTTCTTCTCCAGAGGGCGCACTACTATACCTCCCTTCATCGAACCTGCCACACTCTACATCCCCCCGTACGCGACGTTGATTAGAGGCTTCGAAACCGCAACGACTCATCGTAGCCTTCAGTTTTTTTTAAGGAAGAATTGCTGACGTGCTCCGACTTCCGAAACTTCCCTACACATTAACTGACACGTCAATCTCGCGGCAACCAACCACACTTTCCATTCCCGAGCTGCCCAACTTTTGGTTTCAAAACTATCCGCTTATGGGAATTAATTACTCTCGGTTCAAGCCTGTAATTCAGACGCCTGACTTTGGAATTTCATTATTTCTCTTGTCCAGTCTGAAAAATTCAAATCAGCTTCGGGCTTAATTAATTCAGGGGGGAAATTAATAATTCTTGGACTCCTTTGCCTCGAAACTTCCTTCGTCTCAACATAGGGAAGCGTCGCGGGTCGCGTGACACTCTAAATTCACACTCGCACACTCCGCTCGTCCAACCAGACTCACGCCGACCTATAATTTGCTCAATTTCATCCGTCCAACACAACATGGGCAACTCGCCGGATCAACTCGGCCTGTTGGCCTTCATGGCGCAACAAACAACCATCGTGAAAAGTCATCAGGATGCCATTACCACATTCTCCAAGTGTCTCGATGATCTCTCCACTGCTCCCGCACACGAGCATGCTTGCAGCAGTCAGGTGACTCCCTCGCTGCTCCTACGACCAGATCCTCTACCATGGCACCGTCGGAAGCCCACATCGTTCCCCGTTGCACCAAGTTGACTTTCCCAACTTATGACGGGAGGGACGAACCTTTTGGATGCTCACCATATGCGAGCAATTTTTTAGCCATCAACAGACACTTTTGACCGAATGGGCCAGTCTGGTGTCTTTGCATATGCTCGACATCCCCCAGTTATGGTCCGCCCATTTGTAGGCCGACAACTCAAGAATGATTTGTTATGACTTTAAGCGGGCCTATAACTTGCGCTTTTACAGCCAGGCTTAGCGATCGATTGCGTTTCGATGTCGAATTCGAGGTGCCCGGGGACTTAGTGACTGCTATAAGTTCAGCTCGGTTATAAGACCATTGACTTCAGCTAAGCTCAGGAGTCCTACGTCTCCACAAGCACAGGGGCTCAGAAGGGACATACTGAGGGCATCGACACCCCTCATGTCCGTCGACTGTCTTGTGTGGAAATGTTTGACCGCTGCATACAAGGATTATTTTATTACTGCGATGAGCAGTATACACGCAGACACTGGTGCAAAATTTTTTTTTATCTAAAAGTGGATGACCCTGTGAGGAAGGGGTCAGATGAAGTGGCCACCTTCATGATCTCCCTCAAGCTTTTGGTTAAGCTTTTTTTGCGAGGGAGTGATGTTATGGGCCTCATGCACTAGACTTAGTTATCTTTTATTGTTGTCATCGTTGTTCGTTATTATTTATGTAGTGGTTTAATTATGTGGTAGTTGGGAATTAGCGGTTAGAAGTTAGTAATTATGAGCTTGGTGTCTTGTAAGACTATATAAAGGCATGTGTATGCTTGAATGATTTATCATATGATAGAATTCTAGTTCCTGGTCTCCTAATGAGATCTTGGTAGCTCTCTCTCTCTCTCTCTCTCTCTCTCTCTCTCTCTCTCTCTCTCTCGAGCAAGCCCTGCTTAAGCATCCGCGGTTCTGGCTCCACTATATCCTTCTCCGCCGCCATCCTTGTCTCCGGTCATCCTCCAACCACTTTTCTAGTAACCTCCGGGCTAAGCCCATAACACCTTCTCAGTAAGTTTACATTTCGTAACATCTTTGCACAAAAAGATCTCCCTGAAGATTTACTCTCAGGAGTATTTTTGTGCATGGATGATATGAAATGTAAATAAACATGGGAGATTTTTGTAATTTCAGGGGGGGGGGGGCAATTTGTAATTATGCTAACTTTTCGTGGAAGTTTTGGTAATTATTCCTATATATACACTTATACATATATTAACACACATGCATGAGTGACAGTGCACGACGACCCCCCCCCCCCCCCCACGACAGTACGCCACGCATTGCAGGAGGGAGAAGGAGAGCTGTGGGAGTGCGAAATGGGGAACAAGGAACTAGAATAGTGTGCTGTTTACGCATCGCAGGAGTGCAAAATGGGGGGGGGGGGCAATTTGTTCCTATATATACACTTACACATGTATTAACACACACGCATGAGTGACAATGCACAAACGGTGAATGATTTGAATTCCTTGTTTTGAATGTAGTAATAGAAAGTGCGCAATAACTGATATTGAAATAGCGAGGATAAGCGAACAATATCAAATATTCAAATGTTACCTAAGAGATGATGTCTTGCAGTGCATGACTTGATCTGTCACATAGAGCACTTGCAATTCGTTTATACACGCTATATAAAACATTTATTATGAAGTGTTTGTACTCCAAAATCTCTAAAAATTACAACAAAAAGTTAAATATATAGTAAACTATCATGAAGTAATTTGGCGTGCTTTCAATTTTCAAGAGCAGTGTCAATCAAAATACACATTCAATTTTCAAGAGCAGTGTCAATGAAAATACACATTCAATTTTCAAGAACGGTGTCAATTAGAAGACAGCCCCCCACCCTACACCCACACCCCAACCCAAAGTAATAACTGCTCCTCAAACATCAAATCTGATACGATACTTTGTCTAACCTAACATAAAAAGTAGTCCATGGACAAATCAATATGTGACTGTAAATAGCTTAAAGAAGCAATGCTGGAGGAAATCAAACCATCACCGCACTCGTTGTCAGCCGGAAGTAAATCATAAATATCTCACTCTTCGTGAGAAGTGGTGAGGTGAGAGGATTTAAAATTGAGAAGAACATAACTTGCATATTAGGGTCACATCACATTTTTTCCCTGCAAAGCATATTATAGATGCAAATTAGAGACATCAGACATGATTGTCAAAACTAAAGATGGTTGTCAAAACATACAAATGTCAAATTCCTCAAAAGTAAATTTGAATCATAGACATTTTTCTTAAATGTCTACTTAAGAAATAATTTGCAAAACAGAATGTAAGGAATTTTTTTCTTACATAAGATATGTGTGTGTGTGTGTGTGCGTGACATACTTGCTTGCGTATGCATATCTATATATACATATATTTTTATCAACATAATTAAAGGTTGCACTCCTTTATCTTTTGAAATTATATAAACCTTCCCTCTGAATTTATATTTTATAACATGCATTACAAATATATCCCCATGGAGCTCCCCTTCATATTATGAAATGTAAACTCATAGAAGAGGTTTATGTCATTTCAAAAAATAGAGGGGTGCAACCTATAAATTTACCAACTCCTAGGAAAGATTTGGGTAATTAATAGTATATAAACACACACACGCACACAATTTTATCTATTAACATTTAGAACTTGCTTAGAAACTGTGGAAAGTGATTGGGATAATTATATGTTAGGGTTATTTACGGGGACCTCCCCTCGACGTTTGCATAATTACAGCTTGCACCCCTCTAACTTTCAAAATTACAATCAGCTCCCCTCAATGTTTATATTTCATAAGATCCGTGCCCAAAAAGCCCCCCCCCCCCCTGAATATTTACTCAAAGGGGATACTTTTGTGCATGGATGCTAGGAAATGTAAACATTGAGGGGGAGGTTTTTGTAATTTTAAAAGTTAGAGGGGTGCAAGTTGTAATTATGCAAACCGCCAGGAGAGGTCCCGGTAAATAACCCTTATATGTTATGAAAATTAATATTTATCCTCAATTACTCTTGCAGAAAATGTGGCTTGCTGGCTTTTCACGGGGCATCCAGGAGATGCACAAGAAGGCTTCTTTGGTCCTTGAAGATGCTGTTAGAAATATCTACACTGTCGTCGCTTTCTGTGCGGGCAACAAGGTGATGGAACTTTATAAGTTGCAACTTAACAAAATATTGCGGAAAAGCTTCTTCCATGGTGTTGGTATTGGTTTTGCCTTTGGCATATCACAATTCCTCCTTTTCGCCTCTAATGCACTTCTACTATGGTACACCGCCCTATCTGTGCGTGATGGCCATCTCACAATAGTCACAGCTCTCAAAGAATACTTGGTCTTTTCATTCGCCACCTTCGCATTAGTCGAGCCCTTTGGTCTGGCTCCTTACATACTTAAAAGGAGGAAGTCACTCATTTCAGTATTTGAAATCATTGATAGGGTTCCCACCATTGACCCAGATGATACTTCCGGTATCAAACCGCCTTCTGTGTACGGAAGCATCGAGCTTCGAAACATCGATTTTTGCTATCCAACTCACCCCGAGTTAATGGTGCTGAGCAATTTCAGTCTCAAGGTCGGCGGTGGGCAAACAGTAGCCGTGGTGGGCGTTTCAGGTTCTGGAAAAAGCACAATCATATCACTGATCGAGAGATTCTACGACCCAGTTGCAGGTCAGATCTTGTTAGACGGCCGTGATTTGAATCTATACAATTTACGATGGTTGCGAAGCCACATGGGTTTGGTACAGCAGGATCCTGTCATATTTTCGACGACAATTAGGGAAAATATCATATATGCACGGCATAATGCAACCGAAGCGGAAATGAAGGAAGCGGCGAGAATTGCAAACGCACACCATTTCATCAGCAGCTTGCCTCATGGCTATGATACTCATGTTGGGATGAGAGGAGTTGACTTGACACCGGGTCAAAAGCAGAGGATTGCTATAGCCCGCGTGGTGTTGAAGAATGCCCCTATACTGCTATTGGATGAAGCTAGCTCAGCGATCGAGTCTGAGTCAAGCCGTGTGGTGCAGGAAGCGCTCGACACTTTAATTCTGGGGAACAAGACCACCATACTCATCGCGCACCGGGCGGCGATGATGAGGCATGTCGATAATATCGTGGTTCTTAACGGTGGTAAGATTGTCGAGGAGGGGAGCCACGATTCTTTGGTGCAAATGAACGGTCTCTATGTTCAGCTAATGCAGCCGCATTTCAGCAAAGGGATTCGGCATCACCGGCTTGTGTAAAGCGTTTTGGCATGACCTTTGTAAATTATCTGATCAAGTCTTATTGAACTTTTTTGTTCTTGACCCCCTTGAGATTACAGCAATCATGAGATAGATAGTTTTTAGGGTTTCAGGTCAGTGTAATATTGAAGATGGCTTGTTAGGATCTGCAGCTGTGCATTCTTTCAGAGACTTCATATTTTCCACAGGGAAATTGATTTGTGCCATTGTATAAATTTATTAATCAAGATAGTGAGATGTATTAATTAAAGTTATTTCTATATTGTATGAGAGATTTGATATTAGCAGCCCAGGCTAGGCTATTTGCACACCAAAAAACACACTTGTAATTCCTATAATCTCACCCAGAAATCCCCCGATCTGCCCGCTCGCCAGACTAGACCCTTCCTCTGCCGTCCGGTGATTTTTCTTCTCACTCCAGCTCCGGCCATTTGAGTTTGGGGAAGTGGAGCACGAGTTTTCGGTTATCTAGACATGGTTATGAAGTTTGAAATCGAATGTCTCTTGCCTGATCCTTTTGAAAAAAATGGAAATTACTAATTGTGAAATCCGGGAAACTCAGGTGATTTCAATCTTAGGGTTCAATGCCAAACTTTCATGAATTTTGCTAGGACGATGTAGTAATTAAGCCGGCCAAAGACGGAATCATAGGTTTTTTTTTTGAAAATGCAAGCTCGCCGGAGAAGGATTCGTCGATCTCTCGTCATCAGATTTGCGGAACTCACGCTGGCTGGAAATAGATCGGTGGATGCTGGTGCTGGACTCGGGAGAAGGATAGCTGGACCAGATCTTTTTGCCGTCACCAATTGGAAGGTTGAGTTGAGCCGCAAGAGGCGAATGAAAACCTACCTTGTGCGCTATTGGGACGGGTATTGCAGGGGTGTGGTTATAGGGATTGAAAACGGTTAATTGGGTCTTTTTGGGGGGGGGGGGGGTGCTGCAAATAGCCTTCTTTGGACTGCTATTATCAAATATCTTGTTTTAATGTTTAGTTTGCACTTCATTTCACGTAAAGTGACTATAATAATAAAAAAACATCCAAGCATGACAAGCGTTCCATTTTATTGATTTGATTCCGGGGAGTAAAACACTTTACAATGCAGCATTCAACAGATGCGAGCACATCTCAGCTCGTGCGGAGATGCGTGCACATAAAATCTTGCTTTGAGATGTGTGCACACGAGCTGAGATGTGTTCGCCTCCGTTGCATGTCCCGCATTGTCCCGTAAAGTACAACAGGTGCTCTTTACTCCCCCCCTTTGATTTCAAGCATAAAATATAAATGCATGTATTAAATCGTCATTTGTTAACGACTACCTAAAAAACTTCATACCTTTGAACACAAAAGTGGATGAAGGTCCTTAGGTGGGTATTAACAAATGACAGTTTAACCCCCATGTTCATGACCGTCACCATCGTGCCAAACAGAGCCTTAATGGAGCAAAAAATGAGAGTTCTCAAGATGAGAATACTTAGATGAATGTGTGGACACAGGAGATTAAAGCTTCGTTTGGGGAGACTTTATTTTCACCGTTCATGCGATCATAACCGCTAGACCGGTGAAAATAAGTCCCCCCCAAACGGAGCCTAAATAAAATTTAAAAATAACTTTTATTTGTGTATATTAAGGCACAAATTTTAGCAATATAAGTATAAAAAAGCAAAATTACTAAGTGGCTTGCAAACAACTAGGATGTGTCATGTGTGAATGATGGATGTTCCAAGCCCTTCCTTCAAATTATATTCCGCTATAAATAAAATTAAATACATGCAACAAGCATATGCAGATAAATAATAAAAAAACAAGTGCAACCACAACAACAATACTCAAGCCTTTATCCCGCTACGGCTATATCAATCTTTTGTCGCCATTGTGCCCTATTTTTTGTCATAATCTCACTAATGCCTAAGTACGTCATGTCTTTTCAGTTTCATTCCAAGTCTTTATCGGTCTACCTCTCCCTTGTTTAACATGCCTAGTAACTAGACTCTCACAACACTTAACATGCGCCTCTAACGCTCTCCTTTGTGCGTGTCCCAACCATCTTAATCAAGCTTCTTGCATCTTCTCTGCAATTGGTGCTACTCTCGTCTTATCCCTGATACATTCCAAATTTTATCCAGTCTCATGTGTCCACACATCCACCTAAGCATTCTCATCTCCACAACTCCCATTTTTTGCTCATATACACAATTCATTGCCCAATACTCAGAATCATAGAGCATCGTTGGTCTAATTGCAGTACATTAAAACTTGCCCTTAAGTTTTAATGGTACTTTAAGATCACATAAGATCCCTGATGTGTCTCCACTTCAACCAACCCGCTTGGATTTTATGTATCACATCTTTATTAATATCTATCCAAGATATTTAAAGCACTAATTACGGGAAATATCTTGATCACCCAACAAGTGCAACTAAAGAATAAAAAAGTGCTACGAAAATAGAAAGGTGCAGCAAATAAATTATGCAAGACCAAACCTATCACCTTATCAGTCCATTTCCCTTAGATTTAACTTACCCTTTGCAATCTTCCATTTCCCTTCAAATTTTTTCAGGCTTTTTCAGGCGGTTTTCATTGACCTAAAAATACATAATTCCATTTCTAAGAGTAGGTTCTTTGTATAATTTGACATTCTTATAGGAATGGCACTGAAACTCATAGAGTTCATATGCTAGACTTTAATTCAAGGGCATTAGGTTTAGTTTTAAAATATTTGCACTTTGTTGGTAGATATCACAAGCGTTCCGCTCAACTAATAACTTTACCAGCTCAGAAGCAAGTTCTTCTAATTTGACAAAAAAAAACCTTAAATTTGAAAACAAGAGGCAAGAGGCAAGACAGATTAAAGAATTTGATGAAGAATTAGCTGCCAAGAAAGTAAAAGAGACTGAGGAAGAAAAGAGAAAGATAGAAACCCTGAAGCTCTTCCCAAGCTTCCAAAGCTCCCCATAACTACCACTAGCATCAACAGAAATATGAGGCTTCCCCTATTCCTCAATTTCAAATAAGTAGCCCTAGATCCAAACCATCATAGTCGAGCTTCGTGCAGAGAAGATGCGAGAAGCTCGACTAAGATGGTTTGAACACGGAGAAAGGAGACCGTTAGAGGCACCTGTTAGGCGTTGTGAGAGTCTAGTCACTAGGCATGTTAAACAAGAGAGAGGCAGACCGATAAAGACTTGGAATGAAACTATAAGGAAAGACACATGTACTCGGGCATTAGTGAGAGTGACAAAAGATAGGGCACAATGGCGACAAAGGATCCATATAGGCGACCCCACTATAATGGGAATATGGGATAAAGGCTTGATTGTTGTTGTTGTTTGTAGCCCTAGATCCAAGGCCTCTACATGCCTCTATATGCAGTAAAATATAATAACTCGCCCTCCATGTGACCACAACAAGCAAAATGGAAATTATGACAATAAGTTTGATGTTTTCAATTGATTTTCAGTTGCACACACCCCAGCAGCATTCATGCATTTAATTGACAGATTGTGAGCTATTACTGAAAGCAATACACAATTTAAGATTCAAATCAGTAAAACACGAATGCTTTCAAACCTTCGGTCTGTCGAGCAAACGTGTTAGTTAACACACTAATTTTCTGCATCAAAAACAATTTATCATATTCCTCCAAGTGTTGCATGGCCATCTTGTTGCTCTACAACCCATTTACTGTTAACTCCGACTGCAGGTGGTTCCCATTTTCCACATGCTTCCCATTTGCTTGCGTTCTTTGTCTCTGGAAATACATATAATACATGAAATAAAAAGGCTGTGGACTGCTTTGTAAGCAACAATATAATTTTAGAAACAAGAAACACTAATGCTATATGAAGGTTATTTACCAGGACTTCCCTTCGAAGTTTGCTTAATTACAACTTGCACCCCTCTAATTTTCAAAATTACAAAAAACGTCCCCTCAATGTTTCCATTTCATAACATCCATGCACAAAAATACCCCCTTTGAGTAAATCTGTGTGCGTGTGTGTGTGGTGGTGGTGGGGGGGATTTGTAATTTCAAAAAGTTAAGAGAGGTGCAAGCTGTAATTATGGAAACATCAAGGGAAGGTCTCGGTAAATAAACCTATATATGAATCACCAAATAATAAAATCTCATCAAATAATAAAATCTACAAAAAAAAAAAAATTGGAACGCAACATTCTCATACCATCTACACTGTGCTCAGTAGTTTTCCCTAGTATTCTCTACCTTAACAAACAGGAGAGTGAAATACAATCCATTTCGAAAGACATTGAACTTATTCATTTAAGCAAGAATAAATAGGAACTATCATTTCCATATTATTATATCATTCATACCTCACACCTACAACAACATTCAAGCCTTTATCCCACAATAGTGGGGTCGGCTATATGGATCCTTTGTCGCTATTGCACCTATACCTTACACCTAAGATTGAAATTTAAAGTAGAAGAACTACTTTTTTTTATTCTCAATATTGCATTTAAAAAGTAAAAACTGTACTTTAATGCCAGTTATTCAAAGCAATTGGGAATGATAGAAGAAGTGCAAAATAATAATTTGTGTAATTATAGGAGATTACCGATCAACTCAAATAGAGGTATTATCTAGAATCATTTCTATCATCTTTTTAATAAGTAATGGTGAATACCTCAATATCATCATAATTTGTATTTATTGTTTCAATATATCATTCTGATTAAGGACGTTTGGAAATTGTTGGAATTTTACTCAATTAAAAAATGGTTACCTTGTAATTTAAGGGATAAAGGTTTAACAAACTTATGACATATCATTGTTGTTTTAAATCTTAAAACGCCTGGGGGGGGGGGGCACTCCCGCAGGCCACAGGTATGCGTTGTTTGATTTTCCGCCTTCCCGGTCTCTGTTCGCACCGCCGAGCTGATCTTCCCCGTAAAAAACGGCAAAAAACTGCCTTCTATAAAATAAAGGAGAACAACCACACACACCCCAAAAATAGAACGTTGATAATTTTGTGACAGACAAAATATTTGCTAGTTGACTAGTCTAGAGCATACAAGTTATGTAGAAAGTACATATTATACAAATAAATTGATAATAACATAGCCTATTCACAAATATTGGTTGATAATGGACAGCTGCTTTGGTAGCCACACGAGCAATGTTGCTGTGTCATTGCTGAGTTGAAGTGGAGAGGCACGTCAGAGATCTTAGGTGATCGTAAACGTAAAGTACCATTAAAAATTAAAGGCAAGTTTTATCATACAACAATTAGATCATCAATGCTCTATGGTTCTGAGCGTTGGGCAGTGAATTATGTACATGAGGAAAAAATGGGAGTTGCGGAGATGCGAATACTTAAGTGGATGTGTGGACACACGAGACTGGATAAAATTAAGATGAATGTATCAGGGACAAGATAGGAATGACACCAATTGCACAAAAAATGCGAGAAGCGCCTGTTAGGCGTTGTGAGAGTTTAGTCACAAGGCATGTTAAATGGGGGAGGGGTAGACCAATAAAGACATGGAATGAAACTATAAGGAAAGATATGATGTACTTAGTCATTAGTGAGATTATGATTAAAGATAGGGCATAATGGCGACAAAGGATCCATATAGCCGATCCCACTATAGTGGGATAAAGGCTTGAGTGTTGTTGTTGTATATATATTTAACAATGTATTTTTTTGTACTTGTTAATAAAAAATTATTTTTGATACTGTTCAAATTAATTTTGGAATATACATAACTCATGATTCGTGTGCTTAATATATTGAAATTTTAATTTTAGAACATAGAAATAACCTTAGTATAGATAACTCTTCAAATTAATTTTGGTATGCGTTGTTTGATTTTCCGCCTTCCCGGTCTCTGTTCGCACCGCCGAGCTGATCTTCCCCGTAAAAAACGGCAAAAAACTGCCTTCTATAAAATAAAGGAGAACAACCACATACGCCCCAAAAATAGAACATTGATAATTTTGTGACAGACAAAATATTTGCTAGTTGACTAGTCTAGAGCATACAAGTTATGTAGAAAGTACGTATTATACAAATAAATTGATAATAACGTAGCCTATTCACAAATATTGGTTGATAATGGACAGCTGCTTTGGTAGCCACACGAGCAATGTTGCTGTGTCATTGCTGAGTTGAAGTGGAGAGGCACGTCAGAGATCTTAGGTGATCGTAAACGTAAAGTACCATTAAAAATTAAAGGCAAGTTTTATCATACAACAATTAGATCATCAATGCTCTATGGTTCTGAGCGTTGGGCAGTGAATTATGTACATGAGGAAAAAATGGGAGTTGCGGAGATGAGAATAGTTAAGTGGATGTGTGGACACACGAGACTGGATAAAATTAAGATGAATGTATCAGGGACAAGACAGGAATGACACCAATTGCACAAAAAATGCGAGAAGCGCCTGTTAGGCGTTGTGAGAGTTTAGTCACAAGGCATGTTAAATGGGGGAGGGGTAGACCAATAAAGACATGGAATGAAACTATAAGGAAAGATATGATGTACTTAGTCATTAGTGAGATTATGATTAAAGATAGGGCATAATGGCGACAAAGGATCCATATAGCCGATCCCACTATAGTGGGATAAAGGCTTGAGTGTTGTTGTTGTATATATATTTAACAATGTATTTATTTGCACTTGTTAATAAAAATTTATTTTGGATACTCTTCAAATTAATTTTGGAATATACATAACTCATGATTCGTCTGCTTAATATATTGAAATTTTAATTTTAGAACATAAAAATAACCTTAGTATAGATAAATTAAAAAAAAATTATAGGATATGGAATCCGATATTTAAGAATATCCACGACATGTATCAGACTTCCAAAATTCGACATTTAAAAACTCAATCTGACATGTTGGCAATATGTGATATTTATAACCTTAATATTAATAGATGATCATGCGATTTTTAAATTTAAATTCTAGCTCCATACCCAATCATTGGCGTCACCAGAGCTCCCATTCAATAACTTGTGGTTCTCTTCTCTACCTTTGATTTCTTTCTCTTTAGCACTCAGAGGAAGCAGCAGCTGATTTCCACCAGAACGGTCGTGCACTTCTATAAAATAATAGAATTTCAGTTTATAAGCACATTCTGCATGTGCAGTTTATAGCAGCACAAAAGCAGATGTTTGGGAAAAAATATAAACCTGATAGTTTTGAGTCAACCAAGAAAACCACCAAATTAACAGTATACCTATAAACAAAAAAGAGTAAATTGAGAAGCATATCGGTGGTAATGCAGCAAGCATACTAGGGGTTTGTTTGAGATTAATTGTATTTTGGCTGTTTATTTTTATAGAAAACAGGTTAAAGAGAGAATAACAATGTTTGCTAAGCTGAATTTATTTATTTTATCTTAAAAAAATTTAAGTCACATTTAAAGTATTATCATTGTTTTGAAACTTTTTGATGCGAAGCAAAGACGAGCACGAGTTTTGGGCCCATTCAGGGCTGATTTGACGACTTACCATATATGGTGCCCGGATCGACGATCGGACTCCGCAGACGTGTCCGGATCCACGTTACGAGTCAAAAACATATATTAGTTTATTATTTTTGGTTCATTAATCATGTATTTTAGTGGCATCTCCCACCGGTCAATCATAGTCGTTGACTGGGAAGCCCTAGTGTTTCTTTTTAGTATAAATATTGTTCTAAGAGGCTGAACCAAGGTATTGCAGAATTTGGAGAACTCTAATCCCGGATTCCAGCGATCCCTCCCCGGTGCCGACGTCGTGGAACCCTAGGTGACGACTCATATGCCTCCAAACTCCTCCCCAAGGTAATCCATATCCCCACCTTCATTTTCAACCCTTCACACCCCACCTCCAGCCGCCGGCAGCCCCCTAAAACCCCTCCCAAACCGGTGGCCTGTTGTTCCCAGACCCCTACAGCCGCAGGACTCCAAAACCTCCACCGCCGGCCTTCCCCCCCCCCCCCCCCCCCCAACCCTCCAGCCAGCCGCCAATCACTCCCCCCCATCAAGCTGACCCCCTCCCTTCAGCCTCCCTTCCCGCCGACGACCCACCTTCCCTCCACCACCACCCGGAAACCATCCAAAACCCTAGCCGGCCACTCCTTAAATTTCTTTCACGTGGATCCACCTTCCTCTAGTCCAAATTCACAGGATCAATTCAGATCTTGGAATTTCGTCCCCGATCCGTTATTTCCACCTCTCGCACTTTCCATTTTGGTCCGGATCCGCTCTTACACATCAGATCTACCCTCCCTCGGCCCGGATCTACTTATACGCGGCCGGATCCACCGTTTTATTATCAGTTTTCACCGATTTCCGCTGAGGACAGCCACCGCCACCGTCGCCTCATCACCGGTTAAATCTCCGATCGCCGATCTACACATCCGACCCTCCGAATCTTCAGTGTCTCGGTTCAGCCCTCTACTTTGTGAGCTTTTGCAGTATTGTATTATTTGATTTGACATTTTTCATTCAGTGATTTGCAATATTTTGCTGCGATTCTTGTTTGTGGGAATTTGTTTTGACATACTAATAATTTGCAGGAGAAAACATTCGCCGCGCACTTCATTTTGGCCCTCCGAGCGGAGAAAGCCATTATAATTTGCTAAGTTAAAATATTTATTTTCTATTTAAATATCTATGTGGTGTTGAAAATTTACATTGCAATAATTTATTCGTCAGCATATCGATCATTACATTGCATGTAGGTTTGGATTAGCGTGTCACCCGTGCACTATCACCTATCGTTGTAGGTTTTGTGCACCCGTAGTGATGCAACCCGCGTCATATTGTTTTTATTATTTTTATCGCACGTGTCTTTATTATTGTAGAGCACGTTTTTGCGCATTTTTGGATTATTGTGTAGCGTCAAATTGTATCGCGCACATTATTAGCTCTTCTGATGTAATTTTGTATCATGCATTTTGTTCGCGCAAATTTTTGTTAGACTCGTTGGTGTGACCGGCCAACGGGACCCTAAATGCATAGGTCCGGTAATTTAGGAATAGGTTAATTTAGGGCAAGCTCAAGTTAATTAACTATTTTAATTTGTAATGATCCCTATGCTTACGGTCATGCCCTCTTTTATCCAATTCTCCTTTATAGGGCAGCCGACCCT
The DNA here is from genome assembly GCA_039513925.1 of Platanthera zijinensis. NCBI lineage: Eukaryota > Viridiplantae > Streptophyta > Magnoliopsida > Asparagales > Orchidaceae > Platanthera > Platanthera zijinensis. The sequence continues at coordinate 52,598,802 of CM077092.1, forward strand.
ACTTTATGCCCAACTCAAACACTCCTTAATTTTTACCTATTTGAAAAGCCCACCACCAAAGCCCACTTAACTCCTAACCCTAATCCTAAGTTATAAAAGAAAACCCTATCCCTTGTTATCGGGCGGCTGGAATAGAACGAACAGAGACTTGTTTCTCCGTTGTCGTTCTCCCAGCACCGCCTCCAACTAGCGATATTCCCGAATGTTCCTGCCTGACGGAAGCCCGACGCCGCCTGTTCTTCCATCGCCGACCACGCCAAGGTCTTCTTAGGTCACCGGAGACCCTTCCTCTCAGCGCCAGAGCCCCGTCGGCCAGTCTCGCCTCCTTCCCGCGTCTCTCCTCCGACGAAGCCCACGTCTCCGGTTAACGTCTTCCTCGACGAAGCTGTCTCCTGAAGCTCCGTCTGCCGCCGACAAGGTCACCAAAGCTCTCCTTGGGCGCCCTCGACCTCTCCCGCACCCTACTCCAACAGATCTGGCAAGCCTCCAACATTCTTCTCCTTTGCCGAGTCTCTTTCTTCCGTGCAGCCATCCTGCAAATTCGTCCAGCCCTTCTTGCAGCCGCCAGGTAGTCCAATTTTGGAAATTCTTCACCTTCCAGGGGACCTTGCCGGTATACCTCTCCAGACTCCATCTTTCAGTTACATTTTGTGCCTAAAATTAAAATGAATAGTTATTATTGAGAACTTGCCTAGGTTAATTTCATCTCTTCATTACCGTTTATTTCCAAGCACGTGCATGTCACCACTTTATTTCTGCGTCTGTGGAATTATGACTTGTGACGTTATTACGTTTGTGCGGTAGCCTTTGCGTTCGCGAGCGACGTCTTGACCATTTATTGCGTTAGAAAATAGCCCGCGAATTCCTCTCGTGCCGCATTATTTTAAATAGATCGCATTTTATTATCGTTCAAAACTACACCATCCCCTCGCGCCAAATTATTTTTAAAATATCTCAATTTTATATTTTGAAACTACAACCCTAGGTTCTAGATCACATCACGTAGCCTACCCCTACATCATTTTGGTATCAGAGGAAAGGTTAGGCCATTTGCATGCATTGTAGTGGTAGGTTTTAAATAGTCTTTGGGTTCATTTATGTCTAGTTATCGTCATCGTTCGTCTCCTCTATCTGAGTATCCTAAGTGTACTTATACCCGACCTCATAGAACCCCTTTAGAAAAACCTTCATGTTATCATTATGATTATCATCGTTCCCCGCACACCGCTCATAGAGATCGTGTCGACCCCTCGACACAATTCCATTATGCTAGAGGCGATCACCATGACGAGAGGTCCTCACGTCTTCATCATTACACCTCTCCACAACTCTATGATGATAGAATTGAATATCGTTCAGGTCATCGCCGCCACACATCTCCTCTAGGAGGGGAACTTGAGTTTGGATATGAACGACCTCCACTGCACGTTTACAGGGCACATACGCACCCTCGAGCACAATCTGATTATGTTAGGGACTACCGTCTAGTCGACCCTCAGGAAACCTATAGAGGTCAACATCGGCAGTATCACAATACATGTCAAGTCTCTCATAGTGTTCCACCTATAGAGTTACCTGAGGCTGAATTTATGCAATTAGTTCTTGACCGCTTTGATCTCTTAGAAGCTCAATTTGATCACCTAAGATATACATTACGAAGAAAGCCTAGAAATTTAGGTCAAGCCACCGATGCGGCGAGTAGTGCTCCCACCGAGATAAGAGATCCAACACTTGATTTTGATCCTTCTTAGCTTGATGAGATTCAGTGATCATGTGATCTTGAGGTTGAATCTGATCATGACCATTTTGATAAAGGTGGAGGGTGATACTAGCATGACTAGTGAGCATGGTCACGTGGGTGAGGACGAGCGACCTAGTGACGCTGTGATGGTATACCCATCCTTTTCACCTCACCTAGACCTGCACATAGACCAAGTGTCCCTTTGGAAAAGAGCCACATTTCTCGACACTATATCGATTGACCCACATGTGAATTTGGGCACCCCTACTATTCCCTTAGTACCATCTCGAGCCACTTCACTACTGAGAGTCGAGAGCATAGTGTTGACCTCCCAGTGACTGCCTCACTCGCTTTTGAGGACACTACCTCTATCATCGACATTCATCCGGAGGATCATCCCACTATTATTGACTTCGTCATTGAACCACCTGACGAGCCTCCTGAAAAGCCACTACTGCCTTGGAAGGGTCATGGGTCTAGCGTTCACTTTGTTGTGGATGTCCCGTTTATTTTTATAGACACTATTGTTGGTGGCAACTTTCTTTTAGCAGATCGTCTTGTCATTATTGACCCCCTTGAGAAACCCTTTGTTGAGCCCCCGAGAGACCCATTTGACAAGCTTCCCTTCCTAAGGAGCACTCCACTTCGCATGCTTGACTTGTACCTTCGCACTAGCGTGCTGAATACTCGAGAGGACTTCTCCTATATACCTCCGAGAGAGCCGCCTGACGGGCCTTATCATTTGAGTGGTACTCGACACACCCTTACATTATGTTCTTTTGTCCCAACTTGCGCCAGTACTTTCAGTGATGACATTATTCACGATGAATTTTTCTACCTACCACCAGGTGAGCCGCCCGATTGCTCACAGCCCTTTGAATGTATTTGGCATCTCATAGTTCTGCAACTCAGTATTGCTGTCTCAAGAAGACTTTTTGGTATTCGTCGCCCACTAGATGAATATTTTTATATTCCACCGAAAGAACCTCCTGATAGGCCACCACATTTTAGAAACATCTCGGTCATTATTAGACTTTCCTACAGCGAGTGTACCGTGTCTGTTGTGCTCTATTTGCATCATTCGCTCCATTTGCACGAGTCAGTTTGGTCACTTGTTCGTCATTTGCATGCATTACATGGGTCGGTTCGCCGACGAATAATAATGAGCAATGAAAGCTATAAAACCCACGGGGATAAACGAAGGCGAGAACAAGTATTTAATGAAGGCGAGAAAGTAATGGTGCGAGTCCGCCCAGAGAGGCTCCCCTCGGGGCCTGCCAAAAAGTTAAGCATCAGGCGAATGGGTTTGTACTCTATTATTAGTCGTATTGGGATAAATGCCTACCGGCTCGATATCCCGGCTAGTATGAGAATTCATCTGGTGTTTAATGTCGAGGATCTGACGCCGTACTATGAGCCTCACGAGTATGTGGACCCGAGCAGTGGATATGCCCAGCCGCCCCCACCCCCACTCTCGTTGCCATACAACTCTCTTGCCCCACCTACGTCTGATGGCAACCACAGTCCGCCCCGTGCTACCACCCACCCACCTGGGGACTCGTCTTCTCTGGTTTCACCACCGGCACCACCGATCGCACCGGGTTCCACCCTTCGAGAGATGAGCGATGAGAGCATCACAGAGTTCAGATTCCAACAGTTTGTTACTACTTCAGATGGGTCGTGCCGTCGCTACTTGGTACATTGGGGGACCGTGCCGATGCATTTGACGCTTGGATACTTACAGCAGAGCTTGATCGATTCGCCCCTGGCATTCAAATTCAGCACGACCGTCTCCATTCACCGGAGGTGACAGCTTTTCAAGCAGGGGGAGTTGATGGGCGAGGACACTCTTCCGTCGACAACACTTGGACGACTCCTGGCGGACCTCTTCGAGTTGTATCTGGCATTCATTGAAAGAATTCTAACCCTAATTCATCGGGAGATGAATTCTTTCAAACCGGGGAGATTGATGTGAAGCAGAGACGAGCACAAGCTTTGGGCCCATTCAGGGCTGATTTGACGACTTACCATATATGGCGTGCCCGGATCAACGATCGGACTCCACAGACGTGTCCGGATCCGCGTTGCGAGTCAAAAACATATATTAGTTTATTATTTTTGGTTCATTAATCATGTATTTTAGTGGTCTCTCCAACCGGCCAATCATAGCCGTTGATTGGGATTCCCTAGTGCTTCTTTTTACTATAAATATTGGTCTAAGAGGCTGAACCAAGGTATTGCAGAATTTAGAAAACTCTAATCCCGAATTCCAGCGATCCCTCCCGAGTGCCGACGTCGTGGAACCCTAGGTGACGACTCCTAGGCCTCCGAACTCCTCCCCAAGGTAATCCCTACCCCCACCTTCATTTTACACCCTTCACACCCCTCCTCCAGCCGCCGGTAGCCCCCCAAACTCCCTCCCAAACCGACGGCCTGCTGTTCCCAGACCCCTACAGCCGCCAGTCTCCAAAACCTCCACCGCCGGCCTTCCCCCCACCCTCCAGCCAGCCGCCAATCACTCCCCCCCCATCAAGCCAACCCCCTACCTTCAGCCTCCCTTCCCGTCGACCACCCTCCTTCCCTCCACCACCACCCAAAAACAATCCAAAACCCTAGCCGGCCACTCCTCAAATTCCTTTCACGTGGATCCACCTTTCTCTAGTCCAAATTCACAAGATCAATTCAGATCTTGGAATTTCGCCCCCGATCCGTTATTTCCACCTCTCGCACTTTCCATTTTGGTCCGGATCCGCCGGATCCACATCAGATCTACCCTCCCCCGGCCCGGATCTACTTCTACGTGGCCGGATCCACCGTTTTATTTTCCGTTTTCACCGTTTTCCGCCGAGGACAGCCACCACCACCGTCGCCTCGCCACCGGTTCCATCTCCGATCGCCAATCTACACATCCGACCCTCCAAATCTTCAGTGCCTAGGTTCAGCCCTCTACTTTGTGAGCTTTTATAGTACTGTATTATTTGATTCGACATTTTCCATTCAGTGATTTCCTATATTTTGCTGTGATTCTTGTTTGTGGGAATTTGTTTTGGCACACTAATAATTTGCAGGAGGAAACATTCGCCGCGCGCTTCGCTTTGGCCCTCCGAGCGGAGGAAGCCATTATAATTTGCTAAGTTAAAATATTTGTTTTCTATTTAAATATCTACGCGGTGTTGAAAATTTACATTGCTATAATTTATTCGTCAGCATATCGATCATTACATTGCATGTAGGTTTGGATTAGCGTGTCACCCTTACACTATCACCTAGCACTGTAGGTTTTGTGCACCCGTAGCCTACCCATACATCACCTTTCAGCATCTTGCTACATCGAAATTGAACCTCGGCCCTTATAATAGTGGATTAAAAGATGTATCTAACCACTAGAAAAAAATACCAGGTTACAATAAATAATGACTAAAAAATAAATCACAGAAAAAAGAATATAATATTAAGATACCATCATTTTGCAATATATTTATTTAAAAAAATATAATATTCACTAATCTGTTGAAATGATTAGAGATATTAATAAAATGTTAGTCAAAACTACTGTGATATGGACATTGACACCAAGGATTTCAGGATCGAGATCCTAAGTAAAATCGTTTTGAGGATTGGAGCAGATCAGATGGTGGGATTGGATCGAAGAACGCTTTACAAAATCTGGATCGATTTACAAAATCTGGATTGTAGGATCGTAAGATCCTATGATCCGGATCACGATCCTGACAACCATGATTCACACCTAGTTATTCATTAGCGTCATTATTTATTAATTAATGTTACATGTCCTTATTTCAAGTCGGCCTAGTTATTCATTATTGTATCATTATGTCTTAATTAATGTTACAAGTCCTTATTTCGAGTCAGTTCGATTAAACGTGTCGTTATGAGCCATTAATGCCCCTTAGTATTGTTGGTAGTTTCAAAAAAAGTCCCATTACTAGGACTTATTTACCACCCGCACCATCTCTGAAAAATTTATATATAGACTTCTTGGGTCAAAAATGAAGGCATGCATGAATTAGAGTCTATATTTGGGTCCCAGGTGCATTCTTCCTCGATCTGCCCTGTGATTCGACTTGCCCCAGACAACGCAGCCCTCAGCGAACCATGTTATTTTCTCACAGAGGCGCCGCCCTCTTCCATTGTGTCATCATCTGCCATCATGTCATCGTATTCTTCCAGAAATGCCACCCTATCCCGTCGTTTTGTTGCCATCGAGCCTCTACGATTTCTCCTCACGCCATCATTTTGTATCCTCTCTTTGCTGCGCGTTCCAATCAATATATCTTGGAGCTGCACCACTCCACTCTTCGAGCCCAGCACACTACTCACATATTTACACGACCAGTTTTAGAATCCTGATAAATTTTACTTATATTAAGTGTTCCGTCTTATTCTATTGTCATAATCAGAAAACATTGTGACGCAGGGTAAAGCGCTAAATGAAATTACTAAGGCTGTATGCGAATGCAAATGTCCGGCAAAATCAATTTGCAAAATACTATTCACAAACAATATAACTTGATTTTTCCACCATTGAATTAAAGAATTTTAAAACAAGAGAATAAAAGAGGAGTATACATGCAAGAGTGCGCAAAAATCTAATAAAATGATAAATTATAAAGACGAAAACAATTGAAACTAGACTTGCAAATGAATATCCCTTCAAAGTAGGGAATAAGCACACGATCCAATGATTTGAGTGCAGGACGTATCTTCGGGGCAGAATTTTGGTTCCCTCTGTAATGGAGATGGGATATAAAGATAGTCGGGACTGTGGCTATATGGGGGCTGAATAGCTGCTGTGAGAGGGGTTGAAAGTTGTGGGAGGGGCGGCTGGGAGAGTGGATGTAGTCTGGGAAGTAAGGGAAGATTGGGAAGTGGTTCCACGAGAGATAGGGGGAGAAATTTGGGTTGTAGGAAGGAGGATAGGGGCATAGGTCTCTGCCAGGGAGGATGGAATGGGGGAGTTAATTGGTTGGGAGGGTTTAATGGGAGAGTGGCGTGGAGAGCATGGGGAAAGTGGGGCGGTTAGAAGAAGTGGAGGGGAATTAGAGAAAGGGGGCCGGCTGCTTGTTATGAGAAATTAACGGGAGTGACTAATTTTAGGATATGGATCCTAAATTTAAGGGAAGAGGAAGTAGTGGGCGGTTAATGAAATGGTGGGAGTTGTGGTTGAGGTGTTGGCGGTAAGAGGTGGTGGCTGGCCGGAGTTGGCCGGAGGTGGTCGCCGAAGGTGGTAGTCGCCGGAAAGTTTTTCGGAGATCGCCGAAAAACTAAAAATGGAGAGAACGGAATGGAAATCTCCGAGAGCTTCGGGACGGGATTCAAGTGATCGCCAGAGTAATTATATGGGGATTTTGTTGTTGTCTAGTGGTTGATTTTGTGGAGGGAAGGGTGAGGGATCCGTATGGAGGCCAATTGGGTGGAGAATGGGGAGAAGATAAGGTGGGTGGCTGTTGGGGAGTGGGGAAAATGAAGATACCGGCTGAGGGGAGAGGGGGGTGGGGTGGAGTGGCCTGTTGTTGAGGGGAATGAGGGAGTGGATTCACGACATGGAGGAGGAGGTATTGTGGGTGGTTGGCCAAGGTGAGGGGGTGGCCGACCAAGGGAAGAAATGGAGGGGTAGGCCCGACCTTCACACCCCGAATCGTCTTCGACACCGAAAGTCATCTAGGATTGGACCTCGATTCTCCAATCTTCAATGCCCCTAATGAGAGTCCTCACTCTCTGTTTATAACATTTCTAGGGAGCAATGAACGACTATGATTGGCCGACGCTCCAACTCAAAAAATACAATACAAAATAAAATGCAACAAGAGACAAAAATACTATGATCGGCGAGCGACTCGAAATGAGCGGTCCAAATCGTCACTGCACCCGAGGTCGCTGGGAGTAGACCCGAACGGGTCAGGCGTGTTGCTCTCCATCAATTCCCCCCATCTCAGAATCATTCATCTCCGTGGAATGAAGATGATCATAAAGTCGGCGTAGAGCGGGAGCGAATTCTCTCGAACTTTGCGGCTGATATCCAGGTATCATCGGTGTGGCAGCCCTGCCAATGGACCAGAAAGCGGACTCTGTCTAGTGCGGGAACAAGCTCATGGGATACGATCTCTGTAATGATGCCAAACGGGCTGACAGCCAAAAAGGAACTGCTGAGGACGACGGACCTATTGCGGACAGTGGAACTGCTGACAGTGGTGGAACTACTAATGACGGAGGTACTGCTACGGACGGTCAAACTGCTGATGACGATGGAACTGCTGATGACGATTGAACTACTGATGACGATGGAACTGTTGATGATGATAGAACTGCTGATGGCAATGGAACTGCTGATGACGATGGAACTGCTGATGACGATGGAATTGCTGATGACGATGGAATTGCTGATGACGATGGAACTGCTGATGACGATGGAATTGCTGATGACGATGGAACTGCTGATGACGGAGGACTGCGGAAGACGATGGAACTGCTGAAGGTGGTGGAGCTGTTGTCGACGAACGAGGTGAAGAAACGAGAGAAGCCGAATGATTTGTTGGTGTCGAGGAGTCAGGTAAGAAAGGAAGCTGGGTGGTAGGCGAAGACTGCTGATGAAGCGGTGAGGCAGAAAGAGATAATGTCAGTGACTGGGGATGAAGTGGAGCGGTGGATGTAGACGAAGACTGAGAGAATGTAGTAGAGGGTGAAGGGTGCATGTAGTCATGCGGCAAAAAGTATGGAGTCAAATCTTCAACATTAAATCAGGTGAAATCCCCATACTTTGCGGGATATCTAGCTCATAAACATTTGCTCTAATTCGTTTCAGCATAGTGTAAGGACACATTCGCTTAGCATTCAATTTTCGAGCAGTTCCTTTAGGGAACCTCTCAGCGCGTATACGGGACCATTCGTTTGTTCTCCTTCTTTAAAGCCTTTTATTCTCCTGTGTCTGTAAGCATACAATTTATAATATATCATTATTGCAAGATATCTTTTGCCGGATCGACTCATGCATGCTATGTATATGCCTAATGCAAGACTCAGTCGACTCACTAGGACGAGACTCTATATGTAGGGGAATAAGATCTATCGGCTTCCTAGACTCATAACCTAAGACTACCTGAAATGGACTCAATCATGTGGTCTTATTCACCGAACTATTAAATGCAAACTCCGCCATGGGTAACACTGAGTCCTAAGAGGTGGCGTGGTCACCAACGAGGCATCGCAAAAGATTTCCTAAGCTCCTGTTTACGACTTCCATTTGCACATCCGTCTGCGGGTGGTAAGTAGATAAAAATAGCAATATCGTGGCAGACTTCTTCCAAAGGGTCTTCCAAAAATAGCTCATGAATCATACATCTCGATCAGAGACGATGGTCTCAGGGAGACCGCGAAGTCGAAAAATATCCCGAAAGGAATAGTGAAGCAACGTGAGACACATTTGTCGTCTTGCTGCATGCAAAAAAGTGAGCCATTTTAGAAAACAGATTAACTACAACGAGTATGGAATCGTGTTTGCGTAGGGTGCGTGGTAATCCTGGCACAAAGTCCATACTGATATCCACCAAAGGCTGGTGTGGTACTGTCAGTGGTGTATACAGTCTTGTACATTGTTGTGTTCCCTTAGCTGTCTGGCAGAAGAAGCAATGTCGGATAACTCGCGCAACGTCCCTCTTGTGGGAAGACCAATAAAAACGATCTTCCACTAAAGCGGTGGTCTTGCCAAAGTGGCCCGCCACACCACCAGAATGCATCTCACAAACCAGATGATCTCGGAGAGAGGATCCTGGGAATGCACAAAAATGTGTTGTGAAATAAATACCAGTCCATAATCGAATAATCAGGACGGTCCTCAGGTGGGTCTTGAGATAAAGTGGAGTATATCTCTACAAAGTCCGGGCATGTCGCGTACCCAGTGATCAAAAGCTCGAACCCCATGACCTCGGTGGTAAGGGTGTGAAGTAGGCCCACTCGGCGGCTAAGTGCATCTGCGGGTTTGTTCTCAGCACCTGCTCAGTGTTTGAGAACATAGTGGAAGTCCTACATGTACTCTATCCACTTGGCATGCCGATGACAATTTTTTCTAGGAGTCCAAATAACGTAAGGCATGGTGATTTGAATATAACACAAACTCTCGTGGGAGGAGGTAGTGTCTCCAGTGCCTTAGCGGCTGTACTATCGTATATAACTCCGGTCGTGATTGGAGTACCTATGTCGGACATCATTCAACTTCTCACTGAAGTAAGAAACTAAACGAATCTCCAGACTGAGTACTCCTCATATGCCTACAGCGGAGACGTCGCAAGCAACCTCAAAGGCTCGACCAAAATCAGGTAATCGGAGTACCGGAGCCGTAACCAATCTTTCCTTGATATCTTCTGTTGGAACACGTGATATTGGCAATGTGGAGGTTTGGTTTAGGCGGTCTAGTGGATTGGCGGACTTGCGGTCTAGTCCGACAGTCTGTCGTGTGGTCTAGCGGTCTGCCTTATGGTCTGGCGGTTGACAGACTTCTAGAGGACTGGTTCTGAAGGTTTGGCAACTGTTGTGGCGGTCTGGTCTGGAAGCATGGCGGTCTGCGTCTGGCGGACTGGTCTGACAGTCTAGCTAGACTGAGGGTCATTGAGACCGCCTCCTTGATAGGACAAGTGAGGCTTGAAGTTCTATCCATTGTTGAGGGTTGGCGGTCAGGAGGCTGAGGCCGCTGCGGATAGAGGGAGCATGGTGATCTAACCGTTGTTGCGGTTTGGCGGTCAAGAGGCTGAGGACGCTGGAGTCTGGCGGTTATAGAAGACTGACCGCTTCTGGTGGACAGCAGCGATTTGAGAAGAAGAGACTGACAGACTCTTATTAAGGAGCGGATAGCCTATCTAATCACTCAGCTCTATGCGGTCTGTAAATGACAGTTCGCCTAGTCGGCCTGTTGTAATTTAATCCTATATCGTCGGTTCTATTATCTTTCTATCTTCTCTCCTCTATAAATAGGGGGTCATACCCATGTAATTTGACCTTTGGTGAAATGAAAATCCTATTATTTAGATTTTCTCACATGTTATTCAGATTTTCTCACATGGTATCAGAGCAAACCCGATCCTCGCAAACTCCGGTTTTCTAACCGCGCGCTGAGCTATTTTTCGTCCTCTGCGGACTCCGGTTTGTAACCGCCCGCTAAGCTATTCTGCGGCCTCCGGTTTTCTAACCGCCCGCTGAGCTTTTTCTCTGCTCTCCATTCTGCGGACTCTGCCTTGCCGCGTGGTTTCTTTTTATGTTTGCCCTTTCTATGGCGACTACAGAATTTTCTTCTTCCACTTTGTCTGCATCCTCCACTCAGACCGCTCCTGTTGTTTCCACTCCTTTTGATAGTCTTGGAACTACTTCCAAGCTGACTGGCCCAAACTATCCAGACTGAAGGTGTTTCATTTGTGTTCTTGCTGCGGTCTCAACGCAAACGTCATTATCTCACTGATGATCCTCCAGTTTGAGGGTTTGCTGTCTTTGATGATTGAGATGTCAGTGATGCTTTGGTTAGGACATGACTTGCTAATAGTTTGTCTGATGAGTGCCTACCCATCATCATCATGATGAGACGATCAAAGCTGCTTGGACTCATCTTGCTGCTCTGTACTCTAAGGGCACTCAGACTTCGTGCATATACACGTTATATGCTGATCTGTTTGCCCGTCCTACCTTGACTCTGTTGCTGCTTACCAGGAGGTGCAAGCCCTTGACGCTAAAATTCTTCAGCATCGCCCCTTCTCCGCTGATCTTGCTTAACAACACAAAAACTTCCAAGAACTTCTAGTTGTGTGTTATCTTTTTCGTCTTCCAGAGTCTTATGACATGATTATGCAACAAATTCTTGGTGAAGCTGACACTCCAACTCTTAATGCTACTACTGCTCGTATCGCCGTTGTTACTACTCTTATTCAACACCTTTTACTTACCTCCCCACCCCATCCCGACACCTTTGCCCATCCAGTTCGTTCTGGCAATTCTAGTGGTCGTGGAGATCACTCTGGTGGGTGTGGTCTGTCTCAACATCTCTGCTCTCATTGTGGCAAGACAGAACATTTTGTTGATTGTTGTTGTGCCAAATATCCTCATCGTCGCCCATCCGCGGGTGACACCACAAAAAATCCAAATCCCTTGCCTCTTCTTCAGGAAGAGCTGATGTGATTACTCAGGGCATATGACTTATTGATTCGGGAGCTACTAATCACATGACAGACAATCCTCGTTTGTTCTCTTGTTTGGACAAGCATAACCGGTCTCCTCCGATTTTTGTTTCAGATGATACTCGTCTCCTGTGTGCGGGACTGGTACAGTCCACGTCACTCCGTCTCTGCGGCTTGAGGGCACGCTCTACGTCTAATCCTTTCTGTGCAATTTATTAGCTATTCCTGCTCTTTGCAAACAACTAAACTGCACGGTTACCTTTACATCCAATACGTGTTCTTTTCTCTATGGGTGTTAACAAAGGTTGAGAGATGTCTCAGTTAGATGTAAAGAATGTCTTCCTTTATGGTGATCTGCAAGAAGTGGTATACATGGAGCAATCTCTTGGGTATGTTGTTCAGGGGAGTCTCAGGTGTGCGGGTTATGGAAGACCATTTATGGTCTAAAGCAAAGTCCAAGGGCCTGGTTCGACAAGTCCAGCAAAATTTTCTCTCTTGTTGGCTTTACTCGAAGTTCTGCAGATCACTCTCTTTTCATACGCAAGACTACTAAATGACTCGCTGTTCTTGTTATCTATGTGGATGACATCCTTCTTATTGGTGATGATAAGGAGGGAATTGATCTAGCGAAGAGACCCCTTCGACAGAATTTGTTACAAAGGATATGAGATCTCCTAAGTACTTTCTGGGAATCAAAATCTTACGAAAACACAACTATGTAGTGCTCTCACAACGAAAATACGTGTTGGATCTTCCGAAATAAACTGTTCTTCTTGGGGCAAGACACGATCGTTGTCTGATGGCCGTTGGTGATGACAAGAGTTGGACTGAGGATTTGCCTCTTCTTTCAGATAGTACTAAGTACAAACAACTAGTGGGAAAACTTATTTAACTGACTGTCACCAGACCAGATATTTGCTATGCAGTAAACAAGGTTAGTCAATTTATGCAAGTCCCCATAAGTGTCATCTTCGTTCAGACTTGAAAATCCTGAAATATGTGAAAGCGTCTCCAGGAATGGGGTTACTGTTTCAAAAGCATAACCATCTGAAAATTAAAGCATACTCTGATGTGAACTATGCTGACAATAAAGAAGATAGAAAGTCTACATCTGGTTTTTGCACATTTCTGGGAGGAAATCTTGTTAGCCGGAAAAGCAAGGAACAGACTTGATCAAGTGCTGAAGCTGAATATAGAAGCATGATCTCGACCACTTGCGAGTTGAAATGGTTGCGTGCTCTTATACTTGATTTAGAGAGAGATATATGATCATTCCTTACCAATGTTCTGTGACGACAAAGTTATATATATATATATACATATATCTCGAAAAATCCAATTTTTCATGAAAGGACAAAACACATTAAAGTTGACTGTCACGTCATCAAAGAAGAAATATTAAAGAATTAAATCTGTACACAGTTTGTCACTTTTGACAAAGAACTTACAGATATCTTTACCAAATCAGTTTTCGATTCTCTTTCAGATGTCTGTGACAAGCTAGACATGATTAACATATATGCTTCAGCTTGTTGGGGAGTGTTGAAACTTGTGATATTGACAGTCTGATGATTTGGTTTTGACGGTTTGGTGGTTTGGCGGACTAACGGTCTGGTCTGGCAGTCTGCGGTGTGATATGGCAGTATGGCGGTCTGCCTTATGGTCTGGCGGTCTAATCGTTGGCGGCTGATAGAATTCTAGAGGACTGGTTCTGAAGGTTTGGCAACTGTTGTGGCGGTCTGGTCCTGGAAGCATGACGGTCTACGTCTGGCGGACTGGTCTGACAGTTTAGCTGGCCTGAGGGTCATTGAGACTGCCTCCTTGATAGGACAAGGAAGGCTTGGAGTTCTATCCGTTGTTCGGGTTGGCGATCAGGAGACTGAGGCCGCTGCGGATATAAGAAGCATGGTGATCTAAACGCTGTTGCGGTTTGGCGGCCAGGAGGCTGAGGTCGTTGTAGTTTGGCGGTTATAGACGATTGAACGCTTCTGGTGCTTCTGGTGGTCAGCGGCAATCTGAGAAGAAGAGACCGGTGGACTCTTGTTAAGGAGCGGATAACATGTTTAACCGCTCAGCTCTATGCGGTCTGTAAATGACAGTTCTCCTAGTCGGTCTGTTGTAATTTAATCTCACATCGTTGGTTGTATTATCTTTCCATCTCCTCTACCCTATAAATAGGGGGTCATACTCATGTAATTAAACCTTTGGGTGAAATGAAAATCCTGTTATTTAGATTTTCTCACATCTTCAAATGCCTGAGTGGCGCCAGGTGTCCACTGAAAATCTCCTTACGAAGGCAACTTGTATAGGGAGCCATGATTGTGCTAAATCCTCTAACAAAGCGTCTATAAAATGTGGCCAACCCGTGAAAGCTTCGAGCCTCGTGAATAGTCGTGGGGATTGACCAATCTCTGATGGACTTAACTTTGTCAGGATATATGGACATGCCTGAGGCAGAAATGATAAACCCAAAAACGTGTACAGACTCAGAAAAAGGTACACTTCTTCAGATGGATATAGAAGTACTCCTTTCAGAGGGTGTCAAAGAGCAATCAAAGGTGCGTGAGGTGCTCTCCGTGAGTCTGACTATAAACTAAGATATCATAGAAGTAAACTAAGATCTGAGCCATCAAGCATATGAAATTGCAAGGAGTGTTGGTTAGCCCAAAAGGCATAACCAACCACTTGTACAACCCGTCTTTCATCTTAAATGTTGTCTTTCATTCATCACCTTCTCTGACCCTGATCTAGTGGTACCCGCTCTGAAGTTCAAGCTTTGAAAAGATTTTGGCACTTGACATGGAGTCAAGGAGGTCAATGAGTCGTGGAATGGGAAATCGATACTTAAGTGTGATCTTATTGATAACACGACTATGTACGCATATACGCCAGGTACCATCCTTCTTAGGAGTAGAAGGGCAGGTACGACACATGGACTCAAGCTCTCCCTAATAAACTACTTCCGCAGTAGGTCGACGATCTGAGTCCGAGCTTCGGGGTTCATACGATAATGTGGAAGATTCGACAAAGATGAACCTGGAATGAGATCAGTCGCGTGCTAAATGTCTCGTAGATCTGGTACCTTTTTGAAGGGCGATGGGAAGTCCAGAACGATCAGTTGATGGAGCTGGCATTGGCGTAGATGACGTATGATGAGCCTGTGTGATATCTCTACTCCATCTGGTGTACACCTATAACTCCTTTTCTTTGTAGGGAGGCTCCCCCTGATTTGGAATCTCAGTAGTAGGTAAAGAATGTGAATGAGGAATCGGCAAGGGCAAAATAGGTGAGCTCACTTCACCCGTATATGTGTGCTCCCCTGAAGTGAGAGCACGTAATAAGGTTCAGATTCACGGAATGAGATATCCATCGTGTCAAAAATCCTTTTAGTCTGGGATGATAACATTTATACTCTTTCTGAGTGGGAGGATAGCTAATGAACACACATTTAAGAGCCCGGGAGTCTAGTTTGGACCTGCCCGGAGAGTGTATATGAGAGAAGCAGACAACCAAAAGTTTTAAGTGGTAGAGAGGTCAGAGTCACCCCTAAGGTAGTAAGAGGGGTTTGATGTCCCAGTACTGAAGAAGGCATGCGATTTATGAGATAGGCAGTCGTGAGAACGACATCCCCAAGTAATATTTTGGGAGGATCATAGTGAGGAGTAAGCAATGAGCCACTTCTAAGAGATGACGGTTCTTGCGTTCCGCAACTCCATTTTGAGATGGAGAGTGGGCACACGAGGTTTGATGCAGAATGTCATGAACAACAAGATAGTCCTGCAATGGAGCGTCGACATACTCCTGACCATTATCACTACAAAGGATTTTAATATGGGCAAAAAATTGAGTAGAAAACATGGCATGAAAATTTTGGAAGAAAGAAACCACCTCGTTTTTAATTTTCATCAAATAAACCTACGTTGTGTGGGAGAAATAATCAATAAATGTAACAAACCAAAAATATCCAGAAATAGAGGCAACAGAGCATGAACTCCACACATCAAAATGAATAATATGAAAAAAAAATTGTACAAGGTAAAGACACATGATTAACAAGAGTACGATGACGTTTTGCAACAACACAAATGTCACAAATAAAAATCTTAAAACACGTAGAAGAAAAACAGAAAATAAACGTTGCATGGTCGCAACGAAAGGGTGGCCAAGACGACAATGTCAAGTAAGCAAGGTGGAGGCCTGCGACGAGGGGAGAGCTTGCGGTGGCAGAGCCTCAGTAGTGGAGTGAAACACGTACAAGTCATCCTTCATGCTACCAGAGTCAATCACCTGCCCCGTCTGCAGATCCTGAAATACACAATGACAAGGAAAAAAGGTAACAGAGCAGTGAAGAGAATTAGTCAAATGACTAACAGAAAGTAGATTACGTGTGAACTTTAGAACATGAAAAACAAAAGATAAAGTGAGGGAAGAACAAGAAATGGAGCCCTTCCCAACAATGGAAGAAGAAGGACGCATCAACAATGCACACTTTATCCCTGTCTGAAAGGGGGAATAATATACAAAGTCTGAAGCAGAACCAGTCATGTGATCGGTGGAGCCTGAATCGATAATCCATTGAGTAGGGCTAGTAGAAGCGGAGTTGGCACTCAAGGCACCAGTGTAGGCAAGGGCAGATGATAGCATAGGGGCATCAACAGGCTCAGTAGTAAGGTCATGCATCAAACGACAAAGGGCTTGCATCTCTTCAGCAGAAAAGGAGGACGATTGAGAGGAACCACCAACAAAAATCTCGATCAGGTGAGCAGAGTGAGGAGATTGGCCTGGAGTCCGACCACGACTGCGACCACCACGAGAAGTCAATCCACCTCAAGGAGGGAAGCCATGGAGGCTATAACAAGTATCTTGAGTATGACGAGGCTTGCCACAATAGTCACATGTAAGGTGATCCCAAACTGTCGGCTTGGGTTTGAAATCACGAGGACTGCGACTGCCAACTAGGGGCTGATGAGCCACTAGCGCAAATCCCTATGGAAGGGTGGAGGTGGTCCAGGATTGCCGTCAATCAAACTCTTGTTAAACAATACTATAAACCTCAGGAAGTGAGAGAATGGAAATTCAAGATCTGGACCGTAATCTGAAAAATATCTCTGTGCAAACCATGACGGAACTCAAAAAACCGATTTCTATCTTCGCGATTCTTCAGCAAAAGTGCATCCGCATTGCACACCATGACGAGAGATTCAAAATGATCGTACTCCTGATAGAGCTAGGTAAACTCAAGGTAATAGGTTGAAGGAAGACGATCCCCCTGACGGAGATTTCCAATTTTCCGGCGAAGCTGGAAGATTTGGGTCGCATTCCCCTTGAGGGAATAAGTAGACTCAACGCGCCTCCATATGTCTGCAGCCATATCCAGAAAGAGATAATTTTGTGCAATCGATTCCTGCATGGAGTTGATAAGTCATGACATGACAAGCGAGTTTTCTGACTCCCATTTAGGCCAAGCAGTAGAAGTCGGAGCCAGGGCAGTGGTGGTGTCATTGACGTTGCCAAAGAGATGTCGACTCTTCAGGGCAAGGAAAATAGAGCGAGACCAAGCCAAATAGTTGGTGTCATCAAGGCGGATTGTGGAAAGCTACGAATAGAGGTGATCTTGACCAGCCCGGGTAGATCCAACTGGGGTCATGGGAGTACTAGAATCACTAATCTCCGACATAGAAACAAAAACAACCAAACCGCCACGAAGATTGAGTAGCATAGGGAAGAGCACCCCGTCAGAGAGAGAAGAGCGAACAAGCATCAAAGGAGAATTAGGAATCACGATCCACGACCACAATGAAAACCCTAGATTGAAGATTTGGAGACATCCAACCATTGGAATTTCACAAAACTTGAGAGGGAGGATAAGGAAGGCAAAGAGAAACTTTTACCGAAGTTTGAGGTCAATCAGACCGTCGGAGACAAGTCCGGGGAGGCATCAGCGCCGATCGGCCGACATATTATTGTGCCCCAATCGGCGTTGTAGAGGGGCTCCGAGTTGCAAGAAAAAAGAAAGAGAGAGAGAGAGAGGGTAGGAGAAGGCGGTGCGGACGTCCGGTAACCGGAAGTGGAAGACTATTGCGGAAGACGGCTGCAAAAGACGTCGATCGGGAGTTTTGCGGAAGTCGGCTGTGGAAAGAACTAGCGGACCGGGAGAAGCTCTGATACCATGTTAATTAGGGCTCAAAATCATCTTATTCAATAGATGGGTCCCCTATATATAGGGGAACATTACATCGTAAATAATTGAAGGAGAAAATACGGTCCAACACCCTTCCAATTAGGGAATAAACACGCGACCCAATGATTTGAGTGCAGGACGTATCTTCGGGGAATAATTTTGGTTCCCTCTATAATGGAGATGGGCTGCCAAGATAGTCGGGACTGTGGCTGTATGGAGGCCAGTTGGGCGGGGAATAGGGAGAAGATAAGGTGGGCGGCTATTGGGGAGTGGGGAAAATGAATATGCGGGCTGAGGGTTTCAAAAATTTTAGTGGAGAGTGGGAAGGGGGGGGGGATGGAGTGGCTGGTTGTTGAGGGGAATGAGGGAGGGGATTCACGATAGAGAGGAGGTATTGTGGGTGGTCGGCCAAGGTGAGGGGGTGGAAGGGGGTGGCCGACCAAGGGAAGAAATGGAGGGGCAGGCCCGAGCTTTGCACCCGAGATCGGCTTCGACACCGAAAGTCATCTAGGATTGGACCTCTATTCTCCAATCTTCAATGCCCCTAATGAGATCCCTCACCATCTATTTATAACTTTTCTAGGGAGCAATGAACAACTACGATTGGCAGACGCTCTGACTAAAGAAAATACAAAAATACAACTCAAAATAAAATGCAACAAGAGAAAAATACTAGGATCGACGAGCCGCTCGAAATGAGCGGTCTCAATCGTCATTGCGCCCGAGGTCGCCGGGAGTAGAGTCTAACGGGTCGAGCGGGCTGCTCCCCGTCACATTGTGATTCACATGGAACCTCGAATACCTCGTCCACTTTTGGGAAATCGAGTCGTTCTATAACTCGCTCTTGCTCTCGTACCATCATGCTTCCTACTGTTATCAACATGGGGGATTCCACGCAATAAGCGAGTCAACTTATGGCTTTCATGCAAACTTTCATGATGACTCAAGCTGCCGCTGAAATACTACACAAAGAAGTCGAGGCATGTCATCAAGAAGTTGAGGCTCGACACCAATAAGCCCTTGCCGCACTCTCCAACAAGATCAAAGGAAGGATCTCTTTAGACCTCGTCCACTTTTGGGAAATCGAGTTGTTCTGTAACCCGCTCTTGCTCTCATACCATCATGCATCCTACTGTTATCAACATGGGGGATTCCACGGAATAGGCGAGTCAACTTATGGCTTTTATGCAAACTTTCATGATGCCTCAGGCTGCCGCTGAAATACTA
The DNA here is from genome assembly GCA_039513925.1 of Platanthera zijinensis. Lineage (NCBI taxonomy): Eukaryota > Viridiplantae > Streptophyta > Magnoliopsida > Asparagales > Orchidaceae > Platanthera > Platanthera zijinensis. Next base: position 52,618,126 of record CM077092.1, read on the forward strand.
CACAAAGAAATCGAGGCATGTCATCAAGAAGTTGAGGCTCGACACCAATAAGCCCTTGCCGCACTCTCCAGTAAGATCAAAGGAAGGATCCCTTTAGAATTATTTAAATATGGGGAATACCAAATGAAGGATCCCTCAAATTTTTGCAATTGATTTTAGAAAATCTTCCTACATAAAATACCAAGTAAATGACCCCATTTAAACCCCCTCTTATAATAGCTGATTTCCCCAAACCCAAAGGTAGGTTGGAAAAATTAACACAACCTTTTCTCTGTTTTTGGATTCCAGCCCAACCATTGTTCTCCTTCCAGTCGCCCGATGATTCCCTTTCAGAACCTGACCTTGTCGTCGACTTCCTCCATGAGAGCCGGAGACCCCCCCTGGTCCTAGTTTGACAAGATCGGCATGCCCCCAGAATAACATTATGTCATGTTATTTGTTCATTGTATTTTCGGAGCTGACCCTAAATTATCGTTGTCTCTCTTTGTAGTTATTTTTCAGATTTCCCTGTTCTTCATCGTCCTATTTTCATGCACGTGGATTGTTAATTCATGAATATTCAAGGTTCAGCTGTTAGGTCCATGCGTAAGTCTTAAAAACCCTAGATTAATTATCTACTTAACGACTCGACACAAGCATCATCTAACTTAATCAAGATCACAAATTTAATTAATATAAAACCGTTTGAATCTTGATTGACATCAATTCGGTATTAGAGTGTTTAATTCACTCCTACAGTGAATGAGATGATCCATTTAATTTAAAAAATTATATATAAGTTTCTTGTTCATTTTAAAGATTAAAAAAAATTATAAAAGTAGAAAAAATCTCTAGAAAAGGGGGCTTTTAAAATTAGAGTTATTTCAAACATTGTAAAATTGAATGTTTTTTCTCTCATTAAAAATTAAGCTATTTAAATACTTCAAGCATTCTAAATTTTTATTTAAAAATGAAAAATAGTGTAGATCTTTCAGAGAGCAGTGTCGGTGATTTAAATAATAAATGAAAAATCTAGCAAAATTGATCGAAACTCCCACTATGAGTATAACTGTATAAGAGATGTAGCCCGCATAATGAATGAGTTACGTACAATGGTCAAAAATATAGAAGCTACCATACACTTAGAGTGAGCACCTTCCTTGCAATTGAAGCGAACCCTAACCCTAGAAGTCCAAAGCTTGCACACCGAGACCTTAAAATCTGAAACCAACCTTGCTGGGATGTTAGAGTCAAGTTAGATGTGATTTCATCGGATGATTAGAACTTGAGGGATGTTTATATTGGTGTTGCCATATAGACACCATATAGAGCGCTTCATGAGATGGAAGCAAATGCCTCTGAATAAAAAGGTTGAAGTGGCCTTATACTAAAGGGACCTGCATTAATCTAGTTAAAGAAAAGGCTCGCTAATTTTATTAGGGCATTCGATGGCTATATATATAGCATGCATAGTTATTTACTATGACTGCACTCCTCCTCAAGATTGACAAAAGATATTCACTAAGCCCATCTTGTTACAACCTCTAAGCATATCCTCTGAATTGAGTCCCTTGGTCAAGCAATCTGCTACCTGACCCTTAATCGAAACGTGACTCAACTTCAGTAGCCCACTATCAAGTTTTTCCTTTATGAAAAACCTATCAATCTTTACATGCTTGGTTCGATCATGATGGACTATATTATTTGCAATACTAATGGTTGACTGACTGTCACACTACAAATTCATCTTATCTCCTTGATTCAACTTCAGTGCCACAGGCATCCCTTTTAGCCATAAGAGTTCTGCAACCCTTAATGTCATGGCTCTATACACAGCCTCTGCTGTCGATCGAGCCACTACTCACTGTTTCTTCTCCTCCAGGATATCATGTTGCCTCCCAAAAATATACAATAGCCTGAAGTGGACCTCCTGTCATCCGCACAGCTTGCCCAGTCAGAGTCGCAGTAGCCTTCAATCTTCATATGCTCGTTCCTTCTGAACGTCATCCCCTTGCCAGGAGCATTCTTCAAGTACTGCGGAACCTGGTACACTGCATCCATATGACCCTTCCATAAGTCATGCAAGTAGCGGCTCACCACGCTCACAACAAAGAATATATCTGAGCGAGTGTGGTTCAAGTAAATCAACCTCCCAACTAACCTTTGATACATCTCACGATCCACTGGTTCCCCAGCCTCAACATCCAGCTTACACTTCTGATCGATTGGTGTTGCAGTAGGTTTGCGCCCCAACATCCATGTTTTTGTGTAGAGATCCAAAGCATATTTTCTTTGGGAAAGGACTATCCCCTCTGCCTTGTAAGAAACCTCAATCTCAAGGAAATACTTAAGAAGACCCAGATCCTTCAACTCAAACTCCTTGCCCAGAGCCCCCTTGAGGCGGCCAATCTCCTGTTCATCATACTCTGTGATGATCATGTTATCCACATACATCGCGAGCATGGTTATGTGACCTTCATTCTGCCTGAAATATACTGCGTGATCCGTGTTTATCTGCTCATAACTCATTCCAATCATTGCCTTCCTGAACCTGTCAAACCACGCGCGAGGTGACTGCTTTAGCCCATAGAGGGACTTCTTCAACTTACAGACTTTGCCTTCTGTCTTAACCGTGTCAAACCCTAGTGGTATCTCTATGTACACCTCCTCTGCTAGATCTCCACGAAAAAAATGCATTTTTTATATCTAGTTGGTGCAACCTCCATCCACCATTTACTACCAAGCTGATCAGAGTCCTGACGATGATCATCTTCGCAACGGGTGTAAATGTCATGTCATAATCGATGTCATGGGTCTGGTTGTACCCCTTGACAACCAATCGATCCTTGTAGCGCTCGACCTGTGCCTCTGGGTTCTGCTTCACAGTGAACACTCATTTGCACTCAACAACCTTCTTATCCTTTGGCAACTGTGACAACTCCCAAGTCTTGTTCTTCTCTAGATCCCTCATCTCCTTCTTCACTGTTGTCTTTCACTTCAGATCGTCTTTGACAACCTGCCAATTGTTAGGTACAATAATACTATCCAACGATGCAATAAATGCTCCGTGAGATGAGAAGATATGATTATAAGAGACAAAGGAAACAAGGTCCCAACCGTATCTATCAGGAGGATTTCCCGCATTGTTGCGAGTAGTCCTCCAAAATGTGACAGTTGGGGGAGGAGAAGTAAAGGGAAGGATATCACCTAAGGCTTTCAGTGTTGTAGGTGCTCTAGGAGTAGAGACAGACGTAGCCAAGGGACTAAGAGCTAGACTGAGCATAAGCACTGGAACTGATATTGCTGGCAGCTTCCCCCTCTTACTACATGTAAGTAGCTCCCCCTGAATCGTAGGTCTAACATCTCGCCTCTCCTTCTCAATATCCTCTAACTGCTCCTCATCACTCTCCTACTCCCCCTCTACTGATCATCCCTACCATACTCTTCGATCTATCACCAACCTCTCCCTCTCTTGCCTCATATCTTTGATATCTGACAAATCTGGTGTGGATAGAGCTCCCTCCTATCGGTAGTACTGCTCCAGCTATCTAAAGTGAATATTCATGCTCACAAAGCTTTTTTTTCTCCACTGGGCTCCAGCACGCATACCCCTTCTGAGTACGAGAGTAGCCCACAAAGATACACTTGATTGCCCTCACATCAAGCTCACCAATACCCGGCCTGTTATCCTTCACGAAGCACACACACCCAAATACCTTCAAAGGAAGGATCCCCCATTATGTCCCTGCAACAGCTGACACAAACACTTTCACCCCAGAACCTGTGATGACATCCTGTTGATCAGTTGTGCTGCTGCTAGCACCGCATATCCCCACAGACTCTGAGGAACATTCATGTTGAGCATCATACTCCTTGTCACCTTCATAAGGCGTTTGTTCTTCCTTTCCGCCACTCCATTCTGTGTCGGTGTGTATGCACAGGTAGTCTGGTGCAATATCCCATGGGCTGATAAGTATTCATACATTGCCCTATTAGTGTATTATTCCGATTATCAGACCTTAGTACCTTAATCACTGCAGTATATTATGTCTAAACATGCTTATGAAAATCGCGGAAGCAGGTAAATACCTTACTCTTATTTTCATCAAATATAACCACGTGGCATGGGAGACACATCAATAAAAGTGATAAATTACTTATAACCGTTCAAAAAACTTACAACACAAGGTCCCCATACATCGGAATGAACTACACCAAAAACAGAAGAGCTTCTCTGACCCACTAACATATGAACTCATACTAAGCTTGCCTAAGTCGCAAGCGTCATATACCAATTTAGCTTTATTTTCTTTTTGAAAAAGAGCAGGAAATAACCTAGCTATGATGTAAAACGAAGGGTGCCTCAATTGCCTGTGATGGAGTACCAGTGTATCCTCTACACTTACTCTTTGTCCTCCAACTGTTGTCTTTTCTATCACAAAAACAAGAGTTGCGTCCAATCCTCCCCGATCCAGATACCACATCCTGTCATACTAAGTCCCAGTTCTAAGTATCCTCCTCGTCCCTTTCTCCTGGAAAGTCACCTTGAGAATATCAAAATAAATAATACATCTCAGTTGAGTAATTATAGAACTAATGTATAAGAGACTAACTGAAAAAGAAGCAGCATGCAAAATATTGGATAGTTTTACTAAACCTGAACAATTAATAGTACCCTTACTGACCACTCGTTAGAATGTACCATCCACCATCTGGATGCTATCTACAATAGCTACGCGAGTGTAAGAGGAAAACTCGCCTACATTTCCTGTCACATGACGTGAAGCTCCTAAGTCAATGATCCAATCTGATGCCCTGGAGGAAGATATGAATGCAAGAGCAAGAGATCCATCAGTTGGGTGGGCATACATAGCGACCCCCCAGCTCCATCCCTGCTCTCCTCGCCCATTTGTTTCTTCTTGATTCCCTCTATCATGCTTAGAAGGGTCTGCTCCGCCTCTGTATAGAGAATGCTGACTTCCTTCGCACCGTCAGTCATGCCCAAATTGGCACGATGGCCTCCTCGACCACCATGAGCCCGACCACGTCCACGGCCTCGTCCACAACCCAAATCTCTCTCGTTGGGTAGCATGGGGCAGACAAGCCTCAGATGGCCCACCTCCCCACAGTTGTAGAAATGTCGGGTTTATTCCCTTTATCCAGTAACACCGGGGCCATTAATTGCAAGTGCTGGCGTCACAGTAGTGGACCCTCCTGTCCCTACCTGAAATTTGAGATGTGTCTCCTGGATCAAAACAGAGATGGTCTCGGTAAGCATAGGAATCTATGTACCAGATAGAAGCAGGGCTCTCCGCTGATCAAACTTGTCATCTAATCCCTTTAGAAACTTCACTGTCCTCTTCCTTGATGATCTTAGAAGCCCGACATTACGAGTCGCTGCAACACATCCCGCTCGAGGCATGATCATAATCCACCCATAGACGTTCCAAATCGGAGGCATACTCCTGCACCGTCATCTTTCTTAGAATAGTGTCATCAATTTCTCCCTTCAACTGAAAAACCAACAGAGTGTTTCTCATGTCATCATATGTGTTCTTCAGCTTGTCTCAAACCTCCATGACTGTCTCAAGGCAATCAACTGTGATGACAATCGATGGGTCAACCGAGCTGAGAAGGCACATAAATACTGTCATATGGGCCGACGCCCACTCATCTCCTCCAGTCTCTGGTTTCTTCAACGCCCCCGTCAGGAAGCCCCCAAACTGTTTCGCTACGAGGATTTTCTTCACACGGCGTGACCAACTCAGGTAGGTGCTTGGTCCATCAAGCTTCAGATCAATCGGTGGAAGTTCCAGCTTCGTCGGTCGGTGTGATGAGCCCAACACCCTCAAGAATGTGGTCAACTCATCCGGACCCAACTTCTTGAAGGAGGCTCCTCCAGCATCCTGTGGCGCCACAGATCACCACATCAATCAAGCAATGTCTCATCCTGCCCTAGATCCGATCATCGCATCATTCCCTAAAAATCTGTCCCTGAAAAACTTCCCTTGTACAGTGTGCGACAGCGGGAGAAGAACAATCCGCCCCCTAGAGATTTGCGGCACCAACTGGCCACTAGAAAGTCCCCGTCGTGCGATGCAGAAGACTCGATGCGGCCGATCTGACCGCATCCAGAGATGTCGCAACTGCTAGAAGCGGCTGCGAGGGCTAATGTTGCACGCCGCAGCGACCGAAAGGTCAGGGGGATACACGACTGGAAGGGGGCGATGCGCGACTAGGATAATGCGTCGGAGGATGACGGCTAGGAGTGGGAGAAACCTAGAAGATGCGTTGGAGGGAATACGCGTCGGAGGTCGCGGGCAGTTGCGGGATGAGTCGCGGAATCCTGTGGCGGCTACACTCTGATACCAAGTTAAAGAAAAGGCTCGTTAATTTTATTAGGGCATCCGATGACTATATATATAGCCTACATAATTATTTACTATTACAACAAATCTAGTGGGGGAAATTAACATGTATGAGGTCCAATCAAGGGATGTCTCTCATCACTACATGGGTTGAGTTTAAGGGGCAACTTAGGAAGCGATATATTCCGCCTGACTATCTTCAAACCTATATCATATATTCGATAATCTATAGCAAAATAAATCATCGGTGGACGAGCACACCAGTGAATACCGCGTCCTCAGTCTCGACTTGATGTTCGTGAGGACAATGACATGGTTGTATTCAGTTACCTAAATAAGTTACGTTATTCCATCTGGGATCAACTAGAGTTGCATGATTATCGAGATTTAGGCGAAATCTCTAATAGAGCGCATAAAGTAGTCCTTACAAAAGTAGATCTCCGAGCTTAGATCCACTGATAGACCTTCACTGAGAATCACCACTTCCTCACTGTTAAGATCTTACATCCCCATCTCATCACTATCGAGACTCCTGTGATGCGGAGATCATTGGTTCTAAGCCAAACATTGGAGTATTTCATAGCCTCAAGTGTATGTTGTTGGGGCGCAAATCATCTAAGTGCTCATGACGTCACTTTGTCGCTATTATTGATTCCACTGATGGACATGTGCCTGAGAGTTTACATTAGCGACTCTAACTTTGAACCCGAGCCTGAGTCTGAGGGTGTATTAAAAGTAGAAGAAGAGCATGCAACTCAATTAGTTTGTGTCTTTCGTTATACCTTATCACCCATAGTAAGTCAATGAGGCACAATATTTTTCGCACTACTGCACATATCAAAGGACAATTTTGTTCAATTATCATTTATCATAACAGTGGTTTTATAAAAAATTTTGTTTATCAACAAATGGTAAACACATTATGTCTTGAGACGCACCAATTAGAACAACTCTAAAGCTTATCTAGGGTTAATATTAATTCGACTATACCCATTACTCACCACTGACACATAGAATTTTCCATAGGGAGCGTATATCAAGATAAAATATCATGTCATATCACTGCCATTGATGTCCGTGACATCCTGTTAGGGAGATCCTGGCCGTATAACATATATATCATGCATGATGGCACGAGAAACTATCGTGCCTTCGATCACCATGGGCGCAAGATTATTCTTCTTCCCAAAGGAACAGTCTTGTTCGAAGGGCACCCGAGAGGACTTCATCATGTTGGCATGAGGAACTATCGTGACTTATTGTTGTATTGTTGAAATATTTAAACGTCGACGTGATAGGAGGATAGAGAAGGCAATATGACGTTCACTCCTCATAAAAACGCACTTTAAGGGTTTTCTTCAAAAAATTTTAAAAGATAAATTTGGGTTCAAAAATAAATTTTGTGGTCCTCTGCATACTCAATCAAATGATAAATTGAGGTACTTGATTTAGGTCTAGTAGACGCGTGTGCCAGACAAAAGAGTGTATGGTGCAACATGAGTTAATGATTCCACATGTCGAGCCAATTTGCCTCGTACCTCATTTGTTTGTTCTCCTTTCCTTCTCACTTTGTGATACATGTTTCTTTCATGCTCTAAATTTTATTGATCATTTAAATGATATACATGAAACTATAAGTAACAATCTGCGAGCATATACAAAAAACTATAACTCCATGGCTGGTTTTATTCCCGGGGGTTATATTTTTTCAAAGGAGATTGGATTCCTCCATCTTTTAAGAAAAATGATAACTTAAAGGTCATAAGTTGAAGTGAAGGATCCATCCTTTGTCCACCTACCTATCACAACCAAGAGTTTCTAACATCTCATTTACCTTTCAGACTTATCTTGGAGTAGCTTACTCAGATCTTAGTTATTTAGAAACATGGAAGTAACAGAGTATTTTCAGATCAACATACGATCATCCTAGTTACGGGCGACATCACATTCTAGACAGGATCGAGCTCTTTCAACCCCAAGAGACTCGATGTAACTTACAAAAACAAAACAACAACAATACTCAAGCCTTTATCCCACTATAGTGGGGTCGGCTATATGGATCTTTTGTCACCATTGTGCTCTATCTTTAGTTATAATCTCACTAATGCCTAAGTACACCATGTATTTCCTTATAGTATAGACTCGATGTAACTTATGTCACATTATTTCATTTTTGTCACACCTTCATATTTCTGTAGCATTTTATGTAAATGCTTGATTTTGAGAAATTGGTTTTTTTTATGTTCGTGCATGTAATTCACACTTGCGTATCTGTGCTTGCACCACATAGGCTTTTATGACTGACTAACCAATAAGACTCTGAATGCATATTCAAAATTAGTTAATAATGAAATGAAAATAAAGTAAATATTTAAATTGTTATCTGATTAGAATTTTTTAAATATGGAAATACAAAATTTAGCTGACCCCGCTATAGTGGGATAAAGACTTGAGTGTTGTTGTATGGAAATACCAAATTTAAAAAGGATTCCTTGAAATCTTGCAATTTAATTTTGCAATCTTCCAATTAAATGCCCCGTTAAAACACCTCTTATAAGAACCAATTTCCCCCATCCCAAAGGTAGGTTGGAAAAACCGAAGACAAAACTTTTCTCTGTTTTCATAATTCTAGCCCGAACACGGTGCCCCACGCGACACCATCATACTCCCTCTAGCCGCACGACGATTCCCTTCCAAAACACGATGTCGTCGTCGACTACCTTCACGAGATCTAGTGACCCGCCCATTGTCCTCCTTCGATGATATCGGTGTACCCTACATCGATCTGGCGCAATCCAGCGACACCTGTGACCTAATCAGCCTCAACTTACTTCCTGACTTCATCGTTGCCTCTGTCTGCCACCCCATTGGGATCCGACTACCCCACCTTTGACAACCCCCAACATAATCAATGAGCCTTCGTCGGATCTACCACCTCCAGCCACAAAGAGCGGATTCCCACAATTGGCACCTTCAACAGACCACCAGCTACAACCCTAGCAATTGTTTCAGATGTCGTCGTCGACTACCTTAACGAGATCCAGTGACCCGCCCATTGTCCTCCTTCGATGATATCGGTGTATCCTACGTCGATCTGCCGCAATCCAGCGGCACTTGTGGCCTAATCAGCATCGACTAACTTCCTGACTTCATCATTGCCTCTGTCTGCCACCCTATAGGGCTCCGACTACCCCCACCTTTGACAACACCCAACAGAATCAATGAGCCTTCGTCGGATCTATCACCTCTAGCCACAAAGAGCGGATTCCCACAATTGACACCTTCAACAGACCACCAGCTACAACCCTATTTAATGTTTCCTCCTCAAGCTAGCCACCAGAGTCCACCCAATCGAGTATTTGTACCTCCATCTCCAACCAAAATTAATTTTGATGCCTCAATCGTGACCCAAAGGCATACCCCTCGTCATTCTCACTCATATCATGTTAGAATAATATTATGCTATGTTTATTTGTTCATTAAGTTTGCCCTAAATTATCATGTTGCTTCATTTTCCTTAATATTTGTGTTCTTCATCGTCATATTTTCATGCACGTGGACTATTAATTCACGTTTATTCATCATCCGAACGATAGGTTCTTGCGCGATTCTTATAAACCCTACATTAATAATCTTTGTTTATTACTTAACGAGTCAGTACGAGCATCATCTAATTAAGTCAAGCTCACAAATTTAATTAATAAAAAATCTTTTGAATCTTGGTTTGCATTTGTCCAGGCAGGCAGACATGGGGGTAATCAACAGTCATAAACCCGATGTATGGCCCAAGTTGAAAGTGTTGATAGTCGATAAAAAAGTTTATGTTATAACCGTGATGATATCTATACTCGAGGCCACCATTACAAAAAGCTTTTCTAGTTAAAGTTGGAGGACAATGATGAATAAGGGATTGGGTAAAAATTGGCACATACTTTTTGATCTCCCGTTGAGCTTAAGGCCAAACTCATTTTAATGGGTATCATGTTACTGGTATTAGAGGCTAGTTATCTATTATTATCATTATGTATTAAGTAATGTCATGTGTCAGCATTTCGAGTCAATTCGAATTGTGTCGTTATGAGTCATTAGTGTCTTATGCAGTTTTGTAATAAATTTTATTACTAGTACTTATTAACTGCTTGTACCATCACTGTAATTCTATATATAGACCCCTTGAGTCAAGAATGACGGAATGCATGAGTTAGAATCAATTTTCTTATCCCAAGTTATGAGATCATAAGAGCTCTCTCTCCCGAGAACCTCCATCTAGACAGTCACAGTTCCGACTCTAAGCTATCATCTCCCCACCGTTATCTCCACCTCCAACCACTTCTCCGACGAGATACCAACATGTGACGTGTTAGCTGGTAACATATTGATGAGACACAAACCAAAGAAGAGAAGGAAAATTTTGTTTACATGCCAATACCAATGGGCATGTATTGTTATTTATGCACCTTAACTTCTAAGTTTTCTCCATTACTGGTGTAAATATTTTTTAAAATTTTTTTAACAATAAGTGCATAATAGAATCTGTTGAATAAAATATGTAAAAAGGCCCATATAAATACTTGTATGTATACATGAATGAGAAATTAATAAAATATTCATTTATTTTTCTCATTTTCTGGTTATTTCCACATGATATCAGAGTCATTCGATCCTGCAACTTAATTTTTCATTCGGCCTTGCTCACGCCCGCGACTCCCAGTTTGTTTGGGCGGTCAACTATCTGCAGACCGCAGTTCTGCATCTCAAGTCCCTACCCTGCTCCTGCCACTTTTATAGCCCTTGTTGCTGCTCTGGGACCCACCTTTCTGGTGTTTCCCACAGCCTCTCGTGGGTTGTCCGCACTGGTTTTGCTGAGCACCTTCTGTCCGCTAAGCTCCTGTCCGTCGAAGCTCGCCAAGATCCTCCTGATCGCTACTCTTGTCCGCCGTAGCTCGAAGCTCGCCGACCTCCACCTGTTCACAACTTCTGTCCGTTGAGCTCCTGTCGCCATAAATTGAAGCTCGCCAAGCTCCACAAGTTCTTAACTCTTGTTCGCAGAGCTCCACCTGTTTGCAGCTCCTACTTGCCAAGCTCCACCTGTTCGCAGCTCCTGCTCGCCGAGATCCACCTGTTCACAGCTCCTGCTTGTCGAGCACCGTCTGATCACCCAGAGCGCCTGTCCGCCAGGTATCTTTGAGATCGGCAGTGCTCTTGCACGTCAGAGCTCCAGCTCGTCAGACCTCCAACTCGTCAGACCTCCTGTTCGTCACTCTTGATCGCCTTGGCATCTCGCACGAGCTTCCCGTAGAGCTCCTCCTCCTATCCGCTAGTTCGCTCATAAGCCCACTCCTGTCCGCAATAATCTCTGATTTCTTCAAGTCTTCTATCTCATTCAATGGAACTAAATGATACCGTGTATCTTCCTGCGCGTGCTGTGCCTCCCATTCCTGAAGTTTGCGATGAGCTTTAGATCACCACTATCTCCCTTAATGTGAAGAACTTGGTTGAATGGGTGCACTCCGTCCGTCATATTCTGCAGACCAAAAGTCTCCTTCATCATCTAACTAAGGCTGCTCCTACTGAGCCCACCGAGGAGTGATTCTGTGATGACGATTGTGTCCAATCCTGGATCCTAAACTCCATGGACAATGAACCATATCGGATGACCATGTACCATAATATGACTAAGGCCATGTAAGAGGAACTTCACTCCCACTATTTTGGCAAATACAGCCTCCAACACCTGTTTAGCATCATCACAAATCTTCAATCTCTTGAGGCCGAAGTGGCAGGAGAAGCCTTCTTTGTTGCATGATCCAAAACTCTAGTTGAGGCATGGATTCAACATCAGTCTCCAATAGCGGACCTTGCCGCACAACGTGCATGGAAAGAAACAATTGGGATTGCCATGATGATGACCCGTGTTCCACCGTATCTCCACAACGTCCAGGCACAAATCCTTTTTTCCTTCACAACTCCCTCTCTTTCGTATGTATGCTCCATGCAATTAAAGGTCACATCGCCCCGCCCAATGCTCCTGGGACTCTCTCTTCGGCCCTCCTCCAAAAGTCTTTAACATCTCCCCCGCTCTTTCGACTCGTGGAGGTCGCACCACTTCTAGGGGTCAGAAACATAACGGACAACCTCATCTTAAGTGTTCTCATTATGGTCAGGATGGTCATCTTGAGATAACGTGCTATCATAAGCATGGTATGCATCCACAACATTATGCATCTGTTGCGGCCAATACTACCTCCACCACACAAAACGACATTGATTTCTTGCACACCCATCTCCAGCATCTTCAGGGGATGATCAGTCACTCACCTGGCTATGTCGGGTCGATCGCCAATGAAGGTATCTACTGTCTCTCCCATAGCTCAACTTGGATTGTGGCCTCAGGTGTCACACACCATATTATTTCGCAGAAAAAGCATCATTACTTACAATCTGTGTATCCCAAGTTCATCACAGTGGCTAATGGTGACACCATCTCGATTTATGGGTATGTTGATATGCCTTTCACTTCAAATCTCTCTTTCTCTCCCTCTCTTCACTAGATCTTTCATGTTCATGGATCTCCTTTCAACCATCTCCTTGTTAACCGTCTGACTCAAGACCACGAGTGTTGTGTAACCTTCTCTTCCTCATCTTTTGTTGTGTAGGATCGACAGGCGCAAAATTTTATTGGTAAAAGTAGACTATCCAATGGGCTCTGCACTTTGGATGTTCCACCCATGTTTTTCTCCTCCGTCACTTCTTTTGACTGGCACCGACGTCTTAAGCATGCTCCTCTCCGAATCCTCAAGAAAGTTCTTCCTGATATCTCCCTCGCTAACTTTACTTGCGAGTCTTGTATCTTCGAAAAACAACATTGTTTGTCTTTTCTTTCTCAAAGCAAAAGAAGAAATGATCATTTTGCTTTAGTGCACTCTGATATTTGGGGACCATATAAAACACCTAGTATTTATGGTTATTGTTACTTTCTTACATTTATTGATGATTACTCTACCATAACATGATTGTATTTACTGCACGATCATTCTGAATTAACTTATGTATTTCGTGTTTTTATTATTGAGACTCGTACTCAGTTTTTCGGCCCTATTTAAGACACTTCGCACCGACAGTGCTCATGAATATACAAGTAAAGATTTTACTAATCTATGTACTAAATTTGGGACTATCCAACAAACTTCATGCGCTTATACGCCCCATCAAAATGGTGTGGGTGAGAGGAAAAATCGTCACCTTTTTGAGATTGCAAGCTCACTTATATTTCAAACGCAGGTTCCCAAACTTTATTGGAATTTCAAGATTTTTACAGCCTGTTACTTCATCAATTGCATGCCTTCTTTCATTCTCAACTATGCGACCCCATTTAATCTTCTATTTTCTTCCACGTCTCCCTTTCTCATCTCACCTCGCGTATTTGGATGTACCTGTTATGTCCGCTTGCTCCTCATAATACAAAATATATGTTTTTTGGTTACTCCCACAATCAAAAAAATTATGTCTGCTACTCTCCCGACGATAGCAAGGTAGTCAATTCTATGGATGTAACCTTCATCGAAGACCAACCTATTTACTCTCTTCATCCGGCTCCTCCCGCACCTGCGCTATTATCGCGCCGTACCGTCCTTGTTAAGTCTCATCATCCACCACTCCTTCCAACCCCGATTTGTGTACCCTCCAAACCACCCCTTGTGTGTGTGCATTCGTCAACCTACTCGTTTTGATTTCCTATGACAGTTATCCCTTTCTAGTGATACCTTGCGTCCTGAAGATTCGACAAAAGTATCTACTGCTCATCTCATGGCTAAATGTGTCCTTACATCGCCTCTCCCCAGTACTTCTCAAATTCGCAACTTCTTTATCTTTTATTTCCATTCCTAACTCTTTACAGGAGTCTCTTCAACATCTGGGGTGGCGTGCGGCCATGAATAAGGAAATGCCTGATTTTTGGGTTAATCAAATGTGGGATCTCGTCCCTCTTCCTCCGGGACAATCATGTGTGGGATGTAAGTAGGTCATTGCAATCAAACATGATCCAGACAGGGATGGTTAAATTCCTAAAGCTCTTCTTGCGGCTCGAGGGTTTACTAAGAAGCAAGACCTCAATTATGATGAGACCTTCTTGTCGCAAAGTTGAATTCTGTTAGTGTTCTGATCTCCTCAGCTGCTCATCGACAGTTGAATTCTATTATCCCTTTTTAGTGATACCTCGTGGCCTGAAGATTCGACAAAAGTATCTACTGCTCATCCCATGGCTAAATATGTGTCCTTGCATCGCCTCTCCCCAATACTTCTCAAATTCACAACTTCTTTATCTTTTATTTCCATTCTTAACTCTTTACATGAGGCTCTTCAACATCCGAGGTGGGGTGCGTCATGAATGAGGAAATGTCTATTTTTTGGGTCAATCAAATGTGGGATCTCATCCCTCTTCCTCCGGTACAATCATGTATGGGATGTAAGTAGGTCATTGCAAACAAACATGATCCAGCCGGGGATGGTTAAATGTCTACAGCTCTTCTTGTGGCTCGAGGGTTTACTAAGCAACAAGGCCTCAATTATGATGAGACCTTGTCGCAAAGTTGAATTCTGTTAGTGTTCTGATCTCCTCAGCTGCTCATCGACAGCGGCCATTATATCAATAGAATGTTAAAAATGTCTTTCTCAATGGCAACCTTCTAGAGACAATCTACTGCACCAACCGCCCGAGTTTGAGACCATGAGTTGGTCTCCTGTCTGTCATCTCAAAAAATAAATTTATGGTCTCAAACAGTCTCCTCGAGCATGGTTTGACAAGTTTAACAAGGTTGTTCGTGATGTTGGGTTCATTCAAAGCTCGGCTGACTTCTCTTCTATACCCGTCATTGTCTGACAGACACAATGATTCTTTTGGTCTATGTCGATGATATTCTGATTACGGGTGATGATTCCAAAGGAATACACACGATCAAGCAGCACTTGAACTCATTTTTTTCAAACTAAAGATCTGGGAAATCTTTGATACTTCCTTGGTCTAGAGGTAGCAAGACGTCATGATGGTCTTAGTCCTATCACAACGTAAGTACTGTCTTGATCTTCTTCATGTTGGATGCAATCCTGTTGATACACCTATGAATGTCAATCATAAGCTCCGTGCACATGACTCTAACTCTGATGCTCTTCCTCCGAATCCAGGGTATTATTGTCTTGTAGGAAAGTTGATTTATCTTACAGTTATAAGACATTGTCTATCATTTGTTGTTGGTGTTGTCAGCCGATTCATGCACACTCCACAAATCTCTCACCTCCAGGCCGTCGAGTGAATCCTCCGATATTTAAAGACTGCTCTTGGACAAGAGCTTATATACAAGCCTTCGTCTTCCTTGCCTCTTATTTCTTACTCTGATGTTGACTACGCTGACTCTCTGGATGATCGACATTCTATAAGTGGATTTTATACTTAATTTGGTGGACACCTAATCACTTAGCGCAACAAGAAGTAGTTTGTGGTTGTTCGCTCATCTGCTGAAGTCGAATATCGTTCAATGAGCGATGTTGTGTCCGAGCTTACATGGTTGGGAAGTCTCCTAAATGATCTGGGAGTCGGACTTTCCTCATCAGCCACTCTATTTTGCGATAATCAAGCTGATATATATATTGCCAAGAATCTTGTATTCCATGAATGAACCAAACATATCGAAGTCGATTGTCATTTTATTTCAGAGAAGGTTCAACTGAAGAAGATGGATTTAAAACATGTTCCTATTGTAGAGCAAGTTGCTGACATTCTAACTAAAGCCTTGCCACATCCTCTATATTATTTGTTCTTGTCCAAGCTTGGTGCTTACGATTTGTATGTTCCAGCTTGCAAGGGAGTGTTGAATAAAATATGTAGAAAGACTCATAGAAAAGCTCAGCTAGTCTCATATCATAGAATGAGATTATTGTTTCTTCCACTCTTCCTATATAAGTGTAAAAATACTTGTATGTATACATGAATGAGACATTAATAACAAAATCATTTATTTTTTCACTTTCTCATTATTTCCACAAAATCAAATATGTTTTCATTTAAAGTAATAACAAAATAAAAACAAACATAAAATAGAAGATGCTCCTTAATAAAGAGACCAAGGCTTCCAAATTACCATGCCACCACAACATCAACAGTATAATGTTTCCGAGAAGCTATTATGAGAACACTCTGCAAGACGGCCATTAGCCATGCAAGCATCTTCACAAACCTGGAAAAGCATCCAAATCAAAAATATATCCTAGTAAACGATAAACCTCTAAATTATCACAAGATGAGAAAACTGATAACGCACATTCCTTTGTAAAGATAACTTGCAGCTAAGGGAAGAAGAAGAACAAGACATAGTTTATTTAACCAACGTTAGAAGTTACCTATTGGATCCATACTTATGATAAGTTCTGATAAAAACCAATGTAAAAATCATGTGAGATGAAAATATCAAATCTCCACAGCCATAAACTATACCTCGAGGAACTGCAAGCATGAAATATTAATAAGATAAAGAAAATAAGTCACAAA
The DNA here is from genome assembly GCA_039513925.1 of Platanthera zijinensis. Classification (NCBI taxonomy): domain Eukaryota; kingdom Viridiplantae; phylum Streptophyta; class Magnoliopsida; order Asparagales; family Orchidaceae; genus Platanthera; species Platanthera zijinensis. The sequence goes on from CM077092.1 coordinate 52,635,013, forward strand.
TGCAGATAAAGAATACTTGCAGAACTTCTGATGCTCTTGAAGGGTCAAAATGGTGACATACAATTAATTAAAAGAACTTCAAATATGCTGTTGGGAGGTGGTAGACTGGCAAGCGGTGAGCCCTGCAGGGAAAGGAAAATTTACTCAGTCACTGCAGTTATTAATATCTGTAACTAACAGTTAAACTCCTATCCGCTAAAAAAGTAATGATTTGTGTTTCAAAACTGTATACCTCACGACAGTGGTAGTTAGGCCCAGGGAGTATAGTAGAATAGAATGTAGTGATCCGTAGAATCTGGCAGATCTGGAATAAACAAGCACATTCTCAGAGTAGATTCCACGTTTGAATAGTTCAACCATTGTATACAAGAGATATTCCTGAGTTTTATTTCGAACTTACAACAAGACATGCCAAGACCCTTATCCACAGATGAACCGTGAAAAATCGCTTGCTATGATAAATGAATGGATGAAATGTCCACTAGAAACAAGAAAACATTTACAAAAATGAAAATGGTTATAAGATGTCCAAAAGGATGCTTAGAGCATTTAATATAGCATAGTTAAGGAGATCCTTCCAACCATAATTAATTGTAATATTATAATTCAAAATTACTCCAAGCTTAAGAATTTAGAAGCCCCATATAGAAACTATCAAGCAATGTAAGGTAATTGTTAAAGCCCAAAATTAAAAGCCCACATAGGGGGGCCCATTGTATTTCTCTCTATGTATTTAGTCTCACATATTCAAGTGTACATTCTTCTTCCTCATCTACTCTACATAAAATGGGGAGCTCCCATGTAATAATTCAGATTTTTTGGAATAATAAAAATAATTTATATTTCAAACGTTCACATGGTATCAGAGCAGGGCGTAATTCCTCAATGCTCTTCTTTCGCGTGAATATTCCCGACCTCACGTGAAGGGGGAGTGGCGTGCAAATGACGGACCCAAGAGTAGGCGAATGTAGAATGTGGAATGTGTGGTCGTGGATGCTTGCACCAAATTAGGCGTGCTCTGATTGATGGTTGATGAAGTCAACCACGTCCTAGAGGATTGTGAAGAGGTCTTCATCAAGGGATTTGGAAAGGGGCTTTACTTGGCGTAGAGGAAGCTCGGGTACTTCACCGAAGGCATGGACATGGGTTTGTTTTGCGAGACGACTGCTCTAGGGTTGATATTAAAGGGTGATGTTTGACGTCCTCCCCTTGAATAGAGTGGCCCCATGACACATGTTTTTGTCTTTATGTGTATCTTTGTCGTTGAGCTGTGTTTATTGACCTTGTTTTGATTTTAGTTGTATTCCCCCGCCGAAAGAACCAGCTTCTGCATTCTGCTTCTTGGGAGGAATAAAATTAATCGCCTTTTAGCTTTTACAATAAGCAGTTATCTTGCTTATTAATCTTTTCATGAGAGATGATGATAAGAAAAGAGCGCCAGAGGGAAGCGAGGTCTCGTAGTACCGAGTGGGGGAGAAACCCCTTATGTTAGAAAATATGGAGTCCCTTGGCATTGTGATCCAGGCTGCTTGATCGTGTGTATTCCTTCCTATGTGGAAGATAATACTACAAATTGTTTTTTCAAAGATCAGGACATTACCTTTCATCTCCATTGGTGTTCTTGTGGTCATCAACGAGCCCACCCCAATGACTATCTGAGAATCCTTTTAGCTTGTTTTCTTTTTCGTATAATGTACTGTAATTTTTGTTTCCTTTTACATACCATAGTATGCATTTTGACCGCTTGAACCTAGAACCATGCTTACGATGTTCTATATGTTTGGTCTTGTGTTTATGAGATAAACAATGACATGACCAGATTTTAATGGAGATCTTTACAGACTTTCTCCTTTTATTGTTTTTTACGTTGTTTTTGTTGGCGGCCATTGGAGATTTGGAGTGAACAACGACTTGCAATCCTCCATTCCAATATTTCTTTAATAGATATGTGGAATATTTTTTTTGCAAATAAATATGCTTCATGGTTTCTAATATGCCATGATGGTGGTTACAGATCCTTCCTTTTGTATTGGGATTTTTGGGTAATCCAATGGATATGTATGCGTATCAATAGTTCAATACATCCTACGACAACCTTGTTCTTAAGGAAATAGAAAGGTGATGATAAAGAGAAATTATACTAATTTTGAGTGCGGTCCCAGGGTTCATGCGTGTCTCTGAGCAAGCCCATTTATTTTCTTGACGGTTGTGCCGTCTCGAGGATGATATCGCGCAGTAAGTTCCATGCGAGACGACTGCTCTAGGGTTGATATTAAAGGGTGATGTTTGACGTCCTCCCCTTGAATAGAGTGGCCCCATGACACATGTTTTTGTCTTTATGTGTATCTTTGTCGTTGAGCTGTGTTTATTGACCTTGTTTTGATTTTAGTTGTATTCCCCCGCCGAAAGACCCAGCTTCTGCATTCTGCTTCTTGGGAGGAATAAAATTAATCGCCTTTTAGCTTTTACAATAAGCAGTTATCTTGCTTATTAATCTTTTCATGAGAGATGATGATAAGAAAAGAGCGCCAGAGGGAAGCGAGGTCTCGTAGTGCCGAGTGGGGGAGAAACCCCTTATGTTAGAAAATATGGAGTCCCTTGGCATTGTGATCCAGGCTGCTTGCATTCTTTGATTAGTGGGGAAAAAGAAGTTTCTCTCCGGGTTATAAGGTCCATTGGAGATGCACGAGAGGAAAGAGTTTCCCAAACAGTCGTAAAGGGGCATGCACTTTCCAACCAGGGGTCTTTGAATCCATTGGATAAAAATGTGAGGTACTTAGTTCCCGCACAGTCGTGGATGAGAGCGGGTCCTTTCCGAACGTGGGACACTGGATCCTTTGGAGATACGCGTGAGGACATAGTATCCCGCACAGTCGCACAATTGGAGAGGAGAGGCCCTTTCCAACCAAGGGTCTCTAAACCCATTGAAGATAAACGTGGGGAACGTGATTCCCTCTTGGTTGTAGAGGGAGCTGGCCCTTTACAACCGTAGGATGCTGGGCCCTCTGGATATACGGGAGAGGACCGAGTTTCCCGCACATACGTAGAGGGGAAATCCCTTTCTAACTGGGGGTCTCTGAATCCTTTGAAGATAAATGTGGGGAACGTGGTTCCCACCCGGTCCTAGAGGAGGGCAGACTCTCACTTTGTCTTGCACTTACTCTTTTCACCACCAAGATTTTAATGTGGGGGCGCACGACCTTTTAACTCTCCAAGTATGTTCTTTCCACTTATTCTTAAATGTGAAGATATAATTTCTCATGTGACACTAGAATCAATATAAGGATAATCAACAAGTTGTTTCAAAACAGCTACCTTAAAAGCAACCTGTTTTTCCATCTTCAAGTTCTATCACTGAATTTTTGGTAAAAACTTGTATCCTTCTCTTGAGTTTATTATATTTAATTTGCACATCCAACACCATTAACTTATGTTGTGTTGTCAAACTTTCACCCGATATGACATTACAATCCTTACAAGTTACAAATCATCTATCCATTTTGCGAGTTATAAAATAGTCAATTTGTTACTTATGTGATCTACTCTTAAATGTAATTAAATGTTATTCCCTCTTTATGAAAAACATATTTGTCATAATTAGCTCATGTGCTATGAAAATCTTAGTTATGAAAGACACAAGGCGCATCAAGGCGCAAAGGAGACTTGGAGCCTAGGCTAAAGACCCAAGCGCACCACTGACGAAGCCAAGGTGCAACCACATTCATTTTAAATAATCAACATCAAACATCAGTTCATCCTTTTTATCATATTCTTTATCAATTCTACCAATTAATTATCCATTACTACCATTTTTATCTCTTAAAAATAGAATCAATGTAGTTATTGACATCATATTTAAGTATCAACCCTCAATTATGTTTCACAAACACTAAATCACGCAAAATTTATTGAGTTCTTACATTATTTCTCTCTTTTTATTGAAAAAAATTTACAACAAAAATCACACTCAAACACCTTTATTTTCCAAAGGTGCGCGAAGGTGCAAACCACTGAGCCTGATGAGCCTTGAGCCTAAGGCGCTTTTAAAAACAAGAATGCAAAGTCTAAAATGGATCTCTCTTTTTTCATTTCTTCATATCCAAATCCTTTATGAACATTTGTATCATTTGTATTTTTTCCTTCCTTATATGCCCATTTAAATCTCCTCCCATGAAAATCATCTCTCTTTGTGAGATTTATTTTATCAAATCATCCAAGACTTTCCAAAATTGCACTTTAATAATTTCACCTAATCCTACTTGTGGTGTGTTAGATTATGAAGTAACTTTTGGTTCAGCTCAACAATCTGGTTCAACTCAGCTGCCCGATTCGACTCCTCCATATATACCCAAATGGCAGTCAGCTAGGGTTCAAGGCAAAAAATTGAGGTACGTCGTTCTCCTCCTCCGCTCCTCGGTTATTTTAGATATTACCAAAGTCGTGGTTGAGGAGCTTCCGTCGTCGCCTTCGTCACCTTAGTCAGCCCGTGTCGTGTGTGTCTGCGACTGGTTTTGCTATCGGTCACGTCGCGTGCATCTGCGACTGGTTCTGCTGTCGACTGTGTTGTGTGCGTCTGCGACTGTTTTTGCAGCTTTTGTTGCCTTCATCGCGTACGACTGTCTTCATCTCCTCTTTCAGCTGCTTCCGTCTGTCTTCCGGGTGATTTGATACTACTGCTTCCGGCTGTGTTTCCTGGAGTCGAAGCTTCCGCCTGCCGTCGTAGCCTCTGCCCGCCTAATTGAAGCCTCAATCTGCTGTCGAAGCCATTGATTGTTGCTCGGTTGAAGTTGTTCTCTCCATCTTCCTGTTTCTATTATTTTGGGATTTCACTGCAGTCTTCTCCCCTCTTCCTTCAAAGCTTTAGACAAGTTTCTATAGTGCTCAATTTTTGAGTTTGCACCTGTCTCGTGAAGGGATGTCAAAATAAAACTCTCTGAAACAAGCAACGATTGGTAATGGGTCTAGAGGGATCATAGAGGACTCTATGTATAGTCCTATGCATTTTCCTTCTAGACTCACGAATGAGAAACTAGAAGGTCCTCAAAGCTACAAATTTGGAAGAAGATTGTTCTTGTATGCTTGAAAGGCATGGGAAAAGCTAAACACCTTACCGATCCTCCTCAGCCAGGTGATTCTGGGTACCCCATCTGGGAAATTGAAAAAAATCGTATCTTTGGTCTTCTTTTTAATTCCATGGATCGGAAAGTTAAATGTCATAATTGTTAATTGATCTGCAGTTAAGGATGTGTGAGACCGATTAACTCTTTTGTATTCAAATACCAATAATAAGTCTCGAATATACGATTTGTTGAAGAAGCTGTTCCAATTGAATCAGTAGGAGTGATCTATCCATGAGTTTTATGCTGAGTTCTTATTTGTTGAACTTGATGTTCTGTGGCCAATTCTCACTTCTCCTATTGAAATGATAGCTCAAAGAGAACAACATGGTGTTTTGTGCTTCTTATTTGGCCTTCATCCTAGCTTGGAGTCTATCAAGAATCAAATATTATATGAGAAAATGTCTACATCTATTTCAGAAGTGTACAATCGGCTGAGCAGTGTCACTATTAGATCTCACTCAATAACTCACCAAGATGCTAGTCATAAGTCTGCTTTATTCTCCACATCTAGGAATAGTGGACGTGGTAATCATGGTGGTCGGGTTCCTCATGGTGGGAAAGGAGCTCGTAGCAATAGAAATCAGCGTGTTTGCCATCACTGTAGGATCACTGGACATTTAATGCATAATGTTACAAGTTGCATGGGTATCCCAGAGCCAACAAAGTGGCTAACACATCTTTGTCTTTTCCAGAGAAAAAGATCACTCTCATCCCCCTGAGAAAAGGATGATTGAGATAAGCGATAAGGAATTTCAGAGATATACTAAATTTTAAGTTGAAGGTCAGAACTCTATGGCTACTCATGCTCAGACAGGTACCCACACTGCTTGCATTTATATGTCCCAAGGAAAGTGGATTGTAGATTGTAGATTATGGGGCTTCGGATCACATTATTGGGTCGACAGGTAATCTTAAAACCTTTTCTTCATCATCTCCTGTCAGTTCTATCACTGTGGCTGATGGTTGTTCAACAAGTGTGAAGAAAAGTGGGACCTTCCACCTTTCTACAGATTTAAAATTATCATTTGTTCTTTATGTTTTGAATTCACCTTTCAATTTGATATCTGTAAGTCAAATTACAAAACAATTAAAATGCTCGGTCACATCTTTTCCTGATGGTTGCATTTTTAGTATCTTTTGACAAGGAAGGTTATTGGTAAAGGAAAGATTGAAGGAGGAGTTTACGTGATTGAAACCGCTCCTCCTTTTGTTGCTCACTTTGCCGCTTCTACTTCACCTTATGACATCCACTATCGTCTTGGTCATCCCTGATCTACCACTCTTCATCAACTGTTTCCTAAGTTTAGAGGCATTTCTTTTGAGTGAGTCATGTCAGTATGCTAAGCACCATCGTGTGTCTTATGCTCCTAAAGTCAATAAGCATATGACTTCTCCGTTTTAATTCATTCTGATGTTTGGAGTCCTTCCCCTATTGTATCAAAATTGGGTTTTCGATATTATGTTACTTTCGTTGATGACTATTCTCGTATGACATAGGAGTATCTTATGAAAAATCGCTCTGATGTTTTTCAAATATTTTGTGAATTTTATGCTGAAATTCAAAATCAATTTTCTTTTAGAATTAAGTGCTTACGTGGTGATAATTGTCGTGAATATCTTTCCGGATCAATTTAAGAATTTTCTTTCCTGCAAAGGAATTATTCATCAGACCTCGTGTCCTGACACACCCCAACAAAACGGGGTGGCTGAGCGTAAAAACAGACACCTTTTTGAGGTTGCTCGTGCTCTTTTATTTCGACATCATGTTCCTAAGATTTTTTTGACAGACACGGTTTTAACGGTTTGTTATCTTATCAATCGTCTTACCACCATACAATTCTTAATGGAAGAACTCCCTTCTATGAATTGTTGCCTGTCCATTCTCTATTTCCTATGGTGCCCAAAATTTTTGGGTGTGTCTGTTTTGTACGTGATACGCGACCTAATGTGTCTAAAACTTAATCCGTGATTTCTTCGGTGTATCTTTGTTGGCTATGCTCGACATCGGAAAGGGTATCGTTGTTTCTCTCCTAATCTCGGTCGTTATGTTGTGTCGGCTGACGTCACCTTTCAAGAGTCGATATCTTATGTTCTTAATGAGGTTACTCCACAAAATACAATTGAAACTAAGGGGCCAGAAATGTGGCTTCCTACTGACCTCCCACATACTGCTCCTCAAGAGGCGGCTCCTCCAACTCAATCACCCTCTACCAATACAACTTCCAATGACTCATTGGATCCTCCAGTGGGTACCCCATTGGATTCTTCATCTCATGTGGGTAATATTGGGGAATCACCTAATACTGACTGCCTAGTTGATGATTGTTGAAGGAAGTATGTGTAAAAGCCCAATACAAGGTCCAACTAGAGCCCACATCATCTTTAGGAGTTAGTCTCACATCTTAGATTGGGACTTCTTCTCCTCACTCTTTTCTTATATAAGTGTATAAGTGTACAAATTCATATATAAATGATGAAAGCATTAAATTGAGGAATTAATACAATTATTTTACTTCTCAATTTGTTGTGCATTTTTCTACATGGAATCAAGGCTACCCTATCCTTCATTTTCATTTTCTCTCATTGTGAGATCCTCGTATTTGGGTGGCTAGTTGTTCCTAACCAAAGCCTTCCTCCTCACTCTGCACTCTACGATTCCAGTTGGCTTAACCGCAGCCCTCCTCTACTAGCTCCTTTGCTCCCCCAGACCTCACCCCTTGCCTTTATAGGGATTTTTCCTTCCCGTCGTTGGGCCCCGCTGGTCTGCACATTTCTGCAACCTACTCTCTCTTGTCGCTGGCTATGCGACCTCTCTCTGTGCTCTCTCAGCTCTTCTAGCCGCAACAGTAGTGGATCTCCTGGCTGCCTACCCGCAACCTCTGCCCGCTTGCCGCTCAACTACTCTCTTGTCGCAGATTCTTGCCATCGTCAGTTGCCGCTTCTTGCTACAGATCTTAGTCGCTTCATCTGACTGCTGCATCTACCTGCTGCCCTTCCTTCTGCTACAGATCGCAGTCACCGCCTCTTTGTCGAATTTCAAGTCGTAGTTCAAGGTTTAGTTGTAGTTTGCTTTGTCGCTGCAGCCCTTGCCTCACACTCCTTGCTGTAGTTCAAGTTGCAGATTCAAGGGTTTGTCGCTTTATGCTTTATCGCAGTTCAAGTCGCATATCCTGTTCGCCTGGCCACCTCTCCTTTTGTCGTTGAACCTCTGTTCGCAGCACCTCTTGCCGCTTCCTCTCTTCTCTTGTCGCAGCACCTTCAGTCACTGCTCGCCAGACCGTCGTTGATTGTTGTTCGCCTGGCCGCCGACCGCTGTGTGCCTGCCTCTTCTTGCAGCAGGATCTTGCCACCGCAGCTTCTGCTTGCCTTCCGTTCTTTGTTGGCGTCTACTTTGGTTAGACCGTCTCTTATGGCTGCACATGCGTCTTAATGTGGGGGTCGTACCTCTTCCCGGGCTAGAGGTCAACACAGTTTCACTCTAAACAACATTCAAGCTGACATTGATGCCATGTGCACCCAACTTCAATAACTTCAAGGGATGGTCGACCCTTCTCCTAGCTCTGTTGTGTCTAAGTCAGATGGCGGTATCTCGTGTCTCGCCCATAGTTCATCCTGGATAATGGATTCTGGGGCCTACCGCCACATTACCCCCACAGAAACCATCAAAATACTCGGACTTTGTGTATCCCAAGTTCATTATTGTTTCTACTGGAGACGCAATGCTAGTCTCTAGATCAGCTGATGTCAACCTCACTCCCTCCATCACTCTTCGCTCAGTTCTTCATGTTCTGGGCTCTCCTTTCAATCTCCTCTCTATTAGCCATCTTACTCAAGACCTTAATTACTATGTAACATTCTCTTCCACCCTTTGTGTTGTGCAGGATCGACAGACACAAAATATCATTGGTAAAGGGCAACTGTCGAATGGGCTCTACATCCTGGACCCCTCCCCCCCCACGCTTCTCTCCTCTATTAGCTTTGTCGAGTGGCACCGATCGTCTTGGGCATGCTCCTCTGCACATCCTCCGGAAAGCTCTCCCGGATTTATCCCTCCATGACTTCACCTGCGAGTCCTGTATCTATGAAAAACATCATTCTACGTTTTCACCGCATCATACTCTGAGCGATGCTCCCTTTATTCTTGTACATTCCGATATTTAGGGACCCTACAAAACTGCAAGTGTGTCTGGCTATCATTACTTTGTTACCTTTATAGATGATTACTCTCGAATGACATGATTGTATTTCCTTCATGATCGCTCTGAGCTGACTCATGTATTTTGTGCTTTTATTATTGAAACTCGCAACCAGTTCTCTACTACCATTAAAACTCTCTGAACCGACAATGCTCGTGAATACACAAGTCATGCATTTACAAACTTGGGTACTGAGTTTGGGATCATCTATCAAATCTTGTGTGCTTATACCCTCCAATAAAATGGCGTTACCGAACGCAAAACTCGTCATCTCCTTGAGGTCACCTGTTCCCTTATATTTAAAATGAATTCTCCCAAACTTTATTGGAATTCCGCATTTTCTATGGTCTGCCATCTTATCAACTGCATGTCTTCCTCCATTCTCAACTTTGTGTCTCCCTTCAACCTTCTTTTTTCCACCACACCCCCTTTTCAGTCACCTTTTGTGTCTTCGGCTAATGTGTTATGTTCATAATTTTGACTTATCCACTGACAAGCTTGTTCCACGTGCCACAAAATATATGTTCGTGGGTTACTCACGTACTCAGAAGGGCTATGTATGCTTCTCACCCAAAGATCACAAGTGCTGATGTCACCTTTCATGAAGACCAACTATCATTCTCAACAAACTGATTCTCCAATTCCGTCTCTACTTCTGCGGCTTGCTGTCCCTGTTCCTTCTAACCTTCCACCTCTCCTTTCCACGCCAATCCCACCAAAACCACCTATCCTTCCCACACCAATCCAACCAAAACCACCTTTGATTCGTGTGTATACACGTCGTCCTCACTCATCTCCTACTCAACGAGAGATGCCCTCCACTGATGATATTTTGCAGCCTGCGGATCCGACAACTGTCTCTACCACTCACCCGATGGCGAATTATGTCTCCTTACACTGTCTATCTCCAGAACTCCAAAAATCTGCTCATTCCTTAACCTTTATTACCATCCCTACCTCTGTGCAAGAAGCTCTCCAATATCCGAGGTGGTGAGCGGTCATGGACGACGAAATGTCTGCTTTTTGGACAAACCAAACTTGGGATCTTGTCTCTCTTCCTCATGGACAGACCTGTGTGAGTTGTAAGTGGGTGTTTGTCGTCAAACAGGGCCCGGGTGGGACGGTTCAATGTCTGAAGGCTCGGCTTGTGGTTTTTCTCAACAACAATCTCTAGATTATGATGTAACCTTTTCTCCAGTCGCCAAACTCAACAATGTTCGTGTTTTGAGCTCCCATGTTGCTCATCGACACTGGAAGTTGCATCAATTGGATGTCAAAAATGTTTTTCTCAATGACGATTTGCAGGAGATTTCTACATGCAACAACCCTCCGGGTTTGACAGGGGAGTCTCTTGTCTGTTTAAAGAAATCATTTTATGGTCTCAAACAATTTTCTCGGGTAGGAGATCGTAACGACCCTACATCCAACGTGGCAGTGCCACGGCTCCGCTCAGGCGTCGCTACCGGGCTGCAGCCCAAGCACCCCAACCCTCCAGCCAACCCGGTTGTTTGCCACAGACCTTTGATGACAGGTCAAGGCACCACGGGGTCAGGAGGTCACCCTCCCAGTGTCTGTCGTCGGGCTAACTGGGATGGGTGACCTCCTGGGAATCGTGCGGGCTTTATGGCCTCATCAAAGGGAGGCTGGCCACCAAACCCGCCGGTTGGCAAGCGGTTGGGGTGCTTTGCAGCCCGGTAGCGACGCCTAGAGCGGGTATGCCACGTTTGAGGGTCGTTACAAGTTCAGTCAAACTGTTAGTGTCGTTGGGTTCAGTCGGAGTTCAACCGACTTCTCTTGGTATCGACCAACAGGCACAGTGATTATCTTGGTAAATGTTGATGCTATTTTGATTACGGGAGATGATCTCACAAGAATACACATGATCAAACAACATCTGGCATCTGTGTTTCAGACAAAGGACCTGGAAAATCTTCGATATTTTCTTGATCTCGAGGTGGCTCGGCGATCTGATGGGCTTGTTTTATCTCAATGAAAGTACTACCTTGACTTACTTTATGATGCGGGCTACTCTAGATGCAAGCCTATCGAGACTCTCATGGATATCAATCAAAAGCTATGCGCTCATACCTCTGACTCGTTGCAAAATTGAATTACTTAACCATGGCTCATCCTGATGTCGCTTTCTCTGTTAGTGTGGTTAGTCAATTTATGACAGATCCCAGGATCCCTCATCGGGAAGTTGCATTAAGAATTGTAAAATATCTGAAGAAGGATCCAGGAATGGGAGTTTTGTACCAGAGTCGTGGACACTCACATATAAAAGATTTTTGTGATGCTGATTGGGCTGGTTCTCCCTTTGATAGAAGGTCTACTTCTGGTTATGCTATACTTATAAGGGGTAATCTAATTGCTTGGAGGAGTAAGAAATAAGATGTGGTGGTCAGGACAAGTTATGAAGCCGACTATCGCGTTATAGCAAACACTACTGCTGAAATTATGTGGCTTCATCAATTTTTAAGAGATTAATTATCATGCTGAGAGTCCTTCCAAGTTATGGTGTGATAATCAATCTGTGCTTCGCATCCAAAATAATCCTATTTTTCATGAGAGAACTAAACACATTGAAGTGGATTGTCATTTCATCTAAAATGCAAACTTCGAGAAGGTTATTGAATTCTGATACATTCGCTCAAGTAATGAATTGGCAGACATACTTACAAAATCTGTCACTAGGAAGAGATTGAAGCTTCGTTTGGCGCAGCGTTTGGAGCTCTCCGTTTGGGGCAAACGTCGCCGCATGACAGGTAACCAAATGGCCGGCGGCGGAGTTTGCTCCGTTTGCACCCGCCGCGCCATGGGAAATGGAGGATAGCGGAGGGATTCCAACCACGGCCTTCCCCCTCCGGTTCCAAAAGCGCTCCTTCTCCTCCCGCCGCTTGAGCAAAACTCCAAACCAAACGAAGCCTGAGTTCATTTGTAACAAGCTTGTCATGATTAACATCCATGACCCAACTTGAGGGGGAGTGTTAGATTATGAAGTATCTTTTGGTCCAGCTCAACAATTCAGTTCAACACAACAGCCCGATTCGACTCCTTCATATATACCCAAATGGCGCCTGCTAGGGTCCAAGGTGAAAAATTGAGGTACGTCGTTTTCCTCCTTCTCCCGTTCGGTTATTTTACATGGTGCATAAGCACTAATCATAATAATAGTTTTCTTTCCTGCGACTAATTTCAGAGATAAAAGTCTATCACGTTTTCTACATACCCCTACAACTTCATCGCTCAAAGTAATATCCACAATAATACATATTTCATTGTTTGTTTTTTTGTGCACCATAATTTAAAACCTGAATTTTCTAGATGTTTAGTTTTCTCACTCACTCAGTTAGTCTCTTGCAAACATAAAATATTTATCATTTTTCTAATCATCGTATTGACTACTTATATTGTTTTTCTCGTTAGAGTACTTATATTTCAACTTCTAAACTTAAGTCGATCATAAATCCAACGATCTACTTTCCTAAGACGCTCAATATGTGAGGGCACTTCCATATTTAACATTATACCCAAGTCCTCCTTTAGATGCAACGGTGTTTGAAAATACGCCACATTTGGGCTAGTCTAATTAAAATATTGCAATAATTAATTGATTAAAGCAATGCCTATTAGAAGCACAGTCGTTCACAAAAAATTGAATAGAACACGCAATAATTCATGCACAATTGGGCCAAAAGTATTTTCAGGCGCAGGGAGACTAAGCCTTGTAAATCAGCCAATTTCACAAAAAGAAAACATATGAGGTTGCATCCAATAAAATATAGTCAACATGCATAATAGTAGAACAGAACACCAAAATACGGCTTATGCATGTAGGCAACGACAAAATGTGAAAATGGAAGAGATTTGATGGTTGTTGGGCCCAATTGGGGATGAATGTGGCCGGTGGGGGAACAATGATGGCTTGGGTGGAGCTTGAGGTTGTGGGAAGATGGGTCGAGTGTGGTTGGAGAAGGGTGTGGAGGTTTGTAGGACTGTGGCTGTAAGAGGGGAATCGGGAGGAAATGGCAACGAGTGTTCCTAGGAGAGGGAGGCAGCTTGGGAGTTGGTAAGGAGGGCTATAGCAGACGGAGGGGAAGTCGAATGGTATAGAAAAGGCCCATGGGGTGATGACTGGCGGAGGGATGGGGGAAATCATGACTGCAGAAGACCGGCGAGGGGCAGCGAGATGTCAACAAGTAGGCCTACGAGCGGTGCGGTTTGAGCCCAAACCGAAACCGCACTGCATGGGTGCGGCCTTTGACCAACCAAAACCGCACCGAATCGAAACTGTGTGGTGTGGTTTCGATTCGGTGCGGTTTACGGTCAGTTTTTGTGGTGCGGTTTTGATTATTCAATGTTTTTTTATCACATTCTATCCTCTTCCCATTTATTCTTTGTAAAGGCTAGTTGATGGCACTAGTACTTCTTGTAATACGTTTATTGAAGTTTTATCTTCACTGATATTCCTCTTTAAGTGTGAGTTATTTCTCGTTTGATCTGGTCTGGCTGCCAGTAATAGATTTTAGTCAGGTAATCTTCCTATTTGCTACGAACTTTGATCCTACTCAATTGGAAGTTGGATTTTGTTTTCCCATAAAGAATCATGAGATGCATGAAGTACAATTGACGATGTGTGAAGATTTTGAGCATGTTTTCATTGTTCTTTTGTTGTAATGGCCAAAAGCTACAATTAAGGGCATCATGTTTGATGTGATTGAAAATTTTATTTGTTAACTTTTAACGACCAAAAATTAAAGCTGCCTTTAGTTGCTTCTGAGAAACTTTTTCCCTTCAAAATGAATTTAGAATAGTAGCTTCTTTTAAAAAATTTGCCACTTTCCTATGCTAAGTCCTAAGCTTTCAGTCAAATACTGAAGGCGTCTTTTGCATAGTCTAATAATTCATTTTCTTCGAAAATTTCCATAATATATATTGTATCCATAATTTTAAGACTTTCCTTCGAAGTTATTTTTTCTTTTGTAGTTTATTGTTATGACATGTCGGATAAAACTCATTATATAAGATAGAGATTGGAGACGAAAATAAAAATGCCGCAGATTTACAGAAGACGAGAGAATGAGAATATGACGGGCCGGATCTCACACATACTTCCAGAGTTCCAGGTGCACACCTTAAATTTTATATATTATATTGTGTCGGTTCGGTGCGATTTTCTCGGTTTTATGGAGTTACAAAATGCACCGTACCGACTGGGGGCCGGTTTTGACACACACGAAACCGAACCACACCGCAACTATGCGGTGCGGTTTGAAATGCAATGCGGTGCGGTTTGAAATGCAATGCGGTGCGGTTTGAAATGCAATGCGGTGCGGTTTGAAATGCAATGCGGTGCGGTTTTCGGTTTTTCTGCATAGGCCCATCGACAAGGTTAGTGACTGTTGGGAATATGAGGAGCGAGGTTTTGTGGGCTAGGAAAAGGGCGTCGAGTGGCTAGTAAGGGATGCATCGGGCGGTAAGGAGCATACCCATGACTGTCGGTGGACAAGAGGAATGTGGGATGCGGTTGGAGAAAGAAAAACGGGACTGCGCGATGAAGCAGCGAGTGGAGATAAATGTAAGAAAATTGAAAACCCTAGGAATCACATCAAGGGGGCTCTCGGAGTCACACAGTGAGGAGAAGACCAGTGGATTCTGAAACTGAATCAAAATATTGATCCCCGTAGTAGCATCCTCCACGTGTATAAATAGATAAATAGAACTGGAGCACCCAAATCGAATGCGTCATAGCGTCTGGACCGATCAGATGTCAAATACAACTCAAAAATAATAAATAAACACATGAAACAGACTCAGAACAACCATCTGGACGTATCCGTGGACTCGAATTGTCCAAATGAATAACATATCACTACCTACTGTGGGAATATAAATATGTGGGCCATTGAAGAAAAAGTGCATGTATACCAATACATCCTTCCTACAAAATGACTTTTCCTCAAGATTGATTCATTTGCAACCATCATCACACACAAGGGGTTGAAAATCAATGATGATCCGCATTCATTTTCTGAGGAGTGTGTATAATTCTTTATTGGGACAGTTATGTGTAGGGATATATGGTAGCTTGCAACGGGGTAGCTTGCAACGAAAACATATAGTCAATGACGGTGGAGATCAAGGTAATCTTGACGGGATAAGCATTGAGGTGGTTGTTCAATTTTGGTGGAGGAATGGGTTGGGGAGGGGGGAGATTAGGGATAGGCAAGGGAAGTGGAAGTGATTTTTTAGGTTTTTTCCTAATTGAGGGTCGGCATTAGTAATTTGTATGATGTGGAGGGATGATGGTAGAGCGATGGCAAAAGAGTGATGGAATAATGGAAAACTGATGTAACCCAAAATAAAGATTTTATATTAAAACAATATATTTGAAATCTTTTCAAATTATGAGACACAAATAAAACTTCCACGAATAATATCATGTGATAAGTGACCTAGGAATTGTGAACGCGCACAAATAAGCTAACATTCGTCCGCACTCAACATTACAAAAAATTCATACTCTGACATGTTAATGAAAGGAGAGCAACAATAGAGTTTTTAAATTAACGACAAACAAGAATAATAAAAATTGGGGCAAACCCTCAAAATTCCATTTTCATATAAAGTAAACATAAAGTTTGCTTGCATTTCACCCTTGTGGTGGGACCCTTCCCAAGACCCTCTGTAACATCCGTAAATCTTACGCGATTTTGTTGTAAATTATAGGGTCGAGTCGCGACGGATTTTGACCGAGACAGCGTGTCGTCGAGGTACATTGTTCTATGATTAAATCGCGACCGTTTATTTGAGAGTTGGGTGTGTCGATAGCCGTGTATTAGGTTGTTTTTGGGTGGAGTGAGGTGCCAAAAGCATTTTACCCCCAATTCTCCTCCCGGTTAATAAGTAACCGCATGCCCGATCATTTTTAAAACCCCGCACGCCTCTTTTTATCAGGAGAAAAGCCGCAAGGATTGCACCCGACGGTTTCTCCTCTTCCGCAAGCCGAAGTCGCAGCCGACGACACGCAAACAGTAGCCGCGCGCCTCCGCCGCCCTAGCCGACGCCCGATACTCCTCCAGAAGCCCTTTCTGACCACTCCTCCCTCCTCTGCAGGCGCCAACAAGCCTTCCTTTTCCTTCCTTGGCCTTGGAAGTGCCGGGTCTAACCCTAGCCGGAGAAGTGAGATCCGATTTTTGTTTTCGGTAAGTCCGATTTCTCTTTCTCGTTATTCCTTCGTGGAAATTAGTGTTTTGGAAATTAACCTAGACTAAGTTTTCATTCCCTTGTGTCCAAATTAGGTTTGGAGATTCTAAAGCCTCTGCAGAAGTTGGGTAGGGCGTTTGGAAAGCCTTGGTTTGCCCTCATAAAGGTAATATGCGAAGCTAGCTCGTTGATTTTTGTAACCCTAGTTGTTTTGGAATTTTTCCACCGGAAACCCTTAGGGAAAAATGTTGAAATTAGGGTTTCCCTTTCTTGTAGGACTTTGGTGGGGTCGGGGCAGCATTCTGAAGGTCCCCAGTAGTAGGATTTGCCTTCGGAAGAGAAAATGTCGCCGCGCCGAGTCTACGAGCGCCGTACCACCACTGTAAGGAAACCTAACTTTTGCTAATTAGACATAGAATAAAATATATATATTGTATATGCATGAGTAGATTTATTTCAAGTACAATGTCCATGCATAGAAAGGTGTGGTGATAGGCAAACGGTTACGAAAAACGTGTAGGGTGACACGATTTCCCTAAGACCCAAGTAGTCGGATCATGAACAGAAACATAGAGTACGAAAGCGTTAACCGTGTTCGTAGGTTTGAAATTTGTTCCGAACAAGGGCGTAAATGTCCTTTCAAGTCGACCGCCAGGAAGTCAAGGGTCGCTTAGTAGTACACCAGAAAAGATATCCCTTGCAGAGGAGCGTCAGACCAAAAAGGTCAGCCAGCACACAGAGTTTCTTCCGTGCTAGGTAGAGGCGCACTACCGTTCTCATAAGACACATGGAACCTTATGAGTAGTACAGACTTGGGAATTGAATTCCCTTGAGCCAGTTAGTAGATTCGAGACCGTGTCCGCGTGACACTAGAACAATTGGGTTCGTAAGATGGTCTCGGGTCGTCAGTTTCAGTTGCGCGTTAGGAGCTACTCTGTTTAGAGCCTTCCTAGTAGATGAGCAGGTTAGAAATCATATAGAACTCAAGTATAGACCTGTCGTGAGTCAGTACACTAGTTAATCAACGTCAGGACTTGGGTATAAGAACAAAAAGTTGCGAATGTAGAACTAGTAGTTGTGTTGACCAGGAAGTATAGGAAAGCATGCATAACATATAGCATAAAATGTTTTTGAGTGCACGAGACTATTTTAAAGGCATGCATGCATCCATAAGTAAAACTGTTTTAGTGTCACTAGGAGGAGTTACTTTTCCTTACTTTGACCCTTCGTGGGCACTGTTTTTCAGGTGACCCAGGTGGGAAGCTACGTCTAGGATGAGCATTGGTGACGTCAGTTTGTAGTATTGTTCTTATTCAGTTTACTCTTTTTCAGCATGTACTTGTAGATGAGAATATTGTAACAGATTAATGTTTTTATCTAATTTGTATCAGACTATTTATGGTTAACCAGATTTTCAGTTAATTCAGTTCTATTTCCTGTTTAGTGGCTCTGTGAATTCAGATATCAGGTATGTGGTTACCTTTAGTTTACTTTTTAAACTTCCGCTGTAAGTCTTAAATTGATTAGTATAGATTTTATTACCTGTTGCTACTAGTTTTAATACTGTTTCCTAGTTTTCTTTATATCGCTGACCCGGCCGGACGGCTGATTTATGAAATACTGGGAAGGGGTGTTACACCCTCGCTGCGCGGGGATGCTTTGTGCATTGGACTGCTCTTTTTTTATATATTAAACATAAAGTTATACTATTAGGATACGAGCAATGAGAGTAAGAGGTATACCAAAGAGTCACAATTCACAAATGCATCAATGAAACGAATGTCAGGTTCATCAAATGAGAGGAAAAAGTGTAGTTGTATTCATCCTCTTAGGGGGAAACATAAATATATATATGAGATATACAAATAAGTAGATATAAAAATAACACGTCAATACTCCCCCTTAAGTTGGTGCGTAGAGGTCAAGCAAGCCCAGCTTGCCACATGTAGAGAGAGGTCTGGAAGGCCCAACCGCCTTGGTGAAGGAATCTGCAATCTGCTCTGCGGAGGGAACATAGGACGCTTCAAGAGTCCCTGAACGGATATGTTCCCTGAGAAAGTGAATATCAACCTCAATATGCTTAGTCCGCTCGTGCAGAACTGAGTCAGAGGCAAGCATGAGAGCGGACAGGTTGTCGCACACAAGAGTCGAGGAACCTGAGGGAGGAAAACCAAGCTCGGTCAAGAGAGTACGCATCCAAAGTAGGTCAGTAGCGCCATGGGCCATAGCCCGGTACTCAACCTCAGCAGACGAGCGGGAGACAACACTCTGCTTCTTGCTCTTCCAGGAAATAAGATTGCCACCAAAGAAAGTGCACATCCCCGAAGTAGAACGTCGATCTGTGAGGGAATCAGCATAGTCAGAATCCGTGTAACAAGTGAGGTCAAGGGCCGGAGATGAACGGTAGAAGAGCCCTAGGCCAGGAGATCCCTTCAAGTAGTGGAGGATCCGAAATGCTGCATCTAGGTGAGAAGTCCGGGGAGCATGCATGAACTGACTGACCACACTCACAGCAAAGCTAATGCCAGGGCGAGTGTTGGTCAGGTAGATAAGTCTGCCAACAAGACGCTGATATCTGCCAGGTTCAGGGAGAGGATCGCCAGACTCGGCGTGAAGACGGTGATTTGGATCCATGGGTGTAGACACGGGAGAGCACCCAAGAAGGTCAGTGTCACTTTAGAGGTCGAGTGTATACTTGCGTTGAGACAAAGAGATCCCCTGTTGAGATCTTGCAACCTCAATCCCGAGAAAATACTTCAGAGGCCCCAAATCTTTCACTTCAAATGCCTTCTGAAGAACCCCCTTGATCTGAAGTATCCCCGAGTTATCGTCGCCGGTAAGAATGATATCATCCACATAAACAAGAATAGTGACCCTACGGCCATCCACAGCAGTCCGAACAAAGCACATGTGGTCGACATGACATCTGGTCAACCCACTCTGAAGCACAACAGTACCGAATCGCTCAAACTACGCACGAGGAGACTGCTCAGCCATACAAGGACTTCTGCAAAAGGCAAACATGGCCCAAATACTCCCCCTAAAACTTGTAATCGGGGGGCGGATCCATATAAACTTCCTCAGCAAGATCGTCATTGAGGAAGACATTCTTCACGTCCATCTGATGAAGAGGCCACTCATGGCAGGCAGCGAGAGAGACAAGTAGACGGACAGTAGAAAGCTTGGCCACCGGTGCAAAGGTCAAGTCATAATCCCCGGGAGTCTGAGTGAAGCCCTTCGAGACAAGACGGGCCTTGTAGCGGTCAAGAGAACCATCTGCATTATACTTGACAGTGTAAACCCAACGACAGCCAACAGTGTTCCGACCAGCAGGAAGAGGGACCAAATGCCAGGTGCCCACCTTCTGTAGTGTGGACATCTTATCATCCATGGTCGCCACCCACTCAGAGTGCTGGAACGCCTCAGTCATCGAACTCAGAGCTCTGATCTGGTCGGTAGCAGTCAGGAAAGCCTGGTAATCCTGAGAAAGACGATGGTAGGACACATAGCTAGCCACAGGATTGTCAGAAACACAAGATCGCTTACCCTTGCAAAGTGCAATGGGTAAGTCAGAGGAGAGAAGAGCATCACCTGCCAGAGGATGTGGCACAAGGTCCCGTGAGCAGGGCGTAACCAGTGGATCCCGAAGAATGGGGTGGACATGGGCGGGCCCGCGTGGGCCACGAGTGTATGTATGCAACGAAAGAGAGTCGTGCATCGGAGCAAGGGCAACCGGAGCCGGCTGTGGCGGAGCAGAAGGAGCAACATGGACTGGGGAGGTACCATAGAAAGGGACATCCTCAAAGAACGTAACATCTAGGAAGTGAAAAGTCCTGCGAGAAAAGGGGTCAAAACACTGATAGCCCTTGGAAGAGGAGGAATATCCAAAAATAAGCATCAGATAGCTTTGTCATCAAGCTTTGTCTGATTCGGACGACGGTCCTGGGCAAAACACACACACCCAAACACTCGGAGAGTGACGGGAAACAGAGGGCGGCGGGGAGATAGAAGACTGAGGGGTATCTGACCCGCTAAAGGCTGACAAAGCAGACGGTTGAACAAGAAGGTCCCCGTAAGAAGGGCGGCACTCAAAAACGACTTAGGTACGTGAGATCCACGCAGAAGAGACCGGGTCACATTCAAGAGATGACGATTCTTGCGTTTCGCCACGCCGTTCTGTTCAGGCGTATAGGAACAAGAGAATAGATGAAGGGTTCTTTGGCTAGCAAGGAAAGCAGTGAAAGAGGAAGAGGTATACTCTCCCCCGTTATCGGAGCAAAGGACCCGAATACGAGAGGAAAACTGAGTATTAACCATATTGGTAAACTGGGTATATAAATCAAAGACATCATTTGGCACGCATAAGATAGACCCGACATCAACGAGTAAAATCATTTATAAAAGTAACAAAATACCAAAAACCATCATAAGAAACAACCGGGACAGACCCCAAACATCTGAATGAATAATATCAAACGGTGCAGAACTACGAGAAACAGAAACAGGATAGGAAGTGCGTGTATGTTTGCTAAGCTGACACACATCACACTGAAAAGAGTTCTCAAATGAGACACTCGGAAAAAGAGATGAGACAATCTGGGGACTCGCATGCCCCAGTCTAGCATGCCAAAGAGCAGGTGAAGTAGTAACAGCAACGATGGATGGGGGTGAGTTCCAGGACGAAGGAGGTGGAAGATCCAATTGGTATAGCCCGTCGCGCTCACGGCCGTAACCAAAAGTCCTCCTCGTGATCAGGTCCTGAAAAACACAGCCAGAAGGAAAAAAAAAATATCACCGAGCAGTGCATCGAACGAGTCAATTGGCTAACAGAAAGAAGATTTAAAGAAAGTTTGGGAACATGAAGTACTGAACCCAAGGAGGAGGGAGACAGAGGAACTGTGCCCCGGTGAAGGATGGGGGTTACAGATCCATCGGCAAGACAAACCTGTCGATGGACGCTCGGAGACTCAAGAGAAGAGAACAAGCGTGTCTCACCAGTCATGTGATCAGTGACCCCAGAGTCAATTACCCAGGGAGAAGGAGACCCCTCTTGAGTGACATGAAAGGTCATCGGGGTACTTGACGCAGACGTTGAAGTCGACAAGAACGGCGAGGAGGCAGGAAACGGCTGAGCAGGAAGAGGCTGATGCAGAGCCTGAAACTGAGATTGCAGCTGAAGTGGAGACTGGAGCTGCTGCACTTGAGCCATAAGTTGACTCCAGTCGGCGGAAGGAGCCCCGAAAGAGGCACTGGAATCAGGTTGGCCCCCAAAGTCGGAAGAAGTAACGGCGGCAGCGTGCGTGGCGGGGAACTGCTGGCGTAGGTGAGGAAAGAGCAGCCAGCATCGGGCATTCTCATGACCAGTCCGGAGGTAGTGCTGACACTGAACAGAGGCAAATGGGATGTCGCGGCCACCCCCGCGGCCTTTAGGGGTAGAAGGACGTCCCCTGCGCACAGAAGAAGTACGACCTGAAGCCAGGATCATTTGGTCTGGAAGAGGAACAGAAGCTGGAACGGGCGAAACAGCAGTCAGGCGGGCACGACGCTCATGCTCCTCCACCATGGAATAAGCATCTGAGATATCAGGAAGAGGGTTCATGCTGACAATCTGAACCCTAATCTGCTCAAACTCGGGCCTCAAGCCCATCAGGAACTGATAGGTCTCCCTCTTCTCCTACCGCCGCTCGGCAACAAGCAGATCCTCTAGATGTGGAAAAACACTAAGCGGGTCAAGGTCAGAAAGCTCCTGGAACCTCCCTGAGAGAAAGGTAAAGTACTCGTGCACCGAACGGTCCCCCTGACAAGCAGTAGAAATCTCCTGGAAGACAGGATAAATCCGTGTATCAACGCGTGTGTGACCGTAGGTATGCGTCAAGGCAACCCAAAGAGACGGCACTGAATCGAATCGCATGAACTGCTCGTAAATGCGGGGCTCCGACATAGAGCACTGAAGCCACCCGAGAATCTTGAAATTTTTCGAGCGTCATTGACGGATTGCCTTTTCGTCGGAAGGCTTGGGAACACCATTAGGTTCAAGCCAATCAAGTTTGTCATGTCCGGCAAGATGGACTCGCACCGAGTTGGACCGAGAGATAAATTTTTTTTCATTGAGAATGGCGGTAGTAATGCGCCGAGCAAAGCCATCATTCGAACCAAAGAGGGAGGAATTCATGGGATGGGAGCAAGAGAACGCAGAAAAAAAGATTTCAAGGGAGGATAGCAGGGAAACCCTTAAACAGAAGAAGAAGAACTCATCCCAAAAAAAGGAAGACCGTAGATAACAGAGGTCATGAGAAGAAAAGAAGTGAGGGAAGGGGCGGTAAACACCAAGCAAATCGGCGGCGGAAGAAAAAATCGAAAGAGGGAAGGGTTCGGCTACAGCAGAGACGGTAAGGTGTGGGATCAGCAGGGATCGACAATCAGCAGGTGCGACTATCGCGCGGGAGCGGCGAGGTGCGGGAGCGGCTATCGCGCGGGAGAGGCGAGGTTCTCACATCGACGCGGAAGACAATGCGGGATCGGCTATCGCGCGGGCGGCGAAGACGCACGATGCGGGAAGCTAGGGCTCGGCGGGATCGGCTATTTCTTCTGATACCAAATCAAATGAGAGGAAAAAGTATAGTTGTATTCATCCTCTTAGGGGGAAACATAAATATATATATGAGATATAAAAATAACACGTCAATGAGGTTATCAAGATTCATGTGGGGAAGGCTTGCGAGGTCATGTAACATCAGGAATGGAAAGGAAAGGGGATGGCTGAGACATGGTGAAAACTGCACGGTGGCTGTCAAAACTGTCAAAATCTGGAAACCTTGGATCCAACAGGGAGGCCATCGGTATTGTAGGACGATGGGTAGGAAAGGTCGTCAAAGGATGGGGGAGACTGGATAGGGACCAGAGGCAATAAAGCAAACATAGGCTCGTTGATTACGTAAAGGGTGACAAAAGAGATGTCGCCTGGAGATTTGCGATTGGCGACTGGAGGATCGTGATCGACGAATGGATGTTCGTGATTGGCGACTTGGACCCGATCAGCAGAACACCCTCTGACGAGATCGGAGGTGAGGGGAGGAGGGGGTGAGGGGAGGAGGCGGCGAGGGGAGTAGGCTGCAGTTCACAAGAAGGAAAAAAGTTGTCGGTTGGGTAACTATGAAATAGAGGGGTTTATATTTATCAGGTTTTCCCCAAGCTCTTTATAGCGAATAGAGTTTTAAAATGAGTTTTAATAAAGGTAGTTAATGGAGATAAGAGGGGGAGGATTCTAAGGGTTAGGAGAGTTGAGTTGAAGGGTTTTTCCTTTTGCTATTCTCCAATAATTAAAAATTAAATATTATTTAAAAATTAAATAACTATTTAATTTTTATATCAAAACTAATAGCTTTTTTAATTTTATTTCTTTGCTTGCCCAAATTATCACTAGTCCTAATTTGACGGGCCTTTTCATTCGTGATCGTATTGGTAGGTCACTCCAATAAATTGTGCAAGTGTGCGTGATAAAGCAAATAAATATGTGTGATACATATGTGAATAAAAATAAAATTAAGCTAGAGTTTGTTTGGGGAGAGGGGTTGTGCACTCGCAGACGAGCACAAATGTGAGGTTGCAATCCCATGAAGTAGCACAAGTAATAATCATGCGTAAGTCGCGACACATGGGTGGAACCTTGATGAATTCATCAATGTAAGAAGTAATTGAGCTGATTTGGTGATCGAGGTCACTCATGCGTTATATTCTTGTCAAGTACCATATCGGTGAAGTAGCTCCTCTTTGAGCATCAATCAGGAGAGAGTGGGAAGGCTCTGTAATGTCCAGTGAAGCCAATGGAGAGAGGCGCCTCAATATGAATCGTAACCCGGAGGCCTTTTGAATGTCGGTGTGGCTTGTAAATCAAAAAATATTAGGGGTGAGTGATTCGGCCGAAAGGATTAGCGCCGCAGAATATAAGTATTTCAATGAGGCTGAGGAAAGCTAGGTGGGTGTAGAATGTGAATTGAAAAAACCTTATTTGATCAATGTGGTTATAAGGAAGTTGCTCAGGGAGGGAAAGATGGTGATGGTGATAGTTGGTGGTTAGCATAGTTGGCAACGAACTTTCAGAAGAGGTTTAAGGTCCAAAAGACTTGCTTCCATATGATCCACGTGATTGGAAGGGGTGGTGGTTTGCTCTTACATGCAAGGTGTCATGAACCAAGTAATTATTATATAGCAATTGGCACGAGAAAAGAAAATCAAAGGCGATTGGCTACGGGAGGATTGTCGACGGCGTGCCACATTGATGGTCGGATTTGGAACTTGTTGGTCCTCAAATGGAGCAATAGAAGCCGAAAATAAGAGGATAAGAGGAAGAAGTGGTAGTTACAGATCTTGAAGAAATCGTGGACAGATTGGCGGATTATTGCTCTGTATGCGACGACATTAAGGATGAACCTAAAGGGTTAGGATAGCGACTCCCAAAGGTGATGGACTTCGTATTTGGATTTGAACACAGGAGGTATGAAGCGAAAACCTATCAATTGCTAAGGTCAAGGGCTTCTAGTTGAAGGCTTCGGTGGGAGGCAAGCCAAGTCGAACCAATTGATATAGACTGGATGGGTGATTGCAATAATAAATCAAAGCAATCATAAGAAAAGCCAGCACCTCCTTGAGGGGTGGTATAGACTGGAATGGGTGATTGCAATAATAAATCAAAGCAATCATGAGAAAAGCTAGCACCTCCTTGAGGGGTGGTTCCCTCTAAGAACTTCTCTTCATATGAGAGATACAAAAAATCTATTCAATCCCTTAAAGCATGACTACACTCCTATACATATGGGGGGAACAAGACTCGCAAAAAATTATCATAATGAAGGTACGAAGGAAAAAATACATGAATTAAGTGCATGCACATACGAGTGACCATATGATTCCCTCTCATGTTATACAAAGTCAATGTAAAGTGGAAAGTTCCTTGCCACAAGAACAACAAAGTGAAAAATGATTCTCGGGCTCAAACTTAGAGATGTGGAATCCACCCTTTGTTTCATTTAGTGAGAACCAAAGATTCCGTAAATCAAAATCTATTTTAAAAATGCATAATGCTAAATTAAACACATACCAGAATAAAGGAGAAAAAGATGACAGTGAAAAGTGTCTCGCTGAAGTAACCTCTATCAGCCCCAAGCTCCTGATTATGAAAAAACTCAGAATAGATGAAAATAAAAATTGGAATAAAAACTTTTAACCAATACCTTTTCCGAAAAGCAGAATACTAACCGGAAGGTACATGAAACCGAGATCTTTAAGAATTGGCCCAGGTTCATGCAAATAGTGAACACCTCGAGCAGCTAAAGCATGAATATACTAGAAAAGGCAAAAGCAGATCATAAGTTTTAAACTACTTCGCTAGAAAATGCTGCTTAAATCTCATGAAGCACCGTGTGAGCATGCTTGACAGAAGAAAATTTGTGCATAGAAAGAAAAAAATGAATTTTTTAATTCCCATTTGCATGATAAA
The DNA here is from genome assembly GCA_039513925.1 of Platanthera zijinensis. Lineage (NCBI taxonomy): Eukaryota > Viridiplantae > Streptophyta > Magnoliopsida > Asparagales > Orchidaceae > Platanthera > Platanthera zijinensis. The sequence continues at coordinate 52,661,031 of CM077092.1, forward strand.
AGGCTGGCTAACCATCCATTTCGTAAGCAGAAAAAATATTGAAATTTTTTTGAAGTAGTAAGTTAGCTCATTATAAATATGCAATGAAAACAAAATAGTATTGTTAAGAGAATGTTATTTGGATGTGGCGTGAGAATTACCAGAAATGTTGAAGTACTATAAGATTATTATAGGTACAGTTCTAAATAGACTCTATCTTTCAGCAATAGAGAAGAAAGTGAAGCTAGCAGAGAGAGAAGCCAGAACAAAGGGGTGAACGTGAACCAGAACATTGCATAAGGGTTTAAAGAAAATAAAATCCAGAAAGAGACAGCAATGAACAGCTATACTTCCAGGTCAGGCAGTCAAGGGTTCACTTTCCAGAAGGAACTGCCGGAAAACTATGTTATTTTGACTTCTTATTGACATTGGTGATGTTAATACACAACAAACATAAGGAAGATAAGAGATGCAACTGTATGAGCATAAAACACTGAAGAGTCTATGCGCAAAGAAAACAATCAAAAGGAACATGGCTTATATTTTAGAGGTATGTCAAACATGGAGATAGAGGTATTTATTGAAATCAGTGAAGGAAATTTTTAGAACAAGACCATACTCAAAATATATATATATATATGGAAAAGATATTAGTAAACCCAGAAAGGTGAAAACAACAACACACTAAGCCATTGACAGCAAAAGAAACATAAAAAGGATATTGATGGAGATCGGTCGCGCTATATTTGGTCGATATTTTTGATCGATGTTTTTGGATCATCGAATGGATAATAGGTCGTTAACGCAGTCGGTGCGAATTTCCATGTATTTTTGCACTTCATTGTATTTTCTGAAGATGCGTCCTGAGAGTTAGTAAATGATTTGATCAAGCGATTTGAGTCATTGGATTTATTTACCAAATCCCCCTTACATATAATTCTATCAGATCTTAGGTTAAGCTATCGAGATATTAACATCAAAATAGATGTCGTTCGATCTCTAGAGCGGGTGTCGATACACAGCCGACTTGTCTTGGTGTCGACTCTAGGAATCGCCTAGCCAAAAGCAACCATCGCGGCACCGCCGCCTACTCTCCCTTTCAGAAGTCTCCCTAACCCTTCCCTGCACAGCAGCTTCCTGTCACAACACCTACAACAACAACCTCCCTAGTCCCCTGCCCCACGAATGCCTTCTCTCCCTTTTAGAAGTCTCCCTGACCTTTCCCTACAGCACAGCTTCCTTCCACATCACTTACAACAACAACCTCTCTGGTTCCCTACCTTTAACCGCCTCCCTCTTCTTTAGTCTCCTCCACCTCCTCCAGCGTTAGGGTGACTTGTCGTCTTCTCCATTTGCTCTGACAAGCCTCCCAACCTCTCATTATGCATCCCCGGTCTCCCATTGCACTAAACAATCGTCTCCTCCAGTACCAAATCCGTCCACCTGCCTCCCCTGCTCGGGAAATCCCACGTCTAATCTCATTCACCCCTTATCCTACCTTCCCAGCTTCCTCAATCTCTTACACCAACCTCCCATTCCCCTGCCAGCACAATCCTTCTCATTCCCCAACAGCCTGCCCCCTACTACCCAACCTCCCAACTAGGGGTGAGTCTAAAAACCGTCCGCACTACACAGACCATACCGATTTTTAAACTGTACTGCGTAGTTTTGGTGCGGTGCGGTTTTGAACTTTTACAAACCAAGCGCGATTCAGTGCGGTTTTCGGATCTTGAAAACCGCAAAAACCGCATCGCACCGACTAATCACATTTATATACTTTCATGAACATGTGACATATCACATACATCTAAATAAAAGTATAAATTATAAATTATTAATTAATAATATTAACTAATTATATTAGTGTATATAGTTCCTTTCTTGCTTTAGTTTGTTTATTTTCTATCAATTTTTTGATGAATTTGCTGATTTGTAGGCTTTTGTTAAGTGCAAATAGTATCATAATGGTTGATGTTCTAACCATAATGCATATTCACTAGCATTCTCTTGATATTTAAACATTTGAATGATAAATAAAGCTACAATTATGTGGGTGTTGTGCGTATATAGGACTTAAAACTATTAGACTCATTATATTTACATTGGATGTCATTAGATATGCAACTAAAGCAGTCATATCATGATCGAGAATTGTAGTATCTAAAGATCTATTATTTGCTTGTGATTAATTTTGTAGTATTTGTATTTCAAAAATATATGTATTATACATTTTTTCATGATAATATATGTATTTCACCACACAGTATCTTTTTGGTGTCTATGTATATTGCATGCTAAAAACCGCACCGAAACCCCAACCGCATCGCAAAATACCGCACCAAATCGAAATCGCACCGCGTAATTTCGGTGCGGTGCGGTTTTGCTCGTGCCAAAACCGCGCCCTTGCGGTGCGGTTGCGGTTTGGGCCAAAACTGCACCAAACCGCACCGCGCACACCCCTACTCCCAACCAACATCATCCACTCCCCAACTGCGCATTATATTTCCCCGCAGCAACGTGTTTTGTCATTCACATCTACATCGACCCCAAGCTCGCCTACAACTCCCCACATCTGATTCAGTTAGTGTTTTTTAAAAATTCCATGTCCTAAAATTTGTATGGATGTGCATTTTTCACTCACCTTACTCTTTAATTTGGTGCAACCTCAATCAATTTTGAAATTATTATCTATTTACTAATTTAGAATATTTGTGATCAATCGGCCTTGCTTGCGGGAATCCTAAAGTTACTATTATTTAATTTAATTGTGCGTCAAAACTTATTTGCATGTTTGAATCATGGACGTCACATTAGGCTTATGGTTTAGGATAGTTTTACGTATGTCCTTCGTTGTGCACATGCCTGCATTTACATCTTCATTTGGAAAACTTTATAGATTCATCCTACATCAAATTGGTATCAGAGATTAGTGTTTGGGTTTAGTTCGTGACACACGATAATATAGTCTATAGGTTATCCAATGTTGGTCATAGTGACGTTTGACACAATTTTATTATTGTAGTGACGAGTATTGTTTAGATCACCGTTGTTACGCATCTCCTCTATTTGAGGATCTGAAGCCTGCTTGAGCTCAACCTTTATGTCATTGTTCGATACAAGAGATTTTCAAGCTACTATATATGTCATCTCGTCCTCATTCATCTTTTCGTAAAGATTTTGGTGACCCTCTAAAACGATTCGCTTACACTAGGAACAATTATTACAGCGATCAACAAGAATCTCATAAAGGGTATTATTATGAAGATGAGATCATGTGTAGGTTTGAATTAGATCCACCATCATTTGACAATCAACTGGACTATAAGGCTCTTATGGATTGGTTATTAGGCATTGAGAACTGTTGTATAAGGTATCCAATGAGCGTCGTGTTACATTCGCTAAGATGATGCAATATGGTCAAGCTACGATTTATTGATTTGATTAAAAGATCATGATAGTGCATAATGGTTTTGTTACAAATTCCAATGGACACACACATGAAGTGGGAATTAAGGGAATAGTGCATATCGATATCCTAAAGAAATTGGCTACTTAATCAACCACATACCGTGTTGTATGGGACTCTATCAGTTCCTGGTTGTAACGATTTGACGAGTTAGTTGCAAAAAGTGATATTGAGGAGGACCCGTTATGGTCACCTCCATATTTTGATCTAGACTCTGTACTGAGATACATAATGAGTTTATTATCCGCCACTCAGAATCTATTAAATAGATACTTCACCTCACCGTCAAGTACGAGTATTAACTGAGATATGCAGGGCCGATGTGGGTTGATCTGTATCATGCATGATCCACCATTAGGCATCCTTACCCATACGACGCCATTAGTTCACTTAGGTGTGTTCCGACCGATACGAGAGGCCCGACCACAAACTTGGATCCATCCCATCCTGATATCTAGTCATGTCTCTAAATCACATGCTGAGAGCAATATTGTTGTGACTAATGAGTATGGTCGAGAGCTTGACAAAGAGCAACCCAATGATCCAGGAATGGCATATCTTCTTCCTAGCACCTGCATAGACCTAGTCAATATCTCGACCAAAGACCCACCTTTGAGTATAGGTTTCTTATAGTCTCACGAGTTATGTATCAATTGAGAGTTAAGAGCCTAGTATTGACTGTGCACTAGTTGTCTCACCTACTTATGAGAACATTACTTTCGTCCATGATACTCGTCTGGAGGATGAACTCATTATTGATGAATTCTTTGATAAGTCCCTTAGAAAGTTGATGATGCTAATCTTATGATTATCTTTTGTAGCATCCCTTACCATTGGATGTGTTTATTTTGACTATCTACATTAACTTTATGGCAATTTTCATACATTTTTGTGTGTTCATTGTAGATGACGATAATATTTGAACAATAGAGTGCATCATCAGCATGTAGAGCATTCCTGGAGAGTTTGCCCATGCACATCAATAGGCCACACGGTTGCGTACATGGTCATGTGTCACTTGCAACAGTTGAAAAGAAGATGCATAGTTTTCTTCTGCGTTTGAGCACACAGTAGAAGGATGTAGGAGAAAGATAATTGAGTGAGTTTATTCTTCCACAAGGGGGTATTTATAACATTACAGAGGGGTGCCACGTCATCGATCCGTGTGCACCAATAATTCCAATAATAAAAACGTACAAAAAAGGATACCTAATTACTACTAATATTCTAATTAATAGTAATATTCAACTCTCCCCCTCAAGTTGAGAATATATATTTATCATTCCCAACTTGTCAATATTATTGTTGAAGTTGTCACTGCTTAGCCCTTTAGTGAAGACATCGGCAAGTTGATCAAAAGAGTTTACGAACGGAGTGCAGATATTTCCCTTGTCAAGGTGATCCCTGATGAAGTGTCTATCAACTTCCACATGTTTGGTTCTGTCATGCTGGACTGGATTGTGAGCAATACTGATGGCAGCCTTGTTGTCACAGTAGATGGTAATAGGATTGTCCACTTGAAGACCTATATCTCGAAGAATAGCCTTCAACCAAAGTCCCTCGCAAACACCTTGTGCCATAGCCCTATATTCTGCTTCAGCACTTGATCGTGCAACAACATTCTGCTTCTTGCTTTTCCATGAAACTAGATTACCTCCTACAAAGGTGCAATACCCAGTGGTAGACTTTCTATCATCTTGACTACCAGCCCAATCAGCATCTGTAAATACTTCAACCTTTGGTGATTGGTTGTTTTTGAACAAGATTCCACGACCTGGTGCCTTTTTTAGGTACCGTAACACCCTAAAGGCCGCCTGCTGATGACGAATGGTAGGTGAGTGCATGTACCTGCTTAGAACACCCACAGCATAGGTAATGTCAGGACGAGTATGAGATAAGTATATGAGTCGTCCAACCAAACGTTGATATTTTAAAGCATCAACTTTTTCTCCACTAGTATCTGCATCAATTCTGTGATTAGCCTCAATAGGGGTGTCCGCAGGGGAACACCCAAGCATCCCAGTTTCTTCTAGAAGATCCAAAGTATACTTTCTTTGGGAGATGAAGATCCCTTGTTCAGATCTTGCAACTTCAATTCCCAAGAAATACCTCAGCTTTCCAAGATCTTTAACTTCAAATTCTCTGCTTAGTTGCTCTTTTAGGTGAATGATCTCCTCCAAGTAATCCCCAGTGATGATGATATCATCCACATATACAATAAGGATAGCGATTAGATTACCCTTCCTTTTGACGAAGAGAGTGTGATCAGCTTGGCTTTGAATGTATCCAAGTTTAAGCATGAACGTGTAGAACCGTCTGAACCATGCTCTCGGAGACTGTTTTAAGCCGTACAAGGCTTTTAGGACACGGCATACCTTTTTCTCGGGCCCTTTGATAACAAGGCCAGGAGGAGTGTCCATGTAAACTTCCTCTTCCAGATCACCATTCAAAAAGGCGTTCTTGATGTCGAACTGGAGAAGATCCCATCCTCGATTCACAGCACAAGAGAAAAGAATACGGATTGTGTTCATCTTCGCAACAGGAGCAAAGGTATCTTGGTAGTCAATACCCTGAGCCTGGGTATAGCCCTGAGCCACTAAACGAGCTTTGTACCGCTCCACTATACCATCCTGGTTTTGTTTGACTGTGAAGACCCAGCGGGATCCAACGGTTCGCTTCCCAGGGGGAAAATCAACCAGTTGCCATGTGTTGTTTTTGTGCAAGGCACGCAATTCCTCTTCCATTGCCTGTTTCCATTCAGGCACCTGAATAGCCTCCTGCCATGTCTTAGGAATCATAATAGATGAAAGAGATGAGATAAAAGCTTTATGGGCTGGAGAGAGGTGAGAATAACTGATGTAGTTGGCAATAGGATATTTGGTGCTACCTTGTTTACCAAACAGCTGGGCAAGAGGAATATGAAGGTCATCCTCGGAATCTGGTGAGGAGGCAGTCACCGGCACTGGAGAAACATCCACGGACTGTCCTTGCTCGTCAGTTTTGGGGCGGCGAGAGTAAGTGTATAATATAGGTGGAGCGGAGGTGGAAACAATAGGAAGAGAAGAGTCGATGGGAGCAGCGGCAGAGGAAGGAGAAGAGGTGACAACAATAGGAGAAGAGGTGACAACAATAGGAAGGGGAGACTCGATGGTCTCGTCATCGGTAGAGATCTCCCCCTGACGAGGGCCAAAGTAGGACTCCCCCTCGCGAAAGGTAACATCCACGGTGCAATAATATCGATGAGTCGGAGGATGATAACACCGATACCCTTTGGTAGTAGGGGAGTATCCAACGAAAACACACCGGAGGGAACGTGCATCCAGCTTATCGCGATGCGGAGTATGAACATGGACAAAACAAACGGAGCCAAAAATGCGTGGGGGAAGATGAGAAGTGTGAACCACGTGGTTTTGGGCAAGACGAGATAGAGGCGTATCAAAGGAGAGGGCGCGAGACGGAAGCCGATTAATGAGATGCGCGGCGGTGAGAACGGCATCACCCCAGTAGGATTTGGGAAGGTGCATTGCAAGGAGTAAACACCGAGCCACCTCCAGCAAGTGGCGATTCTTTCGCTCGGCCACCCCATTTTGGGTTGAAGTATGAACACACGTGGTTTGATGCAGGATGCCATGATTGGCAAGATAGGCGCCGAACTTACCCCGGTCATCATACTCCCCACCATTATCACTACGAAGCACACGAATAGTCCCTCCAAATTGTTGGGAGACCATTTTATGAAAATTTTGAAAACAGGGAAAAACATCACTTTTTTGTTTCAGCAAATATAACCACGTAGTGCGGGAGTGACAATCAATAAACGTAACAAACCATTTATAACCAGATAAGGATGTTACCCTGGAGGGTCCCCAAACATCAGAATGAATAACATCAAAAGGTTGTAAACTAGGAACAGAAAGATGATGTGTTTTTTGACGAACATGCTTAGACAGCTCACAAGCATCACAAGAAAAAGAGCGAAGTACATGAGTAAAGGCAGGAAATAGTTTAGTAAGATATAAAGGGGAGGGATGACCCAAGCGTTGATGCCAGCGTCGGACATCGTGGAGAGTGGGAGCTTTGGTGGAAGATAGAGCACTGGGAGAAGCGTGGTTGAGCAAGTATAGTCCGCCAACATTTCTACCACTGCCAAGCGTCCGCCTCGTAGCCAGATCCTGAAAAACACAAACATCAGGGAAAAAAAGTTACAGAGCAGTTTAAGGAAGTAGTCAAGTGACTAATAGAAAGCAAATTTCGAGGAAAAGACGGGACATGTAACACTGAGGAAAGTGATAGGTCAGGAGAACAAGATACAGTCCCTTTACCAGCAATGGCGGAGAGAGAGCCATTAGCAGCAATAACCTTATCACGACCAGAAAGAGGAGTATATGAGGTAAAACCTGAGGCAGAGCCAGTCATGTGGTCTGTCGCACCGGAGTCGATAATCCACTCAGAGGGGGTGGAAGACACAGCATGAGCACTAGTCAGACCAGAAGTGGCAACGGCAGCATGAGAGGCAACGGGAGTAGACTCTGTGTGGGAGCGTAGCATACGACGGAAGGCCTCTAACTCGGCCACAGATAAACCGCCAGCGGGTTCCTCCAGAACCTCAGTAGAGTGCGCAGAAGACTGAAAACGGTCACCAGAAAAACGACCACCACCACGATGTCCACCCCTACCACGAGTACCAGAACCACGACCGGCTGGTGCAAGGTGTGGATGTAGTCGAAAACAGGAGTCTTTGATGTGACCTTTCTTCCCACAGTGACTGCAAACAGGAGGGGGGCCTCGAGAAATCCCGGCTAGCGCAGAGTGATCAGTAGTAGGGCCAAGAGTGCGTCGACGGTTCTCATCGCTGAGGAGCATGCCGAAGGCTTCTCGAAGAGACGGAAGAGGCTCACGGTGAAGGACATGCAGACGAACAGCGTCAAACTCCATGTTGAGCCCCATCAGAAACACATGAATGCGGAAGCGATCTTTATCTCTCTGTAGGGCTATGGCATCAGCCGTACAAGCAGCAGTAAAGGTGTTGAAGAAGTCGAGTTCCTGATAAAGGCGCTCAAACTCAGAGTAATAGGCGGCAACGGTCATGGTGCCTTGCTTGAGCTCGAGGACACGGCGAGTGAGTTCATATATTTGCATCGAACTGCCCGCCTGGGAGTAGGTGTCACGGGCGCGAGACCAGATGTCGTAGGCAGAATCCAAAAGCATATAGCTGCGGTACACCTGAGGGGACATGGAGTGAAGTAACCACGAGACTACCAGGGAGTTGTCCGCATCCCATTTTTTCCAAGAGGGATCGGCACGTGGGGGCTCCATTGTGGTACCATCAATAAGACCATACAACTGGTGACTGCGAATAGCATGTTGGGCAGCCCGGGACCATTCCAGGTAGTTCGTGCCATCTAAGGCAACGGTAGTGATCTTCAATGAGCCAGACGATCCATGACTCCGGGGAGGATCGACGGTCAAACTGGTATGTCCGCTGGACAGAGGAGGTGATATACCGGGAAGAGTACCGGACTGAGAAGCCGAGGAGACGGCTGATTGATCTTCCATTAAAAAAAAAAATTATGTCGACAGAGAACACCTTCGACGAGTGTCCCTTAGATCATAACGCCGGACGGGACACAAGAGGATGCGAGCATGGCGTCTCCGGTTTCCCCCATGTAGAAAACGGTCGGAGACACGAGGGAAGGAGGCGGCAACATAGGGATCCAGCCGCTCAAGCCAGCGCTAGAAGCCGGCTGGATCCCGGCAGAGGAAGCAACCGCGGAGCCGGCGGGAAGAGGCCGACGGAGGCCTGAGGGAGAAGGCGGCGGGACAGGCGGAGTCGGCGGGCTGGCGGGATCGGCGAATCGCTACTCCAGCGAGGCCTGCGGGTCGCTACTCCAGCGGGGCCAGCGGGCCGGCGGCGGAACGGCGAGATCGGCCGGTATCCAGCGGGATAGTGCCGGAAGGGGGCGAGCGGTGCGTGCGGGCCGTCGTGCGTGAAGGCGAGTACGGGATGAGCGGGGCGTGCGGGAATGAGAAATTAGGGCGATGGATTTGCTCTGATACCAAGTAGAAGGATGTAGGAGAAAGATAATTGAGTGAGTTTATTCTTCCACAAGGGGGTATTTATAACATTACAGAGGGGTGCCACGTCATCGATCCGTGTGCACCAATAATTCCAATAATAAAAACGTACAAAAAAGGATACCTAATTACTACTAATATTCTAATTAATAGTAATATTCAACTCACACCGCTATACATGGTTGTGTGCCTTGTCGTGAAGGCCTCGAGTGGATTGCATTACTATGAAACGCTCCGGGATGAGAAAGAGGGTATGAGATTTTGACAACTGAAGACATCAGAAACTTAAGAAAGGCAAGGAACCACCAGACAAGATCATCTTCAAAGTGAATTCAGGTGGAGAGAAGATTTATAATGGATTCACTTTCTCATATCATAAACCTTCATTTTTTATGGATAAGAACTCATTTTATCTATCTCATGACTCTTGGAATTCTTCAATGATTTATTTATGTGTTGTTATTTGCATGAATCAGTATTTCTAGTATATTGTTTCTTGTGTGATTCATGTTATTGTAATTGAGGGATCCGTGATGTGAATAGATTTAGTAGAATTAGGAGGAAAATAATACTTGCTTGCCTATTATTCATCCTGTGAAAAAAGAGCGAAAAACGACAAAGAGGTAAATAAACCGCAAATTTTATTGCTCCAAAAAAATAAATATTACATAGGTATGCCCCATTATTTATAGAAATTGGAGGAGATGAGAGAATACAACAATCGATGTGAGACTAAATACAAGTCGGGCGGCCTAAGCGGACCGCCCATTATACAAAGAATAACAGAACACCAAGCGGCAACTAAGGAAAGTCGCCAAACTGCCAGGGAAGACCGCTGGAACAGGCCGCCAGACCGCAACTGCGGGAGCCACCAAACCGCAGTTGCGGCTATCCATCAGACCGCAGCTGCAGCAAGCTATCAGACTGCAACCGCGGGTTGCGACCAGACCGTTGTTGCGGTTAACCATCTATCTACTGTTGTGGCTTCACCCAGACCGTTGCGGCTTCATCTAGACCGTTGCGGCTTCACCCAGACCGCTGCTACGGCTGATCAACATTCAACTGCTGCGACTTCATCAAGACCACTATGGCTTCATTCAGACCACTGCGGCTTCATCCAGACCGCTGCTACAGCTAATCATCATTCAGCTCCTGCGGCTAACCAACAGACCGCAGAACAAAACTACAATAACAAAGAGGTAACAAACCGCTGAGCCAAACCGCTAGACCGGGGAGACAAGCTGACCGCGGCGGCTAGACATCAAACCGCCCGGTCTCTACAAGCTTCAACACTCCCCCTCAAGCTGGAGCATATATATCCACCATGCATAGTTTGCTACAAACTTCCCCAAAAAGAGTAACAGGTTTGGTGAAGAAATCAGTTAGTTCTCTCGTTGAGGTGACAAACAGTGTGCAGATCTGATTCTTCAAAATCTCATCTCTGATGAAGTGACAATCCACTTCGATATGCTTTGTTCTCTCATGAAAGATTGAATTTCTCGAAATATATATAGCTGTCTTATTGTCACAGAACATAGGTAGGGGATGATCATAAAACTCTCCCAGATCAAGCAAGAGTGTCTGTAGCCACTTCAACTCGCAAGCAGTCTGAGTCATACTTCTATATTCAGCTTCTGCACTTGACCTTGCAACTACAGCCCTATTTTTTGTTCTTCCAGCTTACTAGGTTACCTACAATAAAGTGCAGAAACCAGATGTAGATTTTTTATCTTCCTTATCATTTGCATAGCTAGCATCAGAATAAGCCTCAACCTTCAAGTGTCCCCTTTTCTGGAATAATAGCCTTTTTCCTGGTGCACCTTTTACATACTCTAAAATCTTTAGAGCTGACCGCATATGACATTCTCTGGGGGCCTGCATAAACTGACTCACTTTCCCTACTGCATAACAAATATTTGGTCTTGTGACTGTCAGATAAATGAGTTTACTCACAACACGCTTGTATCTGGTAACATCTTGAAGAACAGGAGAATTCTCATTCCAGCATTTGTCATCTCCAACAGCCATAGGAGTCCGAGCGGGTTTAGCCCCAAGAAGACCTGTCTCTTCCAAGAGATCTAAGGCATACTTCCGCTGTGAAAAAACAACAGAACCAGACTTCCTAAATATCTCAATTCCAAGAAAGTACTTAGGAGATCTCATATCCTTGGTAACAAAATGCTGAAGCAGATGCTTCTTTATCATGTCAATATTGTTTGTACCATCCCCTGTAAGAAGAATGTCATTCACATAAACCGCAAAAATAACAAGACCAACCGAGATTTTGCAGATGAACACAGAATGATCTGCAGCACTCCGAGCAAACCCAATCACAGAAATAACTTCGTTAAACCTATCAAACCATACCCTGGGACTTTGCTTAAGACCATAAATTGTCTTTCGCAGTTTACAGACCTGAGACTCCCCCTGAGCAACATACCGAGGAGGTTGCTCCATATAGACTGTTTCTTGCAAATTCTCATAAAGAAAGGCATTCTTCACATCGAACTGAGACATTTCTCAGTCCTTATTGACAGTCACCGAAAAGAGCACGGATTGTAGTAATCCGAGCAACAGGAGAGAAAGTATCAAAGAAATCCACACCGTAGGTTTGCGTAAACCTTTTGGCAACAAGTCGGGCTTTGTAACAATCAATAGTACCATCAAGAAGAAATTTGATGACAAAGACCCAACGACAGCCAACCACATCAGCTCCTGGAGGGGTTGGAACAAGAGTCCAAGTACCCCGTTCAGTGAGAGTGTTCATCTCTTCATCCATAGCAGCTTTCCAATGAGGAATAATAAGAGCATCTTTATAAGAAGCTAGAACAATATTTGTCGATAAAGCAAGAGCAAAGCTTTGAGACGAAGGAGACAACCGCGCATAAGAAACCACATCATGAAGAGGATGTTGAGTGCATGACCGAACACCTTTCCGAAAAGCAATCGGAAGATCAAGGTCTGTCCGGTCTACAGTATCAGTATCATCCGAAGAAGGGATTGCTGGCCCAAGAGCTGGTGGCAGCAACTCAGGAGAAGAATCAGAGACAGTAGGAGAATCAGAAATAGAAGGAGAAGGAATAGATGTAGGCTCTGGAAGAGGTGCCGACACCAAAGGAGAAGAAGCAGAATCATTAGAAGAAGGGAGAATAGAGGGAGAAGAAAAACACGGAACATCTTCAAAGAAAGTAACATCTGCTGAAACATATTGTTTTCGGAGTACAGGATCAAAACAGCGATACCCTTTTTGTGTCGAGCAATAACCCAGAAAAATACACTTAACAGAACGAGGAGAAAGTTTGTCACGACCAGAAGAAGGTGAGTGAACAAACGTTGTGCATCCAAAGACACGAGGAGATAAAGGAAACGGAGTCCTATCGGGATACAAGATAGAAATTGGAGTCTTGCCACCGAGAACCGAAGACGGAACTCGATTAATGAGAAAACAAGAGAGAAGAACAGCATGACTCCAATAAGACCGGGGAACATGCATATGAGTGAGAAGGCTACGAGCTACATCCAGAAGATGGCGATTTTTACGTTCAACAATGTCATTCTATTGAGAAGTGTAAGGACAAGTTGTTTGAAGGATAATGCCTTGATTCAAACAAAATGACGTGAACTGATGACTAAGATACTTCTTAGCATTATCAGTGCGAAGAATTTTAGCGGGAGTATCAAATTGTGTACGAATCTCATTATAGAACGCAGAGAAAATAGAAAATATTTCAGAGCGGTCATGTAACAAGTACAACCACGTACACCGAGAGAAATCATCAATAAAGGTAATAAAATACATGCTACCTCGCCCAATAGTCGGAAGGGAGAACAGGACCCCAAATATCTGAATGAACAAGATCAAAAGGACGAGAAGAACTGGGTCCATTTATTGCTCCAAAAAGATAAAGATTACATAGGTATGCCCCCTTATTTATAGAAATTGGGGGAGATGAGAGAATACAACAATCGATGTGGGACTAAATACAAGTCGGGCGGCCTAAGCGGACCGCCCACTATACAAAGAATAACAGAACACCAAGCGGCAACTAAGGAAAGTCGACAAACCGCCTAGGGAAGACCGCTGGAACAGGCTGCCAGACCGCAACTGCGGGAGCCACCAGACCGCAGTTGCGGCTATCCATCAGACCGCAATTGCAGCAAGCTATCAGACTGCAACGGCGGGTTGCCACCAGACCGTTGTTACGGTTAACCATCTATCTGCTGTTGCGCCTTCACCCAGACCGATGTGGCTTCATCTAAACCACTGCGGCTTCACCCAGACTGTTGCTACGACTAATCAACATCCAGCTGATGCGGCTTCATACAGACCACTGCGGCTTCATCCAGACCACTGCGGCTTCATCCAGACCACTGCGGCTTCATCCAGACCACTGCGGCTTCATCCAGACCGCTGCTACAGCTAATCATCATTCAGCTGCTGCGGCTAACCAACAGACCGCAGAACCAGACTTCCATAACAAGGAGATAACAGACCGCTGAGCCAAACCACTAGACCGGGGAGACAAGGTGACCGCAGCAGCTAGACATCAAACGGCCCGATCTCTAGAAGCTTCAACACATCCATAGAGGGCTATTTATAATATTACAATGGGCCCATAGGCATCGGCGTGGGACTAAAATCCGCTTATGCATATAACGGTGCGTATTAATAACAATAACATAGGAAAAATACTCGACTTGTAATAAATCTCAACTCTCCCCCTCAAGTCAAGATGGAAGATGTCATTAATGAACGCATCAATGAACACATCTTCCAGTTGATCTTTAGAGTGCACGAATGGTGTGACTACATTCTTCTTTTCCAAGTGATCTTTGATAAAATGATGATCCACCTAATCGTGTTTTGTCCTGTCATGTTGAACTGGATTGTGAGCTATGTTGATTGCTGCTTCGTTGTCGCAATACAAGGAGAAAGGAGACGTCGCGAGAAACCTCAAGTCATGTAGAACGATACGTAACCATAGACCCTCACACATGCCTTATGACATAGCACGGAATTCTGCCTCAGCGCTAGATCTGGCCACTACATTTTGCTTCTTATTATGTCATGCCACCAGGTTTCCTCCCACAAAGAAACAATAGCCTGTTGTAGATTTCTGATCATCCCAACATCCTGCCCAATCAACATCAGTGAACACTTCAATCCTCAAATGATCGTTCTTGGAGAACAGAAGACCGCGTCCAGGGGCTTTCTTCAAATACCGTAACACACGGTATGCTTCCTCTTGATATCTGATCCTGGGAGCATGCATATATCTATTCAGAATGTCAACTGCATAAGTAATATCAGAACAAATATGAGATAAATATATTAGTTTTTCAACTAATCTCTGGTAGTAAGTGACATATGCATGGTCACTGTCACCATTTTCACAGATTCCATGATTTTCGTCCATTGGGGTGTTTGCAGAAACACAGCCAAGCATCCGGATCTCCTGCAACAGATCTAGAACATACTTCCGCGGAGATATAAAGATACCCTGATCCGATCGAGCCACCTCAATACCCAGAAAGTATCGTAATCCTCCCAAGTCTTTCACCTCAAACTCGGTAGATAAGAGAGACTTGAGATTCGCAATCTCCTTCACATCGTTACTAGTGATCACAATGTCATCCACATAGACAATAAGGACCATAATACCCTTTGATCACGTTTTCGAATAAATATAGCGCGATCAGATTGCGCATGTTTGTAACCAATTTTGAGCATGGCCGTTAGGAATCGGCCAAACCATGTTCTGGGAGACTATTTCAAGCCATATAAGAACCTTCTTAGCAAACAGACAAGAACTTCAGCTCCCTTTCCTACGAACCCGGGTGGGAACTTCATGTACACCTCTTCATCAAGCTCATCATGGAGAAACACATTCTTCACATCCAGTTGGTGAAGATCCCAGTCCATGCAAGTCGCGCATGACAATAATACTCGAATAGAGTCCATCTTAGCCACAGGAGGGCAGGTCTCCTGGTAGTCAACTCCTTGAGTCTGAGTGTACCCTTGGGCAACCAACCGTGCCTTGTACCGCTCGACGTTCCCTTCTAGATTTTGTTTGACCGAAAACACTCATGTCGAGCCAATAACTTTCTTGTCAGGAGGAAGGGAAAAGACATCCAAGGTATGATTCTTG
Organism: Platanthera zijinensis; assembly: GCA_039513925.1. Classification (NCBI taxonomy): domain Eukaryota; kingdom Viridiplantae; phylum Streptophyta; class Magnoliopsida; order Asparagales; family Orchidaceae; genus Platanthera; species Platanthera zijinensis. The sequence goes on from CM077092.1 coordinate 52,676,700, forward strand.
CCCAAGACTGGCATCTCCTCTTTCATAGCCTAAGTCCAGGCCGGGATACCCAAAGTTTTCTGCCATGTCTTAGGAATAACAACCGAAGAGAGGGAAGCAACAAAGGCTTGATGGGCCGACGTAAGATAGTGGTAAGCCACATGATTAAAAAATAGGGTGTTTAGTACATGCAGCCTTACCTTTCAACAGAGCAAGCGGAATATGCAAATCCGCATTATCAGAATCTGAGGCAGAAGCGGACACTGGTAGAGGCGGAACCTTAGTAGCTTGTATAACGAAGGAGCGTCGGACGATACACGTGAGGAAAAAGGGAGATCGGAGTATCGGGCCGAGAAACGGGGATAGGAAGACCCAGTTCCCGAGAAGGAGTAATTTGTGGTGGCAGAAGAGGAAGAACAGAAAGAGGAATATATGTAGCACTACTACTCTCCCCCTGACGAAGAGAGTGAGTCGATGAAAAAAATAGGATTCCTCTTCACGAAAAGTAACATCCATGGTGCAAAACATACGCCCAGATGGGGGGTGATAACACAAATACCCTTTCGTCGTGGAAGAGTAACCAAGGAACACGCACCGATGAGCCCGATGGTCCAGTTTGTCACAGTGGGCCAAGTGAATATGTACAAAATATACACATCAAAAGATCTGAGGAGGCAGGTGGGAAGTATGAACCACAGTCATGGTAGACAGGCGATCTAGAGGAGTAGTATAGCCAAGAACGTGTGAGGGAAGCCTATTAATAAGGTGAGTAGCGGTAAGAACATCACCCCAATACGATTTAGGAAGGTGCATAGCAGTCAGAAGACAGTGGGCTACATCCAACAGGTGCCGGTGCCAGTTTTTTCGTTCGGCAACCCCATTTTGAGTAGAGGTGTGGAGACACATGGTCTGGTGGATAATACCATGATTGGTGAGGTAGGAGCCAAAAACTCCCCGATCGTCATATTCCCCCCATTATCTGTGCAGGACACGGAATAAAGCCCTTAAATTGGGTTTGAACCATTTTATGAAAAATTTGAAAACAAGAAAAGACTTCACTCTTCTTTTTTAACAAATATACCAAAGTTGTGCGGGAATAACAATCAATAAAGGTGACAAACCAACGAAAACCAAACATAGATATAACGGGGACAAACAACAAACATCAGAATGAACAACATCAAATGGGGTAGTACTAGGAGAAGATAAATGTGAAGAACTATGACTCACACGTTTAGACGAATCACAGACATCTCAGACAAAAGTTCGTAAAAAATGGTAAAAAAAACAGGAAACAACTTCTGAAGGTAGATAAGGGATGGATGTCCAAGTCGTAGGTGTCGTTGGCTAACATCATCAGATGTAACAGTAGAGCAGGAGAGAGCCTAAGAAGATGAGGACTGGAGATCCAGATAATACAGACCATTATGGTCCTACCACTGCCAATGTTCCATTTCGTACCCAGTTCCTAAGAAACACATGAATCAGGAAAAAAGTCACAGAGCAATTAAGGGATCGAGTAATATCACTGATGGAAAACAAATTTCGAGAAAAGGAGGGAACATGAAGTACAAATGACAAAAATAGAAAGAGAGCATGAAATATGGTCTTTGTCAGCAATGGGAGTCAACAAGTCATTAGTAGAAATAACTTTGTCCTTACCAGACAAAGGAGTGTAAGAGAGAAAATCTGAAGAGTAGCCGGTCATGTCGTGTACATGGCACCAGAATCAATCACCCACTCAGAAGAGGCAGTGGTTGCATGGGCACTTGGCATAACAATAAAGGCAATGGAAGCAGAGGCACCCGGAGGCTGATCAGGCTGAAAGTGGAGCAATCGACGAAAAGCATCCAATTCAAGTGCAGTAAGCTGCCCGGGAACAAGTACTGGAGCACTCATCGTAGACGTCTGTAGAGAACGTAGCATCATGGGGTCTGGAGACACTCTGTCGATGCCCCTCCCCCCGTCCCGGCCACCGTCCCAGCCCCTGTCCACGACCACGACCACGAGGGGCAAGATGTGGGTGGAGCTTGTAACACAACTCCCGAGTGTGACCTTTGCGACCACAATAATCACAAGTAGGGGCAGACATGCTAGGGCTGAGAGCGTGACCATAGCCAATGCTAGTCAGAGCAGAGCGCTCAGGATGAGTACTAACACTAAGAGACTTTCGACGGTCTTCATCACCAAGGACCATGCTGAAGGCTTCCGAAAGGGACGAGAGAGGAGAGCGATGAAGTATATGTGTTTGCACCATGTCAAACTCCATGTTCAGTCCCATCAAGAAGACATGGAGACGAAAACGATCATCCGTTGTTTTAACTAAACAACGTCTGCAGTGCATGCTGGAGTGAAATGCGAGAAATAATCCAACTCCTGATATAGACACTCGAACTCTCAAAAAAGGACGATACTGTCATAGAGCCTTGTCGCAGTTCCAAAACGCGGCGAGTAAGTTTATAAACCTGTGAAGAACTGTCAATCTGAGAATATGTCTCACGGGCACGGGTCCAGATTTCAAAGGCAGAGTCCATCAGCATGTAACTCCGGTAAACCTTCGGAGACATGGAGTAAAGAAGCCACGAAACAACCAGTAAGTTTTCTGAGTCCCATTTCTTCCAGGAGAGATCAGTTTTTTGGGGGCTCCTTAACAGTTTCATCAATATAGTCAAACATTTGATGGCTACGAATGACATGTTGCGCCGCCCGTCATCCCCGAGGCACGAACAGCAGGAGTCGGTGCCGACAATCCGGAGTGGGAGAGGAGGAAGAATAGGAAGAGGAATAGGAGAGCGAATGCGAGCGGTGCGGAACGAGGCGAGCAGCGTCGAAACTAAGCAGAGACGGAAAAAATAGGGCTAGGATCTAATACCATGTAGAATTAGGAGGAAAATAATACTTGATTACCTATTATTCATCCATAGAGGGCTATTTATAATATTACAATGGACCCATGGGCATAAACGCATGGTGTGGGACTAAAACCTGCTTATGCATATAACGGTGCGTGCTAATAACAATAACATGGGAAAATACTCAACTTGTAATATCTCTCAACTGATTTTGCATGCAATCCTACAATTAGGAGGACAAAAAAAATTTCATGTTAAAGTCAAATTCAATATATGAGTTTAAAAAACGTTAAAGTTTAAGGGTTTCAATTCGAAAGAGATTTCAATCGATCAACCTAAAGTCGGTCGAGAGATAGATTAACGTATGTGAGACTCTAAAGGAATGAGAAAGAAGTCACATAAACATAAAAATTTCTAGGGTGATTCAACATCTAAACATTACTTCTCACATAATATAATCTTACGTCACACATCCGATTTTGTTATGCTTGCCAAATTTCTAATTAGTAATTTACAGTCTTTAATTAGTGTTAAACTTCATCATTGATAACTATCAGTACGATAATAGAATTCGGAGCAATTATGAGCACTCGCAAGGATCCCTGGGAATATGACATTGCATAATTCTCTACAATATACTACAAAACGATACGTAGGCTTACCTTATCGGGTTATATAAATCAGAACAACAGCAAAATTTCTATCTAATTATGGCATCATTGTCAGAAAATCACTTGTGATATTAAGAACACATGTTCTATTAATCTTACCACTATTTGGTTATTTCTATTTTGTGAGTGATTAAATTCAATCCTCCTCACACTTTCAATTGTTAAAATTTTATATCATCTTGTTTCACATTATTTTGTTGAATGTAGTGTGCTAGTTTATGATAAAGAGGAATCCTTCTAATTTACTTGAAGTTGATCTCAAGATCGAGGAAATTCTTAAATGACACTGATTTGTCCATATAACATGCATGTTACATATCGATAAGTGCACCGGCCGCAAAAGAAATAAAAGTGATGAGAAGGTATCATCTTCATAGGTATTTTGTTTGAACTACGATATAGCTAAATTGAATAAAATGTATGTAAATGAACGGTTGATTTGGAGTTAATTATATTAAAAAAACAGTAAAATAAACAAAATATTGATCTACTACAAAAATAATTAAAACATACAATTAAATTTAATATTAAAAACTTAAGAGAATTAGAGTTGGTGATTGTTTCACAGTACAAATATTAACTAGGATTTATCATGAGTGAAGTGTGTGATTTTATAAATAGTTTTGTATATTTGAATGTAAGATTTTCTAAGCACGTCAAACCCCTTGGTCTAGGCGAATCAATTTTAATTTTCTAGTAGACGACAGATCGTGGACCGAATGTGTCTAGAATGATAGTGAAAGCTTTAATGCACTGTGAAAAATACTAACTATATTCAATATTTAGCATGCAGCTAATGCATAGAATAGCACCATGTGATGCGGCAGCGGGGCTGCGGGGATAGAGGGGAGGTGGAGGGAGAGGGGGGCCGAAGGCTGCCTCTAAGAATGACTCGTCTTTTGTCACGAAGGTTAACAATTTTAAGTGGTCGTCTGTTATTGTTGAAGTTTGGTGACCGGGCGGTCTGGCGGTCTGGCTTGGCGGATTGATGACCGCGCGGTCTGGCGGTTTCCCTTCAGCGGTCTGGTTGCTGTGTGTCGCTGTCTGTGGTCCAAGCGGTCTAGCGGTCTCACATGGCGATCTCTCTCTCTCTCTCTGACAGTTGCCGAGCCGTTAGCCCTTCTGTCTAACCGCGCGGCTTGTGCGGTTTGTGTCTGTACAGTCCGCTTGTGTCATGTAATTTTTTAGTCTCACATCTCTTATTTGTATTCTCTCTTCTCTCCTCCATTCTATATAAGGGAGGTCATACCTTTGTAATAGATACCTTTTTCGGATAATAAAGTTTCAGTTTAAACCGCTTTCGGCTTGTTTTAGTTCGTTTCTCACATGGTATCAGAGGACTCGGTCCTTTCCTCCTGATTGTGAGCCCTCCGTGTCCGCGCGGTTTGCTTCGCCTGCTTGCGACCTATCCGCGCGGTCTCTTTCTCTCCTTGTCGTTGCCTTCGGTGTGCGCGACCTCTTTGTTCCTGTGCTTAGTCGCCGCCCTTGTTCGCCGCGACCTGTTGCCCTGTTCGCCGCGTCCTGTTGCCTTGTGCCTTGGTTTGCCTGTTGCTTCTGTTCGAGCGGACTGTCTTTTTGTCGCTCGACTTCTATCCCTCTGCTTGATTCTGCGGCTTGGTCGTGGCTTTCCTAGCCGCTGGTGTCTGACATCGTGACCGCTGCAGATCTTCTTCTTCTTAACCGCGCGGCTTGTTGCCTTCTGCGGCTTGGTCGTGGCTTCTTTGCCCGCTGGTGTCTGACATCGTGACCGTTGCAGTTCTTCTTCTTCCTTACCGCGCGGCTTGTTGCCTAACCGCGCGGCTTCCTGTTGTTCGCTCCTATGGCTCTTTCTGATGGTTCTACTGCCACCACTCCTGCCACCACCCCTATCGCCAATCCGGCTCCGCCTCTCCCTCCTACTCCTTCCGGGAACCTTGGCACCGTTTCCAAGCTAGTCGGGGCTCCAACTACCCGGATTGGAGCGTCTCTTTCACCTTTCTCCTTCGCTCGCAACGCAAACGCCACCATCTCGTTGATGACTCTCCTCCTACCACTTCACCTCTCTTTGATGACTGGGATGCGAGTGACGCTCTTGTGCGTACTTGGCTCGCTAACAGCCTATCCGATGAGTGCCTTCCCGTCATCCGTCATGATGAGACGGTCAAGGCCGCTTGGCTTCATCTGGCCGCCCTGTACTCCAAAGGGGCTCAGACGTCCCGCATCTATACATTGTATGCGGACCTCTTTGCCTGACCTTCCTTGTCTTCTGCTGCCGCCTACCAACAGGTTCAGGCCCTTGGGGCTGAGATTCTTCAAAATCGCCCCTTTTCTGCGGATTTGGCTCAACAACACAAGCACTTCCAGGAGCTTCTGGTTGTGTGTTATCTGCTCCGGCTTCCTGATACTTATGACATGATCCGCCAGCAAATTCTGGGCTAGGCGGAATCTCCTACCTTAAATGTCACCGCTGCCCGCATCGCCGCTGTCACCTCTCTCCTTCAGCGCCCGCTTCTGCCCGCTCCTTCTACACCAGACCTCTATTCTAATCAAACACAGCGGAGTGGCTCTGGTAACCGCAGTCACCAGTCTGGCGGACGTACTTCTTCCCGCTACCTCTGCTCTAACTGTGGCCGCACCGGACATACTTCAGATCGCTGCTGGACGAAGCATCCCCATCTTCGCCCCTCCGGTGACTCCTCCGCCTCCTCTTCCAAGCCGTCTGCTTCTGTGGTCACATCATCAGGTAGTGCCCACGTGGTGACTCAAGGTAAATGGCTTATTGACTCTGGTGCAACTAATCACATGACGGGCAATCCTCAGTGCTTCTCTCTTCTCGAACAGCATGATCGGTTTCCCCGGTCCTCGTTGCAGACGGTTCTCCCTCCCCGGTTCATGGGTCGGGAGTGGTTCATGTTACTCCGTCCCTTCGTCTAGCGGACACTCTCTATGTGCTCAAGTTTCCGTGCAATCTATTGTCGGTTACCTCTTTATGCAAGCAGCTTCAGTGTTCTGTGACGTTTACTCCGACTTCTTGTTCTTTTCAGGATCCGAGCTCCCAGCGGACGATTGCTACTGGGACTGAGAGCGGCGGCCTCTACTTCCTCGACAACGTTTCTGCTTTGTCCGCCTTCTCTTCTTCTTGTACGGATCTTCTCCAATGGCATCTCCGTCTCGGTCATCCTCCACCACGGCTTCTACATCAGCTTCTACCCCACCTCCCACCCTCCAGTACTCCTCTCAACTGCGACGCTTGTCAACTTGGCAAGCATCACCGTTCCTCCTTCCCGCCGAAGCAAGGTCGGGGCTCCACTCGTCCTTTCGATCTAGTGCACTCCGATGTCTGGGGACCTGCTCCTACCCTCACCATTGGTCGGGGTAGTTCTTATTTTGTAACTTTCATTGATGATTTTTCTAGATGTACTTTGGTGTATCTCTTACGAGATCGCTCTGTACTTTTTGATGTATGACTCTCATTTTATCATTTAATTAAAAATCAGTTTGGTGTTTCTATTAAAACATTTCGCTCTGACAATGTTAAAGAATACTTGAGTCATGCTTTTTCCTCTTTTTGTGTACAACATGAAATTATTCATCAGACGAGCTGTGTTTATACATCCCAACAAAATGGGGTGGCGGAACGCAAAAACCGTCACCTCCTCGATGTCGCTCGCACATTGATGACTCAGATGCATGTCCCTCGCTCATATTGGGGCTATGTTGTTCTCCTTGTCTGCTACCTCATCAATCGCATTCCCTCCTCAGTTCTCCACGGGAAAACCTCATTCTCCATACTGTATCCGGGGAAGGAGTCTTTTCCTCTCCCTCTCCGAATCTTTGGGTGCACTGCATTTGTGCATGCCCCGTCTGCCACCCGTGATAAGCTCTCCCCTCGCTCCACCAAGTGTGTCTTTCTGGGGTACTCCACCACTCAGAAAGGCTACTGTTGCTTTGACCCTGTTCTTCGTAAGCAGTTCATCTCCGCTGACGTTACCTTCTTCGAGAATGCCTCTTACTTCTCGGATGACTCCTCTTCTCTTCCCCAAGCTTCCTCTTCTCTTCCCCCAGTCTCTGATTCTCCTGTTATTCCCTTCGTTCCCTCGTCTCCTCCTGCGATATCCACCCCTACTCCATCTTCGTCCACTCCTCTCTCTCCGCCTCCATCTCCCTCATCTCCGCTGTCGTCGCTCTCTCCTCCCGGGTCAGCTCTCTCTGCCACGGATGCTCTGGATGCCGAGGAACCCGACGACCTGGATCTTCCTGTAGCTCTTCGCAAAGGGGTGCGGACGTGTACCCTACACCCCCTTGTTGCTGTTGTTTCATATGATCGTCTTACTTCTTCTCGCAGGGCCTTTGCGCTGGTTATCTCTGCCACTGCCACACCTCGTTCCTACCAGGAGGCCCTTGCTATTCCTCACTGGAAGATGGTCATGGATGAGGAAATGGAGACCCTGACGGAGCGAGGTACCTGGACACTTGTTCCTCCTCCCTTCGGTACTGAGGTTGTTGGCTGTCGCTGGGTCTTTGTGGTCAAATTTAGCCCGGATGGCGCTGTGGACCGTTATAAGGCTCGTCTTGTTGCAAAGGGCTTTACTCAGACCTATGGGGTTGATTACTTTGACACCTTCTCTCCCGTGGCTCGCCTCAGCACTATACGGGTCCTTCTCTCTGTGGCGGTCAATAAAGATTGGCTGATTTCCCAGCTGGATGTTAAGAATGTCTTCCTTTATGGTGATCTTCAGGAGGCCGTCTACATGGAGCAACCTCCTGGGTATGTTGCTCAGGGGGAGACACGAGTATGCCGGCTGAGGAAGGCAATCTATGGTCTCAAGCAGAGCCCTCGAGCTTGGTTTGACAAGTTCAGCAGCATTGTGGCGGCCGTTGGTTTTGCGCGCAGCTCTGCCGATCACTCTCTATTTATTCGCAAAACCTCGTCGAGGCTGGTGGTTCTTGCTGTGTATGTTGATGATATTCTTCTCACTGGCGATGACCAGGAAGGGGTAGCATTGACAAAGCGGCATCTTCGTCAACATCTGGTCACAAAAGATATGGGCTCTCCGAAGTACTTTTTGGGAATCGAAATCTCTCGAAAGCCCAACTCCTTAGTTCTCTCCCAGCGTAAGTATGCCCTTGACCTTCTAAAAGAAGCAGGATTGACTGGAGCCAAACCTGCCCGATAACCTATGGCTATTGGAGAAGACAAAACCTGGGCAGATGATTCGCCTCTTCTTTCAGATACTACGCGGTACAGGCGTCTAGTTGGCAAGCTCATATATCTCACAGTGACCAGACCCGACATTTCCTATGCTGTGGGCAAGGTGAGTCAATTCATGCAAGCACCCAGGGAGTGTCATCTTCAGTCCGCCTTGCGGATCTTGGAGTATGTCAAAGCAGCCCCTTGGAAAGGATTACTCTTTCAGAAGAATGGTCATCTGAGGGTTGAAGCATACTCAGATGCGAGTTACGCTGATGACAAAAGGGATCGCAAGTCTACCTCCGGTTTTTGCACTTTTGTTGGGGGAAATCTGGTAAGTTGGAAGAGCAAGAAGCAGTCTGTTGTTTCCAGGTCCAGTGCTGAAGCAGAGTATCGGAGTATGGCATCGACCACTTGTGAGTTAAAATGGCTACGGGCTCTCATGCTGGATTTAGGAGAGGTCTACAACCATCCTCTACCTATGTTCTGTGACAACAAGGCTGTCATATACATCTCCAAAAATCCAGTCTTTCATGAAAGAACCAAGCATATTGAGGTCGACTGTCATTTCATTCGTGAAGAGATTTTGAAGGACTAAATTTGCACTCCATTCGTCACTTTTGATAAAGAGCTGGCTGACATCTTCACCAAGCCAGTATCCGCCTCGTTTTTCCATATTTGTGACAAGCTGGGCATGATCTATATATATGCTCCAGCTTGAGGGGGAGTGTTGAAGTTAGTGACCGGGCAGTCTGACGGTCTGGCTTGGCGGATTGATGACCGCGCGGTCTGGCGGTTTCCCTTCAGCGATCTGGTTGTTGTGTGTCGCTGTCTGTGGTCCAAGCGGTCTAGCGGTCTCACATGGCGATCTCTCTCTCTCTCTGACAGTTGTCAAGCGGTTAGCCCTTCTGTCTAACCGCGCGGCTTGTACGGTTTGTGTCTGTACAGTCCGCTTGTGTCATGTAATTTTTTAGTCTCACATCTCTTGTTTGTATTCTCTCTTCTCTCCTTCATTCTATATAAGGGAGGTCATACCTTTGTAATAGATACCTTTTTCGGATAATAAAGTTTCAGTTAAAACCGCTTTCGGCTTGTTTTAGTTCGTTTCTCACAGTTATCATGATTTGTGTAAGTTCACAAGTAAGAATAGGTAACAACTCCGTCAAATTTATGATTTTAATATAAAGTTCGAAGAGTTTTATACTTTCTCAGACTTAAATCTTAGATAAGTTTTCTGGTAACTACAAAATGGTAAAGAAGACATTTAGTAGTCAACTTTCAACGTGAAGATTATGGACTGATAGTCAATGAGTATACCTTCAGGTTGCGTAGTACCCTCTACATAGATTGTGGAATAAGTTATTTTGAGGATTTCTAGATTTGTTCGCCCCTTCTCTTCCTCAAGGACATCCTTATGCATTCAAAGATAGAAGGATGGTTTTTATAACAACCCGGTTTTTAATATAGGTTATAATAATAATAAGTTATAATAAATAACCTAATATCCCTCCTCTTTTATCTAAACTGAGCCCCCCCCGATTAAAAAAGTCTCGGTCCAGGGTTTTCCCGCAAGCCGCACCCGCCGACTCCCGCATCCCGCTCTTCCGCATCCCGCAAAGTCGTGAAGCCCTGCTCCTGATTCTGCTCCGTCTCCTGCTCCCGTATCGCCCCGACGCCTCCTCCTCTTGGTCTGGCCGGCGATATCCTCTGCTCCAGGAGCCAGCTTCGCCTCCTGCGTTTTCCCCCCTGCTTTGATCGGCAGCTCGAAAAACTCCTCAGGCAACCTGTTGCTTCTTCTCCCTTCCTCCAAGGCCTGCAACAACCCTTCTCTCCCTTCGGCAGCCGTTTCCCCTCTTCTGTGGGCTTCGATTTTGCCTCGTCTTCTTTGTGTTGGTTGTGGATTCCAAGAAGAGCTCCTAGGGTTTCCTCCTTGAGCCGATTTAGGATTTCTTGGTGCCACTACTCGATTCAATTGATGTGACCGCAAGAATCCCTCTCCGAATTAGGGTTTTCATAACCCAAGCGTCATCAAGCCTCTGTTTCTGCGTGGTATTCTCTTCTCCCTTCTCTTTTGAGGGAGGTTCAAAATAGGGTTCTTGTTTTTGCTAGCGTTGGTTAGCTGCCTCCGTCACATTCAACCTCCTTCAGACAAGTAGAGATCTCTCTCTCTCTTGCAATCATTGAACTTCAATTACTTAGTCTGTTCCTATGAATATATGAATTCACCTTTGATTGTTTGTGTTGTCAAATGAAATACTGTATCGAATATCTAATCCGGCAAGTAATATCTTAGGGATATATTTGATATGTCATGAGGTTGTGATCACAGATAATTTTATCTGAATATTCACTTGGATTAACGGATTTCTCGTTTGATGTATAATTTGAAGTATGTTGGATTTTTGGGAATGATTAATGAATATCATAATGAGAATTATTAATAATTGAATGAATTGTATCATTTGGATTCACACGTATATGAATTGCATCTCATTTAACGAATAATTTGAAGAATCATAGAGCGTTTATCACGGGCAACATTGTCACGATAATAATTATAACGAATTCGGCTTAACACGTATATGATTTGTGTTTGAATATATCATGCTCGTAACGCATTTCTTTTACTTGGAAAATACTTGTGTCAATGATGATTTAACCTAGATGAGTATTTGACATCTTTGATCCAATATATTTCAATTTACCTCTGTGATTTACTCGAAAAATCTTCTTGATAATGGGACATTAACCTCTCGAACCCGCGATGCTCAAAACTCACTGTTTGGTTCCTTCTGTGTCGTCGAATCTGGTTTCGTATGTCTGTCTGAGTAAAATATATTCTTGGTCTGATTGTTCACTTTAAGTGTTTTCGTTTCTGTTAAAATCACTACAGTGTGAATCATGTAACTCAAAATATCATAAACAAACATTGAAACGTGTTGGGGTCACTTGGGTTGCAGCCTTCACGGTGCCAGTTGGGACCCACTAAGCCTCCTTGAGCCGGGCCTGGGTCGTGACGATGGTCACTACAAGCAGGAAGTTTTTATAATAAGACTTGTATCCGGACTGAGTATGAACCATACGTATCACTCAAAACACTTACACAATTCATTGATTACAGCTTATGATATTACTTGTTTTATTATATGTTATGCTCCGGAGTAGGCTTAATTCAGTTATTTCTGTTTGACTATTCTACCTGTCTGATTTAATATCTCTGATTCATGAAAACTGGTACGTGTAGGTTTCTGTTTCTCATGCTCATATTTTACTTTATTTTGCTCACTCTGTTTATTTCAATGTTCTAAGGCTTTTTTTCTTGTTTTGGAATTGCCTTAGCGTTCGTGACAGCGCCACCAGGTTCTCGAGCTCGATCTGCTTAAAGTTCCAGATTCTATGTTTACATTTCATGTACTGTCAAATATTTCTTTTATGTAATAATTGCAATCAGACATTTTCTCTGATATCATGGACAAGTGTTAGGCTATTTAAATACTTTATGTACTAGAATTTGATATTAAATGCATGTGCATCCTCTTATGAATCATAATTGCATGAAATCTGTAGCAGTACCTGTAAAACATGAATTTTACAAAATGCATGTGCACTTAAAATTCTCACTGTTTTAAACTCTAAAAGCTTCCGCATAAAAATCAAACTGTTTTTCTTTAAATTAACTACTTTAAAACTATTTTCAGTATTCTCTACATCCGCTTTAAGCAGACATGATTTTCTTTCCGCCCATGTCTGTGGCATCACGGCCCGCCCGAAGCGCACTCTAACTTTCGTCGAGACGGGTCGTGACAGTTTGAGTGTTATTATAGGGAGTATCATAGACTCTATATGTAAAGTTGCCCAAGTGCAAGTACAACTCACGGAAGTTGGACTCTTAAGACTGTTTGCCGAGATCCAAAGCTATTATGGAGCACCGCAATCTTCTTAAATTAACAAGTTAGTACGGAAGATCCAGTAAGATTTTAATGGAGATAACGTCATCTTTGAGTTCACTAATTAGAAAATGAGTAAGTCTTCAGTTGGATAGTAAATATGGGTTAGTATTTAATGAATAGAAATTTAAACAAGGAGCGCGCTAGTATCATACAATGATGTTTTAGGACAAGGTTTGTGATGTTTTCTTTAAATTAACTACTTTAAAACTATTTTCAGTATTCTCTACATCCGCTTTAACGTCTTATTGTTCGCATCCTGACAGTTGGAGATTCGAGATAGGGATGTTCAGAAGACAGCTTTCAGTTCGAAGTACGGGCACTATGAGTTTATAGTTAAGTCGTTCAGATTGACTAATGCCCCGTATGCCTTTATGGATTTGAGGATCATAGTGTTAAAAAATTCTTAGATCGATTCGTTATCGTTTTCATTAACTGTCTTGAAGTCATGTCGGGCACCTTAGAGCATTTTTGACCTCTCAGGGAGAATCAATTGTAAGCAAAATTTTATAAATGTGAGTTCTGGCTTTTATAGGCTGCCTTCTTGGGTCAAACTACCAGTCAGAGAGGTCTAGTAGTGGATCCAAAGGAAATAGAGACAATCCAAGTTTGACCAAGACCGAAGTCAGTCGCTAAAGTTTACAACTTTCTGAGCTTAACAGGTTATTACAAGAGATTCATTAAGGACATCTCGAAGATAACTTTATTGATGACTACGCTCACTAGAAAAGGAAATGTCTTTCGTTAGACAATTGATTGCGAGCTTGCTTTTGAAGAGTTGAAAACTAGCTTGAGGAGTGATGACCACACCAATTTTGTGTTTACCTTCAGGTGCGGATAACTTAAAGACATCATGAAAAAGTCATAGCATTCGCCTCCAGACAATTAAAGGATTACAAGAAGAATTATCTTATGCACGACTTGGAGCAAGCGGCCGTCATCCACGCACTGAAAATTTGAAGACACTATCTTTACTGAGTTCGCTGTGAGATCTTCACAGATCACAAAAGTCTCAAGTATATCTTTGATCAACAAGAGCTCAATTTGAGGCAGTGTAAATGGTTATAGTTTTTGTCAGATTAAGATATGGATATCCAGTACCACCTGGGGAAAGAAAATGTGGTAGCTGACATGCATAGTAAATGAGGTTCGAGTTACTCCCTTATTACTTAGCAGGAGGATCTAGTGCGAGCTCCAGAAAGATTGGAGATCAATGTGATACCGCGCACCAGTATTAGTTCTGCAAATCTAAGCTGGATAGAAATTATTTGTGACATCAAAGACAGGATCACGTAGGTGTTACCTTTAGATTCGAAGATGGCGAAAATTTGAGAGTTGACTTGGGCAGGTCAAAAAGAGAAATTTAATATTCAGAAGGGTTTACTGCTACACAACAGTAGAGTGTGCATTCCAAATATTAGTCATCTTCGCGAGGACACTCTTCGATCCACATAATTCTAGATATTCTATACATTTGGGTAATACGAAAATATATGCAGGTCTTAAGAAGTTAATTTGGTAGCTGGGGTTGAAGTTTGACGTTGCAGAGTATGTTAGAAAGTATGAAACTTGCAAATTAGTTAAAGTTATAAGCCAGAGACCAAGGGCAAGTTACAGCCACTTCCTATTCAAGAATGGAACTTTGAGGATATATCAATGGACTTAGTTGATGGTCTTCCCAAATCGTAGAGTATGAATGATTCCTTATGAGTTATAATAGATAGTCTCAAAAATGGTTTGCCCAATTCATTCCTAATAAGAGAACGGATCAGGATTCAAGATTGGACCAGTTGCATATAGATGAGACAGTTCAACTGCATGGTGCTTTTAAAGACTATTTCAAACAGAGATAACAGGTTTACCTCTAAGGAATGAAAATACGTTCAAGAATGATTGGGCACAAAGTTACTCTTCAGTACAACCTTTCACCCCCTGACAGATGGGTAGACAGAGCGCACCAATAGAACTATGAAGATATGCTCAGAATGTGCATTCTGGACTTGGGAGGTAAGAGGGAAAATATGTTACTCTCGTAGAGTTTTTCTTATAATAATAATTTCCAAGCAAGCATTGAAATGACGCTCTTTGAGGCACTTTATGACAGATATTGTCAAACATTGATTTGCTGGGCTGAAAGTAAAGAGAAAATTGTTAATAAGAAATCATGGGTTGACAAGACCACAACTCGAGTCAAGCTCATTCAAGAGCATACAAAATAGCTCAGGATCGTCAGACCAAGTATTATGATCAGAGGCATATATCTGTGGATTTCAGCGTTAGATATTATGTTTATCTGAAGGCCAGACCAGTCAATGATGTCTTTAGAATCAAGCAAATGAAGAAATTGAGTTAAAGGTTCGTTGGTCCATTCGAAGTATTGGATCGCAATGGTGAGGTTACTTACAGGTTGACCTTACACGAGGAAATGAGTAGATTACATGATGTATTTTACGTCTCTTATCTAAGGAGAGCAGTTAGAGATCTTGGTTAGGTGATTAGTACTGAGAATACACCAACCAAGTCAAATCTTAGTATCAGTATCAAACCAGTCAGAATAGTGGACTCAAGAATTCAGAAGCTCGGGAACAGAGAAATCCATTTTATAAAAGTCCTTTGGATGAACTGCGGTCGACCAAAGTATACTTGAAAAAGAGAAGATGGACTTCAAAATATTGAAGACTATACCTTCCTGTTTGACTCAGGTATAATTATAATTTTTGAGTACGAAAATTTTATTAGAAGAAAAGATTTGTAACACTTGTATTTTAATGTGATAATAAAATCTAATTACAGGTTTCAATACGATTATTAATCGCTCATATGCGCGGTTGTCGGATCGACATATGTTTATCCCTTGTAACTCTTTTTGTCTTGTGTTAAATCTTATTATTATATATATACGAATTTAGCGTTGGTGCAATCTTCGCTTTGTGCGGGGGCGCAACACTTGGATTTTTAGCTTTTGGTAAAGAGTGGCAGAAGCGAAATTAAGTGGAAACAGCCTCCACGATTTCATCTATCCTCGATTTTATTCCCCTCCCCCCCCCCACTTGTATCCTACCAATCACGTGTATTTTATAAACCTAAATCCCTCTAAAGCTATGTTTCGAAACCATGTAGCCTCACACGCTCCTTAAAATCCCGCAGGCGCTCGACAAAGAAACCGCCGCTAACCCTAATTTTCCTTCGCAGACGCCGACTCCAGGCTTGCTCCAGTCTACCGTCTCTAGAGACGGCACCGCCAACCCGTGCGTCAACAGTAGCAGACACTGAGATCGTGAATCTCTGCCGCTCGTTTGAATTCGTCGGCCCTTTCTCTCTCGACAGCCTCACCCGCTAATTTCTCCATCGTCGGGATCTGTCGACGAACGTTTTGTCGCAATTTCTGCACTCAGTCAAAGCCGACCTCTTAGTAAGTTTCTTTTTGATTCCCTCCCTTCATTTCAAACTTCCCTCTTAGAAGACGGTTACCCTCACACGCCACAAATTTTGTTAGTTTGATTGCAGAAATTGGTTTTTAGTTTGATTGCAGAAATTGGTTTTTAGTTTGATTGCAGAAATTGGAAGCCCTGTCTCTAATTATCTTTTGACATAAGCATTCCCTTGTTATTTTAGGTGTCATTTAACCCATGGTGTTTCAGTGTTAAAGCGGAGTGGGCTCGCTAAATCCGCCCGAACCAACTTCGTTGCGAGATGATCGAGCTTAGTAAGTTTAAGTGTAAATCCTTTATGTATTTATGTGTTAGATTTTCTCCTCAGTGTATAAAGATTATTAATGGTCGTTCATCGCAACCTTCGGACCGAGGAGGATTCGCTTGAGAAATTCAGATTTTTAACCTGGAGAAATCACGTCGCCGCGTCGCGGTTACGAACGCCGCAATACCACTGTAAGAAACGCTTATTCTTTTTGGCAAGCCATACCAGATAGTATTACATAAAAATATTATTCTTTATAGTTCAAAAAACTTCTTGTAGTTATAAGAAGCCGTAACTATCGTTATGTAATAATAATTTACTAGAGAAAGTTAAAACCCAGCCAATGTCCAGCAGATATATGTAGATCATAAATAGTTCAAAAAACTTCTCCATAAATTATGATAAATTTACAGAACATATACTCACATAGATTTTTAGAATGCGGTAAATATCAATCATATTAATATGAAATCTAATAGATTAACTAATAAGAGACATTGTCTAACCTACGCAGATGAATACGTGAGCAAAGTAGCGCTAGACAGAAAATGCGGTAAATATCAATCATATTAATATGATTTTTAGAAAAATTTACAGAACATATACTCGCATAGATTTTTAGACTGCGGGAAATATCAATCATATTAATATGAATTCTAATTGATTAACTAATAAGAGACATTGTCTAACCTACGCAGATGAATACGTGAGCAGAGTAGCGCTAGACAGAAAATGATTTGGAGGCACGATAGAGACCTTCTCTCGTGATAGATAAAGGCGCGCTATCTTACTCATAGAGCATAGTGTGTTGTATGAGCCTCAATTTTGGGGGAGACGACCCCCCCCCCCCTTTTAGAAGATTAGTAGATGTGAGTCCGTGTACGTGAGATAGTAGAACACCTGAGTTCGTTAGTATGGACTCGGATCGTTAGATTAGAATTCTGCATCAGAAGCTACTCAGCCTAGTATTTAAAGGACAAATATAAGCCACCTAGAATTCAAGTATAGGCCGAAGTCTAGAAATCCTCATTGTTAAATAATTTTAGGAACTTGATTATATATATGTCTATGATTAAACCAGAACAGACATTTATGTTCTCAGTATTATTTTAGAAAAGTATGTATAGTATAATAGCATATATTTTTGATATAGTATAAAAACTTTATTATAAACAGTATGCATGCATATTCTTTCAACATATTTTTAGTGTCACTAGCAGAAATAGTTTTTCTTACTCACCAGTTGGGCTAACAAATCTTCGGACACTTCTTTTTAGGGATCGGCGGTGGGGATCTGCGTTTAGGATAAGCGTCACGGTTCGTAATATTAGTTTCACTTTCATCCTTTTGCATTTATGTTAAGTTATTATACCTTTACTTGAACTTGATGTATCAAAACTTCCTAATATTTGTACTGTATAAGAACATGTTTAAGATTTCAGTATTTCAGATTTTATGGCTCTCTCAATCAAAATTTGAGGTACCATTTCTTTACCCTTAACTGCAAATCTTACTTCAGATGTAAGTCTTCTTTTAGTTCTTTTATATATGTCTGCTATGTACCAGTTTTACTACCATTGTTTAGTTTATTTCTTGTCGCAGGGCCAAATCAGACTGTTGTTTCGTTATTAAATAAGGTTGAGTTGTTACAACTTACAAGACCCCAAAAAATTACTATAAATAATAGAAAAAGGTGCAGAGGTAGGAGAAGAAATATGATTAAATGAAGTACGACGATATTTGTCTACTTCACATACATCACAGTGAAAATTGTCTAATAACAAAGAAGACATAGTAGGGAATAAAAGTTTCATAGAAGGAATAGAGGCATGTCCTAAACGACAGTGCCATGAATCAAAAACAGAAGACTGATCGGCATGAAGAGCTTGCGGTAGTAACGCAGGGCAGGAAGAGTCAAACACGTAGAGGTCATCACACAATCTACCAGAACCAATCACATTCCCCATCTTCAGGTCCTAAAACACAAGAGGCGAGGAAAAAAGTCACAAAGCAGTTCATAGAATTAGTTCAGTGACTAATTGAGAGAAAGTTATGAGTAAACTTAGAGATATGAAGAACAGAAGAAAGGGTTAGAGGAGCAAGAGATCCTTTCCCAGTAATAATAGAAAAGGATCTATTTACAATAATCTCCTTGTCTTGATCAGACATGGGTAGATAGGGCACAAAATCTATATAGGAATAGATTCTATGATCCGTCATTCAGAATCAATGATTCAATGAGTAAGGATGGGTAAACGCATCATGAGCTCCTGGTAGTCCCTAATAGGCGTCGGAAGACAATGAAGTAAACAACTCAGTAGGCTGTCCCTGCATCAAGCGACAGAAAACTGAATTTCATCAGCAGATAAAGACATTGGAAGACACGCAATGTCAGGGCCAACACCTTGCAAGGACTCTTCTGAAGCATCAGAAAGATTGGCAAACCAAAATTGGGATGATTGGCCCTGAGAGGGACCATAGAGGTAGCCAAAACTCAGAGTAGAATCGTCTTGCGGTAGAGGAAAGACATGAAGTCGGAAACACGTGTCCAGTGAGTGACGAGACTTTTTGCAATAGTCACAAAACAGGTGATCTTTGTCGGTGGGCTTCAATCAGGAGTCACATGGAGGTCGGCTACTAGAACCAGACTAAGCAGACATGAAAGTTTCCTCGGAAACGGAGTCAGGTATTCAAGTTTGTCACTGATCAAATTCATGTTGGACGAGGGCATACACATCTGGAAGAGATGGAGTAGGTGAGCGACCAAGGATTTGATACTGATATGATCAAAAGTCCAAATGCGGCCCATGTATAAATTCAAAGACCATGTTGCACTCTTCCAGGGCTCGAACAAGAGTTTCATCTTCCGGAGACACAAGAGTGAGTTAGTCAAAGTGATCATATTGCTGATACAATTGAATGAACTCCAAGTAGTAGACCGATGAAAAACAATCACCCTGTCTCCGAAGAAAGATTTTCAGTCGTAGTTGGAAGATTTGGGTTGCATTGCCTCGGTACGAGTAACTGTCCTCATCTATTTTCCAAATACCTGCTGCAGTATCCAATAATGGATAATTTTGGGTAATATATTCCATCATGGAATTCGCAAGCCAGGACATGACCAAAGAGTTCTCAGACTCCCATTGCAACCAATTTGAGAAAGTCTGTGTAGGCTTCGGTGTAGTACCCCGAACATAACCAAACAGTCGTCTGCTCTTTAGGGCAAGAGTAATTAATCAAGTTCATGGTAGGTAATTAGAGTCATCCTAGCATATAGTAGTAATTTGTGGTGTATTGTGAACATGACTTAACCGAATAGACACCCAAAAAATAAGAGTGGAAAAGGAATCCCCGACCCTAAAAAAAATAGTAGGAGATTCATTGTTCCCCGGACATGATGATTCAAGAATATAAATCAAGAAACCAAAGGGAAGAAGAAAAAACAGCAACAAATACAACGGGGTTTGCTCATAGGAAGAGTGAAGAACTAAAATACATGAAGAATCTACCCAACAAAAGAAAGAGATAACGATGCTAAAAATCTATCTAGAACTTCATCTCCAGCGTCTGAACAAGAGTCGACCAACAGCGCCATGCGCAGAACTCGCGGAAGCGCGCGAGAAGGCTTGCAGGTGATGAGACGCGAGGTCTGCTTGAGTCGTGCAGGAGAAGGGAAGACGGAGAGGCTTGCAGGTGACGAGGCGCGAGGCTTACTGGAGTCGAGCAGGAGAAGGGAAGATAGAGGCTAGCGGGCGATGAGACGTGAGGCCTGCTGGACTCGAGGGTTCTCCCTAAGGTGGCTCGGATACCATGTTGAGATGTTGAAATGATTACATAATTAATTATAAAGAGCCTCACTCGTATATAGATTGAGAGGCATGAGGAGAAAATACATAACAAGAGAAATACTAGAAATACAACTAAAACATACTAGCATAGTACCGTGCACATAATGTCCATGGTTTTAATGCAAAAATCACAACCACAAACTCCAAATCATGGACCAGATAGTTTCTCTCATGTGATTTCAAATTTTCAATTGTCTCGGACCGGATGAAACGAACTTGTCATTCTAACATAAAACACAACTCAAGCTACATGCGGAAGAATCATTAACAATTTAAAACTCATCAATCCCACACGAGGGACTAAAAATAGAAGAGAACATCAATTTATCCTTTAAATCAACAAATGTCTTATTACACTCTGGAATCCAAATAAACTTTTTGTAACACTCATTCCTCAGTTTTACAATAATCAGTCATCCGGCCGGGTTAGCGATATAAAGAGAACCAGGAAACAATATTAAAACTAGTATGCAGCAGGTAAAAAGAAGCAACTACTAAGAATTAAAAACTTACAACGGAAGCTAAAAAAGTAAACTAAGGGTAAGCACATACCTCATATCTGGATTCACAGAGCCACTAGACAAGAATAAAAATGAAATGACTGAAAATCTGTAATAACATTATAAGTCTGATACAAGGCATATAAAACATTAACAAGGTACTTTGTCCACAACTACAAGTGTATGCTAAAATAGAGAAAACTGAAAGCGGAAGCAACTACAAACTGACCCCATTTAACGCTCATCCTAGGCGTAGATTCCCACCTGGGTCACCTGTAAAAACATTGCCCACGAGGGGTCAGAGTAAGGAAAAATAACTCCTCCTAGTGATACTAAAAACATTTTCTCATATGATGAATGCATGTCTTTAGAAAATAGTTTCGTGCATTAAAAACATTTATGTTATATGTTATGCATGCCTTCACAATACTTCCTGATCAATACATCTACTTGTTCTATGTTCGTGACATTCAGTTCAATAACTTAAGTCCCGGCGTTCACTAACTAGTGTACTGTCTCACGTCAGGTCTACACTTGAGTTCTAGGTGGCTTCTAGCCTACACATCTACTTGGAAGACTATAGGCAAAGTAGCTCCTAACGCGCATCTGAAACTGACGACCCGAGACCATCTGACGAACTCAATTGTTCTAGTGTCGCGCGAACACGGTCTCGAATCTACTAACTTTCTCAAAGGGGAGTCAACTCTCAAGACTATACTGCTCATAGGGTACCATATGCCTTATGAGAAAGGTAGTGCGCCTCTACCTAACACGAAAAGACTTGTGTGTGCTTACTGACCTTTTTGGTCTGATGTTACTCTGCTTGGGACATCTCTTTTGGTATACTACTGAGCGACCCTTGACTTTCTCGTGGTCGACTAGAAGGGACATTCACGCCCTAAGTTGGACAAATTCCAAGCTTACATACACGGGTAAAGGTTTCGTACCTAACGTTATTGTTCATGATCTGACTACTTTGGTCTTGGAGAAGGGTGTCATCCTACACATTTTTTGCAACCGTTTTCCTATCATCACACCTTTCTATGCATGACCATGATAGTTGTACAAAACCTACACATGCGTATACAAAATACATTTCTTGCTATGTCTAACTAACAGGAATTAGGTTTCCTTATACTGGTGTTGCGGCGCTCGTACACTCGGCGCGGCGACATTTGCTTTTCCGAAGGAAATCCGACTGCTGGGGACTTTCAGAACCTTGTCCCGAGGCCACCAAAATCCTGCAATCCAAGACAACCCTACTTTACATATTTTCCCCCTAGGGTTTCTGTTGGAAAAATTCTAATAAATGTTAGGGTAACCAAAATCAAAAAGCTAACATAGTGTATTACCTTTACGAGAGAGTGATTGAGGCTCTCAATGCGCCCAACTCCAATTTCGTGGTGGATTCCGTACTCCAAAACCTAATTAGGGCAAAAAGATGAAAACCTAGTTTAGATTAACTTCCCAAAACAAAGGGTTTCCAAAAGAAATAGAGACAAGGGAGAAATAAAACTCACCGGAAACAAACGTTTTCAACTTCCACTGGTTAGGGTTGAATCCGGCTCTTCCACGGCCAAAGAAGGAAAAGGAACACCCACCGGCGCCCGTAGAGGAAGGAGGAGAAATCGGCATTGATCCCTGGAGGGGGATCGACCGGCGGAAAGCAGCGGGAGGCGAAATTGTCAGGTGCAGCGTCGGCTTGCGGGAAACGAACGAAAGTCGGCTGCGGTTTCTTCCGTACTCCAAAACCTAATTAGGGCAAATGGATGAAAACCTAGTTTAGATTAACTTCCCAAAACGAAGGGCTTCCATAAAGAAATAGAGACAAGGGAGAAATAAAACTCACCGGAAACAAACGTTTTTAACTTCCACCGGTTAGGGTTGAATCCGGCTCTTCCACGGCCAAGGAAGGAAAAGGAACACCCACCGGCGCCCGTAAAGGAAGGAGGAGAAATCGGCGTTGATTCCTGGAGGGGATCGGTCGGCAGGAAAGCAGCGGGAGGCAGAATTGTCAGGTGCAGCGTCTATTGGGTTTCTCTATGAGGATGGCACAACACTTATGCACGCAGCGGAAGTAATAAAAATCAAGAACAACCCAAAGAGATTGGGATCGGGCCATGAATGTTGAATCAATAAGTTAACAAACAACTAGGTAAAAATTACCTTTCCGGTGTTGAGTCAAAACTCAACAGAGATGCTCCAAGCTTTGAGTCCTTGTAGGTGGCGAGTTCTACGTAGAATAACGTCTACGTCTCTGCAGAAATCCACACGAGCAGGAGAACACCGAGCCTCGTCGCACGAAAGATTGGGAAGGAGATCAACTGCAGCTTGCACTTCCACGGACTGCTAGGTCCGTGCCAGGAATAGAAACACTGGCGACTGTCGTCGGAGAGGAGGAGGTCGGCGGAGCGAACGATCGGCGGAAGCGGAACTCTTCCGTCGGCGGAACACTTCCGTCGGCGGAATCGGCGGAACTCTTCCGTCGAGTCGGGGAAATTCTTCTTTTCATCCGCTCAAAACCTAAGTGTCTATTTATACCCAAAGCATAAATAAACCTAGGTAAAATCGCTATCCGCAGACCACAGCAAAATAGGGTTTCTGGAAAAAATTCGACGGGAATCAGCATTCGTCGGGAATCGAACATTTCGATTCTCGACGAATCTCGACAATCGTCGAGTATCGTCAAATTCGACGGGAATCAGCATTCGTCGAGAATCGAACATTTCGATTCTCGACGAATCTCGACGATCGTCGAGTATCGACGATCGTCGAGTATCGACGATCGATACTCGACGATCGAGACTCGACGATCGAGACGAATCTTCCTTGGCAACATTTGCCGGACCCCATTCTCTATGGTGATTGGTAACCTTTACCAACACAGTCAATCTTCCAACTTCTCCACATGCTCTTATGTGCGACCCTGCAGGCTCATATCGCTTTGGCAGTGAGATTACATGTTTGACCACTTCTAGATCACCATGGTAACTCCAACAGTCTCCCACTTGATCTTGAAAGTATCAAACCAAAAACCTCACAAACAATGAGCGGCATCTAGCAATGCATCATTGCTACCCAAGCAATAAGAGTTCATAACTCATAAGCCTTATGAACAATGTCCCAGCATTGTCTTTGTCCCTTTGTCCCTTACATCCGGAAAGAACTAGAGGCATGGACCGTGTCACCCTCATAATAGCTCAATCCAAGTTTCTTGATCTAGAACGGACTTCCAGAGAATGGTGAGTCCAATATCACATATTGACTCAACCAAGCATGGTCATGCATTTCTCAGTCCAATTCCATCAAGGGGCTCATGGATACAACTCCTGTCATATAGGAGGACAAATCTCATATCTGCTCACACACAAACACCCAAATGATTCGTAACGTACCCAACAACCACCCTTATCATCAACCTTTCTCAAGGAAGACTTTAGATGGCATCAAAGCACGCTCTTCCTCACTTGATGAATGTTGTGACTTCAGGTCAAAGGACCACAACACCATTGTCAATTGAGACCTACTCGTGACATGTTTAGATAACAATCCACAGAATAGTCTCAGGTTGGGTCTGTCCAGTACAACTTGTTCATTAACAAGTACCCACGTGATGACTTGATATCACAATATCATGACCTATGAGAACTGGTCATCAGTCAACACACGTGCTAGTCTTAATGTATCATCATCAACCTTAGTTTCTATGATGATACTACGACCAGGGACCTTTTAAGAATGAAGCTTCAAATAAATCATAGGCTCTCACATTCAAGTCACGTACTTGATGTCCTATGGAAGCAAACATTCTAAGGGTATTTATTATGTTAACATTTAACTATCGCATAGAGAAATCATAATAAAAGAACATGTCATTAATTGTAAAAGAAAAATCTAGGTACATAATTCATCATATGAATAAACAATAAACAGCCAACAGAATATATGTTTACATGCAACCCACAAGACTCTCACTAGAGTTGATCATTTAGGTATCGTATACCCATTGATCTAGTATGACCATCATGTTTTCTCTGCGCGAGAGGCTTTGTCAGTGGATCCGCAATATTCTCCTCAGTCGGCACTCTGCAAATGTTCACATCTCCTCGTTCGACAATCTCACGAATAAGATGGAACCGCCGAAGTATGTGCTTGGAGCGCTGATGAGATCTAGGTTCCTTAGATTGTGCAATTGCACCATTGTTATCACAGTAGAAAACTACGGGACTAACAATATTAGGAACTACATCAAGCTTGCCGATGAATTTCCTAATCCATACAGCCTCCTTCGCTGCGTTAGCTGCAGCGATATACTCGGCCTCTGTTGTAGAATCAGCAACTATCTCTTGCTTGGAACTCTTCCAGCTCACAGCTCCTTCATTAAGGCAAAACACAAAATCTGACTGAGACTTTGAGTCGTCCCTATCAGTTTGGAAGCTAGCATCCGTGTAACCATTTACAACGAGTTCTTCCTCTCCACCATACACACAGAACACATCCTTTGTCCTTCTCAAGTACTTCAGGATATTCTTGACTGCAATCCAGTGACACTCACCGGGGTCTGACTGATACCTGCTAGTCATGCTCAAAGCAAAGGAGACATCGGGTCGAGTACATAACATCGCATACATGATTGATCCAATTGCCGAAGCATATGGAATCAACTTCATGCGGTCCTTATCTTCACAAGATTTTGGACACTGCTCCTTAGAGAGATTCACACCATGAGACATGGGTAAAAATCCTTTCTTGGACTCAAGCATGTTGAACCGCTTCAACACCTTCTCGATGTATTTACTCTGGGTCAAACCCAGCAACTTCTTCGATCTATCTCTATAGATCTTAATACCGAGTATGTAAGTCGCTTCACCCAAGTCCTTCATAGAAAAGCAGTTCCCTAAGTTGTTCTTAACAACTTTCAGGGCAGGAATGTCATTTCCAATCAATAGTATGTTATCTACATACAATATCAGGAAAACAACAATGCTCCCACTGATTCGCTTGTAAACATAAGGCTCATCTTCATTCTTGATGAAACCAAACTCTTTGATTTTTTCATCAAAACGAAGATTCCAACTTCGAGAGGCCTGCTTCAGTCCATAGATGGACTTATTCAGCTTGCATACTTTAGTGGCTTCATTTGGGGATACAAAACCCTCGGGTTGTGTCATGTACAATTCCTCAAGGAGGTTTCCATTAAGAAAAGTCGTTTTGACATCCATTTGCCAAATCTCGTAGTCATAATACGCAGCAATACCAAGCAATATCCTTATGGACTTTACCATGGCAACAGGGGAAAAGGTCTCATCATAGTCAATACCATGAATTTGCTTGAAACCCTTAGCCACCAGTCGCCCATTGAATGTCTGTACATTCCCATCCATGTCGATCTTCTTCTTGAAAACCCATTTGCACTCTATGGGTCGTACCCCTTCAGGTGGTTCCACCAAGTTCCAAACTTGGTTTGCATACATGGAGTCCATTTCGGATTTCATAGCCTCAAGCCATTTGTCGGAGTCCGGTCCATTCATAGCCTCTTGGTAGGTTGCTGGTTCATCATCATGATCCATAAGCAACACATTACCTATTTGAGACATGAGAAATCCATATCTCTCAGGCTCAAATCTAAGTCTACCAGATCTACGTAGGACTTGTGTTTCTTGAGCAGGTTCTCTAGCTACAACATCTTGTAGTCCTGTCTCAGAATCCAATTCCAGTTCATTCACTACTTGTGGTTCTTGAACTTCTTCAAGTTCTACCTTTTCAGTCTTTCTTGATAAGAATTCTCTCTCCAAGAATACGTCAGTTCTTGCGACAAACACTTTGACCTCGGACGGTAGGTAAAAGTAATATCCTTTCGTTTCCTCAGGATATCCCACCAGATAACATTTATCCGATTTGGGTTCCAGCTTGTCAGGCATATGACGTCGCACGTATGTCTCACAGCCCCAAATTTTAATGAACGACATACTAGGACGCTTCCCAGTCCATATCTCATATGGTGTCTTCAGAACCGTTTTCGTTGGAGCGCGATTCAGT
Organism: Platanthera zijinensis; assembly: GCA_039513925.1. Classification (NCBI taxonomy): domain Eukaryota; kingdom Viridiplantae; phylum Streptophyta; class Magnoliopsida; order Asparagales; family Orchidaceae; genus Platanthera; species Platanthera zijinensis. The sequence goes on from CM077092.1 coordinate 52,703,402, forward strand.
GTCATTGCAGCAGTCTCTAAAGCAAAACCCCAAAAGGAAACAGACAAGTCTGCATGACTCATCATCGAACGTACTATGTCAAACAGAGTACGATTTCTCCTCTCAGACACACCATTATGTTGTGGTATTCTAGGTGGAGTGAGCTGTGATACAATACCACACTCTTTCAGATGATCACGGAACTCATGACTCAGGTATTCGCCACCTCGATCAGATCAGAGTGCTTTAACCCTTTTACCCAACTGGTTTTCTACTTCATTCTTGAACTCTTTGAACTTTTCAAAGGTCTCGGATTTGCACTTCATAAGATACACATATCTGTATCTACTGAAATCATCAGTAAATGTAACGAAGTAGAAATACCCACCTCTAGCCATGGAGCTCATGGGTCCGCATACATCACTATGTACAACACCCAAGAGATCCTCAGCCCTCTCAGTATAACCAGTGAAAGGGGCTTTAGTCATCTTGCCTAACAAACAAGATTCGCATCGCTCAAATGATTCATAATCAAATGAGTCCAAAAGTCCATTTTTATGGAGCTTGGATATGCGCTTCTCGTTTATATGGCTCAAACGACAATGCCAGAGATATGTAGGGTTTTGAGTCATTTGTTCTTAGTCTTTTATTATTTTCTACATTATAGATCAGATGGTCCAAGTTCAAAACATAAAGACCATTAAACAATTGGGTTACAGCATAACAAACATCATTCTTAAATATAGAACAACAGTTCTTAATTATAAAAGAAAATCCAATCATGTCCAAGCATAAAATAGATATAATGTTTCTAGTTATGGCCGGAACAAAATAACAATTATCTAATTACATTACAAGCTCACTGGGCAAAGAAAGACAGTAAACCCCTACGGCTACAACAGCAACTCTTGCTCCATTGCCGACACGCAAGTCCACCTCCCCTTTACTCAGCAATCTTCTCATTTCCAGTTCCTGCACATTTGTACAAATGTGTGAACCACATCCGGTATCCAATACCCAAGATGAAGGAGTAGAAAGGTTTATCTCTATAACGTAAATATTCGAAGCGGAAGTCATACCTCCCTTCATTTTCTGCAGACCCTCAATGTAAGAAGGACAGTTCCTCCTCCAATGACCAGCCTTGTCACAGTGGTGGCATTTCCCTTCCTTCACCGTACTCTTCTTTTTCTTCAGTGCAGAAGACTTGGGCTCAAGATATGACTTAGGTCCCACCTTCGTCTTCTTAGAGCTCTTGACCTTGCCCTTGCCCTTACGCACCATCAGTATGGGGCTGGCAGACTTGGCCTTCTTCATGTTGATCTCGGCAGTTCTTAACATGCCTAGGAGCTCGGGCAGTGTCTTGTCTATTTTATTCATGTTGTAGTTCAAGACGAACTGCTCATAACTGTCCGGCAACGATTGCAGGATCAGATCTGTGGCCAACTCTTGACCTAGAGGAAAACTCAGCCTTTCAAGGTTCTCTATATACCCAATCATCTTGAGTACGTGAGTCCCTACTGAGTCTCGAACTCTCATCTTGCACTGAAATAACGCTTTTGTGACGTCAAACCTCTCTTGACGAGCTTGCCCTTGAAACATTTTCTTGAGATGCTCGTCAATCTCCTTGCTCCCCATGTTCTCATGTTGCTTCTGAAGCTCAGAGTTCATGGTGGCAAGCATAAGGCATTCGACGTCTAAGGCGTCATCAGTATACTTCTTATAAGTATCTTTATCAGCACGGGAAGAATTCCCGGTCGGTACCTCGGGGGTTTCTTCTTCCAAGACATAGAGCTTTCGCTCTTGCCTGAGAACAATTCTCAGGTTCCTGTACCAGTCCATGTAGTTAGTCTCACTGAGCTTATCCTTCTCAAGAATGGCTCTCAGAGACAGAGTGGAGTGTGAACCACTTGCCATGGAATTCTACAAGAATTCATGCAGAATAATATCAGTACCAAAATTTCAAAATACAATTTATTTTTTAATTTGGACTTCAATTAAAACTCCCACTATTTTATTCGAAATGATGGCCCTCACTATCAATTCGGAGAGTTCATGCGAGCTACTCTCTTAGTGGACAAGATCCGTATTTCACCAACACAATGAGTCAGCTTTGGCTTTTCTCTCACGATGTGGTTATTTAGGTAGGCAACGCTTGCCAATTGCATCCTCATGCAATTCTTGTATGGTTGGTGAATAACTCCTTATTCGCATCCATAATATGGTGCATGCCAACCATATGCCTCTAGGCACTCAACCTTTGAGGTCACCTAGTTAAGTTAGACCCGATGTCGACAGTGGGATATCACAATTATCCGCTCGCACCCTTACCAAGATAGATTAATGCACCTTGCTTTGGCAAGCCCACACTTCATCGATCGAGGCAGGAAGAGTGTCATCCATCGGAAGGCATCCGAACACTTAATATTTGATGAAGGGATTTTTGATAATAGGTTAACAATTAACCATGATCAACATTTGATCAATGTGCACATCCAAAGAAAAACACTTCTAAAATCCACATGCATCCCTTATGTGCACAACATGACACTATCAACATTTGATAGAAGGAAGGGCTAAATCTGAACATCCGAACTCTTCCAAATTTTCAGATTTGCATGCATTGGACAAAGGCAAAGGCAACTCGACTTAAAGCAGTAGACAAGCTCGTCTCTCATTGTTGGATTCAAAATCCAAAACAATACACGGGTTCATTAACCACTCGAGGGACGGTTACTGCTAAGGAGACAACAATTTCTAACAATTAGAAATTAACACGAAATCCCAGACGTTCCTGGCGGGGTTCCAAGGGGCAGAGCCCCTAACCTGAGGGTTATGGGCCCACCGATTTCCCTTGAAAAAATCATCAACAATTGATGATCCAGGATTAAATCTAGACATTTAGAACACTTCTAAATCCCTAGATTTACACGCACTGGAATAGCCTAACTTACAAAACAACAATCATGGCTGAAACCTCCCTCTGATACCACTGTTGGGTTTCTCTATGAGGATGGCACAACACTTGTGCACGCAGCGGAAGTAATAAAAATCAAGAACAACCCAAAGAGATTGGGATCGGGCCATGAATGTTGAATCAATAAGTTAACAAACAACTAGGTAAAAGTTACCTTTCCAGTGTTGAGTCAAAACTCAACAGAGATGCTCCAAGCTTTGAGTCCTTGTTGGTGAAGAGTTCTACGTAGAATAACGTCTACGTCTCTGCAGAAATCCACACGAGCAGGAGAACACCGAGCCTCGTCGCACGAAAGATCGGGAAGGAGATCAACTGCACCTTGCACTTCCACGGACTGTTAGGTCCGCGCCAGGAATAGCAACACCGACGACTGTCGCCGGAGAGGAGGAGGTCGGCGGAGCGAACGATCGGCGGAAGCGGAACTCTTCCGTCGGCGGAACACTTCCGTCGGCGGAACACTTCCGTCGGCGGAATCGGTGGAACTCTTCCGTCGGGTCGGGGAAATTCTTCTTTTCATCCGCTCAAAACCTAAGTGTCTATTTATACCCAAAGCATAAATAAACCTAGGTAAAATCGCTATCCTGCAGACCACAGCAAAATAGGATTTCTGGGAAAAAATCGACGGGAATCAGCATTCGTCGGGAATCGAACATTTCGATTCTCGATGAATCTCGACGATCGTCGAGTATCGTCAAATTCGACGGGAATCAGCATTCGTCGAGAATCGAACATTTCAATTCTCGACGAATCTCGACGATCGTCGAGTATCGACGATCGAGACTCGACGATCCTCGACGATCGAGACTCGACGATTCTCGACGAATCTTCCTTGGCAACATTTGTCGGACCTCATTCTCTACGGTGATTGGTAACCTTTACCAACACAGTCAATCTTCCAACTTCTCCACATGCTCTTATGTGCGACCCTGCAGGCTCATATCGCGTTGGCAGTGAGATTACATGTTTGACCACTTCTAGATCACCATGGTAACTCCAACAGCGTCGGCTTGCGGGAAACGAACAAAAGTCGGCTGCGGTTTCTTTTTCTCCCGTGAGAATGAGGGTGTGCGGGTTTATGAGAAGTTGCGGTTTTCTTATGAACCGTGAGAGTGATTTTGATAACCACCCCCCCCCCCCCCGATTTACTCAAAAAATGATAAATTTGGCTAAAAGCAACCCACTCTACTAAAGCCTTTGAACATAAACCATTCTTGTCGCGCTTCGATAGTAAAATTAAAATGTGATACACTATCAATATGACTAACATAAATCACAAATTAATGAATGCGACCCTTTTGGCCATACTGATATCGTACCTCGACGACGTGCTGCCCCGATCAAAATCCGTCGCGACTCCCCCTACAATTTAAATAAATTCGCGTCAGATTACGGATGTTATACTTTTGGTCCTAGTTAAGGTAGTGAGGGCACTGTGATACTCGAAAAAGTTATCTATGAACATCATGTAGTAGCCAGTGAGTCCGCAAAAACTTCTGATGTCAATCATGCTCTTAAATAACTTTTGATAGAACCACTGATACACTTTTTTCGTAAATAATGACCTAGAAAAGCGACCACTCGAATCCAGTACTTACACTTGGATAATTTGGCATACAACTGATAATCCCTAAAAATATGCAACTCAACACACAGGTTCCCCAAATGCGAGTCCTCGGATTTGAGTAAATCGGGATATCATCAATAAATAATATGACAAACCAACCTAAAAACTCTTGAAACACATGATTCGTCAAATTCATGAACACGAAAGACGTGTTGGTCAGACAAAACTGATCACAAAGAATTGAAAGTGCTCATATCATCTCTAATCCTAAGTCGATAGTATCATGACTTCAAATGATGCTTCGAGTTAGTGAACCAACCAATCAACTGATCAAACAAGTCATCGATACGTTGGATTAGATATTTATTCTTCGCCATAAGTTTATTCAATTATTTGTAGTCAATGCAAAGATACATATTATCTTTTTTTCACAAACAATACTAAAGCACCCCAAGGCAACAAGCTCGAGTAGATATAACCCTGATCTGGAAGCTCTTGTCATTGAACTTTTAATTATGTAAGCTCCTTAGATGTCATCCGATAAGGAGATCGCGACACCGACCTTTCACCGGGAACCAAGTCCATACATAAATTAATTTCTCCCCGGGGAGGGGCTTTAAGGAGCACTTTGAGAAAAATGTCCGTGTACTCAATGGTATATCATGAATCTTCAAGTTATGAATGACAGACTCCAATAAGAAATGAACGCCTCACAACCTTGGTAGGCAAGCCCCCACAACCTACATTGCGGAGATCAGAAAATGGCAACTCCTGCCAATCCACGGAGCATGATCTCTTCAAGAGCTCTTTTCTTAAAACCACTTCAACTTGCAACTGATACGAAGGCGTTATCTGCAAGCCAGACCATGTCGAAAACCACATTGAACTAGAAGAGTGCAAGAGTGTTGCATTAAGGTTGAAATCGCACTCTTCAATCCTTAGGATAACTCGATTTTGTTTGTTCTTTCTTATCAGGTAACCATCTGACATTCGAACATCCAAAGTTACACTAGCCTCATATGGTGTCACTCTAATCCCCATAATGAAGGCCTCTAACAGGAAGGAGTGTGACACACTCGTGTCAAACAAAACCTTAGCATGGAAATTGAAAATTCAAATGATTCCTAAAACACACAATGAAGGATGGATTGTTCCAAGGTTTAAGCATAACATTAAAGAGTAAAGAGAAAAGGTCAAATTCTTACTAAAAGAAATTCATAACTATCATCACATATATCTGGTCAATTGACTCGCGCAGCCTGAGTGTGTAGGCTCTGGGTTGCACCGGAGCTAGGTGAGATGTGGTTAACTCCACCGCCATACCCTGATAAGCAATGCTAAGATCGACGACCCATGCTTGTTCTTGCCTTTGCTCGTCCTTTGGTGGAGGACCACTGCGGCAGAAGCAAGTAATATGGTAAACCTTGTCACAAGTGAAACATATCGGTGGTCCCTTCAAAGGTCTGCTACTCATCACTGCAGCAATCCGAGATCCAGAATGCTAGCGGAGAGGCTTCCTCCACCTACCAACATTAGATTTGCCCTGAAACTGAAGAGCCCTCAAACCAGCCTGCTCCACACACCCCTTATAGTGTTGGGTCCTCTCAATATCCATCTCCAAGGCAATCAATGGTTGTCTCAGGCTGTTACACAGCCCTTAATAAAATCGATGATTCTTCTCTTCATCATCCACGATGATGTCACTCGCATGGCGATTCAAGCAAGTGAACTCCAGAACATAAGTATCCACACTCATGTCTCACTGCAGTAGCCTCAGAAACTATTCCTGGAGGGCCAGTCATGTAGCAGTAGGGTGAGAGCGCTTCAGGAAAGATGCATCGACATTTCTCCCATGGAGATCTTCCCCATCAGACACCCTGGGAAGCAACTCTCACACTTATCTTTCCACTGCAACTTCGCATCACCTTCCAGCATAAAGGTGATCAGAGACATATTCTTGTCATCAGTGGTCTCAATCACCTCTACAAGTTCCTTGATCTGAGTCAGTCAATCTTCAGTCTCTGTAAGAGTACCCACGCACCTGAACGTCGAAGGGTGGAAATTCAAAAAGTATCTCAGTCGGCGGTCCTTCTGGCCAATCAGTTGCACAATGACTGAGTCAACTGCCGCATCGTGCTGTGAGATGTTGTCTGAAGTTTTGATAGTAGCAGTGGTGACCAATTTATCCGACTACCCAACCTGAGCCACTGCCATCTTACGATAAGTTGGACGGAATTAAGTTTAAGTCAAACAAATTAGGAACAAAATAACTAATTACCATCACACCCTCTTAGGCGCACAATGTCCCATCCTCCCATCTGACGACCTAGAATAAACAAACGTCTTGACATCAATACACTTACATCATCAAGCATAGAAACATTCGAGATTCCAGACAAACAATCATAAGCTCTTCCTAACATATCTCCATAGGGGTAAAATTTCTAAACATGCCTATGATACCAAAATTGTAACACCTCAATTTGTATTTATCGTATAATATGGGTCCGACCAACACCCCAACAACATATAATACTCACATATAGAATTAAAAGCAGATAAAAAAATGCACAAACTCAGCATCAAAGAGTATGAAAAGAACAAAAATAGTTACTAAATTGAGTGTCAACCAACTATAAAGTTAAAAACTTAGAAAAATCTGAAATTCTTAAAGCCATAATTGTAACAACCCATGTTTTAAATCAAAATAAAAAGTGGGGATTATTTTAGTGGCAAATTTGTAAATAACAAAAAAAGAAAAAAAACTAATCTCTAATACATAACCCGAGCGGCCCCCTCTCCCGAATATTAATTTTCAGCCGAGGTCTTTTATGTCTCCCGCCCATGTTATTTCTCGCAGCGGCACGCCGACCCCCCTCGTCTCCCGCAAGTGCGCAACCCGTCGCCTGATTCCGCCGCATCACGCCTCCCTCCCGTGCGCCCCCTTCTCTGGTCGGCAGTCCAACCTCCCCCTGCTCCTCTTCCTTTCTACTATCGGCGGGTTCCTTCTTCTCCCAAGGCTGGTGTCGCCTCCTGCTCCTCTCCAAGCCGATGACAATGGTTTCTTCTTCTTCATTCAGCCAGAGCTGCAACTTCTCCTCCTCTATAGGGGTCGACAACTCTTCTTCTTCCTCCTAGGGGGCCGACAACAGCCATCATCTTCTCCAAAAAGGTTGGCAGCATCAATTCTTCCCCTCCTCTGGCCAGCAAACTCATCCTCTGGCAACCCAAAATTTATCCTCGTCTTCTTTGTCTTGGCCGGGATTTGTGAGAGGGACGCCTAGGGTTTCTTCTCTCTACTCCTTGGGCTACAATTTGGTCTCCTTAGGTAAAGATTTCATCTTTCTCTTCTCTTTTTAAGATTTTCTTGTATTTGTTTTGGTATTAATTGTGCCTCAAATTGCGTATTTATTATGATTCGTATTTGTGTCATCTTGTAATCGTCTAAGCATTTTGTATTTATGATTTTCGACGCCACTCCTCGAATTCAAGTGATGGGATCTCTTCAAACCCTCTCTGATTTAGGTTTTGTAACCTAAGCGCCTCCAAGTCTCCGTTTCCACGTGGTAATCTTCTGTCCCCTAACTTTTGAGAGAGGTAACTCTGTTAAACCTTCTTTGTTTAAATTCTGCGTCGTAGAATGATTGTGTTAGCGTAGTGACTTTTTTATATCACTTTTGTCGTTATTGAGCAAGTCTGAAATAAGGTTTCTGAATTTTGCTTGCGCCGCTCAGCCGCCACCGTCAGATTCAGCCTCATTTAAGGCAAGTAGAGAAATCTCTCTCTCTCTTGCAAATATTGACTTAACTTGTTTGCGTCTTTCCTTATGTTATGTGAATTTACATTTGAATATCTACATCGTCAAATTGTTAGATTCGGTCATGATATGGTTAGAATGATATTAGTTAGTGAATAAAAGTGATTTTGATTGAATTTCAACTTAGATGAATTGCATCTTATTTGATGGATAATTGGAAAACTAGTAGTTATTTTTGAGGATGAGCATTAAATGTTATAATAATAAATGTTAAGATTTCTTGTTGGCAAATAAATGAATTGTGTTTTATATAAAATGTTTGGATCATACACATGTTTACTTGGAAGATAATCGTACCTTGGAATGGATTTAATCATGATAAATAATTTTTATTCCTAAAAATAATGCATGTTAATCTTATCACTCGTGAATACTTAAATCCACAAAAATATAAATCTCACTATCTAGTTTCTTTTGGGTCATCGAATCTTATTTCTTATGTCTGTCTGGTGATAAGACATGAGTAAAGTTTGTTTCATGATCTGATTTTTCTTTCCTTTGATGCAAATTCGTTTCTATTAGAATCACAATCTATGAATCATTTAATTTCATGTACCCATTTTTTATGTTTGTAAATTCTACTCTTATATATTGAATCAATAAATTAGTAACATGTTTTGATATGCTAGGAATCACTAAATCATGAATCCTTAAATTCATTAATGTCATAAACAATCATTGAAAGATAATTTTGAATTGATGTGACGTTTTGACTCGAGTTTCCACTTGACTTATAATGGGAATCAATGAATAGTCATAGCAAGCACAAAGTTTCTGATAAGTCTTGCATTTAAACTTATACTAGAACAATGTGCATCAAATTGAAACACTTACACATTTCACTGATTCAGCTTGTCTCTTACTTTTTTGTCTTGTTAGCTTAGCTTCATGAAAATTAATACACAGATATTTTTGTTTTCCCTGCTCGTATTTTATTTTACTTTGCTCTGTTTATTTCAATGTTCTGAGGCTTTTTCCTTCCTGTTTTGAAATTTATCTTAACGTTCGTGACAGCACCGCCTGCTTCTCGAGCCCGATCTGCATCAAGCTCCCTCTTCTAGAAGTTTATCTTCTTGTCGTGTCGGGTTCGATGTTTATGTTTGTTGAGAAAGCTCCAAAACTTGTATGTATTGCTTGTGTGTCTAAATACAATGAGAGAATACAATTATATAGGAAGAGGAAGAGAGAGAATAAATCATATACAAGATGTGGGACTAAAGAGGAGAGAACAAAAATGGGCCCAATACATTGGCCCAATACATGGGCTATTCTAACACTCCCCCGCAAGCTGGAGCGTACAAATCGTATGCGCCAAGCTTGGACAAACATTGATAGAAGAGTGCCTTGGAGAGAGCCTTCGTGAGGACATCCGCGACTTGTTCCGATCCTGGGACATGCTTTAGATCAAGCTTTTTCATTTGAACTTTTTCTCGAACGAAGTGACAATCGACTTCAATGTGTTTTGTTCTTTCGTGGAAGACTGGGTTCTTGGCGATATGTATAGCAGCCTGACTGTCACAAAGGAGAAAGAGCCGGTGACGGTAATTTTACACCCAGATCAGTGAGAAGACTCTCAAGCCATGTTAGTTCCGATACAACAGATGTCATTGCCCTGTATTCTGCCTCAGCTGATGATCGAACAACAACCGCTTGTTTCTTGCTTCGCCATGTAACCAAATGTCCCCCAAAGTAGGTGCAAAAACCACTGGTAGATCGTCGGTCATCAAGAGAACCAGCATAATCAGCATCTGAGTATGCCACCAAGGTTGGAGCAGAAGAAGAGGTCCGGTAAACAAGTCCTTGACCAGGGGCTGTTTTAAGGTACCTGAGAATACGTTCAACAGCCTGTAGATGAGATTTTCGAGGAGAATGCATGTATCGACTGACGAGACCAACAGCAAAAGAAATATCTGGTATAGTAACTATGAGATAGATCAATTTTCCAACAAGTCGGCGAAAATATTCTGGATTCTGGAGAAGTAGATCCGAGTCAGATGCCTGGGCGCGCAACTTGTGGTTAACATCCATAGGGGTATCACTCGGCTTACACCCTGAAAGACCAGCATCATGAAGAAGGTCAAGACAGTACTTTCGTTGAGATAGAGTAAGCCCATCCGGTCGTCTAACAACTTCTATACCCAAGAAATATCGTAGAGGACCCAGATCCTTTGTTGAAAGACAGAGTTTAGATGTACTTTGACTGTCTGTATCCCTTGTGAGTCATCTCCTGTAATAATGATATCGTCGACGTAAACTAACAGAAGGACCGTCCATGTTGGTCGGTGACGAGTAAACAGTGAGAAGTCGGTCGAGCTTCGAGTAAAACCAATATCTCGGAGGACCTTACTGAACTTTTCAAACCATGCCTCGTGGAGATTGTTTGAGACCATACAGAGCCTTTTGAATGCGGCAGACCTGAGACTCCCCCGTGGTCTCAAACCCGGGTGGTTGTTCCATGTAAACCGTCTCCTGGAGGTCCCCATTGAGGAAAAGCATTCTTGATATCTAGTTGAAAGAGGGGCCACTGGCGATGAACCGCGACAGAGATGAGGACTCGAACGGTATTGAGCTTGGCGACCGGAGAGAAAGTTTCCTCATAGTCGAGTCCCTGTTGTTGGGTGAAACCACGAGCCACGAGACGAGCTTTTAGACGGTCAATTGTCCCATCAGCAGCATATTTGATGACAAAGACCCACTTGCACCCAACCGGTTTCTGACCCGGAGGAAGGGGAACGACGGTCCATGTCTGGTTGGCCCAGAGAGCAGACATTTCTTCCTCCATGGCTGCCCGCCAGCCAGGGGTGTTGAAGCGCTTCCTGTACAGAGTTAGGGACAGCAATCGAAGATAGAGAAGTAGCAAGTTTGTGGAGAGGGGGGGAGAGGCGATGAAGAGAGACATAGTTAGTCAGGGGATGAGTCGTGGACGGTTGTACCTGATCAGCAGGACGCGGAGTATCCGTGGTAGAGACCGTCTGCAGAGGTGCAACAGAGCTGGGAGGGCGACAAGTGTAGACACGGATAACAGGTGGTTTGGAGGGAGCAGGAGCCGGTGCAGGGGAAACCGTCGATGATGGCGTAGTAGCGGGAATAACTGGGCGTTGGATGGCTGGTGGTGGTGGATCAGTGGGTAAAGGAGCTGGAAAAAATGGTTGTTCTTCCCGGAAGGTAACGTCAGCAGAGACGGAGATCTTCCGAGTAGTTGGAGAGTAACAAACATAGCCCTTCTGGGTGCGCGAATAGCCGACAAAGATGTGTGTAGCCGCCCGGGGATCCAACTTATCCGATGATGGCCCTAGACGGTGGACGTAGCAGATGCTGCCAAAGACGCGGGGTGGTAGAGGAAAAGGCGGAGTGGAGGGAAATAATAGGCTAAAGGGAGTAACGTAGTGGAGGACGGAGGAAGGGAGACGGTTGATGAGAAAGCAGGCAGTCGAGACCGCAAAGTTCCAATAAGGCTTGGGAACATTCATTTGAAGCATGAGAGAGCGGGCGACATCAAGTAAGTGACGATTCTTTCGTTCAGCAACGCCATTTTGCTGGGGCGTATAAGCACAGGAGGTTTGATGTAAAATCCAAGAACTCCGAACACAAAGCGGTAAATTCGTGGCTGGTGTACTCACGAGCATTGTCGGTGCGGAGAGTTTTGAGGGTGGTGTGGAACTGTGTGCGGGTTTCGAGGACAAATGCCCAAAAAACACGGGGAAGCTCGGAGCGATCACGAAGTAAGTATAGTCACGTAGTGCGAGAGTAATCATCAATAAATGTAATGAAATAGCGAAAACCAGAAATACTAGTAATTTTAAACGGGCCTCATACATCAGAATGCACTAAATCAAATGGAGCAGCGCTCCGAGTACAATGTGAAGGGAAAGAAGAACGCGACTGCTTGCCGAGGATACAGGAGTCACACTGAAAGGAAGTAAAAGAAATATCAGGAAGAGCCCGTTGGAGAACTGGTAGAGGGGCATGCCCAAGTCGACGATGCCAAGCAGTGGAAGAGGAAGAAGACAGAATGGTGGGAGAGTCGTCGAGATGATAAATCCCGCAGCCGTCCTTCACCAATGGTAGTCTGCGTCCGTTGCCAATCCTGTATAACAAAGGAAGAGGAGGTGAATATAACAGAACAATCAAGATCACTAGTAAGACGGCCAACAGAGAGTAAATTGAACGGGGAACTCGGAACATAGAGAGTCGAGCGAAGGGATATAGACGGGCTGAGAGAGAGATCTGTCGAGCCAGACACTGGAACCAGCGCCCCATTAGCCACAGTAATAGACTTCAAATAAGGAGAATCCGAGTACTGGGCAGGCCGTTGTGAAGTAATGTGATGAGTAGCACCAGAGTCCATAATCCAGCACAGGCTGGTGGAGAGACAAGCAGTACCTGTGTTGGAGACGGATGCGATGGAGGCAGATGTTGGGTTGAGCAGGCCATGAAGATGCTGGAGCTGACGACGGACGGTCTCAAGATCAGGAGGACTGGCGTCAGTAACAACAGATGTCGTCGGACGAGGAGGATAACCAATTTTCTTGTAGCAAGTTGCCTCAAGATGACCATCTTTCCCACAGAAAGAACATTTCGGCCGACCTCGGCCACCACGGCCACGGCCCCGAGAGCCCGATCGTCCCCCCCGAGTAGAAGTAGGAGGGGATGGCAGGAATGGAGGAGCCTGCTGAAGAAGGGTCGGGGGGAAGGAGCAGGTGTATCCGGAGGAGGGGATACACGGAGAATCATGGAGCATACATCAGAGAAAGAGGGAGTGTTGGGAGAAACCAGGACCTGAGCACAAATGCTTTGAAAATGAGATGGAAGACGGGCCATTATTATAGCAATACATGTGGCTTCCTTCTGAGCACGCTGAGCAGCAAGGTCAAGCGTGGGTGGCTGATGCTGGATCCAGGCTTCAGCAAGAGTTTTAGCCTGAGCGACAAAAGAGGTCATATCTGAAGCCCCAGTAGCGTCGAGAGCAAAGAGGTCAGTGAGGATGTCGTAGAGATGCTGAAGGCTATCACGGCCGGAGTATAGGGAATGCAGCTCATCCCACATAGCCTTGGCGGTGTCGTGGTACATAGCCATTTGATAAGGCTCACCATCCAAAGAGTTAAGGAGTCAAGTCTGGACGCGGCCATCATTGTGAAGCCAATCATCGGTCGTAGGAGACGAAGGAGCCTGGAGAAGGTGAGGCAGAAGGCCCTTAGCCTGAAGAACCCGTCTGACTGAGTGGACCCAAGGGACAAAGTTTTTCTTGCCAGAAAGAGAGATGGTAGTGATCCTGAGCTCGTCACGAACTTCGGCAGAGCAAACCGGGCGGTCTGTAGGACAGGCCGGGGAGGCAGCAGGCGGACTGGCCGCCGAGCCAGTGGAGTTACCCGAAGAACCCATGGGCAAGCCGCACGGTCACGCGAGAAGAAACGGAGGCCGCGCGAGAAGGACAGAAGAAACCGCGACCAAAATGTGGAAGGCTAGAACCCGCGCGGTCACACCGGACACCAGCGATTTATTAGATCGCGACCTGAAAATGCGGAAGGAGGCCACACGGTCTCGGTGATCACAGCAGCGGTCAAAGCGCGGGAGGCCGCAAGGACACGAGCGACAAGAAGGGAGAGCCTGCAGCGGACAAGAGCAGTCCGCAAGAGAAGGTACCTGCAGCAGTTAGGATGGAGAAGCAGGAGCCCGCGCGGTTAGGCGGAATAAACCGAAGAGCTCGCAGCGGTAAGAGGAGTCCGCGCGAATGAAGGACTTAGCAGCAAGGAAGGGGACTGCAACAGTCAGAAGAAGAGACCGCGGCGGGGAAGGAGTCCACGAGAAGAGAAACTCGTGCGGATAGAAGACGCAGAGGAGCTCGCAGCGATAAAGATGAGACCGCGCGGATGAAGAGGGAAGGAGCTCGCGGTCGAGAGGAGAGGAGCAGTGGAGAAGATGAGCCCGCGCGGTTAAGAGGGGAGCCCGCGGCGGATAAGAGAGGTGGGCCCCACTGGTCAGAGCAGAAGATGACTATAAGAAGCCTTAGAGGAGTGGAACCACGGGAAAAAGGAGAAGAGACGCGGAGGCAGAAGGGCAGGCCGCAGAAAGCAAGCGGACAGACCCGCAGACAGCAGAGAAAGCCGGGCGGGTAGGCAGGAAAGCAGGAGAACGCTGAGCGGAGAGGAAGGAGGGCGGTCTGGGCGGTTAGAATAGGGGTATCCGCAGCCGGAAGACCGATCCCTCTGATACCATGTTGAGAAAGCTCCAAAACTTGTATGTATTGCTTGTGTGTCTAAATACAAGGAGAGAATACAATTATATAGGAAGAGGAGAGAGAGAATAAATCTTATACAAGATGTGGGACTAAAGAGGAGAGAACAAAAATGGGCCCAAGAGATGGGCCCAATACATGGGCTATTCTAACAATGTTTAATTTCATTTACTATCGGATGTAATAATTATAATCAGTCTTTTTTTGTTATCATAGACAATTGCTAGGCTAAATAATATATGTACTAGAATTTGACATTATTTGCATATTCATTTATTTGAAATTGTCATGTTTATTAAAATACAGGTACATCTAATATTTTCACTGTCATATTTTAAAGTTTTCGCATAAAAATAAACTATTCTCTCCAAATTAATTATTTTAAAACTAATTATCAATATCTCTGCTCCCTCCTAACACATGGACTTTCTTTTCGTTCATGCTTATGGCATCACGACCCGCCCAAAACGCACTCTGACTTTTGTTTAGACGGGTCATGACAGTTGCTATCAAAGGGAGGTTAGCCTCTAAGGATAAAGTATTTTATAATATTCACCTATTTTGAATCTTATTATATAAATATATATGCATGCATCATTTCTTCACTTATCTTGTCATTATATGTTGTTCGCGGCTGAAACACGCACACACTACACTCATAAGCATGAGTAGTATGCACACGAATGTTAAGGGGTTATGGACAAACTTAACATTTTTGTGCATATGAATTTTCACTAGGATATACACCGCTTGCAAATATTAAATGATTATGGGCAGTTTAATATTTTCAAGAGTGATGACATTAGATCATAATATGCATGATATATTAAGTGAAATGGGTACTTAACATAGCATGTGTATCCATTCATTTGCATTCATATCATAAATCATTGTGCAAGTGTCCAGCTAAGAACAACAATAATGATTGTACACACATGGATTTACTATTTGCTTGACATCACACATAATCTCATTATTGCATTTACATGAACATTACCTAGAGTTGTCCAATGAAAATGTTGTAATTATTACATGATTTATGTACCAGATGTATAAATTGTGTTAGAATCTCTTGTTTTAAGTCATCGGTATTCGTATTCAGTCTTTTTGGTTATGCTTGACTATCAATCTTGTTTGGTCCCCTTGTATCTCCTTCCAGTTAGCTCTTAACCGTCAGTGCTGCAAGCAATGCAATTCTAAGCATATTTCTCCAATTACGTAAAAGAGAATCGAGGGTCTTCTTGTAAATTGCTCTGTTGAATTACTTTAGCGTTGTTTATGTTCTTTCATCCTCAGAGAGGCATACTTCTATTGACACTCAATCGTCATTTAACTTCTTTTTCTCCTTTGTATTCTATCTTTGCTTCGTGCAAAGATTTTTTCGCTCTCGAATTCTTGAATCTTACTTCTCAATTTCGAGCTAATTGAAGAAATTCATGTATTTCCTAACGCCAATCTTGCGTGTCTGGTCGAACCCTTTAAGATCGCGGAGTATCAAGCACCCAAGCTTCGAAATAGAACCATTCCTATGGTAAGAGTACTTTGGACGCATGACAAGTCTGAGGAGTAAACTAGAGAACTTGAATCTGATATGCGTAGTAAGTATCCTCAAATTTTCTTTTGATCTTGGCAAGTCTCTGAACTTGTTCTCCGTTCCATTTCAGTATATTCAGTTAACTTCTTTGTCTTAATTTGCAAACCTTGTTGGAATGAATGACATCTAATTCTTCGTCATAAGAGCCCCAGTCAGGAAATCCTAAGAAGTTTCAGGACGAAACTTATTAAGTGGGAGAGGATGTAACAACTCATGTTTTAAATCAAAATAAAAAGTGGGGGGTTTATTTTAGTGGCAAATTTGTAAATAACAAAAAAAAGAAAAACCTAATCCTCTAATACATAACCCGAACGGCCCCCTCTCCCGATTATTAATTTTCAGCTAGGTCTTTTTTGTCTCTCGCCCCTATTATTTCCTGCAATCGTGCGCCAACACCCTCGTCCCCCGCAAGTGCGCAACCCGTCTCCCGCAAGTGTGCAACCCGTCGCCCGATTCCGCCGCATCTCGCCTCCCTCCCGTGTGCCACCTTCTATGGTCGGCAGTCCTGTCTCCCCCTGCTCTTCTTCCTTTTTTTCGTCGGCACGTTCCTTCTTCTCCCAAGGCTGGTGTCGGCTCCTGCACCACTCCAAGCCAGCGACAACGGTTTCATCTCCTTCTTCATTCAGCCAGGGCAGCAACTTCTCCTCCTCCATAGGGGCCGGCAACTCTTCTTCTTCCTCCTAGGGGGCCGGCAGCAGACAACATCTCCTCCAAAAGAGCCGGCAGCATCAGTTCTTCCCCTCCTCTTCAAGGGCCAGCAAACTCATCCTCCGGGAGCCCAAAATTTCCCCTCGTCTTCTTCGTCTTGGTCGGGATTTGCGAGAGGGACACTTGGGGTTTCTTCCCTATCCTTTTTGGGCTCGGATTTGGTCTCATTGGGTAAGGATTTCCTCTTTCCCCTCTCTTTTCAGATTTTCTTATATTTGTTTTGGTATTAATTGTGCCTCAAATTGCATATTTATTGTGATCTGTATTGCCATCTTGTAATCATCTAACCATTTTGTATTCGTGATTTTTGGTGCCACTCCTCGAATTCAAGTGATGGGATCTCTCCAAACCTTCTCTGATGTAGAGTTCCATAACCTAAGCGCCTCCAAGTTTTCATTTTTGCGTGGTAATCTCCTCTCCCCTCACTTTTGAGGGACGTAACTCTGTTAAACCCTCTTTGTTTAAATTTGGCGTTGTAGAATGCTTGTGTAAGCATAGTGACTTTTGCTATATCACTTTAGTCAATCTTGAGCAGGTCTGAAATAAGGTATCTGAATTTTGTATGCGCCGCTCAGCGGACACCATCAGATTCAGCCTCATTTAAGGCAAGTAGAGAAATATTTCTCTCTCTTGCAAACATTGGCTTAACTTGATTGCGTCTTTATTTATGTTATGTGAATTTACATTTGAACACCTACAACATGAAATTGTTAGATTAGGTCATGATACGCTTAGAATGATATGAGTTAGTGAATGGAAGTGATTTTGATTGAATTCTCACTTAGATGAATTGCGTCTCATTTGATGGATAATTGGAAGACTAGTAGTTATTTTTGAGTATGAGCATTAATTGTTATAGTGATAAATGTTAAGATTTCTTGCTAGCAAATAAATGAATTGTGTTTTATATAAAAAGTTCGGATCATACACATGTTTACTTGGAAGATAATTGTGCTTTGAAATGGATTTAATCTTGATAAGTACTTTTTATTCCAAAAATGATGCATGGTAAATCTTATCACTCGTGAATACTTGAACCCGCAAAAATATAAATCTCACTATCTAGTTTCTTTTGTGTCATCGAATCTTGTTTCTTATGTCTGTCTGGTGGTAAGACTTGGGTAAAGTTTGTTCCATGATCTGATTTTTCTTTCCTTTGATACAAATTTGTTTCTGTTAAAATCACGATCTATGAATCATTTAATTTCATGTACCATTTTTTTATGTTTGTAAATTATAGTCTCAAATATCTGAATCAATAAATTAGTAACATGTCTTGATATGCTAGGAATCACTAAATCATGAATGCTTAAATTCATTAATGTCATAAGCAATCATTGAAAAATACTGTTGAATTGATATAACGCTTTGACTCGAGTTTTCACTTGACTTATAATGAGAACCAATGAATGGTCATAAAAAGCACAAATTTTTGATAAGCCTTGCATTTAAACTTATACTAGAACCATGTGCATCAAATTGAAACACTTACACCTTTCACTGATTACAGTTTATGTAATTACGTGATCGAATTTATGTTATACTTCAGAGTAGTCTAATAATTTTAGTTATTTCGAATTGTCACTTACTTGCATGTCTTGTTAGTTTTGTTTTATGAAAACTGTAACTCAAATATTTTTGTTTTCCCTGCTCGTATTTTATTTTACTTTGTTCATGTTTATTTCAATGCTCTGAGGCTTTTTCCTTCTTATTTTGAAATTTGTCTTTGCGTTCGTGACTGCGCCGCTTGCTTCTCGAGCCCGATCTGCATCAAGCTCCCGCTTCTGGAAGTTTATCTTTTTGTCGTGTCAAGTTCTATGTTAATGTTTCATTTCCTTTACAGTCGGAATATTTTTTATGCAGTAATTATAATCAGCTATTTTCTCTGTTATCATGGACAACTATTAAGCTAAATAATATATGCACGATAATTTAGCATTATTTGCATGTTCATTTATCTGAGTTTGTCATTGCATAAAATTTGTATTGGAACTTGTATCATGAGTTTTATTAAAATACATGTACATCTAATCTTTTCAATGTCATTGTTAGAATAGGGCAAAGGTGAAATTATCATTTAACAATAGGAAGAGTCCCCTTTATATAGGAGGGGAAAAATACAGGGCAACAAAAATAAGAAATAACATCCTAACACTCCCCCTCAAGTTGGGCATGTGATATTTGTCATGCCTAACTTGCCAATGAGTGTAACAAACAATCTTTCACACAGAGCTTTAGTGAGAACATCAGCAAGTTGTCCTTCTGAAGTAACAAACGGAGTACAAACAATCTTCTTCATGATGTTTTCTTTAATGAAATGACGGTCAACTTCCACGTGCTTGGTGCGATCATGTTGAACCGGATTATGAGCAATACTGATAGCGGCCTTGTTGTCACAATACAAGTTGAAGGGGCCAGGTTCAAGCAAGCCCAAATCATTCATGAGAGTGCGCAACCACATCCCCTCACATATACCATGAGCCATGGCTCTGAACTCAGCTTCAGCACTAGAGCGAGCTACAACATGTTGCTTTTTGCTTCTCCAAGTGACCAAGTTAGAGCCGACAAAGGAACAATAGCCAGTGGTGGATCTCCTATCATCAACCGATCCAGCCCAATCCGCATCCGTATAGACTTCAATTTTCAAGTTATCACAGGGTGAGAATAATATACCTCTACCCGGAGAGGTCTTCAAATATCTCAAAACACGGTGCGCAGCATTGAGATGCCGAATCCTGGGAGAGTGCATGTATTGACTCAGCACTCCTACAGCATAAGAAATGTCTGGACGAGTATGAGATAGATAAATCAACTTCCCAACAAGCTTCTGAAAACTTGAAATATCTTCCACTGGCTCCCCATCATGTTGACCAAGTTTATGGTTCACTTCAATAGGAGTATCGGCGGGTTTACAACCACTCATCCCTGTCTGTTCTAATAAGTCGAGAACATACTTCCGTTGGGAGATATGAATCCCATACTTTGACCTTGCTACTTCAATTCCTAGGAAGTATCTCAATTTTCCTAGGTCCTTTACTTCGAACTCCCTTGCCAGTCTTTGCTTTAGAGATTGAATCTCATCACTGTCATCACCTGTGACAACCATATCATCAACGTATACAATCAGAAGGGTCACCTTCCTCTCTTTTCGTTTAACAAATAAAGTGTGATCGGCATGGCTTTGAGTATAGCCCAATTCGATCATGACTTTGTGAAGTCTCCCAAACCAAGCTCTCGGAGATTGTTTTAACCCATAAAGGGCTTTCTTTAGTTTGCAGACTTTCCCATCTGAGCCAATTGGGGTAAGGCCAGGAGGCATAGACATATATACTTCCTCTTCCAAATTTCCATGTAGGAAAGCATTCTTCACATCCAGTTGTTGAAGATCCCATCCTCTACATGCCGCACATGATAACAAAACACGGATAGTATTCATCTTTGCTACCGGAGCAAAGGTCTCTTGGTAGTCAATACCTTGAGTTTGAGTGTAGCCTCTCGCCACTAGCCGAGCCTTGAACCTTTCAACAATACCATCGGAGTTCTGTTTCACGGTAAATATCCAACGGCATCCGACAAGCTTCTTCCCAGGAGGGAGATCCACAAGGTCCCACGTATGATTCTTCTCAAGAGCAAGCATTTCCTCCATCATTGCCTTTGCCCATTTTGGGTGTTCAGCGGCCTCCTGCCATGTACCGGGAATCGAGGCAGAGGATAGAGAGGTAACAAAAGCTTTATAGGAAGGAGTTAAAGCGTCATATGAAACATAATTAGATATAGGGTGTTGAGTGGATGAGCGAATACCTTTCCGTAGAGCAATAGGTAGCTCCAGGGACGCAGAGGACGAATCTGGCACTGGCTCTGGTATTATGGATTGATGCGGAGTGTTTGACCTTTTGTTCTTTCGAGTATAGACTTGCAGTTCCTTCTCTTTAGGAATATCCACATAGTTCTCTTCGGGAACAGGGGTAGTTGGTGGAGGTGGAACATTGTACGTAGGAGGAATAGGTAACGGGAGAGGCGGAGTGCTCACTTCCACCTGTGAGGGCTCCCCCTGAAGTGAGGACTCATAGTAGGATGTGGTCTCCTGAAAAGTGACATCCATAGAGACAATAACTTTTTTGCTAGGAGGATGATAACACTTATAACCTTTTTGTGTAGGGGAATAGCCAATGAATACACACCGGAGTGCACGAGGATCAAGTTTGGTGCGAGCAATGGGATGAATGTGAACAAAGCACACGCAGCCAAACACACGGGGTGGAAGGGTAGTAGGAGGTATTCCCAGTTTGTGGAGAGGAGTGCAGTTGCCCAGAATACGAGAAGGCATACGATTTATGAGATATGCAGCAGTGAGAAGAGCGTCCCCCCAGTAGTATTTGGGAAGTGACATGGTAAAAAGCAAGCATCTCATCACTTCGAGAAGGTGGCGATTCTTACGTTCAGCGACTCCATTTTGAGCAGGGGAATGGACGCAACTAGTTTGATGAATGATCCCGAGATCGCTCAAATAACGTTCAAAATTAGAATCTATGTATTCACGACCATTATCACTGCGTAGAATTTTAATAGTGGCGCCAAACTGAGTAGATATCATGTTATGAAATTGTTTGAAGAGAGGAAACACTTCATTTTTATGCCGCATGAGATAAACCCAAGTAGTGCGAGAGTAACAATCAATAAAAGTTACAAACCAATGATAACCAGAGATAGAGGCAACTGGGCAAGGGCCCCATACATCACTATGAATCGTATGCAAAGGTACAGAGCACGGCGTAGAGACATGATTAAAGGAAACACGCTTATGTTTAGCAAGTTCACAAACATCACACGTAAAAGTCTTAAACACTGAAGGAGAAAAATCAGGAAATAAAGATTGCATAGTAGCGGTAGATGGGTGGCCTAAGC
This sequence comes from Platanthera zijinensis, assembly GCA_039513925.1. Taxonomy (NCBI): domain Eukaryota; kingdom Viridiplantae; phylum Streptophyta; class Magnoliopsida; order Asparagales; family Orchidaceae; genus Platanthera; species Platanthera zijinensis. The sequence continues at coordinate 52,725,178 of CM077092.1, forward strand.
GGCGATGCAAAGTAGACAGCAGTGGGAGCCGATGGGCATGAAGGGCCTGGTGAACATCAGGGTCAAACACGTACAGCCCATCTCGCATACTACCAGAGCCAATCACCGCCTTCGTCTTCAGGTCCTGAAAAACACAAGAAGAGGGAAAAAACGTGATGGAACAATTCATAGAGTTGGTAATATGGCTAACAGATAAAAGGTTACGAGTGAAAGAAGGAACGTGTAGAGCGGAAGTCAAGGTAAGGGAAGAGCAAGGAATGGATCCCTTCCCGGCAATTGGGGCGAGGGTCCCATCCGCAATGCTCACCTTGTCCCGGCCAGACAAAGGAGAATATGAAATAAAACCTGACGAAGATCCGGTCATGTGGTTTGTAGCACCGGAGTCAATGATCCAATGAGTGGCAGACGGTACAGTAGCAGCATGGGCACTTGGACTCCCAGAATGAGCAAAGGATGATGACGGAGTAGGATGTGGCTCAGTAGACAGGCCCTGCATCATACGGCGGAGAAGCGTCATCTCATCTGTAGAAAAGGACCCGGGTAACGGGTTGACCTCAGAACTGTGGCCACCAGATGTGCTGTCATCAAGGAACTCAGTCAGGTGAGCGGAGCGGGGGGAAATGAAGTTGGATCGGCCACGACCACGCCCGCCACCACGCCCGCCTCGAGGAGTAGGACCACCTCTGGATTGAGGAAACCCGTGCAGTTTGAAGCACGTCTCACGGGTATGTCGACTCCGACCACAATAGTCACACATCAGATGGTCTTTGTCAGTGGGCTTTGGCTTAAAATCCCGAGTGTTTGCGATACCTGAATGAGACGTGAGAAGGGCAGAACCACCTGAACTGACCTCTGAACTCCAAGACTGTCGACGATCATATTCCTGCTGAACAATGCTATAAGTCTCAGCCAAGGACGGGACCGGGGAGCGGCCAAGGATCTGAACAATGATCTGATCAAACTCTCGGTGTAAACCATGGAGAAACTCAAACACACGGTTCCTAAAGAGAACTATGTGGATATTCCTAAAGAGAAGGAACTGCAAGTCTATACTCGAAAGAACAAAAGGTCAAACACTCCGCATCAATCCATAATACCAGAGCCAGGTTCCCTCACAGGTGGAAGTGAGCACTCCGCCTCTCCCGTTACCTATTCCTCCTACGTACAATGTTCCACCTCCACCAACTACCCCTGTTCCCGAAGAGAACTATGTGGATATTCCTAAAGAGAAGGAACTGCAAGTCTATACTCGAAAGAACAAAATGATCATACTCCTGATATAATTGGGTGAACTCCAAGAAATAGGCTGATGGAGGTCGATCTCCTTGTCGAAGGAGAAAAATCTTTCGGCGAAGCTGAAATATCTGAGCTGTGTTCCCTTTCTGTGAGTAGGTAGATTCAGCCCCCTTCCAAATATCTGCAGCAGTATTTAAGAAGAGATAATTCCGTGCAATAGACTCTTGCATGGAGTTAATCAACCATGACATAACCAGGGAATTTTCCGACTCCCACTTTGCCCATGTGGGGTCAGACTCTTCGGGCGCCTTAATGTCCCCAGTAACATAGCCATACAACCGGCGACTCTTAAGAGCCAAGGCGATAGATCGAGACCAAGGTAGATAATTTGTAGCATCAAGACGGATGGAGGTAATTTGTGAGGCCATATGATCGTGTCCAACCCGGGTAGATCCAGCAGGTTGCGAGCCATCACTGGAAGTGACCTCCTCCGACATTGAGACCAAACGGAGAACAAGGATCAGATACAAAATCTGAAGAAGAAACAGCCACCGGACAGCCGCCGGAAGGTCGCCGGAAGGGGAAAAAAAAAAACACCACCAATAGGACGGCCAACAGTCCTAGAACAATAAAGTCTTGATGGCTAAGGGCAGGAAATGCATCAAAACGGAAGAGAATGCATTTCCGAGAAAAATGGATAAAAGGAGGGAACACACAAGATCCACGATCTAGGAAGATCTAGCAAGGGTATGAAGCGATCCTCATAGGAGTAGATAGAGGAGGAAAAAGCGAAACTTTATTGAGAGGAATCAGGCCGATCGGACGGTGGACGGAGCGGCGGCCATCCGCCCTTGCCGATCGGCACGGACGGCCGATCGGCCGGCTGTTACGCCGATCGGCGGAACAGAGGACGGGAAGGGGCTAGATGTGGCGGCGAGAGAGAGAGAGAGAGCGAGAGAGAGAGAGAGAGAGGGAGGCGGCGGCGGGAGGTGCAGCGGACGACGAGCGGCAAGAGGCCGCTAGGGATCGGGAGTTATTCCTGGCTCTGATACCATGTTAGAATAGGGCAAAGGTGAAATTATCATTTAACAATAGGAAGAGTCCCCTTTATATAGGAGGGGAAAAATACAGGGCAACAAAAATAAGAAATAACATCCTAACAGTCATATTTTAAAACTTCCGCATAAAACAAACTATTTTCCCTCCAAATTAATTATTTTAAAACTAATTATCAATATCTCTGCTCCAGCTTAAGAGGCATGAATTTTCTTTTTGCTCATGTTTGTGGCATCACGACCCGCCCGAAGCGTATTCTGACTCTTGTTTAGATGGCTCGTGACAATAATAAAACAATACCAAATTAGTACAAAACATGTGGCCAGATACAACAAAAGAGGAAAACAAAAGGCGGTAGAAAATACTTCATGAGGATTTTGATTTCACTTTTCGATCATGATTAGCCCCGTGTTTTATGGCTCACAACAAAAAATAAATGAGCGAAAATAAGGGTCGGCTATGCACAGATCAATAATAGTGTAACGACACTGTAACATCTCTGGTCTGCCAATAAAATATAGCATGGATCCGTCCAGGCCCCCACATCATACAATATCCACATATTAAAAATGTTAATAACTGATACGGAAAACAAAACACATTAACCAGCGCAGAGTTAAAAGCGATGTAGAAGCATAAACAATACTAACAATAAATTTCCAAATGTCCACAACTACTAGTATTGTAAAAGCACTAAAATAGAACCCGGCCTTAAGGCCTTGCAATTCAGCATTTCATGACATAAATAGCAAAGCATGAAAGCATACATCAACTACTCAGAGTAAAGTGACAAAGGCATCGTACATGTTCCCTACAGGTTGACATGCAAATGTGGCCTATAATGTGTCATAAGTCTAACATTGAAACCAAATAACATAATCACACAATGCACTCAAGCGTTCCAAACAAACACAAGTAGTTAAAGGATGGGAATTTATACACATCTCATGAGCCATTTTATCAAAACATCTAATCATGGGCCATTCTACCAATGCCTCATCTATGAAGAAGGCCAGTTAAAGCCATAGTCATGGGCCCTTCTACATACCTTCATATGAAACAATGAAGAGGACTCATAAATCTCATACATGTATCTCAGGCTAACAATTTTAATGGTCATCGAATTTAAAGGTTTTTTCACATAAAACCTTATATCTCACTATGGGATTCAAAGGTACTGTAATAAACCACTATATCACGCTAGCCCCAAAAGCAAATTAACATTTCTACAATAACCCAGCCGCATTTCTGCAACTTTGGAGTTTTAAAAAAAGTTACCCAATCATCTTGGATATGCATTTTTAGAATCAAATTCAAAACTTCCAGTTATCATTTCTGCAAACTTATCTGATAATGAGAAATCCAAATTGCTTTATGTTTTGAGAGAACATCGAAAGGCAATACAACAACAACAACATTCAAGCCTTTATCCCACTATAGTGGGGTCGGCTATATGGATCCTTTGTCGCAATTGTGCCCTATCTTTTGTCATAATCTCACTAATGCCTAAGTACATCATGTCTTTCCTTACAGTTTCATTCCAAGTCTTTATTGGTCTACCCCTCCCTTGTTTAACATGCCTAGTGACTAGACTCTCACAACGCCTAACAGGTGCCTCTAATGGTCTCCTTTGTACGTGTCCAAACCATTTAGACAAGCTTCTTGCATCTTCTCTGCAATTGGTGCTACTCGTGTCTTATCCCTGGTACTTTCATTCCTAATTTTATCCAATCTCGTGTGTCCACACATCTGCCTAAGCATTCTCATCTCCGCAACTCCCATTTTTTGCTCATGTACACAATTCACTACCCAACACTCAAAACCATAGAGCATCGCAGATCTAATTGCAGTACGGTAAAACTTTCCCTTAAGTTTTAGTGGTACTTTACGATCACATAAGATCCCTGAAGTGCCTCTCCACTTCAACCAACCCGCTTGGATTCTATGTGTCACATCTTTATCAATACCTCCGTCTTTTTGAACTATCGATCCAAGATATTTAAAACACTCGCTACGGAAAATATCTTGATCGCCCAACTTAATAACGAAGTCATCTGTCCTTCTTGTACTGCTAAATTTAAGCTCCATATACTCCGTCTTTGCCCTGCTCAATCTAAAACCCTTCTTTTCTAAAGTATCGCGCCAAGATTCAAGTTTTGCATTTACACCCTCGCGCGTCTCATCAATCAAAACGATATCATCCGCAAACAATAAACACCAAGGTATTGCTTGTTGGATATCATCCCTAAACATCGAAAGGCAATAAATTGGAAAATTTTGAACATCAAAGGGATTAATCCTTCTTTTTTGCACTCAGAAAATATTAATTAAGGAAAATTATAGGTCATTATTCAACCTCAACGTCGCATTAACCCGAGTATAAAAGAAGTTATAGAGGTTGAGGCCATTAACCTGTCAGATGATAGTATGATCTATCCAATTTTCAATAGTGCTTGGGTGAGTCTAGTCGAAATTTTTCAGAAGGGTGGAAAAATTGTTGTGGCTAATGAAAAAAAATTAGTTGATACTTATGCAGACATTATTGGATGATGTGTGTGCATAGACAATAGAAAACTAAATATTTTCAGGCATAAATATCATTTCCCTCTACACTTCATCAATCAAATTTGGAACCATTGTCTGGACAATCTTAATGCTATTTTTGAAGGGTTTATTAGGCTATTTTCAGAACCTAATAGCACTTGAGAATTAAGAGAGGACATCTTTTTTACTTGCTCGTAAGAGACATTAGCATATAGCCAAATGCTTTTTGGATTTTGCAATGTACAAGCGGTGTTTCAAAACTGTAAATTAGTTTGTTTTTAACGGGCTTGTTAAGGATATAATAATGGAGGGATTTATGGTGAATTTTCAGCTTTCGGTGACTCTTGATATTTTTCACCACAATTTGGAAAGACTTCTTGGTGTGAAGAGAACAACCTCGTGTTGAATTAGGAAAAATGTCACTCATGATACATGAGGGGTTAGTTTAGGGCATAAAATCTCCTGTAAAAGGAAATAAAAGTAAATAAGACTAAGATTGAGATCATCAAATAATTATATCCACTGTCTACTGTTAAAGCATTGAAATGTTTCTTAAGACATGTGGGTTTTTGCAGGCACTTTATAAAAGACTTCAAAAATTATGAAAGCACTCGGGCGCTTGGAAAAAACACTCATTTTATGTTTAATGTTTACAGGCTTTTGATGTTCTTAAAAATAAATTGATGATTTCTCCTATAATGATAGCACCTGATTTTAGCCAACCGTTTGAGTTGATGAGTAACACTAGTAATTATGTCATAAAAGCGGTTTTGAGTAGCTAAAAAATAAACAATTTCACTTCATCTACTAAGTGAGTAAGACATTGACTGATGCACAAGAGAATTAAACACCACCGAGAAAGAACTTCTTGCTGCTATTTTCAAATTTGGCAAATTTAGAACACATTTGACAATGTCTAAAGTTATCATATATATTGATCATCCTTCTTTGAGATATTTACTCACCAAATTTGATGTTAAGGCTCATCTTATCTGTTGAGATCATTTACTACAATAATCTGAATTGGAAATTTGTGATAAGAAGGGTGTTGAGAATTTAGCTGCAAATCATCTTCCACGGTTAGAGAAATATTTTCTTGAGGTATTGAATGAAGCGGAATTTGACGATGCAATTCTTGAAGAGCGTCTCTATGTGATGTAAACTGGCTTCGTAAAACTTTAAACTCAAGTGGAGGATCACTTGGCACACAATTTTTTTTTTCTAAATAGGCACACCACCGAATAACAGATAAAACAAGCTTTCATCTTCCAAAGTTGTAGGCCTTTAAAATAAATGCAGCAAGCTCACTACTAAGCAAGAGACTAACACAAAATAAAATAACGGTGAGGAATGATTAGGGAAAGCGTGCGCTACACTTGAATGTGACAAAAACTTGCTGAAATTGCCATAATAAATTGATAACAAAGAGATTGAGGGGTGGAGAAAGGGGAGATCTCACCGGGAGGTTTCTGACAACAGCGTTCCGAGCCCTTCACGGCGCAATCACAGCAGGAGAGCAACGACAAATAGGTAGCAAGGTAAGTCTGGAGTGGAGGGAGAAAGGATGGCTATAATGGTGGTTCTGGCGAGAGACGGGGTGACGTGCGAGTGGTGGAGAACTGCTGGTGGCGGAGTTGGAGTGTGGGAAAGAAGGAGAAAGCTGTTAATGGCATCTCTAATGGAGGTCGGAAGTGTTGCAGGAGGTGGAAGGCTGTCACTGGAAGTTGTCGGGGTTGCAGGGAAGGACGGTGTTGGGGAGAGAGAGCGGCGGAGATGGCTCGGGGAAAAAACACAGAGGCGAGGGAAGAACGGTGGAGAAGAGGCCTAGTGTTGGGGTTGTCGGGGTTGCAGGGGAGGACGGCGAAGGAGCTGGCGTCTGGCGCTAATAGAGGGCGGTGGATTTTCACCAAGAGATAGAAACAATCTCAGTAAATCTCCAGCCGAGGATTAGGGCAACCACATGTTAGCTTATATAGGCCCACTCCCCCCTCTCAATCAAACTTTATAAAATAAAAATATAAGCTTTAAATTTTAATTTCAGCAAGTGTCCTCAAACAAACAAAAACATGACGACCCACCCCGCCCATTCCAAACCGGACCAATCCATTCAGGGTCACGTGAGGTGGTCAATTTCACGCGCCGGCCCAAAATAACAATAGCTCGCATAATGACCGGAAAATAAAATACATAGCTGCAATAGTAAATAAATAAAAATGGCAATAACGAGAAGGAACTAGAGTGCTGACGGCAGGGTCACATCACTATGTTATTACTGTGGTAACTGAAAATGAATGTTCTTGATTTGTGAATTTTGCTAATTACCTTATCTCAAAGATTCTACCAATGGCACTTTCATATTAGTTAAAGAAGAAATTTTTTTCCTAACTTGAAATAATACTTCTGGGAGGATATATATTTGTTTAGAACTTGTGCAGATCACTTAATTTGAAGATGTATATCTAATAAAGAAGGGTGGAAGATTTTGAAGCAATGTTATGCAAGACCGACTTGAGGCCATTATGACGCTAATTGAAGAGTGAAGAAAGTCCTTGATTCAAGTTTTTATTGGCTCCTATTCAGAGATGCCCAAAGGTACGTCAATTTATGTGATAATTGCCAAAGAGCAGTAACATTTCTAAGAAATGCTGAAATGTCACAGAACTTCATTCTTGTAAGTGAAGTTTACGATACTCGAGAAATAGATTCCATATGCCCTTTTCCAAATTCACTTGGTAATAAATATATCCTAGTCAACGTTGACTATGTTTCAAAGTGGGTTAAAATGCAAACTTTGCCTACTAATGATGTTAGGGTAGTTATATCTTTCTTGCAAAAATTGTTTTTGCACTTTGAAACTCCTAGAGTGAATAATTAGTGATAGGGCGCACATTTCTGTAATACCCTGTTTAAAAAGTCCACAAGAAATATGGTGTTAAGCATTGAGTTGCAACCAGGGCTGATAGCAAACCAAATAGTTCGTGAATAATTCGGGAATCGATTCGTAAAGATTTGATTAAGATTCGTATTTCTCGAATCCAAATTCGGATTCGAGTAGTATTCGAATTTGAATCTGAATAATATTATCTCTATTGTCAAGATTTGTGAATAGTATGAATATCTACATGACTATATTATATATAAAGATAATCATATTTGTTCGATCAAAGTCTTTTTAGTCCATCATTTGAAGTGAATTCAAATTTGAATCCAAACCCAAATTCGAATCTAGGATCTCGGGACGAATCTGAATCCGAAATCAAATATTCGAATGAATTCGAAGCCGAATCTCTTCATTTCATGACAAATTTAAGTTTGATTGAAGATTTATTCGATTCGATTCGTGAACACCAATAATTACAACTATCACCTACAGACTAGTGGTCAGTGGATGTATCTAATAGAGAATTGAAACGTATTTTATAGGAGTTTGTAGAGAACAATTGGAAGATTGGTCGGTGAAATAAAACAATGCTTTGTGGGCTTACCACGCTGCATTCAAAACACAAGTATCACTCCCTAATTTATTAAAGGTAATGCGTGTCACATGCGGGTCAAATTACATAAAGTATTTTGGGCGATAAAATCATTGAACTTTCAACTAAATTTAGTAAGAGAGAAGAAAGAACTCCAAAGGAATCAATTTGATGAGAGGATGTGATGGCCTATGAGTCACATTATTATAAAGAACGCAATAAGGCCCGTCATGATAGCCGCATTAGAATGTCTAAAAGATTTTTCGCATCGGTGATAATGTTCAATTTAATTCTCGCTTAAAGCTCTATCCCGGAAAGTTGAAATCAATATGGTCTTGTCCTTCTATGGCCGTCCTTTTATGGTCAAGGAAGTTTTTCCTTTTGGAACAGTTGACAAGGGTGTTTTTAAAGTAAATGAGAATAAATTAAAACTATATCTCGGAGGGGAAAATATTAGTCATGGCAGTGAGGAGTTGAATCGCTGGAATGCCAATTAAGTTGAGTGTTCATTGCGCCTAGCTTAGAATGGTAAACAAGCACTTCTTGGCAGGCAGCACAAATATTCTTGTTTGTTCAGTTTCTTTCTTTTCGTTGTTTGTGCCTAGTTTTCTCTTTGATGCTCAACACCATATCCACGCAACTGCACATGCTCATTCATGCACATCTTAGATTAAAAACTGCAATTTTTTTGTCAAACATAGTTATGTGTCATGACTGTGTCTTTACATGGTTGTTTTCATTGTTTCGCTAGGTGTATCTCTCAGGTGTTTTAAATTTCCAAAATTTCAAATGACGGACACGACTTGTACACCAACTCATGTGATTGCACATACCCATACTAAACATTCTAGACATCGAGTATTCCTCGAATCTACTCAAACGAGTAACACAACATTTTACTAAGCCATGTGCGGCCCTTGATCAATCTGCATGGTGTGTCTACTTCGGATACGGCTGGGTTATTCCATTTTTAATTGAACTTCATTTTTCAGAGCCGAACACGGTTTATGTATAAACTCGTGTATGTGTGCACTTATAGGTTTTATGTTATACAGCTCCCCTGCCCATTCCAACCCTCAATTACACGGCTAACAGGCTATATAAAAAGGTGTGTGCTAGTGCGCGGCCAAGTTCATTAGATTTATACCATGTGTTTAATTTTTGTTACCATTTTGAACTATAAAAATGCTGGACATAGGCTCGGACACCGCCATGTAACCAGGTAGTATACTCCATTTTTCTTTGTTAGTGCTTTAAGATTGTTTTCTCTGACTCCCGTATTTTCTAACCTTTCAATTTCATCTCCCGTGAGCATGAAAATGCCATTTCAGCAACCAAATCCTCTCTGTTTTTCATCAAATCTCACTCTAATAAGTTTGAATCTTCTTCTCTGAGGCCAATCTACACATTGAGGTATGATTTATGATTTTTTATGTTGTTCCCATATCCTTTTTGTATCCATATGTTTCCGTCTTTTGAAATTTTTTGAATCATGGTTTTTTTTAAAAAATCTCTGATTCTCTATTAACTCTACATGAAATAGACTTTTCAAAGAGATTTGGTTTTCCTCCGATTTTACACTTTCATGACTCTTCATCTTGATTTTCAACCAGGAATATCAGCTTACACAATGTTTGGGAAGAAACCAAGATTCGCAAAAGCACTCTCCACTAAGAGGCATCAAGCAGAGAGCTTAGTCTCCGTCGAAGTTCGCTTGATCGAGTCCATGCTCTCTTTCACCTCCCCAACACATATTGCATGCTTCGAGCAGCTACAAAAGAGGAGATTCCAAGATTGTCGTCACAATTATAAGGTTGTCCTTGAGGAAGTGAATCTTCCTTATGATGTGCGTAATTCAATCTACTATAGTAGTTTGGATTGTTTATTTGAGATTGATGAGTTAGGATATCGTGACCACACTTTGGACTTTCTGTCCACTTTCACAATGAACATGTAGGTATGCACTTGGGAAGCCAACACCACAGTTGAATTTTGTATTATGGAACAACCCTATACACTAAGCATCACACAGTTTTCTTTATTCCTAGATATGTATGATGTTGAGTTTACCGAGAGCCCGGCATATGTCACTTTGCATTTGACTTTCCAATAGGTGTTGCTAGTAAGGGCTATTGGTGGAGCACTAATGACTCATAGGATCAATATGAAGCCAAAACGTCCAAGGCATCAGATTTGAACTCATGTGTCCTTCATTATGTCCAATATTTCCTGAATAACATTGTAACAACTCAAATAAAAGTTTTAATTAATTTAGAAATTAATGGCATTTTTGTAATTTACCCAAATATTCCCTCTTCTACTTACCGAGCAACCCCCCGATTAAATCATTCGGCGCTAGGGTTCTCCCGTCTCCTGCATCCCGTGCTCCCCGCCAATTCCACTGCTCCAGATTTTCGTAAGCCGTCGCGCAAGGCCGTCTCCCAATGCCTCCCACTCGCCCCTCCTGGGCCTCCTCTCTCGTGGCCGACGGCTACCATGTTTCTCCTCAAGTCCGGCGACTTCTCCTGCTTCTCGTGGCCGACGGAAACTCCCTCCAAGCAGTAGAGTTAGGGTTTTCCCCTTTATCTCGTTCCTTTATATAGGATAGATCTCTCCAATTGTCGAAAACAATAGATTAATCTTATCTGACAATTAGGTCTGATTTGACTTAGCCTTTTGGCGCTGACAGAAATTTGAAATCCAGCCTTTCGCAATGATATGACGCCATTTTTGCCTTAACACGACGCCCGGAGTCCTTCCCTTACTTAGCGCAAACTTTTGTCAAGTTGAAGCTTCACACGACGCGCGAGCAGTCAACACGACACTTCTTGACTTAGAAAATTGTCTGCTCCTTTATGCTGACTGTTAACACAGCGCTTTGTTTTACTGAACATGATGCTTTTTCTCCTCAACATGACACCTATGTACTTACCCAATTTCCGTGAATTGGAAAACCACTCTCTTGGCCTTAACTGACTTCCTGACTCATTCAAGATGATTTATATGCATTGGTATTATACCTACACGTGTCAGGTCAAATATATATCAAATACAATTTGTACTTATCATTGACTAGAGGACTTCTTCAAATCTGGAACATTGTGGGCAATGTTCCCAAGTCCCAACACGCATAATTTTATAAAACATTTGTAGGTTGCGGGTTTATTCAATTGTTAAGGAAGTGAACAAAATCGAGCCTTAAATGAACTAAGATCACAAGTACTTCATTTGCACCGTCAGTAGGAATTCTTTTGAATCTATACGTTAATTCAATACACAAAGGTTGCAGGCTGCTAGTAAAAACCTGAAACCATTATCAAGCTAAAGAAGAATATAGTAAAAGTTGCATACACTTAAACATAAAATTATCTATCACACCAGTAAAAAAATCAAGGAATATTAAAAAATAGTATTCCATAGCATGACATTAACCTTGGACGAAGCCAATATGTGTGTGTGTGCGCGCGCATTGAAAACTTTATTCATTCATATTTATTTCATTTAGCATCCTCTTGAAAAAATGCATGGTAAGGTTTTCATACATTTCACCCTTATGGTGGGACCCTTCCCCGGACCACCGCTGCGTGGGGATGTCTTTGTGCACCAGGCTGCCCTGCCCTATTCATATCATTTAGCCTTCTTAATGTTTAGTGTTTGTGTTCTACATCAATTGATGATAAAAGCTCAAAATGAATGAAGTAAACACAAAATGGTTGGAGGGAAATCCTTCATGAAAGTATGAATTCTTTTTTGGCTCGTCGTGCAAAATCCTCTTACTTTATATGGGTATATAAACCATCTTCTCTCATTCTTCTTTCGTTGAAAGAAACATAGAGAGAAATTATTAACTACATGCATGTGTGCTTGTTTGTGAGCATCAGACAGGATCCGGATTTGTATTTATGCTTCAGGAAATAATTGAATTGCGTTGTGATTTTTGATCAAAATAGTTTTATTATATTTTGGTTAGCCGATAGGCGGACGTTCTTATTCGCCAATCATCGATTATAGACCATTCCTTTTCGTTGATTGTTGATCGTTCACTTTAGTCGATTGTTGATCGTTCTCTTTAGCGGATTGTCGACCGTTCCCTTTAGGCGACCGTCGATTTTCAATTGCCAACCATTCCTATTTGTCAATCACGGACCGTCCCCTTTAGTCAATCGCTGACTGCTCATATTCGTTGATCACTGATGGTAGATCGCTCCTAATAGTCGATCGTCAACCGCTTTTAACAACTATTTGTCAACCCCCGGTAGATGACCTGAGCCCAAATTCTTGTTGTGTTATATATACATTTTCTTTTTATTACTCGGCTTCAATCATATATCCATTGAGATCATTTATCATCGTCTTTTTAATCAATCATATATCCATTGAGATCATTTATCATCGTCTTTTTAATTAATGTTAGAATGTTAGAATTGTCTATTATTATTTTAGAGATAATCGTATTTAATTTTATAGTAGTTTATTTAAAATACATGTTTCTCTGAATTTTCAATAACGTTGATCTCTACATAAATATTACTCTATATTTTATCTTGCTTTCTACGATTGCTCTCATTTTTCTAAGTCTGCTTCATTCATTAGAAGTCCGGGTACTCTACGCTTCTTCGGTGTCTGCACACATCAAACTTTTAAGAATCTTGTTGAATGTTGTATCTTGAAGATGTGAGCATCTGTTGAAAGTCTTGTCCGAGGATGGCACAACTTTTTTAAGATAGTAATCACAAATCTTACACACACTGAATTTCTATCTTAACTTTATTTCCGTCTCATATGATTTCTAGTTTATCAATATCAAAAAAGATATATATAAACACACACACACACACACAATTTTGTACTACCATTTATTATAAACGAAAAATAATTCAAACCATATATATACCTGAAATATCACACCAGCAAGAAGAAACTTCCACTTCTCACCCAGAAGCTGAAGCTCCACTGAAGTCTCCAAAGAAATTTTCCTCCACAGCTGAAATCGCACAAAGCAAATAAACAAACAAATGAACTCAAGAAAATCACACAACAAACCTTAGAACAGAGTGTAGAAATAAAATAGGTAAAAGAAAACCTTAGAAGCCTCTCGAGTAAGATAAACCATGGCGGTAATCCAAGGCACCAATTCCATAGAATTTTAACAGCTCTCTGCTCCGCTCATCCTTCTTCCCTTCAACACAAATCCCCCAAAACAACTGTTCGAAAACCCCAAATCGCTCCTCTACCTGAAGTCGGCGGACAGCTTATTTGACCTTTTGAAGTCGCCGGCCGGCGGCTGTCGCTTCTCCGCTTTCGCCGTCTCCTCTTCGACAGCTCAGTTGAGAGAAAGTGGGGAGACAGAGATCAGCCAGCGAGCCTTTCCATGGATTCGCCGACTTTACAGTAAATTAAAATCGAAACAAGGCTTACGTGTTAAACTGAATAATACTATTTTATCTACTAAGTGTCTATTAGTACAGTTTTTCCCCTTCGTTAATGAGACTGAAGAAGCTTAGTTTAAAAACAATTATTATTAAAACTTAGAATCAAACTTTTTGGCTTCTTTCAGATAAATTGCCCTTCTTTTGGATTAAAAGTCAACTACCAAATTAAATTCTGTATTTAAAGATAATAGTAATAATAAATAAAAGCAGCTTTTTTTTGCTGATGCATTCAAATTAGCTTTCACATTTTTTTTTGGTCAAATATATAAGTTACCCGTAAATTAAGGCTTCGTTTAGCGTGGTGGTGGCGGTCGTGAATGTGGCGAAATTTTTTGTCAGGATCCTGAACACAGATTTGTTCCGAGGCCCGCACGATTATTGGCGCGTGTCCTATTAATTCTCGCTGTTTTATTTCGCGGGAATCGTTTGTTTTCAGTTTTGCGATTAACGTACGCAGTTATGTTAAAAGATAGTCATATTTGCTTAAACGATTAATTTTTCCAAATTTCGACTGTGATGGAGTCGTAGTCCTCGTCGAAGATGAATGAGATTAGCATAAGTCTTTTTCCCAACTTCTGTGTTTTGTATTTTTGATCAAAAAGGTAAGGTATTTCAGCGAGAATGACAGAAACGAGCGCTTGTGAACGTCTGAATATTTTTTTTTCGGAAAAAAAAACTATAAAATATTTATGTTATCTCAGCTAGTACTACAATACCTAGGAGCAGGGGCATACCTATATAGGGTCAAGCATGGGCCACCGCACACACTGAATTTAAAAGATATATTCTTTCATTAGTCGAAAATCGGTTTATCATACAAGATAAGCTTTAAACTAATATATATTGTAATAAAAATAATTATTTTAAGAAATTTTGTCTTGTATAGTTGGCAGAGTCTTTTTATCCTTATTTGAATGGTCTAGAGTTCAAGTCTTACCAATAACATATTTTGATTTTTATAGATAAAATTGATATGTTATTATTTAAATATTTTTTTAAAAACAAGCTACTTATTATGTTGTTATTTAAAAAAATGTAAATAAATTTGTAATTATATTATTGTTTACTTTTCTTATGAACAAGTTAGTTGTTTGAATTTTTTATATCTATAAAGTTTGTTATTATGTTATTGTATGCAATGTTAAAAAAATTAAAAATGGATGATGATATTCAAATAATTTATAAAGAACAATGAATTGAGAATTTGAGATACATGATATCGTTTTCTCGGAATTGATCAACTATTTTAAATAATTATGTGATATAAACATATTTTTGTTATATTAGTCGATTTATTTTATTAAATAATTTTATACTCCGCTCACACTGAATATAATTCTTGTGTCCGCCACTGCCTAGGAGATAACTGAATTATCTGAGATACTTATGTAATATCTGTGATATTGATGTAATATTCATTAGTTGGGATAAGTAAAATATCATCAGAGATAATTGAAATATCATCAGATATAATTGAAATATCTGAGATACTTGTGCAGTATTAATTTGTTTTGATGAAGGTTGAACACACCAAGTTATCCTTCGAAATTGTTCAAAGTGAAGATGAAGTGTTGGAAATTTCTCGTAAGGTGGACTCGATTCATCGAGACATCCTGATGAAGTCGTACGCGAATTTTGAGCCTATTTGGATTCCTACGAGCGTGCATTAATTTAGTCGTGTGAATGATCAAAACCCGTGATATGTGGATTAGATCGTCTCACAATTCAATCGCGAACTCAGTCTCACCCTTGGCACAAATTTTGACTTAATTAATTATTTAGGAAATTAAATTTTCATTGATTTTGGAGGTTAATGGAATTGATTGTTTTCATTATATTTGTTAACTCTGAAATTAAGGGTTTGCCCTATTAAAGCCTAAATAAAAACACCGCATATTCATTCTAAGCTATTGATGGTGAACAATGGCTGAAATCCTGATTTGCATTTCCTCCCATTTGGTGAAATCGCTGGGTCATCTTCTCCATTTGCTGCTTTCGGGAGGAATACCCGGAACCACACTCTTATTTTGGAGGAGAACAGTCGTTGGCACCACCGCTGCTGAAGTTGGATCTCCACCACCGAGAGATCAGCCTTCAGTTTTCATTTTTGCTACACTGCCGGCGAGGAAGGTGTTTTCCCTTCTCTATTATTCTCCAACCCGCAGATCTCGAGCATCTACATGTGCAAAACTGCCATCTACCGTTTCTACCTCCAAGTCTATAACAATACAGAGCTTTGGAGGGAGTAAGCATTTAGATATCGTCATCTTTTTTGTTAACCATTGAGCGGAACTTCAGGTATTCAGTGGATAATCACTTTATTAAGTGCATTCTGAAGGATCCAATACATATACATTGAATTCTTTTTTATTTTTCATATTGTGTAGCCCTTTTCATTCCACCCTTAAATTAGAAATTCTGTCTTGTTAATCTTTGATCTGGTTTACTTTATTCTTGCAAGTTATTATATCAAATTTAACAATGCTTTTATAAACATTACAGTAAAATATTTAAATAGAAGGAAAAAAATTTTTAGTCGTTGCATTCAGTATAATTTTTTCGGCAATATTAATTTGTCGCAACGTCGTATACTCCATGATCTAATAACAGTTGGTATCAAAGTGAATTAACTTAAAGCTATTAATTTCATTCATAATTTTTGGGTAAATTATTTTTTTATTTAATTTAATTAAAAACACAATATCAAAACTCATTAAGTCATTTAGAGAGAAATAATACTGGATATTGAAATTCAAACTGCTTTCATTATTCAATCACTGACAAAAGCTGTGTTTTTTTAGACAATCAAGTGCCCATACGTCATTAAGTAAAAGAAACATGATATTAATTTATGGCAATATTCAGATATCTTATTGTGAAAGAGTCTCGTAGATTGATAAAGACTGTAGCAGCCAAAGTGTCCTTTTCGAGTCAGTTTGTGAGATTACGGTTTCACATGCTTTAGGGAGTTCTCTGAGACTAGTGCACAATCATTCATCTAAAGGAGGTGCTCGCGCAATAGGTTCAGAGTGATACACACAGACATTTGGACGGTAATGCGGGGCTCTAGTAATCTATTCACCCAAAGGTGGTAGATATACAAAAGCCTCAAGCATAACTGTTGCTCGTTCTTGTGTGGAGGATTACTAATTACGTGGCGCATAGTCTATCCAAAGGCGTAGCGTGCTGACGTGTCTGGATTCTCTACCTAGTGTGCCTTTTATGATTTTATATCAATTGTTACCCTACTTGTCACTGATATTCTTTTCTCTATATTCAGTCACCTTTACAGTTAATAATAATACGACGACCATTGAGAAACTCACCGGATCAAACTTTAAGAAGTGGAAGCCCGACATCATATTTGCTCTTGAGATGGCAGATATCGAGATGACAATGAGTACCAACCAGCCTGCAGCCCTCAAAGTGACCAGCACTCGAGCTGAAAAGAATCATTATGGTGCATGGAACAAGTCAAACAAAATCTACTTGTTGATTATGAAGTGTTCCACTCTAGAGCACCTGTTGAGTGGTCTTCCTGACACGACCGTCGCTAGAGATTTTCTGACTGTTGTTAGGCAGAGGTACAAGGTGTCTTCTAATGATGAGATCGGGACACTGATTCAGGATCTCTTCTCCATGAGGTATTTGGGAGGAAGCGGTGTCCGCGACTATATACTGAATATGGTCTATTTCCAAACCAAACTACATGAGTTGGAGATCACTCTCCCTAAAGCGTTAATAGTGCATCAGGTCTCAATACTCTTACTACGAATTTCAACAATCTGAAGACCACCAACAATTCCTAGGATGAGGTATAGAAGATAAATGATCTCATTACCTATTGTGTTGTTGAGGAGGGGAAACTTAAGAACGATAAGACGAACACTGCACTGCTTACAGTCAATCCTTTTTTAAGAAGAAGTCCAAAGCTTCTTATAAGGCTCGGGATGGACAAACTTCGGGGACCAAGGATGCTGGTGTAAAGAAGCTTCTTAGCTGCTTCTTTTACAAAAAGAAGGGGCATATGAAGAGCGAGTATCTCAAATTTAAATCTTGAATGGAGAAGCGTGACTTATCACATAAAAGTAACCATTTAGCTTTTGTCATTTGTGAATCCAATTTAATTGAAGCCCCATCAAGTTCTTAGTGGCTCGATAGTAGAGCAACTAATCATGCTGCTTGCGCACTACAAGGGTTTATCAAAATGAGGAGGTCAAGCAAGGATCAGTGCATGCTCACGATTTACAATAATGTTGAGGTGGAGATAGAGTTCATCGAGGACATTTGTTTAGTTCTTGACTCTGGTCATGACCTTTTATTGAGAAACATATTTATATTCCTTTATTTAGAAGAAATTTGATTTCAGTTTCTACATTAGATAAATCGAATTGATTATGACTTTAATATTTCTAGTAGTTTGATTAAGTTATTTAATGAATCATAGTTTATTGTTCAATGCTCTCTATCTAATATTTTATATAGAATATGTCTTGTATCTATTAATTATTATGACACCTCAAATAATATTGAAAACGTTGCCTCTAAAAGATCTCTTAATAAGGAATAGTCCTTCATGATGTGCCATAAAAGATTTGATCATATTAATTGTTGGGTTTTAATTGTATCCACAATAATCCTGATTTGAAGAAGAGTCCAGTCAAGCTAAGATGAATTAAAATTATATTTGATGCTACTTTTTAGTTATGCGCTTGCATGTCTACAATGTCAAGTACACACCAATGTCAGGTTACAGTTGGTCAGTAAACACAGGACTACACAATGTAATTCCTCATTGTGTAGGCCAATGTGTTGACTCACGTGTAATCTCTCTATTATGGTGCACTTCTATCCCAAGTACAAGAGAAGGCTCAAGGATGGTCAAGGGTTAGACCTAGGAAAAACAGAAATTTTACCTAAGTAAAATTCGACAAGTATGGTTAAGCATATACGTCGAATTCGACGAGCATCATCATTGATACACGCCGAATTCGTCGCGTATACTTATCAATACCCGTCGAATTCGTCGTATATACTTAGGTTAAATTCTTTGGATAAGTGAAAAATCTATTAAGTAAAATTCGTCGAGTATCATTGTGCATACTCGTCTAATTCGTCGAATATATCTAACGATACTCGCCAAATTCGTTGAATATGCTAAGTGTTACACACAGAATTCGTCGAGTCCAGTCAACACTACTTCTTTAAATTTTTCCAAGTATAATTCGTAGAATATGAGGCGTTGACTGCGTCGAGTCTATTGATCGATACTCGACGAATTCGTCGAGTATGACTTTTTGACATTATGTCGAGTGTTCAGCCGGCCTGAGACGTTTTGGCTAAGTCATTTTCGTCGTATATCAAGATGTATTCGACAAGTATCAATACGATACTCGAGGATACTCAACGAATTTGACTTGGGTCATTTTTCCCAAAATTTCAAAAAGCAGTGACGGGTTTCTGTCGGCCATGTACAGTAAATTTTGCCTCTCGTTGTTAGAAATTTCTTTTATACCGTTAGAAGGAGGATGTCTAAAATACCTAAGGATATTTTCTTCCATCATAATCGTGTTTTTGCTAACATTTTGAATCGACAAGAACTTTCAAAATTAGACAAGTCGTCGTCCACTCTCTCCAGTTTTCACGATTTTCGATCGGTCGCTCGTCAACTTGCTGTGCACGATAGATCTTCATCGATATACGTGTCTGGATCGATTATCTCCTTCAGATCTACACTTCTCCAGATAATGTCGATTGAAGGCGCAAGTTTCAAGATCTCCAAAAGATTTTAGATTTCCCCTTGTTCTCAAAGTGAAATCAAGATCAACCTTTTTCGAAGAACGGAGGACTGAAGTTTTCAGATCTTGCAAAAGATTAATTGTAATAATTATTGTAACATTTATTTACTCTTGTAGGAGAAGTTTCTCCGAGTCTGTAGATCCGTCTATGGATTGAGTGAGTATATCTATTTGAGGATCGAGTTTGTAGATCCGATTGTGGATCGAGTGGTAGGAGCGTTATCTCCAATTTGTAGGAGTTGCGGCTCCAAGGTGTAAGATTTGACAAAATCTGAGTTTGGTGAAGTAGCCGAATCTAGCCCTTTGTGGTAGATAGGCAATGCGGGAAAGTGGACGTACCCAACTCGGGAAACCACTATAAAATCTCTGTGTTTGTGTGCTTGATTTTTAAGTGATTTTTAATTCCGCAAAAAGACATAAACATCACATATTTACCCTCCTCTATGTGATTTAGGTAGACGATAGATACTTTCAATTGGTATCAGAGGGACATTTTGTTCGATAAGGCTAACACCTTGAACAAGATCCCTGATCTAGCGTTTAAAGATTCTGCATATTCACCGTGGACAGAAGCAAGGACATGTCATCTATGAAGCTATCTGTATGTATGAAAGAGAACTTTTCTATGTGGAAAGAAAGAGTCAGGTTCGTTATGGAAGCTGCGGATCCCAAAATTTTTCAGATAGTGAAAGAAGGGTCACATATACCTACTCAAGCTTCAGCTCTGAATCCGGCAATTATGATCCCTAAGAAAATGATGGATTTAACGAAGGATGAAATTGCTTTGGTATCCTTGGATAAGAAAGCGAAGAACATCATTGCAAGCGCAGTGGACGACTCTATGCTCCAAAACTTATTCCACTGCAAGTCTGTCAAGGAAATGTGAGATTGCTTAGTAGTTCTGATGGAAGGGACTGAGGAAGTTCGAGACGATCGAAGATCTTTACTGAATCAAGAGTACGAAGCGTTTAAGTAAGGATCAAGTGACTCTATTGCTGACAGTTTCAAAAAAAATTTCAAGATCGCCAACGGCCTCAGGAACTATGGTCGCACATTCACTAACGACAAGCTCAATGACAAATTTCTAAGATCCCTGACTAAGGACTGGGATACCAATGTTGTTGATATTAGGGAATTTGGGAAACTGCCGGAAATTGACCCCCAGAACCTGTTTGGCAAATTGCTCTCCTACGAACTCCATATGAACACAAGGAAGAAGGAGGAGCAAAGCAACAGAACTTCTAATAGAGAAAAGTAAGTGGCTCTAAAGGCTGAAGGGTCGAGAAAGTCTAAAGTTGTGTCACCCATAAGGACACGAGCTCTTGATACTCCAGAAGACTCTGAGCCAAGCACGTCAGGCTCCGAGCTATCAGATGGAGAATTTTCTCTTATCTCCAAACATTTCAAGAAACTGCTAAGCAAGAGGAGACAAATGAAAAATCAGTCATCCTCTTCAGACTCCAGGAGATCACGTCGTGACGGTGATCGAACGACGAAAAGCTACAATAAGGAGGACAGGTACATATCAAAATCGAAAAAATAGTTTTCCTCTGACATTGTTTGCTATTGTTGTAATAAGTCAGGACATGTGATTGTGGAGTGTCCCTACAAGAAGAAGGATGGTTCCAAGAAGGAAGAAAAGATATCCTTCAAGGGAAAGAGAAAAGAAGAAAAGAGCTTCGTAGCCAAGAAGTCGAAGACTCTCAGTGACAGTGACTCGAGTGAGTCGAGCTCAGAAAATGAGGAAGCCTACTTCAGGCTTATGACACAATCAGATGAGGAAGTGGGCAACTCCGAGTACTACGGGAAGGTAAATTCACACACCATACTGTCTGAGTCTGAAACGTACACCAATGGTCATGAAGGTTATTCTTCTGATGAGGATGAATCAGAATTTATGGCTCAGTATGAGCACCTATTAAAGGCTTTCGACAAATGCCGTAAGGTAGTCTGAAAGCAGTTAAAGGAGATTGCCTCCCTCAAGGTAGTGTAGACTAATCTGAAGGAATAAATTGCAAAATTACTTCCTCTCAGAGATGAAGTCCACTCCTTAAAAGAGGAACTCAAGGGCTCCGCTGAGACATTGAGTCTGAAAGAAAATATATTGATGAGCTGGAAGAAAAGCTCGCGGTGGAGAGAAAACTCATTGAGAGTTACTCTAAGCCGAAGATTGTTCTCCCTCTCATTGCTGAGTTTTCAGCTCAGAAGAAGGGTAGTGGTCTTGGCCACATCGGTGGAAAGGGTAAGGTTGTCAGGAAGGCTAGCGCCAAGGAAAAGGGGAAGGCACCCATGGATCAATCCTCGTTTAGGAAGGTAATCTTCCCAACAAACAAGTGTGATCTGGAGTCATCCTATGGTCATTATGTTAGGCCTACTTATGTAGAGCCCAATAATAGATACCAGGGATGGAACCGTCCCCGTAACTTTGGTGTCAGCGTGTTCAAAGCACCTTATGAAGAAATTCAAATGAAGAGTTATGGTCCTTATATACATGGTCATAACAATAAGAAGACACCAAAAGCTAAATATGTTGTGCCTAAGTCTAAAGAGATGGGGAGCTCCTATGTATGCTGCAACCTGGAGGCCTCCACCTCTAAGAATGTTGCCCCTACTAGACCTCTGCTCTAAAAGTTAAAGCAGGAGTGCAAGAAAAGGTACAACATGTTTGACTGTTGGTGTTACGGTAAGATTGGTCATTTTGGCGCAGATTGTTGGTACAATCATGCTAATTTTGTAACTCTACGAGTTAGTAATGCGAGACCGACCACTCACAAGGTTAATGTTTCTAGTGGTGTTCAGCTGACCAGGAACCAAGGACCCAAATACGTTTGGGTTACAAAGGTAAGATGATTTGTTTTGCAGGTATGTCCAAAGGCCACCAAAAATCCGATCTGGTATTTGGACAGTGGATGCTCTCGGCATATGACCGAGACAAGAAACCTTTTACTTGAGTATACCCCAATCAAAGACGGACCAAAAGTGATCTTTGGAGGGTCAGACAGGGGAACAACAAAAGGTTATGGCATGATTTCCAACGACGTAGTCTCTTTCAAAGACATAGCTTATGTTGAAGGATTACACCATAATCTTATAAGCATAAGTCAGCTATGTGACAAAGGCTACATCATTGAGTTCTGCAAGGATAAGTGTTTGATAAAATCATCTGCAAATTTGGAGACGGTCTTAACAGCCACTCGGAGCAGAAATATTTTCTGTTTGAATTTTCTTTGCTTAGACAATTCTACCCCAGTGTGTTTTATGGCTAAAAGTAGTGCGTCTCTCTGTGACCAATGGCACAAGAGATTAACACATATTAATTTCAAAACTATATATATATATGTTATTTTCTCATAACTTAGTGTGTGATTCCCACAACATTAAGTGCCTTAAAGAGAGTCCATGTCACTCATGTCAAATGGGTAAGCATACACTGGCTACCTTCAATGGTATTGCTAAAAAAGATTCTTCACAAAGCTTATACTTACTTTATATGGACTTATTCGGTCCTATGCTTATTCACAGCTTAGGAGGTAAGGTCTATACTTTGGTAATTGTTGATGGCTACTAGCGTTTTACTTAGGTGTTCTTTCTGAAATACAAGTCAAACACCTTCGATTCTTTCACTAATTTTATACGGCAAATTCAGAATGAATTGGACTGCTCAGTGGTCAAAATCAGAAGTGACCACGGAACAGAGTTTGAGTCTGGTGCCATGACAGAATTCTGTGAAAGTCAATGTATCTTTCATGAGTTTTCCTACCCGCGCACTTCACAGTAAAATGGAGTTGTTGAGAGAAGGAATAGAACCCTATTTAAAGCATGTACAACCATGTTGAACGACGCTTCACTTCCGGAGTACTTCTAGGCTGAAGCAGTCAACATGGCTTGTCACGTGCAAAATAGAGCACTCATCAACAAAAGCTATCATAAGACCCCCTATGAGCTATTGAAGGGCAGAAAACCGACTGTGTCCTACTTTAGAATCTTTGGAAGTAAATGCTTCGTACTTAATAATGGGAAGTATTACTGCATAAAGTTTAGTGAGAAATGTTTTGAAGGTAGTTTTGTAGGATATAGTAGCCATACTAAGACATATGAGATTTTTAATAAGAAAACTCTAGTGGTAGAAGAGTCAATAAATGTTGTATTTGATGAGACAAACATGCTCCATAGCAGCTCGTCTAGTGTTATTGGTGTAGATGCAGGTACCAGGTTCAAGGAGCTAAGCTTGGATGAAGCTATCAAGGAAGAAGCTCCAAGCTCAGTCAAGATCGTCCATCCAAGCTTGGTGGATAAAGAACTGCTAGAGGAAGAATTGCCACAACCTAGAAAGGATGCACCAGATGTTGTAGAGCCTGCTAGAGGGAGAGCAAGGAATCTATCGTTCAGACACCCAGGAGATCATCCAGCTGATCAAATAATATGAGAGCCAGACGATGACGTCAGAACCAGAAGAGGTACAACTAATGAGATTATGCATCTAAGTTTTCTATCGCAGGTTGAGCCAAAGAAATTCGAAGAGGCAAACAAGGACGCTTTTTGGATCATGGCAATGTAAGAGGAGCTCAACCAGTTTGAATGATTCAAAGTCTGGGAGTTGGTACCCAGACCCAAGGGACAGAACGTGATCAACACAAAGTGGATATTCAGAAACAAGTTGGACGAACACGGAGTAATCATTAAGAACAAGGCCAGACTTGTAGCACAAGGATACAGACAGGAAGAGGGGATCTACTTTGACCAGACCTTTGCTCCAGTGGCTCGGCTTGAGGCGATCATGTTGTTTCTTGCGTATGCTGCCCTCAAAGGCTTTACGGTCAACCAAATGGACGTGAAGTCAGCATTCCTCAACAGGAATCTAAAAGAGGAAGTATACGTAGCGCAACCCCCAGGTTTTGTAAATTCTCAATTCCCTGTTACGTTTACTTTTTGAATAAAGCATTATATGGCTTAAAGCAAGTTCCCAGAGCTTGTTATGAGACGTTGTATAGCTTTCTTCTTGAGAATAAGTTTATAAGGGGAAAGATAGACATGAAATTAATCTTAGGGAAGTTAAAGGCAAGATTCTGCTAGTGCAAATCTATGTCAATGATATTATTTTTGGCTCTACGAAAGACTACCTTTGTAAGAAGTTTTCCAAACTTATGCAAGAGAAGTTTGAAATGAGCAGTATGAGAGAGCTGAAGTATTTCTTAGGATTTCAAGTGAAGCAATCTTAAGATGGAATTTTCATCTCTCAGACAAAGTTCACCAAGGAGATTCTTAAAAAAATCTAAATGGAGAATGCAGCCTCTACGTGGACTCTAATGGGTTCAACCGTGTCTCTGGACAAGGATGAGAAAGGGAAACCTTTTGATGAAACCAAGTATAGAAGCATAATTAGATCCTTGCTCTACCTGACTGCCAATAGACCAGATATAATATTTTCAACATGTGTATGCGCTAGATATCAAGTGAACTCTACGGAATCTCATTACGTCGCTGCAAAATGTATTTTAAGATACCTTAAGGGTACACTCAATCTTGGCTTATGGTATCCGAGAAATAATGATGTCGAGCTAATTGGTTTTTCAGATGTCGACTTTGCAGGAAGCAGGGATGATAGGAAAAGCACTTCCGGGACGTGTCAATTCCTCGGAAGACGACTTATCTCATGGAGCAGTAAGAAGCAGAATTGTGTGACAACTTCTATTGCCGAGTCAGAGTATATCTCCACGGGTATTTGTTGCGCACAGCTTCTATGGACCCAGAATAAATTAGAAGACTACGACTTGAAGTTCAGAGAGATTCCAATGTATTGTGACTCATCCAGCGCAATAGCGATCACAAACAATCCAGTCTCCCATAGCCGGACAAAGCACATTAATGTGCGTTATCACTTCATTCGGGAGCATGTGGAGAATAAGGACATAGCCCTCAGCTATGTCCCAACGGACAAGCAGGTTGTAGATATTTTCACAAAACTGTTGGATGAGGCCAAGTTTTTGTTCTTAAAAACGGAACTAGACATGTTAAAGATGGGCTCGTGAAGAAGGCTAAGGAAGCAGGAATTCACTCGGGAATTAATTCAGGACGGCAGAAGAATTTTCTAAAGAAAACTCGGCGAATATTGGACGGGAATCTCGCTATTTTGTCGTATATCATGGATGCTCGCCGAATCAACCTCTACATCCGGTGAATCTCGCCAAATTTAACTTGCAAGGAAAATTCTTTCTAACTATATTGGATCCGAAGAACCGACGACAAATAAGGTATGCGCCTTCTAGGTCGATTTGAAAATTATATATATATATATATATATATATATATATATATATATATATATATATATATATATATATATATATATATATATATAAAAGAGGTCAGTCGCACAGCCCATTTGACGATAATCCAGCCAAATTGCCGAAATATGGAATTTGACCTTTCGGCTCCCGCGCCTTCTCTTCGTCATTCTCATCGAGAAGTTCTTGCAGAGCGCGTGTTTCCTCTCCCGCGATTAGGGTTGTGCAGTTCTTCCAAGCCTTAACCGACCGTCGCATCCAATTTCTCCCACCAATTTCGAACTGTGGTGGGTTCTCGGAAGCCGAAAGTTGCCGATTCCGGCAAGTCCAGCTCTTCAGTGATAATCGTTTCCAGTTCTCCAGTGTAGTATCCGATTTCAGTTTTATAGTAGTATCAGATTTCAGTTTTCTAAGTCCGGATTTCAGTTCTTTTTTATGGCTCCTAGAACCACTAGTGGCTTGCTAGGGGTAAGTGCATTGGTCTAGACAGGGTTTGCTCATGCTTCAGTTGAATTCAGGAATGTTATTCTTATGTTGGAAACTGCAGGACTGTCCTTTGTCCTAGAACACCCTTGAAAAGTTCTGGACAAGGAAGTTCTTGAGTTCTTCCAGCACGCCAAGCTCAGACATGAAGACACAATTAATAAGAGCAAGATTCAGAAGTGCAAGGTAAAGGCTTCTAGTCTGTGATGAGGCTGATTATCTAGATGAAGTTGATTTCTCAAGAGCCCTACTATTCTGTGGACTACCCAGAGGCACCAAGGTCGTTAAGAGGAAAGGGATAAACGAAGAAGGGAAACTGCTATCAGACATCGTTGGCAAAGTTTTGCTATGCAAGACTGGTTCACACGACTACCTTTCTAAAAAAATGTTCAAAGTGCTAGTTGCAATTATCTACAAGAAGAGGTTTGACTAGGGTGCGATGT
The DNA here is from genome assembly GCA_039513925.1 of Platanthera zijinensis. NCBI lineage: Eukaryota > Viridiplantae > Streptophyta > Magnoliopsida > Asparagales > Orchidaceae > Platanthera > Platanthera zijinensis. Next base: position 52,751,927 of record CM077092.1, read on the forward strand.
TGTATGAGAAAATAAAGGACAGTCACGACACACCCAATTTTGGAAGGATTATCAGCCTATACCTGAATCAGATGGATGGTGACAAGTTTGATATGACCAAAGGAGTACCTATCCATCACTTAAATAAGATCGACTCATCTATCTTCTCAAGGTGGGATAGACGGATAGTCAAGTAAGGGGGAGCCCCAAACTTGGCTGTGGTAGAGGCAGATCTAGCTCCTGAGGTCAGGATTACCTCTCCTCACCCCAGTGACATTCCTGAGAGTTCGAGGGGAGGAATATAGGGGGAGTCAGTTACTCTAGCTGCAGAGACAGAGAATCTACTGACAGAGGTGGCTTAGATTGCTCTCACTACTGTTGAGGAGTTGGTGTCTGAGATAGTGACAGAGATTCATGATATAGTGCCTACAGCCCCAGAATCAGTGCATGCTGATGTTTTAGAAGAGGCTGCTGACAAAGAGGTTCCAGCTCAGTCAGATCAAGAGGATGCTGATTAATTAGATGATGAGACTGTTGATGATGATGACCTAAGGGTTGAGGATTACGAGATTGATGTTCTTGCTGATGAATATGAGATTGCTACTGAAGAGAATATAGTTGATTTGGACAAGACTGCTACTATTGATGTTGCTGAGATTGAGAGTGCAAGTGTTACTGCTGCAGCTGAGCCAATGTCTGTGGACAACCTACTAGTTCCTCTCCCAAAGATGACTCCTATTGCAGTTTCTGAGGGGGAGGCAACTCAGTCCCAGATCTCTATCTCCACTGAGGTTGACGGTTCATCCACAACCTGGATAAGAGACTTAGCAGGATGCCAACTGTGCCCGAAGGTGTAATTGATCTTTCTAATTAGGAAGGAGATGCAGTAGGCATACTCCTGTCCTAGATGCTGAGGATCATGTACTGAATTTTAAAGCTCATCTTTCTCCGATCGAAGAGTCCTCTGGTGATTCTGAGATCCCAGATGATATTCTAGTGCCACAGATTACTGATATTCCATATTATAGTGTAAATGACTCTATTCTGAAAGCAGCTGAAATGATGTTGGCCAAGCAACAAGCTAAGTTTGAGGCTTCATTGCAGAAGGTTGTGAAAAGAGATAAGGATTCTTAAAAATATATGCTGAATGGCCTGGCAGAGGTCAAAGTTGAAATAAGCAAGCTGGATAAGAATCTGGATTCGTGGTTTGTTCAGGGAGGCAAAGCCATCTATCACACTATGTTAGGACTGAAAAATAACCTGGTGGTATTGAAGAATGCTGATTCTAATGTTCTTACAATGATCGATGCACACAACAGATCTATGACACACTTTGATTCCACAATGCACAACTATGCCAATGCCATCGCCGTCGAAGCCAAAAAGGGGGAGAATGCCCTTACAGCTAAGGTGGATTTGCTGGGAACTTCTATGGGACAAAACTTCAAGGCAAAAAATGACTACATATATGATAGTACTGAGTGGCTATGTAATCAGCTGATCGGAAATCAAGTTCCAGTTGTGTCTATACCAACATCTGATGAGGTTCATCCTTCCTAGGATTACTCTCAGTACTGGTCAGACACTCAGAATCTACAGAATTTTGATCAGGATTTTGCTACTGCTACTGCATTATTTCTAGAGGTTCAAAGGACAGAAGACCCTGCTCCCCCAGTTCATAAGAGAAGAAGATATGGGGAAGGCATGTCTGAAGTCAGGCCAGATCCAGAGCCAGTCAGAGTAGAACCGAATAGAGAAATAGAAGAGGTCTGGAGCCCTATCTCCAAAGGAATCATATTGGATACATTCTCCTTGGTCGATCTTGGAGCAGAAAAGCATCAACATCAGTATGACCAAGAGGAATGGAGCAAATACAAGGTGGCATGCACAAAGAGGAGAATACATTTTAGGAACAACACAGTGCTGATCTGATGCCTCCAGCTCCTCCTAGATATTATCCAAAGCCAAGGGCTTATTTTGCAAGACAACATGCGAAGAGGCAGAGCAGACAAAATCAATGAATCATACGTATATTGTTGAATGTTGTGGGTTGCCATCTTAAAAACTCAACAATTATATATATATATTTATATGATTTCCTTGTTTATCTGGAATGCGTGGTATTATTAATTTTGTTTTTCTCTTAAAGTTTTATTATTCATTATGTGCAATTCATCTTAGCTTGTAGGATTTTGGCTTCTTCAAATAGGGGGAGATTGTTGGGTTTTGTATCCACAATAATCCTGATTTGAAAAAGGGTCCAATCAAGCTAAGATGAATTGAGATTGTATTTGATGCGACTTTTTAGTTATGAACTTGTAGGTCTACAATGCGAAGTACACACTAATGTCAAGTTACAGTGGGTCAGTAAACACAAGACTACACAATGTAATTCCTCATTGTGTAGGCCAATGTGTTGACTCACATGTAATCTCTCTATTGGAGTGTACTTCTATCCCAAGTACAAGAGAAGGACTTAAGAATGGTCAAGGGTTAGACCCAGGAAAAACAGAAATTTTACCTAAAGAAAATTCGGCAAGTATGGTTAAGAATATACGTCGAATTCGTCGAGTATCATCATTGATACACGTCGAATTCGTCGAGTATACTTACCAATACCCGTCGAATTCGTCTTATATACTTAGGGTAAATTCTTTGGAGAAGTGAAAAATCTGTTAAGTAAAATTCGCCGAGTATCATTGTGCATACTCGTCGAATGTATCTAACGATACTCGTCGAATTCGTCGAATATGCTAAGTGATACACGCCGAATTTGTCGAGTCTAGTCGACACTACTTCTCTAGATTTTTCCAAGTCTAATACGTCGAATATGAGACATTGATTGCGTCGAGTCTGTTGTCCGATACTCGACAAATTCGTCGAGTATGACTTGTCAACATTGTGTCGAGTGTTCAGCTGGTCTGGGGCATTTTGGCTAAGTCATTTTTGTCATATATCATGATGTATTCGACGAGTATCAATATGATACTCGATGATACTCAACGATACTCGACGATACTCGACAATACTCGACGATACTCGACGATACTCGACGATACTCGACGATACTCGACGATACTCGACGATACTCGACGATACTCGACGATACTCGACGATACTCGACGATACTCGATGATTTTGACTTAGGTCATTTTTCCGAAAATTTCAAAAACCAATGACGGGTTTCTGCCGGCCATGCACAGTAAATTCTGCCTTTCTTTTTTAGAAATTTCTTTTATACCGTTAGAAGTAGGATGTCTATAAATACCTAAGGATATTTTCTTCCATCCTAATCGTGTTTTTTCTAACATTTTGAATCGACAAGAACTTTCCAAAATAGACAAGCCGTCGGCCGCTCTCTCCAGGTATTCGCGATTTCTGATTAGCCGCTCGTCAACTTGCTGTGCACAATAGATCTTCATCGATATACGTGTCTGGATCGATTATCTCCTCCAGATCTACACTTCTGTAAATCGTGTCGATTGAAGGCACAAGTTTCAAGATCTCCGGAAGATTTCAGATTTCCTCTTGTTCTCTAAGTGAAATCAAGATCAACCTTTTTCGAAGAAAGGAGGACTGAAGTTTTCAGATCTTACAAAGGATTAATTGTTGTAACATTTATTTACTCTTGTAGGAGAAGTTTCTCCGAGTCTGTAGATCTGTCTGTGGATCGAGTGAGTAGATCCATTTGTGGATCGAGTAGTAGATCTGTTTGTGGATTGAGTTTGTAGATCCGGTTGTGGATCGAGTGGTAGGAGCGTCGTCTTCGAATTATAGGAGTTGCAGATCCGAGGTGTAAGATTTGACGAACTCTGAGTTTGGTGAAGTAGCTGAATCTAGCCCTTTGTGGTAGATAGGCGATGCGGAAAAGTGGACGCACCCAACTCGGGGAACTATTATAAATCTCTGTGTTTGTGTGCTTGATTTTTAAGTGATTTTTAATTCCGCAAAAAGACATAAACATCACCTATTCACCCCCTCTAGGTGATTTAGGCAGACTCTAGATACTTTCATATATCTTTAAAGAAAGAGTAGAAAGATTAATTCAGCAAAAATATTCTTCTTACTCTTAACTTTAGTGACTTAAAGACATGTGTGGATTGTTGTAGATGTAAAATGATCAAGTTAAGAAGAAAGACTCAACTGGTAGTTCATATTTATTAGAGGTTATTCATACGGACATCAACGACTCTTATTCCACTACCCTCTATAGGAGCACCTACTTCATTACATTCATTGATGATTACTCTCGTTTTGATTATATGTACTTAGTTAAAGAAAAATATAAATCTTTTGACAAGTTTAAGATTTCCAAGACTGAAAATAAGAAACAAGAAGAGAAAGTCATTAAGATTATTAGGTCTGACAGATGTGGCGAGTATTTTTGTAGACATGATGCCTCCGGGTAACATAAAGATTTGTTTGCCAGATACTTGGAGAGTTGCGACATTGTTGCCCAATACTCCATGTGTGGTAGTCCTAAGCAAAATGGTGTGGCCAAAAGGCGTAATCGCACCCTTAAAGAAAATATGAGGAGCATGATGAGTAAGACAAATTTTTCCTGAATTTTTGTGAGGTGAGGTTCTTAAAACTATAGTGTACATCCTTAATAGAGTCCCGTCTAAGTCGGTACCCATTTGAGTTATGGAAAGGTAGATGACTCAGCCTTAATCACTTGCGCATCTAGGGTTTTCCTACAGAAGTCCATTTATATAATCCATCGAAGAGTAAAATAACCCCTTGGTCTTGTCGTTGTTATTTCATAAGCTACCTAGACCACTCAAAGGGATTTAAGTTCTATTCCCCTTCAAGAGGATCCAAAATTATAGAATCTCAAACAGCTAAATTTTTATATTTGGATGTCGCTGACGAACCTAGTTGCTCTTGCATTATTAGTGAAGTTGAGGAAGTCATGTCTATTAATTTATCCGTGCCCTTCGTAGGAGATCCCGTGGAACAAGTGGATGATGTGGATCTGGTCTTACCATCGATTCAAGTTGAGGTTCCTCCACATGTTCAGGAGGTTAATCCACATGTAAGGAGATTTGTTAGACAGAGAAGGTATACAGTTTCCTTAGACTATGAAGTCTATTTAGGACGAGAGTGATTATGACATTAGTTAAGTAGTTGTCCCAGTGATATTTAATGAAGTTATGTCTGGACCTCAAACTGATCTATGGTGGGATGCAATGAAAGATGAGATGGAGTCTATAAAGCTGAATAAGGTTTGAGAGTTGGTTGAGTTTCCCAAGGGTTGTAGTCCCATTGGTTTTAAATGGGTGTTTAAAACCAAGAAAAACTCTAAAGGTAAGGTTAAGCGGTTTAAAGCTAGACTAGTAGCCAAGAGATTTATGTAGAGAGAAATAATTAATTATCACGAGATCATTTCTCTCATTTCCTCAAAAGACTCTTTCAGAGTGATGATGACATTAGTAGTTCATTATAATCTGGAGCTACACCAGATGGATGATATTTTGCTTAACAAATCCATATATAGTCTAAAGTAAACTTCTAAACAATGGTATCTAAAATTCGATGAGGTAGTTACTTCTTTTGGTTTTGTAGAAAATAAGGTAGATCGTTGCATATATCTCAAGATCAGTGGGAGTAAATACATCTTCTTAATTCATTATGTAGATGATATTTCTTGCAAGTAGTGATTTGGCATATTGCATGAATTTAAGCATTTTTTTGTCAAAACACTTCAATATGAAAGATCTTGGAGAGACATCCTTCATTCTAGGAATTGAGATCATTAGGGATAGATCTCACCATACATTAACATTCTCTCAGAATGCCTACATCGAGCGTGTACTTGAGAGATTTAACATGCTTGATTGTAAGCCTAGTGATGTACTTGTGCTTAATGGTGATAAGCTTAGCTTATCACAATGCCCCATTAACGATACAGAGAAAGAGAGAGTGCATTAAGGATACACCTTATACTAGTGCGGTAGGTAGCTTAATATATGTCCAAGTCTATACCAGACCGGACATTGCCTTCGAAATATGATTTTTAGGCAGATATCAGTCAAACCTAGGATGTGATCATTCTATAGCTGCCAAGAAAGTCTTGAGGTATTTAAAGTGAACTAAGGATGTTAATTTGGTCTATCATAGAGTTCAAAATCTTGATTTAGTGGGGTATACGGATTTTGATTTTTTCGGGTGGGAGTATGATAGAAAGTCTACTTCATGATGTATCTTTAAGTTGGCTGGTGGGGTCATTTCATGAAAAAGTGTCAAACAGACACTCATCACTTCATTCACAATGCATGCGGAGTTCGTCGCTCTTTTTAGACCTTCTACTCACGCAGTGTGGCTTAAGAATTTCATTATGGAGTTGAAGGTCGTCGATTCTATAGCTGGACACATCCGATTGTACTTTGATAATATTTCTACAGTTATGTTCTCAATGAACAATAAAAGAATAACATGGTTCAAGCATATGGAAATTAAGTTCTTGACCATTAAAGAATTTGTTAAGAAGGGTGACATTTTGGTGGAGCATTTAGAGACAGATGACATGTTAGCTGATCCACTTACTAAAGAACTTTGCCCTTATGTGTTTCAAAAGCATGTTATTAATATGAGTCTTAAAAAGTCATTTGATTTACTAGATTAGTGAGAGGATACATGAAATTTCAATTCAATTATCTGTCATTCATATTGCACTTTATTTAATTCATTAATAATTAAAGAATATTCATTCGTGAACATTATTAAGTTTCAATATTCGTAGAATTTATATAACACGTCACACTACATTAAAAGTCTCATGACTTGTGTCAGCCGGAGCATAAGGCCTAGGGCACTACACTTTGAAATATGGTCTATTGTATGTCTTTTGAAACGTGAATTTTGAAACCTTAAGGTTAGACATACTCGTACTTTTGAACACTTAAAAACTTCTCACAACATGGTTTAAGTGCATTCATTTGAGAAATTTGGTTGACCATCAAATTAGAACAACCTTCATGTGCACATTTTCAGTATGTTATTCTATGTTTTGTATAAACGCGTGCTTTTTCCATTTCGATTAGATCCATAAATTGTTGTGATAATGGAAGGTCCCGTGTCGCTCAATGATGTGGTTGACACAATGATTCAGAGTGAAGGATTTGGTTGGAATGAATTGACGTGTGAGTGGACTCAATATCGTGTTAGCTAATTGGTACCCTTATGTTTAGTGAAGATTTTGTCGGAATGTCATAAATTAAGATGAATACAAGTCCAAGTGGGAGAATGTTAGAAATTTCCCGTAAGGTGGACTCGATTCATCGAGACGTCCCGATGAAGTCGTACGCGAATTTTGAGCCTATTTGGACTCCTACGAACATGCATTAATTCAGTCGCATGAATGATCAAAACCTGTGATAGGTGGGTTAGACTGTCTCACAATTCAGTCATAAACTCAGTCTCACCCTTAGCACAAATTCTGACTTAATTAATTATTTAGGGAATTAAATTTTCATTGATTTTGAAAGTTAATGGAATTGATTATTTCCATTATACTTGGTAACTCCAAAATTAAGAGCTTGCCCTATTAAAGCCTAAATAAAACTCCTCATATTCATTCTAAGATATTGCCGACGAACAAGGGCTGAAATCCTGATTTGCATTCCTCCCATTTGGTGAAATCGTCAGGTCATCTTCTCCATTCGCTGCTTTCAGGAGGAATACCCAGAACCACAATTTGGTTTTTGGAGGAGAATAGTCGTCGGCAAAGGCCCTCACCATCGTCGCTGGAGTTGGATCTCCACCGCCGAGTGACCGGCCTTCAGTTTTCATTTGTGCTACACTACCGACGAGGAAGGTGTTTTCCCTTCTCTATTATTATCCAACTCGCTGATCTCAAGCATTTGCATGTGCAAAACTGCCATTTATAGTTTCTACCTCCAAGACTACAGTAATACAGAGCTTTGGAGGAAGTAAGAATTTAGATGTCGTCATCTTTATTGTTAACCATTGTGCGAAACTTCAGGTATTCAGTGGATAATCACTTTATTAAGTATATTCTAAAGGATCCAATACATATACAGTGAATCTTTTTTGATTTTTCATTATCGTGCAACCCTTTTCATTCCATTCTTAAATCAGAAATTCAAGCCTTGTTAATCTTGGATCTAGTTTACTTTATTCATGCAAGTTATTATATCAAATTTAACAATGCTTTTATAAAGGTGTGGTTGATATTGATAACTCCTTTAGTAAAACTGCATCTCACACCACAGTTCATTCAAGATTTTATGTTCAGATTGCATGTGAATGATTTACTCAAATACTACATGCTAACTCTCCTTTTGTTTTAGAGAAACAAAATTGCAGTTTGTCTTTTTATGCTAACGAGATCTGCAAGCGCGACGGAATTTATAAGGAACAAGATGTTGCAATTGTTGCTCATTCTGCGATTATGAAGAACGAGCAAGAATCCAAGAACGGTATATATTAATTTCCACACTTCATTTACTGATCATTTTAGCTCGCTCCATTTCGTGTTCTTAATTTAGAAAAATAAATTTAGTATAACCTCCAATTAGAGACTGATAGTGTTTGGTTAAAACGATCCTTTGAAGATTCATTAGTTACTGCATTCAGTATAAATTTTTTCGGTAATACTAATTCGCCACAGCATCGTATACTCCAAAATTGTATAACATGAAGCTCACAAATTGTATTTTGATTATGCGCACAGAAATGGTTTCAGTATTCGCAGAGAACATCAAATATTATGGTCGGGTACATATATTCTAAAATCAAGAGAGTTTTTTTGTAGTAAGGTTGGTGTTAAGAGAGTTTCTAAAGTTCCAGATAGTGCAGTTAAAGTTCGTCGGATAGATGACAGAACAAATTGTCCTGCAATGATTGTTTTTGATGCCGGTGAAGAGGGGTAAAATCTGATAGTTGGGAAATTCATTGAGAAACATAACCACACACTTGCCAATGCAAAAAAATCAACATCTCCTTCGATCTCATAGGGTCATTAGTGAGGAGAAGTGCTGGAATAAAAATTGCATCCGCATATAATTATCTCGTTGATGAAGTCGTAGGTTCGTAAAATGTTGGTTTTTCAAAAGTGATACTTATAATTTCATAGCAAAATATAGAAGCTCAAGGCAGACGGTGGAGATGCAGCTAGCCTTCTGCAACTACTGAAGAGTCAGGCAGTGGATGATAATATGTTCTCTTATAAGATTCAAACTGATGATGCTAACAGGTTGACTAACTTTTTATGGATGGATGGCCCTGCAAAGATTCATTATGAATGCTTTAGTGATGTTATCACTTTTGAGTCAATGTACCAGATGAATAGGTACAATATTGCATGTGTGCCTTTTGTGATTGGTAGTCAACACTGGCAAAATGTTGTTGTTGCAGTAGCTTTTATATCTCAAGATACGATAGAATCCTTTATATTGATTTTTGAGACCGTTCTGAAATTTTTGTCAGGCAAGCAACCTCTAACCATCTTCACTGATCAAGACCAAGCAATATCAGTTGCTATCGATAAAGTGTTGTCTTCAAGTACTTTCAATAACCCCTTGTCCATCTAGGCAATAATGACCCTCGTAGAGGATGCAAATGAAGATACAAAACATCTAGAGCTTAAAATACGAGGTTTAACCTCTCCTCTAACCATACTAGTTTAACTGATCTGCAAGAGAATCTATGTTAACATCTCAACAAGGCATAAATTTTGCCAGATACATATAAATTCTCTCAAATACAAATGAAATCTCTTAGATATAATGAAAATAACTATGATTCAACTCAACCATCTCAATTAAAAATCCAATAGATAACAACTAGAATCAAACACAATATTTTTTTACTCACTTCAAGTAAACAAAGTGAATTTCGCCTCAAAAATAGATCTGTAGTTAGGGTTTCTGAAGAACAATAAGAACGATCCAAGAATGATGCATTATATTACCCTAATTCTATAAGATGCGATGAAGAATAATACATTACCTTTGAGAACCGAGGAATGCTGCCGGAGATTTCAAAAATGGCCAGAAAGTACGCTGAAGAAGAAGGCGTTGTTGGAGTCGATGGATAAACCCTTTGTGTGGTCTCTGGAGGAGGAGAGAAAGCGTTGGGTGAAAAGAACGCCCCCAAATAAGATATAACTGAAAGGGAAAAAATAAATAATGAGACAAGTGTTAGCAATCATGCGGGCCCGTACATAGATCTGTGTTTGGGGCCCGAACAGAAAAATTTCGAGTGAATGTGGTGGTAATGAACCGTCACTCGTGAATGCCCGAACTCACTTAAAAAAATTCATTCATTTTATGCTCAAAAATAATTTATTTTCTTGGTAGCGGTCATAATCTTTGTCTTGTCAAACAAACATTCTATTATATTGACGTTTTTGACCAAACTCATCATAGCAAATAAGCGGCACTAAATGAAGCCTAAAGGCTTTTGGTGCCTTTGGAAAGAAAGATGCACTAGAAGATATCTAAGTCAAAGTTCATCATCAACAATATCATCTCTAACATCAGGAATGTTGTTCAAAATTTGAAGAACAAAAACTGCAGAACAAATTTGCATGAAAACTGAAGAAACTCCACAATAATCTAGTGTGTAGTCATGGATGTGAACTGCAAGTATTTGGTTTTGATGCATATCGACTTATCAACAAGCGATGGATTACACATAACAGGATATCGGTAGGTTTACATTAGAGGCGAGGAACGAGCAACAAACCTCGAGGCTGGGAGTGGCTTCAAGATATGGATTGTGAACATTGAACCCATCAAAGGGAAAGGATAAAGTGGCGATCTTGGAAGAAGAAAACAGGCGATCGAGCATCGACAGAGGTCAAGAATCCAAAATCTTCTCGCCAGGTGATTGAGAGCTCCAACAAGATGTCGCATCGGGAAGCACGGAGACGAGGCACGCACGACTTCCGTGAATCGCAGCCCACTGGGCGATTTGGATTCATCAAAATATTTTGCAAATCCAAATCACATTATTCACTTGATCAGGGAGCAGTGGCTTTTTGCGTGGGAGATAACAAAAGATTGTTTGGCGAGGAAGTGCAAAAAGCAGCGGCATAGAGCTCACAAATTGCTCAGCTAAACAGAGCCCTAGTTAGCCTTATGCACAACTACTCTCCTTCATGAACATGCTCTGTCTATTTATGAGTTGCAAACCGGCTACGCCCTCTGTACATTGTGTGAAATATCCAACCACAATAAAGCCAAAATATTAAATGCAAAAAAAGTTATAATAATTTAAATTGCAATATATAGATTCCAATAGAAAAGTCGAATAAAATTCAAAGCAACTAAACACTTTAAAATAATAATAATAAATATAAAACATAGTATAATTGTATCTACTATGTCGGAATATGTGTTTTATAAGTGATTGAGAGTTTAGTTTTAATGTCAACGTAATATGAATTTATGAGATCATACGTACGAAAATTGAATACATGATCATGTTGATTTTTGTTTATTACATTAAATATAAAATATTAAATATAAATAATTAAAATCAAATCCAAAATGTGAATTTATGATGTTGGTCACCCGATTTGTTCTTTTATTTTACCAGCATATTTATGGGGTTTGCACTTGAGTACTGCTCCCCAGCCAGTTTCACATCCATCTGTTTCGATAATCAAGTATTATATGTCTAATGATAGTCTTAATTGTGGTAATGTTTTAATTTTCTCCTTTATTTTATTTATTTGTTTTTTTATCTTATATATTAAACTATTTTTGTGTGTTTTTAATTTTACTATATAGTGGTCCAACTAATTTTCCTAGGTCTGGAATGAATGGTCTTGCATAATTAACAAGACCTAGAAATAGTTGGAGTTATTTTGTTATTTGAATTGAAGGAAATTCGAGCACCTTTTTGTTGATGTGTTCCCGGAGCTTGATCTTTCCACTATTATACCTCCTTATTACTTCCCATAGCATGCACCTACTTACCCAACCTGCATTTCCTTTCACCATTGAACCCGCTCGAAAGCATGGTGATGCCCCTAACCCTAGCCCCTATCATTGTCCTATTTCAAGTTCCTGTAAACCAACCCTCTCAGAAATTTCCCCTGCCAATCCACCAAAACTCAAGGAATTGAATGACTATCTTCTTGAAAATATCCCTCCCAGTAACCATAAACACTCCATCCTTCCAGCACAATTGTATACACTCATAGAAACAATCAATCTTGAAATCGATCAGTTAATTAGAATCTTAGAAAAATATGAAATATTCGGTGAAACCCACAACGACATTGAGATAGAAATCCCTTAAAGATTGAAGCCACTAATGAAAATATAACTGATTTTAAAATGCATATTGATGAATTATTGAAACTCCAGGTCATTAGACGAAGTAATATACCTCATAGAAGCCTGCCCTTTATCGTCAACAAACACAGTGAACATACCCGCAAAAAATCCCGAATGGTCATAGATTATCGCAGATTAAATGGCAATACAATAGATGATGCTTATAATATTCCAGAAAAAACAGAACTACTAAATAGCATTCAAATCATTACGTTTTTAGCAAATTTGATCTTAAGTCTGGGTTTTGGCAAATCTGAATGCATCCTGAAAGCATTCCTTGGACAACATTCACATGCCCTCTTGGCCATTTCGAATGGTTAGTCATGTCGTTTGTACAGAAAAATGCCCCCAGTATTTTTCAAAGAAAAATGGATGATATTTTCAACAAATATTGAGCATTCACTAGTGTATACATCGATGATATTTTAGTACATTCTGCAACCAAAGAAAAATATATTAGCCATCTTAAATTAACTCTAGCAGAATTCATGAAACAAGGATTATTCATTAGTACAACGAAAGCCCAATTTTTTAGAAAAAATATTTAATTCTTAGGTATCGAATTAAGTCAAGGAAAAAACAAGTTCCAGGAACACATCATCAAAAAGGTTCTCGAATTTCCTCCAATTCAAACAACGAATCAATTCCAACAATTTTTCTGGTCTTGTTAATTACACATGACCATTTATTCAAGACCTAGGAAAATTAGATGGACCACAAAAAGAGTTTAATATAGAAGATAAAAAATAAATAAAATGAAAGAGAAAGTTAAAACATTACGACAATTAAGACTGTCATTAGAAACAGAGTACTCGATTATTGAAACAGATGGATGCGAAACTGGCTGGGAGCAGTACTCAAGTGCAAACCCATAAATAAGCAAGTAAAATAGAAGAACAAATATGTCGGTATAATAGTGGGAACTTTAAAGAAAAAGGCCTAGCTAATAGTATTGATCAAGAACTCCTAGCAATTTATTATGGGTTTGATACCTTCCGCTTGTTCATCATAAACAAAAATAAGATTTTAGTACGAACAGATTGTGAGTCAATTCTTAAATTCTACCAAAATAAAAATAGTAAGAAACTAAGTTATAAACGCTGGACTACTTTTTTAGATCACATCATAAATAAAAACTATAAAATTATATTTGAACATATTAAAGGAACGGGCAATAAACTTGCAGACCAACTTTCTAGAACTATTCATGGAGGACATAGAAAAACTTCATACATTACATGCCGAAAATAGGCGCCTTGTTAGGATTTTAGAATATCTAGAATAAAGCTGCCAAAAACTAAGACATATTAACCATAACTTATCCAGAGAAGTATTAGATATCAAGCGATTTATTATTACTCTTCGAGGAAATATTGAACGAGATATAACATTAATTACCAATGAGGAAACCACAATTGAAAGTGAGCCTAATACGATTAATTTCTTTTGCAGATGGACTTCCAACAACAATCACATTTCCAATTTGTCCATTTTCGACTACAAAATTATCTGACATGTAGCAACCTACGATTTCGCACCAACCATGCGGTTACTCAACTTCAACAATGCCTCTTTGACAATCTATGGAATTTCAAACGAAGCAAGAACATCAATGACATCATTGAATGTGTAGCTTGGCATTTTGCATTTTTAAATTATCAAGCAACTAGGAATCATCAAGTAAATGGGTCACTATCTTTAGTACATAATTCTCCCATCAATCTACCTCCTAATAGTACAATGAACTCGAGCTTCTCAAAGCATCACTTAGCCAAGCAGAGAAAAAGCTAGCAGAACAAAAGAAAACAATTAGTAATTTAGAACAACTAGCAGTACAAATAAATAAATATTTAGCATTTGTAGTAGAAAATTGGCAAATATACCCAATTTCAATAGAAGTAGTGAAAGAAAATTTTTTAGCCAAGGTACTTAATCGAGAAATAGTAGCATCTACTTAGTACCAAAAAGTACTTAGACACTTAGTCTCCTCAGTATTAGTCCAAATACAAGGATATAATATAGCATGTAAAACCTATAAGAAGCATAGCCTGTTACAATTCTCCTATTTAATAATATAAATTGATGTCTCGAAATGACACAATATCACTATAGAAATAGTAGCCTTAAATATCACAAACCTAATGGATTTGGGATTGATATCCCGATTAATAATAACCAAACCTAGATAAGTAAAATATATTAGAAATATTTTTTTGACAGATGTCTTATTTCAACTCCTCCAACAAATGCCTAAAGGAGCTGTCGAAGCTATAATTATAACTATACCACTATGTTTTGAAGCAAACTTTATACAAAATACCAAATATGAAATCCTCCTAAAAACCGTAAAAGCAAAATCCGTCTTCTACCATACTAGCTTCGACACAGATGCCCTAATCAGCACAAACATGTGCCCTCTACAACAACAAACAGAGCTTATCACACCTATATAAAGACTTTTGAAGAAGACCTCCCTTTCCTCGACGAAGGGTATCTAGTTGCTGAAAATTTTGACCAACGATTATTCCTCGACATGCAAGAAAGTATAGACCTTCATCTACAAAGTCTGGGCTAAAAAAATGCAGATAATTAATTAACACATTATTTTTTCGAAAATCAGGCAAATGATTTTATTATGAAATATAGAAGTAATAATGAAGTCGAAAGTACCTTCATGGAAGAATAAACTATCGTCACGCCACCAAGCTGGCCATAATTATCTAGATTAATTAACCACGGGTGGACCCTTTGACAAAACTCTTTTCCTTTAATCACTACCAGATCTTATCTGGAAAAACTGTGAAATTTTTTTTTGATAGTTTCCTGCCAGCTTATCTTTCTTTCAAGCCACGTAATTACTAGTTTGGATGTTTGTAAGCCAACTTATCTTTATTATGCCAGCCCAGTCATTGTCACCACTGAATACTTGGAAGTTTGTATATGTGTCTTATCTCTTGAATAAAATAATGTATTAGTTGTTTGTTTATAATATGCAAAAAATAATTTCTCCCCCGTGACTTCCCCCGAATGCGACCTCCTCTTATTATAAATAGAGGGACGAAACAACCTTAAGGACACACGGTGAATAATATCAAGTAAGCTTTGTGAGATTATTTGTAAGAGTGCTTTGTGTGCAAGTGTAATCTGCTTTTGTAAATCAAGCTTATTTTTCTTCTCATTTTGTGCATTATAAGTATCCATATAGAATTTTATTATTATATTTTATGAATAGTGAGTAGTCGCTCTCCCATTCTCTTTGGAGGAAAAGAACTAGAAAGCCTCAAACATTTAGAAATGACTCATAGGTGAGTGCTCTCGACAACACACCGGTGGATTACTATCCAAAAGCTCTATCCATGGGTGGTTGAGGACAAATCCAAAGATGTAAGAAGTTTTATTAAGAATTTCATAACCTTTAAATTATTTATTTGTATGGAGCCCGGGGGCACCTTGGGAAAAAGTAGCCGCTAGGCAAGTGGCCATTGAGAAAAAATATCGCAACTGCATGCAAATTACGGGTATATGATAAAAAGGTTATGGATCCTAAATAAAATAACTGAAATCTAAGGGGATGTAGTATGGACTCATAAAACTATCTTCTGGACAGGATGACCCTCCTACAGATCATTTTCTAAAAAAAGTGAGATAAAAACTGGTTATGAGTACGACGAAAAGGAGAGATTTTTTTTAAATATTCATTAAATTAAGAAAATAAGTAAATCTAATAAAAATAAATATTTGAGAATATAAGAAAATGAATAAAGTAGTATATCCTGGGTACCTACCTTATAGCTAGTCGGGCTACTAGAGTAGTAGAAATAAGAGGTAATTATAGCCAAATAATAGATTAAACATAGTTTAATATATAGCTGACGACCTACTCTTAATATAATAACCTACTCTTAATATATTACCAACGACCTACTCTTAATATAATAACCTACTCTTAATATAACCTCCTCTTAATATTGGTATCAAAGCTCTGTCGTTTGCTAAATTTTAAATGAACCCACTCCAAAAATTTGACTACTTGAATTTAGAAATTAATTATAGTTCTATTAACATTAGTACCGAAGACTTTAAACATATTTGTTACTATGATAAAAAAACTTTCTCATGCTCTCCACCGAACAAATGGTCAATTAAATAGCATGGTTGACCTTATGATCAGTTTTAGCCAAGCACTAGATTTCATAACTACAAAATATATGGATATATATAAGCTTAATGTCGAAATCTTAAACCACAAAAATGTTATGCTAAACGATATCATAACAAATCAGTAACATTTAAAAAATCAACTATCAACTATACTAGCCAGACTAAAGGAAATAAAAAGTAAAGTTCCCAAAAATAACCCAAACATAGGCAGCATTTTAAAACAAATAGAAGAATTA
The DNA here is from genome assembly GCA_039513925.1 of Platanthera zijinensis. NCBI lineage: Eukaryota > Viridiplantae > Streptophyta > Magnoliopsida > Asparagales > Orchidaceae > Platanthera > Platanthera zijinensis. The sequence goes on from CM077092.1 coordinate 52,768,614, forward strand.
TACTCTAATGAAGCCAACAAAAAAACACTTGCTTTTATAAATAAAACAATTAATTCTATCATAAATGGAGATTGAAGAATATAAAGATGCAGTGCGACAAACAACTATTTACTTAAAAACACCCATAGAATTTAGTACCCATGATCCGGCTGGAGAGAGCGATTAAATTATTATATGACAAAGTAATACAATAATACATTTACTTGTCCAGCTTCATAAAAAATTTGATACACTCATACATAAATCAGAAAAGGCAAAGGAAGACAAAAATCAAGTAGAAAATCTAATCGGACAACTAAAAGGATTAAAAATAGACAAAATAAACACAACTAAACCATGAAATTCTTTATATAGGTTTGAAATCTCAAAATGAGTTTACAACAATTCAAAGGAACTAGAAGATTTATCACTTCTGAAAATAGTAACATCGTCTCATCTTCATTTTTAGGCAACATGTTTCGTACAAAAAACAAACCAGAAACTGTATTAGAAGAAGTTCTCGATGTCGAACAAGATCTTGTCATGTATAATAACCACCAAATTAGTCTTTTAAACCCCAAAATATTATATCATGTAGGAATGTTTAATTTCAATACACAATTACTCAGAATTATTAGAGAAGAAGAATTACTAGTAACTACTGAACCCATCAATAAAACATTAATTACAGAGACACGATACTACATATAAAATAGACCGATAAAAAATTAGTTCACTAAGGATTAATTGTTATAGGATTAAAAGTATTAGCTCGTAAACGATTAGAAACTAAAATATTAATAACCCTTTTAGATAAGAGATGACATAGCGATGCACACAAAACAATGATAGTAGTCATGGAAGTTGACATGTCCGAAAATAAAGGAATCTTTTATTGCAGTCCTGACTTTATGGTAAGCATTAAAGATATCGATAAAATAGAACTCGGTATACAGTCAAAAGGATATGAAGAATTTATAGGCAATAGTAATCTGATAATAAATATCAGACTATTAGGAAAATTAACAAATACTAGTACAACAAAATACAAGCTTAACATACAACATATAATTGATGGAATTAGTAGTTTTGGCGTTAAAATGATTAAACCAATGACATTGATCCAACATTTTTAGAAGAATTAGATTGGAATAACAACTTAATAAATACCTCTCTTAGCCTACCAGAAAACAGTATGCTCTATAAAAATATTGATAATACCCACAACTTAAGATTCTAGGGCTATAAATCTCGATCAATATCAAATGCCGACAAAATTGATGCTGATTTGGAAGCACTTCAAAATGAAAAGAATAGAAGACAATCATATAGTTAGATACAATTATAAGGGAACGTACGACGAGCAAATTAGGCTCGAAAATAAAAATGTTGATGAAAGTTTAATGTACGAATACGATAGTCTTGAGATAAACCTATAAGGCCATTTGGTAATGCATAAAGATCTTCTCCTTCAGGAATATGAGTCTGAACTCATAGAACCGCAAATAGAAGTACCTCAACTCACAAACAACATGGTCTCATAAATGGATTAGAACTTGTTGTTGGTCACCCAGTTTTCCTCCGTCGAACCGGGCGCACAAACCGTTAAATGAAAATCAAGCAGCAATGACATGAGGCATTTTTGACGTGGAAATTAAATCCGAAAATGGTGAAAAACCACGTAGTCAGATCTGTGTCAGGCCGAAATACATTATTCATTTTTGGTTACAAGTACATGAGTTTCTCGGAGGGTGACATACACCTATTTGTTACAAACTTTGAGTAGACAAAATAGGAAAAGTAGCGAAGTCTACAAAGTCATGAAGCGAGCATCTATCAGAGTTTCCACGAGCGTGATCCTCTAAGTGCTTTCCTGCGTCTGCTGTTATATGCTTGAGAGCGCTGAGCATGAGCGAACTAGAAATGAAGCATAGTGAATTCGAGCGAAGGAACTATCTAAGTCTCATGTCATCGCAAAATCTCAGAGCTCTCTCTAGTCTCTCAAGTACTTGTCTTCAAATGAAAGCCTGGGGGTTTTATTTATAACATTTTGAAGGGGCGCATTGATAATTGCGCCCGATTAAATCATGAGTTGGCGAATGATGTTGCTCTATTCCGGTCATCTGGATGACCAATTTTCCCGAAATGATGAACATCCCTCGGGCAGCCCGGGCAGGTTGCCCGGCAATGGGGACGGTTGGAGGTGGTGGAGGCTAACGATGCACACACGCACGCCCGTGCGGCGCACGCATACGTTGCACACGAGCGTGTGTGGCACCGCGCACGCTCAGGCGACACGTGTGTGCCAGGTTGGTGCGCTCGCATGCCCATGTGGTGGACGTGTGCACGCACGGGGCACATATGCAGGCTGCTCATGCGTGCTAGCTATGCACGTGTGATGGCCATGCACGCGTGCTGGCCCCACGAGCGCGCGTGTTGGCCCCACGAGCGCGCGTGTTGGCCCCACGAGCACGCGTGTTGGCCCCACGAGCACGCGTGTTGGCCCCACGAGCGTGCGTGTTTGCCCCACGAGCGCACGTATTGGCCCTACGAGCGCGCGCACTGGTCGGGTGCGCGTGCGCATCACCCTTTTGTACTTGGTCTCATCCCCCCTTTTGAGGTGACTTTGGATCCGTTGAACATGCACAACTTGCCCTGTTTGGTTGTATTGCTTGAGCGTTTCGGTCGAAACCCTACCCGTTTGGCTCGAGAATCTTTAGGGGCCTCCCTATCAAATGCCCACAAATTTTCATGGGTTGTGATCTGTGAATGAGCATAGGAATTTCTAACCTTGATTATTCCATCTTTGGGACATGTACTTCGAACTATTATTTCATGTGTGTGCCAAGAATAACTATTCATTTGCGGCAAGGTGTGTCATTTTCATTAGGCTTAGAGATATGCATTTATCACTTAGTGCCACTTATGTCTGTCTTGTGAGTTGAAGATTCCACGATGGGTGTTTAGTCGACAATTTTGCAAATATTTGCTTGTGCATCGCCCTTGCTTATTATGTGGCCTTGACTGTGCTTTATAGGGGCATTCTCCTATTTTGAGCTTTGTGTGCTGTATTTGTTAGGAAGCGTTTTGCTCTTCACGTTCCTCTTTGTATGAACACACGAGTTATAGTGTGTTCGCTTGAGCGGTTGTCGTAGGGAATTAGTGTCAGGGGCGAATGCTTGAACTCGACATGGAGGGATGTTCTGCTACCCTTGTCATGGTAGCACGAAAGGATGTGGAGTCTATTCTCACCAATTTGTGCAGGAGGATTTGGGGTACGTTATGTGTGGAATCAGGAGGATTCATAGCTCATTCTTATCTTAAGGAGTAAAAGGACTCAGGGTCTGTCCCATCGGAGGTGGCGAAGGACCTTTGTCCTGTTTGAGCCTTAGGAGTACTCGGGGTCCATCCAGATTGGAGGTGACGAATGACCTTTTTCTGTTCGTGCCTCGGGAGAGCTCGGGGTCGGTTTGGTTGGAGGTGGCGAAGAACATTTGTCCATTTGTGTCCTTGTAGAACTCGAGGTTCGTTTGGTTGTAGGTGGCGAAGGACTTTTGTCGGTTCGTTCCTCAAGAGGACTCGAGGTATATCCGATTGGAGATGGTCAAGGACCTTTGTCTGTTCGTGTCTTAGGAGGACTCAGAGTTTGTTTGGTTGGAACCGGCGAAGGACCTTTGTCCATTCGTTCCTCCAGAGGACTCGGGGTCCGTCTGATTGGAGGTGGCGCAGCAGCTTTTGTCCATCTCACCTTGGCAGCAAAAGGACCCAGGGTACGTTCTCTCAGGAAGTGCAGAAGGACTTTTGTCTATCTCACATTAATAATAGAATAACGAGGGGTCCGTCCATTTTCTAGAGGTCCAATTGCAATAGGAGTCAAAAAGCAATTGCGTTATCACTGAAAGAATCGCGCCTTAACATTAGAAGGGCATGAGGTCCATTCTCTCAGGAGGTGCAAGAGGAATTTTGTCTATCTCGCATTGATAATAGAAGAACACGGGGTCTGTCCATTTTCTAGAGGTCCAGTTGCAGTAAGAGTCAAAAAGCAATTGCGTTGTCACTGAAAGAGAATATACATGTGCTCACAAGCTTCTCCTTGCGGCTTATTCTTGAGAAAATAATGAAATTTAGTAGATAGTATGGAGGTCGTTCCGTCCCTCCCCTGAAGTCCAACTCAAAATCTACACGTATCTCTGTGGTTTGGATCTTGGTCAGGGTGTGACTGATGTAGGTAACTGTATTGCGCTGCCTCATGATCTTCACGTACAACGCTCATCCCTCCAGGAGTGATGAAATTCATGGCCAAATGTGGAATATAAGGGAATGCCTCGAAGAGCGTCTGGAACAACCGATCGAAATCGCATTGTACACCGAGCTGGAGTCAACCACCAAGAACTTAATATTACAGGTTACCAGCCTTGGGACTCTCTTAGGGTGATGGGGAGAGTAATCGTCCCTCACACCAAAATAAAGGTCCCTTCACCAGCTCCAAGCGTTCCTGGGGATCTTCATGCTATATAGAGTCAGCACACACAAGACATCCACCGAGCTCTTGTTGTCGATCAGTATTCTCCTGACCTTAAATCAAGGGTTATCTATTTCCATGTTGATGATGAGGGGATCCATGTGTGGCGTGTGCACTCCCCATAGGTCCTCGTCCCCAGTGTTGATGGTGGTTTCTTGTAGCGTCTTTGAGTCTTTTGGGTCCCTTTACGGTCGAGCGATGGAGAGGACTTGGGAGATGGGGAAGGGCGAGTCAACGATGGTTTTGACCTCCATGATCATTTGTCTTCCCCCCTGCGCATCTTTGCGTGCTAGGGACTGTTCTCGTACTGGTTGGTGCGGTGGAGTCTTATTCGGTACTTTGTTCTACAAGAACCTCCCCAAATGTCCTTGGATGATGAAGAATTTTATCTTCTTTTTCAATCTGGTGCAGTCCTCCGTGTTGTGCTCATTCACACAGTGAAACTCGCAGCATTGTGTTTGGTCTCCCCGGTTCCCGGGCAATGGCTTGGGCTAACAGAGCATACCAGAGTCTCAGATGGTCATAAGCACATGCGTCTGAGCGGTGTTTAGAGGGGTGAATTCTGGTGTCGGTGAGAGCCTTGGTACCTGTCAGGGTTGTTGCGATGGTCATTGTTTTTAGGTACAGACTCCAGCTCCTTCTGTTTGGAGGTTCCCTCAAACTGCTGGCGGTGGGCCTCAATGCCCTTTTACCGCAATTTGCTTCTTGACTCGGTGAATGAGGTTTGCGTATCTTGGCACTATTTCCCACATCATTATGAAGTAGAACCCACTTGTCCGGAGACCTCCGAGGAATACATCGTGGAGGAGTTCAAGGTCGAATCCCGAGAATTGCATGGCCTTGAAAGTGAAGCATCAAAAGAACTCCATGAGTTTTTCCCCCTTGTTCTAGTGAATGCCAAAGAGGTGAGAGGGGTCTTTGACGATCTGGTAGTTTGCTATGAACTGGTTGACAAGGAAGCGTGTGAGCTTCTCGAAGTTATTGATCTCCCCCTTTCTAGGATGGTGAAACCACGTGCGTGCTTGCCCCTTCAGAGCTGCAGGGAACACCTGACAAAATAGTTGATCTCGCATGTTGAAGAGGTGCATGATCATTTCGAAGTGGTTGATGTGCTCCAGGGGGCGTCCACCCTATCAAATGCCTCAACATGGGATAACTTGAATTTGTGGGGCACAGGTGTGCTAGAACCTGAGGAGCAAGCATGGACCCATGGTGAAACATAGATCATACGTTTACAGAAGGACGCCTACCCAGGGCGTATCTTCCTCAATCAGACCCTCACTTTTTGGCAGGTGATCCTTTGGTTGTACAGTTTGGAGTCAGCCTCCATTTGATGCGGATTGAGGGGTGCATTTTTTTGGTAGCCCTGACCACCGCGTCATGTGCGTAGAGCTTGCTGCGTCTGACATCTCGTCAGTGGGAAGGTCCTCAAGGTTAGTCTTGTCTTGATGCAGGATGCACTCCTGAGTGATTGTTGGTCGCGTCCCTTGGGCAAAAACTTGGTTGGGAGGATTTGAGACTCCTAGATCTCATAGAAGGGTGGACACTTCTACATGGCGCCCCTCCATTAGTCGGACACACTCCTCCACCGATTTTGAAGGCGCGGCTCCAGTGGCTCCTCAAAAACATTTTTTGCAAGCGAGTTGGTGGGGGACAGATAGGCGTGCTCCTCCGGACTCGCGCCATTAGAGGTGTGTGCACTCCTCCTTGCCATTGGAGTTAGTTAGGGGCGTTTGCATTGCACAAATGTCATTTTCAGGGAGTTATTGCAGAATTATGAACACTTTCCCATAGACCGTGCAAAACTATTACAGGTCGCCGATTTTCCTACGGTCTGGAGAATCAGACCGCCTTAACTCTAGGTTGGACTGGGCGCACAAACAGGCAAATGAAAACCAAACAGCAATGACAAGAGACACTTTTAAAGTGGAAAATCAGGAAATGGTAAAAAACAACGTGATCGGATCAGTATCTAGCCGAAATACACTATTTCCCCTATGGTTACAAGTATTAGAGTTTCTTGGAGGGTTACATGATACCTCTCCGTTACAAACTTTGAATAGAGAAAACAAGAAAAATATCATGAAGCCATGAAGCGAGCTTCCGCCAAAGTTTCCATGACCGCCCTCCTCTACGTGCTTTCCTGCATCGGTTGTTGCATGCGCGAGAGCGCTGAGCATGAGCAAACTAGAAATGGAGCAGAGTGAATTCTGAGTGAAAGAACAATCTAAGTCTCATGTCCTCGCCGAAAAACCTTAGACCTATCTATAATCTCTCGAGTTGTTTGTCTACAAATGAAGGCATAAAGACATTTTTTATAGCTTTCTGAAGGGACGTGTTGGTAATTGCGCCTGACTGAATCCTGAATTGGTGAATGATATTACCCCATTCTGGTCACCGAGATCACTAATTTTCCTAAAATGACGAACATGCCCCCCGAGCGGTCCGGGCAGGTTTCCCGACGACGACGACGGCTAGAGGCGTCCGCCAATGCGGGCGCGCGCATGCCACACGAGCGGGCACGTCTGCACGGGGCCCACGAGCGGGCGCGTCCACGCGGCGCACGTGCTGTGTCCACGAGCAAGAGAGTCCGCGCGGCATGCGCACGGGTAGCACGTGCAGGCGTCAAACACACGCGTAGGGGGCTTATGCGGCGGTACAGTTCGCGCGCGTGCTGGCCGGTTGCGTGTGCACCCGCACGCGTGCGCGATGTCCTTATGTGCTTGGTTTTGTTCTCCCTTCCGAGGTGATTTTGGATCCTTCGAGCGTGCACGACTTGCTCGGTCGAGTTGTATTGTTTAAGTATTTCAGTCGAAGCCAAACAGGTTTGGCTTAGGAATCTTTAGGAGGAACACTATCATAACTATTTATTTATCCAACACACGACAATTTGGTTTCCGCTTAACAGAGGCATCGTGTGAAATAAATGCATGCCGATTTGGTCTGTTTTTAAAAGAAATCAGAATCTTCAGGTAGAATTCAACGCACGACGATTAGAATTCAACACACATTGAATTGAGAAATCGAGGTACGTCAAATTCGGCCAAATTTGAGAATTTGATGTATTTTTCGTATTATTGATTTTGAGCTTAAAATGATTATCTTGTTATCATAATTTTCAATCTTCATAGATTTTTGAAACATCTCATTTGTCCTATTATTATATAATGGTAGTTTGAGAAACTGTTGTGAGTGTGAGATTAATCAATTGACATAATTGTTCTACAAAGCGGGAGCTATTACCTATCACAGTAGCACTACCACTGACGGTATCTACCAGAATTCAAGAACCCACATCTTAGCACATCGTTCAATTATCTATCATAGCATACAAGTGTGAACACGTTCCGCGCTAATAATTACATTGCCTGGAAGTGCCCAACAAGACAATCTTGAAGCTTTTGCTGGCGGTATCTCACATAAAACGTGAAATCTCAGTTTCAAGCCATCTCAAGGCCTCCCTCCTCCATGTCTATACAACGTAATGCACTAAGGCATTACGTGTCTCCCTAACGATCATTCATACATGCAATTTTGTATAAGCTTCGCCAAAAATGGATCACAACTCGTGATTTTGGCTTCACACATAAATCCAAACAAGGGAAATGCAAAGGAAGATTTAGGGAAAAATAAATAAAATCTTATTGACCAAAAAGAAATGGTCGTTACCCTTGGAGCGCATTTTGGAGCCATGAACTACAGAGTAAAAGGGATGAAAATGACCGCACAGACACTCGCAATCCTTTTCCGGCGACAACTTGTCCATCCTCGTGGCGAAGCTCCTGTATTCCCTCCTTCCTCACACCCAGTCACCGACCTCCCTCTCTTTCGGGTGACCTAATCGGAACAATGAGTGAATGGTTTTGGTTCCGCCCTAATAGAACCCTCAGGCACACTAATTGTGGCGTCAAGCCAATCTTTAAAATGTTTAAACGTCTAAGATCGAAAGATCAAAATTGGCTGGCACTCTGGGGAGCTATCACGCGGAGGTATCCCCAAGCTCGCATAGCACTACCTCCCGGCTTGCTGCAAGCACGGAGAATCCTTTTAAATTGAACTAGTTTGGAATTAATTTTTCGTCGGCGATAGCCCTACGGTAGCGTGGTAGCTCCCAGATTTCAGCCTCTTAACTTGTGAAAATTAAGGTGTTACATTTGCTCAAGAGAAAGGATAATTTAGTTCTCTTTATCTATTCCATACACGCATGTCCATGAAGCAATTTTTATAATTGCTTATTTTATTTCTTATGTAATATGATATAAGGCAATTAGACCAAACAATATTTTCATTCTTAGTAAAGTGTGTGGACATTCAAGATTAGGGTTGTTTGCAAACAAAATAGTTTGTGATTAATTCAGAAATCGATTCACGAATATTCGTTTAAAATTTGTATTTCTCGAATTCAAATTCAAATTTGAATCCAAACTCAAATTCAAATGGTATTCGAATCAGAATTCGAATAATATTATATCTATTTTCAAGATTTGTGAATACTTCATGAATAATATGAATATCTATATTACTGTAGAGTGTTTCCGACAAAGGGGCGAGAATAATATTGATCTTATTAAAATCTGCAAAAGTGTATATATAACTACAAGTATGTGTACAAATATATAGGAAGAGAGAGAGAGAGAGAGAGATTCTCAATCCAAAGATGTGAGGCTAAACAAGAAAACTAAGTGGGCTTATAATTGGGCCACACTTATTGGGCTTATACATGATTTTCTCTAACATTCTCTAACGCTCCCTTACAAGCTGGTGTTGAATTTTCACAAGATGCTCAGCAAGATAGCTCAAATGCCAAATCAATATCTTTGGAACGACCCAGATCACAACTTGTACACGCGGAAAACAGGAAGAATACTCAAGCAACCAAAGTGCATTGACAGAAACAAACAGATCAAAGTCTTATTAATCTTCTTTACAAGGCGAGGTATACGTGAAGAGACATGATTTCGCCAGTACATGAAAAAACCAGAAATTACAAACAATTGGCGCAGACAGAAACTCTGAGACCGCCTGCCCGCAAAGACCACTCGAACTGAACTGAAGCCAAACTGTACACGGAGTCCGCCGAGACCGCGAGGTTGCGCGGACACGCCGTTATTCGCAGAGCTGCTTGCTGCTGCTGAACTGAGGAACAGACCGCCTACCCGTCGAGACCGCGAGGTCGCGCAGACAGATTATTGAACTGAGAAGGTTGATGCAGAAACCGGTAACCGCTGAAAGCAGTCCGCTAACTTTACTGAGCCTGACCGAGGTCAAAACCAAACTCTTGGTTTTACAGAGCTAGCCGCGTCACCTGCACACAGCAACCGGTTAAGCAATCAATCCGCGCGGATAACAAAAACGAGTCCGCAGCCTTAACCCAAGTCCAACTTACTGTTCACTCTGTTATATAAATGACGAGCCGGGGGGTCCTATTTATAGGCGAGGTGAGGAGTGTGGTCACCGCCCTAAGAGATAAGCTAACAGCCCCTTGATCGCAGCTAGCTCTGCCAGTCCGCCGAGTCCGCACCGACAAGCCGGACTCGCGAACAAATCGCCAACCCGCAAGAGCGCCACTAGCTGAGCACCAAGCCAGTCCGCAAGGAGAGAGGACACAGCAACTGTCCGCACGCTCAAGTCCACGACCACAGGCATAACCGCCCGGTCACAACGGACTATGCGGGCACAAACTCAGCTCGCAAAGCTCGCGACCAACATGCCAACAGCCCGGTCTCAGCGGACAAAGCAGAAACCCTGGACTTCACAAAAGAACAAGTCCAGACACAAGCATGCGCGAGCTTGACGAACACCAAAACAATCCGCCAGCTTCAAGGCCAGATCGCAACCAGATTGCGGCTCACCGCAACTCCAGATCAAAAGCTAATCGTGCAGACTCCAAGTCACAGTCCGTACAGACCGCGAACAACATCCTGCACGCTCAGCCAGCCACTGTCGAAGTCAACCAGTCCACGCAGTTCGCGCAACCGACCGGAAAGACAGCCAACACTAGTCCGCTGAACTCCAGTCCGCGCGGATAGTCCGCTCAGGCCGCCTAGTCCGCCTGAACTGCCCAATCACTACTTTCACTTCACAAATTTCAACACTCCCCCTTGAAGTGAGAAGTAGAGATCAAGCCCAGTAAACCCCGAAGTCGCTGGAAAGGCCCCTTCGACAGCGGCTTGGTGAAGATGTCTGCAAGGTTGTCCTCACTCTGAACATGCCCGACCACTATAGATCCCTCCAACACCTTCTCCCGAATGAAATTGTGCTCGATCTCAATATGCTAGGTCCTCGCATGGCAAATAGGATTGTTCACCAGCTTGATAACACTCTCATTGTCACCTCGGAGCAGAGTGGGACCTTGCACTTCCTTATGGACATCCTCTACTAGTCTCTTTAGCCAAACGGCTTCCCGAGCTGCCAAGGCCGAAGTCTTGTACTCTGCTTCCGTAGTAGAGACGGACACCGAATCCTGCTTCTTGCTACACCACGAGATGCCCGCTGATCCACAAGTAAACACATAACAAGAAGTTGACCTTCGGTCATCCGAATCACCACCATAATCAGCATCCGTGTAGCCCAGCAAAGAGAAGCTCGAGTCCCTCCTATAAAGGAGTCCCATATCAGAAGTCTTCATCACATACTTCAGAATACTCTTTGCCGCCATCAGATGAGGCTTCCTTGGCTCCACCATAAACCGAATTACTCGGCCAATAACATAAGCAATGTCTGGCCTTATAATCGTCAGGTAGATCAAGCTCCACACCAGAGCTCGGAACACCTGGGGATCAGGAAGAATTCTTCCATAATCTCGCCAAAGCTTCAAGCCAGAATCCAACGGAGTAGAGCAACTCTTTCCATTTTCCATGCCAAATCGTCTCACAATCCGATCCGCATAACCTTTCTGGGAAATAAGAATCCCGCTCTCCCTCCTCTCTACTTCGAGACCGAGAAAGTGATGAAGCTCCCCCAAGTCTTTCATCTCGAAGCGAATAGCAAGCTCAGACCTGAGTCTAGCAACCTCCTCTTTCGAATTCCCTATGATGATCATGTCATAAACATACAACAGAACCAAGACCTGAAGCTCTCCCTTCTTCTTGATGAACAAGCTTGAGTCTGAGTTGGAGGCAAGATAGCCGCAGAATTGAAGATATTCTGCAATCTTCCCATACCATGCCCTCGGAGCCTGCTTAAACCCATAAAGGGCCTTCCTGAGCTTGCAGACGTAGTCCAGATGTTCTTCAGAAACATAACTGAGTGGTTGATCCATGAATATGTCTTTGTCTATCTCCCCGTAAAGAAAAGCGTTCTTTACGTCCAGCTACCACATCTTCCAGCCCTGGCAGACCGCCAAAGCTATCACCACTCGAACTGAAGTCATATTTGCCACCGGACTAAATGTCTCTTCATAGTCCTCGCCATACTGTTGAGGGAATCCTCGAGCAACAAGGCGAGACTTGTACCGCTCGATGCTTCCATCCGCCTTCTTCTTCAGCTTATAGACCCACTTGCAAGTAACAGGAGTAACGCCATCCATCTTGGGCACCAAGTCCCAAGTCTCATTCTTCCTGAGGGCAGCCATCTCCTCATCCATGGCATTGTCCCACTCCTTCACTCCAGTGGCCTCTTCAAACTTTGAAGGCTCTCGCTCATCTAGAGGGCCTGCAAAGAAACAAGAGACAAAACTCACTGTATTCCCATCACAATACCCAGCTGGAGGCTTGATGGTCCTCTTTTATCTCCTAAGAGGTTGCTCCTTGTTCACCACTTCCACTACTTCTTCAGGTTCAACTCCTTATTCAAGCAAACATGGAGCAGTACTCCCCCTGCTTCCTGAACCAGAAGCCTCTCCCCCTGAACTTGAAGTAATAGGAGCCGCTGGTGAAACAGCTAACTCCTCTTGAAGAACTTCAGCAGCCACCTCCTGCCCTTCATCAACCTTGCCCTCCGGTAGCTCAACCGAGTTTCCTCCATACGATGTCAGTTAGTCAAAGACAACGTCTCTTGACACAACGAACTTCTTCATCGCAGGATCCATGCACCTCCATCCATTCTTCCGCTCATCATAGCCAACAAAGACAAGCTTCCTTGCCTTTGCATCAAACTTGGTCCTCAGAGCATCCGGGACATGCACGTAACAAGTTGAACCAAACAACCGAAGGTGTTCAATACTTGGCTTCTCCTTCAGCAACATCTCGAAGGGAGACTTTATGTTGATCGGATTGAGGGGCATCCGATTGATGACATAAGCTGCACAAGACATTCCCTCCGCCCAAAAGGACCTTGGGATATTCTTGGCATAAAGACAACATTTGCAAGTCTCTGTCAGATGACGGATCTTCCTTTCTGCAACTCCATTTTGTTGTGGAGTATGAGCACAAGTAAGCTCTCTCTGGATCCCGTGCTTCCTGCAAAAAATAGAAAATTCGGAGGAGACAAACTCTCCTCCATTATTAGTTCTAAATTTTTTGATCCACAGGTTAAGCCGGCCCTCCACCAGCTCCTTGAACTCCACAAACAAACGAAAGGCCTCAGACTTATCCTTCAAGAAATACACCCAAGTGTATCTTGAGTAGTCATCAATCAAGACTAGCATGTACCTGCTCCCGCCAAGGCTAGCAGTAATGGTTGGTCCCATCAGATCACCATGGATAACCTCTAGTGGTGCTTTGCTCTCGTTTGTGACTTATAAAATGGATGACGGTGAGACTTGCCATACTGACTTCCAACACAAACGTGACCATCACCGAAGGATGATAGCTTAGGCAAGCCTCTCACCAGGCTCCTATTTGCCATAGCTTTCAGCTTATCCATCCCTACGTGCCCAAGCCTCTCATGCCACAAAGCAATGCTATCATTGGCCCTCATGCAATCAACATAGGAGCTTGTTGATAAAATAAACAAGTCCTTCACTCTCCTTCCAACGTGAGCAACATCAGCCTTAACCGTTGATATGTTGCGGAGAAACTTCACCTCTGTTCTATCAAACAGAACCTAGCAACCTACATCTACTGCGTTGGTAACCGAGAAGAGATTTTTCTTCATGTCGGGTACATGATAGACACTCCTTAATGTGAGTGGACCCTGATCACTACCTACAGACACTACACCTTCCTTCTCTACAGTATGAACAGTATTGTCAGCAGTAATGATGGCTTTGTTACCTGAGTAAGACTGCAGCGAGGAAAACTTCGACTTATCTTCGGTGAGATGATGACCACACACAAAGTCCACGATCCAGTCGTCCTCGAAGTCAACAGTGGACAAGGCACGGACACAAGTGCCCGTCATGAAAGCTCCAGCCCAACCAGCTTCCTCATAGCTAGAGGAAGCTTCCTCCTTGCCTGCAGCATGCCCAGGCTGCAGCTTGACTTTGTAGTCACGCTTGAAGTGACCCGGCTGATGACACCTGTAGAACTTCAAGTTCTTCTTCCAATCCTTCTTTGGAGCAGAGCTCCCCTCTTGATGGTTAGAAGTTGAAGGTTCATCTCCAGCCGTAGTCTTCTTCTTCTTCCCTTCCCATCTCTTCTTCTTCTTTTTCTCAGTGAACAGAGCTTCACTTCCTCCTTCAGAGACAGTTACCTCGACCATCTGTCTAGCTAAGCTCTCCTGCAATGCAAGCAGGTTCTCCAGCTCCAGAAGAGAAGGCTGAGTACCCCAGCCTTGAACAGAAGTGAAGAAGGCCACATACTCCTTCCGCAGACCGCAGATTATGGGCCTCTTCAGCTTAGCCTCGGAGATCGGCTCATCAGGATCAAGTGCTGAAAGCTCAGCACATAAGCTCTTCATCTTAAAGAAGTATCTAGAGACAGAAAGATCTCCTTGAGTTGCCTTAGCCAACTCATTTTCCAAGAACTGTAGCCTAGCTACATTCTTCCTGTTGAACAACCCATCAAGGAAAGTCCAAATCTCAGCAGCAGATTCACATCATAAGATGTGATCGAAGAGCTCATGTGACACCGCCCGCTTGAGAGCAAACTCAGCCTTGGCATTTGTCTTCCTCCACACTGTCACCTGCTCGGCAGTTCCAAAAGCAGCTGTAATTTCAACCTGGTCATCACCACCGACGACCTCCCACAACTCCTCGCCCAGAAGATAGCTCTGCATGCACGACTTCCACTTCTTAAAGTTAGTCGGCGTTAAAAGTTCTATTACAAGACCTCTTGCAAAACCTCCGTCCATTGCACTATCCTGGTTAACCTTTCAGAAGCACAGAGCAACAACAGAACTTGTTGATCACCGCTCAAGCAACTGAACCTCCCTCTGATACCATGTTGAATTTTCACAAGATGCTCAGCAAGATAGCCCAAACGCCAAATCAATATCTTTGGAACTACCCAGATCACAACTTGTACACGCGGAAAACATGAAGAATACTCAAGCAACCAAAGTGAATTGACAGAAACAAGCAGATCAAAATCTTATTAATCTTCTTTACAAGGCAAGGTATACGTGGAGAGACATGATTTTGCCAGTACATAAAAAAACCAGAAATTACAAACAATTCGGGCAGACAGAAACTCTGAGACCGCCGAGGCCGCCTGCCCGCAAAGACCGCCCGAGCTGAACACGGAGTCCGCCAAGACCGCGAGGTCGCGCGGACACGCCGTTATTCGCAGAGCTGCCTGCTGCTGCTGAACTAAGGAACAGACTGCCTACCCGCCGAGACCGCGAGGT
This sequence comes from Platanthera zijinensis, assembly GCA_039513925.1. Classification (NCBI taxonomy): domain Eukaryota; kingdom Viridiplantae; phylum Streptophyta; class Magnoliopsida; order Asparagales; family Orchidaceae; genus Platanthera; species Platanthera zijinensis. Next base: position 52,783,783 of record CM077092.1, read on the forward strand.
CGCGCGGACAGGTTATTGAACTGGGAAGGTTGATGCAGAAACCGGTAACCACTGAAAGCAGACCGCTAACTTTACTGAGCCTGACCGGGATCAAAACGAAACTCCTGGTTTCACAGAGCTAGCCGCGTCACCTGCACACAGCAACCAGTTAAGCAATCAACCTGCGCGGATAACAAAAACGAGTCCGCAGCCTTAACCCAAGTTCAACTTACCGTTCACTCTGTTATATAAATGACGAGCCGGGGGTCCTATTTATAGGCGAGGTGAGGAGTGTGGTCACCGCCCTAAGAGATAGGCTAACCGCCCCTTGATCGCAGCTAGCTCTGCCAGTCCGCCGAGTCCGCACCGACGAGCCGGACTCGCGAACAGATCACCAACCCGCAAGAGCTCCACTAGCTGAGCACCATGCCAGTCCACAAGGAAAGAGGACACAGTAACTGTCCGCACGCTCAAGTCCACGACCACAGGCATAACCGCCCGGTCACAGCGGACTATGCGGACACCAACTCAGCTCGCAAAGCCCGCCACCAACAGGCCAACAACCCGGTCTCAGCGGACAAAGCGGAAACCCTGGACTTCACAAAAGAACAAGTCCAGACACAAGCATGCGCGAGCTTGGCGAACACCAAAATAGTCCGCCAGCTTCAAGGCCAGATCGCAACAAGATTGCGGCTCACCGCAACTCAAGACCAAAAGCTAATCGCGCGGACTCCAAGCCACAGTCCGCACAGACCACGAACAACATCCTGCACGCTCAGCCAGCCATTGCCGGACTCAACCAGTCCGCGCAAATCGCGCAACCGACCGGAAAGACAGCCAACACTAGTCCGCCGAACTCCAGCCCGCACGGATAGTCCGCCCAGGCCGCCCAGTCCGCCCGGACTGCCCGATCACTACTTTCACTTCACAAATTTCAACAGTTGGAGCATCAAAATTGTAAGCATCAAGTTTGGACAGAAACTGATGATGCATCGGTCGTGGTAACGCCTTGGTGAAAATGTCAGTAACTTGCCTGAAGCAGGAACATGCTCTAATTCTAATTTCTTCAATTGAAACTTCTCCCGAACGAAGTGACAGTCAACTTCAATGTGTTTTGTTTGCTCATGGAACATATGATTCTTAACGTACAATATGTATCGCAGCCAGATTGTCGCAAAAAAGAGTTGCTGGTAATGATAGTTTGACTCCCAAATCATTAAGAAGACTCTCAAGCCAGGTAAGTTCTGACATAACAACCGTCATTGCACGATGCTCGTCTTAAGCAGAAGAGCGAGCAACAACAAATTTCTTCTTGCTACGCCAGGTAATAATATTTCCTCCAAAGTAGGTACAAAAGCCAGTAGTTGAATGTCGATCATCAAGGGAGCCCGCATAGCTAGTATCAGAATACACAATAAGAGATAGAAGAGGAGGATGACTTATACATGAGTCTTTGTCCATGAGCAGTCTTTAAATATCTGAGAATACGTTCGACTGCCTGGAGACAAGAGATCCGTGGAGCATGCATAAACCGAATGACCAATCCAACAACGAATGAGATATCGGAGTCTTAGTAACCGTTAGATATATCAGTTTTCCTACAAGACGCTGATAGTACTCAGGATTCGTAAAGCAGTGAATCAGAGTCAGATTCATGAGCACACAACTTATGGTTGACATCCATAGGGGTTTCTGCAGGTTTGCACCCTGAGTAGCCAACATCTTGAAGAAGGTCAAGACAATACTTCTGTTATGATAGGAACAAGACCATCATGTCTCCTTGTTACCTCAAGTCCAAGGAAGTATTGAAGATTGCCCAGATCTTTAGTTTAAAAGACAGAGTTTAAGTGTTAATTAATTTGTTGTATCTCTGTGGAGTTATCACCAGTAATCAAAATATCATCCATATAAACCAGGAGAATGACTGTCATGGTTGATCGATGACGAGTGAAAAAAGAGAAGTCAGTAGAGCTCCACTTGAATCCAAACCCCACGAATGACCTTTCTAAAATTTTTAAATCAAGCTCAAGGAGACTGTTTGAGGCCATAAGATAGATTTTCTGAGAAGACACACACGAGACTCCTCTATAATCTCAAACCCGAGAGGTTGGTGCATGTAGACAGTCTCAAGAAGGTCGTCATTTAGAAAATCATTTTTGATATCTAGCTGATGTAGGAGCCAGTGGCAATGAATAACTAAGGAGATCAGGACTCGAACAAAGTTTAACTTGACGACTTGGGATAAAGTTTCATCATAATCAAGACCTTGTGGTTGAGTGAACCCCCAGACTACAAGCAGAGCTTTGAGGCGTTCAACTATCCCGTCCGGAGCATGTTTGACTGCAAAGACCCATTTATAGCTAACACAAAACTGTCTTAGAGTAAGGGGGACTAGATCCCAAGTCTTGTTTTCCCAAACGACATTCATCTCATCATCCATAGTCGCACGCCACCCCGGATGTTGAAGAGCCTCATGCACATAGTTAGGTACAGAAATGGAGAATGGAGAGAGCAAATTTGAGGAGAGGTGGGGAGATCCTATGAAGAGACACATAATTTGCCAGGGGGTAAGCCATAGAGGTTGATGCTGGATCGACGGGCCGCAAGATAACATTGGTAGAAAGTAGTTGCTAGTGGGGCTGATATCTACTCGAGTTCGAGCGATTTTGGCTCGGTTCGAAATCGAAATTTTCGACTCGGAGTCGGCTCGAACTCGAAATCGAAATCAACTTCGAGTCGAGCCGGATCGAATCGAAATCAACTCGATTCCGAGCTGGCTCGAAATTAAATTATTAATAAAATTTTATTTTTAGTTTTTTATTATTAGAATTAGTTTTAAAAATTAAACATTCACTGATTCACTAACAACATTTATCGAGTCGAGCCGTCCTCTTCTGCTCCCAATTACTATATAAGTTTGATGACATTTGAAAATTTTCCAATTCCTAAAAAATTCATAAACCCAGTTTCTAAAATCTCATAAAAAATGAAATTTAAACTACTTAATAAATCTGAAATATGAGTCATTTCATATTTTAACAAAAAATATAATAAAACTACAAAATAAGTAATCTATAATATTTAGCATAAACAGTCCAATAAAAATCCATTAACATTTAGCAGTACATGTTCATATTAAAAAACCACTTCAAAAAGTTTGTTTTTAGATGATTATGCTATAGAAGTTTACAAAATGATCTCCGGCGCTCCGCTTCTACTCCTGACTTCTTAATCAAAACTTGCAACCTATATAAATTATAGACTTCAAAAACAGAGCAGGAATGTGTTCAGTGAGAAGTAAAATCTATGAATTCATATATGAAAAAACAACAGGTATTCATATAGGAATTAATAATGTACAGCAGGAATGTGTTCCCAATACATAGAAAAACAGAGCAAAAATGTGCTCCCAATACATAAAAAAACAGAGCAGGAATGTGCTCCCAATACATTGAAAAACACACATTTATCTTCTCTTCTTCACGCTCGCTTGCTCCTCCCGTGCCTCCAGAATTCCATAGATTGTCGTTGTCTCAACTAAAATCCAAGCCTAGATTATTTCGATCGGAGAGATCGAGACGAGTAATGCAAGATCTTTTCCTTCCAGGCAATGGCTTCTTACCTCACAACAATTGATTATGATGGACTTCTCACTGCACCTGTGCCGTCGCGTGAGGAGAACAGAGAGCTAGAGAGCCTGGACCGCCGTCCGCCTGGAGAGGTTTAGGTCCTTTAGGGTTTCACTGTTTTCACTGTCTTGAGAAATTTTCCATGGAGAGTGGAGTCTGGAGAAATGAGAATGCAAAATGAGAAAGTGAGAAGTGAAAAAGAGTGTGATTGTGTGAGAAAGATCGGAGAGCAAACGACAGGTCACAAAGTAATGAGTATCTCCGACTCCCAAGGAAATAGTGCCACACAGTGACTACTCCCGAGAATTTGGCAAAGATTGACAACCATATAGTGACAAAATACTGAAACTGATTTGAAAAATGGAGAAATTTAATAAATTTTTAAATCAAACCGACTCGAATCAGAAATCAAGCGATTCAATCATGGCTCGAAATCGACTCGAAATTGATTTGAGTCAATTTTGATTTGATTTTTTTATTTCGAGTTCGAATCGAATAAAAACTCGAGCGATTTTCGAACGACTATCGATTTTCGAATATTATGCTCAACCCTAGCTGCTGGAGGGCACCAGAGTTCAGAGTACGGTGAGTGTATATATGAAGAGAAGGTTTGGGTGGTACTGGTTCCGGGTGTGGGGTGGGAAGGAGGGGTGGTAGAGAAGACGTGATGAGAATGGTAGGACGAGGTAAGAGAGGAGGGAGTGGACATGCAGAAGGAGAGGAGTGAAATGGTTGGTCCTCAAGAAATGTGACATCTGTCGAGACGACCACTTTGCCATCAGTGGGAGAATAACATACGTAACCTTTTTGAGTGCGAGAGTATCCCACGAACATACATTTGGTTGTACGAGGGACAAACTTATCCGTTGGTGGACCAAGGTTATGAACATAACAGGTGCATCCAAACACACGAGGCGTGAGGGTAAAAAGGGATTTGGAGGGAAACAAAAGACTAAAATGAGTGGCAAAGTCGAGCACAGAGGAAGGCATGCGATTGATGAGATGGCATGCTACCGACACAGTAAAGTTTCAGTATAGTGTGGAGACCTGCATTTGAATCATGAGTGACCGAGCGACATCAAACATATGATGATTTTTTCGCTCGGCCAGACCATTCTGTTGAGGGGTATAAGCACACGATGTTTAATGAAAATGTCAAACTCAGTACATAAATTAGAGAATGTCCGGCTAGTATATTCTCGCACATTATCAGTGCAAATGATTTTTAAGAGAGATTAGAACTGAGTACAAGTTTCAGTTATAAAAGCACACAAGATAGAGGTAAGTTCATCACGATCGCGAAGTAAATATAACCAGATTAAGCGAGAATAATCGTCAATAAAAGAAAAAAAGTAACGATAACCAAACATACTAGGGGTTTTATAGAGTCCCCAAATATCAGAGTGCACTAAAGATAAAGAAGTATCACTTCGAGTACAAACATGACTAAAATAAGTACGATGTTGTTTGTCAAAGATACAAGATTCACAAGTAAACTCATGCAAGGAGATATCCAAAAGAGCTTTATTGAGAATCTGGAGGGGAGCATGCCCAAGACGACGATGCCAATCAAACAAGGAGACTATAAAGAGAACAAAAGGGGGAACATCCAGGAGATAGAGCCCATTAAACAACCGCCCCTTGCCAATGATATTCTGCGTTTGCCGATCCTGCATAACAAAGGAAGAATGTGAGAATGTAATACAACAATCAAAGTTCTGAGTAAGACGGCTAACAAATAGCAGGTTAAATGGTGATCCCGAAACATGAAGAATCAAAGACAAGAGAGAGGGTGGGTGTGAGAGATACATCAGCTGCGCCAAAAACCAGGGTGGTGTCACCATTGGCCACGGTGATGAACTTGGGATGTGTAGACAACAAGTATTTAGGTGGTTTCTGCGAAGTAATATGACGTGTGGCATATGAGTCCACAATCCAATGAGAGCTCCCTAGAAACAAGATATACCTTCATTGGAGATTGAGGAAACATATCCAAATGAGCGAGTAATCAACCCTTGTAGATGTTGGAGCTGGGTGCGAAGAGCATTGATGTCATTATGGGTTGAGGAGGCAAAATCTATTGCGGTAGTAGTGAGAGAAGGTTCATCTGTAGCGGATGTAGTAAGATGTGAGGCAGATCATGTTTGCGATAGCAGATGGCCTCATGGTGACCATATTGACCGCAAAATGTGCATTTAAAGGAGGTTCTTCTAGCACGCCCTCGTCCCCGAGATGTGTTGTGACCTCTACGGGCCGAAGAACCACGAGCCAAAGGAACTAGTGTAGATTGTTGGAGGAGAGCTGGAGAGAGATTCATAGGAGCATCCGACAACAAGGTAACCTTCAGAAGCATAGAGCAAACATCCAACAGAGAGGGAGTTGCAGAGGAAGAAAGAATTTGAGCTCGAACACTGTGCAGATGAGAAGGAACACAGGACATCATCATGGCAATCCCGACTACTTCTTTTTGTTACCGTTGTGCAACTAAATCTGTGGTAGGGGGCTGATGATATATCCAGGCCTCAACAAGAGTCTTGGCCCAGACAACAAAGGAGGTCATATCAACTAGTGCCCCTGGATCAAGGGTTTGAAGATCAATAATGATGTCGAACAAGTGTCGAAGACTGTTCTGGGCATAATATATGGAGTGAAGCTCCTCCCACATTGCCTTGGACCTTTCATGATACATAGCCATCTTGTATGGCTCAAGGTTCATTGAGTTGAGAAGCCATGATTGGACACGACCGTCATCACAGAGCCACTCATCGGTGGGTGCAGTAGGAGTAATACGTGTTAAATGATGAAGAAGTCCTTTCGTCTACAATACACGGTGCACAGAATACATCCATTCCACAAAGTTCTGTTTTCCGTCGAGAGAGATGGTTATGATCCAAAAGTTCATCACGAAGTTCAGGAACGGGAGTAGCAGCTCGAGCAGGAAGAGAGGAGGCAACAATGGAGTCCATGGAGTAGCCCTGGCGAATAGTGAATGCGACAAGGCAAGGAGTCCGTGGAATGCACAGAGAATACATGTGACCAGGAAAGCAAAAGTGATAGCACACCTTGCGGCAAGGCAAGGAGTCCGCGAACTGCGCTGATAAGACAAGGAGTTCGCGAGCTGCGCGGATAAGACAGGAGACCAGGCGAGCAAAAGTGACAGTATGCCTTACAGCTAGGCGAGATACGCTAGCGGCAAGGGAAAGAACCGGCAGGCGACTAAGGAAAAAAACCGCGGATTTGGAGCAAACCTTGCGGCTAGATGAGATAAGCTAGCGGCAAGGGAAAGAGCAGACTACGCGAAGCAGATAGGCCGCGAGCAGAGAGGAAGAGTCACGGCGAGCAGACCGCACAAAGCAAACAACAGTGAGCAAATGGGCCACGAGTAGACAGGCTGTGAACAAACAGGCGAATAACGAACAGTCCGCGAGCGAACAGGTGAACAACGAGCAGAGAAGCCGCGAGCGAACAACGAGCAGACCGCGAACTTTAACGGGACGGCAAAACAGGGTTCCGCGGTAAGCAAAGCTGGCGGCTAGCACAAGGAGACCGCACGAAAGAGCGAAAATGACAGAATCATGCTGCGAGAAGAAGAAAGAGAGGGGCCCACTAGTCAGGAGACCAGAGATCATAAAAGCCAAGGGGGAGGAGAAGAAAATGGAATCCACATGAGAGAGGAAGAGGCGGTTAGAAATGAAGGAGACCGCGACCATATGCAGGTTGAGAGAGGAGGGCCAGACAGGCGGTTAGAAAAAAACTAACCGCAGGTCAGTCAGAAGGAGAAGGATCTTTTCCTCTGATACCATGTAGAGTGGTACCAACAAATGGGTGAGAATAATAATAATCTTATTAAAATCTCCAAAAGTGTATATATAACTACAAGTATGTGTACATATATATAGAAAGAGAGAGAGAGAGAGGGATTCCCAATCCAAAGATGTGTGACTAAACAAGAAGACTAAGCGAGCTTATAATTGGGTCACACTTATTAGATTTTTACATGATTTTCTCTAACATTCTCTAACAATTACATAGAAATGTGATCATGATAGTTTGATAAAAGTCGGTTTGTTCCATCAATTGAAGCAAATTTGAATTCGAACCCAGATTTTCATGACAAATCTAAATTCAAATATTCGAACAAATCTGAATCTCTGCATTGATGAAAATTTTGGGTTCGATTGAAGAGTTATACGATTCAGTTCATGAACACCCCTATTCATGATTATAGTGTACGTTTCCGCTAGTGTTTATTCTTTATAAATATGGTCCTTAATTATGTCTTTGTATAGCGTTTTCTTGTGTATGTCGTATGTTACGGGCCCCCAGCCATACCCATATTATATTACGTGTATGGGTGAAATGTTACACAGAGTAACCTTATCGTTCTCATTCCTCAGTTCTTCCACTGTCAGCTTACAAGCCTCCTTTGTGGGATATTTACATTCTTCTCGCCCTCTCCTTCTATCCTTGTTTATCATCAAATCATCCAATGAGACTGTCCCGCCTGACATCATCATCACCAGTTGAAGCTCCTCTTGAAGAACTCCCTCTCCTCATCCAAAGTTAAATCATAATCCATGGCTTTGTCTCTGAATTCTCTTTGGTAGCTCAGTCAGCTATCAAGCGGTTCTCTTTGAAAATAAGAAACGGGAAGACAAATAGTGCTGCCCAAGCTCCTCTTTTATAGACGCATTGCGACACCTTTCCTTTTTCGAAATCATTTTTAAAAGCAATCTTGAAAAGCGGGAGACCTATTGGAGCTAATGGGGCCATTCCCATTCTAGAATTTTGGCGGCATGATACATGGATGGTGTGCTGCCCGCAACACAGTCTACCACCCCTCTTTGCATGGGCAGTTCTCACATGGATCATGTGATAACGGTCTTGAGCCCGCTAGCTCTCCTGACAGAGACCTTCCCACGAGCTCTCATGGCGAAGACCTTTCCTCAAGCTCTCTATGTACAACCTCAAATTTGCCGGGTGGGACCCAGAGGCATTAGCGGTCGGGGTTGGACAAGCCCCAAGTTAGCCCGAGCCTGAAGACCAGAAGAGATCTCGCGCCGGAGGAGTTCCCGCCTAGGAGCAGGCGAGATCCCGCCCATGGCCAGAAGCGGGAGAGAAGGCGCGGTGCTGAGTGAGCTCCACTCACTCAGTGCCATGATCAGCAAGGGCGCTGAGTGAGCTTCACTCACTCAGCACCATGGCCATCAGCAAGGGCGCTGAGTGAGCTTCACTCACTCAGCGCCATGGCCATCAACAAGGGCGTTGAGTGAGCTCCACTCACTCAACGCCGCGTCCAGCAGCAAGGGCGTTGAGTGAGCTCCACTCACTCAACGCCGCGTCCAGCAGCAAGGGCGTTTAGTGGGCTCCACTCACTCAATGCTGCGTCCAGCGACAACGTCAAGATTAGAGGAGCTCCCGTCTAGGAGCAGCTCCCGCCTGGAGGCAGGCGAGAAGCATTCACCTTTGGTCAGCCAGGACCCGCTCTCGGCAGAGCCGGCGAGAAGGCGGGGGCTGGCTCAGCGTAAGACTTGACACTTCTTTTTTGGCTTCCGCCAAAGGAAGGTGAGAGGGTTCTCCGCACAGAGCTGTCGCCAAGTGGGACCCGAGTTAAGGGTAAAATGTCTTAATTACCCCAGGGTAAAATTACCCTTATACCCTCAGGGGCTGTATTTAACACTTCTCAGACAGCGGGATTTGGCTATTGGCAGACCAGCCAGGGGTATTTCAGTATCTTCAGGTCAGCAAAAGGTTATAAATAGACTCGTAAGGGCTCCTTAGAAGGCAGACTCTCATTTATCTCTAAATCTCTAGTGCTTTCTGAGGAGCTCTCAGCCCAGCTTTTGGCTTTGGAGGGGAAGCTCTCAGAGATCTTCCGGGTGTGAGGTGGGACCTCCCTGCTGAGGCTTTGGGTCAGTTCTAGGTTATTAGCTACCAGTCGAGGGGCAGGGCTTGAGAAAAGTAGGCGTTGGCTGCACCCCTGTTTGAACATTCGTTGAGGTCAATTTTGGCTTCAACAGTTCTGGTGCAGTGAGCGTGGAAGGCAGCCGGTGCAAGAAAGCCTTGAGTTTGGTCCCATGACTTGAGGTGAAGGTGAAGGATCTGGCTCGGGGGGTATCCCCACCCCGGGGAGGAAGCGACGAGGAAGATGTTGGAAGACTTTAGGTGAGAAGTCCTACAGACCATCAGCCTAGCCTTCTCGGCAAGGAGTGAGTGGGAGACGCCTCAGGTTCCGGTGGAGGTGGTCCCGCTTCTGGGCGAGAACGCCCCTGGGCAGCGCCCCGGGAAGGAGGTCCCGATGGAAGGCGGCGAGAGAGACGTGGCAGTGCGGGAACTCTTCCCAAGGCAGCGCCTCGGAAAGGAGGTTCCGACAGAAGTTGGCGAGAGGGAAGCGGCGGTGCGGGAGCTGTTTCCTAGGCATGGTCTCGCGGATCGCTCCAGCCAGCCGAGGTCGCGAGACGTGCCCCCTCGCCAGGCAGGAGGCGAGACCCCCTTTAGTGAGCTCATCGTCTCAGCCCCGGTGCCAGAGGGGTTTCGGGAGCCAGACATGTCCTACTACTCGGGGAAGGATGACCTAGTACAATATGTACAATGGTTCGAGGATGTGGTGTCGATTAGGCAGATGTCTGATGCCTTCAAGTGTTGGCTGTTTGCCATCACATTGAAGGAGAAGACCAGGGACTGGTTCCACCAGTTGCCGGCAAGCTCAATCTACAGCTTCGAGGATCTGCGTCGGGGTTTTTTGTTGAGGTTCTAGACATCGAAGAAGCGGAAGAAGAAAGCGGAGTGCCTGTTCGCGGTGTGGCAGAAGCAAGACGAGACGTTGGGTCACTATGTTGACCGGTTCCAAGAGGAGATTCTCCTGGTCCAAGAGGTCCCGGGGTACGCATTGATGCTTGCCTTTACCTTGGGGCTGAGGCTGAGGTTTTTAAGCATGGAGTTGAAGAGAGTGCCCCCTCTCTTTTGAGGAGCTCATGGAGAGGGCGGCGAAAGAGATAGACTTCGAGAGGGCGAACCCGGCGTTTGCCAGGAAGCTGGCCCGATTGGCAGAAGATGATAAGGAACCAACAGCAGAAAAGCAGAGGGAGCCAAGAGAGCAGAGGGAGCAAAGGGAAGAGAGAAGGAGAGAAGAGCCCCGAGGGCAGGGGCAGCAGCAGGGATGGGGAGCCCGGGAGCCGAACAACCGATTAGGTTGGAGGCCCCAGGAGGGTCGCCCCCAGGGCCAAGGAGGAGGTGTTCATGGAAGAGATAATCTTCGGGAACCGAGAAGGTTTGACCAGCAGGCGTTGAGGCAGGGGCCGAGAGGTCACTTCCCACCACCGCAAGAAGCGATGGAGGTCGGTAGAGGAAGAGGAGGAGGAAGAAGAGTCTAGGGAGCTGGGAGAAGAGGGGGAGGAGAAGGAAGAGGAGGCAGGGTGGCGTTACCCTTTTGTGACTTCCATCAGGAGGAGGGTCATGCGACGGCCACCTGCCCTGATTTTTTGGAGGTGAGGGAAGCTAGAGGAGTTGGGAGACAGGATCCGTCGATAATGATCGTGGAGGTGCCGCATGGAGGGGAGGAAGATAGATGCGAGGACCGAGTAGACGTGGAGACCCGAGGGAGGATCAGAGTGATCCACGGAGGGGTAGGGATTGAGGCAACCCGTAAGGGAAGCTTGCAGACCATGTTCTGCAGGGGGGTCGCCTCGACCTCCCTAGCTCCCCCTCCGGAAGAAAAAAAATCATCTTTTCATCCGCGGATGTGCCGGATTACGAGGACCCTGAAGGATCAAGCGCATACCAAACTGCACCAAAAGCCCGGACTGTTGGAGATGGTGCTACTTAATTTTTTATATAAGTAGCAGAGCGCCAGGGGTTAAGTGAAGGAACGCCGGACACAACAATCCCCCCCCGGCGTCCAGCACAACCCATCGGCTCAGAGGTGGGGTTACCACATGGCCCACACGGCTCAGAGGTGGGGTTACCACATGTCCACGGTTGCCTGACCCACCGGACCCACACAGGTAGAAGGGAAAAATCAGGATTTAATAGTGCCCCCCGGTCTTGAACCCGTGACCTCCTTTGATACCAATTGAAAGTGAGATAAAGATCTATCTAAACTCTAGAGGGGGGGTGAATAGAGTATTTTTAAAATAACTTTACAATTTAAACAAATAAAGCAATTAAGATTTAATTTATGTATAGGTGTAAGGTGTCTTACTAGATAAATCAGAACTAAGACAGCAAAAAGAAGAATCACAACACACAATAAAGAAAATACTCAAGCAACCAGAAGACACAAGGAACTATAGTGGTTCCCCAAAAACCTGGGTACATCCACTCTTCTATCACCCTTGGTAGGAATCCACTCAGGATGAGTTGATCAGGTGTCCTGACACCAATGAGCTTTTGATAAGGTGCTCAAAAACCTAACTAGATTTTTTGATCAGGTGTCTTGCCACTACTGAGTTTTGACAAGGCTCTCAGAACCATTCTCAGAACTTTTGAAGGGAGTTTTGATAACCCTTTTACAGCAGGAAAAGAAAAAGTAAAGAGGTGAAGTTGTCTTCTCTGTTCTCAAATCAAATGAGAGAAGATTAGTGGATTGTTGATGATGTCAAAGCTCCCCCTGAGATGTAGAATGGTTCAGGAGTGAGAGCTTTGCTTCAGGGTGATAGGTCTTCAGAAGCTTCAGATCTCCAGCAGAAGATGATTCCAGCAAATGCTGAAAAGTTTGGTGTCTGGAGTCCTTGATGTTGAAGCTATGATCACTTTTCAGTAAGTCAAAAGGATTGTTCTACTAGTTCTTCAGAAAAATGATCACTTGTGTCTGTCACAGTTAAAATCTTGTTGTTGTGCTATCTGTAGTATTCTCTATATTGTTGACTGAAGACAAAAAAAGGAGGATCTTATTCTCTGAAAAATTCCTTGCCAAAGATAGCCGTTGGCAGTCATAAATGTCTTCTATAAAAGTCTTGTCTTCTAGAGGAAAGTCTCATGTTCCAAAAAGAATTCCTTGAAACTTGCTCCAGAATAAAGAAAAACGGCTGGCAGATCTCTTGAGATAAATGCCGAGAGAATTCAAAAACATTCCAAAGACTGACAAAATCTGAATCCGTAAAAACGTCGATCTCTCAGAAGATCGTCGATCTGAGCTCTACGATCGTCGATCTGAGCTCAGAGATGGAATAAGATCAACAGACAGAAAACGTTGAACTGAGCTCGAAGATCGTCGAACTGAGCTCAGCGACCTGGAGAATAAACTGAGGAGAGATCGTCGACCTGAGCTCGAAGATCGTCGACCGAAGCTCGATGACTTTAGCAAAGGGTGAGCTCAGAGAGCGTCAAACGGAGTTCGACGTTCCGTCGACCTAAGCTCGACGATAAATGTCTTTGCCTCAGCTTGAAGTCTGATTCCTTGAATGGTCCTGGGGGCAGCTCAAACCTAAATTCTAAGCCCTAGACACATTCTAATGTTGACCTTTAAAACTATACAACTAGGTCAAACTGGTTTCTTAAGACAAACATAGTGATCCTTACCCAAATTAGTAATAGGGTGTTCCAACAGACCCTTTCTGCGATGCTCTGGTGATTCAGGCGGCGGTGGAGAACTTTACGGTTTCCAGGATACTGGTGGACAATGGGAGCTCGGTGAACGTCATCTTCAAGAGAGCCTTCGATGAGATGAAAGTTGAAGGAAAGAGGGTCCTGGCCTCCGATGGACCGTTGTTCGGGTTCTCCGGAGAGAGGAAAGAAGTAGAAGGGGGAGTATGACTGCATGTAAAGCTGGGGGGTGTGTCACGAAACTGTAGGTTCGTGATAGTGGATGCCCAAGTAGTTACAGCGCCATCTTTGGACGTCCCCTCATCAGCGCCTTTCGCTGCGTCCCCTCCTTGTTTCACCAATGTCTAAAGTTCAACAACGGAGGGGTGCAGGTCAGGATCAGGGGGGATCCAAAGGTGGAAAGACAATGCTATGTGATGGTAGTGAACACTGTGTCCTGGATGGCGGAGGCAGAAGAGCTGGAGAGGGAGCTAGTAGAGCAGGAGGAGGAGAGCTTGGAGAAGGCGAGGGAGATAGGGGAGGGCCAAGTTGTGAGAGTTGAGCAGGAGGCCCTGAGGGGTGTGGAGATCCATCAGCTCCAGGAGGAGAAGCCGGAGGAGGCGATGGAGGTCGGTAGGGGAAGAGTTGGAGTTTGAGGAATAAGCAAGGGACGGCTGGGGGCAATCGCGATTGGAGCCGGCCAAAGAAGTGGTGGAAATGGAGGTCTCCACCAAGGCAGGGCAGGTGCAGAGGGTGCGGATCAGCGGGGGGCCTAAGCCTCGAGGACCAGGAGCGGATGAGAGCTTGCATCCAGAACAACGTCGACGTCTTCGCCTGGAGCGCGGAGGACATGCCGGGCATTGACGCGGATGTGGCCTGTCATCGCCTAAACCTGGACCCCCGGACTCGCCCCATACGCCAAAAGATGAGGGTCATCGCTACCAAGCTGGAGGAGCCCATCTGCGAGGAGGACAGAAAGCTCTTGGAGGCAGACTTCATCTCAGAGGTCCAGTACCAAGGTTGGATCTCCAACGTGATAATGGTTAAGAAAGGGGTAGGGAAGTGGCGCATGTGTATTGACTTCTCTTTATTAAATAAATCGTGCCCCAAGGATTGCTACCCTCTGCCTCGAATCGACGCGCTGGTTGACTCAGCCGTCGGTTTTCTGTTATGAGTTTTCTTGATGCTTTTTCAGGTTATCACCAGATTCGCATGCACCCCCCCCCCCCCCCCCGACGTCAAAGACGTCTCCTTCATCACTATGGAAGGATGCTTCAGCTATAAGATGATGCCCTTTGGGCTGAAAAACGCAGGAGCCACATACCAGCGCATGATGGATCGAGTCTTCCAGGAGCAGAGAGGGAGAAACTTGGAAGTCTATGTCGATGAACGGATGGTGAAAAGCAAGTGTGTGAGCTCATACCTGTGGGATCTCGAAGAGACCTTCACCACCCTCCGAAGGTTCAAGATGAGGCTGAATCCCTTGAAGTGTGTCTTCGGAGCCAGTCGCGGGAAGTTTCTTGGACACCTCTTTACTCCGGTAGGGGTGGGGCCTAACCCGGATAAGGTAAAGGTCATCCTAGACCTGGAATCACCTCGCAATGCCAAGGAGGTCCAACGCTTGGCAGACAAGCTGGCTGGGCTAAGTAGGTTCCTTTCTCGGCCTGGGGACAAATGTTCCTCATTCTTCAAAGTGTGAAGGGGTAACCAGAGATTCGAGTGGACAGCCGAATGTGAGGAAGCCTTCCAAGGGATGAAGAGGTAGCTCTCCCAGGCTCCCCTACTCCAAAGCCCAAAAGAAGGGGAGGACTTGACTCTATATCTCGGGGTGGGAGCGGAAGTCGTGATCTCTATTCTAGTCAGGGAAGAGGGGAAGAAGCAGCTACCCATCTACTACGTAAGCCGGATCTTGAGGAAGACGGAGCTTCGTTATCCCATCCTCGAAAAGCTAGCGTATGCTCTGATCGTTTCAGCAAGAAAGCTTCGGCAATATTTCCAAGCGCATACGATTAGGGTAGTAACCGACCATCCTCTTCGTAGGATCTTTGAAGGGGTGGAGCACTCGGGGAGGCTGGCCAAGTGGTCCATCGAGCTGAGCAAGTTCAACATCTCTTTCGTCCCAAGACTCTCAATTAAGGCGCAAACAGTGGCAGACTTCCTGACAGACTATGTTGTTGAAGTCGGGGAAGAGGAGCCGCGGCAACAGGGGGCGTGGAAGGTGATGGTTGATGGGGCCTCGGGAAAGAATTCCATGGGGGGAGGAGTGGTGTTGGTAAGCCCCCAGGGGGTAGCTATAGAACAGGAGGTGGCCTATCACTTTCCGGTGACCAATAATCAGGCAGAGTACGAAGCCGTGATAGCCGGTCTTCGTTTGACAAAGGAGCTTGGGATCCAGGATGTGGAGGTCTTCACGGACTCGATGGTGGTGTCATCGCAGATTCGAGGAGAGTTTGAAGCTCGGGAACCCACCCTTATAAAGTACCTATCCAAGGTAAGAATAATCATCGGAGGCTTCCGATCATTCTCAATCCAGCATGTTCCTCGGGAGGATAGTGTGGCTGCCAACCGATTGGCAAAGTTCGGGCCTCGAGGAGGAGGGACCTTAAACGAACTGTTCCGACTAGCGATCAATGAAGGGAAGCTGATGTAGATAGGCCGACAACCATCGTGGGTGTACCCACTGGTAACCTTCCTATCAACCGACAGACTGACGGAAGAAGTAAAAGATGCAAGGAGTTTCAAGCGTAAGGAAGCTCACTACTTGATGTTGGAAGGGGGGTTACATCGTAAGATGTCGTCAGGATTCCTAGCCAGGTGTGTGACCGAGGAAGAAGTCCCGAAAATACTTGGGGAGATACATTCAGGCGAGTGCGACAGTCACTCGGGGGGAAGGACTCTGGAGGCAAGAGTGGTCAGGCAGGGGTACTTCTGGCAGACCCTGAGGAAGCATGCGACAGAATTCGCGAGGAGATGTAAAAAGTGCCAGCTGTACGCCCCCTCCAGCTCTTGCCTGCTCAAAGACTAAGGAGCATAACATCACTGTGGCCTTTCGTCATTTGGGGAATGGACTTGGTCGGGCCTTTTCCTCCGGCCAGTGGACAGAGGAGGTTCCTCTTGGTCATGATCAATTACTTCTCCAAGTGGCTGGAGATCAAGGCTCTAGCCAAGGTCACTTCTCAGGTCATCAGGAACTTTGTCTGGGGAGAAATCATATGCAGGCACAGGCTACCCCGAGCGTTAGTGACAGATAACGGTCCTCAGTTTGCTAGTGAGGAGTTCATCAGCTTCTGCACCCAGCTGGGGATAGACCTCAGGTTTGCCTCTGTCCATCAACCCCAGAGCAATGGCCAGGTGGAAGCGGCAAATAAGATTATTGTGAACTTGCTCAAGAAGAAGGTGGAGAACCTGAGGGGGAACTGGGTAGAGCAGCTCCCCTCCATCCTGTGGGCCTTGCGAACGACCCCGAACAAGGCCACCGGTGAGACCCCCTTCAAGCTCTCTCATGGGTGTGAGGCTGTCCTCCCAGTAGAGTTCGAGGTTCGGTCCCCGCGGGTCACGACCGCAAGCGAAGGAGATGAGGCCTGGAGATTGGGAAACGAAGAAGAGTTGCGCCTCTCGCTAGCCATGGTAGAGGAGCTGCGGGATGTTGTGGCCATCAGGCAGGAAGAGATCAAGCGGCGAATGGCCAAGTACTTCGATAAACATGTTAAAATCAAGCAATTCACCGAAGGGGACCTAGTACTAAAAAAGGTCGACGCGGCAGGGAGGTCGGCCCCTGTTGGCAAGCTCAACCCCAGCTGGGAAGGACCTTACATAGTAAAGGAGGTTCTAGCAAACGGAGGTTACTACCTCCAGAATGTGGAGGGAAGGACTTTGAGCCACACCTGGAGCTGTGATGATCTAAAGCGCTTTTACCCGTAAGGGAGAAAGGGGATTGTACGGTTGTAGTCAAATATTATCATTTCGAAACATTGTAATACCAAAATGCTATCAGGGTATTCTTCTTGCTTTGATCTGATATCTGCTTTCTCATCTTAATGATAGAATAGGTTTGGTTTGAGAAATCTTCATCAACACCCCGAGCTCGGCTCGGCCCCGGGTAGACCCGCTGCGCAGGCTCTCATCTAGCTGGCAGGTCCGAAGGCTCGCCTGTGGGGAGAGGTTTGGTTTGAGAAATCTTCATCAACACCCCGAGCTCGGCTCGGCCCTAGGTAGACCCGCTGCGCAGGCTCTCATCTAGCTGGCAGGTCTGAAGGCTCGCCTGTGGGGGAGAGGTTGGATATGAAATCTTCATCAACACCCCGAGCTCGGCTCAGCCCCAGGTAGACCCGCTGCGCAGGCTCTCATCTAGCTGACAGGTCCGAAGGCTCGCCTGTTGGGGAGAGGTTGGATATAAAATCTTCATCAACACCCCGAGCTCGGCTCGGCCCCGGGTAGACCCACTGCGCAGGCTCTCATCTAGCTGGCAGGTCCGAAGGATCGCCTGTGGGGGAGAGGTTGGATATGAAATCTTCATCAACACCCCGAGCTCGGCTCGGCCCCAGGTAGACCCGCTGCGCAGGCTCTCATCTAGCTGGCAGGTCCGAAGGCTCGCCTGTGGGGGAGAGGTTGGATATGAAATCTTCATCAACACCCCGAGCTCGGCTCGGCCCCAGGTAGACCTGCTGCGCAGGCTCTTATCTAGCTGGCAGGTCCGAAGGCTCGCCTGTGGGGGAGAGGTTGGATATGAAATCTTCATCAACACCCTCGAGCTCGGCTCGGCCCCGTGTAGACCCGCTGCGCAGGCTCTCATCTAGCTGGCAGGTCCGAAGGCTCGCTTGTGGGGGGAGAGGTTGGGTTTGAGAAATCTTCATCAACACCCCGAGCTCGGCTCGGCCCCGTGTAGACCCGCTGCGCAGGCTCTCATCTAGCTGGCAAGGTCCGAAGGCTCGCTTGTGGGGGAGAGGTCTGGTTTGAGAAATCTTCATCAACACCCCGAGCTCGGCTCAGACCCCAGGTAGACCCGCTGCGCAGGCACTCATCTAGCTCGCAGGTCCAAAGGCTTGCCTGTGGGGGAGAGGTTGGATATGAAATCTTCATCAACACCCCGAGCTCGGCTCGGCCCCAGGTAGATCCACTGCGCAGGCTCTCATCTAGCTGGCAGGTCCGAAGGCTCTCCTGTGGGGGGAGAGGTTGGATATGAAATCTTCATCAACACCCCGAGCTCGGCTCCACCCCGGGTAGACCCGCTGCGCAGGCTCTCATCTAGCTGGCAGGTCCGAAGGCTCGCCTGTGGGGGAGAGGTTTTGTTTGAGAAATCTTCATCAACACCCCGAGCTCGGCTCAGCCCCAGGTAGACCCGCTACGCAGGCTCTCATCTAGCTGGCAGGTCTGAAGGCTCGCCTGTGGGGGAGAGGTTGGATATGAAATCTTCATCAATACCCCGAGCTCGGCTCGACCCCAGATAGACCCGCTGCGCAGGCTCTCATCTAGCTGGCAGGTCCAAAGGCTCGCCTGTGGGGGAGAGGTTGGATATAAAATCTTCATCAACACCCCGAGCTCGGCTTGGCCCTAGGTAGATCCGCTGCGCAGGCTCTCATCTAGCTGGCAGGTCTGAAGGCTCGCCTGTGAGGGAGAGGTTGGATATGAAATCTTCATCAACACCCCGAGCTCGGCTCGGCCCCAGGTAGACCCGCTGCGCAGGCTCTCATCTAGCTGGCAGGTCCGAAGGCTCGCCTGTGGGGGAGAGGTTCAGTTTTGAGATCTTCTTTGACACCCCGAGCTCGGCTCGGCACCAGGTAGACCTGCTGCGCAGACTCTCATCTAGCCGGCAGGTCTGAAGGCTCGCCTATGGGGGACAGGTTTAGTGTTTAAGAAATATTTCGACACGGATGTTCAAGGCTAGGCAAAAAAGCACCCTAAAGACAGACCCAAAAAGGTCTCGGCCAGGAGAGGTTTCGGCCGGGGGAGGTCTCGGCCAGGAGATCCTTGCTGAGGGATCTCACCAAACGAAGTTCCCGACGGGCCTAGGCAAGGAGGCCGATCGTTCGCGCAAGGTAAGGAGGGGCGGTCTTCCCTTAACCTATGAATGCCACTCATCGCGAATGGTTCTCAGCAGAAGGCAGGAGCGACGCGTTGGAGCCTTGGGCTCTCGGCAGATCCCCACCTATAGGCCGCTAAGAGAGACTATCCTAGAGGGGGCCAAGGGCCCCGGGCGGAAACATTCTTGAACAACATTCGTTTTTTAACAGTTAGAAAAAAGGGGGGAGAGGAGAGGAAAGTTACATTTACATTATAAATTGAATACAATATTACAAAAATAGGAGCGTCTCGCTCATTACAGAGAGAAGAAAAAGAAACCCCTCAGGGGGAAGATCTATATCCGCTCGAACTCCCGCTAGAGCTCCCGCTCGAGTCCCCACTTGGGCTTCCACGGGAGCTCTCTCCCGAGCTCTCCCCTGAGGTCTCGCCAACAGCCGCGGGAGATCTCGGGATGTCCGGGGGCGGAGAATCAGGCGCGCCTGGGGGCTTCGGGATAGGCTCGAAGAGCCAGGGGACGAGCTGGGGAGCTGTCAGGGTCTCGCCACCCTCGTCCAGGCACCCCACGTCCCGCAACGTCTCGATCATTAACCTGGCCGTCGCCTGAGCATTGACTTGCAAGAGTTTGTCGATGTCGTACTCGAAATAATTTCGGCTCTTCAGCCTTTCATCGAGCGGGGGAAGGGGCGGGACCGCAGCTACCGCCGTCTCCAGGTGCTTGATTGGCCCTTCAGCATGGCATTCTCGCACTCCACCCCGGCCAGCTGCGCGCGAAGCACCATGGCCTGCGGGGAGTCCTGCGTAAAAACGTTTTGTCAGCAGCGAGAACGGAGGTGTGGATCTCTTAGGCGAGAACAAAGGTCTGAGAGGATCTCGCTTACCTCCTCCGTCGGGCGCATGGATAGCAGGCATCGGGCGTCCTCTAGCTCGGCCTTCAGGGCCACCGCTTGAGCCACCGCTTCCTCTCTCGCCTTGTACATTTCGAGGAAGTTTCGGTCGATGGTGATGCTTCGGCGAGCACACATGTGCGCAAGCTCGAACCCACGCATCAGGGCCCGGATGGAGTCGAAAGCGAGGAGGCGAGTGGGCAGTTTGTCGTACAGGCCCGCAAACTCTCGACTGTAGAGGCCGTAGCCTAGCGCGAAGGCCTCGCCGGAGACCTCGTCACCCTCTGCCCAGCTCGGGAGCAGCGTCGAGAGGGATACCCGGTTGTCCTCCGGGTCCCATTGCAGCAAGGGTTTTCCATCCGCATCAAGGCTCTTCACGCCTAAACCGAAGTTCCTGTGCCCCTTTGGCACAGGCTTGGGCGGGAGCTGGGCAGAGCTCTCAGCAACCGCTGGCTCGGCGCCCCTCTCGCTACCCGCCTCGATCGCGGCCAGAGTGTTCTCGGCAGGAGCCCCAGCGCGGCTCCTGGAGACGTCCCTTATCTCGCTGACCACCGCTAAAACCTCGGCAAAGGACCAGCCCGGCGGGAGAGATCGGGCGGGCGAGGGCACTTGAGACTTCCCCTTATCGGCAGCAGACGGCTTCGGCCTCTTCATCCGCTGAGACGAAAAGTGCTGGGTTTCCGCTTCCCGGCACCAGGCGGCGGAGGCGGAGCTGGCTCGTCCCGGCAAGCGCGGGCCGCAGATCTCGCGAGAGCCAACGGATCTCCCGCGGTCTGGCCCTCGACAGCTTGCGTCTCAGGGAAGGGCTAGCGCCGGGGAACCTCCCGCTCCCCTGCAAAGGCGCTAGTATTCAGCATAGAAACTCAGCAAAGAATCAGGTTAGAGGCGAGACCATACCTTCACCCGGGAGCACGAGAGGGAGGGAATCGATGTCTCGTTGGAGGAAGGGGACGTTAAATTCCTTTGTCCCGAAGAACTCCAAAATAGCGTTCTCGCCCGACCCCAGAGTCGGCGGCTTGTAAGCAACATTCTCGTACTGCACCGGCGAGAGGGGGACGTTGCCGAAATCGCCGGCAACGTAGACGAACTTCTCGCCCCAGTAGTGGTGCTTGTTGGAGAGACCGGTGGTTTTGAGCAATTGTCCGGAGAAGAAGACCACCCCTCCTTTCGCACGGAAAGTGAACAACTTTCGGAAGATCGGGAGGCTGAACTCAATCCTCTCGGACCGCATGTAGCAGATGAACGCTACGAGAATTGCGACCGAGTTGGGATTCAATTGCGCGGGAACAACTCCATAATAGCGGAGAGCCTGGCGCATCTCCGGCCGAAGGGGGAGGCGAAAGCCCACCTCGAAGTGTTCGAGGGGGATGGCGAGCTCTCCCGCTCCCGGGCTGTTCACCTTGTCGCGATTGCCGGGGTTTCTCGCCGTGAAGCCGGCGGGAATAAAGCGGGAGGTGATCATCTGATATTCCTCCAAGGTCAGGGTGCAGGAGGGGAACAGGTGTTTTCGGAAAGCTTCTGCACAATTGGCACGACCTCGCTCTCGCCCGACATTGTGGTTGGGAAGAGGAGGGCGAGAATTGTGAGGAAGAGGAGAAAGCAAGGAGTGGGCGGAAACGAGAAGAGGCGGAAGCGAGCACGTGTTTCCGGCAAGCCGCAAGAGCAACAAAGGAAAAAGCTGAGGCTCCGGACTGGGGAAATAAATGTGGTGGGTGAGTCCACCTATTTATAGGAGATCGTGACAAATGATGATTTTCCCAGAAAGGGCGGCGTAGGTACAACTGTCACGCCCTAGGTCAACGACGCCTCGGTCCCCCGCCCGAATTGACAGTGACTGATCGACAACCCTAGTTCGCGCAAGAACCGCATGGCACGACAAGCGCGAAAGCAAAGAATGTTCTCGCTAGGCGAGACCTAAGATAACAGCGGTAACGACAACGGTTAACTAATAAAGGCAGTTCACAGGAATACAAACAGTCAAGAAATCAAAGTAAAATAAAAAAAGGGTACATGAGAAGGGAAGGCCAGGGGTCAGAAGGGGCGAGACAACATGAATCAATAAGGCTCCCAGCGCCAGCGTCCCCGCTCTCACTGCCGGGTCCTTGGGGGCGCCAACGGGTTGAAGTAGGAGGAAAGCTCGATGCACCCTAGATTGATCTGGCGAGCTTGGTCGCGTATCCGCGCAAGGCACCTCCCGGGAGAAGATCCCGCAGTAGGGCCGCCCGGCTGCCCCGTCTCGCTTAGGAAGTAATCTTGCTCCAAGGCTTCCAACCTTTGCTCCACCTACCTGTGGAACTCTCTCGCCGCGTGGGCATGGGCCCGCTCCCGCCGAACAAGCTTGGAGAGGATGGTCGCGACCCTTTTACCCCGCCTTCTCGCGCTTCCCGCGCCAATCAAGATCCCCTCCATTTCGTCAGAAGAGGGGAAGGGGAGCTGTCGCCGTCCCCCTCCTCCTGATCCTCGCCATCGTCCTCATCCTCGTCAGCTCCCGATCGCGGGTCTGGATCACCTGAAAAGACAACCTGGCGGTCAGAACGAGAACAGGGTGAGAATAGCAGAAGTATGTGGCATACCAGCAGCGTGGCGAGAGCCGTCGGTCGGAGGAAGAAGAGAAGGCTCGGGCTCTCCCTCGGCATCCCTCCCGAACAGGAGATGGAGTGGCTTCCCATGACCCGGACGGAAGATCTCGCGCGCCGTAACCTCCGCCAGGCCCGAAGTCTGAGGAGGGTCGCGCTCCCTCACGGAATGGTCGGCCTCCGGCGTCAAGGATGGGTCGGCAGTCGTCTCCCCTGCGGGGGTATGGGGGTTGGCCGCTGGATCGTCTCGAGAGGCAACCCCTACATCAGTTCCCGGCAAGATGAGATCCGGGCGGGCGGAAGCAGATGCTGCGAGAGTCCCACCCAAGGGTTAGAACGACCAAAAGAAAAGCGGACAAAAAAGGAGGGGCTACCTGGAGGTCCCGAACCATCGGCGGGAGCTCTTTCCGGATCCTGTGGCTGACCCTCAGGTGGGCGGGACGTCGACGGGTCCGGGGGCACCGGCGGAAGCTCTGCACCGCCTTCCGAGACCACCTGCCAGGAAAGGTTCAGTGACCAATTCTCAAGTATAGCAGTCCGTTTGTCGACGAGACGTACCCTCTGCAGCGGAAGAGGATCGGTCGCGCGGTCTGGGGATGGAGTTGGAGAGGTTCGGTGCTCCTGCGATGGGTCCCGAGGGTTCTTCTTCTTCTTCTTCTCTTTCGGTGGCGGCGGAGGCTCCACAGTGGGTGCCTCTCTCGCCAGCCAAGGAGGCACTAGGGCGCTATTGGCAAGGGCCCGCGCTTGCTCCGCCTTTATACGTTCCTGAAGATTCTGCGAGAGTGGCTTACCAGCTTGTTTGGGGCGCATCGCGAGGTCGCGCGAGATCTCAGAGGGGCAACAACGGTCAGGGGCAGATTTTCGGCCGTCTATCATCGCGTATATATAGCCGTGGTATGGCCCACCAAAAAATTCTCCTTTTGAAATGACACGTGCCCAGCAAATATTTCTGGGTTGGACGTGTCTTTTCGAGCGCAGGGCTAGCTCAAAAAGAGCGGGGATTGTGTACAACCCCAAATTAGCCGGGTGGGACCCAGAGGCATTAGCGGTCGGGGTTGGACCAGCCCCAAGTTAGCCCAGGCCTGAAGACCAGAAGAGCTCTCGCGCCGGAGGAGTTCCTGCCTAAGAGCAGGCGAGATCCCGCCCATGGCCAGAAGCGAGCGAGAAGGCGCGGCGCTGAGTGAGCTCCACTCACTCAGCGCCATGATCAGCAAGGGCGCTGAGTGAGCTTCACTCACTCAGCGCCATGGCCATCAACAAGGGCGCTGAGTAAGCTTCACTCACTCAGCGCCATGACCATCAACAAGGGCGTTGAGTGAGCTCCACTCACTCAACGTCGCATCCAGCAGCAAGGGCGTTGAGTGAGCTCCACTCATTCAACGCCGCATCCAGCAGCAAGGGCGTTGAGTGGGCTCCACTCACTCAACGCCGCGTCTAGCGACATCGTCAAGATTAGAGGAGCACCCGTTTAGGAGCAGCTCCCGCCTGGAGGCAGGCGAGAAGCGTTCACCTTCGGTCAGCCGGGACCCGCTCTCGGCAGAGCCGGCGAGAAGGCGGGGGCTGCCTCAGTGTAAGACTTGACACTTCTTTTTTTGGCTTCCGCCAAAGGAAGGCGAGAGGGTTCTCCGCACAGAGCTCTCGCCGAGTGGGGCCCGGGTTCAGGGTAAAATGTCTTAATTACCCCCGGGGTAAAATTACCCTTATATCCTCAGGGGCTGTATTTAACACTTCTCAGACAGCGGGATTTGACTATTGGCAGACCAGCCCCCTATTTCAGTAACTTCAGGTCAGCAAAAGATTATAAATAGACCCGTAAGGGCTCCTTAGAAGGCAGACTCTCATTTTTCTCTAAATCTCTAGTGCTTTCTGAGGAGCTCTCAGCCCAACTTTGGGCTTTGGAGGGGAAGCTCTCAGAGATCTTCCGGGTGTGAGGTGAGACCTCCCTGCTGAGGCTTTGGGTCAGTTCTAGGTCGTTAGCTACCAGTCGAGGGGCAGGGCTTGAGAGGAGTAGGCGTTGACTGCACCCCTGTTTGAACATTCGTTGAGGTCAATTTTGGCTTCAACACTCTTGTCGAAGACCACCTCACTAACCGCAATAAGTGGCTTGTCGTTCTCCTCACGACCACCTTTCATTCTGGTTCCAATCTCATGTTATCTTTTCTTTGCCCCCGCAGTTTGACGACATATAATTCTACAAAAACATATACCGTCAGAGCATGTCCTTGCTTATTGTCACACAAGTTAAATATTCCTCTCTACAACAAAGAACTGATGGTTCCACAGACTCCATATACAAAGGAGATGAATGACATATTGTGCATATCTCCCAGGGATTCAGTGGGTTCTAAATTCTAATTCAAAGTAGCCAAAGGAGGTGTAAGAAGAAGCATGATAAGTCTATCCAGAATCAAACCAACTAAAGCCTGGCGGCTTTTCAAGTTTCTTTTCTGCCAACAACCTGAAAAGAGCATTGGAATTCTCAATCTTCCCAAATAAGATATAAATATCAGCAAGCATCAAGTAGTTTGCAACATTTCCTGGCTCTAACAAGAACAAATGGCCTGCAGCTTCCTCCCCAATTACCAAATTTCCATGCACTCTGCAAGCGCTAAGCAAGGCTCCCCAAAGAACGGCACCGCTGCCGGCTTCTACAGTCATATCCTTCAGAAAATAGTATGCATCGATTAAAAGCCCTGCCCGGCAGAACAGGTCGATCATGCACGTTAGATGCTTAATTTCCGGCTTTAAGCCGTAGCTTCCCATGGAAGCAAAGTAATCCTTCCCTTTCTCCACAAAACCTCCATGGCAACAAGCAGATAATACTGCGAGAAAAGTAAAGTGGTTTGGTCTTGTTCCTTCTTCCAGCATGAGTTCAAACAGTTCAAAAGCCTCCTCTGCCTTCCCATTCCAAGCACAAGCTCTCATCATTGTGCTCCATGAGATGACATCCTTCCCTCGGATGCGATCGAATATGCTATAAGAGCCTTCGAGGTTTCCGAATTGAGCGTACATATCGATCAACGAATTCGCAACAGTTCTTTGGGAATCAAAACCTCTCCTAACAATTAAGGCGTGCGTCTCGGTTCCTTTTTTTGGTAGGGGATTTGCTGAGATGACCGAGAGCAGCATCAAAAACGTAGCTTTGTCTTGATGAACTCCTCTCCTTTGCATTCTAAGCGAAAGCCCGAACACCCCGTGGAAGTCTCCATTCTCAGCGCACGCCTTCATTACCGCATTCCAAGCAATCACATCCGCCGCCACCCGCTCATCTGTTTCAAGAAACCGAAAAGATATCTCCGCCTTTCTGCATCTCGCATACATATATATAAGCGCGGTAATCAGAGATGGATCAGCAAACATTTCATCAGCATTGCATGACAAGTACCTGTCATGAATCCACCTTCCTGTTTCACAATCACCCAAGGCCGCGCAGGCGAGGAGCGTGTTTAGCAATATCGGCCGTGTTGGCGAAACCCGATTGCTCAAGAGCATTTCGTGGAATGCCCGCAGCGCTTCTAAAGGTCGTCCATTCTTAGCATATCCGCCAATCAAAGTACTCCATGAAAGTGAATCCTTCAGAGTCATTTTATCAAACAGTTGCGCTGCAGCCTCGGGAAGACCGCATTCAAGATACATATCTAATAAAGAATTCAAAACAAACTGATTGCTTTCAAAACCCGTGGCAACGGCATGCGCATGGAGAGCCTCTCCATTTCGAACATACTCGTCATTCGCGCAACAAGAGATCAGGCTCACCAAGCTTCCCTCAGAAGTGCAAACACCTTTAGCAATCCTCATGTTCCTGAAAAGCTCCATTGCCTCCAAAAAGAGCCCAGCTTGTGAATACCCGGATATTATTGCATTCCAGGAAACCTCATCTCTAACAGTCATTTCGTCAAACATGCGGCGTGCAGACTTGAGTTCCCCAGCTTTGGCCAAAAAAACAACCAAAGAAGTGGCAACCAGAAGATCGGAGCACAGCCCTCGACTCTCCACAAGATCCAGGATCATGAAACCAAGTTCGAATTTTGACGCGCGCGAGCACGCCGTGATGGCGAGATGGAAGGTGTGGCGGTCCAATTCGCAGGGCGACGAAGGCGCCGCCATCTCTTCGAAGACGTCGAGTGCGAGCTGCGGAAGCTGGCAATTCAGGTATCCTCTGATGAGGGAATTCCAGAGAAGGGGTTTAGTGGGCTGTCTAGGATGGCCGTGGAAGACGAGGCGGGCGGCAGCGGCGTTACCAAAGGAGAAGTATTTGGACAATGAGGAGGCTGGAGATGAAGAGGTTGTGGTGGAGGCCGGAAGTGAAGGCACGCGCATGGAGGCATTGGAGAGATTTGGAGAAGAAGCAGCGGGTGGAGATGGCTTCGGCAAATGACTCTTTCAGCTGTTGCCAGGCGTTTGAAGGCCGGAGGATTTTCAGTTTGTTTGAAGCCGACGGAGAAAGATGCATATCAGTTTTTTTATCAATTCCAAGAGTTAGATGTTCCAGAAGAATGAGAAGCTATGAGATTTTGGTTCCAACAATGGGTCCGGGGGTGGTGTAGTGCAGAGAATGCACTGCACTGTAAAGTGCAATGTATCGGACGGTTGCGCTGAGATCTCGCGCGAGTTCAGCTTTGCGCCGCGATTTGTGCATGCTTTGAGATGAGTGCACTGAGATGTGCACGCATCTCAGCGCCCTCGCGTCTCAGCACGACCGTCCGATCGCGCTTTATGGTGCAGTGCATTGAATGCACTCCACCACCCCCGGACCCCCAACAATGTGGGCTGTTCCTACAGATAATAAGAAAGATGCACTCGCTCTGAGATATGTGTGGCATCCACACGAGCCGTTGGATGTCCGCACTTCACGATAAAATACACTTCTGAACTTTACCTCCCCCGGACCCATGTTTATGAATGTAAATGTAGTAAAGTAAAGTGTTGGTCACCAATATTAGAAGAATGTTGATCAAGTTTGATTTTGGGGATAAATATTGCACACATACAAACATATTTATTGGTTATATAAAGACATATACATACATTGAAACATATATACGTACAAATATACATGTATGCATATGTCTTCATACACTTGATATATCGAGTTGAGAGAGAAATTAATAAAAGAATATAATATGAAATGTGGATATCTCACAACACTCTGTGCTACATGGTCGGCGTTAAAATATATTCCTCTTGAACTCGTAGACCATGATATGAATATATGAGGGTCCAGAAGTCAACTGCTTCAACTTGTTATGTATGGGTAAACAACTATTTTGCGAGCTATGTCACATATTATCTACCGGACATTTAGTGCATGAAAACAAATATGTGTTGGTGAAAGATTCTGTTGGACTATTCTTATACATTTTAGCACATAACAAGAAGTTTCACGATGTTGGAGCAACGTATCTCCGATCCATGGATACTCTTAGTAGCACTTCAATATCGTACTCAGAGCAATGCTGTAGTTAACTAGACGCTATATCAAGTTGTCGGAAATACGATTGAACCGTAGATGGACATGGTTCGAGGGCTGCATTGGTGTGTTAGATGGTACACATATTCAAGTAACCGTTCCGACCAGAGATTATGAAATAAGATATAGAAATCGAAAACAAGCAATAACAACTAATGTGTTAGGTGTTTGTGACAACCTGATAAATTTTTTGTATGTTCTACCTGGTTGAGAAGAATTATCGTCAAATTCAAGAGTGTGCAATCCGCTAGAAAGGACAAATTCAAGAGTATTGCGCAATGCGCTAGAATAGGTAAGTACTACCTAGTGGATGTTTGGTACACCAACGGTCCTAATTTTCTTGCATCATATCGATTAATACGTTAACATCTACAAGAGTGGTCAATAATAGGAAACAATCTCAGTATTTATAAGAAATTGTTCAATTTGCGTCGTGTTAGGGAACGAAATGTTAGGGTATTTAATATATGTCCGCGCGTGTCGAGATCGACTCGGAACGACTCAATGGGTTACGTGTCACTAGGGTGTAACAGCTCTACGCTGGAGATACTATATAAGACCATTCACATCGATGAGCCTTAGTGGACTATCTTGAGCGGAGCCATTTACATTCTCAAGATAATTTCTTAGGTTTCCGTTCCCGTCCGCTCTCTCGCTCTCCGAATTTCGTCTGCCGCTCTCGTGCAATTTTTTCTCTTGAGTTGCCGCCGGATCGCAGGAAGAAGGAAGCGGGATCGGCTAATTCCATTCGCAAATCTTTGCTTTTGATTCACGCGGATCATCCCGTCGCCGCCGGTGTTCTCACGTTTCCTGATCTTGCAAGGTTCTGTCGCTCATCTCTTCGGTAGCCGACCGAGTATAAGCGGATCGGGAAGAGGAACGCCTATAGGAGGGCCCGAAGCAGATCTAGGTCTCCAGATCCGTCAGATCTGTCCTGCCTGTTCTTCCTGTGCAAGATTGTTGTATCTTATTCTCCTATTAAAGAACGGTAATAGGAGAAGGCTTCTCGGTTGTTGTACAGATCCTGAGCCACCTGATCTCCCATTTTGCTGCTTTCGTGCAAAACAGTCACTGTCGCTTTGTTCTTTTTCCTCGGAGTTTCTCGCTGGGAGAAAGAGCTTGCTGCCTCCATATTGTCGGGTTTAGCCAGATCTCGCCGGATCTCGATTTTGCTTTCTAGATCCACTCTAAAATACAAAGTTTTTAGCTGGAATCCAAATTTATTGTCGTCGGACTTGCATTACTCTGTTCAGATCTCGTGGAGTAGGCGGCCATAATCTGAAACTTGACAGTTTCCAGATCTTCCATTTAGATTAGAGCATTCAAAGATCCATTACCCAAGATCTTTTGCCGCAGACTCAAATCAGTTCTGCCCGTTGGTGGTTGTCTACATTCTGAGAAAAAAGATGGGCAGTTGTGGAGCTATTAGTGCTCGATCCAGTGTTCGGCCACTGTTTCTAAGTTGAGCAGGAGGAGTTCTCGTCTCAAAGGAGGAACATAAATTAATTTCTTTTTTTGTCTCTGGATTGGATCCGAAGACATCGTCTCTGCACGGATCAGGTGACCCCGTTCTAGCATTTTTTATTTCTGTCTAAATCTAGAAATATGTCGAAGAAAAGCGCGCTCGACACCATAAAGCTGCAATCGTTCGACGCCTCCGACTTTCTCAGTTGGAAAATTCAAGTCCAACTAGGAATGAAAGAACGCGAGATCTTCTATACTATTCAGAGCGATTTCGCTTCTACCTGTCGAGGACGTGGACGAGTACCAGTGGAACAATGATGAATATTTCTACAGGGATTACCTGTTGAATTCCCTGAATCCCCGTCTCGCGTTGTCCTACCACGCTTACAAGTCTGCAAAAGAAATATGGGATCGTCTGAACGCGCATTTCCAGAAGGAGGAAGGACTGTCAAAGTCGCTCATTGGAGAGAAGTTTTTTAACTTCAGAGTCAAAGCGAAAGTGCCTATCACTTCTCAACTCTTGGAGCTGGTCAACCTACATCAGAAGCTGGATGATGATCTTTCGAAGATGGACGACAGTATCTTTGTGTACATGATTCTGAGTAAGCTGCCTTCTGAGTGGCTCTTTTTCAAGACTGAGATGCACCGACTGAAAGAAGAAGATCAGTTTGGACAAACTCAAAAGGTTCATCCATATTGAGGACCAAAATATCACTGGGAAAAGCATGGAGTAGGTTGTACAACTCTCACAGACCGTCAACTTCGTTTCACATCCTAGTAAGCCTTCTCGAAAGCCCCCGACACCTAAGGGTGATACCCACGCACCGTTGGCTGTCAAAAAGCCTTCCCTCAAAAGGAAGAAGGGCAAGTGCCATATCTGCGGCAAATGGGGTCACTGGGCCGCTGAATGTAAGGGTCCGAAAAGACAAAAAGAGGAAGCCCCGCAAAATGTGGCGAACATGATGGTCGACAACTCTGATCTCAAGTCCTTCGTGGCTATGATTGGGAGTAGTCACCACAGTGCGTCGTTTAAGTGGATGGCTGGACAGTGGTGCTACCTGTCACGTCACAAATGATAGGGGTCTTATCTCAAAGGTCACAGTAGTCAAGGATAGAGTTGAAAATTGCAATGGAGGAGCGACAGATGTTACTCATGCTGGGACTGCAGAGCTAGTCCTGTCTTCAGGTAAAACTTTAATTTTACAACATGTTAAATTAGTTCCCAATTTAACTAAGAATTTGATTTCTATGAGTTTGCTTGATAAAGCTGGAATGTCTTTCACAACCTTGAACGGTAGAATGACTTTAACTGTTAATTCTCACTACTTTGGTTACGCTTACCTAATCAATGGTATGTACAGACTTAGCCTAGATAATGAGTGCATAAACCAAATGAGCTCAACTCTGATTGATCCGAAATTACTGCACAATAGACTTGGACATATTCACTATAAGAAAATGCAAGATCTAAGATAAAAGTCAAAACATCCCTTTAGATCTTTCTATTCAATTTGATAGGTGTGAGGTTTGTGCCCAAGACTAAGATCACTAGAAACCCTTTTCAAGACTGTTTCTAGGAGAACACAACTTTCTGGAATTGATACATTCCGACCTTCTGTGATTTTCGTAGTCACGCCACTAGAGGGGGAAGGAAATATCTAATTACATTCATCGACGATTTTTCTAGATATTGTCATGTTTACCTATTGAAATAGAAAGATACGACATTCGAGACCTTTAAGATCTTCAAATCTCGGGTAGAAAATCAATTAAATCTAAATATTAAAAGACTTAGAAGTGATCGAGGAGGAGAGTACACTGCAACTGGGTTTAAGGACTTTTGTGCCTCTGAGGGCATACTCCTAGAAACCACAGCTCCTTACTCACCCCAGTCGAATGGTATTGCTGAGCGTAAGAATAGAACTTTAATAGAAATGTTGAATTTCTATACTCCTCACAGCTGGCATGCCTAATTCTTTTTGGGGGAAATAATTCTAACTACAAATCACATTCTAAATAGAGTGCCTCACTCAAAGCTCAACTCTACTCAGTATGAGTTATGACATGGACATCCTTGTAGATATGACACTCTAAAGACTTGGGGCTGTATCGGCTTATGTAAGAATACAAGACCTTAAGAGATCTAAGGTGAGACCTAGCATAATGACCTGTGTTTATCTAGGTAGTGCAGAAGATAGTGCAGCTGACAGGTTTTTGGATTTATCCACTAATACAGTGATAGAGTCTAGGAGATGCTATTTTCTTTGAGTACAAATTTATTCAAAGATCATGGCTTGACCGTCTCCGGGTCTACTGATATGGTTTCAGAATCTACGGTAGAACCTGAAGCTGGCCCCTCTGGCACTGCTCTCCAACCTCTAGAGGTGGAACTTGTTTCTCTTAGAGTATCTACAAGAGATAGAATCCTTAAGGATTTTGGTGAAAATTTTGTCACCTACCACTTAGAGGATGATCCATTCTCCTATTCAGAAAGCAATGCGATCCAGAGATGCGTTAATGTGGGCAGAAGCCATCGATGATGAGATGAACTCGCTGCTACAAAACAACACTTGACATCTAGTTGACCTGCCGAAAGGAGCTAAAGTCTTAGGATGCAAGTGAGTACTGAAGAAGAAATTGCACAGTGATGAGTCTATAGCCTG
This sequence comes from Platanthera zijinensis, assembly GCA_039513925.1. Taxonomy (NCBI): domain Eukaryota; kingdom Viridiplantae; phylum Streptophyta; class Magnoliopsida; order Asparagales; family Orchidaceae; genus Platanthera; species Platanthera zijinensis. The sequence continues at coordinate 52,815,991 of CM077092.1, forward strand.
ATATAAAGCACGCATAAGTAGCTAAGGGTTATAAATAACATGGGGGAATTGACTATTTTGACGTCTATTCACTTGTTTGTCACCTATCCACTATTAAAATTCTTCTTGCTTTAGCTTATATCGAGAACTTTATAGTTCTATCAGATGGATGTAAAGACAGCCTTCTTGAATGGAGAGCTTGATGAAGAGATTTACATGACACAACCTGAAGGTTATGGACATAATGGATCTAAGAGATAAAGTGTGCAAGCTCGATAAATTGATCTATGGAGCTTAAAAAACACTTAAGATGTGGCACATTAAATTTGACCAAGTGGTAAAGAGCGTTGGATTTCAGTCCAGTCTCTCAGATAAGTGCCTCTACTACCGCTCGATATCAAATCAAACAGTCATCATATGCCTATAGTTGAATGACATGTTGATTCTGGGGTCAGACCTTGCCGTAGTGAGGGGATACTAAATCCGCTATCGCGAAAGCATTTGACATGAAGGACCTTGGTCCTGTAGATACCCTATTAGGTATAAAAGTTAGAGTAGACAAGTGATGTGTCACTCTAAGTCAAGCTCATTACGTTGAGCAGATCCTCATTACCTGGGGTTATAAAGACTGTAGGCCTGTTGAAACACCAATTGATCCAAATGTCAAGTTGAGTCCTAATGAAGGGACCAGCGTTGATCGAGTAAAGTACTCGAAGATCATTGGTAGTCTCATGTATGCCACAAGTTGTATACAAGACCAGACATTGCCATATATGTTGGCATGCTGAGTCGCTTTACCAGTAGTCCAAGCAAAGATCATTGAGATGCCTTAGATCGGCTGATAAGGTACCTGAAAGGTACTAACGATCACACTCTGTGCTACACTGGTTACCCTCCTACTTTGGAATGATACTCTGATGCCTCCTGGTGTTCAGAAGGTTGGAACAGCAAGTCCACCAGTGGATTTATTTTCACTTTGGGTGGCGCTGCAGTCACTTGGAAATCCAAAAGATAGACTTGTATAGCTTTGTAGTTTATGGAAGCTGAGTTGTTTGCCTTAACTTCAGCTGGTGAAGAGGCAGATTGGAATCAGAAATTTGATTCTAGATATTTCCTTGTCTAGACTTCAACGTCAATTCTTTGAGCCTGTACTGTGATAATCAAGCAGCAGTCCAAGTCATGAAGAATGTCCTTTTTAATACTAAGAGGCGACATGTACGACTGAGACACGCTCTACTGAATTATCTGAAAGAACAAGCCGTTATCACTTTGATTGATGTGCGATTGAAGGATAATCTGGCTGATCCACTGACGAAAGGAATGCCTAAAGACCGATTAATCAAAACAGTGGGAGAAATGAGACTCAAGGAGATTTAAGTTTGGCTTTAGTTCAAGGTTACGCGATTCAGTTCCTCCTTAGTCCAAATGTTTTGATTTTTTTCACTTTCCTTTGTCAAAGCAAGCGTGTTGTGCTCCGCTTATGTTCGGAGTTGTTGAGTACGAATCTAGTGAGTTGTTTCATTCCACATTTGATGTTAACAACTTCAACTAGTTTCGTCTTCCTTATCTAGGAGGAGAGTGTTATTCCACATTTGATAACACAATCTGACTATGTTTGACTCTTCTTCTATTTATTGATTCCATTCCACATTTGATGAGTTCCAATTAACTTTAGAAGAACAATAACCGAGACATTCCACATAGGAACACAGGTACAGCTGCGGTGTCCAGAAGTCCATAACATCGTTTCTTTGAAAACAGATAATGGATTCTGAGGTAGAACCTAAATACTCTACACATGCTTCCTCATACTATACTCAATGTTGCAGATGTCAGATGTCGGGGACACATCGGTTTGGGTTTTCATGTCAGTTTTTTATATATCGGGGGATATATCAGGGATATTTCATATATCGGATTCTAATATTTAATTAATTATATATGTAATTAAATGTTATTTTTTAATTTTTATACATATCACAGTACTACCTATTCTACAACATATTGAACTTTTAAATATTAAAATCTATATGTAGCATTTAACATACAACATTTTAAAGATGAAAATTTGCAAAACTAGTGATTTTAAGATTACAATTTCAAAAATCAAATTTTAAACATACCTCATTCTTCATCACCTAAAAACTCATCTATAGTCGGCAAAGTAGATAGAATATGATCTTCATCCGATGAACCTTCTAGATCTCCCTCATCCACTTCAGATATTTTTCTCTTGCCCCTTCTTTGATAACTAATTGCCACTTCTTTGCTTGTAGCTAATCTTTGAGGTATCCTTTCATCATGATCAGCGTCGACTATATTGCTAATTTGCACCCATGTCAACCCTTTGCCAGGAAAGACTTCATCATCGTCATCTTCATCTTCATCCTCCTCAGGATCAGCATTCACCATCCACTCTTGTACCATTCCAGAATCAACATTCTTAGCTGCCAATGGATCCCGAGATGTCTCTGAATATTTCGACTTTAGCAAAGCATTGAACTTCACAGATACTAAATCGTTCAATCTCTTGCTATCAAAGTTTATTTCTCTTTTTAGAATGTATCTGTAAATTTTTAAAAAGAGTTAAATAATGCATACAATCGTATAATAAGATATAAATGTTTAACTACATAACTAAATTAATGTATACCATCTCGAAGGTGCTCCAGTTCCTCTCACAGTCAGAAGATGAAGTAGTCAGACTTAAAATTTTCATGGCCATAGTTTTAAGGTACTACGTATCAGCACCGTTAAGCCGCCACCAATGTACTGTGAAAATTAAAATGACAACACAATGTATTAAACTATTAATTATTCATTTATTATAGATAAATACATCATTATTGTTAATAAATATATATATTAAAATATACCTGGATTTAAGTTGGGATTTTGTAGCTGTCTCTTTGTCATCTCTTTACCAAATAACCCTTGTTAGTATTGGTAATCATCAAGCTCAGCATTGATGTGATCATGTGTAGAAGGATCTTTTATATATATCCTTGAGAGACACTCAACAAAACCACTCATAAACCTTCCTTCCGCCTCAACCTCCACTCGATGAGAATAATAAAAATATGGGTTTAAGTAATAACCTGCAAAGTGCATAGGACTGTTAAATCTGCACTCGACAAAAATAATAAAAATTAGGGTTTAAGTAATAACCTGCAAGGTGTAGAGGGCTGCTCATCTTCTTCTCCCATCTGCTATCAATCAACTTCCATATAGGAAAATATTTGTTCTCTTGGTGATCGAGAACTACAACAACCTCTTCCCTAGTTTTTTGATATCACCATATAACCACCCCATGGATGGTGTATCCCCGTCGACTCTTCTCAAAACTCTCACAAATGGTGTGAATATACCAACAAGCCCGCTTGACATTCGCCCTAAAATCTAGTGCTCATCACTATCATTGCAGCCTAACCATATGCAAAATAAAATATTAAGAAAATACTATCAAAGGACAACTTTCAAAACATATATTTTAAATGAAATGAATAAAGAACCAATAGTTTTACCTGCTTTCCCCCAGCACTACTTGGCCAACTTTGTTGCAGCCCACTTTGCAGATGTGAATAAATCCCTCAATTAATTCTTCTTCTCTAAGATGCTCTCTAAAGATAGAAATGTTGTAGCGAATCTAGTCACACCTGGATCGAATAAGCTCATGAGAGTCCAAGTCCTTTGTCGACTCTCTAAATATGTCGAGCGAGATTGTGTGACCATAGATAAATATAGAGAGTTGCCGGCCTAAGGAGATAACACTCTTTACTGGCTTCAATTTTCCTATATCTTGTAACAGTAGATTAATAGTGTGAGCCGCACAACACGTCCAAAAAATCGTAGGTCTTTTCAAAGCCATAAGCTTTGCAGCAGCCATATTATTGGACGCGCTATCCATCACAATCTGCAAGATACTGTGCTCTCCTGGGCTCTCAGGGCTATCAATCGCCTCATCCAAGAAGTCAAAGATGAACTTTCCATCGTGTGTGGAGGAGGAGACATTCTTTGAAAGCCAGAATGCCACTCCAGAACTACAATGTATCATGATATTCATCACGCTCCTACCCTTCCGATCTGTCTACACATCGGTCATGATAGTGCAACCATTCAATTTACAGGTATGCGTTAATATTCCCAATATCTCCTTCGTCCTCTCCACCTCCCCTTGCAAAATTTTCTCTCTCAACTCATAAAAAGTTGGGATCTTCATCCCAGGTCCGCATAAACCAATGACATGAGCCATCTGCTGAAAGGATGAATTACATATGACGTTAAATGGGATCCCGTTTTCATATGCCCATCTACCTATATACACGGCAACATCATCTTTGGCTTTCTTTTTGTACTTACTCTCTATCGTGCTCTGTTGGGAATCTTTTCCCATGTAGACTCGACAGCTGAATGAACAAATTGGTCCATTGGACCCTTTGAGCCTGTGCTCCTAAGTATGCTAGCTAGTGTCCTCTTCTTAATCAACATGAACTCCTCCAATAACCACCTCATTCAAGATTGCTTGAAACTTAGCACTTTTAGCTCTCTTACTTTCTAAATTTGAGTTTAGGGACGAATCCGTTTTAGCCTTAACGTCGGCGGGATCCTGAGGGCATGACTTAACATTACCCTTCCACCCAGCCAAGTGATTCTTGAAACGTGTAATTCCGCCATTCACTGTCTGCTTGCAGTAGTTGCATTTGATTCGGTTTATGTCGTTTGCAACCAACTTCTCACCAAATGCCCAGAACGGATCTCTACCGGTTGGTACCAATGATACGGGAATTTCACTAGAACCAGCAGAAGATCAGAAGCCATTCTAATAGGACAAGAAATGAAAATAATAAACGTGTCAAATAAAAATAAAAGCAGTAACTAATAAGACAAATAAAGCAGCAGCGCAGCCACTATACTACAACCAGAAAGGCAACCACAAATAAAATAGCGGACCGACATGTCTGACAACATGTCTATAGTTCTTTCTTTTATCCCAGAGAGAACCAACAAGTAACAACCGACAAGGTAGCATGAATGCTTCCAGTAACAACTAATAAGACAGCTAGCACTAAAAAAAAAGCAACATGCTACGACCGACAACAACTAAATGAGTCGGCAGCTAACATGCTACAACCGACAACAACTAAATGGGTCGGCAGCTAACATGCTATAGCCGACAACAACTAAATGGGTCGGCAGCCACCAGTAACAACCCACAAGGCAGCTAACATGCTACAGCCGACAGCTAGTACTACAAAAAACGAAATGCAGAGCGATAGAATGAGAGGGGGAGGTAGGGAGAAGAATGAACCAGCCGAGAGAGCACCAACTAGTAGGGAGAGGAAAGGACCTAGTGAGCTAGAGAGCACAAGAGAACCAGAAAACCAGAGAGCACCATCGAGCAAGGAGAAGAAAGAACCAGAGAGATAAAGTGACGACATCGTGCGAGAGAGGGAGAGCACCAACGAGCTAGAGAGCACCAGATAACTAGAGAACACAGAGATCCAGAGAACCAGAGAGCACCAACGAGCAGGGAGAAGAAAAGAACCAGAGAGAGAGTGTCGATAGCGCACGAGAGAGGGAGAGCACCAACGAGCTAGAGAGCACCAGAGAACCATAGAACTAGAGAGCACCAGCGAGCAGGGAGAAGAAATAACCAAAGAGATATAGTGCCGCCGGACGCGTGCGAGAGAGCTAGGGCAGGAGTGACGGGGAGAGCTAGGGCAGAGCGACGGGGAGAGATAGGGCAACGGGATGAAATGAAATGAGCTCAACCCCGAGCTCATTTTATCCCATTCCCTTAATAATAAAATAATTTATTTAATAATAAACCTAAACCTAAATAACGCCCGATATGGGCGATATTTGGTTCCGACATGTCAGACCGATATTTTCAAACCGGCACAAAGAAAATTTGTGTCGGTTTTGTGGCGTTTTTGCTCCCAAAACATCATGTCGGCCGATATCCACAACACTGATTGTACTACGTTCATATAAGTAGAACAAGAAACTTGTACATTTTCCAAGTTTGAATTCATTCTTAATGAACTTCTCTGTTGGAAATTACAGGGGCTGTACTGCCGATGGAGGAGCACTTGCAGGTTGGGATCCAGAGGAGGATGACCTGCTGGACGCTGATTTCTAGAGTATAAATTGGTTTTTCTTCTGCTTAGAGCACTGTTTAGCTCTCCTTTCTTTCACTTGTTTTGTTTGGACTTTCTTGCTCTTTAGTTGGTCATGAGACACTAGGTGTTCTTGGTACCTTGTGCTGTGATTATACTTTTGACTTTATTATGATGCTGCTGAGATTCTCTGTTTATTCTTATGCATGCATACAACTGCTTTACTTAACGTCCAATATGTTCTGACAAGTGTTATTGACACGGTTGTGAGTGTTTCATGTTCGATTGAACACTACACACACCACCCTTTTTCCGACGTCGGGTTTACGGCGGACATAGGAGGAGATTGTTAGGGTATTTAATATATGTCCGTGCGTGTCGAGACCGACTCGGAACGACCCAATGAGTTACGTGTCACTAGGGTGTAACGGACTCTACGCTGGAGATACTATATAAGGTCATTCCACATCGATGAGCCTTAGTGGACTATCTTGAGCGGAGCCATTTACACGTAATGTAATAGAGAACATTTGGATTGTTGAAGAAACGTTGGACAATACTCTGACAAACATTTTTCTTTCATACAAAGGTTCAGATGAGAAATAAGTACATATTGATTTTACATTGCATGAGGTTATGGATTCTGATATTAATTTTAATTGCACGTGCAAATAATAAATACATTATGTGTCTTATATAATTTCCTAGTCAATAAGAGACTAGCTGCTGATTTACAATTGTTTGTTGAGGTTGATGTTGGCATATTAGCTGCAGAAGCGTCTGAAAAAGAAGATTTTTTTTACGATTTATAATATTAATCCAATTCAATCCTTGAATGCATGAACAAATTTGGAGATAACTTAGCTAATACATTGTTTACTAAATATCAAACTCTGAGTGAGATTTAGAAGATATTTTTGCTTGTTTATCATATTTTTATAATACATGCTATATATGTGCTTATTGATCATATTTTTGTAAGACATGTAAGAAATACAGTTGTATTTTGGATATAATTGTAATAAATTATTTTGTATGCTTAATACTTATGACTTTAAATATTTGCAGAGAATGTTTCATGGATGGAGGGAAAAAAATCATATGTCGATTAGACAAATGAAATTGATCTAACTATTCAGTGTATTGCTAGAGAAGCATTTTAACGGCCACAAAACATTGAATGATTGAAAAACGATGGCCTTCACAATAGTAAATAAAGTCATAAAAGATTTACATATATAATATGGATTTCACTAAGGAAGAGATCATAACCAGACTCAAGATAAGAAATAAATATTACAAAGAGGTGTCTGCAATGTTAGATACAATTAGTGGCTTCAGATGTGATAGAAAATGAAATACATTCAAAGTTGATAGTGAGGAAGCATAATCCAATTGTGTCAAATTATTTTAATTTTTTTGCATTTTTATATTTTTGTTTTAATTTTTGTGATATAGTTTATATCAACTTATCATATTGTACAGAATCATCCAGCTGTGAAGCACTACAGAGATAAAGTTATCATTAACTGGTCAGACATTTGACATATTATGAGATAATGATAAGGCTACAGGTAGGGGTGGGAGCATAATAATAAAAAATTGATGGTGGCTTAAAAATCGCTCGAGTTTTTATTCGAATCAAACATGAAAAAAAATCAAATCAAATTAAAATTGGCTCAAAATCAATTTCAAGATGATTTCGAGGTTCATATGAATCGCTCGATTATTGATTCGAGTTGGCTTGGTTTAGATATTTATTCAAAATTCAAAATTTTAAAATTCCATTTTTAGAGCCGCTGGTCTGGGGGCACGGGTTGACTAGGCCTGCAAGCGGTTCAGTTCAGTTCGATTTTAGGTAAAATCGAAACCAAACCAAATAACCTCAGTTTTTAAACACCCAAAACCGAAACCAAACCTAAACTGATCGATTCGGTTCGGTTTGATTTTTTAACATCGGTTCAGCTTTTCAGCAAACTTAAAATATAGTATTCACAAAAATATTGATTTTTATTATTGTTTTCTTGGTTTGTCGACTACTAGTTGAGTGGATGCCCGATTAACTATAAAATATATTATCCAAAAAAATAAGTTCATCAACATTTAAAGTGGTTGACTACTAGTTAAGTGGAGGGCTAATTAACTATAAAATATATTATTTAAAAAAATAAGTTCATCAACATTTAAAGAAACACACATGAAACAGATATAATATCATTTAGATAAACAAGTGCGATTAAAACAATAAGTTCATGTATTAGTTCAAAATAGAAATAATAAGTAAAACATATTTAATTTCCACTCACCATATTTAATTTTCATCCATATGTATTTCATCTTCAACTTTGTTCACTCTTTTAGTGTTAGTTGTTTTCACCTAGAATAAAGAAGTTAGATATCTTGATCAATGCAGAATTGTAATATATAAGCTTTGCTAATAGTTTTTATTCTCTCACGGTTAGGTTCGGTACGGTTTTTTTATTTACCCAACTAACAAACCGAACTGAACCGAAATGATGTCGGTTTTCAGCCCCCTTAAACCAAAATCGAATAGAACTGATCGGTTCGGATTCGATCCAAAAATCGGTTTGCCTTGATCGATTTGGTTCGATTTGATCGGTTTCAATTTTCTATGCACACCCCTAGGGTTGACGGCAGATGACACTTTGTAGTGGGCTACTAACTTATAAAGTTTAAAACTTTGCATTCATTATATTTTCCATTTCCATTTTCTGAAATAGGAAAGTAGCATCTGCAACACGCTGCATGCCTGACGAGGTGACGCCTCTGACCTTCACTATGTGATGTGTTCCATCAAATCCTCTCAGGATTTGGGAGTTATTCATTACTCACAGACGAATGATAGAGACAGCCTCGCCTTCTCTTTCGGCTCCCTCTTTAACTCTTTGGCTCCGTTTTTTTTTGGAAAAGTGAATATATCATGAAATTAAAAAACAAAAAGGAAAATAAAACTACAACATGACATCCAAGTCTGCACGAACAAGTTCTGCAAACTCAGAATGAGTGCAATCAATATCGAGCCATACAAAGTTCCCCCGTAGGGAAAAACGAGCACAGAAATCGGCAGCTCTGTTGGCCTCCCGGCTAATATGCTGGAACCGAAGCTGGGGGAAGCCGCTTAGAAAAGAGAAGTCCTCCTCGCCATCCACCGTCACGCTCCAGTCGCCCCGTCGCAAACCAGCAGCACAACTATCCATAAGGGACGAAGTGTCGCCCTCCATAATAGCCCCGCGTACCCCATATAATGACGACGGGATAAGATTCTGGAGAGCCAAGACCGCCGCCAGCTCCACTCCCCCAGGATCCCAGTGCAACAGCGGGGACCCAGCAGCAAAGATGAGAGCACCCCGGTCATCGCGGGCCACCATCCCAAGGCCAGCAAGCCCGGATGGGGAGAGAGAGAGCCATCCACATTGAACTTTATCCATCCAGGGGGCGGGGGGCACCAGAAGAGTGGTGTAGATAGCCGATGAGGCACCCTAGTTCCCCTGAAGTGGTAGAGTTCGCATAATGGAGAGGGTCTCAACAATGGTCGCCGCCATGATAGTAAAGGTCGCCACCTCGCCATGGTGGACCTTGGCATTGCGGCCACGCCAGGCCTGGTACACCACACAACAAAAAACCCTAGCCATACTAAGCGCGCCGGCAGAGGCAGAGGAGAGAAGCTCCGGCGCATTATCCCAGCTGGAGAAGGAAAGCATACTATATCCCCAACGCAGAAGAGCGGCCTGAATGGCCGAAAGACTACAGCAGTCCGAGACCAGATGGTCTTGGGTCTCCTTAGATGTGCAGCCCCAAGGACATCTCCGCTCAGTAGTAAGACCCCGACGGGCAAGCCATGCCTGGGTGGGGATCACATCCTAGAGGAGCCGCCACCAAAACATCTGCTCCCGCGGGTGAAGCTTCAGCTTCCGTAGCCAGTTGAAGTCCATACAAGCCCCGTCAAACTGGGCCGCGCAGGCGAGGGAGGCAACAGAATGGCCGCTGAGGCGGGTGCAGAGCTCCGGCTTGTCCTGGGTAAAAGAGCTGTGGACCGGGATCTGGAGGACGACCTCAACAAGAGCCGGCCCAAAAAACTGAGACAGGGCGAAAATATCCCAACCACCACTAGGAAGCAAGAGGGCCGAAACCTGGAGAGACTCCAGCGCGCCGTAGTCAGCGAAAGTGGGCCACCGGGAAAGAGGCCGGTCAAGAATCCAAGCGTGCGTGAGCACATTCACAGAATCCCCATCCGCAATCTTCCAGCGAATCAGGGGCCGAAGGCATGCAGTGCCCTCACTGATGAGCCGCCAGACCGGAGAATCACATCGGGTGATCCCCTCCCGCCAAAGACGGCCAGTGTACCGGGCCAAAACCAACCTGTGGGAAAGGGAGGATCCCGACTGCATCAACTCACAGGAAAACTTAGCCCACAAAGGTCCTTGCCACCTACTCACCCCATGGAAGCCAAGTCTACCCCCCCCCCCCCCCCCCCCCCCCCCCCCCCCCCCCCCCCCCCGTAGAGGGAGAGGAACACTCCTCCCAGCTAACATAGTGCATCCCGCGCTGGGAAGGGGCCCTTTGCCACAGAAAAAACCGCGCCAGCCGCTCAATAGACTCCTGGACCGAGAGAGGCACATGGCAATGCGTATAGAGGAACATCGGCGTGGCCAGGAGTGCCAACCTGACGAGGGTGGCCCGACCCGCTAAGGAGAGGTGACGGTTCCCCTAGGCCCGAACCTTTGCAGCCACCTTCAGAAGCAGGTGTGAAAAGTCGGAGCGCTTCAACTTACGCATTGCCAGCGTAATGCCCAAGTAAGTGAACTCTCAGACCCTCAGAAAGCCTAATCAGCGAGTCAGCCTGTTGTACTTTCCCGTAGGGGTGGACTTGCCGAACATGACCATGGACTTTGATCTGTTGATCCGCTTCCCAGTCCAAGTACAATACTCCTGCAGCACGACAAGACACTGATCTACACAAGCCTTGGTGGCATCCGAGGTGATGAAGATGTCGTCAGCGTAAAGCAAGTGAGAGATCTGCGGTCCAAAATCCGCAACCATAACGCCCAATGAGCTCCCTCGCTGACTGAAGGAAAGCGAGAGTAGCTCCGAGCAAAGAATGAACAGATAAGGGGAGAGGGGGCATCCCTGCCGGAAGCCACAACTCGCCTCGATCCACCTCGTATGACGCCCGTTGAGGAGCAATGCAAACTTTGGCCCCTCCACACACTGCAGAATCCATATAGCAAATTCCACCGGAACCCAAACATGGCAAAAACCTGCCGCAGCGTCTCCCACGACATCTTGTCGTAGGCCTGCTCCATATCGACCTTCATAGCGAGGAACCTAGTCGCTGAGGTCAAGATCGCCAGCTTGTGCACTACCTCCTGGGCGATGAAGCACTGGTGGGAAATAGAGCGCCCGGGAACAAAGGCCCCCTGTTCCTCAGAGATAAGCGAGGGTAGGAGCCCCTTCATGCGGTCCACAATAATCTTCGTCGCCACCTTATAGATTGTCTGACACAGACTGATAGGACGGAACCGATCCGGCCAAGACGCATTGGGGCACTTCGGAATGAGTACCACCAGTGTCTCCTTCCACGCACTGGGCATATGACCAAGAGCAAAGAAGTCGCCAATGGACCTGCAAACAGACGTATGTACAATGGGCCAGAAGTGGACAAAAAAAGAGGAAGTAATATCGTCGAGGCCCAGAGCACGGTTAGCCTTCATGGCCTTGATGACGCCCCAAATCTCCTCCTCAGAGACCTTCCTCAGCAACAGGGAGGTTGCCCCTCCATCAAGCCATCGAGAGGAAGGCAGGAGCAGCCACCCAACAAGAACAGGAGCCGCGCACTCCCACTTCCAATCAAAGAAGTCCAAGAATGCCGCCTCGATGCCCTCCGGATTGTCAACAAGGCTGTCGGTCTCAAGCTCCACCTGCGAAATCCAATTGCCTCGCTGATGAGAGGAGGCGATGGAGTGTAAATAGTGGGTATTCGCATAACCCTCGTTGAGCCACTGCACCTTAGCACGTTGTTTCCACCAAGTGTCCAATTGAGCATGAATGATCACGAGCTCCTTAACCGCCGCAATGAGAGTTCGAGTCTGCTCCTCCAAGATTCAGCCATCCAAGCTCTCCAGCCGCTGGAGTTCCACAATCTCCGCCTCCAGAATCTCCTTCCGAGCACCCAGATCCTGAAGCTTGTTCTTGCTCCAAAAGAAAAGGGCCCGAAGGGTACGGCGACACTTCTGCTGCAGGACCTCGACACTATCACCGACATCCGCCTTCAGCGAGGAACGAGACACCAGCTTTCGCACAATCTAGTATGACAGCCAAGTATCCTCAAACCGGATCCACCTCGACTGCCTAGCAGCCCGCACCTGCCCCAAAGCCAGTAGGAGAGGACAGTGATCAGAGCTAACACGGGGCAAGTGCCACACGGAACCCAAGGGAATAACATCCAATCCCACCGAATTAACAAAAACCCGATCCAAATGCCCCAGAACACGCCCAAGCCCGGGCTGGTTGTTACACCAACTAAAGGCCGGGCCCGTGAAGCTCGGTTCCTGAAGATCCAGCTCCGCCACAGCCGCATCCATCTCCAAAGACCCCTGTGAATAGACAAAGGGCCGACTGCCGTGCCGTTCCTCTGGCCGCAAAAGGCAGTTGAAGTCACCCCCAACATTCATCGGGAGATCCGGGGTCGCAAACTGTGCCAACAAAGACCATAATTGTCGCCGAACATACGCATCCTTGTTCGCATAAACGAACACCACCCGCCAACATCGTTTATCAGGGAAGGTAACATCCCCAATAACACATTGCCTCGAGAGAGACCGACACAAACTGCACAATGTCACTCCGCCACAGCACCGCAATACCCCCCGACCTGCCCGCCGATGGATTATGCACAAAATCCCAATTTCGGCCCGCCAACGGTCTACATCACTCTGAGAGAGATCTTCCACCAACGTCTCAGACAAACCCACAAAAGAAATCCCCCACCGCAAAAAAAGATCTCGGAGAAGATGTCCAACCTCCTTCTTCCGAGCTCCCCTACAATTCCACATGATGAGCCTCGTCATGGACCCCTTGAAGAGGACGCGTCCCCGCCATCGAAATTGAGGTCATCTGTCGTCGATTTTCGCCGTTTTTGTCCAAGAACTTTGGCTGGAATTGGCTTATTCCACCAAGCCTCACCGCCAGCTAGGCCCGAGGGCCTCCCCAGGACATCGCCAGTGGCACGAAACACTCCACCCGGAAGCTGCTCAGAGACAAAGCAGGGCGGCCGTGAGACAGTTTTGGGCGGTGGCGGGGTACATGCAGCATTCTCCGGGGCCAGCGGACCTGGTTGATCAACAGTGGGGGGACTTATTTTCACTGGTCAAGCGGTTACGGCCACATGAATCGGATCATAATTATGGTCTGATTCATGCGGTAGTAACCGCTTGACCGGTAAAAATAAGTCCTTCCAAACGGAGCCTTTGTCTCTGGGAGAACCGAGCACGCCTCCTGGAGTAGGGCTGAGGAGCGAAAGTGCGAAACCCTAAACCTCTCGTCACACGAGCGCTACATCACCATTTTAAGCTTACTACTGTTCGCATCACCTCACGCAAGCACAACGTCGCGACGGTGACAAAGGAGACCAGCGACAAAGAGATGTTGGAGTTACCATGGTGATCTAGAAGTGGTCAAACATGTAATCTCACTGCCAACGCGATATGAGCCTGCAGGATCTCACATAAGAGCATGTGGAGAAATTGGAAGATTAACTGTGTTGGTAAGGGTTACCAATCACCCTACAGTATGGGGAGTCAGGCAAATGTTGCCAAGGGAAAATCGCCGAGAGTCGACGGGAGTCGTCGAGTTTGACTCGTCGACTATGGCAAAATCGACGAGAGTCATCGAGAATCGTTGAGTATGACTCAACGATTTCAACGCCAAGGCAAATTCGACGAGATTCGTCGAGAATCGTCGAGTATGACTCAACGCTCTCAACGCCGTTGGCAGATTCGTCGAGAATCGTCGAGTATGACTCAACGCTCTCAACGCCATTTCTGCAAGGTGATTCTCGCCGATTCTGCGACTGATTCTCGCCAAATCTGGAGGTGATTCTCGCCGATCGGTCCAGAAGCCCTAACTTGGGTGGTCTGCGGATAGCGATTCCTATGAACTGTTTATGCCTTTGGTATAAATAGGACACTTAGGGTTTTGCGAAGAGAGATCGACCAATATCGGGATTTCTGTAGCCGTACGGAAGCCGACGGAAAGAGTTCCGCCGAATCTCCCGATCTCCCGATTCCGCCGGACGGAAATGTTCCGCCGCCGGCTGTTCGCTCCGCCGACCACCTCCTCTCCGGCGACCGTCACTGGTCTTGCTTTCCCTGATGCGGACCTAGCAGTCCGTGGGAAGTGCATAGGTGCGGCCGATCTTCTTTCCGACCATCCGTGTGACGGAAGTTTGGAGTTCTCCCGCTCATGTGGATTTCTGCAGAGACGTAGATATTATTCTACGTGGAACTCGCCACCGACAAGGAATCACATTTGGAGCATCTTTGTTGAGTTGTGACTCAACACCCAAGAGGTAATTTTTGCCTTATTGTATTAACTTCTTGATTCAACATGCATGGCCCGATCCAATCTCTTTGGGTTGTTCTAGATTTTATTACTTCCGCTGCGTACACAAGTGTTGTGCCAACCTCTTAGAGAAACCCAACTGTGGTATCAGAGGGAGGTTTCAGCCATGTTTGTTGTATTGGAAGTTAGGTTATTCCAGTACGTGTAAGCCTAGGGATTTAGAAGTGTTCTAAATGTCTAGATTTAATCTTGGCACCCCGTCGGGAACGTCTGGAATCTTGTAGTAATTTCTAATCATTAGGAATTACTGTCTCCTTAGCAGTAACCATCCCTCGATTTTGTTTTGGATTTTGAATCCAACAAGGAGAGATGAGCTTGTCTACTGCTTGAAGTTGAGTTGCCTTTGTCCCTTGTCCAATGCATGTAAACCTGAAGATTTTGAAGCGTCCAGATGTTCAGATTTATCCCTTTTCCTCTATCAAATGTTGATAGTGTTCTGTTGTGCACATAAGGGATGCATGGGGATTTTAGTGAAGTGTTTTTCTTTAGATGTGCACATTGATCAAATGTTGATCATGGTTAATTGTTAACCTATTATCAAAAATCCCTTCATCAAATATTAAGTGTTCGGATGCCTTCCGATGGATGACACTCTTCCTGCCTCGATCGATGAAGTGTGGGCTTGCCAAAGCAAGGTACATTAATCTATCTTGGTAAGGGTGCGAGCGGATAATTGTGATATCCCACTGTCGACATCGGGTCTAGCTTAACTAGGTGACCTCAAAGGTTGAGTGCCTAGAGGCATGGGGTTGGCATGCACCATATGATGGATGCGAATAAGGAGTTATTCACCAACCATACAAGAATTACATGAGGATGCAATTGGCAAGCGTTGCCTACCTAAATAACCACATCATGAGAGGAAATCCAAAGCTGACTCATTGTGTTGGTGAAATACGGATCTTGTCCACTAAGAGAGTAGCTCGCATGAACTCTCCGAATTGATAGTGAGGGCTATTATTTCGAATAAAATAGTGGGAGTTTTAGTTGAAGTCCAAATTAAGAAAAAAATAAAATAATAATTGTATTTTGAAACTTTGGTACTGATTTTATTCTGCATAAATTCTTGTAGAATTCCATGGCAAGTGGTTCGCACTCCACTCTGTCTCTGAGAGCCATCTTTGAGAAGGATAAGCTCAGTGGGACTAATTATATGGACTGGTATAGGAACCTGAGAATTGTTCTCAGGCAAGAGCGAAAGCTTTACGTCTTGGAAGAAGAAGCCCCCGAGGTGCCGACCAGGAATTCTTCCCGTGCTGATAAGGATGCTTACAAGAAGTATACTGATGACGCCTTAGACGTCGAATGCCTTATGCTTGCCACCATGAACTCTGAGCTTCAGAAGCAACATGAGAACATGGGGTGCAAGGAGATTGACGAGCATCTCAAGAAAATGTTTCAAGGGCAAGCTCATCAAGAGAGGTTTGATGTCACAAAAGCGTTATTTCAGTGCAAGATGGGAGCTCGAGACTCAGTATGGACTCACGTACTCAAGATGATTGGGTATATAGAGAACCTTGAAAGGCTGGGTTTTTCTCTAGGTCAAGAGTTGGCCACAGATCTGATCCTGCAATCGTTGCCGGACAGTTACGAGCAGTTTGTCTTGAACTACAACATGAATGAGATAGACAAGACACTGCCCGAGCTCCTAGGCATATTGAGAACTGCCGAGATCAATATGAAGAAGGGCAAGCCTGCCTGCCCCATACTGATGGTGCATAAGGGCAAGGGCAAGGCCAAGGGATTCAAGAAGACGAAGGTGGGACCTAAGTCACATCTTGAGCCCAAGTCTTCTGCATTGATGAAGAAGAAGAGCACGGTGAAGGAGGTAAAATGCCACCACTGTGGCAAGGCTGGTCATTGGAGGAGGAACTGTCCTTCGTATATTGAGGGTCTACAGAAAATGAAGGGAGGTATGACTTCCGCTTCAAGTATTTACGTTATAGAGATAAACCTTTCTGCTCCTTCATCTTGGGTATTGGATACCGGATGTGGTTCTCACATTTGTACAAATGTGCAGGAACTGGGAAGGAGAAGATTGCTGAGTAAAGGGGAGGTGGACCTTCGTGTCGGCAATGGAGCAAGAGTTGCTGCTATAGCTGTAGGGGTTTACTGTCTTTCTTTGCCCAGTGGGCTTGTAATAGAACTTGATAATTGTTATTTTGTTCCGGCCATAACTAGAAACATTATATCCATTTCATGTTTGGACATGATTGGTTTTTTTTATAATTAAGAACAACTGTTGTTCGATATTTAAGAATGATGTTTGTTATGCCGTAGCCCATTTGTTTAATGGTCTTTATGTTTTGAACTTGGACCATCTGATCTATAATGTAGAAAATAATAAAAGACTAAGAATAAATGGCTCAAACCCTACATATCTCTGGCATTGTCGTTTGGGCCATATAAACGAGAAGCGCATATCCATGCTCCATAAAGATGGACTTTTGGACTCATTTGATTATGAATCATTTGAGCGATGCGAATCTTATTTGTTGGGCAAGATGACTAAGGACCCTTTCACTAGTTATACTGAGAGGGCTGAGGATCTCTTGGGTGTTGTACATAGTGATGTATGCGGACCCATGAGTTCCATTGCTAGAGGTGGGTTTTTCTACTTCGTTACATTTACTGATGATTTCAGTAGATACGGATATGTGTATCTTATGAAGTGCAAATCCGAGACCTTTGAAAAGTTCAAAGAGTTCAAGAATGAGGTAGAAAACTAGTTGGGTAAAAGGGTTAAAGCACTCCGATCTGATCGAGGTGGAGAATACCTGAGTCATGAGTTCCGTGATCATCTAAAAGAGTGTGGTATTGTATCACAGCTCACTCCACCTAGAACACCACAACATAATGGTGTGTTTGAGAGGAGAAATCGTACTCTGCTAGACATGGTACGTTCGATGGTGAGTCATGCAGATTTGCCTGTTTCCTTTTGGGGTTTTGCTTTAGAGACTGCTGTAATGACACTGAATCGCGCTCCAATGAAAACGGTTCTGAAGACACCATATGAGATATGGACTGGGAAGCGTCCTAGTATGTCGTTCATTAAAATTTAGGGCTGTGAGGCATACGTGCGACGTCAAATGCCTGACAAGCTGGAACCCAAATCGGATAAATGTTATCTGGTGGGATATCCTAAGGAAACGAAAGGGTATTACTTTTACCTACCGTCCGAGGGCAAAGTGTTTGTCGCAAGGACTGGCGTCTTCTTGGAGAAAGAGTTCTTATCAAGAAAGACTGAAAAGGTAGAACTTAAAGAAGTTCAAGAACCACAAGTAGTGAATGAACCGGAATTGGATTCTGAGATAGGACTACAAGATGTTGTAGCTAGAGAACCTACTCAAGAAGCACAAGTCCTATATAGATCTGGTAGACCAAGATTTGAGCCTGAGAGATATGGATTTCTCGTGTCTCAAATAGGTAATGTGTTGCTTATGGATCATGATGATGAGCCAGCAACCTACCAAGAGGCTATAAATGGACCGGACTCCAACAAATGGCTTGAGGCTATGAAATCCGAAATGGACTCCATGTATGCAAACCAAGTTTGGAACTTGGTAGAACCACCTGAAGGGGTACGACCCATAGGGTGCAAGTGGGTCTTCAAGAAGAAGACCGACATGGATGGGAATGTACAGACATTTAAAGGGCGACTGGTGGCTAAGGGTTTCAAGCAAATTCATGGTATTGACTATGATGAGACCTTTTCCCCTGTTGCCATGGTTAAGTCCATAAGGATATTGCTTGCTATTGCTGCGTATTATGACTACGAGATCTGGCAAATGGATGTCAAAACGGCTTTCCTTAATGAAAACCTCCTTGAGGAAGTGTACATGACACAACCCGAGGGTTTTGTATCCCCAAATGAAGCCACTAAAATATGCAAGCTGAATAGGTCCATCTATGGACTCAAACAGGCCTCTCGAAGTTGGAATCTTCGTTTTGATGAGAAAATCAAAGAGTTTGGTTTCATCAAGAATGAAGATGAGCCTTGTGTTTACAAGCGAATCAGTGGGAGCATTGTTGTCTTCCTGATATTGTATGTAGATGACATACTTTTGATTGGGAATGATATTCCTACCCTGAAAGTTGTTAAGAACAACCTAGGGAACTGCTTTTCTATGAAGGACTTGGGTGAAGCGACTTACATACTCGGTATTAAGATCTATAGAGATAGATTGAAGAAGTTGCTGGGTTTGACCCAGAGTACATACATCGAAAAGGTGTTGAAGCGGTTCAACATACTTGAGTCCAAGAAAGGATTTTTACCCATGTCTCATGGTGTGAATCTCTCTAAGGACCAGTGTCCAAAATCTTGTGAAGATAAGGACCGCATGAAGTTGATTCAATATGTTTTGGCAATTGGATCAATCATGTATGCAATGTTATGTACTCGACCCGATGTCTCCTTTGCTTTGAGCATGACTAGCAGGTATCAGTCAGACCCCGGTGAGTTTCACTGGATTGCAGTCAAGAATATCTTGAAGTACTTGAGAAGGACAAAGGATGTGTTCTTGGTGTATGGTGGAGAGGAAGAGCTCGTTGTAAGCGGTTACACGGATGCTAGCTTCCAAACTGATAGGGATGACTCAAAGTCTCAGTCAGGTTTTGTGTTTTGCCTTAATGGAGGAGCTGTGAGCTGGAAGAGTTCCAAGCAAGAGACAGTTGCTGATTCTATAACAGAGGCCGAGTATATCGCTGTGGCTAACGCAGCGAAGGAGGCTGTATGGATTAGGAAATTCATCAGCGAGCTTGATGTAGTTCCTAGCATTGTTGGTCCCGTAGTTCTCTACTGTGATAACAATGGTGCAATTACACAATCTAAGGAACCTAGATCCCATCAGTGCTCCAAGCACATACTTCGGCGGTTCCATCTTATTCGTGAGATTGTCGAACGAGGAGATGTGAACATTTGCAGAGTGTCGACTGAGGAGAATATTGCGGATCCACTGACAAAGCCTCTCGCGTAGAAAAAGCATGATGGTCATACTAGATCAATGGGTATACGATACCTGAATGATCAACTCTAGTGAGAGTCTTGTGGGTTGCTTGTAAACATATATTCTGTTGGCTGTTTATTGTTTATTCATTTGATGAATTTTGTACCTAAATGTTTCTTTTTTTTTACAATTAATGGCAAGTTCTTTTATTGTGATTTTTCTATGTGATAGTTAAATTATAACATAATAAATACCCTTAGAGTGTTCGCTTCCATAGGACATCAAGTATGTGACTTGAATGTGAGAGCCTATGATTTATTTTAAGCTTCATTCTTAAAAGGTCCATGGTCGTTGTATCATCATAGAAACTTAGGTTGATGATGATACCTTAAGGTTAGCACGTGTGTTGACTGATGACCAGTTCTCACAGGTCATGATATTATGATATCAAGTCATCACGTGGGTATTTGTTAATGAATAAGTTGTACTTGACAGACCCAACCTGAGATTACTCTGTGGATTGTTATCTAAACGTGTCACGAGTAGGTCTCAATTGACAATGGTGTTGTGGTCCTTTGACCTGAAGTCACAACATTCATCAAGTAAGGAAGAGCGTGCTTTGATGCCATCTAAAGTCTTCCTTGAGAAAGGTTGATGATAAGGGTGGTTGTTGGGCATGTTACGAATTATTTGGGTGTTTGTGTGTGAGCAGATATGGAATTTGTTCTCCTGTATGACAGGAGTTGCATCCATGGGCCCCTTGATGGAACTGGACTGAGAAATGCATGGCCATGCTTGGTTGAGTCAATATGTGATATTGGACTCACCATTCTCTGGAAGTCCGTTCTAGATCAAGAAACTTGTATTGAGCTATTATGAGGGTGACACGGTCCATGCCTCTAGTTCTTTCCGGATGTAAGGGACAAAGGGACAAAGACAACGCTGGAACATTGGTCATGAAGGCTTATGAGTTATGAACTCTTATTGCTTGGGGAGCAATGATGCATTGCTAGATGCCGCTCATTGTTTGTGAGATTTTTGGTTTGATACTTTCAAGATCAAGTGGGAGACTGTTGGAGTTACCATGGTGATCTAGAAGTGGTCAAACATGTAATCTCTCTGCCAACGCGATATGAGCCTGCAGGGTCGCACATAAGAGCATGTGGAGAAATTGGAAGATTAACTGTGTTGGTAAGGGTTACCAATCACCCTACAGTATGGGGAGTTAGGCAAATGTTGCCAAGGGAAAATCGTCGAGAGTCGACGGGAGTCGTCGAGTTTGACTCGTCGACTATGGCAAAATCGACGAGAGTCGTCGAGAATCGTTGAGTATGACTCAACGATTTCAACGCTAAGGCAAATTCGACGAGATTCGTCGAGAATCGTCGAGTATGACTCAACGCTCTCAACGCCGTTGGCAGATTCGTCGAGAATCGCCGAGTATGACTCAACGCTCTCAACGCCATTTCTGCAAGGTGATTCTCGCCGATTCTGCGACTGATTCTCGCCAAATCTGGAGGTGATTCTCGCCGATCGGTCCAGAATCCCTAACTTGGGTGGTCTGCGGATAGCGATTCCTATGAACTGTTTATGCCTTTGGTATAAATAGGACACTTAGGGTTTTGCGAAGAGAGATCGACCAATATCGGGATTTCTGTAGCCGTATGGAAGCCGACGGAAAGAGTTCCGCCGAATCTCCCGATCTCCTGATTTCGCCGGACGGAAACGTTCCGCCGCCGGCTGTTCGCTCCGCCGACCACCTCCTCTTCGGCTACCGTCGCTGGTCTTGCTTTCCCTGACGCGGACCTAGCAGTCCGTGGGAAGTGCATAGGTCCGGCCGATCTTCTTTCCGGCCATCCGTGTGACGGAAGTTTGGAGTTCTCCCGCTCATGTGGATTTCTGCAGAGACGTAGATATTATTCTACGTGGAACTCGCCACCGACAAGGAATCACATTTGGAGCATCTTTGTTGAGTTGTGACTCAACACCCAAGAGGTAATTTTTGCCTTATTGTATTAACTTCTTGATTCAACATGCATGGCCAGATCCAATCTCTTTGGGTTGTTCTAGATTTTATTACTTCCGCTGCGTGCACAAGTGTTGTGCCAACCTCTTAGAGAAACGGAAAATCCTCGAGCTTGGTATGAGACGCTGTTCGCCTTTCTTCTTGAGAACAAGTTCACTAGAGGAAAGATAGACAAGACATTATTTCTTAGGGAAATAAAAGGCAAGATTTTGCTAGTGCAAATCTATGTCGATGACATTATTTTTGGCTCTATAGATAACAACCTCTGCAAGAAGTTTTCTGAACTTATGCAAGGGAAGTTTGAAATGAGCAGTATGGGAGAGCTGAAGTATTTCTTAGGGCTTCAGGTGAAACAATTTGTGGATGGAATCTTCATCTCACAGACCAAGTTCACCAAAGAGCTACTCAAGAAATTCGGAATGGAGAATGCAACCTCTATGAGGACTCCAATGGCCTCAGCTATGTCTCTAGACAAGGATGAGAAAGGGAAACCTTTTGATGAAACCAAGTACAGAAGCATAATTGGATCCTTGTTCTACCTTACCGCAAGTAGACCAGACATAATGTTCTCAACATGTGTATGTGCTAGATTTCAGGTGAACTCTAAGGAATCTCATTACATTGCTGCAAAGCGAATCTTGAGATACCTCAAAGGTACAACAAATCTTGGCTTATGGTACCCAAGAAGTAATGATAGTGAACTAATTGGATTTTCAGATGCAAATTTTGCAGGAAGCAAAGACGACAGGAAAAGTACTTCCGGGACTTGTCAATTCCTCGGAAGGAGACTTATTTCCTGGAGCAATAAGAAACAAAACTGTGTTGCCATCTCAACAGCTGAATCAGAGTACATCTCTGCAGGCAGCTGTTGTGCACAGCTTCTCTGGATCAAAAATCAGTTTGAAGACTACAACATGAAGTTCCAGAACATTCCTTTGTTTTGCGACTCATCCAGCGCTATAGCAATCGCCAACAACCCAGTCTCCCACAGCCGGACCAAGCACATAGAGATTCGTTATCATTTCATCCGGGAGCAAGTGGAAAATGGAGACATAGATCTACAATATGTCTCTACAGACATGCAAGTTGCAAATATATTCACCAAGCCGCTGGACGAGTCCAAGTTTTCGTTTTTCAAAACAGAACTCGGGCTGCTCAACAAAGAAGACTAGCGATGGACTCACAAATCAAGAAGATATCAGTGATGTTGGCTGCTCAGAGTTAAAGACTTCATTGGCAACATATATCTCCCAAGGAAAATTGTCCTTCAAAGTAAGATACCCGAGTATATCAAGACAGATACACGAGTAAACGGAAAATACTCGAGTAAAAAGTTTGACATACACGAGTAGTTGACCACATACTCGTGTATGAACTTGACCTACTCGAGTATGCTCCGTCTCATACTCGTGTATGAACTTGACCTACTCGAGTATGCTTCGTCTCATACTCGTGTATGACAAATCTACTCGCGTATACGGACTTCACATTTTGGATTTCTTAATTTTTTTTCTATTCGCACCAAGCTATTTGCCGCTTCATTCAGGTATGAATTTATTCCTTTTAACCTAATTAGAACCATATATATATAGAAAAAATCAGGAAACCCCTTTCCACTTCTTATTCACTCGAGTAGCCACCGTCTCTTCATCTTCCGTAAAACCGCAGAGCATCGTCGTCTCCGCCTCTCCCGTCCTCCAGAATCGCAGATGGCCCCCTCTTCTAAAATCGGCATAGGCTCAGAACTTGCCCCCGCGGGCATAGCCGATCTTTCAGATGATTTCCGAAATCTTCTGATTTTGTTCGAGACCGCCGGATTGTCGTTCGTTCTCCAGACGGCGTGCCAAGTTATTTTCCCAGCAGTTGAAGAGTTCTATCAGAATCTGAAGGTAAAACGCAATGGAAAGCTCCTGAAATCCAAGGTCAGAGGGATAAAAATCTGACTGGACAAAGGCGCATTAGCTGCTCTATTAAAACTGCCAGTAGTAGATGATGATGACGAAATGACTGCTAAAGATTCAGTAAGAACTAGTTTATTCTGTGGAGCTAACCCTCAAGCCCATTCCTTTAGCAGAGCTGATTTCAACTTAAAAGGAAAGTTCCTAGTGGATGTCATTGCTAAGGTACTGCTATGCAAAACTTACTCCATTCGAGACATCTCTATGGAAATGTTTGATATAATGCAAGCCATTATCTGCCGCAAAAGATTCCAGTTTGGACTGTTGATCCTAGATAAAATCAGAGAAATCATTAAGCATCCTAGTTTTGCAAGAATTATTTCCCTCCTTCTTCATGAAATCAATCATTCAGTCTTTAACTTATCCAAAGGGACTCCACTGCATCACATGAAAAAGGTTTCTATATCCTCCATCCAGCGATATGAAATTAAAATTTTGAACTCAGCCCAAGCATCCAAAGCTGCTGTCCCTTCAGTAGATTCCCAAGAAACCAGTGTACCTGACGACAGGATTCCATCTCCTCCTGCACATCAAACTGCTGCTACCTTTGGTGCAACAGTTGAGGGGGAGCCTGCCTCATCTCATTCTCAGTACCCAGCTTCATCAGAACCCTCACAGCAAGCAGAAGTCAGGGACTCTCTCCCTCCAGTTTCTCCTCCTCCAGCAGATCCCCACTCAAAGATTCCAGATCCAGCAATCCTTCTATCTACTGCAGAAGATATCAATAAATTGATTGATGAGCTCAACTCAGATGCACCCCTGTTTCAAAATGAATCAGTTGTACTGACTCCAGAGGCTCAGATTCCTGCTCAGTCTCCTGCTCAGATTCCTGCTCAGTCTCCTGCTAAGACTCCAGCACAGTCTCCTGTCCAGTCTCCTGCTCAGTCCTCTACTGCAGAGGAAAGCCAACCTGACGATATTCTTTTGTCTGATGATGAGGAAGTATCTCCAGAATAAGTGGAGGTTCCTCTGAGGACTTTGGACTTCTCTATTCCCTCCTTCATTAATACAGAAGAATCTGCTCAGATAGAATCTTTCAAAAGAGCTGAAAGCTCAGTGGAAATTACTGAAATCCCTCCATGGGTTGTTCCTGCTCCTTCAGTCCCTCTCCCCACTTCAACTCCTTCTACTTCTTCAGATCTGGTAAGCAAGATTGAACAGCTACTCAGTGAACAAAGAAAGTACTTTGATGACTCTCTAGCCTCAGTAAATAACAAAGTCTCTACTCTTGAAAAGGAGATGAGTAGAGGCTTTGCTGAAATTCAAGCCAATACTGATGAGCTCAAGAGATTGTTTCAATTGGGTGGAAAAGCTTTAGATCACACTATTACAAGTATAGGTGAACTAAGGAATCAAGATGAAACTGTTGCTCATAATCAGATAATATTGGACAAGAATGCTGAAGCAAATGTGATGAAAGTATGTGAAGAGGTTGGCACTTTCAGAGATGAAGCAATTACCCAGCTAGCTGTAGATATCAGCAAGGGGGAGAAAGTTGTCAAAGAACAAGTTGAAAAAGTAGTTGAAAAGCTGTCTGAACAAGCTCAAACAACTGTGAATGATCTAGTCAAGAATATGAAAGCAGATATTCTATCTCAACTCCAATCTGTCAAGTTCTACATTTATGATACAGCTGTATGAGTAAATAATCAGAACTTCCCAAATTCTCAACTCAACCCTACCATCATTCCCAAGTTCTTGGACCCTCTTGAAGAACATCCTCCAGCAGATACTCCAGCTCAGGCAAACATTCCAGGAGATGTGTCAGTCTTTTCACCCAGACCTGCTGGTGATGTGACTGAGCCTCCTCTCTTTTATACTGATATTTGGCAAGATGAACTTCCTCCTAGTTCTCAAGGTGTCCCAAAGAAGAAAAGGAAATATGGTGACGGCTCTTCTGCCAGCCGTTCTGCACCTAGAAAAGAGCCTGCCCCAGCTTCTGAAGGTAGATCAGAAATTGTTCATTCTGAAGTTTGGAGTCCAACCTCCAAATCTCCGATCCTTGATACCCTGAAGCTAGTAACAGATCTTGGTGAGCACAGAGATCAGTATTACAGTTATTCAGAATGGAAAGCTTATGAAGCATCCCAGATCAAGATCAGACTTCATGACAGAAATTGGGGATACAACAACCCAGCTGCTTCTCCTAGGCCCAGAACATATTTTCCTAAACCATTCAGTTATCTAGAAAGGCAAGAGCTGAAGAGAGAAAGAATGCACAAAGGAGCCCCCTCTTGAGTCAATGAGAATGTGGAAATGGACTTTTCAATATGTTAAAAATATTTCTATATATATATATTTTTGATTCTGATTATGGCTATCTTATTATTTATCCTGCTTCAGTTCATTTGTTTTTAAAGTATATGTGTGTTGTTCTTTTTACTCTAAATAATTCACCTTAGTGTAGAGGGTGCTGACATCTACAAATAGGGGGAGATTGTTGGGATTTGTCTCCACAATACCTCAGATTTGTAGGAAGTCAGACCTTGAACTAAGATGAATTAAGGTGTATTTGATATTGTGTTTAAGTTGTATGTGTGCAGGTTTTATTGCCAAGTGTAGACCAATGTCAGTCTATAATGGGTCACCAAACACAGGACCATACAATGTAATCCCTCATTGTGTGATCCAAAGTGTTGGCCCATGTATAGCCTCTCTATTGGAATACACTTCCTACATGCACTTGGATTGGTGGACTGAAGTATTGAAGTTTATTCTTTTTTCAGAAGAATTTTTTTTCTAAGTCCACATACTCGAGTAGCTTCTTTCATATACTCGAGTAAGTGACTTGGTACTCGAGTAAATCCTTAGACATACTCGAGAAGACTCTGTATACTCGTGTAGGTAAGCTTACTTGAGTAAGATAGTTAGTCACTCGAGTAGATCATATTTTATACTCGAGTAGATCCTTCTGTCCTTAAATCAGAAATTTTCTTCAAGTCCACATACTCGAGTACCTTGTTTGTTCACTCGAGTAAGTGAGTCTGTACTCGAGTAAGTTGGATTACATACTCGAGTAGACTGTATTGTACTCGAGTAGGTGATAACTTGTACTCGAGTAGTTGGTTAGTTACTCGAGTAAGTGTTATGTTGATACTCGAGTTGATCTGCACTTTCATCTCAGAAAATTTCTAAGTCTACCTACTCGAGTAGTTCCCTATATACTCGAGTAAGTGACTCTATACTCGAGTAGTAGTTTTTCATACTCGAGTAGCTTAGTGATTACCCAAGTAATCTTCCCCAGATACTCGAGTAGTTCACTTTCCCCTTACTCGAGTATCTCCAACTCTTCTACTCGAGTAGTTCTTCCTATTTTATCTGAGAAATTTTCTCTAAGTGTTTTTACTCGAGTATATACTCTCATACTCGAGTAATTCTAAAATCACTCGAGTGTTGATCTCTGAATCACTCGAGTAGCTTCTCTTCTTATACTCGAGTATGCTCCTCCTATCCACTCGAGTATATAACATCTTGTACTCGAGTATGTCTCTTCTCTGTCTCGAGTATATCAGTTCAATTATTCCTGAAATTCTCCAAGTACAATTTCGCTGTGTATTTCGAATTAATCATTTCTGATTGGTCCACGTGTCATCCCTAATTAAGTTTCTGACCGTTGGAGTCCACCTATAAATAGGTCCTTTCAGATTTGACTAATAACAAGTTTTCAGAGATTATTATTTTTAAGAAAGAGAAAAGTTCCCGTGAACCCTAGTTTCTCACGCCGCCGCCATTGCCGTTCACGGAAGAAGGTCTGGATCGACGATCTCCGATCGCTGCTTTCAACTTTGTTTCTCCAGCGATCCAGACGAAAGATAATCACTCGATCTCGCCGTGCCTCAAAGATCTCTGATCTATTTTCTCGATCGAGGTGATTCCGTTTTTCAGATCTGTGGATCTCTCTCTCAAGTTATCTTCAACATATTCTGATCAAGCCAAAGTTCTTAAGGAAGAAGACTATCAAAGATCCAGATCTGTGCAATATATTGTTTGTATTTTCTTTTCAAACAAATTTCTTTGTAGGAGTTTTTCTCCGAGTTTTGTAGGAAGGCTTTATCTTCCGAGTGTAGATCCGATTTGGATCGAGTTTTGTAGGAACGTGGTTCCGAGGTATAGGATTGTTTTCAATCCGAGATAGTGGAGTAGTCGAGTCTAGTGGTTTGCTAGATTGGTGAGGAAAGTGGACGTACCCAAGATTGGGGAACCACTATAAATCTCTTGTCGTCTGTGTGATTGCTTGATCTTTGCTGTGTTAATTTTTTATTCCGTATTTGACACGCACTTCACCTATTCACCCCCCTCTAGGTGATTTAGGTAGACAACTTAGTTTTCTCAGCTTGTATGCATGAAATCCGTGGTGTATACCTATGGCTTGGTGCCACAGGAAGTATTGGAGGAAGTCCAGGAAATGGTGAAAGTTGGGTTCAACTCTTGTGGCCGTGAGTGCCATATGATATGAAGTTGGGCCGTTAGGCTGCAACTGGAGAAATGCCTTAAAGGCGGACGGGAAAAGTGAAGCCGTACCCACGTCAGTCCAGTCTTGAGTCTGACGATTTTGAGCAACGGGAAAGGTGGATCTGTACCCGCATTATGGTTATCTAACCTTGGGTGCTTAAGGCCCTGTTAGGATCACATAGCGAGAGTCGATGGCTTGCGTGCCGATCAGACTAGAAATGCTCAAATTGGACCGTCATGTCTGGGACCTCTGAATGGTGGTGGGACCGGGTATTTCCGGTACACTAGAATTATCCCTGAGTGCACGGAATATCGGGTCGTCGTGCTGGCATTTGTGATATGTATTGCCTTGGTGGCTGGATATATATGTATGAGATGTAAAATGCTATGCAGGGAAGGAATTCTGCTGCACCGTGCCATGGGTAGGGTCGTTATAATTGGTCAGATGAATGCTGACCGTTGCCCTATTTGCCACCGCTTGGTGGATTGGTTCTTGCAGGTGCAGGTGGTGCTGGTCTGAGCGGGACTTAGCGGGCTGAAGCCCAATCTGCATTGCTGCACTCGAAGGCTTTGTTTTGTTTCTTCTTGTTCATGTGTGGCCGACCTGCGCGCCGATGTTTGGAAACCACACTTTTGTTAAGAGAAACCTGTAAGGCCATAAGACCATTTACTTTGGGTGTAAACATTCCTATTTTGTTATAGTGGACAGTTCTTGTAACTCTTGAGTTCAAGTTTTCAACCGTGAAGCTTCCGCTAGAATGCTCTGTGTTAGGATGCGTTGGTTTTGATATTATTTAGTAGCATCTCCGCCTGTTTGTGGAATATGGTGCGGGGCCCCGGCCGGACCCTCTATTATATTCTTCTTGACGGGCGAGGAACTTGGCCTAACGAATCCAGCCTCCACCATCTCCTTCAGCTGAATCCTGAAATCCACCAGCTCCTTTGGAGCCATCCGATAGGGAGCCCTAGATATCGGCTTAGCTCCTGGCACCAACTGGAACTGAAAATCCTTCTCCTGATGCAGCGGCAATCTTGGTAGCTTCTCTAGAAACACATCTGCAAAGTCCTGCACCACTGATATATCGGTGACCATCGTCTTGGCCTAGACCAACTCAAAGAACACTTGATAGACCTCATCTCCCTGTATGTGGGCCTTGATTGCCTGAGTAGAAGATAACATCATACGAGAGACTGGAGTAATACCTTCGAAGGCCGCGAAGGTGTCGTCATAACTCAGTACAACCTTCTTTACCGGGCAATCTATCTGGGCGTGGCTCCAAGTAAGCCATGTCATGCCCAAAACCAGATCGAAGTCCGGCATCCTCAAGACCGTAGCTGGGGCCTCGAGTGTCAGACCATCAATAGTCACCTTCAGGAGGCACTTAGCAGTAGTTAAGACCTCCATCCCATTGGGGAGATGCACCCTCTTGGCGAATCCCGATCGGACACTATTGTCCTCGGCACTCCATGGTGTACGATGAATTGCTCCACAAACCTCCGCACCATGTCACCCACCGGAGCTTCCTTCTTGATTGATAAAAATCTGGCCACCTTCGTCAATCGATCGACGATCACCCATATCGAGTCATTCCCCGCATGTGACCGAGGAAGACCATGTATGAAATCCATCGCGATATCGTCGAACTTCCACCCAGCACCGAAAGTGGCTGCAACAATCCGGCCGGACTCTTACACTCTGCCTTCACTAACTGACAAGTCTCGCAATGGGTCACAAAGTATGTGATATCCCTCTTCATGCCCGGCCAGTACATCGTCCTCTTCAGGTCGGTCGTCATCTTAGTGCTGCCTTGGTGCACCGAGTACCTGCTATAGTGAGCCTCGGTCATAATGTCCTCCCGAATCTTGTCCCTAGCCGGTACACCCATCCTCTAATGCATACCAACCCATCCCTCTCAGTATATTCCCCGGTTGTGCCTGCCTCCAAGGTCCTGAATACTGGCTCCATCTTGTCATCTATTCTCTGCTCAACCCTGATACGATCTCGAATATCATCGGTAGTCTCATCGCGGCCAGATACTCCTCATAAAGCTCTGAGTCATCCGAGAATACCAAGGTAATTTGCATATCCTTCAACATTCGTATCAGCTCCATAGTCATCAGCTGGGGCTCTAATCCTGAAGTGGATGTCCTCCAGCTCAGTGCGTCAGCCACCACATTCGCCTTCCCTGGGTGATAGTGTATCGTGTACTCATAGTTAGATAAAAACCCCACCCATCATCTCTGGCGGATATTCAATTCCTTCTGCGTGTCAACATATTTCAGATTCTTGTGATCTGAAAATATTTTGCAGTGCACACTATGTTAGAACCCCAGGTTTGATTTGGGCAAGGCTCACTATTAGGATACTTAGACTGACCCAACATATATAGTCTAGGGTCATAGGATTTTTCAGGGTTTTGTCTTAGAAGATTTCAAAGTTCAGGAATTCAGTTCAACGTAAGTTAAACTCAGCTCGACAAAAGTCAAGACCAGCTCTACGAACTCAGAGTTCCAACTCTGAGTTGAGCTCGACGAAAGCTGAGCTCCGGTCTACGAAAATTGTCCTCAACTCTGTAATCTCAGCTCGACGGTAGCCCAGCTCAGCTCGACGAACTTGGAGCTCAGGTCGACGAATATGAAGAATCAGCTTGATGAATTCCAGGCTCAGGTCAACGATTTATTTGCTGAGTTCGACTATTTCTCTACAGTTATCTTAGGTAATTTTATTAGCAGAAGAAGAATAATTTTCAAGCTTAATTTCAGGCTAATCTTCTGAAGGCAGAATATTCTAATGGGATTAATTTCAGGCAGTTATGACTCTGACATTTAATGCAATATATTCTAATGAATATAGCTGTTTAGAGACAACACTAAATGTGGATATTATCACAGAGTTTATTGATGATTAATTCCCAAGGGCAGTTTCCTTTCTCAAGGAATGCTCAAGCTGTATCAGAATGAATGATTTCAAATATTTGAAATTTGATCAGCATTCTATATATTCTCAAAAGTTTTCTATCTCAAGGTTCCAGAGTTATACACTTAGACAGTTACAGACTTACAAAACAACAAACTGTCATTCAAACTTTCTGCCTCAGTTTTCTTCGAGCAAACAATCTTCATTCTGAGATCATCTTCACAATCTCTCAGATACATCTACTGGATGGAGCAATTTTCAAAAGAAGGCCTACACCCTGAAAAGAAAAGGACTCTCTCACCTGATCATCAACTCTATTCATATCAGGGGGAGCATTCTGCTTCATCAGATCAAGTAGTCTTCTCTCAGATTATTGATAGAGAAGAACATCTTCAACTTTTTATTTATTTAATCCAACTGTATACAGGGTTTTCTTAACTCTCTTCAAAAGTTATACTGTTGGTTTTTAAGTCTCCTGATCAAAAGACTTAGTTTGGTTTTTAGGCACCTGATCAAAGCTCAAAGGGTTGTGAGGTCTCCCTAAGAAAATAGATCTTGTGATGGTAGGTCACCTGATCAAAAACCTATAGTGGATTTCTAGTAGGGTGGTAGAAGAGTGGATGTACCTAGGTTTATTGGGAAACCACTATAATCCTTGTGTCTTCTGTGTTTGTTTATTTCTTTACTTGTGTGCTGTGATATTCTCTGTTTATACTTATATATATATCACCATCTTTTAATCCGCTATTAAAACAAGTTAATAATTTCTAATACTATATTCACCCCCCTCTAGAGTAAACTTAAGTCTATCCCTCACTTTCAATTGGTATCAGAGGGTCGGGTTTCTTGGTTTCACAAGCTAACACCTGAACCAAAAGATCTGATAGTCTTTATTTTACTTTAAATTTTATCATGGCACAAAACAAGGAATTTCAAGCACTAGACTTCCAGTGTGCAACTTAAATAAGTTTGCACTTTGGAAGGTAAGGATTAGGCTCTACATGAATTCTATTGATCATGACATCTATAATTCTATTTTGTCAGGTCCCCCTACTCCATCTGCATCAACAAGCACTAGTGAAGTTCCACCTCCTGAGTGGATAGAAGCTCAGAAGAAGTTGAAGATAGTTGATGAAAAGCTTTGAATATCTTAGCTCAAACAATATTTGATGACATATTTCAGAGAGTTGCTGAATGCTCCTCAGCAAAGGACATCTGGGATTCCTTAAATGGAATGGTTGCTGGTTTAGTAGATGAAAGAAAGGACAGAAGGTCCCGCTTAATTTCTCAATATGAGAATTTCAAGAAGGGTGAATCAGAATCAGTTGCTGATATGTACACCAGACTCAGTCTCATCATCAATGAACAGAAAACCCTTGAAAAGGACATCACATTGACAGAAGTCAATGATAAGATCCTTATGTGCTTCCATAGAATATGAGACTCAAGGATCTGACCAATCAAAGAATCCAGAAGCTTAAATGAGATTTCAACTGAAACCCTATTGAGCAAGCTCAAGTCATATGAGCAACTCATCAAGTCAAGGTATCAAAAGGCTTCACCTTTACCCGGGAAAGAAAAGAGCATTGCTTTCCAAGCTACAGATTAAGCAGAAGCTATTCCAGGAAATGAAGACCTCATGAGTCTTCTAGCAAAGAGATTCTACAAAATGGCCAAGAAGGATTTTTGGAGAAGGTCTTCCAGAAATGAAGATAAACCAAGGTATGATAAAAACCCTACTAAAGAGATAGTCTGTTATGGATGCAGTAAACCAGGACATATCCTTCTAGAATATCCTGAAAAGCAGAAAAAAGACAAGCTGAAGGAGGACTCCAGGAAGCACTCCAACAAATTCTCTTCCAACAAATATAAGAAGAAGGAGAGAGGTTTTGTTGCTGAGACATGGAGTGACTCAGATTCAGATTCTTCATCCAGTTCCAGTGAAGATGAAGAAGAAGCAAAAGCAAAAGAGATCTGTTTGATGACAATCAATGCCTCATGCAGTAATTCTAAGGAAGAGTCCGAGTCAGAATCTGAAGAAGATCGGGTAATATCTACTTTTGATTTTACCTCAAATCAATTCAAAATAGACTTTAAATTACTTTTCAAAGATCTAATTCAATCTGAGAAGGAAATAAAACTTCTCAGAGAAAAATTAAATGATTCAGACAACCTATCTTCAGAAAATACAAAACTTAAAGAAGATTTAAAAACTGTAAATGAACAAATATTTTCTTTAGAAAATAAACTAAATGAGGCTAAGATATTTGAAGAATCCCTTAATGGGAGAAGTATCAAATTGATGGACATCATAAGTACAGTCAATGCCAGACTTAATGGCAAACTAGGCTTGGGAGCTTCATCAAGTCAGCCTCATATTCTTCAGAAAAATATTTTATCAACCCCCATAAAATTCATCTCTGGTAAAGGAAAAGAAAAAGAAGTTTTACAACTCACATACAAAGATACTAAAGTTCTACCAAAGACTAAATCAAAACAAAATAAAAATTCACAGAAAAATCATGTTCAACAAAATTCGTCAAACTCGGATCAACAAAAACAGTATTATTCGTCGAACGGCGATCGACGCTCTTTGAACCCAGAATTTCAGTATAATTACTCATCTGCGGGTGCTCGATGAAATCATTGTTATTCGTCGAACAGAGATCGACGATTTTGGAAAGCAGAAAATGAACTCTATCATTCTGTGAACCGAGATCGATGAAATCAATACCTTTCGTCGAACTCAGATTGAAGAACTCAATTAAAATCGTCGAACTCATTTTCTCAAAACAGAAACTTTAACTCATATCAAAATAATAATCAAAGACAAAAATTTGTTAATCCTTATACTCAATGGATAATTCCTTCTAGGCGATATAACTCATTAGGTTTTAAGGATTAACCAGATTGTTCTTATATTTCCAATTATTCTTATGAAAGAAATCAAGGACCCAAGGTAACCTGGGTCAAAAACACCTAACTTGCTTCTTGCAGGTAAAGAACTATCCTACCACAAAGGAACAATGGTACTTGGATAGTGGTTGCTCAAAACACATGACATGTTCAAAGGCCAATCTCAGTGATTTCAAGGCAAAGCTTGGACCCAACGTTATCTTTGGAGACTCCAATTGTGGACAAACAGAAGGCTATGGAAATGTCAAGGTTGGAGCAGTGACATTCAAGAAAGTTGCTTATGTGAATGGTCTGAAGCATAACTTCATCTCCATAAGTCAGTTATGTGATGAAGGTTATTAGGTAACCTTTAACAAGTCCTTATGCATTATTTCTTCTAGTTTAAATAAAATAGTTTTAACTGGTATTAGACAAGATAATATTTATCTAGTTAATTTCAATTCAGCAAAATCTGAAAATTTTTTATTTAATCAGATTAGTAAAGCTAGTGGATTATGACATAAGATATTAGGTCATATAAATCTTAGTACTATAGCTAAATTATCTAAGGACAACCTTTCAAAGGACTACCTTCTGGCTCCTACAGGAAGGAAAAACTCTGCAGGGTTTGTCAATTAGGCAAGTAAACTAAAAATAGTTTCAAATCTATTAATAAAAGTGATTCACCCAGAATCTTGTACTTGCTACATATGGACATTTTTGGACCTATTGCAGTACAGAGCTTGGGAGGGAAGTCATATACCTTAGTGATTGTTGATGGTTTCTCTAGATTTAATTGGGTTTTCTTTCTGAAAAATAAGTCAGATAACTTTAAAGTTCTTACAGACTGTCTTAAGAGAATCCAGATTGAGTACTTTACTCAAGTTGCATTGATCAGAAGTGATCATGACACTAAGTTTGAATCTCTTCTCATGCAAGAATTCTGTGAGAAGAAAGGTATCGTGCATTGTTTTTCTGCTCCTAGAACTCAACAAAATGGGGTAGCTGAAAGAAAAAAAGAACCCTGATTGAATCTGCAGGGACATTACTTGTAGATGCTCACTTGCCCCTATCCTTTTGGGAAGAGGTAGTAAGCACATCAAATTATGTTCTAAATATAAGTCTAATTCATAAGCTAAAAGGTAAGACCCCCTATGAATTACTTAAAGGGAAGCAACCTAAAGTAGATTATTTTAAAGTATTTGGTTGTATATGTTATATTCACAATAATGACAAGAAATATCTTAGAAAGTTTGAAGTCAAAGATGTAGAGGGAATTTTTCTTAGATATTCCCAAGTTAGCAAGGCTTATAGGGTTTATAATAAATTAACCCTTAAAATGGAAGAATCGATGCATGTAACTTTTGATGAAACTAATATGTTTTATAAGGAGAGAGTCATCTCTACCATAGAAAATTTGTAGGTACCCAATCTGTGAGAGAGATTGGATGACTTAATCCCAACTCAAGAGTATATATCATATCCCTCTCAATAGATTGATGATAATGACAGTGATGAAGAAATTCAGGAAATTCATGCTGAAGACATTGTGGCTAATGAAATTCCACCAGAGGAATTAGTACCAAAAATGTCTACTGAAGAACAAACTCTACCCACTGATCTTGTCACACTTAGAGATCATCCCATATCTCAAGTGATAGAAGACATGTCAGCTGGTGTGCAAAATTAAATCATGATCAGATGAATGCTTGTTTTATCTCTCAGACTGAACCTCAATCCATCACAAATGCATAACAAGATTCTCACTGGATCATTGCAATGCAAGAGGAGCTCAATCAATTTGAGAGATGTAGAGTTTGGGATCTAGTTCCAAGACCCAAAGACCATCCAATCATTGGAACTAAATGGGTCTTCAGGAACAAGTTGGATGCTCAAGGAATCTTTGTGAGGAACAAAGCAAGATTGGTAGCTCAAGACTATTCTAAGGAGGAAGGCATTGATTATGACTAGACCTTTGCTCCTGTTGTAAGATTGGAAGCTATCAGGATTTTTCTTGCATATGTAGCATTCAAGAAGTTCAAAGTATATCAAATGGATGTGAAGAGTGCCTTTATGAATGGAGAGCTCAAAGAAGAAGTGTTTGTAGTACAACCACCAAGTTTTATCTCTCCAACTCACTCTTCTTGTGTATTTAGACTAAACAAAGCTCTTTATGGTCTCAAACAAGCTCTAAGAATTTGGTATGAGACTCTTGCTAATTTCTTGTTAGAAAAAAAGTTTTCTAGAGACTTAGTAAATATGAATTTATTTATCAGACATCATAAGAATAAAATTTTGCTATTTCAAATATATGTAGATGACATAATATTTGGTTCTACTTATTCCGAACTTTGCAAAAGGTTTTCTGACCTAATGCATTCAAAGTTTGAAATGCTGAAGTTTGAAATGAGTAGCATATGTGAACTATCCTACTTCCTTGGTCTCCAAGTGAAGCAATCCCCTGATGGTATCTTTATATCCCAATCCAAATATGCTAAAGAGCTTATTAAATGATTTGGGATGTTTGATGGCTCAGCAATGAAAACACCCATGTCCTCCAATATTGTTGTTGATAATGATGAACAGGGCAAGCATGTTGATCAGAAAATATATAGAGCCATCATTGGGTCACTTTTATATTTAATAGACCTGATATCATATTTGCTATATGTATTTGTGCTAGGTTTCAAATAAATACCAAAGAATCTCACCTAATTTTAGCAAAAAGAATTTTGAGATATTTAATGGGTTGTCCAAATCTAGGACTTTGGTATCCAATAGAGTCAGAATTTGACTTAACTGAATTCTCAGATGCTAACTATGCTGGATGCAGAGTTGACATGAAAAGCACATCAGGAACTTGTCAGTTTCTTGGTGATAGGCTTGTGTCATGGTTTTGCAAGAAGCAAACTTCTGTGTCCACATTAACTGCTGAAGCTGAATACATTGCAGCAGGTAGTTGTTATTCACAGATTTTGTGGATTCAAAACCAACTCCTGGATTATGGTCTCAACTTAAATAATTCAACAATCTTTTGTGATAATACCAATGTCATTTCTATTGCACAAAATCCAGTACTTCATAGTAAAACTAAGCATATAGAGATTAGACATCATTTTCTTAGAGATAATATAGACAAAAATAAAATTAAACTTGTCTTTATTTCTACTGATTTACAAAGGGCAGACATTTTTACTAAACCCTTAGATAAAAAGAAACATATTTTCTTTATAAATCAGTTGGGCATGATCAATGGAGACTCTTTAATTTATTTTTTATTCTGTGATCGACGAACTGGTCACCTTTTGTCGAACGGAGATCGACGATTTGTGAACTTTTCATGGAATTTTCGTCGAACTGAGATCGACGAACCCTCCTTTAGAAACTTTCGCCGAACGGAGATCGAAGAATTTGTTTCAAATTATTTTCGTCAAACCAAGATCGACGAAATATAATTCTTTTCGCAAAACTTTCGTTGACCTGAGATCAACGAAATGTATTTCGTTTTAGATTTTTCATCGAACATAGTTCGATGTTTTGCTTTTAGTCGGGCAGAGTTTGTCATTTCAACTTTTGAAACCTTATAACTAGGTTTTCATCGAACTCTATCCCGCGCCTTTTCATTTCCTTTGCACTTGATCCCTTTGTTTTTTTTGCAGAGCAATGACGATTTCTCCAGCACTCCTCTCAGCGATGAAGTTTAACGCAGGATTTGATATAGATCTTAAATCCTTTAGTCATTCGGACTAAATTTTCAAGGACATCATATAGCTATTTGTAGTTCCGAATCTACTGTACTTAATGACATCAAGAATAAAACTCCCAGTGACAGAGATTAAAGAATGGATGCACACAGCCAAATCTCAAGATACTCCAGTTATTGTTTGAATAATTTCTGGAAACCAGGTTATTTTATCTCCAGAACTTTTAACTGAAGTTTTCAGTTTTGTGAATGAAGATGATGAATTAGAACTATCTAGTAAAGAATTTACTGAGATGTTAGATAGGATGGGTCACTCCCAGGGAAACTCAAACCATCTGCTTAAGAAAAACTTTTCCATTGAATACAAATTCTTAGCAGATATGGTAGGTAAAGTGTTGTTAGGAAAACACTCTTCCCATGACCATATTACCAGACATCAGTTTAACTTGATGAGTGCTTTGGTAAATAAGAAATCAGTGAACTGGGGTGGAATAGTATTTGATTTGATTAAGAAGAAAATAAGTAAGAAGGATGTGAGTTTTGGTAGAGTTCTGGAATCTTGGTCTCCAGAACTCTTGGTCTCCCAGACCATTTTCATCAATGCCTCTAAAAGGCTTACCTCTACCCTCTTTGGCAGATGGCAGAGGGTTATCCCAAAGCCCTCCAGGACTTCCTCTTCCATGATAGCTTCAGAGGACACAAGGGTTGTAACAGCCACTCTCCAAACCCCTGAAGAAGTTCCTACACCTCCTCCCTCTCCTACTCATATACCATCTCCTCCTCTTCAACAACCATCCATAGTTATTACAGATACACCATCTACTTCCATCCCTCCTGCGTCACCATCTCAACCACAATCACCAATCCACATTCCTGAGGATACACCATCACCTCCTCAATCACCTCTTCCACCATATCTTGATGACATTCCATCCAGTTCTACTCATCCAGATCCACTTCTATCATCTCCAAATTTCACTCTACTCTCATCTCCATTGCCACAAAACTCTCCACCTCTTTCATAAGTTCAGGAAATCATTCCAGATGAACTACCTGATGTCATCCCTCCATCAAATATTCCACCAACATTTCCAACCTTCCAACATTCAGACCTACCTCAAGCAGTCTCAATCTGTTCCAACTGTGGTAACAGATCCACCTATACCCCCTCTACTCCTGATCCACTATATTTGGATTCCTTTGACATTGCCAATGACCTTCTTAAATTAATTTCACCCACTCTGAAGAAGCTCATAGATGAGGCTATTGCTCCTCTTGCTGCTTCTATATCCCTTCTTTCTGCTCAGCTAGCTTCCTCCACATCTGTCCCTTCTTCTGGGGGCCTGGGTTCAGGTCTCTCTAAATCTAGGCTGGGGGAGATGTTCAATGAAGAAGCTCCAGCAGCAGCTCCAGCAACAACAGCAACAGTAGTAGCAATATCAGCAGTAGCAATAACAACAATAGCAATTTCTGCAGCAGTAGTAGTTGAAATTCTTGATGATACTGAAATGATTTGTTTTGAAGAAGAGACAATAGCTCCAGAAATAATCACTGTTGGTGATTTCATCATCAATCACACAGTTTACATTCCTTCCTTACTTCATTCTTTTGATACAGTTTATAGCTGCACTTTACCAATTTTTAATATAGTTGATACAGTTTCTGATTATTTTAAAGCAATAGTTTGCTATTCTGCTCCAGCTAATTCTTCAATTTTAGAAGAAATTATAAATAGTTTATGTAATATTTCTCCCAGTATTTCTTCAGTCTTTGAGATTATATCGATAAATGTTATAGAGCCAAAGGCTATCTCTCCACCAACTTATGCTTGGGTTGAATCCCCAATGCCAGATATGGATGAGATTATGTTTGAAGATATAGATACAGAAGATATTGATGTACAGGTTAGTGCAGAACATATAGAGCCACAGCCACAGGCTCCTCCTGCATTTTCTGCTCAAATGCTAAAACAGATTGATGATCTGTATGATATTCCTGCCAGTGAATCTGATGATGATGATGAATCAGATGATTCAGAGGATGTTGGTTCTAAGAAAAGGAAAGCCAAGAAGAAGGCTTCAGTAAGGGCTGTTCCAAAACCAAATCTTACAATAGATACCCCCTACTATATTCTGCACAATATTACACTCACTCCAGATACTCCCCACTGGATGAGATTTTCCAAAAATGAGCTAAAGAACAAGAAGAAGATGAAGATGTACAGTTCTCCACCTAAATAATCTTGGAGAGGACCTCTTCCCCTCCTCCTACAGCAAGGTCAGCATGAGGTGTTTCTTAGTATCATAGGTCTGCCTCTCAACAAACATTCTAGATCTACTCAGTTTAGACAGTACAGATCTTAATGGTCAGATAGCCGAGGCAGCCAACAACAGTAGAGATCAAGCCAAAGAAGCTATCAGCACCAGAAAACAAGCCAAGGCAGTCAAGAATAACATTCAAAGCAAATCAGTCAACAGATAATTCAAAGTGAACAGCAAAAGGAATCAAGCCCAGAGAGGCCTCTTTCTCCTACATATGAACCTGAGTTAGATCCAATTTATAGGATGTCCAGATTCAATGAGCTTATTGGTCTGTCTATGATCAATAAAGCTAGAGTTGAAGGAAAAGACACTTCCCAGTTCACAACTATGTATTCCTATAGACAAAGAGAATTTGACAAATTCTCTAAGAAACATCTATTCAATGCTAATGAGTATATGCAGCTCCATCCCGAGGCAGTAGTGCCCAGAGCATTTTCTCAGAAAATTCTTGGAGCTGAAGATTTAAAGATGACTCAAATGGAAGCTAAAGATCCAACTAGATAGCTAGTATTCACCAAGCCTTCTTCAGCCTCTCCCTCTAAAGCTTCTAAGAGTGATCCCTAACTCTTATTTATGCTTTTGAACTATTTGATGTTATTGTTTCTAAAACTTTCATAGCTCTATCATATATCTGCTGAATGTGTTATTTCTGCTAGATATATCTTTTTTGCTTTATGCTATATTTTGTAAATAGTATTCTCAACCAAATAGGGGTAGATTATTGGAACCCCAGGTTTGATTTGGGCTAGGATCACTATTAGGATGCTTAGACTGACCCAACATGTATAATCTAGGGTCATATTTTTTTCCAGGGTTTTGCCTTAGAAGATTTCAAAGTTCAGGAATTCAGTTCGATGAAAGTTGAACTCAGCTCGACGAAAGTCAAGCTCATCTCGACGAACTAGGAGTTCCAACTCTGAGTTGAGCTCGACGAAAGCTGAGTTCCAGTCAACGAAATTTGTCCTCAACTCTGTAACCTCATCTCGATGATAGCCCAGCTCAGCTCGACGAACTTGGAGCTCAGGTCGATGAATATGAAGAATCAACTTGACAAATTCCAGGCTCAGGTCGATGATTTATTTGCTGAGTTCGACTATTTATTTGCAGTTATCTTAGGCAATCTTATTAGCAGAAGCAGAATAATTTTCAATTTTAATTTCAGGCTAATCTTCTGAAAGCAGAATATTCTAATGGGATTAATTTCAGGAAGTCATGACTCTGACATTTAATGCAATATATTCAAATGAATATAGTCGTTTAGAGGCATCACTAAATGTGGATATTATTACAGAGTTTATTGCTGATTAATTCCCAAGGGCAGTTTCCTTTCTCAAGGAATGCTCCAGCTATATCAGAATTAATGATTTCAAATATTTGAAATCTTATCAGCATTCTATATATTCTAAAAAGTTTTTTTATCTCAAGGTTATAGAGTTATACACTTAGACAGTTACAGACTTACAAAACAACAAACTGTTATTCAGACTTTCTGCCTCAGTTTTCTTCCAGCAAACAATCTTCATTCTAAGATCATCTTCACAATCTCTCAGATACATCTATTGGAAGGATCAATTTTCAAAAGAAGGTCTACACCCTGAAGAGAAAAGGACTCCCTCACCTGATGATCAACTTTATACATATCAGGGGGAGCTTTCTGCTTCATCAGATCCACTAGTCTTCTCTCAAATTATTGATAGAGAAGAACATCTTCAACTTTTTGTTTATTTCGTCCAACTGTGTACAGGGTTTTCTTAACTTCCTTCAAAAGTTATACTATTGTTTTTTAATTCTCCTGATCAAAAGACTTAGTTTGGTTTTTGCGCACCTGATCAAAAGCTCAAAGGGTTGCGAGGTCTCCCTAAGAAAATAGATCTTTTGGTGGCAGAGCACCTGATCAAAAACCTGTAGTGGATTTCTAGTAGGGTGGTAGAAGAGTGGATGTACCCAGTTTTATTGGGGAACCACTATATCCTTGTGTCTTCTATGTTTGTTTATTTCTTTGGTTGTGTGCTGTGATATTCTCTGTTTATACTTATATATATACCACCATCTTTTAATCCGCTATAAAAACAAGTTAATAATTTCTAATACTCTATTCACCCCCCCCCCCTCTAGAGTAAACTTAAGTATATCCCTCACTTTCACACCATAAAGATAATGCCGCCAAATCTTCAGAGCGAACACAACTGCTCCCATCTCCAAGTCATGCGCATGGTAGTTCTGCTCGCGCTTCTTCAGCTGGCGGGAGGGGTATGCTATCATATGCCCATGCTGCATCCGTACAACACCCATCCCCTGAAATGATGCATTAGTGTACACCTGGAAGCCCTCCTTCCCAGACAGAAGAGCGAGGATAGGGGTCGACTTAAGCTGACCCTTCAACTCCTGGAAGGCCGCCTCACACTGTGGCGTCCAAATGAACAGAGTGTCCTTCTTTGTCAAAGAAGTGAGTGGGAGGGCTATCTGAGAGAATCCCTGCTCAAACTTCCGTTAATACCCGACCAATCCCAGAAAACATCAGACATTCGTGGCCATCTTCAACTGAGGCCAGTCTCGCACTGCCTAAATCTTCGCGGGATCCATCGCAAATCCTGCTCCACTGATCATGTGGCCTAAAAAGGCCACCTCCGTCAACCAAAACTAGCATTTGCTGAACTTGTCATACAACTAAGGCTCCCTGAGCTTCTCCAAAGTCAAGGACAGATGTTGTGCATGATCTTCCTTCGTCCTCAAATAAATGAGGATGTAATCTATGAATACAATGGAAAATGTATCGAGGTACGACTCGTACACCCGGTTCATCAAGCTCATGAAAGCCGATGGCGCATTCGTGAGCCCAAAGGGCATCACGATAAACTCGTACATGCCATATCTACTGCTAAACACTGTCTTCGGGATGTCTTCTTCCTCAATCCATAAATGATAGTATCCCGACCTCAGATCCAGCTTTGAGAACCAATATGCTCCCTCTAGCTGATCAAATGACTCATCGATCTTTGGCAGTGGATATGCGTTCCGGACTGTCAACCTGTTTAGTGCACGATAGTCGATGCACAACCTGAGGGTCCCATCCTTCTTTTTCACAAGCAAGATC
Organism: Platanthera zijinensis; assembly: GCA_039513925.1. NCBI lineage: Eukaryota > Viridiplantae > Streptophyta > Magnoliopsida > Asparagales > Orchidaceae > Platanthera > Platanthera zijinensis. The sequence continues at coordinate 52,859,041 of CM077092.1, forward strand.
GGAGCTCCTCAAGGTGAGGAACATGGCCTAACGAATCCAGACTCCACCAGCTCCTTTAGCTAACTCCTGAACTCCTTCAGCTCCTTTAGATCCATCCGATAGGGAGCCCTAGACACCGGCTTAGCTCCCGACACCAATTGGAACCTAAAATCCTTCTCCCGATGCAGCGACAATCCTGATAGCTTCTTTGGAAACACATCCACAAAGTACCGCACCACCGATATATCGGCGACCATCGTCATGGACTCGACCATCTAGAAGAACAACTGATAGACCTCATCTCCCTGCATGTGGGCCTTGACGGCCTGAGTAGAAGATAACATCCTACGGGAGACGGGAGTAATACCTTCGAAGGTCGCGAAGGTGCCGTCATAACTCAGTACAACCTTCTTTGTCGGGCAATCTATCTGGGCATGGTTCCAAGTAAGCCATGTCATGCCCAGAAGCAGGTCAAAGTTTGGCATCCTCAAGACCATAGCCGGGGTCTCGAGTGTCAGACCATCAATAGTAACCTTTAGGAGGCACTTAGCAGTATTTAAGACCTCCGTCCCATTGGGGAGACGCACCCTCCTAGAGACTCCCGAATAATATATGACTCCCTCCAGTCCCTTTACGAACTCCTCGGAGACGAAGTTGTGCGACGCCCCCGTATCCACCAAGGTGTGGGCAGGTTTGCCGCACACAATAACTATTCATGTTTATTTAAGTATGGTTAGGTAACTGGGCCTATGGTTTCTTTTTTATATTATGTTACTATTATTTGTTGTTTCAAAAATTCCAAAAGTAAATAACAACGTAAAATTACTAGCATACCTGCAATCACCCTGCCCGGGTCCCGAGGTGGAGCTAAGTCCAGAGCATACACCTGCTCCCTCTTTTGCCTCCGATCTTTGCCCTGGAAACCACGTCCTCTTTCACAGCCTCGACCTGCAAATTGCTGAGCGGGCGGGGCAGCCTGTGGTGCCGGTAGAGGTGCCCCTCTCATGGGGCAGTTTCTTCGAATGTGCCCTACCCGATGACAGTTGTAGCACTCGGGCGGGGGAAGTGCCACACCAACGGGCCTCTATATCTCCCGCATCTGAAGAGGTTTAGTGGCCAATACCACCGACTCCCTCGGCTCCTGCCACACCTCTTGGCAGGGTTGGTCCTTTTCCCTCCTCTCATTAGCAAAGCGGCCCCTCCGCTCATCATTCCTGCCTCCCCGGCCCTGATCCTCAGTTGGCCTCTTCCGGCCTCGAGTCATGTGCCAGTCAGCCTCCATCCTCTTTGTCATCTATAGAATCCAAGGTATAGACCCGTCGGATACAAATAGGAGAGACTGTCTCAGATCCTTTGGAAGGCCCTTATAGAACCTCTTTGTATACTATGCATCGTCCAGCTGATAGGAGCCTGCAAAACGGGATAAGTGATTGAACTCCTGGTGGTACTCCAGCACCGTCCTGTTGCCCTGCCTCAGTTGCAGGAACATGTCTTCATGCTCATCTCTTGCCGACTGTGGGACAAAGTTCTCCAAAAGTGTGGCCCTGAACTCCTCCCAAGTGACGTCAGCAACCTCCCGATCTGTAAATGTCGTATCCAGAAGTGTCTTCCACCATCCCTTGGCATGAGACTCAGAGCAGGAGACCACCAGAGGTAATCTATCATCCTACGGGCACCGTATCCTGGTCAGCATCTCGAACATGATATCAAGCCACTCTTCCGTCTGTATGGCCGACTCCGTCCCAATGTAAGATGGGGGAGAGAGTCCTAAGAAGATGGTCAACCAATTGGCCCTCGGGTTTGGCTGCGTAGCTGGAGCCTACTGGGCCCTGAAGACCTCAAGAATGGCCGTCAGAGTCTTCCCCATCTCCGACTGTAGAAATGGAGTGGGAAATGGGGGAGGTGGTACAACATTTGGAGTTTGCTGGGCTACGCCCTGCGAAGTAGGATGTGTCGGGGGCTACATAACAAAGGCCAATTGTAAGAAATTTGACCCAAACCTAGTTAAAAGTGGACAATTACATGTGATCCCCCATATGGGCACACCACAACTTCCGCTACTTAATTTGTCCCCAAACTAAACTCAAGCGGGGGGACCCAGGGTTAGTGGACTTCTACTCTTCTGATCGAGGTTTCCCTCTGATACCAGTTTGTAAGACCCCTTTTTTATTTTAAACCCACAGGGTCTTATGCCCAGAACCGCCGCTTTGTGGTGACACCAACATACCCTGGAAGGTTGTCACTATAAAACGTTGATCCTATCGGTCGTACCAATCACAGAAGAGAAGAATAAGCACAAAAGTAAAAAAAACTCAAATATTGGTCCACAAAAAATCACATGAATATAAAATAAATCTCCACGAAGGAGAGTCCACAACAATGATAAATCAAAGTACTAATAAGAGGGCTCCTGCCCGATACAACATGATCCTCACTATAAGTCACTCAAAGCGGAAGCAAATCTATAATAACTACTAATGACCGTGACTCACTGTCCCTGCTGCCTGAACTCTCGTGCTAGACTGTCCCGTCTCCAAGCGTACCGACGTCTGGGGCTGCATCTCTTGGTTCGGCTCCACAATCCCCTAAAATGATTTGTTCAACGACCGTTAGTCTAAAAGACTAAGTCAGATCATCCCCCACCCCTCCCCCAATATCTCCTAGGCACAGAGAGAGGAGAAGGAAAGGGAAGGTATTTAAGGTGGAGAGTAATAAAAGTAAGCAGGTGGCGGCGGAACTAGTCTATCATGAGTATATAAACACAGTAAGTATAAACAAACAATATTAGGTAAGCAGTATGAGTATACACATGAACAAGATGAGCAAGTAAAGTACAAGAAGTTAAACTAAGTATGTAACCATGACATATAGGAATTCCCATACAAACATATAGACCAAGGGGTCATTTTGCAAGACCTATTGTATAAAGTGTCCCATACATATTTATGCAATAGGGATCAAGGGTTATATGAAATGATTATGCTATGTTGTGCAAGTATGCTATGATATGAACATGCAAGTACAACACACACACCTGACTCTGTGCACACAGACCTTTAGTTCCCCCTTTTTGGAGTCTAATCTCCCAGGATACCTCCGCAGTGGCAAACGGAAACGGTGGGTTGGGCCTCGCCCACCTATAAATTGGTATCAACACTACCAGTCATACCTATCATACGCCTCAATGATGGTGCACTAAGCGGAGCTCCTGCGTACTCTTGTCGGTTGGTGCATCAGACTTTATTTGGCTAAGTGTTAAACCACACTTGCCAAGTCAACGTATTGGTGTCGGTGCGACGACTCTCCAATATTAAAGACCCACTACCTTATATCTTATGCACATGCAACATTAATATATTTTCCCACCGAGCCAAAGCTCCCCGGACTATCCCGTCCATCACAAATATCTACTGAGTCATCGACTCGCCGGGCTAACTAGCCCATCACCAAAACCACCGAGCCTACCGCTCGTGAGACCCAACCTAACTCCCACAACACCGGGGAGTGTGAACGTAAGTGTAATCCTAGAGTATTTCTAATTACTCTTGTAATTCATTATAATTTCGGCTTACCTTAACCTCGGACTGCCCAAGGCATTCCCGATGAAGGGCTCTCACAGGGCACTAGGAACTATGATGGTAGTTGAAACCCATCGTTCTCTTTTGCAAGGAACTTACTATTATTTGTTATTACCCAATTTTTTTCCAAAAGCTAGGCCATGGGTAATTTTGATCATGAAGTACTAGATTTCCTCAAGTTATCGCCACCCAAAAATTATGAACAGTGTATGATAGCCAAATATCACATCTAGCAGTTCTAAAATAGTGAGCAGTAAGGTAAACATGTAGTAAATAAATATATATATGAAAGGACAAGTAGAAATTAAATATGTAACCTTAAATTATATGAATGCCCATACAAACTTATAAGTTAAGGGGTCTTCTGCAAGGCTCCCATCGTATAAAAAGTCCCATACCGATTTATACGTTGAGGTGTCGGTTATATGCAAATATGAGTGTAGTGATATGCTATGCCATGATTCATGCAAGTGTAACTCACGCACACAACTCTATGCGCACAGACCTTTAGTTCCCCCTGTTCGAGCAGCTAGCTTCACTCCAAGGAAACTCTGTTGTGGCAAACGGAGATAGTGGGTCGGGCCCCCCACTCCTAGGCGGGTATCCACACTACCGAGCCTAGCCCTTCCGTACGCCCCTAAAAGAACACAACCTAGAGTATCCGCGTACTAGTACTGGCTATATCCACCAGACTTTCTTTGGCTAAGTGTTCCACAGCACAGAGTCAACGTACCAACGTCGGTGTGAACGACAATCAAATACCAAAGACCCACCACCTTATTCTGTATTCAAACCCTCGAGCCCTCGGCTCCCCGGACTATCCCATCCGTGCATCTACCTTCAGAAGCTACCGTCTGAATGAGAACCAAACCAACCTATTCTACCTCCCTAACTACCGGGGTGTGTGAATGTGCAACCCTAGTTATACTAGTTGCTCTTTTAGTTTATTATTCCTACGGTTTACGTTAGCCCAGGACTGCCCCCGGTATACCCCGTGAAGGGCTCTCAAAGGGCACTAGGAACTATGATGATAGCTGAATCCCATCATTCCCTTTCGCAAGACACTTACTTTTATTGGTTATTACTCATTACCCGATCCATTTTAAATTACTTTGGATCTAACCCTAGTGTATTAAGACTCTTCCTCTTCTACCGGGGAGGACGATCTTTCGTCGGTCCCGAGCACCTCTTATGACTAGACAACCTACCAACCTATCCTCATCTTGGTTACTGAGGATGCATTCACACATTTCCAAACCATTATCCCAATATCCAAATCCTCTAAGTTCATCCTGCAGCTTAATATGATTCAGTAGTTTTTACTAAACGCAGACAATCCTAAGCTATATGAGGTATACAAAGAGAGGTACTCCAAATTGTCTCTCAAATCTCCTATAAAATTTACTGGAGGTCTATCATGACATAATTAGCCTAAATCCAGAAATTTATAATTTTCCTAATTAATCTGATATTTATTTAATTTTCCCAAAAGATTAGCCATGGGTAATTTTAAACATGAACTACATGATTTTCTCAAGTCATGGCCACCCAAAAATTATAATCACTAAATAACAGAGAGATATCAATAAATATTAATTTCCATGATTTTAAAGAATTTTTTTAGCCTCTAATTAATTTATCCACTATAATTTCATTAACCATAAGTAAAGAAGGAAGTACCAAAACTATTCATTAGAAAATTATATAAAAGTTACAGAATCTTAATATGGTACAAAAAGGGTCATTGTGCAAAAATCATAATTTTATAGGCTTGATAGACACAAAAATAAATTTAATTAAGTTTTTATGTGAAACAATACTTAATGAACCAACCCTTAGAAATAATCTTTCAAAAATCCCATAAAAATTCACAGAGCTTTAAAACCTAATAAAAAGTCCTCTGGCTAAAGTTCATCAATTTCTAGAAAGTAGTTACTCCATAATAAATTTCTAAGTAAATATTACAAATTACTAAATTGTTAATGAAGTATCTAAAATAATAGTCCTAAATTCATAACAAAATCTCCAGAGCTTGTACTAACTTTAAACACTACTCTACCAAAATATCATCACTATTTAGTGAGTTTTAGTGACATTTTTTATCACTATAAGATTTATTCCCTAAACTAGGGTTAGGTTTTTAGGGACTTATTTAATTTAAAATCCATTTATATTTCTGCCAGAGGATTCTAGCTACCCTAGAATCCTTTCCACCAAGTTTCAAATCATATCAAGGTCATTCGACCACCTGCCCTTCACAAACCACCAAGAACCATCCTTAGGGTTTGGTCTTGGGTCCTAGGGAAAATCTACCCCAATCCTCCCCATCTCCCATAGGAGGGTGTTAGAGGTCATTCCAAGTTAGTGGTCACAATCTCAGCCTCTATTGAGGTGATTTGACCACTCAAATCACAGTGCACTTTTGACCTAAAAACCCCTTAATAGGGCAAAGCTTAGGTTTGTTCATTTACAATCTAAAACATCTTTAAATGAGATGAAAAATTATATAGAGCCTTATGATGAACTTAGAGACCACTCACCAAAATTTAAGAGGGTTTGGAAGTCATTAGGCCACCTAATTAATTTATATAATGATTATTAAATTTTTCTAAAAACTATAGAAACATATTCTCCAAAAATTTCCATTTTTGTACAGGTTCTAGGTATAGTTAGGGTAGACTTCCTGCCAAATTTTCAAATCATTTGGATAAGGGATGAAGAGTGGGCACACATTTTAATCTCTGCCTAGCTCTAAGTTTAGATCCCACCAAAAGAGATGCCCTGGTCAAACAAGTTGACCAAATTGACCCAAATCAATTTTAAAATAAAGTAGACCCATATGGCTACAAATTATATGTTGATTATTTCCTCATATAAAGCCTCTAAGTAGTTTTCATTAATTTTCTAAGTGGTCGTTATTTTAGTACAGAAAAATTATTTTTAAAGGAAAGGATTTAAATGATCATCACAGATCTTGAAGCAGATCGAACAGTGTTGGGTTGTCTTCTTCCTCTAGCCAAAGGCCATGATTCGCCAAACCTAGAGCTTATTCTAGGTGTTGCCGCCGGCCATCCAGCCTCCTCCCGGGCCGGCCACCGCCACCACCACCTCCGTTGAGGTGGTGGCCATCGCCGGGCGGCGGCGCGGCCGCCGGAGAGGTGTTTTCCGGCGAAGCTGAAAACAATGTTTTTGCGGGAAAAACAAGAAAGAGAAGCTCTTCCCGATCGGGATCAATTTAACCCGACTTCGTAACCCTAAAGAGTTCTAAGATCTACCCGTAGAGAGAGAGAGAGAAGGGGAGGACCTTGTTAGCGGTTTGGAGATGAGCCGATCGTCGGGATGCCATTGGCGCGGTGGTGGCATCGCCGGAATTCTTCTATAGCTCAGTACAAAGTTCCAATCCGTCGGGTCAGGGTGGAAACTTCATCTCTAAGTCTAGGGAGTCTTTTAAAGGGGAAAAATGGGGATGTAGGTGGGTATAGGCTGTCCAGCCGTTAATGCTTCCTTAAAAGCATGCTTCAGCCATGTTGGAGGGGAGATGAAACGGCTCAAAATAGCTGGAGAAAGGCTGAAAACTCCTCATCTCCCCATGATGACTTGAATCCAGCCGTTAAAGAGGAGGGGAAGGGGCCACGACATCAAGTTCCATTTATGGTCATGAAAGCTGGTTCTCGGCTATGGCCGTGGCTATTCCCTCCTTGTTTTCAAAACCGACGGCCACGTGGCATTGACCGGTCAACATTTAAAAATCAGACTTAACCGGGTCTTAATAAAAGAAACGGACCAATAATACATTTTGTCCCACTTCTTAGAACGGCCTGGTTCAACTGAACCAGCAACCAAGTCAAACTCTCAAAAAAAATTCTAAGTAAAATGGCGTTGAGTGAGCTCTGATCACTCAACGCCACCCAGGGTACAGCGTTGAGTGAGCTCTGGTCACTCAACACCATCCAGGGTACGGCGTTGAGTGATCTCTGCTCACTCAACGCCATCCAGGATACGATGTTGAGTGAGCCGCCATCCAGGATACAGCGTTGAGTGAGCAGAGCTCACTCAACGCCATCCAAGATACGGCGTTGAGTGATTTCTGCTCACTCAACTCCATCCAGGATTCAGCGTTGAGTGAGCTCTGCTCACTCAACTCCATCCAAGATACGGCGTTGAGTGAGCTCTGCTCACTCAACGCAATCCAGGATACGGCGTTGAGTGAGCTCTTCTCACTAAACACCATTCTGGCTACGGCTTTGAGTGAGCTCTGCTCACTCAACGCCTTCCTAGCTACGGTGTTGAGTGAGCTCTGCTCACTCAATGCCGTTTAGCTGATGGCATTGTGTGCACTCGACGCACTCAACGCCCGAGCCTAAACCCTGTTTTAAGCAAATTTCTGACCTACTATTTGCAGACCAAGGTTATTTTCACCTTGAGCCTGGGTCTCTTGTTCTTCTTGGGCTTCCTAGGGTTTTGTCATGACTTGGTCATGACAAAACCTCTCCTAGGGGTCTGGTCGGAAATGGGATGTTACAAATCCCAATATACAAAAAAAAAAATTTCGTCCCCGAAATTAAGGTTAAGCCTACGGGGCTCTCTACTTGAATAGAATAAATTGTAACATGCCTACGGTTTAAGGTATACCTGACTCGAAGAGTTCCGGATACTTTTGCTGTATCAAGTCCTGTGGCTCCCATGTATGCTCTTCCTTCCCCTGATTGCTCCACAGAACCTTGACTAACGGAACCTTCTTATGTCGCAAAACCCGTACTGCCGTGTCATCGATCCTAATTGGCTCCAAGTTGACTGATCGATCCGAGGCCACTGGGCCGTCTGTTCTGGAAATCAGCTTCTCAGGGCATAGCAGAGCCCTCCGTAGTGAGGAGACGTGGAAGATGTCATGCAATCCCGCTAACTCCGGCAGTAGCTCTAGTCTATAAGACAAGGGGCCGATCCGCTCCTTGATCCTGTAAGGCCCCGTATATCTCGGACTGAGCTTCTTCCGCCCGTGAACCCGCGAGACTTCGTGCATTGGCCGTATCTTCAAGAAAACTCGGTCTCCCACCAGGAACTCCACCTGACGATGCCTCGCATCGTAATATTTAGCCTGCCTACTCTGGGCTTCCAACATCCTGTCTCGGATCAATCTAATCTGAGCATCTGTATCCCCCACAAACTCCGAGCCTAGTGCATGCGGATCCTCATCTTGAACCCATGATAGTGGGGTCCTGCACCTTCATCCATACAATGCCTCATATGGAGCGATGCCTATGCTGGACTGATGGGCGTTGTTATATGAAAACTCGACCAGTGGTAGCAACCTCTCCTAAGGCTCGCCGCGGTCAAAAATACACAGGCGGAAAAGATCTTCCAGTGTACGGTTGGTGCGCTCCGTCATCCCGTCGGTCTGAGGGTGAAAAGCCGTGTTGAATGTCAACCGAGAACCCAGATGGGCCTGAACTGACCTCCACTCCCTGGATGTAAACCGCCCATCCCGATCCGAATCGATAGTCTTGGGCACCCCATGATAACGCACAAACTGCTCAATGAACCTCCGTACCAATACACCAACCGGGGTGTCTTTCGCTACCGGAATGAATCTGGCCACCTTCGTTAGCCTGTCCACTATCACCCAGATCGAGTCGTTTCCCGCACGGTATCGAGGTAGCCCATGTATGAAATCAATGGCTATATCCTCAAATTTCCACTCCGGCACCAGAAGTGGTTGTAGCAAGCCGAACGGATTCCTACACTCTGTCTTTACGAGTTGGCAGGCCTCGCAATGCGTCATAAAGTACGTAATGTCCTTCTTCATACCCGGCCAGTACATCGTCCTCTTCAAATCTTTCACCATCTTGGTGATTCCCGGGTGTACCGAGTATCGGCTGTAGTGAGCTTCCGTCATAATGTCCTCCCGGATCTGGCCTCCTGCCGGTATGTAGACCCTGCCTCTGAAACACAGGAGACCATCCCTTAAAGAGTAATCTCCTGTCGTGCCTTCCTCCAAGGCTCTGAATATTGGCTCAGCCCTCACATCCAGCTTCTGCCCATCTCTGATGCGGTCCCGAATATCATCATTGGTAACCATCGATCCCAGGTACTCCATGTATAACTCCGGGTCATCCTCGGACACCAGTGATATCCGCATCTCCTCGAATGATTTAACCAATTCCAAGTCCATCAGCTGCGGGCCTACTCCTGACATACTCGCTCTCCGGCTCAAAGCATCTGCGACCACGTTCGCCTTCCCCGGATGGTAGTATATGGTATACTGGTAGTCCGATAGAAACTCCACCCAACGTCTCTGCCTGATGTTTAACTCCTTCTGCGTGTCTACGTATTTCAAGTTATTGTGGCCTGAGAAGATTTCGCAATGAACTCCGTAGAGGTAGTGTCGCCAGATCTTAAGAGCAAAAACGACTGCCCCTATCTCCAAATCGTGCACGGGGTAGTTCTGCTCATATTGCTTCATCTAACGGGAGTCGTAGGCTATTACATGCACGTTCTGCATCAGAACGGCACCCATCCCCTGATAGGAAGCATCTGTGTACACCTGGAATCCTTCCTTCCCTGACGGAAGAGCAAGGATGGGAGCCGAGGTAAGATGATCCTTCAGCTCCTGAAAGGCAGATTCTCATCATGGAGTCTAAATAAAAGGAGACTCCTTCTTTGTCAGAGATGTAAGAGGGAGGAAAATCTGAGATAATCCCTTTACGAACTTCCAGTAATAACCAGCAAATCCTAAAAAACTTCGAACATCCGAGGCCTACTTTAGTGGTGGCCAATCCCGTACTGCCTGGACCTTCGCTGGATCTACTGCCAAACCTACTCCACTGATGACATGACCCAAAATGGCCACCTCCTTTAGCCAGAACTGGCACTTGCTGTACTTGGCATACATCTTATGCTCCTGCAGCTTCTCCAAGGTTAGGGCCAGATGCCTCGCGTGCTCGTCCTCCGACCTCGAATAGACAAGGATGTCGTCGATGAATATAATAACGAAGACATCCAGATACTCTTCGAACACCCGATTCATCAAGGTCATGAATGCGGAGGGTGCATTCGTGAGCTCAAAAGGCATCACGGTAAACTCATACAAACCATATCTGCTGCTGAAGGCCATATTCGGGATGTCCTACTCCCTAATGCGAAGCTGGTAGTACCCTGATCTCTGATCCAGCTTTGAGAAACAATGGGCTCCCTCTAGCTGGTCAAATAGCTTGTCTATCCTTGGAAAGGGATAAGTATTCCGGACCGTCAACCTGTTCAGGGCCCGGTAATCTATACACAGTCGAAGAGTCCCGTCCTTCTTCTTGACGAATAACACCAGAGCCCCCTATGGTGAAGAGCTAGGCCGGACGAACCCGACCTCCACTAACTCCTGAAGCTGGCTTCGAAATTCCACAAACTCCTTCGGGGCCATTCGATATGGAGCTCTGGATACCGGTTTAGCCCCCGATACGAGCTGAATCTAGAAGTCCTTCTCTCGGTGCGGGGGCAACCCTGGTAGCTTCTCTGGAAAAACATCAGCAAAGTCCCGCACTACTAGGATATCTGAAATGGAGTCCTTGGCCACGACCGCCTCAAAAAGAACCTAATAAACCTCCTCCCCCTGCAGATGGGCCTTGATGGCCTGCACAGGTAATAATAATATGCGGGGTGCTGGTATAATACCTTCGATAACAATGAAGGAGTCCCCGTGCCTCACGGTTATCCTCTTCGCCACACATTCAATCTGGGCATGGTTCCAGTACAGCCATGTCATGCCCAGGATCAGATCGTAATCTGGCATCCTCGGAATCATCGCTGGTGCCTCAAACGCCTTCCCATCGATCTCCGCCTCCATATTGCAATGAGCAGAGGTTATTAGCTCTGATCCATCGGGTAGGCGCACCCTCATTATCTTTCCGGTGAACTACTCCACGCCTGCCAGTCCTTTCACGAAATCTTTCGACACAAACGAGTGCGAAGCACCGGTGTCGAAGAGCATGTGAGCGGGCTTGCCGCTGATGAAAACTATGACTGAGGTAATTAAGTGTCTTAGTATTCTGGTTATAGTTTGTCTTCTCTTAATTTCTAACTAGGCTATGTCAAAGAAAAGTAGTTCCTAGGAAGGGAAAGAAAAATTTAAAAGTACTGACATACCTGCGATAACCTGCTCCGGGTTCCGGGGCTGTGTCAGGTCTAGAGCATACACCTGCTCCCTCTCTGGCCTGTGGCCTCGGCCCTGATATCCTCGTCCTCGATTGTGTCCTCGCTCGCCAAAATGTCGGGGAGGTGGGGCACCCTGAAGTGCTGGTGGGGGTGCTCGCCTCATAGGACAGTTCCTCTTGATATGCCCCGGATGATTGCAATGAAAGCATACCGGTGCCAACTCTGCTGTCTTTGGCATCTCCAGCATCTGTAAAGGCTGGGGAGCCAATACCTCCTGACTCCTCTGCTCCTGCCCAATATCCTGACGAGGTTGATCCCCGTTCCTTCTCTCCCCAATAACCTGGCCTCGAGGACGGTCTCTACGACCTCCAATCACTGCATCATCAGCCAGTCTCTTCCGGCTCTTGATTGTAAGCTGATCCGCTTCTCTCTTTTTAGCCATCTCCAAAATCCTGGCCAAACTCCCCTCTAAGACAAAGAGGAGGGCCTGTCTTATGTCGTCTTGTAGCCCCTTGTAAAACCTCCTGGCATAGCCAGTGTCGTCCAACTGATAAGCGTCCGCATAGCGGGCCAGGTGAGTAAACTCTTGATAATACTCTAGCACCGTCCTGTTCCCCTGCCTCAACCACAGGAACCTATCCTCCAGCTCGTCCCTCTCCGACTGAGGTACGAAATATCCCAGGAGTGCTGCTATGAACTCCTCCTAAGTAATATCTGCGCAATCCAAACCCGCAAAGGTGGTGTCCTACTGTGACTTCAACCACCTCTTCCCATATGACTCCAGGCAGGAGACTGCCAAAGCAATCGCCTCCTCAGTGGGGCATCGAATCCCCGCAAGCATCTCATAGATGGTATCTAACCATTCCTTAGTGCGTACTGTCGACTCCGTCCCCAGGTAGGATGGAGGGGAAAGTCCCCGTAAGATGCTCATCCAATTGGCCCCGGGGTTTGGTTGTGGAGTCGGGGCTTGCTGAGCTCTGAAGGCCTCCAGAATGGCCGTCCGTGTTTACCCCATCTCTGTCTGTTGGAACGGAGCTGGAGTCGGAGGAGGTGGGACCACATTCGGAGCCCGAGGTGTCCCCTGCTGTGGTGTAGGGTTCGTCACAGGCTACAAGGAAAAATTCTGTTTGTTAGATAGCATATGAATGGAATATAAGAAAGGGATATGATGGACTTTCACATGTGATTTCCCTCATGGGCATACCACTGCTTCCGCTGCGCATTTGTCCGCAAACTAAGCTCGCACGGGGGTGGCCCAAGGTTTGTGGACGACTTCTCTTTCGATCGAGGTCCCCTCTGATACAACTTGTAAGACCCCTTTTTTTTCTTTCTCAACTATCGGGGTCTTATGCCCAGAATTGCCGTTTTGCGGTGGCACCGACACTTGGGAAGGCTGCCACTACAAAACGCCAATTTTGCCGGCCTTTTTCGATCTCAAAGAAAGAGAAGTAAATGCAACATGTCCACATAATCAGATATGAATAAAAATCACAGCAAGTCCATCAATATATAGAAAATAGAGTACTGCGGAAGAACAGAACAGATGAAATATATAAACGGGCTCAGCCCGGTACATCAGAGTCCTCACTACAAATCACTCATCGTGGAAGCTATAAAGAAGACTAATCACTCACGGAGCTGGTCACAGGTACTCCGGAACTATACTGGCCCACCTCCATGCGCACCGTACTCTGCTGGTGCTGGTCCCTGAACTGTTGGTCCATGTCTCCCATCTGGAGCTCCTGTAATGTTGTCGTTCGAAAACCATTAGTCATAAAGACAAAGCCCTATTATCCCCTCCCCCTCCCCCACGACTCCTAAGCACCGAGCGAAGAGGAGGAAATGGAAGCTACAAAGGTGGAGAATAAGCAAGGCGGGTGACAGCGGAACTAGTCTAACAGTAAATATATATTGTATAAGCAGCTAAGTATGAAAGGTATATCTAGCAGTTCTAAAATAGTGAGCAGTAAGGTAAACATGTAGTAAATCAATATATATATGAAAGGACAAGTAGAAATTAAATATGCAACCTTAAATTATATGAATGCTCATACAAACTTATAAGTTAAGGGGTCTTTTGCAAGGCTCCCATCGTATAAAAAGTCCCATACCGATTTATATGTTGGGGTGTCGGTTGTATGCAAATATGAGTGTAGTGATATGCTATGCCATCATTCATGCAAGTGCAACTCACGCACACGACTCTATGCGCACAGACCTTTAGTTCCCCATGTTCGGGCAACTAGCTTCACTCCCAGGAAACTCCGTAGTGGCAAACGGAGATAGTGGGTCGGGCCCCCCACTCTTAGGCGGGTATCCACACTACCGGGCCTAGCCCTTCCGTACGCCCCTAGAAGAACACAACCTAGAGTATCTGCGTACTAGTGCTGGCTATATCCACCAGACTTTCTTTGGCTAAGTGTCCCACACCGCAGAGTCAACGTACCGACGTCGGTGTGAACGACAGTCAAATACCGAAGACACACCACCTTATTCTGTATTCATACCCTCAAGCCCTCGGCTCCCCGGACTGTCCCGTCCGTGCATCTACCTTCAGAAGCTACCGTCTGAATGACAACCAAACCAACCTATTCTACCTCCCTAACTACCGGGGTGTGTGAATGTGCAACCCTAGTTATACTTGTTGCTCTTTTAGTTTATTATTCCTACGGTTTACGTTAGCCCAGGACCGCCCCCGGTATACCCCGTAAAGGGCTCTCAAAGGGCACTAGGAACTATGATGGTAGCTGAAGCCCATCGTTCCCTTTCGTAAGGCACTTACTTTTATTGGTTATTACTGTTACCCGATCCCTTTTTAATTACTTTGGATCTAACCCTAGTGTATTGAGACTCTTCTTCTCCTATCGGGGAGGACGATCTTTCGTCGGTCCCGAGCACCTCTTATGACTAGACAACCTACCAACCTATCCTCATCTTGGCTACTGAGGATGCATTCACACATTTCCAAACCATTATCCCAATATCCAAATCCTCTAAGTTCATCCTGCAGCTTAATATGATTCAGCAGTTTTTACTAAACACAGACCATCCTAAGCTATATGAGGTATACAAAGGGAGGTACTCCAAATTGTCTCCCAAATCTCCTAAAAATTTTACTGGAGGTCTATCATGACATAATTAGCCTAAATCCAGAAATTTATAATTTTCCTAATTAATCTGATATTTATTTAATTTTCCCAAAAGATTGGCCATGGGTAATTTTAAACATGAACTACATGATTTTCTCAAGTAATGGCCACCCAAAAATTACAATCACTAAATACCAGAGAGATATCAATAAATATTAATTTCCATGATTTTACAGAATTCTTTTAGCCTCTAATTAATTTATCCAAAATAATTCCCTTAATCATATGTAAAGAAGCAAGTACAAAAATTATTCATCAGAAAATTATATAAAAGTTACAGAATCTTAATATGGTACAGAAATGATCATTGTGCAAAAATCATAATTTTACAGGCTTGCTAGACACCAAAATAAATTTAATTAAGTTTTTATGGGAAACAATACTTAATGAACTAACCCTTAGAAATAATCTTCCAAAAATCCCATTAAAATTCACGGAGCTTTAAAACATAATAAAAAGTCCTTTGGCTAAATTCCATCAATTTCCAAAAAGTAGTTACGCCATAATAAATTTCTAAGTAAATAATACAAATTATTAAATTGTTAATGAAGTATCCAAAATAATAGTCCTAAATTCATAACAAAATCTCCAGAGCTTGTACCAACTTTATACACTACTCTACCCAAATCTCTCTACTGTTCAGTGAGTTTTAGTGACATTTTCTATCACTACAAGTTTTGTGCCCTAAACTAGGGTTAGGGTTTTTAGGACCTTATTTACTTTAAAATCCATTTAGATTTCTGCCAGAGGATTCTAGCTATCCTAGAATCCTTTCCACCAAGTTTCAAATCATATCAAGGTCATTCGACCACCTGCCCTTCACAAACAACCAAGAACCATCCTTAGGGTTTAATCTTGGGTCCTAGGGCAAATCTACCCCAATCCTCCCCATCTCCCATGGGAGGGTGTTAGAGGTCATTCAAAGTTAGTGGTCACAATCTCAGCCTCTGTTGAGGTGATTTGACTACTCATATCACAAAGTGCACTTTTGACCTAAAAACCCCTTAATAGGGCAAAGCTTAGGTTTGTTCATTTACAATCTAAAACATATCCAAATGAGATGAAAAATTATACAGAGCCTTATGATGAACCCAGGGACCACTCACAAAAATTTGGGAGGGTTTGGAAGTCATTAAGCTACCTAATTAATTTATTTAATGATTATTAAATGTTTCTAAAAACTATAGAAACATATTCTCCAAAAATTTCCATTTTTGGACAGGACCTAGGTATAGCTAGGGTAGACTCCCTGCCCAAATTTCAGATCATTTGGACAAGGGATGAAGAGTGGGCACACATTTTAATCTCTTCCTAGCTCAAGGTATAGATCCCACCAAAAGAGGTGCCCTTGTCAAACAAGTTGACTAAATCTACCCAAATTAATTTTAAAATAAAGTAGACCCATATGGATACAAATTATATGTTGATTATTTCCTCATATAAAGCCTCTAAGTATTTTTCATTAATTTTCTAAGTGGCCGTTATTTTAGTACAGAAAAATGATTTTTAAAGGAAAGGATTTAAATGATCATCACAGATCTTGAAGCAGATCCAACAGTGCTGGGTTGTCTTCTTCCTCAAGCCAAAGGCCATGATTGGCCGAACCTGGAGCTCATTCCAGGTGCTGCCTCTGACCATCCAGCCTCCTCCCTGGCCGGCCACCGCCACCTCCACCTCCGTTGAGGTGGTGGCCATCGCCGGGCAGCGGCGCGGCCGCCGGAGAGGTGTTTTCCGGCGAAGCTGAAAACTATGTTTTTACGGGAAAAACAAGGAAGAGAAGCTCTTCCCGATCGGGCTCAATTGAACCCGACTTCTTAACCCTAAAGAGTTCTAAGATCTACCCGTAGAGAGAGAGAAGGGGAGGACCTTGTTAGCGGTTTGGAGACGAGCCGATCGTCGGGATGCTATTGGCGCGGTGGTGGTGTCGCCAAAATTCTTCTACAACTCAGTACAAAGCTCCAATCAATCGAGTCAGGGTGGAAACTTCATCTCTAAGTCTAGGGAGTCTTTTAAAGGGGAGAAATGGGGATGTAGGTGGGTATAGGCTGTCCAGCCATTAATGCTTCCTTAAAAGCATGCTTCGGCCATGGTGGAGGGGAGATGAAACGGCTCAAAATAGCTGGAGAAAGGCTGGAAAATCCTCATCTCCCCATGAGGACTTGAATCCAGCCGTTAAAGAGGAGGGGAAGGGGCCACGACATCAAGTGCCATTTATGGCCGTGAAAGCTGGTTCTCGACCATGGTCGTGGCTATTCCCTCCTTATTTTCAAAACCGACGGCCATGTGGCATTGACCGGTCAACATTTAAAAATCATACTTAATCGGGTCTTAATAAAAGAAACAACCCAATAATACATTCTGGCCCACTTCTTAGAACGACCCGGTTCAACTGAACCAGCAACCAAGCCAAACTCTCTCAAAAAAAATTCTAAGTAAAATGGCATTGAGTGAGCTCTGCTCACTCAACACCACCCAGGCTACGGCGTTGAGTGAGCTCTGCTCACTCAACCCCATCCAGTGTACGACGTTAAGTGAGCTCTGGTCACTCAATGCCATCAAGGGTACGGCATTGAGTGAGCTCTGCTCACTCAACGCCATCCAGGATACAGCGTTGAGTGAGCTCTGCTCACTCAACTCCATCCAGGATACGACGTTGAGTGAGCTCTGCTCACTCAACACAATCCAGGATACGGCGTTGAGTGAGCTCTGCTCACTCAACGCCATCCTGGCTACGGCTTTGAGTGAGCTCTGCTCACTAAACGCCTTCCTGGGCTCTTGGCCTTCTTGGGCTTCCTAGGGTTTTGTCATGACTTGGTCATGACAAAACCTCTCCTAGGGGTCTGGTCGGAAATGGGATGTTACAAATCCCAATATACAAAAATAAAAATTTCGTCCCCGAAATTAAGGTTAAGCCTACGGGGCTCTCTACTTGAATAGAATAAATTGTAACATGCCTACGGTTTAAGGTATACCTGACTCGAAGAGTTCCGGATACTTTTGCTGTATCAAGTCCTGTGGCTCCCATGTATGCTCCTCCTTCCCCTGATTGCTCCACAGAACCTTGACTAACGGAACCTTCTTATGTCGCAAAACCCGTACTGCCGTGTCATCTATCCTAATTGGCTCCAATTTGACTGATCGATCCGAGGCCACTGGGCCGTCTGTTGTGGAAATCAGCTTCTCAGGGCATAGCAGAGCCCTCCGTAGTGAGGAGACGTAGAAGATGTCATGCAATCCCGCTAACTCTGGAAGTAGCTCTAGTCTATAAGACAAGGGGCCGATCCGCTCCTTGATCCTGTAAGGCCCCGTATATCTCGGACTGAGCTTCTTCCGCCCGTGAACCCGCGAGACTTCGTGCATTGGCCGTATCTTCAAGAAAACTCGGTCTCCCACCAGGAACTCCACCTGACGATGCCTTGCATCGTAATATTTGGCCTGCCTACTCTGGGCTTCCAACATCCTGTCTCGGATCAATCTAATCCGAGCATCTGTATCCCCCACAAACTCCGAGCCTAGTGCATGCGGATCCTCATCCTGAACCCATGATATTGGGGTCCTGCACCTTCATCCATACAACGCCTCATATGGAGCGATGCCTATGCTGGACTGATGGGCGTTGTTATATGAAAACTCGACCAGTGGTAGAAACCTCTCCCAAGGCTCGCCGCGGTCAAAAATACACAAGCGGAAAAGATCTTCCAGTGTACGGTTGGTGCGCTCCGTCATCCCGTCGGTCTGAGAGTGAAAAGCCGTGCTGAATGTCAACCGAGAACCCAGATGGGCCTGAACTGACCTCCACTCCCTGGATGTAAACCGCCCATCCCAATCCGAAACGATAGTCTTGGGCACCCCATGATAACGCACAAACTGCTCAATGAACCTCCGTACCAATACACCAACCGGGGTGTCTTTCGCTACCGGAATGAATCTGGCCACCTTCGTTAGCCTGTCCACTATCACCCAGATCGAGTCGTTTCCCGCACGGTATCGAGGTAGCCCATGTATGAAATCAATGGCTATATCCTCAAATTTCCACTCCGGCACCAGAAGTGGTTGTAGCAAGCTGACCGGATTCCTACACTCTATCTTTACGAGTTGGCAGGCCTCGCAATGCGTCATAAAGTACGTAATGCCCTTCTTCATACCCAGCCACTACATCGTCCTCTTCAAATCTTTCACCATCTTGGTGATTCCCGGGTGTACCGAGTATCGGCTGCAGTGAGCTTCCGTCATAATGTCCTCCCGGATCTGGCCTCCTGCCGGTATGTAGACCCTGCCTCTGAAACACAGGTGACCATCCCTTAAAGAGTAATATCCCGTCGTGCCTTCCTCCAAGGCTTTGAATATCGGCTCAGCCCTCACATCCAGCTTCTGCCCATCTCTGATGCGGTCCCGAATATCATCATTGGTAACCATCGATCCCAGGTACTCCATGTATAACTCCGGGTCATCCTCGGACACCAGTGATATCCGCATCTCCTCGAATGATTTAACCAATTCCAAGTCCATCAGCTGCGGGCCTACTCCTGACATACTCGCTCTCCGGCTCAAAGCATCTGCGACCACGTTCGCCTTCCCCGGATGGTAGTATATGGTATACTGGTAGTCCGATAGAAACTCCACCCAACGTCTCTGCCTGGTGTTTAACTCCTTCTGCGTGTCTACGTATTTCAAGTTATTGTGGCCTGAGAAGATTTCGCAATGAACTCCATAGAGGTAGTGTCGCCAGATCTTAAGAGCAAAAACGACTGCCCCTATCTCCAAATCGTGCACGGGGTAGTTCTGCTCATATTGCTTCATCTAACGGGAGTCGTAGGCTATTACATGCCCATGTTCTGCATCAGAACGGCACCCATCCCCTGATAGGAAGCATCTGTGTACACCTGGAATCCTTCCTTCCCTGACGGAAGAGCAAGGATAGGAGCCGAGGTAAGACGATCCTTCAGCTCCTGAAAGGCAGATTCTCATCATGAAGTCTAAATAAAAGGAGACTCCTTCTTCGTCAGAGATGTAAGAGGGAGGAAAATCTGAGATAATCCCTTTACGAACTTCCAGTAATAACCGGCAAATCCTAAGAAACTTCGAACATCCGAGGCCGACTTTAGTGGTGGCCAATCCCGTACTGCCTGGACCTTCGCTGGATCTACTGCCAAACCTACTCCACTGATGACATGACCCAAAATGGCCACCTCCTTTAGCCAGAACTGGCACTTACTGTACTTGGCATACATCTTATGCTCCTGCAGCTTCTCCAAGGTTAGGGCCAGATGCCTCGCGTGCTCGTCCTCCGACCTCGAATAGACAAGGATGTCGTCGATGAATATAATAACGAAGACATCCAGATACTCTTCGAACACCCGATTCATCAAGGTCATGAATACGGAGGGTGCATTCGTGAGCTCAAAAGGCATCACGGTAAACTCATACAAACCATATCTGCTGCTGAAGGCCATATTCGGGCTGTCCTACTCCCTAATGCGAAGCTGGTAGTACCCCTATCTCTGATCCAGCTTTGAGAAACAATGGGCTCCCTCCAGCTGGTCAAATAGCTTATCTATCCTTGGAAAAGGATAAGTATTCCGGACCGTCAACCTGTTCAGGGCCCGGTAATCTATACACAGTCGAAGAGTCCCGTCCTTCTTCTTGACGAATAACACCAGAGCCCCCTATGGTGAAGAGCTAGGCCGGACGAACCCGACCTCCACTAACTCCTGAAGCTGGCTTCGAAATTCCACCAACTCATTCGGGGCCATTCGATATGGAGCTCTGGATACCGGTTTAGCCCCCGATACGAGCTGAATCTGGAAGTCCTTCTCTCGGTGCGGGGGCAACCCTGGTAGCTTCTCTGGAAAAACATCAGCAAAGTCCCGCACTACTAGGATATCTGAAATGGAGTCCTTGGCCACGACCGCCTCAAAAAGAACCTAATAAACCTCCTCCCCCTGCAGATGGGCCTTGATGGCCTGCACAGGTGATAATAATATGCGGGGTGCTGGTATAATACCTTCGATAACAATGAAGGAGTCCCCGTGCCTCACGGTTATCCTCTTCGCCACGCATTCAATCTGGGCATGGTTCCAGTACAGCCATGTCATGCCCAGGATCAGATCGTAATCTGGCATCCTCAGAATCATCGCTGGTGCCTTAAACGCCTTCCCATCGATCTCCGCCTCCATATTGCAATGAGCAGAGGTTATTAGCTCTGATCCATCGGGTAGGCGCACCCTCATTATCTTTCCGGTGAACTGCTCCACGCCTGCCAGTCCTTTCACGAAATCTTCCGACACAAACGAGTGCGAAGCACCGGTGTCGAAGAGCATGTGAGCGGGCTTGCCGCTGATGAAAACTATGACTGAGGTAATTAAGTGTCTTCGTATTCTGGTTATAGTTTGTCTTCTCTTAATTTCTAACTAGGCTATGTCAAAGAAAACTAGTTCCTAGGAAGGGAAAGAAAAATTTAAAAGTACTGACATACCTGCGATAACCTGCTCCGGGTTCCGGGGCTGTGTCAGGTCTAGAGCATACACCTGCTCCCTCTCTGGCCTGTGGCCTCGGCCCTGATATCCTCGTCCTCGATCGTGTCCTCGCTCGCCAAACTATCGGGGAGGTGGGGCGCCCTGAAGTGCTGGTGGGGGTGCTCGCCTCATAGGACAGTTCCTCTTGATATGCCCCGGCTGATTGCAATAAAAGAATACCGGTGCCAACTCTGCTGTCTTTGGCATCTCCAGCATCTGTAAAGGCTGGGGAGCCAATACCTCCTGACTCCTCTGCTCCTGCCCAATATCCTGACGAGGTTGATCCCCGTTCCTTCTCTCCCCAATAACCTGGCCTCGAGGACGGTCTCTACGACCTCCAATCACTGCATCATCAGCCAGTCTCTTCCGGCTCTTGACTGTAAGCTGATCCGCTTCTCTCTTTTTAGCCATCTCCAAAATCCTGGCCAAACTCCCCTCTAAGACAAAGAGGAGGGTCTGTCTTATGTCGTCTTGTAGCCCCTTGTAAAACCTCCTGGCATAGCCAGTGTCGTTCAACTGATAAGCGTCCGCATAGCGGGCCAGGTGAGTAAACTCTTGATAATACTCTAGCACCGTCCTGTTCCCCTGCCTCAACCGCAGGAACCTATCCTCCAGCTCGTCCCTCTCCGACTGAGGTACGAAATATCCCAGGAGCGCTGCTATGAACTCCTCCTAAGTAATATCTGCGCAATCCATACCCGCAAAGGTGGTGTCCTGCTGTGACTTCTACCACCTCTTCCCATGTGACTCCAGGCAAGAGACTGCCAAAGCAATCGCCTCCTCAGTGGGGCATCAAATCCCCGCAAGCATCTCATAGATGGTATCTAACCATTCCTTAGTGCGTACTGTCGACTCCGTCCCCAGGTAGGATGGAGGGGAAAGTCCCCGTAAGATGCTCATCCAATTGGCCCCGGGGTTTGGTTGTGGAGTCGGGGCTTGCTGAGCTCTGAAGGCCTCCAGAATGGCCGTCCGTGTTTACCCCATCTCTGTCTGCTGGAACGGAGCTGGAGCCGGCGGAGGTGGGACCACATTCGGAGCCCGAGGTGTCCCCTGCTGTGGTGTAGGGTTCGTCATAGGCTACAAGGAAAAATTCTGTTTGTTAGATAGCATATGAATGGAATATAAGAAAGGGATATGATGGACTTTCACATGTGATTTCTCTCATGGGCATACCACTGCTTCCGCTGCACATTTGTCCGCAAACTAAGCTCGCACGGGGGTGGCCCAAGGTTTGTGGACGACTTCTCTTTCGATTGAGGTCCCCTCTGATACCACTTGTAAGACCCCTTTTTTTTTTCTTTCTCAACCATCGGGGTCTTATGCCCAGAATTGTCGTTTTGCGGTGGCACCGACACTTGGGAAGGCCGCCACTACAAAACGCCAATTTTACCGGCCTTTTTCGATCACAAAGAAAGAGAAGTAAATGCAACATGTCCACATAATCAGATATGAATAAAAATCACAGCAAGTCCATCAATATATAGAAAATAGAGTACTGCGGAAGAACAGAACAGATGAAATATATAAACGGGCTCAGCCCGGTACATCAAAGTCCTCACTACAAATCACTCATCGTGGAAGCTATAAAGAAGACTAATCACTCACGGAGCTGGTCACAGGTACTCCGGAACTAGACTGGCCCACCTCCATGCGCACCGTACTCTGCTGGTGCTGGTCCCTGAACTGCTGATCCATGTCTCCCATCCGGAGCTCCTGTAATGTTGTCGTTCGAAAACCATTAGTCATAAAGACAAAGCCCTATTATCCCCTCCCCCTCCCCCACGACTCCTAAGCACCGAGCGAAGAGGAGGAAATGGAAGCTACAAAGGTGGAGAATAAGCAAGGCGGGTGACAGCGGAACTAGTCTAACAGTAAATATATATTGTATAAGTAGCTAAGTATGAAAGGTATATCTAGCAGTTCTAAAATAGTGAGCAGTAAGGTAAACATGTAGTAAATCAATATATATATGAAAGGACAAGTAGAAATTAAATATGTAACCTTAAATTATATGAATGCTCATACAAACTTATAAGTTAAGGGGTCTTTTGCAAGGCTCCCATCGTATAAAAAGTCCCATACCGATTTATATGTTGGGATGTCGGTTGTATGCAAATATGAGTGTAGTGATATGCTATGCCATCATTCATGCAAGTGCAACTCACGCACACGACTCTATGCGCACAGACCTTTAGTTCCCCATGTTCGGGCAACTAGCTTCACTCCCAGGAAACTCCGTAGTGGCAAACGGAGATAGTGGGTCGGGCCCCCCACTCTTAGGCGGGTATCCACACTACCGGGCCTAGCCCTTCCGTACGCCCCTAGAAGAACACAACCTAGAGTATCTGCGTACTAGTGCTGGCTATATCCACCAGACTTTCTTTGGCTAAGTGTCCCACACCGCAGAGTCAACGTACCGACGTCGGTGTGAACGACAGTCAAATACCGAAGACACACCACCTTATTCTGTATTCATACCCTCGAGCCCTCGGCTCCCCGGACTGTCCCGTCCGTGCATCTACCTTCAGAAGCTACCGTCTGAATGACAACCAAACCAACCTATTCTACCTCCCTAACTACCGGGGTGTGTGAATGTGCAACCCTAGTTATACTTGTTGCTCTTTTAGTTTATTATTCCTACGGTTTACGTTAGCCCAGGACCGCCCCCGGTATACCCCGTAAAGGGCTCTCAAAGGGCACTAGGAACTATGATAGTAGCTGAAGCCCATCGTTCCCTTTCGTAAGGCACTTACTTTTATTGGTTATTACTGATTACCCGATCCCTTTTTAATTACTTTGGATCTAACCCTAGTGTATTGAGACTCTTCTTCTCCTATCGGGGAGGACGATCTTTCGTCGGTCCCGAGCACCTCTTATGACTAGACAACCTACCAACCTATCCTCATCTTGGCTACTGAGGATGCATTCACACATTTCCAAACCATTATCCCAATATCCAAATCCTCTAAGTTCATCCTGCAGCTTAATATGATTCAGCAGTTTTTACTAAACACAGACCATCCTAAGCTATATGAGGTATACAAAGGGAGGTACTCCAAATTGTCTCCCAAATCTCCTATAAAATTTACTGGAGGTCTATCATGACATAATTAGCCTAAATCCAGAAATTTATAATTTTCCTAATTAATCTGATATTTATTTAATTTTCCCAAAAGATTGGCCATGGGTAATTTTAAACATGAACTACATGATTTTCTCAAGTAATGACCACCCAAAAATTACAATCACTAAATACCAGAGAGATATCAATAAATATTAATTTCCATGATTTTACAGAATTCTTTTAGCCTCTAATTAAT
Organism: Platanthera zijinensis; assembly: GCA_039513925.1. Taxonomy (NCBI): domain Eukaryota; kingdom Viridiplantae; phylum Streptophyta; class Magnoliopsida; order Asparagales; family Orchidaceae; genus Platanthera; species Platanthera zijinensis. The sequence goes on from CM077092.1 coordinate 52,883,724, forward strand.
TTATCCAAAATAATTCCCTTAATCATATGTAAAGAAGCAAGTACAAAAATTATTCATCAGAAAATTATATAAAAGTTACAGAATCTTAATATGGTACAGAAATGATCATTGTGCAAAAATCATAATTTTACAGGCTTGCTAGATACCAAAATAAATTTAATTAAGTTTTTATGGGAAACAATACTTAATGAACTAACCCTTAGAAATAATCTTCCAAAAATCCCATTAAAATTCACGGAGCTTTAAAACATAATAAAAAGTCCTTTGGCTAAATTCCATCAATTTCCAAAAAGTAGTTACGCCATAATAAATTTCTAAGTAAATAATACAAATTATTAAATTGTTAATGAAGTATCCAAAATAATAGTCCTAAATTCATAACAAAATCTCCAGAGCTTGTACCAACTTTATACACTACTCTACCCAAATCTCTCTACTGTTCAGTGAGTTTTAGTGATATTTTCTATCACTACAAGTTTTGTGCCCTAAACTAGGGTTAGGGTTTTTAGGAACTTATTTACTTTAAAATCCATTTAGATTTCTGCCAGAGGATTCTAGCTATCCTAGAATCCTTTCCACCAAGTTTCAAATCATATCAAGGTCATTCGACCACCTGCCCTTCACAAACAACCAAGAACCATCCTTAGGGTTTAATCTTGGGTCCTAGGGCAAATCTACCCCAATCCTCCCCATCTCCCATAGGAGGGTGTTAGAGGTCATTCAAAGTTAGTGGTCACAATCTCAGCCTCTGTTGAGGTGATTTGACTACTCATATCACAAAGTGCACTTTTGACCTAAAAACCCCTTAATAGGGCAAAGCTTAGGTTTGTTCATTTACAATCTAAAACATCTCCAAATGAGATGAAAAATTATACAGAGCCTTATGATGAACCCAGGGACCACTCACAAAAATTTGGGAGGGTTTGGAAGTCATTAAGCTACCTAATTAATTTATTTAATGATTATTAAATTTTTCTAAAAACTATAGAAACATATTCTCCAAAAATTTCCATTTTTGGACAGGACCTAGGTATAGCTAGGGTAGACTCCCTGCCCAAATTTTAGATCATTTGGACAAGGGATGAAGAGTGGGCACACATTTTAATCTCTTCCTAGCTCAAGGTATAGATCCCACCAAAAGAGGTGCCCTGGTCAAACAAGTTGACTAAATCTACCCAAATTAATTTTAAAATAAAGTAGACCCATATGGATACAAATTATATGTTGATTATTTCCTCATATAAAGCCTCTAAGTATTTTTCATTAATTTTCTAAGTGGCCGTTATTTTAGTACAGAAAAATGATTTTTAAAGGAAAGGATTTAAATGATCATCACAGATCTTGAAGCAGATCCAACAGTGCTGGGTTGTCTTCTTCCTCAAGCCAAAGGCCATGATTGGCCGAACCTGGAGCTCATTCCAGGTGCTGCCGCCGGCCATCCAGCCTCCTCCCTGGCCGGCCACCGCCACCACCACCTCCGTTGAGGTGGTGGCCATCGCCGGGCGGCGGCGCGGCCGCCGGAGAGGTGTTTTCCGGCGAAGCTGAAAACTATGTTTTTACGGGAAAAACAAGGAAGAGAAGCTCTTCCTGATCGGGCTCAATTGAACCCGACTTCTTAACCCTAAAGAGTTCTAAGATCTACCCGTAGAGAGAGAGAAGGGGAGGACCTTATTAGCGGTTTGGAGACGAGCCGATCATCGGGATGCCATTGGCGTGGTGGTGGCGTCGCCAAAATTCTTCTACAACTCAGTACAAAGCTCCAATCAATCGAGTCAGGGTGGAAACTTCATCTCTAAGTCTAGGGAGTCTTTTAAAGGGGAGAAATGGGGATGCAGGTGGGTATAGGCTGTCCAGCCATTAATGCTTCCTTAAAAGCATGCTTCGGCCATGGTGAAGGGGAGATGAAACGGCTCAAAATAGCTGGAGAAAGGCTGGAAAATCCTCATCTCCCCATGAGGACTTGAATCCAGCCGTTAAAGAGGAGGGGAAGGGGCCACGACATCAAGTGCCATTTATGGCCGTGAAAGTTGGTTCTCGGCCATGGTCGTGGCTATTCCCTCCTCGTTTTCAAAACCGACGACCACATGGCATTGACCGGTCAACATTTAAAAATCATACTTAATCGGGTCTTAATAAAAGAAACAGCCCAATAATACATTCTGGCCCACTTCTTAGAACGACCCGGTTCAACTGAACCAGCAACCAAGCCAAACTCTCTCAAAAAAAAATTTTCTAAGTAAAATGGTGTTGAGTGAGCTCTGCTCACTCAACACCACCCAGGCTACGGCATTGAGTGAGCTCTGCTCACTCAACCCCATCTAGGGTACGACGTTAAGTGAGCTCTGGTCACTCAACGCCATCCAGGGTACGACATTGAGTGAGCTCTGCTCACTCAACGCCATCCAGGATACGGCGTTGAGTGAGCTCTGCTCACTCAACGTCATCCAGGATACGGTGTTGAGTGAGCTATGCTCACTCAACGCAATCCAGGATACGGCGTTGAGTGAGCTCTGCTCACTCAACGCCATCCTGGCTACAGCTTTGAGTGAGCTCTGCTCACTCAACGCCTTCCTGGCTACGGTGTTGAGTGAGCTCTGCTCACTCAACGTCGTTTAGATGATTGCGTTGAGTACACTCGACGCACTCAACGCCCGAGCCTAAACCCTGTTTTAAGCAAATTTCTGACCTATGATTTGCAGACCAAGGTGATTTTCACCTTGAGCCTGGGTCTCTTGGCCTTCTTGGGCTTCCTAGGGTTTTGTCATGACTTGGTCATGACAAAACCTCTCCTAGGGGTCTGGTCGGAAATGGGATGTTACAAAGTAACCCAATTTTCTAGCAAGATATAATATCTATTATCTGTTTATCAAAGTAAGGTGCACTAGTTCACTTTACACATGAAGTACTAAGAGGAGATACCCAATTATTCTAAATAATCTATCAGTGCATACAAATGGTATTTGATTAACTTTGTCAGAGTTTCATATCATTCTAAGACAATTAAACCACAATTACTTCAATATCATCAAAAAGGGCAAGGTGAAGATTATATCTACAAGTATGAGCTACTGTTTTCTAAACATCCTATAATAACTTTCAGAGGTTAATAATACTATAAAATTACTCCTACCAAAATCTCATGAAGGTCAAAAGTCATATGACCCCTTATTTATTCAATAAGGTGTATAGACCTAAATAATTTCCAAGTGATTAAAGTGGGGTGCATGTATCCAAATACTACCAAATTCCTTCCATGGGAATTTCACCACCCTAAGATCACATGGACTAAACACCATGTTCATATAAGGATATATCACCCCATGTCCTTCACAAATCCCCAAAGTTCAACCTTAGGGTTTGAACTAGGATCCTTAGGCAAATCCACCCTAATCCACCCATACTCTATGTGAGGGTGTTTAATGTCATAAAAAATCAGTGACCCAAGTTTCAACCTCTGTTGAGGTGATTTGGTCACTTAATACCACAAGGGACATTTTAACCTAATTAACCCTTTTTGGCCTAGGCTAGGGTTTACCAAATTCCAAACCAAATCATCTCCAAATGGGATGAAATTTTATATATAGTCCTATATTGACCCAAAGTACACTCACAAAAATTTGGGAGGGTTTGGAGGTCATTAGACCCTTTAATTAAACAATACATGAAAAATGAAATGATTTCAAAACTTAAAAAAAAGGTTTTCCAATAATTCCCATTTTTGGACATGTTATAGATCTAGACATGAATGACTCATGCTCCAAATTTCAAGACATTTGGAGGTCAGGATTGATGGGGCACCCCAAACAATCTCGGATCAACCCTAAGTATTGACCTCACCAAAATGAATGATATGGTCTGAATTAAACTCCAAATTGGTTCAAATTAATTTTAAAATAAACTAGACCCATAGGAATACAAGTTTCATGTTGAACACTTTTTCTGAAAAGGCCCCTAAGTATTTTTAATATTTAATTCTATCTACTGCAAAATCTGTGACAAAAATCAATATAAAAATGAAATAAAAATTACAGCCAGCACGAATCTTGAAGCAGATTCGACGAATCCGTTCGTCTTCCCCAATGCGCCGACGGCCCAGATTAGCCCGTCATGGGCCATTTTGGCTGGCAATTTCCCAGCCACCCCTGCCTCTTCCCGGCCAGCCACCGCCACCAACCACCTTCATTGAGGTGGTGGCTGGCGATTCGCGGTGGTTGGTCGGCCGATGGTGGCGGGAACAGTGTTTTGTGCATGGAAGAAGGAAGCCTAAACTCAAGCTTTCGTCCATGCCAAACTTGGGCCAATTGGCCTCAATTCCGGCCGCCATTAAGAGTGGATCTATCCACTGAAGAAGGAAGTGAGGGAGGACCTTAGCAAAGGGCTGAAGTCGGGCCAATCGTCGTGCCGCCATCGCCGGAATTTGCGATTTCAAGTGCTCTGCAACTGCACTATAAAGTGGCTCGATTTCTTCAGGTAAGTGGTGGGAAAGACTACTCACATTCCACTGATGGTGTTTAAAGCCTCAGTTGGGGAGGGGAAAAGCCAAGGCATTAATGGCCATTGAAAGCTCATTTTGGCCATGACAATTCTCCTCCCCTAGTCACTGCCATGGCTGGGAAAACCCTTGGCCTTCTCCTAATTGACAAGGGGAGATAATTCCAGTAAGAAGAGAGGGGCTCTTGGCCTTCCAAGCCATTAATGACCTTCTCTCTCATTTTCTCTCTCCTCCATTAAAGAGAAAATGATGCTTTTCTCTCTCCTAGTCACCATGGCTGAAATTGGTGATTATTTCAGCCTAAAGGCACCCCACTAACCCATATTATTCATGGAAATAAGATTAGCCTAAGGGGGATTTGGCTTGAGCTTGAGTTAGCCCATTTGAGCTAGTTTGACTTAACACTAGGGTGGAGTTGACTTTGATCATATTGACCTTTTGGGTTGACCCCAATGGGTCCTTCATGACCCATTGGCCTCCCCTAAGGTCTAGGAAGGGTTGGGTATGGTTGTTTGGGCATCTTGAAGGCCACTTGACCCTTTTTAGGGCACTTTGACCTTTTTAGGGCTAGGGTTGACTTGGGTCAACTTAGCCTCTTTCGTTGACCCCAATGGGTCCTTGGTGACCCATTGGCCTCCCTTAGGGCTTGGTAGGGTCTAGGTGGATCCCTTTGGCTAAGGGGAGGTCAATTGGCCATGTGTGAGCTTAGTTTGACCTAATTAGGATTTGTGTTGACTTTGGTCAACATGACCTTTTTAGTTAGACCCTAATGGGTCCCTATGGATCTAATGGACCTCTAATAGGTTAGTGATGTTGTGGTGGGGTCATGAAGTCATGGTGAAGCCCTATGATTATCCCTAAGTTAGTAATTGGAATTATACTATTTGCAGACCAAGGTGGTTCACACACTAATTCCCAGGTTCACCCAAACCCTTTAGTGCTTCCTAGGGTTTTGTCATGGCCCAGTCATGACAAAATATCCTAGGGGTCTAGAAGTCTGAGAGAAGTTACAAATCCCAATACATAAAAATAAAAATTTCGTCCTCGAAATTCAGGTTAGGCCTACGGGGTTTCAAGTATGAGAAATGAAATGTAACATCCCGAGAGGTTAAAGGGAATACCTGACGAGAAAAGTTCCGGCTACCTTTGTTGTATCAAGTCCTGCGGCTCATACGTGTTCTCCTCTTTTCCATGATTCCTCCATAAGACTTTGACCAGCGGAACCTTCTTGCGCCGCAAGACCCGCATCCCAGTATCGTCTATACGGATTGGCTCCAAGCGCACCGATCGATCAGAAGCTATAGGCCCATCTGTAGTCGTAACCTGCTGCTCTGGCCGAAGTAGAGATCTCCTGAGGGAAGAGACGTGGAAAACGTCGTGCAGACCCGCTAGCTCTGGCGACAGCTCTAGTCTGTAAGCCAAGGAACCGATCCATTCCAGAAACCCATATATCTTGGACTGAGCTTCTTCCGACCACGCACCCGCGAGACTCCATGCCTCAGTCTTATCTTCAGAAACGCCCGTTCTCCTACTTGAAACTCTACCTGATGATGCCGAGCATTGTAAAACTTGGCCTGGTTGCTCTTGGCCTCCAACATCTTGTCTCGAATCAACCGCACCTGAGCATCCATATCCTCGACGAACTCCGAGCCAAGTGCCTTCGAATCCTCATCATGGATCCAAGACAAAGGAGTCCTGCATCTCCGCCCGTATAAAGCCTCATAAGGGGACATGCCGATGCTGGACCGGTGGCTGTTGTTGTACGAGAATTCGATCAACGGTAACTGCCTATCCCTTGGCTCTTCGCGGTCCAGTATGCAAAGACGCAACAAATCCTCCAGTGTCCGATTAGTGCGCTCTGTCTGCCCATCTGTTTGAGGGTGGAAGGCGGTACTAAATGTCAATCGGGTCCCAAAATAAGCCTGGACCGACCTCCATTCCTTAGACATAAATCATCCATCACGATCCGACACTATTATCCTCGGCACTCCATGGTATCGGACGAACTGCTCCACAAACCTCCGCACCAAGTTACCCACCGAAGCATCCTTCCTTATCGGTAGAAATCTGGCCACCTTCGTCAATCGATCTACGATCACCCATATCGAGTCGTTCCCCACATGTGACCGAGGAAGACCATGTATGAAATCCATGGTGATATCGTCGACCTTCCATACGACACCGGAAGTGGCTACAACAATCCGGCCAGACTCTTAAACTCTGCCTTCACTAACTGACAAGTCTCGCAACGGGTCACGAAGTATGTGATAACCCTCTTCATGCCCGACCTGTACATCGTACTCTTTAGGTCGGCCATCATCTTAGTGATGCCTGGGTGCACCGAGTACCTGCTGTAGTGAGCCTCGGTCATAATGTCCTCCCGAATCCTGCCCCCAGCCTGTATGTACACCCTTCCTCTAAAGTATAACAACCCATCCCTCTCAGTATACTCCCCGGCCGTACTTGCCTCCAAGGTCCTCAATACTGGCTCCAGCTTGTCATCCATTCTCTGCTCAGCCCTGATACGATCTCGAATATTATTGGTAGTGCTCATCGCAGCCAGATACTCCTCATAAAGCTCTGATTCGTCCAAGGACACCAAGGTAATCTACATATCCTCAATCATCCGTATCAGCTCCATAGTCATCAACTGGGGCTCTGCTCCTGAAGTGGTAGTCCTCCAACTCAGTGCGTCCACCACCAAATTCGCCTTCCCTGGGTGATAGTTTATCGTGTACTCATAGTCAGATAGAAACTCCACCCATTATCTTTGGCGGACTTTTAATTCCTTCCGCGTGTCAACATATTTCAGATTCATGTGATCCGAAAATATTTCGCAGTGCACACCATAAAGATAATGCTGCAAAATCTTCAGAGAGAACACCACTGCTCCCATCTCCAAGTCATGCACAGGGTAGTTTTGCTTGTGCTTCTTCAGCTGGCGGGAGGTGTATGCTATCATATGCACATCCTGCATAAGTACAACACTCATCCCCTGAAATGACTCATCAGTGTACACTTGGAATCCCTCCCCAGACAAAAAAGCGAGGATAGGGGCAGACGTAAGCCGACCCTTCAACTCCTAGAAGGCCGCCTCACACTGCGGCGTCCAAACGAACGGAGTGTCCTTCTTTGTCAAAGAAGTGAGTGGGAGGACTATCTGAGAGAATCCCTGCACAAACTTCCGGTAGTACCCGGCCAATCCCAGAAAACTTCAGACATTCGTGGCCATCTTCAACTGAGGCCAGTCTCGCAGTGCCTGAATCTTCGCGGGATCCACCGCTAATCCTGCTCCACTGATCATGTGGCCTAAAAAGGCCACTTCCGTCAGCCAAAACTGGCATTTACTGAATTTGGCATACAATGATGCTCCCTGAGCTTCTCTAGAGTCAAGGCTAGATGGTGTGCATGCTCTTCCTTCGTCCTCGAATAAATGAGGATGTCATCTATGAATACAATGACAAACCTGTTGAGGTACGGCTCAAACACCCGGTTCATCAAGCTTATGAAAGTCGGTGGCTCATTCGTGAGCCCAAAGGGCATCACGATAAACTCGTATAGGTCATATCTGCTGCTAAACGCCGTCTTCATGATGCCTTCTTCCTGAATCTGTAACAGATAGTATCCCGACTTCAGATCCAGCTTCGATAACCAATGTGCTCCCTCTAGCTGATCAAATAACTCATCAATCCTTGGCAGTGCATATGTGTTCTAGACTATCAACCAGTTTAGTGCACGATAGTCGATGCACAACCTGAGGGTCCCATCCTTCTTTTTCACAAACAAGACTGGAGCTCCCCAAGGTGAGGAACTTGGCCTAACGAATCCAGCCTCCACCAGCTCCTTCAGCTAACTCCTGAACTCCACCAGCTCCTTTGGAGCCATTTGATAGGGAGCCCTAGACACCAGCTTAGCTCCGGGCACCAACTGGATCTGAAAATCCTTCTCCTGATACGATGGCAATCCTGTTAGCTTCCTTAGAAACACATTCGCAAAGTCCTGCACCACCAATATATCGACGACCATCGTCTTGGCCTTGACCATCTCGAATAACACCTGATAGACCTCATCTCCCTACATGTGGGCCTTGATGTCCTGAGTAGAAGATAACATCCTACGAGAGATGGGATTAATACCTTCGAAGGTCGCGAAGGTGTCGTCATAACTCAGTACAAACTTCTTTATCGGGCAATCTATCTGGGCGTGGTTCCAAGTAATCCATGTTATGCCCAAAACTAGGTCGAAGTACATCATCCTCAAGACCGTAGTCGGGGCCTCGAGTGTTAGACCATCAATAGTCACCTTTAGGAGGCACTTAGCAGTAGCTATGACCTCCGTCCAATTGGGGATACGCACCCTCGTGGAGAATCCCGAATAATGTCTGACTCCCTCCAGTCCCTTTACGAACTCCTCGGAGATGAAGTTGTGCGACACCACCGTATCCATCAAGGTGTGGGCAGGTTTGCCGCACATCATAACTATTCCTATTTATTTAGGTATGGTTAGGTAACTTGGCCTATGGTTTCTTTTTTCTAGTATGCTACTGTTGTTTGTTGTTTCAAAAATTCCAATTATAAATAACAACATAAAATTACTAGCATACCTGCAATCACCCTGCCCGGGTCCCTGAGGTGGAGCCAAGTCCAGAGCATACACCTGCTCCCTCTCTTTCCTCCGATCTCTGCCCTAGAAACCACATCCTCTTCCATGGCCTCGACCTGTAAACTAATGAGCGGGCGGGGCATCCTGTTGTGCCAGTAAGGGTGCCCCTCTCATAGGTCAGTTTCTTTGAATGTGCCCTACCTGATGACAGTTGTAGCACTCGGGCGGGGGAAGTGTCACACCCTCGGGTCCCTGTATCTCTCACATCTGAAGAGGTTGCGGGGCCAATACACCTGGCTCCCTCAAATCCTGCCTCACCTCTTGGCGGGGTTAGTCCTCTGTCCTCCTCTCATCAGCAAAGCGGACCCTCCGCTGATCATTCCTGCCTCCCTGACCCTGATCCTCAGTTGGCCTCTTCCGACCTCGAGTCGTATGCCAGTCAGCCTCCATACTCTTTGCCATCTCAAGAATCCGAGGTATATACCCATCAAATATAAATAGAAGAGTCTGTCTCAGATCCTCTCGAATACCCTTATAGAACCTCTTAGTATATCCTGCATCGTCCAGTTGATAAAAGTCCGCAAACTGGGCTATGTGATTGAACTCCTGGTGGTACTCCAACATCGTCCTGTTGCCTTGCCTCAGCTGCAGGAACCTGTCTTCCAGCTCGTCTCTTGCCGATTGTGGGATGAAGTGCTCCAATAGTACGGCCCTGAACTCCTGCCAAGTGACGTCAGTAACCTCCCTGATCTGCAAATGTCATATCCAGAAGTGTCTTCCACCATCTCTTGGCATGAGACTCCAAGCAGTAGACCACCAGAGGTACCCTCTCCTCCCACGGGCACCGTATCCCGGTCAGCATCTCAAACATGATATCAAGCCACTCTTTCGTCTGTACAGCCAAATCCATCCCAATGTAAGATGGGGGAGAGAGTCCTCGGAAGATGCTCAACCAATTTTCCCCAGGGTTCGGCTGCGGAGTCGTAGCCTGTTGGGCCCTGAAGACCTCTAGAATGGCCGTCAGAGTCTGCCCCATCTCCGACTATAGAAATGGAGTGGGAGCTGGGGGAGGTGGTGTAGCATTCAGAGTTTGCTGGGTTCTGCCCTGCGGAGTAGGATGTGTCGAGGGATACATAACAAAGGCCAATTATAAGAAATTTGACCCAAACCTAGTTAAAATGGACAATTACATGTGATCCCCCATATGGGCACACCACAGCTTTCGCTGCTTAGTTTGTCCCCAAACTAAACTCAAGCGGGGGTGACCCAGGGTTAGTGGACTTCTACTCTTTCGATCGAGGTTTCCCTCTGATACCAGTTTGTAAGACCCTTTTTTTTTCTTTTAAACCCACAGAGTCTTATGCCTATAATCGCCACTTAGCGGTGACACCACCACACCCTGGAAGGTCGTCACTATAAAATGTCATTCCTACCGGCCATACCGATCGTAGAAGAGAAGAATAAGCACAAGAGTAAAATAAAACTCAAATACTGATCCACAAAAATCACATGAATATAAAATAAATCTCCTCGAAGGGAGAGTCCACAACAATGATAAATCAAAGTACTAATAAGAGGGCTCCTGCCCGATACATCATGATCCTCACTACAAGTCACTCAACGCAGAAGAAAATCTATAATAACTACTAATGATCGGGGCTCACTTCCCTGTTGTCTGAACTCACGTGCTAGACTGTCCCGTCTCCAAGCATACCGACCTCTGGGGCTGCATCTCCTAGTTTGGCTCCATGATCCCCTAAAATGATTTGGTCAACGACCGTTAGTCTAAAAGACTAAGTCCTATCATCCCCCACCCCTCCCCCAATGGCTCCTAGGCACCGAGCGGGGAGAAGGAAAGGGTTTTAAGGTGGAGAGTAACTAAAGTAAGCAGGTGGCGGCAGAACTAGTCTATCATGAGTATATAAACACAACAAGTATAAGCAAGCAATAGTAGGTAAGCGGTATGAGTATACACATGAACAAGGTGAGCAAGTAAAATACAAGACGGTAAACTAAGTATGTAACCATGACCTATAAGAATGCCCATACAAACCTATAGACTAAGGGGTCGTTTTACAAGGTCTATTATATAAAGTGGCTCATACCAATTTGTGTAATAGGTGTCAAGGGTTATATGCAATGATTATGCTATGTCGTGCAAGTATGCTATTATATGAACATGTAAGTGCAACACACACACCCGACTCTGTGCACACAAATCTTTAGTTCCCCCTTTTTGGAGCCTAACCTCCCAGGATACCTCCGCAGTGTAAAATGGAAGCGGTGGGTTGGGCCTCACTCACCTTTAAACTTGTATCAACACTACCAGTCAGACCTATCGTATGCCTCAACGTTGGTGCACTAAGTGGAGCTCCTGCATACTCTTGTCGGCTGGCGCACCAGACTTTATTTGGCTAAGTGCTTAACCACACTTGCCGAGTCAACGTATTAGTGTCGGTGCGACGAACCTCCAATACCGAAGACCCACCACCTTATATCTTATGCACATACAATATTAATATATTTTCAAACTGAGCCAAAGCTCCCCGGACTATCCCGTCCGTCACAAATATCTATCAAGCCATCGACTCGCCGGGCTAACCTACCCATCACCAAAACCACCAAGCCTACCGCTCGTGAGACCAAACCTAACTCCCACAACACTGGGGGATGTGAGTGTAAGTGTAATCCTAGAGTATTTCTAATTACTCTTGTAATTCATTAGACTTACGGCTTATGTTAATCTCGAACTGCCCATGGCATTCCCGATGAAGGGCTCTCACAAGGCGCTAGGAACTATGATGGTAGCTGAAGCCCATCATTCCCTTTCGCAAGACACTTACTATTATTGGCTATTACCCAATTCCCGATTTCTTTTAATATTATACTAGATCTAACCCTAGTGTATTTTGACTTTCTCTTTCTCCACAGGAAAGGCGATCGTTCATCGATCCCGAACACCTCTTAACACCAGTCAACCCAACACTCTTCTCATCATGACTCTAATGAAGCTCCTTTTTTTTCACTTTTTCCAAGATCAGTAAACTATTAACCGCATCTCCCTATGTCCATTCCATATATTATCACAATTTCCGCAGTTTTACTAAATGCAGACCAACCTAAGCTATATGATGTACATGACAAGGAGGTACTCCAAATTTTCATCCAAAAGCCCTAAGATAATTATTTGGGGTCTATCATAACACCTTTAGCCTAAATCCATAAACTTGTAATTTTCCTAATTATTTTGGCATTTATTAAATTTTTCCAAAAGTTAGGCCAATGGTAATCTTGATTATGAAGTACTAGATTTCCTTAAGTTATGGCCATCTAAAAATTATGAACAGTGTATGATGGCAACATATCAATGAGTACCAAATTTCATAGATTTTCATAAATGTAATAACCTCTAAATAATTAATTCAAGGTAATTCAGATAATTAGAGGTAATGAAGGGAGTACCACAACTCATAGTCCAAAATTTATAAAAAAATTACCAGAGCTTTATGATGATCATAAAACATTACTTACTAAGTTTCATGCAATTCCAAGGTCAGTGGTCTATATAGAGAAATACTTCAAATAAATCAATTAGAGTGCACTTTGTAAAGAAACATTCTTATAAACTCATCCAAATAACATGTAATAATTTTATAGGCTTTATTATGCCCTAAAAGATTTTCTGGTCAAGTAACACAATTTTCAAGAAAGATATAATATTTATTATCTATTTATCAAAATAAGGTGCACTAGTTCACTTTACACATGAAGTATTAAGAGGAGATACCCAATTATTTCAAATAATCTATCAGTGCATATAAATGGTATTTGATTAACTTTGCCAGAGTTTCATATCATTATAAGACATTTAAATCACAATTACTTCAATATCATCAAAAAGGGCAAGGTGAAGATTATACCTACAAGTATGAGCTATTGTTTTCTAACATCCTATAATAAATTTCAGAGGTTAATAATACTATAAAATTACTCCTACCAAAATCTCATGAAGGTCCAAAGACATATGACACCTTATTTATTCCATAAGGTGTATAGTCCTAAATAATTTCCAAGTGATTAAAGTAGGGTGCATATGTCCAAATACTACCAAATTCCTTAATTGGGCATTTCACCACCCTAAGATCACATAGATTAAACACCATGTCCATACAAGAACATATCACCCATGTCCTTCACAAACCCCCAAAGTTCAACCTTTGGGTTTTAACTAGGGTCCTAGGGCAAATCCACCCTAATCCACCCCAAACTCCATTTGAGGGTGTTTAATGTCATAAAAAATCAGTGGCCCAAGTTTCAACCTCTGTTGAGGTAATTTAGTCACTCAATACCACAAGGGACATTTTAACCTAATTAACCCCTTTTGGTCCTAGGCTAGGGTTTACCAAATTACAAATCAAATCATCTCCAAATGGAATGAAATTTTATACAGAGTCATATATTGACCCAAAGGACTACTCACAAAAATTTGGGAGGGTTTGAAGGTAATTAGACCCTTTAATTAAACCATACATGAAAAATGAAATGATTTACAAAACTATGAAAAATGGTTTTCCAAAAATTCCCATTTTTAGACATGTTATATATCTAGACATAAATGACTTATGCTCCAAATTTAAAGTCATTTGGAGGTCAGTATTGATGGGGGCACCCCAAACAATCTCTGATCAACCCTAAGTATAGACCTCACCAAAATGAGTGTTGTGGTTTGACCTGAACTAAAAATTGGTTCAAATAAATTTTAGAATAAACTAGACCTATAGGGATACAAGTTTCATGTTGACCACTTTTTCTGAAAAGCCCCCTAAGTGTTTTTAATATTTAATTCTATCTACTGCAAAATCTGTGACAAAAATCAATATAAAAATGAATTAAAAATAACAGCCAGCACGAATCTTGAAGAAGATTCGAAGGAATCCGTTCGTCTTCCCCAACGCGCCGACGACCCAGATTAGCCCGTCCTGGGCTGTTTTGGCTGGTGATTTCCCGGCCACCCGCGCCTCTTCCCGGCCGGCCACCGCCACCACCACCTTCGTTGAGGTGGTGGCTGGCGATTCGCTGTGGTTGGTCGGCCGGTGGTGGCCGGAACAGTGTTTTGTGCTTGGAAGATGGAAGCTTGAAACTCAAGCTTTCGGCCATGCCGTACTTGGTCTAATTGGACTCAATTTTGGCCGTCATTAAGAGTGGATATATCCACTGAAGAAGTAAGTGAGGGAGGACCTTTGCAGAGGGTTGAAGTCGGGCCGATCGTCGTGCCACCATCGCCAGAATTTGCGATTTCGGGTGCTCTGCAACTGCACTACAAAGTGGCTCGATTTCTTCAGGTAAGTGGTGGGAAAGACTCCTCATAGTCCACTGATGGTGTTTAAAGGCTCAGTTGGGGAGGGGAAAAGCCAAGGCATCAATGACCATTAATGGCCATTGAAAGCTCATTTCGGCCATGGCAATTCTCCTCCCCTAGTCACTGTCATAGCTGGGAAAATCCTTGTCCTTCTCCTTACTGACCAGGGGAGATGATTCCAGCAAAAAGAGAGGGGCTTTTGGCCTTCCAAGCCATGAATGACCTTCTCTCTCATTTTCTCTCTCCTCCGTTAAAGAGAAAATGATGATTTTCTCTCTCCTAGTCAACATGGCCAAAATTGGTGATTATTTCAGCCTAAAGGCACCCCACTAACCCATATTATTCATGGAAATGAGGTCAGCCTAAGGGGGATTGGGCTTCAGCTTGAGTTAGCCCATTTGAGCTAGTTTGACTTAACACTAGGGTGGAGTTGACTTTGGTCATATTGACCTTTTGGGTTGACCCCAAGGGGTCCTTGGTGTCCCATTGGCCTCCCCTAAGGTCTAGGAAGGGTTGGGTAGGGTTGGTTGAGCACCTTGAATGCCACTTGACCCTTAGTAAGGGCACTTTGACCTTTTTAGGGCTAGGGTTTATTTGGGTCAACTTAGCCTCTTTGGTTGACCCCAATGGGTCCTTGGTGACCCATTGGCCTCCCTTAGGGCTTGGGAAGGTCTAGCTGGGTCCCTTTGGTAAAGGGGAGGTCAATTGGCCATGTGTGAGCTTAGTTTGACCTAATTAGAGTTTGGGTTGACTTTGGTCAACATGACCTTTTTAGTTGACCCTAATGGGTCCCTATGGCTCTAATGGACCTCTAATAGGTTAGTAATGTTGTGGTGGGGTCATGGAGTCATGGTGAAACACTATGATCATCCCTAAGCTAGTAATTGGAATTCTACTATTTACAGACCAAGGTGGTTCACACACTAATTCCTAGGTTCACCCAAACCCTTTAGTGCTTCCCTGGGTTTTGTCATGACCCAGCCATGACAAAACCATCCTATGGTTCTAGAAGTCTGAGGGATGTTATAAATCCCAATATATAAAAATAAAAATTTCGTCCTCAAAATTCAGGTTAGGCCTACGGGGTTTCAAGTATGAGAAATGAAATGCAGATAGAGGAAGAACTCCATCGCCCATTAAAACTAAAAATCAAGGAGCTGGAGATAGATTATCAGTGGTTGTTAGACACTTAAGAGACCACCCCAAATATTTGATAATTAGGGATGCAAGCAAGGTGTGACCACTAGGGACAAAAATCTTAATGTAGCTATGCATTATAATTTCCTTTCTCAGATAGAGCCTAAGAAGTTTGAAGAAACCAACATTGACCTATTCTGGATAGTAGCTATGCAAGAAGAACTGAACCAATTCAAACGATGTAATGTCTGGAAGTTGGTTCTCAGACATGGACATAACATCATAAAGACTAAATGGATATACAGAAACAAGCTAGATGAAAATAGTGTTATAATTAAGAATAAAGCTAGGCTGGTTACAAAAGGATACAAGCAAGAAGAAGGTATTGAATTTGATCAAACATTTGCACCAGTAGCTAGACTTGAAGTTATAAGACTATTCCTTGCATTTGCAGCTTACAAAGGATTTAAGACCAAATGGATGTGAAGTTAGTCTTCCTGAACGGTGACCTAAAAGAATAGGTCTATGTTGAGCAACCATCAAGTTTTATCAATTAACTTTTCCTAATCATGTATTTCATTTAAGAAAAACACTATATGGGTTAAAACAAGCCCTAAGGACTTGGTATGAAACCTTGTTTAGCTTTCTCATTGAGAACAAATTCTCAAGGAGAATGATAGACAAGACATTATTCCTAAGAGAAGTCAAGGGTAAGTATCCTAATCCAAATTTATGTTGATAACATAATTTTTGGGTCCACTAATGACTGCCTATGAAAAAGTTTGCTAAACTTATGCAAGTGCAATTTGAGATTAGCAGTCTGAGTGAATTCAAGTATTTCTTGGGCCTCCAAGTTAAGTAATCTGAGCATGAACTATTTATCTCTCAGTCCAAGTTTACCAAGGAGTTAATAAAGAAATTTGGGATGGAGAGTGCATCTACCATGAAAACTCATATGAAGTCAAGTATGTCACTAGACAAGGATGAGAATAGCAAGCCAGTTGATGAAACCTTATATCAGGGAATAATTGGATCCCTCCTATATTTGATTATTAGTAGACTAGACATTATGTTTGCTACATGTGTTTATGCTAGGTACCAGACATGCCCGAAAGAATCTCATTACTCAGCTACAAAGAGTATTTTGAGATATATTAAGGGCACACAAAATCTTGGCCTTTGGTACCCTATTAATGATGATTTTGAACTAACAGACTATTCAGATGCATATTTTGCAGGTTGCAAAAAGAATGAAAAGTGAACATCTGGTACTTGTCATTTTCTAAGAAGAAGGTTGTTATCTTGGAGCAGTAAAAAGTAAACAAGTGTAGTAATCTCTACTGCAGAGTCTGAATACATCTTAGTAGGGATTTGTTGTCCACAGCTCCTATGGATCCAGCATCAACTTCAAGATTATAATATTCAGATAAGTAAAACATCAATATTTTGTGACTCTTCTAGTGATATTTCAATAGTAAAGAATCATGTATCACACAGTAGGACTGAGTATATTGAAATAAGATATCACTTCATAAGAGAGTACGTTGAGAGAGAATATATCAGCGTTGAGTTTTTCCCCACAGAAATATAAGTGGCTGACATCTTCACTAAGTCTCTCTATGAAGCCAAGTTCAATTCTTTCAAGTTTTAATTGGGAATGTTAAACATGAGTTGATTAGAAAAGCTTAAATATAATAAGTCATTCTTGGTATAGAAAATAGAAATCTTTATATGTGCTTTTGGGGGCTAACCATTTTGCAGGAGAAATTAGAGAAGAAATGGTCAACTTACTTGGATTCAAGAGGAACTCACTAGGCATCAAGTAAGAAGTACTCGCGTCGTGTTGAAATTATTTGGCGTCGAATGGACTCGATGCTAATGCTTTGACGAATTGAAAAACCTCAAAGTAATCAGATTAAATCAAGGCCGTCTAAAAAATTGTCAATCATGCCAAGGTATGCGCCTCTCCACCATCTCTAATAAAGTAGTCTATAAATAGAATTTATGTATAGTATAAACTCTATAATTCCATTGCCCTTTTGAAATTCTGCGTCCCGAACCCTAGATTTCTCGCACCGTCTTCTACACTACGTCCAATTTATCTAAATCAATGCCTCCCAATGGTATTAACTTACTGTTTGAGGGATGTGAACTTGTTCGTAATGGATTCAAAGAAGCTTTTGAAGAGATTCAAACTGTCATACATCTTCTATCGGCCACCGAAAGAGAATTTCTATTGTCAGAACCCTTTTCCATCTGGAAAAGGGAGGTACTTGAGTTGTTTGCAAATACCAAAGTGGACCCATCCTCCACCAAATTCAAGACCTCCATAAATGGAGAAAAGTTTAAGATCACTGCAAGGAATATAAGTAAGGCACTGAAGCTGCCCAATTTTAGTTCTAGTGAAGAGAAAGATGAGTTGTATCAAGAAGATGTGAAGTTTGTTTTCAAATGGTGTGGTTTTTTCATTGATACTTGAGGCACTTTGAAAAGGAAAGACATGAATCAAATGGGAAAGTTCTTAGCACATGTCATTGGAAAAGCTCTGCTATGTAAGACTAGTTCTCATGATAAAATCTCCATAAAGATGTTTGAGTTAATGACTAGAGTGATTCTTTCCAAGAAGACCAATTAGGGCAAGGTTGTGTTTGACAAGGTGATTGAGAGCATCCATGTGCCTAATATGGGAAGGATTCTGTCTTTGTTCCTCCTCAACTCTGTACCAGAGATTTTAAACATAAGGTTGAGTGCAAAGATCCACCATATGAGGAAAATGGACACAAAGAAGCTTGAAAGATGGGATAGGGTGCTGACCAAACACCCTCGCCAGTCAGAAAAGAAAAAGAAAAGAATAACTGAGTCAGTTGCAGAAGAAAACTCTAGCAATGGGTCTGCAGATAGCAGGAGCACTAAACCTCATGACCCTCGTCTATCTAGTTCAGATGTTTCTGTGAGAATAAACGTGAGTGCTCAAGTGTCAATCTTATCTGACCTTGTTGCAAGTAATGTTTCTAAGGAAGTGTCTCCTACTGCTCTTGAAGGGTACATAGTTATGGAATATGTTGGAGATTTCATACCAACTGATGTGGACATGATTAGTCCTAATATTAAAGGGGAGACCCTCGAAAAGGGTGTACCTGTTGAGGGGGAGAGCAAAATAGTTAGTTTTATTGTTGAGGGGGAGACTCACCCTGAGCTCCCTGCTCAAGAAGCTAAAGCTGATGTGGAAGAATCTGAAAAAGAGGACAAAGGTGATGATGTTATGTACCATGATGAGGATTATGAGAAGGAGGACTCCATCCACGCTGGTGAATATCAAGATCACTCCTCTAAATATAAAGAGGCTGATTCACAAATGGGGAGAAATATACGGGAGAGAAATGAAGAGATTAACTCTCCGACATCTGCTCAATTGAATGATGTTTTTCTCGCCTCCTTTTTGTCACAGCTAAGAGGGCTCTATGATGAGCAAAGAAGAAAAATAGAGATGTCTGTGGATGATTCTATTAAAGACCTAAGGAAGGATCTAATTACTGAGATCTCTTCCATTAGATTTGAAGTCAACTTGTTGAAAGAGAACACAGTTCAATTCTTCATGAGAGTTGAACCTGCTATAGACCACACTACACTTCAACTTGAATAGATCCAGAAGTTGCAAAATAATATCATCCAAAACCAGTTTTCTACCTCTTAAAAATATGGAGATGGTTCATACAGCTACAAAGACCAAAATGGAAGAGCAAAGGCAAATTGTTAAAAGAATAATGGATGCTTGCACGTAACTCTTAGATGTCCATATGTTGGTGTAAGAAATGAACAAAGATCTAAATAAATCGCAAATTTTATTGCTCCAAAAAGATAATCATTACATAGGTATGTCCCCTTATTTATAAAAATCATGGGGAGATGAGAGAATACAACAACCGATGTGGGACTAAATATAAGTCGGGCAGCCTACGCGATTTGACATGGTCAAACCGCCCACTATACAAATAATAATAAAGCACCAACCAACAACTAGGAAAGTTGCCTAACTGCCAGGGAAGACCGCAAGTACTGGCTGCAAGTGTAACAACCCGACCCGTTAAATAACATATAATAGAAGGTCCGGCCGGGGACCCAAATTATATGTCACAAACAGATGGCGAAGTTACAGGTTAATACCAAAATACCATCGCACCATAACCCAGAGCATTCTAGCGGAAGTTTATAAGTTGCACGAACTCAATACAGGAATGTCCACTACTATATAAATAACTCATTTATATACAAGACCAGGAATGTATACAAGCACACCGCTCACGGCCTTAAGGCCTTACAAGTTTCTCTTTATAAATATATGACTTCATACATCGGCACGCAGGCCGGCCACACATGAAATCCAAATCTTCGCACGGCCTTCGATGGCCTAACATAAGCAGCAAGGGCTTCAGTCCACTCAATCCATTACAGCATCCACAAGGGAAGCACCTGCATATGGGCATCCACCCCATGGGTGATAAACAAAGCAACGGTCAGCATTCAGCTGACCAATTATACTGACCCTACCCCTTACCCGGGGCAGTGGTTCCTTCCCTGCATGTATTCCAGTATCAACACATATTTACAATACACGATATCATCACAAATGCTAGCCTTCGTGCTAGACACTTCGTGCACTCAAGGCACGATTATGGTGCACAAAACTCCTCAAGGTTCCACCGTCGATTCGAGATGTGTACTTGTTGGTCGGGCATAAGCCTCCAAACCCCTATTGAAGGCCTCACGCACCCTTCCCACTCAGAGGTACGCACCTCACGGCAACTAGTGAGCACTACAGGTCGACCTACACTCGTAGTGTGTCAAGCCCGTGAAACCACACATCTGCATTGACATTAATTGACCGCTCACAACATAGGTACACAGTACCTCTAGATAAACTTCCCACCAAAGGGTAACAAGCCCATGAAACCACACATCTGCATTGCTACCAGTCGATCTCTCATAACACCAGCACACAGTGCCGCTTTCCTCCCAATCCATCTCTCCGCACAAGCAGAGCATACAACCAAAGGAGCTATGCAAAGCTTCCTTACCACAATTCACAAGCATTCTCACCATCTCCGCAAGCTACTCGTTATATACACTGAGTCTTCTCCGGTTCGTAGCATCACCAATCCAGACATCCATCCAGATGGGCTTCGCACAACATGCTTATGTCGTACTACACATTTCCGGCTCTAGATGCAGACTCAATCGCTGGAATCACTTACTCTCTTCCATCTTTTGATGGAGGATTCCACAAATATACATGCATAAACAAAGGGCTTCACCTGCCCAAGGAAGAAAGATCGTTACCCTTGACGATCTCTTCGGCACCATGAAAGAACTAGCCGGACGGAAATCACCGCAGTGGACTTGCCTCTGCAACGCTGAGCTCGGCTCTCGATTCAGACCGCTAAAGCTCTACCGGCGGTCGGAAAGCTTCTACTTCTTCCTTCCTTGCTCTCCTCTCTCTCTTCACTTTAGAAAGAGAATGACCAACATGAGAATGAGATATTTATCTCCATTCTCGGCCTTATAATAGCAGGGAGGAACTTGGACCATAGGATCCAAATATAAGGGAACGAACGACCTCGATCTGCTTTGAAAAGCATCTAAACAGAGCTGACACGGCCTGTGACATGCCCGTGTCACAGGCCGTGTTCCTTGAGCGGTTAGAGAACAAACTCAATCTGGAACAGAACACGGGCTACGACACGCCCGTGTCACTCCCTTACACGCCCGTGTAAACCAATACACGGCCGTATGGTTGGCCGTGTCACCTCATCAACACTAGGCCAAAACACCCGAGAAGAATATGGTTAAGGCACACGCCCGTGTCCTTGGCTGTGTGCCCAACACGCCCCTGTGACACGCCCGTGTCACAGGCCGTGTACCACACTCAACGCCACTCCACTCAACGTCACTCAATATCGCCCAAGCACGCCCTGGGACACGCCCGTGTCCTAGGCCATGTCGCCTCTCGACGATCTTCGACCATTCTATCTCGAGAACTCGACTCGACACACACCGCAAAGGACATGCCCGTGTACCAGGCCGTGTGCACCAGACACGCCCTAGGACAAGCCCGTGTCCCAGGCCGTGTCATCCAGCCTGAACTCCAAATTACAATTTGGGGTGTTACAATCCTCCCCTCCTTACAGAAATTTCGTCCCAAAATTTAGCGCACATATCCAACAACACAACCATTCCTTTTGTACAAATATTCACAAAACGATCCGGAATTACTCGCACACACAAAGTCTTTTTACAAACATCATACAACAACAAAAGTACTGGACAGTATTTACTTCTGCTCTGCTGCGTCCTTCATAATCTTCTTAACAGCCTCTTGTACTTCCAGAGTATATACGTGAGGCTGCTGAACTTCATGAATTGAGCTTTGCGGCTCCTACACTTCGAGAGTGCACACTCGCGGTTGTGCCCGGGGTGCAGATGATTCCGCCACTGCTTTGCCCTTTTTCACATAGGACGCACCGGCCTTTTTCTCATAATAATTTCGGGCTTTATGTCCTTCTCTGCCACACGAGTAACAAATGGTTGAAGGTTTCCCGGTCTTTGCCTTCTTTGCCCAACATTGGTTGCCACAATGTCCGACCTTACCACAAGAAAAACAAATATGTGGACCACACCGTTTCTCTATTCCCATGATAGTGGAGGTGGTTGATTACAATAGATGAATTTGCTTCTTCCACGTGCGACCACATGCTTTTGAGACATTGGCAAAGATTGGCACATTGATACTGTGCCTCGCTCTGAAGTTCTTTAAGTCCATTTCAAAGGACCTAGCCACCATGACCAAGGTACAAAATCCAAGCAACTTTGGACCCACCAATAAACGGCGAAGTTCATCGTGCAGACCATCATAAAATCTATTGGTCTTCATCTCCTCAGTTTCAAATACAAACTCTACATGTTGTCTCAACTAAAAAATGCATGAAAATACTCCTCGACCGTATATGGTCCTTGGGTCAGACACATATTCAACGACAGGATCGATGCTTCTACATTTGCCACTTGTTCACGCACACCAACTGGCAAGGGGCACACCCTAGGAACAGAGAGGTGTACCTGTCCCTCAAGGTGGGCCCTTATCATTGCTACAACCACCTCCTAGATCAACCAGATCGTCTCTACCGATAGAGGCAGTGTGGGCACCTCCGCTGATGTCGCATTCTCATCTGAACGCTGGGGCTCAGCCTGCCCATGTCCACTCCTTGTCACCTAAACGTGAACAAGACATCAATAACCAACCAACCTCTAATCAAAAACGGCAAACATGCCCAATCATTTACATTCCTAGTGGACATTCTTGAGTTCATTAGTGTTAAAACGGTTCGCATGTACACGTGCTCGCCACCCGACAAAAGAATTCGGCCACGAATTCGAAAGCGGAAAACCGAGGGGCCTCTGATACCAAAATGTAACAACCCGACCCGTTATATAAAATATAATAGAAGGTCCGGTCGGGACCCCACATTATATGACACAAACAGACGGCGAAGTCACAGGTTAATACCAAAATACCATCGCACCCTAACCCAGAGCATTCTAACGGAAGTTTATAAGTTGCACGAACTCAATCCAGGAATGTCCACTACTATATAAATAACTCATTTATATACAAGACCAGTAATGTATACAAGCACACCGCTCACAGCCTTAAGGCCTTACAAGTTTCTCTTTACAAACATATGACTTCATACATCGGCACGCAGGCCGGCCACACATAAAATCCAAATCTGCGCACGGCCTTCGAGGGCTTAACATCAGTAGCAAGGGCTTCAGTACGCTCAATCCATTGTAACATCCACAAGGGCAGCACCTGCATATGGACATCCACCCCATGGGTGATAAACAAAGCAACGGTCAGCATTCAGCTGACCAATTATACCGACCATACCCCTTACCCGGAGCAGTGGTTCCTTCCCTGCATGTATTCCAGTCTCAACACATATATACAATACACAATATCATCACAAATGCTGGCCTTCGTGCCAGACGCTCCGTGAACTCAGGGCACGATTATGGTGTACCAAACTCCTCAAGGTTCCACCGCCGATTCGAGATGTGTACTTGTTGGTCGGGCATAAGCCTCCAAACCCCTGTTGAAGGCCTCGTGCACCCGTCCCACTCAGAGGTACGCACCTCACGGCAACTAGTGAGCACTACAGGTCGACTTACACTCGTAGTGTGTCAAGCCCGTGAAACCACACATCTGTATTGACACTAATCGACCGCTCACAATGCAGGTACACAGTACCTCTAGATCAACTTCCCACCAAAGGGTAACAAGCCTGTGAAACTGCACATCTGCATTGCTACCAGTCGATCTCTCATAACACCAGAACACAGTGTCTCTTTCCTCCCAATCCATATCTCCGCACAAGTAGAGAATACAGCCAAAGGAGCTATGCAAAGCTTCCTTACCACAATTCACAAGCATTCTCACCATACCCACAAGCTACTCGTTATATACACGAAGTCTTCTCCGGTTCGCAGCATCACCAATCCATACATCCATCCAGATGGGCTTCACACAGCATGCTTATATCGTACTACACATTTCCGGCTCTAGATGCAGACTCAACCGTTGGAATCACTTACGCTCTTCCATCTTTTGATGGAGGATTCCACAGATATACATGCATAAACAAAGGGCTTCACCTGCCCAAGGAAGAAAGATCATTACCCTTGACGATCGCTTCGGTGCCATGAAAGAACTAGCCGGACGGAAATCACCGCAACGGCCTTGCCTCCGCAACGCTGAGCTAGGCTCTTGATTCGGACCGCTGAAGCTCCACCGGCGGTCGGAAAGCTTCTTCTTCTTCCTTCCTTGCTCTCCTCTCTCTCTCTTCACTTTAGAAAGAGAATGACCAACATGAGAATGAGATATTTATCTCCATTCTCGGCCTTATAATAGTAGGGAGGAACTTGGACCATAGGATCAAAATAGAAGGGAACGAACGGCCTCGATCTTCTTTGAAAAGCATCTAAACAGAGCTGACACGTCCTGTGACACGCCTGTGTCACAGGCCGTGTTCCTTGAGCGGTTAGAGAACCGACTCAATCTATAACAGAACACGGGCTACGACACGCCCGTGTCACTCCTTGACATGCCCGTGTTAACTAGTACACGGTCGTGTGGCTGGCCGTGTCACCTCATCAACACTAGGCCAAAACACCCGAGAAGAACACGACTAAGGCACACGCCCGTGTCCTTGGCCGTGTGCCCAACGAGCCCCTGTGACACGCCCGTGTCACAGGCTGTGTACCACACTCAACGCCACTCCACTCAACATCACTCAACGCCGCCCGAGCAGGACACGCCCTGGGACATGCCCGTGTCCTAGGTCGTGTCGCCTCTCAATGATCGTCGACCGTTCTATCTCGAGAACTCGACTCGACACACACCGCAAAGGACATGCCCTGGGACACGCCCGTGTCCCAGGCCGTGCGCACCAGACATGTCTTAGGACACGCCCGTGTCCTATACCGTGTCACCTAGCCTGAACTTAAAATTACAATTTAGGGTGTTACATCCAGACCGTGACTGCGAGTTGTCACCAGACCGCAGTTGTGGTTACCATCTGTCCGCTGTTGCGGCTTCAACCAGACCACTGCGGCTTAGCCTCAGACTGCCCCTGCTGCTGTACACCATACCACAGTCTGAGGTCCAACATCAGACCGCTAGACCAAACTGCTAGGTCACTGAGAAAAGCAGACTGTTGCGGTTAGACATAAGACCGCCCGGTCTCTTGAAGCTCCAACAGTTGGAAGTAAAGAATCACATCACAACTGGTGTAAACCACATGGATAAGAAATCAACCTCCCCTAAGAAATCCCTAAGCAATCTAATAATAGAAGAATTCATAAAGGGGGAGAGGTCAATGATAAGAGCATGTAGAGACCATGTTATCTGCTCCTCTAATGTGATCAGGAAAGCATTGGGACTAGATTTCATCCAGTATGATGAGTGTGTTACTCCTAAGCCCAAAGTTCCTGATGTTATAGATACATTCAGCCCCAACACTCAAAATCTATCAAAGGGCAAAGAAGTTGTTAATGATGAAAAGGATGTGAGGTTGAGGAAGAAGAGGTATAGAGAACAAATGGAAGCTAGGTCAGATTATGTGCAATGGATCCCAACCTCTAGGAACATCATTCTAGCTACCTGGAATCATATAAAAAATAACAAGACAGAAAGAGGCAAACTATACAATTCTCAGGAATGGGCCAAGTATGAGAAACAGGAAGAGATACAGAGAAAGTTCAAAAAAGACAAGCATGCTGGAAATCTACCAATGGATGCCCTAAAACCTTGCAGATAATATTTCAACCCTACAACTACTTTGAAAGGCAAAGACAAAAAAGGAGGCTATAGAGAAGGCTGTAAAGAAACTTGGTGGGGGCATTGTAATTAAGGAACCTGAATCTTAGCAATGTTTTAAATTTATAGGTTTCTAAGGGCTTTTGAATGTAGAATGTTTATTGTAGGCATGCTCAAAACTTTCTCATTAATCTCATATGATATGTTTTATCATACTTATCAGTGTACTTGTATATCTTTATTTGATCAATGATATTTGTCATGAAATAATGTATATCATTGACTAGGATTCTGACTTCTTCAAATAGAGGGAGATTGTTGGGAACATTGACCACATTATCCTAGATTTGAAGAAGTCACATAAGTCAATATTATACATAAATATGTATTTGATATTTCTCTAAGTTAACATGTGCATGTAATTAGTAATTGATTGATAAACATCATGAGATAAGTAAAAATTCAATTGGATATAAGTCAACATATTCTAGAGTGAAGAATATTTGCTAAGTACAAATGCATCAAGTCATCTCACACAACTCGATGCTAAAGGTCTAAATGTGATGACTGTATGTTATTCACTCAAAGCCACAGTTGAGAAACAGAAAATCTGTCTAAAAGGTCATTCACTCAACGCCTCAGTTGAGAAATAGAAAATATGTCTAAGTACAAATACGTCAAGTGAAGGCTATTCACTCAACGCCTCAGAAGAAAAGCAGAAAATCAGTCCAAGTACAAATGCGCCAAGTCATAAGACTTCACGCAATGCCGAAGTAGAATGCGCTGAGTTAAATGCAGTCACTCGACGCCTCTTCAAAAATTCAAGTATTTGAATAAGTTAAATGGCTTCACGTCAATCTCGATCACTCAACGCCTCTTCAAAAGCACAAATGTTTATTCTAAGTCAAAAAGCGTCAAGACACTCTGTTGACGTTATGCTTAATTCAAATCAATGCCAATTGCGCACTAAAAGATGGAAACCGTCTCAATCTTCTGATACGCATTCTTGGGAAGATATAATTGTCAAAACTGGCCATGTCGCTTTCCAAAACAGGATTATAGCCATTGTTATTGCTCAGATATAAAAGCCAAGGCCGAGAACTTTTTTGATAGCCTTTGTTGAATATCTCTCAAAACGCTAATTCAAAAAAGATGTCGCCACCAGCTAGAAGCTTTTTGAAATTAAGAAAGAAGTTCTCTGCAGGAAATCAAATCAGTACATCTATCACTAAATCAAAAAGATCATTTTGCTGCTAGCATTGCTAAAAGGATTTGCTAGCTGAGAAGGAAATTGTTTTGTCATCTTCAAGCTCCACATTCTTTATATCATTCATTCAGAAGCTTGAAAAATAAGAAGATTTCTGCAAGTATTCAACACAGCATAGCCTTTCCAAATCTGAAGATCCTTTGTTGTTGTTGATGATGAAACTGTTTGGTGAAATCATTAAGGAAGAAGGCTCCAGAGAATCAGTTCTTGAGTCTTTGTATAACAAACACTCTATCAATCTCAGTTGTAAGATTTCTCTGAGATCTGAGTGTAGGACTTTTTCCAAAGTCTTAGGTACAATTCTTGTATAGAATCTGAGTGTAGTCCTGTGTTATAAAGGATGAGGTAGGACTTGTAAAACCCAAAAATGGGAAATAGAACTTTTGTAGCTGTCGCCGGGCGACAGTCGGTATCGTCGATTGTTATAGCGATAATACTCAATGAACTTGATGCCTTGAAGCGTTGAGTGAGCTCAACACACTCGACGTCTTTCGACGAATTGACGAGTGAGCTGTCAGAGTGGCAATAGTGGATATCGCCAGACGATAGTGCCATGTGGCATTGGACACGTGTTGGATGGCCGATAAGTGGCTGGTAAGCGGTGGTTGACTGGGGTCAAAGCGGCGAAAAAGCCGATGTAGCCAGGCGACAGTCGATATCACGCGGCGATATCGCTAAAGTTGGCCAGTCAGCTCAAATCATGGCCTTTGCTTCGTTTTGATAAAATAAGCTTGTGGCTAGGATTAATCTCAAGACCACTTAACCAGAGGAGAAGTAAAGAGAAGGTTCATTTCACTTCTCTCTCTCTCTCTCCATCACCATTTGCTCTCTTGGAAGAAGGAGCTAAGGAAGAAGGCTGAGGCTGGGCTTGGATAGCTTGTGAAGGAGATCTTGTAGTCAAAATCGAGAACCGAGGCTAGATCCGCGAAGAGGAAAGTGAGGTGCTCCTTTCCATCCGTGTAGAAAAGATTCGTCATGGCTCCGAAGAAAACTACAAGGGTAACGATTTTCTCCTTGGACAAGTGAAGTTCTCAATATGCATACGTGCATGGAACCCCTCACCAAAAGGTTAAGAAAATGTGGTTTCCAGCGGGTCAATCGTATGATCCCCAGTTAATTTTGCATCAGATCCAGAAATCGCAGTACGGAATAGGCATGAAGTGTTAAGCCCATCTGGACAGGTTGGTCTGGATTGGTGATGCTTTATTTTGCAAACCGGAGAAGACTCCACGTATAAACGAGTAGTTTACGAGGTCTATGAATTGTACCTGTGAATTGAGAGAGCAGGAAGTACTGGTACCTGTGAATTGAGAGTAACAGGAAGTACTAGAGGTGTGTTCCAGGAAAATACCTAGAAAATACCACAATTTGCATAATGTTGGATATTGTCGGGCGACAAAGAGTATCGCCTAGAGATAGCTCCTGGTGAGCTATGATTGTTGTGAAAGTCCAGTTTTTTGGCACTGCAGGATACTGCAGGGTTTCTGGACAAGATGTTCTAGTTGTGATTGTGTTTTGTGCTCTTAAAGGCCAGTGAGTCAAACGAGAAAGAGGAAGCTCACCCGCGTCAGTCTTTACGTGAATTGACGAATTGAGCAATGGGCAAATGCTGAACTGTACCCGCGTTATATCCAAACCAACTCGTATACCTAAGTTATTGGCATTGTTGGAGCGCATAATGAGAGTCTTAGTAGGTCTGCGTGCCGAAAAGACTAGTAATGCTCAAAGTTGACCATTATTTCTTATACCTCTGAATGGTGGTGGGACCCTGACAATCCGGTACACCGAGATTATGCCCTGAGTGCACGAAGCATCGGGCAGTTGATGCTGGAATTTGTGATATATTGAATGGTGCATACGCTCACTTTCTAATGATATATCTGTATATGTTGTTGCAGGGAAGGAGAATCGCCGCCCCGAGTAAGGGGTGAGGTCATTATAAATTGGTCAGCAAAAGCTGACCGTTGCCTTATTTACCACCGGCTGGTGGATTGTCCCTGTGTAGGTGCTGGAGAGCCGAGCAGGAAATAGCGGGCTGAATCTCTTAGTGATATGCCGGACCTCGAAGGCCAAGCGAAGTTTTATTGCTTTCATGTGTGGCCAACCTATGCGCTGATGTCTGTAAACCACACTTATAAAGAATAAATGTAAGGCATTAAGGACATAATAGTTTTGATCAATGTTGACTGTCGCCGGGCGAAAGTGACTATCGTCGGCGATAGTGACTTTTGTGTATTTTTGTAATAATCATTTTTGTGTGTATATAGTGGACATTTCTAAGATTCTTGAGTTCAAAAAGTTAACCCATAAATCTTCCGTTGCAATGCTCTGAGTTAGGAATCGCGTAGTTCTTGATCGCCGGCGATAGTGACTTTTGTGTATTTTTGTAATAATCATTTTTGTGTGTATATAGTGGACATTTCTAAGATTCTTGAGCTCAAAAAGTTAACCCATAAAACTTCCGTTACAATGCTCTGAGTTTGGAATCGTGTAGTTCTTGATATTAACCTGTAATTTCACTGACTGTTAGTGGAATATGGCATGTGGCCCCAGCCGGACCCTCTGTTATATTTCATTTGACAGACGGAGATGATACAATTTGGTCTCAGCTTGTCTTGGTCTTCCTCCTGCGAATTCATGGTCGAATTCTTTTGAGGGGTTGCGAGCACGTGTTTGTGCTTACTTTCATAACAAAAATGAACTCAAGAATGCCCACTTAGGAATAAAAATACACATGTTTGCGGAAAATGTGCGTTCCTATTATTGGCTTTGGCAATATTATTAATTGCTTAATTGTGTGTTTCGCTATTGTAGGCGTGTAGAAGTGGTACGGGGAAGCAAGAACCCAGCGCTCGGTAGAGAGTAGTGCACCAAATGAGGTGCCAACACCTCCTCCTTCTGTGAAAGCTATACGGTTGTTTGCTGAAGCCATGTTTGCGTTAGTTAATTCACAACCAGGAGGTCAGAGGCAACCTTCTAATACTGTAGTGGTTCAGGATCCGGATGGCGTAGTTGAGCAGGTAGCGGTGATACAATTGGCCGTTGAGCCAATGACTGCGAAGCGAGCAACGGAGAAGCAATTGAAGCACGTTATGAGTTTCAATACTCCTATGTTTGGGGTGGTGGAATCCCGACACAAGCCGAAGATTGGATCTCAAGGATAAAGAGAATCTTGGCGGCAACTGAAATGGAGGAGTGACAGAAAATCACTATAGCTACCTTCTTGTTAGATAGTGAGGCGAGGCTATGGTGGGATGAGTTGGAGCTGCGCTAGTTTACTGGTCGGCAGTTGATCGAGATCTCAATGGAGGAGTTCTCGTGATGTTTTCTAGCAAGATATATTCCATATGCGCAGCGGATCGCAATGGAAAACCAATTTCAAAGATATACTCAAGGCGAGAAGTTGGTTGACAACTACTTGCACAAGTTTACGAGATTAGGAAGATATGCAGGCTTTACGTTTGCAGATGAGGAACGAAAGACAAATAAGTTCTATGAAGGGCTGAGAGATGACTTGCAGTTGCTTCTCTCAAGACCGATGACACAAGGTTTTCTTACCTTGGTCAATACGGCATATTCCCTCGAGCTAGATATGAAGCGCGTGCAGTGCAAGAATGACTTGGCAGTAAAGAAGCCAGAGTTCAAGGTACCTAGTTCTTCAAAGTATGGGTATCGACGGGGGAATAGAAGGTCCAAGTCTTCTGGACAGGCTCCTTCTACTAGTGCTTCGGGAGAAACGTCTTGGCAAAGAACGCGTACATGTTACACTTGTGGCAAACCGGGACATATAGCCTGTGACTATCGGAGTGGTCCTCCAAAGGTTGAGAAGAAGGCAGGAGCAATATATGCTGAGTGTTAAAAGTAGCGAACAAACGACTAGAGCAGAGAACAAACGACTAGAAAACAAGCCGGAACTTTGAATAATTGAAATTTTATTATCCAAAAAGATATATTTACAAAGGTATGGCCTCCCTTTTATAGAATGGAGGAGAGAGAGAAGAATACAAATTAACAATGTGGGACTAAAGCTATACAACAGATCTGGGCGGCTAGAATAAGAGACCGGAACAGGCCGCGCGGTTAGACAATGTTCTAACCGCTCGGCAACACCAGAACCAAGAGGGAGAGATGCGGTAGGAGACCGCTAGACCGGTCGATTTCCAAGCCGCCAGAGATAAGCCGTCAGACCGCCGGATACCATACGGCGACAGCCTGGAAATCAACCCGCTAACCTCAATCCGCCAGGCTCAAACCGCCAGACCGCCCGGTCAACAACCCGCCAGGCTCAAACCGCCAGACCGCCCGGTCTCATACTTCGACACTCCCCCTCAAGCTGGAGCATAGATATCAATCATGCCCAGGTTGTCACAAATATGGAAGAAGGAAGTAGAAACCGGCTTGGTGAAGATATCAGCCAACTCTTTGTCGGAGGTGACGAACGGAGTGCAAATCTGTTTCTTCAAGACCTCTTCTCGGATGAAATGGCAGTCGACCTCTATATGTTTCGTTCTCTCATGGAAGACCGGATTTTTGGATATGTATATAGCGGCTTTGTTGTCACAAAACATAGGCAGAGGATAGTTGTAGACCTCTCCTAGGTCAAGCATGAGAGCCCGCAACCATTTTAACTCACACGTGGTTGACGCCATACTCCGGTATTCGGCTTCTGCACTGGACCTTGAGACAACAGACTGCTTCTTGCTCTTCCAGCTCACAAGATTACCTCCAACAAATGTGCAGAAACCCGATGTAGATTTACGGTCACCTTTATCATCCGCATAGCTTGAGTCTGAGTAGGCTTCAATTCTCAGATGACCATGCTTCTGAAAGAGTAGCCCTTTCCCTGGTGCTGCTTTGACATACTCTAGTATCTTCAAGGCAGACTGAAGATGACATTCCCTGGGAGCTTGCATGAACTGACTGACCTTGCCTACAGCATAGGCAATGTCGGGTCTGGTCACCGTGAGATAAATGAGTTTGCCCACCAGACGTCTATACCTCGTGGCATCGGATATAAGCGGTGAGTCATCTGTCCATGTTTTGTCTTCTCCAGTGGCCATGGGATACCGGGCCGGTTTGGCCCCGGTCAATCCTGCCTCTTGTAGAAGATCAAGCGCATACTTCCGTTGGGAGAGAACCAACGAGTCGGGCTTCCGAGAGATTTCTATCCCCAAAAAATATTTCGGGGAGCCCATATCCTTCGTGACAAGGTGTTGACGGAGGTGTTTCTTTGTCAAGTCCACCCCAGCCTGGTCATCGCCGGTAAGAAGGATATCATCCACATATACCGCCAAAACCACAAGGCCTGATGCGGTTTTGCGAATAAACAATGAGTGATCGGCGGAACTTCTTGCAAAGCCAATTGCAGCCACAATGCCACTAAACTTGTCAAACCACGCCCGAGGGCTCTGCTTTAGGCCGTAGATGGCCTTCTTCAACTGGCATACTCGTGTCTCCCCCTGAGCAACATACCCTGGAGGTTGCTCCATATAGACGTCCTCCTGAAGATCCCCATACAGAAAAGCATTCTTGACGTCAAGTTGAGAAATGTCCCACTCCCTGTTGACGGCCACAGAAAGAAGAACCCGGATGGTGCTGAGGCGAGCAACCGGAGAGAAAGTGTCAAAATAGTCAACCCCATAAGTCTGAGTAAAGCCTTTGGCCACCAGGCGGGCCTTGTAACGATCCACAGTGCCGTCCGGGCGAAACTTCACAACGAACACCCAGCGGCAGCCAACCACATCAGTACCGATCGGTGGAGGAACAAGGTTCCAGGTACCTCTTTCAGTAAGAGTGGCAATTTCCTCATCCATGGCAGATTTCCAATGAGGAATAACAAGAGCCTCCTGGTAAGTGCGGGGAGTGGTAGTAGCCGAGATGGCCAAAGCAAAGCACCTGCGAGAGGGAGTAAGCCGATCATAGGAAACAACAGCCGCAAGCGGGTGTTGGGTACACGCCCGCACCCCTTTGCGAAGGGCAATGGGACGATCCAGGTCGTCTTGTGCCTCAGGGACCGGAGCATCCGTGGCAGAGAAAGCTGGCCCGGGACTAGAGAGAGACGGCTGCGGAGACGAAGGAGGGGAGATAATAGGGAGAGGAGGAGACGGAGGAGGAGACGACATAGGGGGGGAGACGTCGACTTGTGTGGAAGGCTCACAGAGAGATGGTGGAGAGTCAGAGACAGCAGGAGGAGGTGAAGATGGGAAAGAAAAGTAGGAAGCATTTTCAAAGAAGGTGACGTCTGCGGAAACAAACTGTTTGCGCAGAACAGGATCAAAGCAACAGTAGCCTTTTTGAGTTGTCGAGTAACCCAAAAAGACACATTTGGTGGAGCGGGGGGAAAGCTTGTCGCGAGTAGCAGACGGAGCATGCACGAAGGCCGTACACCCAAAGATACGGAGAGGAAGAGGAAAGGGTTCCTTGGTTGGGTAGAGAATGGAGAAGGGGGTCTTGCCGTGAAGAACAGAAGAGGGAATGCGATTGATGAGATAGCAGGCAAGAAGAACAGCATAGCCCCAATAGGAGCGAGGCACCTGCATCTGTGTCATCAGAGTGCGAGCGATATCGAGGAGATGGCGATTTTTACGTTCCGCCACCCCATTTTGCTGGGAGGTGTAAACACAGCTGGTCTGATGAATAAGACCATGTTGCATACAAAAAGATGAAAACTCATGACTGAGATATTCCTTAGCATTATCAGAGCGCAATACTTTAATAGAAATAGCAAACTGAGTTTTAATCATATTATAAAAAGATTGCCATACAGATAAGAGTTCAGAGCGATCTTTTAATAGATACACCCAGGTACATCTGGAGAAATCATCAATAAAAGTTACAAAGTAAAAACTACCCCGACCAACGGTGGGAGTAGGAGCAGGACCCCAGATATCAGAATGAATGAGATCAAAGGGGCGGGAGGAACCACGGCCTTGCTTCTGCGGGAAGGAGGAACGGTGATGCTTGCCAAGCTGACACGCATCGCAGTTGAGCGGAGGACTGGGTTGAGGTAAGTGGGGAAGAAGCTGATGCAGAATCCGAGGAGGAGGATGTCCAAGGCGAAGATGCCATTGAAGCAGATCAGTAGACGAGGAAGAGAAGGCGGACAGAGCGGAAACATTGTCGAGGAAGTAGAGGCCGCCGCTCTCAGTCCCAGTAGCAATCGTCCGTTGGGTTCTCGGGTCCTGAAAACAACAAGAAGTAGGAGTAAATAAGACAGAGCACTGAAGTTGCTTGCATAAAGTAGTAACGGAGAGTAAATTGCAAGGGAACTTCGGGACATAGAGAGTGTCCGCTAAGCGAAGCGAGGGAGTGACTTGAACCATGCCCGTTCCATGAACAGGGGAAGGCGAACCATCCGCAACGAGAACCGGGGGTAACCGAGCATGCGTCTCTAGGAGAGAGAAGCAGTGAGGGTTTCCGGTCATGTGATTTGTAGCACCAGAGTCAATGAGCCATTTACCTTAGGTAACGACGTGTGCACTACCTGAGGTGGTGGCCACAGAAGCAGACTGCCGAGAGGAGGCGGAGGTTGAGGAAGAAGTATCACCGGAGGGACGAAGATGAGGATGTTTTTGCCAGCAGCGGTCAACTGAGTGGCCGGTACGACCACAGTGAGAGCAGAGGAACCTGGACGGACCGCGCGTGCCAGATTGGCTGCGACCACTATTGCCACCCCGCTGGACTTGGTGAGCATAGGAGTCCGGTGGAGGAGGGGAAGACAATAGAGGACGTTGGAGCAGTGAAGTAACCGCGGCGATGCGAGCTGCGGTGGCATCCAATGTGGGAGACTCGGCTTCGCCCAAGATCTGCTGGCGGATCATATCAAAAGACTCAGGAAGCCGGAGAAGATAACAAACAACCAGGAGTTCCTGGAAGTGTTTGTGCTGTTCGGCCAAGTCCGCGGAGAAGGGGCGAGTCTGGAGGATTTCGGCCCCAAGAGCCTGAACTTGCTGATAAGCCGCAGCAGGAGACATGGAAGGGCGAGCGAAGAGATCCGCGTAGAGAGTATAAATGCGGGATGTCTGGGCCCCCTTTGAGTAGAGAGCAGCAAGGTGAAGCCACGCGGTCTTGACCGTCTCATCATGGCGTATGACAGGAAGACATTCATCGGAGAGGCTGTTAGCCAACCACGTGCGGACAAGCGCATCACTGGCATCCCAGTCATCAAATTCAGCAGAGTCTGAGGGAGGAGGGTCATCGGTGAGGTGATGACGTTTGCGCTGAGAGCGGAGAAGAAAAGTGAAGGAGACGCTCCAATCCGGATAGTTGGAGCCAACAAGTTTAGAAACCGTTCCAAGGTTGCCAGAGGGTGTAGGAAGCGGCGCCGGAGTGGCGATAGGAGTGGTGGTGGTGGAGGTCTCAGAAAGGGCCATAGGAGATAACTGCGAGAGAGGCCGCGCGGTTAGAATATAAGCCGCGCGGATAGAAAGAAGACGAGCTGCGGCGGTCACGATGTTCGACACCAGCGGCCAGAGAAGCCACGACCAAGCCGCAGGTCCAAGACGGGGAAGAGGTCGAACGGCTAGAAGATAGACCGCGCGAACGGAAAAAGCGAATAAAGAAGCAGGTCGCGACGAACAAGGAGACAGGTCGCTGCGACAGAAGGGCAGGAGAAGGAGGACGCGCGGACAGGGCGCAAACAGCGAGAACAGGTCGCGAGAAGAAGGGGCAAGCCGCGCGGACAGGGCGCACAGAATCAGGAGGAGAAGATCGATTCCTCTGATACCATGTTAAAAGTAGCGAACAAACGACTAGAGCAGAGAACAAACGACTAGAAAACAAGCCGGAACTTTGAATAATTGAAATTTTATTATCCAAAAAGATATATTTACAAAGGTATGGCCTCCCTTTTATAGAATGGAGGAGAGAGAGAAGAATACAAATTAACAATGTGGGACTAAAGCTATACAACAGATCTGGGCGGCTAGAATAAGAGACCGGAACAGGCCGCGCGGTTAGACAATGTTCTAACCGCTCGGCAACACCAGAACCAAGAGGGAGAGATGCGGTAGGAGACCGCTAGACCGGTCGGTTTCCAAGCCGCCAGAGATAAGCCGTCAGACCGCCGGATACCATACGGCGACAGCCTGGAAATCAACCCGCCAACCTCAATCCGCCAGGCTCAAACCGCCAGACCGCCCGGTCAACAACCCGCCAGGCTCAAACCGCCAGACCGCCCGGTCTCATACTTCGACACTGAGAAGGGAAAGATAGTGGAGTCCACTGCATCCCAGTATGCTCCAGCTATACCTAGGGTGTACAACCTTGGACAACAAGAGGCCATCAAATAGGCGGATGCCGTCACAGTTACGAGTAGTATATAGTTTTGATGTTTTATATACTATATACCTTGTGATTTTCTTGCTTATATAACTTAAGTAATATAGGCTTTGTCCTTATTCGGGACTATCCGGTGAGAGCACTGTTTGATACAGGTGCTTCACATTCGTTTCTATCTGAGGACTTCGTGTCGCGAATCAGAGTGCTTACTCGTGTGACGACAGATAGACTAAAGGTGTTATTGCCTAACGGTTGCTTGATACATGCGGATAGGTCTTGTTGTGTTGAGGTGCGGATAGGAAGTTGGGATTTCGGATTGGAAGCATCAGTGTTGCTGATATCTGAGTTAGATGTAATCTTTGGTATGGACTGGCTCTCGGAGCAGCATGCCTATATAGATTACAACTCAAAGGAAGTCACGCTGGGACAGAACACCGAGCTAGAGACTAAATTCGCTGGTATTCGAGGATTAAGCAAGATATTGATGTCTGCTCTCAAAGTAGTCAAAGCTGTTTGGAAGGACACGGAGTTATTCTTCATGCTTATAGAGGCTATTGAGCCAAAGTCCGATTTGAGTGACGTTCCGATTGTAATGGAGTACGCAGATGTTTTTCCAAAGGATCTTCCGGGGTTGCCGCCCCAATGAGAAATTGATTTCACTATCGAGTTGGTGTTAGGTGCAAAACCTGTGGCACACTCACCGTACCGAGTAGCGCCAAAGGAAATGGCGGAACTTAAAATTAAATTGCAAGAGTTGCTAGAGCAAGGCTATATACGTCCAAGTATGTCACCTTGGAGTGCACCGGTCTTATTTGTAAAGAAGAGGGACGGAAGCTTGCATCTATGAATCGACTATAGAGAGCTGAATAAGTTGACGGAGAAGAACAAGTATCCGATTCTAAGGATAGATGACTTGTTCGATCAGTTAGTTGGATCAACGGTATACTCAAAGATAGACTTGAAGTCTGGCTACTACCAGTTGAGGATTAAGGAATATGACATTCCCAAGACAGCATTTGGAACATGATATGTGCACTACGAGTTCACTGTAATGTCGTTTGGGCTAACAAATGCGTCATCGGTATTCATGGACTTAATGCTTCAAACGTTTAGGGTGTACTTGGACCTATTTGTGATTGACTTTATTGACGACATATTTGTCACAACCCGCATTTTATCCGAAGAAAACGGATTATCAGAGTATGAGAAAACACACGTCATGATGCCACGTCGAGCAGGGGATAACTGCCGACGCTCAGGAAACCCACTAACAACTATACTTTATGAAAATTCATAAGTTATATGATTAGAAAATCAGTTATATTTTTAAAGGTCATACCCCTCGGCTCGGTGGATCACCTAGTCCACAATTTAAAAACTATACTTATACGCTATGGAAAATACTTTATTCAGGTTCGACATCCTAAAAGAGTGCATAAGTGTCCCCAGAGGACAACTTATACTATGCAGGACCCTACTTTTGATTCATACTATATATATATATATAGGAAAATGATCTTTTTACGTTATTTGGAAAATAGTGATGAGTTTTATAAAACATGTTGATCATGAGGTATACTTATAATAGTGTTTTTAGGTTTAGAACTAACCAGCAACCTAGCATAAATCATCCCAAGAGCAAGTAGATTAACTTCAGAAAGGTAGCAGCAAAAAATAGCACATCTAGTATCAAGGTAAAACTACCTGTGGAAGCTAACAAACTGACACGAACCCACTGGCAAATATGTATGTATGTAAGAAAAAACAGTAAAACTACCTCACAAGACCAAGGAACTAATCTCCACAGAACGAGAGACCACCAGCAACAGCATAGCACAACTAGCCGCCTAATCGGCTACTAATCAGAACCTGAGGCATTCAAAGAAGAAAAGAATACCTCAGCAAGCTAAACAAGTAAGCTGTACGGAAATGTTAGGTTATAAGGTAAGCAAGAAGAGTAAGCAAACCGAAAACAAGCACCACTGTCCAAGGCAAGATAAAAGAAAAGCCCTAAGTGCTAGGAAACAGCAATAACCCTGCCCAAAAATAAATCCTGCAGAGTTTACAAGGATACTATGAGCCCAAATGTTAAAAATTTACAAAGGAAGAAACGTCTAACACCCTAAGCTGTGAGAGATTGTAGTAGCAAAAACAACGCGGATCCGGGTTGGAGGCAAACTCAGCCCCCCAACTACCATTTCCAAGAAACAAAGCTCAGGGGTCTACATGTGAAAGCACTAGGGACCTCCCACCCCCTTGCCCAGCCCGTACCTGGAGCAAGATAAAAGAAAAAGGGTGGCCTTGGCTAAATTACACAACACCTCCCCCATTAAGAGCTTCAAACCACCACTACTAACCACGACCAACGATTCGGCCTTTTTGGAAAAAAAGAAAATAGTCGACAAAGAACCTCAAAATCAAGGAATTCACTCAGGGGAGAAAATCAAGGTAAGGGAAAAGCGTTGAGATGATTCAACACGGCATGGCGTTGAGTGAGCCCCTACTCACTCAACGCCTAAACAGACGGTGGCATTGAGTGAGCTAGCCTCACTCAACGCCAAAACAGTAATAGAGTTGAGTGAGGTTCACTCACTCAACGCCTTCTGCAACACTGGCAGTGGCGTTGAGTGAGCTAACCTCACTCAACGCCAAAATAGCTATGGCGTTGAGTGAGGTCCACTCCCTCAATTCCTTCAGCAAAGCAGGCTGTGGCGTTGAGTGAGCTAACCTCACTCAACGCCAAAACAGCTATGGCGTTGAGTGAGGTCCACTCCCTCAACGCCTTCAGCAACACAGGCTATGGCGTTGAGTGAGCTAACCTCACTCAATGCCAAAACAGCTATGGCGTTGAGTGAGGTCAACTCCCTCAATGCCTTAGCACTTAACCGCAAAACCCAACTATGGCATTGAGTTATTCCACCTCTCTCAATGCCAAAACAGCTTTGGCGTTGAGTGAGGTCGACTCACTCAGCGCAAAAGTACTTAGCCGCAAAAATAAACTGCGGCGTTGAGTGCGCCTACCATTCTCAACGATAGAACAGCTTTGGCGTTGAGTGAGGTCAACTCACTCAACGCCAAAGTACTTACCCGCAGGAAAGGGCTGCGGCGTTGAGTGAGCCCGCCTTACTCAGCGCCTAAACCGCCATGGCGTTGAGTGAGGCCCACTCACTCAACGCCATCCGAAAGAGGTCGGCGGGAATGCAGATTGATTCTCGCCGAATCGGCGGGAATCACTAACGTTTCTCGTCGAAGTCGGCCAGAATCACTAAGTGATTCCCGTCGATTTTGACTTAGAATAATGTTCTCACTCAACGCCACACTACTTAGCTGCAAAAGAACAGATCAAGGGGCAAGGATGTTGAGTGTGTTCACCACACACAACGCCAAGTCCAAGCAGACCCGGCGTTGAGTGTGTGCACCACACTCAACGCCAAGGCCAAGCAGACCCGGCGTTGAGTGTGTGCACTACACTCAACGCTAAGCCCAAACAGACCCGACGTTGAGTGTGTGCACCACACTCAACGCCAAGCCTTGAAATCTCCAATGCTTGAACCAGCAATCATTTCTCTGCTCCCAACTCGAGAACTAGCCAACTTAACAGCAGGAAGGAAAAAAACACAAGCATCCCATGAGAGGCCACACCGGGTCACCAAAAATGACTCGGCTTGCTAGGGAGATCTTATCAATAGGCTACAAAATGGGCCACTCAGTTCTAAGGAGTTAAGACCACACTCCACAGATAGCACAAGTCAAGAAAACGCGTCGACGTAATGCCAAGCAAGAATTAAATAATCGCAGGAAATCGAGGGCGTTATAGTCACTCCCCCTAAAAGAAAGTTTTGTCCCGAAACTTTACGCACAACGCCTCAACTATAGAAGGAAAAGTAACAAGCCAAACATTACAAGAAGAAAACAAACCAATCTAATCAGGGAAACAGTTGAGGGTGAGCCTCCCTCATAGCCGACTCTAACTCCCAAGCCGCGCTTTCCAAACCCTGATTCTTCCATAGAACTTTGACCATCGGGATGGACTTCCTCCGCAGCACCCGATCTTGAGTATCCAAAATGCGGACCGGCACTTCAATAAAAGAGAGGTTAGGCTCCAACTGGGGCACAACATCCAAGACTTGCCCACTACT
This sequence comes from Platanthera zijinensis, assembly GCA_039513925.1. NCBI lineage: Eukaryota > Viridiplantae > Streptophyta > Magnoliopsida > Asparagales > Orchidaceae > Platanthera > Platanthera zijinensis. The sequence goes on from CM077092.1 coordinate 52,924,371, forward strand.
GCGCACACACTTCCGCAATTGGCTTACATGAAATACGTTATGAACACCTGGGAAGTTGGCTGGAAAATCCAACCTATAAGCTGACACGCCAATCTGTTCAACAATCTTAAACGAGCCCACATACCTCGGGTCCAATTTCCGGTTCTTACCGAACCTCTTAACACCAACCATCGGGGAAACCTTAAGAAACACAAGGTCCCCTACAGAAAACTCCAAGTCCGACCAACGCCGATTGGCATTCTTTTCATATCTCTCCTGAGCTATACGAAGCTTTTCTCGAATAAGCTTCACCGCGACTTCCATCTCCTCGAGCGCATCCGGACCCAACAAGGGTCTCTCACCTGTCTCAGCCCAAAACAGGGGGGTTCTGCAACGCCTCCCATACAAATCTTCAAACGGAGCCATTTGCAAACTTTCTTGATAACTGCTATTGTATGCAAAATCCATAAGTCGCAATCGCTCATCCCACGCTCCACCGTAGTCTAAAATGTAGCATCTGATCATATCCTCAACTATCTGGTTCACCCGCTCTATCTGCCCATTGGTCTGTAGGTGGTAAGCAGTAGAATACCTCAGATCTGTACCCAAACCCTCCTGCAGACTCTGCAAAAAATGAGAACTAACCGGGAGTCTCGATCAGAAATGATGCTAACAGGCACACCGTGCAATCTGATGACCTCATTCAAGTACAACTCTGCTATCTTCTTCATCGGATAGTCAATATTATACGGCACGAAGTGAGCACACTTCGTCAGTCTATCCACTATGACCCAAACAGAATCAAATCCCCTTGGAGATTTCGGTAAGCCCGTGATGAAGTCCATAGAAATACTTTCCCACTTCCAAGTCGGGATCTCTAGTGGACTCAACTTGCCACCAGGCCTTCCATGATCGGCCTTCACATGCTTGCAAGTGTGGCACTCAGCAACAAATCGGGCTATATCACTCTTCATCCCATACCACCAGGCAATTTGCTTCAAATCACGATACATCTTTGTAGATCACGGAAGGTAGGCAACACTGGATTCATGAGCCTCTCTGCATATCATACCCCTGATGTCTCCAACAGCAGGGATGCAAAATATGCCGCGGTACTTCAAAGTACCTGCATCATCGATGAAAAAATCCGACAACTCCCCTCTCTCAGTCCTGAGGTATAAGTGCAGAAGGTCCGGATCATCCTTCTGGTGCAACCTAGTAAGAGAAATCCAAGACGGCTCTGCCACTGCAAAACTGCTCTGCATGCCACAGCATCCCACTGAGATATCCATAAGGAGGAACTCTTCCACTAAACGATCGGCGGAGAGATTAAAGATCTTCCCCATTTTCCGGCTCAGGGCGTCGGCCACCACATTGGCCTTGCCTGGATGATACTGGATCTCTACATCATAATCGGCCACATACTCTAGCCACCGCCGCTGGCACAGATTCAACTCCTTTTGCATGAACACGTACTTCAGGCTCTTATGATCAGTGAAGATCTTGCACTGAGCCCCATAAAGTAGATGCCTCCACAGCTTCAACGCATAAATTACCACTGAAAACTCAAGGTCATGCGTAGGGTAATTTCTCTCATGAGTCTTTAATTTCCTTGACCCATACGCAATCACTTTTCTAACTTGCATCAACACGCAACCTAGACCAATATGCGAAGCATCCACGTAAACATCATACTCCGCACCCTCAACAGGTAGGGTCAGTACGGGAGCAGAGCACAATCTGTTCTTTAGCTCCAGGAAGGCTTCTTCGCACTCCTTGCACCAAACAAAGGCCGCATTCTTCTGAGTCAACCTGGTCAAAGGTGCAGCCAGGGTAGAGAAACCCTCCATGAACCTCCTGTAGTAGCCGGCCAACCCTAGGAAGCTTCTGATTTCCTTGGGCGTGCCCGGCCTGCTCCAATCCATCACTGCTGCGATCTTTTCTGGGTCGACCGAGATCCCATCCTTGTTCACTACGTGGCCCAGAAACGAGACCTGAGGAAACCAAAATTCACACTTGCTCAACTTGGCGAATAACTTGTGATTCCTCAACTCCGATAGAACCAAGTGCTGATGTTGCTGATGCTCCTCAGCATTGCGGGAATAGACCAACACGTCATCGATGAAAACCACAACGAACTTGTCTAGGAAATTCTTGAACACCCGATTCATCATATCCATGAAAGCTGATGGTGTGTTGGTCAGACCAAACGACATCACCAAGAACTCAAAATGTCCATGCCTCGATCTAAACGCAGTCCGTGGAATATCTGCCTCACGGATCCTGAGTTGATGATAGCCAGAACGAAGATCGATCTTGGAGAACACTGTGCTACCGCGCAACTGATCAAATAAGTTATCGATCCTCGGCATAGGGTACCTATTCTTAATAGTGACTTTGTTCAACTCCCTATAGTCGATGAAAAGCCGCATCGACCCATCCTTCTTCTTTACAAACAAAACAGGAGCACACCAAGGCGACGAACTCTGCCTGATAAACCCTTTGGCCAACAACTCATCTAACTGGATTCGCAACTCCTCTAGCTCATGAGGGGCCATCCGGTACGGCGCCTTAGCAATAGGATGCGTACCCGGTTCCAAATCAATCACAAATTCGACATCCCGATCGGGAGGAAGACCAGGAAGGTCATTATGAAACACATCAGCGAAACCACGAACAACGGGAATCTCCTCTAAGCGCGGTATACTAACAGTGGTCCCAACCATCGAGACTAAACCAGCAAAACAACCCGAAAGAAATAACTTCTGAGCACATACCGAAGAAAAGACAGGAGAATCTTGGCACGGATCAGCATACACGCTTCCCGGCTGACCATTGTACTTGATGAAGTCCAAGCGCTTACCTTTGCACTGAATGACTGCATCATACTTAGACAGCCAGTCCATGCCCAGAATAACATCGAAGTCCTCCAGATCAATCATCGTCAAGTCTGCCTTCGCAAGAAAGTCCCCCAACAAAACAGGGCAATCTAGAATGCCCAAATCTGATAACACAGATTCACCAGAAGGGAACTTGATGCGGAAGGTATCATGAACTCGATCTAGAGTTAACCGATGTCTATCCACAAAGGCTCTAGCCACAAATGAGTGGGTAGCGCCGGAGTTGAACAGAACACGCGCCCAGTGGTTCTTCACCTTAAATTTCCCTATAGGAGTATATACAACTAAGGATCTACCAAAACCCAACTGTAACCATTCTAACAAATAAAACTTTCAAGCTGGAAAAAGAAACAACTAACCTGAGATGACCTGAGTCGAAGCTTGAGCCTCCTCGGAAGAGATCACGCTCAGCTTTCCTTTACCCTTGTCCACACGCTGAGGCGGAGGTAGTGTCTGAAGTGGAACTGCATGAAGAGCAGGCTGGACCTGAGGACGCCTAGACTTGATGTGACCCTTCTTCCCGCACTAATAGCAGACTTTACCCTTGGACCAGCACTGGGCAGCATCATGCCCGGGTCGCTTGCAAACAGAACAGGAAACATCCCTCCTTGGAGCACCCTGAATAGACTGTACTTTCTCCTTCTTCTGAGCTACTGCCTTTTTGAAACACCTCTCAACAGGGTGGCCTGACCGACCACAGAAGCTACACACCACCTTGCTCTTCTTTCCCGAAGCAGTACCGGGTACCTGGGGTTTCTTCTCCTCAATAGACTTTCGCTTGTCCTTCCTCATTTGCTGGCCTCTGCTCTTTGCGATCTCGATAGCCTCCACCTTCAGAGCAGCCTCCACTACCCCTGCATAAGTCTCTGATCCATAAGCATTGGTCAACTGTTGTACCTCGCTCCTCAAGCCACCAAGGAATCGCTTGACTCGATCAGCCTCAACACTCACCAACCTAGGAGCAAACCGGCTCAACTTGCTGAACTCTATCTCATACTCACCGACCGTGAGTTGCCTTTGCTTCAGGTGGAGGAAGTCATTCATAAGACGGTCACGCTTGATCGAAGGCAAGAACTTACTCAGCAGCATTTCCTTGAATACTTCCCAAGAGCAACCAGCTACCAAGCTCTCCTTTTCTCTAAGCCGCCAACTCTTAGCCAAACCCTTGAGCTGATAGGCGGCTATCATCACCCTCTAATCATCTGCAATACCGGAGTACGAGAACATCTCCTCCATGGAGATTAGCCAATCGTCTATGACCATGAAATCTGCCTTCCCATCATAAGTAGGGGGGCTAAGTCTCTGAAACTGTGAGATAAATGCCATATCCGCTGGCACCACCACTGGAGGTCTCAGGGGTGCAGGAGGAGGAGGAACAGCAAACCCCCCTGCAGGGCCTTTCACTCCCTGAGTCTGTCCTGCCATAACTGCCACCAAAGACTGAATCTGGGCTCGCACCTCCACCATCTGCCTGCTCAAGGAATCGCTACTCTGTCGTAGGCTCTCGATCACCGCATCATTTTGCGCTCCCGATGACTCACCCTCAGATAGGGGGGTCGATCTAGTCGAAGGGTGTCTCGCCATCCTAAAATCATAGCAACATTAGTCAGATCCTAGTACGACAGCTACAACTAACTACAAGTACAGACAATACATACATAAATATGAACTTAAAGCTGCTAAACTTGCTCTGGGAGTTTATTTTTACAAGAATTGATGTTATGCCTTAACCTAAGATGGTTAACCACCACCATACTAACTCTTGTGCCTAGATCGGGAATGCATGACTAATATTATTTTTGACTCGAAAACTTATGTGTGTACATATGTCATCATGTCAGTCTTTAGCTCGGCACATTGTGCTTATGCAATGTTATGTTATGCATGTTTGTGTTATGTATTCTAAAAAGGCCCTAATGCATGTTATGAGCGGCGTACACATGATAATGTTATGCATCCCATACTACATAACATCCTCATGCAGCGAAAAAGAAAACGAGCTAGTCGCAGCCATGCGGTGAGGTTATGCATCCCATACTACATAACCCTCACATGTTGCCCATATGGTGTATCCATATACGAACACACATTATGCATCCCATACTACATAATATGCCCCGTATACTTCATGTTAAGCTATGAGTGTAGTGTTCGTGCTTTTGCCAAGACGTGCTGATGACATATCGGTGTGTGAATTACATGATGCTAAACTGTTAATGCAATCAAAAGGGACGGTTGCCCGACAAACTTGTCAAGAAACCTCCCTCTGATACCAACTATCACAACCCGCATTTTCTCTGAAGAAAACGGATTATCAGAGTAGGAGAAAACACGCGTCATGATGCCACATCGAGCAGGGGATAATTGTCGACGCTCAGGCAACCCACTAACAACTATACTTTATGAAAATTCATAAGTTATATGATTAAAAAATCAGTTATATTTTTAACAGTCGTATCCCTCGACTCGGTGGATCACCTAGTCCACAATTAAAAAACTATACTTATACGTTGCGGAAAATACTTTATTCAGGTTCGATATCCTAAAAGAGTGCATAAGTGTCCCCAGAGGACAACTTATACTATGCAGGACCCTACTTTTGATTTATACTATATATATATATAGGAAAATGATCTTTTTACGTTATTTGGAAATAGTGATGAGTTTTATAAAACATGCTGATCATGAGGTATACTTATAATAGTGTTTTTAGGTTTAAAAGTAACTAGCAACCTAGCATAAATCATCCAAAGAGCAAGTAGACTAACTCCAGAAAGGTAGCAGCAAAAAATAACACATTTAGTATCAAGGTAAAACAACCAGTGGGCGCCAACAAACTGACACGAACCCACTAGCAAATATGTATGTCTGTAAGAAAAAATAGTAAAACTACCTCACAAGACCAAGGAACTAATCTCCACAGAACGAGAGACCACCAGCAACAGCACAGCACAACTAGCCGCCTAATCGGCTACTAATCAGAACCTGGGGCATTCAAAGAAGAAAAGAATACCTCAGCAAGCTAAACAAGTAAGTTGTACGGAAATGTTAGGTTATAAGGTAAGCAAGAAGAGTAAGCAAACCAAAAACAAGCATCACTGTCCAAGGCAAGATAAAAGAAAAGCACTAAGTATGAGGAAACAGCAAAACCCCTGCCCAAAAATAAATCCTTCAGAGTTTATCAGGCTACCATGAGCCCAAAAGTTGCAAATTTACAAAGGAAGAAACGTCTAACACCCTAAGTTGTGAGAGATGGTAGTAGAAAAAATAATGCGGATCCGGGTTGGAGACAAACTCAGCCCCCCAACCACCATTTCCAAGAAACAAAGCTCAGGGGTCTACATGTGAAAGCACTAGGGACCTCCCACCCCCTTGCCAAGCCCGTACCTGGAGCAAGATAAAAGAAAAAGGGTGTCCTTGGCTAAATTACACAACACCTCCCCCATTAAGAGCTTCAAACCACCACTACTAACCACGACCCACGATTCGGCCTTTTTTGAAAAAAAAGAAAATAGCCGACAAGGAACCTCAAAATCAAGGAATTCACTCAGGGGATAAAATCAAGGTAAGGGAAAAGCGTTGAGATGACTCAACACGGCATGGCGTTGAGTGAGCCCCACTCACTCAACGCCTAAACAGACGGTGGTGTTGAGTGAGCTAGCCTCACTCAACGCCAAAACAGCAATGGCGTTGAGTGAGGTTCACTCACTAAATGCCTTCTGTAATACTGGCTGTGGCGTTGAGTGAGCTAACCTCACTCAACGCCAAAACAACTATGGTGTTGAGTGAGGTCCACTCCCTCAACGCCTTCAGCAAAGCAGGCTGTGGCGTTGAGTGAGCTAACCTCACTCAACGCCAAAACAGCTATGGCGTTGAGTGAGGTCCACTCCCTCAACGCCTTCAACAACACAGGTTATGGTGTTGAGTGAGCTAACCTCACTCAATGCCAAAACAGCTATGGCGTTGAGTGAGGTCCACTCCCTCAATGCCTTAGCACTTAACCGCAAAACCTAACTGTGGCGTTGAGTGAGTCCACCTCTCTCAACGCCAAAACAGCTTTGGCGTTGAGTGAGGTCGACTCACTCAACGCCAAAATACTTAACCGCGAAAACAAACTGTGGCATTGAGTGCGCCCACCATTCTCAACGATAGAACAACTTTGGCGTTGAGTGAGGTCGACTCACTCAACGCCAAAGTACTTACCCGCAGGAAAGGGCTGCGGCGTTGAGTGAGCCTGCCTCACTCAGCGCCTAAACCGCCATGGCATTGAGTGAGGCCCACTCACTCAACGCCATCCGGAAGAGTTCGGCGGGAATGCAGATTGATTCTCGCCGAATTGGAGGGAATCACTAACATTTCTCGTCGAAGTCGGCGAGAATCACTAAGTGATTTCCGTCGATTTTGACTTAGAAGAATTTCCTCACTCAATGCCACACTACTTAGCCGCAAAAGTACAGATCAAGGGGCAATGGCGTTGAGTATGTGCACCACACTCAACGCCAAGTCCAAGCAGACCCGGCGTTGAGTGTGTGCACCACACTCAATGCTAAGTCCAAGAAGACCCGGTGTTGAGTGTGTGCACCACACTCAACGCCAAGCCCAAACAGACCCGACATTGAGTGTGTGCACCAAACTCAGCGCCAAGCTCTGAAATCTCCAATGCTTGAACCAGCAATCATTTCTCTACTCCCAACCCGAGAACTAGCCAACTTAACAGCAGGAAGGAAAAAAAATTTATAGCAAGGCTGATTTCGGAAAAATAAAATCTGTACAGGAAACTATCTACAGGCTTAAGCAAAACTTGGTCATAATCAAAAGAAAATTGGACCTTTTAGCAAGAGAAATTTGGAAAACCATTAACAGTAAGGAACCAAATGAACAGGAAAAAACTACATGGCAAGGGCAAGAGCACCACTTGCCTCGATCTCCAGCGAAGCTTGGTCGGCCTCCCTTACTCTCACTCGGCACCAGCAGCAACGACACCTAAAGCAGAAATCTGGAGCTTTAATGGAGGAAACGGACAACCCAAGGATTTCGAGACCCCTAGAAATACCACAAAAACTGAATTTCTTACCGTAGGAATGAAGGTCTAGGAGAGAGCAATCCAAATCCGCTTTCGGAATCGAATTCCGTCCACAAATGCTCCCGAAATCAGCATCCAAAGGTAGCAGTTCCGGCGATTTCTCCGCTTCTTTTCGCGAATAGGCGCAGACTGGTTTGGTTTTCGGGAAGTTGAACAGGAGCGGTTTTACTTATTAAGTCTAAACTATCCTATATATAGCATCCTCTTAATCTTAATTAGCTAATCAATTAATTAAGGCATGATAAGACAAGGCCAAAACCGTCAAGCACCCGCACCCTTTCAATCTAATATTTAATATAATATTTATTAAATATTTTTATTTTTCATAAAATACAAAATGACGCGAAAATCGAACATCCTTGGAATTCGACAAAATTCGCACCGTAGCTAAATATTCATGCTACAAACACAACATTGAAGTCGAAATTAACTTTCGACGAACAGAACTCGAGTTATACCCGCCCAAATCCAAAACACAAGCATCCCATGAGAGGCCACACCGGGTCACCAAAAACGACTCGGCTTGCTAGGGAGATCTTATCAATAGGCTACAAAATGGGCCACTCAGTTCTAAGGAGTTAAGAACACACTCCACAGATGGCACAAGTCAAGAAAACGCGTCGACGTAATGTTAAGCAAGAATTAAATAATCGCAGGAAAATCGGGGGCGTTATAATATTGGTGTACTCTTAGTCATAAGAAGATCGTGCAAACCACTTGAGGATGGTTCTACATACCCTGAGAAGAAACAAGTCATGCCAAGTTCTCAAAGTGTGAGTTTTGGATGTCGTCGGTAGCTTTTCTTGGCCATGTGGTTAGTGGAGAGGGTATTGCGGTGGATCCGGCAAAGATAGTTGCAATACGTGAGTGGCTTGTGTTGTCTACTGTAGTAGAAGTCAGGAGCTTCCTTGGACTTGTTGGCTACTACATGCACTTCGTGGAGAACTTTTCACGGATAGCCTTACCTCTCACCACACTGACGAGGAAAGATCAGAAGTTTTTTTGGACGCCGAAGTGTGCGCGAGCTTTTGAAGAGCTAAAGAGTCGTTTGACCACGATGCCTATTTTGAGGTCGCCATGTGGTACAGATGGCTATGAGATTTATATTGATGCATCGGGGAGCAGCTTAGGTTGCGTTCTTCTGTAGTTCAGAAAAGTGATAGCTTATGGCTCACACCAGTTGAAAGTGCATGAGCGGAACTATCCATTCCACGACTTGGAGTTGGCGGCTGTGATTTTTGCACTTAAACTGTGGCATCACTACTTATATGGTGGTAAAGTTGACATCTTCACGGACCATACAAGCCTTAAGTACCTGTTAGATCAGAAGGATCTTAATATGCGACAATGAAGGTTGATAGAGTTCCATGGGGACTACACCTTCTAGATTAATTACACTCCCGGGAAGGGAAATGTGATTGTAAATGCCTTGAGTCGTAGGTCTCTGGTAAGGGCAAGTTGGTTGCAGATGCATGATGAGCGTCTGATCCAGGAGTTGGAGGCCTTAGAGATTTCTTGTGTTGACAAGAAGTCTACTACAAATGCGTGCCTGATCTGGACGGAGGTACAGTATGAACTTGCAGATAGGGTTCGGCGAGCAATGGAACTCGATGAGAGTCTAAAGCGTTATGCAGTGGATGGGTCAAATGACCAGTTCTCCTTGGATGAAGGCCTTTTGCGAAAAGATGGTCACTTGTGCATCCCAAATGTTGGTACACTACGGTAGGAATTGATGTATGGGGCACACTTCACGAAGGACTCAATTCACCCAGGGAGCACAAAGATGTACAAGGACATGAAAAAGATGTTCTGGTGTCCGAGTCTGAAGAAAGACATAGCTCATTACGTGGCAAAGTGTCAGACTTGTGCCTTAGTGAAAGTTGAATGTCAGAAACCTGGAGGTTTCCTGAAGTCATTGCCAATCTTGGTATGGAAGTTCGATGACATTTTTATGGATTTTGTGCATGGACTGTCGAGATCACAGAGCGGAAACAATGATGTGTGGGTGATCATTAATCGACTGACAAAAGTGTCGCACTTTAAACCTAACAGGAAGGGTGATTTCGTTGAAAAGCTGGCTAAGTTGTACGTGGACAACATAGTACGATTGCATGGTGTGCCCCGTAGCAGCGTTAGTGACCGAGACAGGCGTTTTACGTCGAATGATTGGAGGCTAATCCATAAGTTATTGGGGACTAAACTGAACTTTAGTACGACCTTTCATCCTCAAATAGATGGTCAGACCGAGAGGACCAAAAGAACTATAGAGGATATGCTCTGAATGTGCATCTTGGATTTCGGGAAGAGGTGGTAGGACCATCTCTATATGATAGAGTTCGCCTACAATAATAGCTTTCAAGCTAGTATACAGATGACGTCCTTTGAAGCTTTATACGGTAGGAAGTGTCGTACACCTTTAGCTTGGGCGGAAATAGGCGTATCTAAGTTATAAAAGCGTAAGGAAGTCGAAGATGCAAATTTGACTATACGCTTGATACGAGAGCGGCTATTAGTAGCCTAGGATAGGCAAACAAAGTACTATAACTCCAAACACTGAAACGTAGAGTTTGTAGTGGGCGATTGTGTATACTTGAAGATCAAATCATTCAAAGGCGTGTTCACGATTAGGTGCTTGAAAAAGTTGAGTCCGAGGTATCTTGGTCCGTTTGAAGTTGTTGAATGAGTCGGAGAAGCTGCCTATCGGTTAGCTCTATCGGTGGAGCTATGTGGATTGCACGATGTGTTTCACATATTGTGAAAGAGCCTACGCAAGTGATCATTTTTGATCAAGTACTGGCCGATTATGGGTTAATAATGAAGATTAGGCTCATTTGGATCGAGGATACGGAGATCAAGCAGCTACGGAACAAGACAATCGGGATGGTCAAAGTCCGCTGGGATAATTATGGCCGAGAATAACTGACATGGGAGCGTTAGCAAACCATGCGAGATGAATTTCCCGAATTATTTGTAAAATAATATTGTAACATTGTTTTGTGAAGAGAAAATATTTTGTAACATATTAGTTGTTGTTTTTCCTTACAGATGAGTACAATTTCGGGAAGAAATTTCTGTAAGGAGGGGAGGTTTGTAACACCCCAAAAATGGGAAACATAACTTTTTTAGCTATCACCAGGCGACAGTGGGTGTCACCGATGGCGATATCAATAATACTCAACTAACTCGACGCCTTGAAGCGTTGAGTGAGCTCAATACACTCGATACCTTTCGACGAATCGGCGAGTGAGTTGTCGGAGTAGTAATAGTTGATATCGCCAGGCGATAGTGCCACGTGGCGTTGGACACGTGTTGGATGGCTAGTAAGTGGACAGTAAGTGTTGGTTGATTGGGGTCAAAGCGACGAAAAAGCCAATGTCGCCAGGCGACAGTCGATATCGCGCGGCGATATCGCCAAAGTTGACTAGTCAGCTCAAATTATGGCCTTTGCTTCGTTTTGATAAAATAAGCCTGAGGCTGGGATTAATCCTGAGACCACTTAACCAGAGGAGAAGTTAAGAGAAGTTTCATTTCACTTCTCTCTCTCTCTCTCTCTCTTAATCTCCATTTGCTCTCTTGGAATAAGGAACTATGGAAGAAGGCTGAGGATGGGGCTGGGCTTTGATAGCTTGGTTAAGGAGATTTTGTGGTCGGAATCGAGAATCGAGGCTAGATCCGTGAAGAGGAAAGTGAGGCACTCCTTTCCATCCGTATAGAAAAGCTTCGTCATGGCTCCGAAGAAAACTACAAGGGTAACGATTTTCTCCTTGGACAAGTGAAGTCCTCAATATGCATATGTTCATGGAACCCCTCACCAAAAGATGAAGAAAAGGTTGTTTACAGCGGATCGATCGTATGATCCCTGATAAATTTTGCATTAGATCTGAAAATCGCATTATGGAATAGGCATGTTGTGTGAAGCCCTTCTAGATAGGTTGGTCTGGATTGGTGATGCATTATTTTGCGAACCGGAGAAGACTCTGCATATAAACGAGTAGTTCACGGGGTCTGTGGGTTGTACCTGTGAATTGAGAGTAGCAGGAAGTACTGGTACCTGTGAATTGAGAGTAACAGGAAGTACTGGAGGTGTGCTCCAGGAAAATACCCAGAAAATACCACAGTTTGCATAACTGTTGGATATTGCCGGGCAACAATGAGTATCGCCTAGCGATAGCTCCTGGTGAGCTATGATTGTTGTAAAAGTCCAGTTTTCTGGCACTGTAGGATACTGCAGGGTTTCTTGACAAGATGTTCTAGTTGTGATTGTGTTGTGTGCTCTTAAAGGCCAGTGAGCCAAACAAGCAAGGGGAAGCCGACCCGCGTCAGTCTTTGCGTGAACTGATGAATTGAGCAACGGGAAAAGGCTAAACTGTACCCGCGTTATGTCCGAACCAACTCGTATACCTAAGTTATTAGCATTGTTAGAGCGCATAATGAGAGTCTTAGTAGGTCTGCGCGCCGAAAAGGCTAGTAATGCTCAAAGTTGACCGTCATGTCTTGTACTTCTGAACGGTAGTGGGACCCTGGCAATCTGGTACACCAAGAATGTGCCCTGAGTGCACGAAGCATCGAGCAGTTGATGCTGACGTTTGTGATATATTGAATGGTGTCTGTGCATACTTTCTTGTGATATATCTATATATGTTGTTGTTGCAGGGAAGGAGAATTGTCGCCCCGAGTAAGGGGTGGGGTCATTATAAATTGGTCAGCAAAAGCTGACCGTTGCCTTGTTTACCACTGGCTGGTGGATTGTCTCTGTGCATGTGTTGGAGAGCCTAGTGGGAAATAGCGGGTTGAAGCCCTTGGTGCTATGCCAGCCCTCGAAGGCCAAGCGAACTTTTATTACTTTCATGTTTGGTCGTCCTGCGCGCCGATGTCTGTAAATAACACTTATAAAGAATAAATGTAAGGCCTTAAGGCCATGACAATTTTGATCACCGTTAACTGTCGTCAGGCGACAGTGACTATCGCCAACAATAGTGAATTTTGTGTATTTTTGTAATAATCATTCATGTGTTTATATAGTTAACATTTCTGTGATTCTTGAGTTCAAAAAGATAACCCATAATGCTTTCGCTAGAATGTTGTGGGTTAGGAATCGTGTAGTTCTTGATATTAACCTGTAATCCCGCTGAATGTTGGCGGAATATGGCGTGGGGCCCCGATCGGACCCTCTGTTATATTTCATTTGACGGACGGAGGTGTTACAGGGCTTGCTTGTGAGCTTGAGGTAGGAGACTTGTTATTGTCTCTGAGGTAGTCTTAAGTTATAAAGGCTGAGGTAGGGCTTGATTGTGAGTCTGAGGTAGGGTACTTATTGCTGTCACTGAGGTAGGACTAAGAAAAATCTGAGTTGTAGGAGTGGAATCCACTCTGAGGTGTAAGATCCATGGAGAGATCTGAGCTATAAGATCTATTGATCTGAGTTTTGGGGAAGTTGGCCTAGTTTAGATCTCTGCTAGATATGTGAGGGGTAAGTGGATGCACCTTAGATAGAGGAACCACTATAAATTGCTTGTGTTTTCTGTGTTCTTGAAAGCTATAAATAAACTTTAACACACCAAGTAAAATTCTAGAAAGATAGAAAGTATCAAAGAAACCTATTCACCCCCACCCTCTAGGTGATTATCTGCCCTTAAAGTCTTTCACTTAAATGAATAGCTTATTTAGTTGGATATTAATTAAATAGAAATGTAGATTATAAATAAAAAAATCCAAAAGAGTGAAATTTTGAAAATATGATCAATTATGTTAATTGGTCTTTATGTAAAGGTAATAACATGTACATCCCTTGAAACCAAAAATTGCATTAGCTGAAGCTCCATTGTTATGCTCAGTTGATCAAATTAGGTGTGTTATTAGTGGAGGTAATATGTATTTATGTATGGATGTTGATGTTAAAGAGAAATCATAATATTACTTTATATTTAACAATTGTTCTTGATTGCTTTCACTAAAAAAGTAACAACTTATCTGGATGAATGCATTTTTCTTTCCCCTTACCTCTAGTACTTGTCTTTCCATGCTTATATTGTATGTGATTCGTCCCTGATTATGTTTTTGGTTTGTGCAGTGGTGCCCACCAATATTAACATTAGTTTGAAAGGCTTAATTATTTTGATGTACCCTGTGTACTAATGACTTTACAATTTTATCGCAGAATCTAGTTGTTGGTTGACAAGGGGTTTTATGATTTTTTTTTCTAACCTTTAAAGCATTTAAAAATGTCAAGTATTCATATATGATCTATTTAAATAAATTAAATATTAATAATTCTCTTAGTAAATGTAAGTACTACTTGTCTAACATCATGTTCACAATTTTAGATAGCATAATCTCTTTGGTATGCTTTGTGAGTTCAAGCCATTTTAGCTTATATTCCACATTTCATCTAATATGAAAGTATCTATCATTTTTTTTCTTATTTTCATTAAATGTAGGCTTATATTAATGCTTTTTGTAGTAATTAACAAATCTTTATTTATTTAGATATTATGAATTCTGTTGAGAATTATAGTGACTCATCATTCTCACTAGTGGAGGATGATGAATTCATAAATCCTAATGTAAATGCAATCATTATTGATCTTAATATTAGAGATGTGGAAGTAGCAAACATCCCCACTCCTACTGATTACTGAAACTTCATTAGACCAATAATTACTTGAAGTTGAGAAGGACAATAAAGAAAAAAGAAAAAGAAAAATAAGTGAAGTGTAAGAGAACTTTAAAGTTGAAAAAAATGAAGGATAGAAGTGGAAATATTGTCTCCAAATGGTAATGTAAACATTGTTTTATAACATACTAGTACAAATTTTATAAATCCACATCAAATTATGTAAGACATTAAAACTTGTTATAAGCTTATATAAGATAAGAAAAATCAAATCACGTTCAATCAAGAGAGAGTAAATATGGTATGTAATGATGTTAAAATTCCCCTCATTTGTGTGTCTGGATCTTATGATTCAGTTAGTATTAGGCAACTGTTAGTTAAGTTCACTATTGAACTTCCATTTTCAATTGTTGAACAACCATTTTCAATATCTACTCTAGAAATCTAAATTCTAATCATGTAAACATTTAATGCATACGATGAAGAATGATTGCATGAAATTGTACAAAATTATACAAAATTGAGAGGGATAATCTTTTGAAGCTTCTTTGATGGATGGATAAAGTTGCACTCACTAGTGATTGTTGGACATCTATTCAATCTATTGGTTATTTAGACATTATTTTTCATTATATTGATTATGATTGGATGCTCCAACATTCAATTATAAATTTCTTAGAACATGATTCACGTCATAACGGTCAAGTCATATATGATGCAGTTCGTGAGTCAATCTTGTAGTGGGTAATTCAGAAAAAGATATTGAACATCACTCTTGACAATGCATATGCAAATGATATAGCTGCAAGACATTTACAATAACGTTTTGCAAGTTACAATCACTTGTATTTAGGCGACAAAGTGTTTTGTGTTATATTTTATGCTAACATACTCAATATTCTTGTGCAAGATGGCTTAAAAAGCTTTCTTCATTGATTACTATTGTTAGAGAAGATGTGGGATACATAATAAAGTCACCTTCATGTCATAAATCATTTGCCGAATCAGTCAAATTATTGGAAATTTCTACATCACGAGGTCTTTATTTAGATGCTAAAATAAGGTGGAATAGTACTTATTACATGCTTGATAATGCTTATCATTATTGATATGTCATTCATGATTTCTTTAGAAAAAATAAATGCTTGATGTGAGACTTTTCAGAAGAAACATGAAAAAAGCTTAATAAAATTAAGAATATACTAGAAGTTTTTGAATCTACAACATAATTATTTTCAGGAACTTCTTATCCAACATGTAACTTATTTTTGCATGCATTGATTGCTATCAAAGAAGTATTGGACAAATCTACAACATCTAATGTTGAGTTTGTATGTGGCACGATCAAACCAATGAAATTCAAACTTGACAAATACTGGAGTGATTGTACATTACTTAATTCACTTGCCATTTTTCTTAATCCATGAAAAAAGTTATTGTTCATCACTTATGCTTTCAATATATTGTACAATAATTATGAAACGGTTCAATAAGTGAATGTGATAAAAGATAACCTCTTTGAGCTTTTTCCACTTATTGTGATAGTTGTAGCACAGAACATAATACTTCCATTATCAGTTCTAAATCATCATCTTCATGTAGAGTGAGAGTCATGGGACATTCAAGTGCAAAAACTCAACCACATCTTATAAAAAATCAGTTCTTATTGGGTTTGATTATTTTCTGAATTTTAGCTCTTCTACGTAACCGCTTAAAAATGAACTTAAATTATATCTAGAGGAAACACTGGTACAACCTGCTCTTGAGAGTAGAGATAATTTGATGTCTTGGCAGAATGGTGGAAAATATGCTCAATGAAATATATGAAGCTCTCTAAGATGGCAAAGGATATCCTTACAATACACATCACAACTATGGCTTCAGAATAAGCTTTTAGTACTAAAGGGAGAGAATGATTATATAAGTGCTATAAATCCCAAAACTATGAATGTTCTAGTGTGTTCTTCAAATTGGATTCCTTCATAATATAAGCATCATGCCAATGTAAATATTTTTATTTATTTACTCATGAATGATTTTATAAGTCCTCAATTATATTATTTCATATTGATGTGTGTCTTGCAATCACAGCTTGATGTTGATGATTTAACAAGTTCTCCACCAGATGAGATCATTGAGACTTGTACTAATGATTCATCTTACATTAAGGTATTCTCTTTTTATTCGCTTATTGTCATAAAATTTGTAAATGGTTGAAATTGGTGTGCTGATGTTATGACTTTAATATTTATATCATGTGACTATTTCATCTCTTTCTTTATCATCCTTGATATTGTGTTTTCTTCTACAACATTTTAAGTATGTCAAAGTGATATACATATATGAATATAGATATTGTGTTTTCTTCTCTATTGGGACAACTGTGGCAACAAAGGACAAGTATCTGAAGCAATTGCAAGCTTTCTATTAGGTAATTTGTTTTTAAATATATATCTTCTAATGTCATAGAACATGCTTATTATTTTGTTTAAGGGAACCTTGTTCATGATGTTTTATTTGATTGTTAACATATGCAATACAAACCATTAAGTTTATTCTTTTAGTGAAGTACGCAAAATTGATGATTTTTTTTTTGTTTTTATTCTTTATTTTAGGCATTTTGATTTCATTTCCTATTGGGGAACATGTTACCAGAACTAACGTACGTTTGGTAAACTTTTGTTCCCACCGTAAAAGTAGTGAGGAAGGCTAAAAACTCCATTTTAGGCTTCATTTCCATTGCATGCATGGTGAGAGATCCCAATCCCGCACTCCCTCCATTCCCACTGGACCAGGATCCTCTCCAGTTCGTCTAAACTGGATACTATCCAAGTTCGCAGTCCTGATTGTTTCTCCCAAAATCGGACGGCGAGCGCGAGACGGTGAGCTGGCGAGAGCGAGACGGTGAGCTGGCGAGCTGAGTTGGCGAGGCGACTTTTGTGATCATTTATCCTCTGTCGTTGGATGATGAACTGGATACTATCCAGTTCATCCCAAACTGGAGAGGATCCCGGTCCAAGGCATGCAAAAAAGATTTCATCATAGACAGTTGTATGCAAACTTTTAAACTTATAAGAATAGACATGCCAAATAGTTTTCTAATTTGATTTATGCGTTTTTTTTTTTTTTAGATGAAAGAGCAAAAACGGAGATCATATTTTATTGGACTACTTATATCTTTTGGACTGTTTATTTTGTTGTTTTGTTATATTTTTAGTCAAATATTTGATTTGGAAAATAGTTTAATTTTCAAATTCTTTTTATGGGATTTGAGTAATTGTTTTTATGAACATTTTAGTGTTTAGTTGGTACGCAAATTTTCTTTTCTTGTTCTTATAGGAAAAATTGGTTTGGAATGTAAAAATAATATATAATAATAATTTTTTTATAAAGTTCAAAGAATATAAAGATCAAGTGATTAACTACTCAAAGTCATGATATCATACATTTATTATGATTTTAAAAATGTCTTGAATTAGGCTCTCTATAAAATATTATTTTTTATTTAACATTATGTGTAATAAATTTGTTTTTATAAAAATAATTAATTTTGTAGCAGACTCGAAATTAATTCGAGTTGGCTCAGAATCTAATCAATTTCATGTCGAGATGGCTCGACTCAAAATCGATTTCGATCCGAGTTGAAAACAAACGAAATCGACTCGATATCAGCCCTAACTACATGTGCTTTTGCAATTGATGGGTTCCACCTTCATTTATAGGAAGCAAGGAGCCCCCCCCCCCCATGATCTCCACTCAAGGAAAGTTATGGGTGGGCCCCACCCCTCCCCCACCCCCCCATGATCTCCCATGGAAGATGATGGGGGCGGGCCCCACTCCCTCCCTTTCGTGGGGAGAATCGCCGCCGGCAAGAGGCCGAGCCACCGCCGGCGGTCGGCACTCCCTCGGCCGCCCCGGCCACGGCCGCCGCGGCCGTGGCCGGCTGCAACCATGACCGCCTCGGCCATGGCCGCCGCGGCCATGGCCGCCGCGGCCATGGCCGCCGCGGCCGTGGCCGGCCGCAACCATGACCGCCGCGGCCATGGCCGTCGCGGCCATGGCCGTGGCCGCCCCGGCCGTGGCCGCCCCGGCCGTGGCCGCCCCGGCCGTGGCCGCCCCGGCCGTGGCCGGCCACCCTCGCCACGCCCGACCGGCGGCAGGTCGCCACCGGGAGGCGCGCGGCCGGCCCCCGTCGCCGGCCGCCGCCATGGCGGCCCGCCGTCATGAGAAGCCTCCCCGCCGTCCGATCAAGGGGGAGGCCCTCCCGGCCATCCGATCGAAGGGGTAACCACCCACTATCCCACCACTTTAGTGGTGGGGCCCGCCATGATCCGCTCCTGGAGGCTATAAAAAGACCCCCAGGGGGCTCTTATTTCTCACCTTTTCTCTTCTCCGCTTCTTCCTCTTCTTCTTCAGGTGAGAGCTCTCCTGCCTCCTTCACCGAGTCGGCCACCGCTCATCGTTAACCACTAGCAGTCATCGGCGGCCACCTGCAGCCACCAGCGGCCACCAGTAGGTGCCAACGGCTACAAGCACCCCACTCGCGCGATATCAGCAAAGGGACGCCCAAGACCGCGTGGAAGCCGAACGAAGAAGACATCCGAAGCCAGCAAGCTCGCGCCGCCCCAAGCGCACGCGCCTGAAGCATCCCGCACGTTCCCTCGTCTAAGTCACTTCCGCGGCGCAGCCTGTTGCCCGCGGGAAACTACTGTCTCTCTCTCTCCCCTCAAGTTGTAACGGGAGCGGCCTGTCGCCCCGATTCACCAAGCAAGTTGTAACCCCCGGAAGCTAGTGGAATTTGACCGGCACAGACCCGGTCACGTGGTTGTTTACCCATTTAAGGGGTTTTTCCGCGTCATCAAGACTTGTGTTCACTGTTTCATTTTCATCGACTGTGTGCGCGCTCGACCGCTCCGTGAGCTGAGACGGTCCAAGATTATCCGGTCCGACCTGGGCATCGAGTTAGTCCGCAACAGTTTGGCGCCGTCTGTGGGAACCGATTCCCCCAACATCATACAAAGTGCAACATCACAAGCATCGCCCCTGCCAAGTTCAACCTTAATGGAGAAAAGAAGCACCTGTACCGCCGAAATCTTCACCCTCGGTAGAAACCCTGAGCCCGCACGTTCACACTCTCTGGTGGACATGCCACTGAATGCTGAAGCCGCATTAACTTCTGATACCACCCTGGAAGGACGCATCCGCCAGATGGAAGAACAACAAGTCAAATATCTCGTCTTGCTCCGAGATATGGGAGCACCGGTCGAGCCGCAACCTCTGTCAATTCACGTCCCAATGCGAGAATTATAGCAGAAAGAAGGACAAAACCTCAGGAAATAGGAAGAGTCGCGACAAGATGAGTCCCTCCAACGTAATCCTTCAATGACCGGGGGCAGCACCGGCCCCAAGAATACTTCCCCCTAAGTATTGCATGCTCTAACGCAAGACATATAGTGCAAGGTGACTCAAAATCCCTCCGGCCAAGGAATCCTCAGCACTTCGAGCAAGCTGATTTGACGCCACCAGAAGAGCCTCTTCCTCCAACGACACATTGCTTGCACAGAGAATATAACATAGAGAAGGAATTCTCAAGCACAAGCAGCTCCCCTGCACCCGCCGTATCACTCCAAGAGATGTACGATCATCACCTTGCCTGTTCGTATTATAAAGAGAAGGTTGGGAACATAACAAACCCTGACGCCTCGGCCACAGAGCAAAGACTCAACAAGTATCAGCCCAGCGACAACTCACTAGACTCCCAGGCAGCACCAGGCTCAGATGATGGCTCCGAAATCTGTAGTTTCAGCGGGACAGGCGACCCACTGTCACACCTAAAGTATTTCGAAACTATCATGCACACCCGCAACGCTTCAGATCAAATCATGATCCAAGCGTTTCTGACAACACTAAAAGGCAGAGCTCGAGCCTGGTCTTACTCCCTGCAAGGAGAAAAGATTGATGGCTACCTCGAACTCGCCGCCCTCTTCATCAGAAGATTCATAAAGCCCTCACCGGAAAATCCAGGACCGAGTGGAAGACAGAAAAGGAAGAAAGAGGAGGAACCAAAACAAGAAGAGCGACCTCTGAGCAGGCATTGTCGCGGTAGTTGTCAACGTGGCCCTCCAAGGAGTGGGGGGCAACCTCCACTTCAGGAATACACCCCCCTGAATACTACCCGCGCCAATGTGATGTATGCAATTCAAAATGATCCAGTATTCCAACGACCAAGAGCACCGCGGCCAAACCCCAAAGCTGACCAAACAAGATACTGCGAGTATCACCGGGGCCGCGGACACAACACCAACGAATGCAATGGGCTAAAGGAGGAAATCTAGCGGCCGGCCAGCCTAGGAGCAGTCAATCAGTTCATATCAAGAAAGAAGCCGCCTCCCAGTCAGAGTATGATACCTACAACCATCAGAATCGGCAATCCATCTACCGAGTTGAACCAAGTTTTGGTGGACGCAGAGATCACCATCAATGTGCTGTTTTTTATCAACACTGCTTCAGCTCAAGCTAACCACTGGCCACCTCAAGTTAATGTCAACAAGCGCGCGCGTTTCGGGGAACAACCCGGTACCAGTCATCGGCACCATCACTCTCCCAGTCACTCTCAAAGACGTACACCGACAGACATCCTATGACGTACAGTTCGCCGTCATCCAAGCTGATTCCGACTACACAGCAATACTCTAACAATCGCTCCTGGATGTCTACCAATCCCGCTCTCGCCACCTCCATCTTTAAGTTGTTTCATTTGTTAGTTTGTTTTGTTTATTAAATATTGTACAAACCACAAGCCCAGGCTTGTGAGGACTATATTTTTATCATTTACCTTGGCATTATGGGGATCAAGAAATGGCTTCTTCATGCTAAGTCACGTAATCGGATCAAACGCATGGCGCTAATCAAGTCACCGCTGTGGGGGTCTGCCCCCCACACGAAGAAGTCGCGAGCATCCCTCATGCAACCTAAGCCGCGAGCAGCCCTCACGCACCACCGTGGGGGCCTGTCCCCCTCACAAAGAAGCCGTGAGCATCCCTCGTGCAACCTAAGCCGCGAGCAGCCCTCGCACACCACCGTGGGGGCCTGCCCTCCTCACGAAGAAGCCGCGAGCATCCCTTGTGCAACCTAAGCCGCAAGCAGCCCTCGCGCACTACCGTGGGGGCCTGCCCCACTCATGAAAAAGCCGCGAGCATCCCTCGTGCAACCTAAGCCGCGAGCATCCCTCGTGCACCACCGTGGGGGCCTGCCCCCCTCACGAAGAAGCCGCGAGCATCCCTCGTGCAACCTAAGCCGCGAGCAACCCTCGCGCAACACCGTGGGGGCCTGCCCCCCTCACGAAGAAGTCGCGAGCATCCCTCGCGCAACTTAAGCCGCGAGCAGCCCTCGCGCACCATAGTGGGGGCCTGCCCCCCTCACGAAGAAGCCGCGAGCCAGCCTCGCGCACAAAGCCGTGGACCAGCTCCACGCAACCAAGCCGCGAGTCAGCCTCGCGCACAAATCCATGGACCAGCTCCACGCAACTAAGTCACGAGCCTGACTCGTACACCCTCGCAAGGGTCTACTCCCTCTCGATTTTTGCAGCTAGGCCATAAAATTGAAGACGGCTCAAACAAGCTCTCAAAGATTTAGGGAGGACGCCACCAACGCCCTCCTGCATTGCCACCTTGTGGCAAAAAATATCTGTGCAAAGCATATGGCAATAACATAAAAATGAAGCTATCATAGAAGACAATAAATCTCAGCCCTAAGGGCGACAATCTCAAAAGCTACAACGAAAGCAAAAAGCGATAAATGTACGACAAAACATACAACAACAGATAAGCACTACAGCTACTCTCCATCAGCGTCTGAGTCAGAGGGCTCGACCCCGGAAACGTCCGCAAAACTGAAACTGGAGGTATCACACCCAAGGCGCTGGCCAACAAAGCGAAAGGCCTTCGAGACACCGCGACGGAGCGCTAGCTCGCGTATGTCATCCACCTGGGGCTTCCACCTCCTTGGACCAAATATCATCACGAACCTCTTCCGCAATCAAATTGCGATCTCGAAGATAATCCAGCGACTCCAAGTACTCCGCAAGCCCTGCTGCCTTCAACTCCGATGCATGGTCGTCGGAGGACAGCATCTCCACCAGCGCCTTCGCCGCCCGAAGCTGAGTCTCAAGACCTGAAACCTCCTCTCGCGCCGCCTGCAGCTGGGTCCCCAAGCCAGATGTCTCCTCCTTTGCATGCTTCAGCATCTGAGTGGTCCTCTCCACCGAATCCTTCTCCACGTCCAAAGCCGCACGCGTATCTTCTAGCTTGGACTTCAGCTCTGAGCCAATTCGACGAAGCCACACGATATCCCGGTCATGTTCCTCCTTCAAGGAGGCAAGCGAGCTCATCGACAGCCGAAGCTTCTCCTGTAAAGCGAGATACCCGTCCTTCAGGCTCACGTAATGATCATTCCAGGTCACTGCGATCTGCGCCTGAGTCTCTATCTGCAAAAGAAAGACACACAATCAACCACTTTCAAACAGAAAAGGAAAGAAAAAAGATAGTCACCTCCTTACCGCATCGCTCATCGCCCTCAAGGAAGAAGACATCCGTGGAGCCGTTGTATTTGCAGGCGCCTGAGGAACCGAGGAAGCAGGTAATTGCACCTCTAGAGCTGAATCATCAGAAGCTACCACCATACCACATCAAGGTTATCAACAGGAGCCATCACCGCTTTCTTATTTCGGCTCCCTCCCTGAGAAGTCGTCGCCACCTGAGTCGTGCCCATCGAGATACCACATCCCAGCAGTCGCTTTTCCTCCACGTAAACATATATGTTGAAGAGGCGATTGGCCAGCTCACGAGGCTCAGAAAATCCCAGCACGGGGGAAAAGTCCCGCTCCCTCCCTTTCACACGGCGGCAGCGGTCGGGAAGCGCATTCCACACCTCAGGATGACCCCAGGAGTTCTTCACATATCCAAACAGAGTATTACCGTGGCGACGATCTTTACGGGCCTCAAACCCCAACCAAACCTTGTTGCTACGCAGCTCAATCCGCTAGCCGCCATCAAAGCGCACATCGCACCAATCTCGAAACTGATCCAAAGAGAGCGAGCTCCCATGCTCGCGGAAGAAAGCGACCAAGCCCATAATTCGGGCAACCCCAGTCGGAGCAAACTGGGAGACAGGCACACCACAGAACTTCAAAATCTCTCACCTCATCGCAGGGTGGAAACCGGAAGCCGGATCTAAGGGATACATCACAAATCGTTAGCCAGCCATGGGGAGGATTCTGAACCCGCTCCTTGGGCCGCGGGATCCGCACTTCTAAGTCAGCAGGAAACTCGTACTTCGCCCTCCAAATATCCACACCATCTTCAGCCAAGGAAGAGCGCAAGCGCATCGGACCGGAAGAGCGCTTCGTTTCCTGCACACAACGAAGAATAAAAAATCAGCTCGCAATTGCAAGACCGCACAGTACAAACCACACAACCCTCGCTTGAGCACGCGCGCGCATGGGTTACGCGCATGCAGCCGAGGTACGCGGAATACACGCAAAGCCTGCCCACGCGGCCTACGCGCAAGACCCGCACATGCAAGCTGCGCGCAAAACTTGCGCAGGCAGCCAGCACGGGAGCGCGCGGCATGAGCGCGGCGCGGCCTGCCTGCGCGTGCGCGGCCTGCCTGAGCGCGCATCCTACGTGCGCGGCAAGCCTTCCTGCGCGCACGGCCTGTCTGCGCGCGCGGCCTACGCCCGCGCGGCCAGCGCGCGCGCGGCCTGCCTGCGGGCGCGCAGACGGCCTGCGCGCGCGCGGCCTGCGCCTGCGGGCGCGGCCTGCGCGCGCGGCCTGTGCCCGCGCGGCCGGCCTGCGCGCGCGCGGCCGGCCTGCCTGCGGCCTGCCAGCACGCGCGGCCTGCCTGCGCGCGCGGCCTGCGCTCGCGGCCAGCGCACGCGCGTGGCCTGCCTACGCGCGCGCAAGGCCAGCGCGCGCGCAACCCGCGCGCTGCCAGCACGTGCGGCCAGCGCCCTCCCCCCGGCCCTTCCTCGTGCGCGCCGCGTTGACGCTCAGGTACCGCGCCGGCCTCCATCCGTATGTATCCGGCGCCCGTTCTCCAAGCCTCCGTACTACATAATACTTTAGAACCACGATCCATCGCCGCCGCCTCGGGTTTCTCACCGGCACCCACCATGACAACAGGGAATTACAGAAATCTCTCCTCACGCTCGCTTCGTTCCTAGCCAGTAGAGATTTGGTGGGCATTTGATGGGATTCCACCTTCATTTATAGGAAGCAAGGAGCCCCCCCCCCCCCATGATCTCCACTCACAGGAAAGTAGTCATGGGTGGGACCCACCCCCCCCCCCCCCCCCATGATCTCTCATGGAGATGATGGGGGCGGGCCCCACTCCCTCCCTTCGTGGGGAGAACCGCCGCCGGCAAGAGGCCGAGCCACCGCCGGCGGCCGGCACTCCCAGGGCCGCCCCGAACGGCCGCCCCGGCCGTGGCCGGCCGCGCCCATGGCCTCCCCGGCCCTGGCCGCCCCGGCCCTGGCCGCCCCGGCCCTGGCCGCCCCGGCCCTGGCCGCCCCGGCCCTGGCCGCCCCGGCCCTGGCCGCCCCGGCCCTGGCCGCCCCGGCCCTGGCCGCCCCGGCCCTGGCCGCCCCGGCCCTGGCCGCCCCGGCCCTGGCCGCCCCGGCCCGGCCGCCGCCGCAGGTCGCCACCGGGCCGCCCCGGCGCGCGGCCGCCCCCCGTCGCCGGCCGGCCGGCGGCCGCGGGACGCGACCGGCCCCCGTCGCCGGCCGCCCGGCCGCCCGGCCGGCCCCCGTCGCCAGCCGCCCGGCCGCCGCCGCCTCCATGGTGGCCCGCCGTCATGAGAAGCCTCCCCGCCGTCCGATCAAGGGGGAGGCCCTCCCGGCCGTCCGATCAAAGGGGTAACCACCCACTATCCCACCACTTTAGTGGTGGGGCCCGCCATGATCCGCTCCTAGAGGCTATAAAAAGACCCCCAGGGGGCTCTTATTTCTCACCTTTTCTCTTCTCCGCTTCTTCCTCTTCTTCTTCAGGTAAGAGCTCTCCTGCCACCTCCACCGAGTCGGCCACCGCTCGCCGTGAACCACCAACAGTCACCGGCGGCCACCTGCAGCCACCGGCGGCAACCTGCAGCTACCAGCGGCCACCAGTAGGTGCCAACGGCTACAAGCACCCCACTCGCGCGGTTTCAGCAAAGGGACGCCCAAGACCGCGTGGAAGCCGAACGAAGAAGACATCTGAAGCCAGCAAGCGCGCGCCGCCCTAAGCGCACGCGCCTGAAGCATCCCGCACATTCCCTCGTCTAAGTCACTTCCGCGGTGCAGCCTGTTGCCCGCGGGAAACTACTGTCTCTCTCTCTCTCCCCCTCAAGTTGTAACGGGAGCAGCCTGTCGCCCCGATTCACCAAGCAAGTTGTAACCCCCGGAAGCTAGTGGAATTTGACCGGCACAGACCCGGTCACGTGGTTTTTTTTCTATTTAAGGGGTTTTTCCACGTCATCAAGACTTGTGTTCACTGTTTCATTTTCATCGACTGTGTGCGCTCGACCGCTCCGTGAGCTGAGACGGTCCAAGATTATTCGGTCCGACCGGGGCATCGAGTTAATCCGCAACAGCAATGATAGCAAATGAGATAGTCGTTGAGTTGGATGTATAGTCAGTGTCATAAGATGATAACATGACAGAAAAGCCTTCAGTTGGAGGGAGCAGTAGGTAGAGGAAGTGGAAGGCAATGCCCGCCGATTCAATAGCTAGCGCCATAAATAAAATGGCAACAAGTATGGAGCTAGCAACAAACGTAGCGGCAAAAAGCAGTGTAGCTCCAAAAATTAATAACTTTTGCTGAAATATATGAAGTACTTGCTCGATTTCCAGATCTAGAGTAGGCCAAATTATTGAAAGCCTTAGATCTTCTAGCTGCAAGTCAACTGAATCTTGACATGTTCATGGCAATACCGGAGCGCATGAGAGTGACGTGGCTTCACTTGCAATTCTACGGTTTACGAGGACAATGCTTTTGTTTTTGAATAGTATTTTTGCTTGTTTATTATTTGGTGTCATTTCTTTTACTTTCAATGTTTTGCGGTGGACTGACTTCTATTATATAGTTTTGGATTCTCATTTTTATTTTCATGCAAATGTTTTGTGAATTGCCTTTTTTTACTCAAAAATAATTGCAGGTATGTGTTATGTTATTATAATGTGTTTGCTCTAAATTTGTGTAATAGTTATTTGTACAGTTGATACATATGTATCTTTTAAATTATTTATTTATTCCCTTCATTGATATTATTTTAATTTTCAATTCCTATTGATAAATTCCTTTCCTTCCTGCAACTGAATAACATAATTGCTCAATTCTAATTCATGTGCCCAAATTCCATCATTTAGCCGAACAATAGAATTGGAATTCAGCAAAACCACAAATCCCATCATTTTTGGAATTGACCAATTCCAAATCCTGCGAACTGAACAGATCATAAGATTTTTCAAACTTTCCTCACACTAATCTTGACATTTGTTATTCTCACGAAAAATTGGCATTACAACGATACTATGGCCGCAATCACACATCTAACAAAACTCTAAATACAACATCACACAATCATATCATCACCAAATCAGTCCATGGGAAACGTTTTTGGCTTCACTAATGGTACCAAATCCATTAATCAGTTAATGATTTTGGGGATTGACACAATCAACTCGGTGGTTCGAAATGAATCATAGTTACCCAATTTCTTTAATTAGAGTCATTGGGGACCACAAATATAATGTCAAAGCATGAAAACAAAGAATGTCAAACACAAATTTGACTCATGCGCGTTGTGCAATTTTTAGGGCACCTGATTTTCGCGTACAATTTTCCCTTCCTTTGTGCATGATCATGCACAAGATTGTGCGTGCTCATTTTTGTTGACAGACTATAAATGCGCATATTTGCAATTCTTTCCCAATCTTCACATCGGGAGCGCCGTTTTCACCCCTGTAGCTCCACAGAACACCAAGGCTTCGCTCTAGGTCTTATCCTACTTCCCCAAGCACCCTAAAGGTTAAAGAAGGAGATTTCCAAGGCTATCATTGGAGCTTTAAGCCTCAGACCCTATACGCGAGGGCGAGCTGACCAGAGAGAAGACGAGACTGGGAGGAGGTTACATCTCTCTCCCATATCTTGAAAGATAGATAAGGTAGTGTTCGAAGGACTGGTGAACCAGGCTGTATTCTCTTATAAATCAAAGGAAGAGTCTCTCGTTCACTCCATATCAAGGATTGATAACTTGTATTTTCCTCTTGCTTTTAGACTACTTTGTTTAACTTGTATTGAGGTAACATCTGAGCATTCTACACACCATGACTATTGGGTGTAGGCGTTAATATGTTTAATTTCTATTGTGGATGGTTTGGATGATATGATTGTTGTTCTTGTTTGTGTTGTTGATGAAATGATGTTCTTATTTTGTTCTTGAGGTTGTTTTGGCTTTGTTGTGATTTGAGTGAGCTTGCGAGTTTTTGATCAAGTCCTTCATAAGAGTGAAGAGTGAGAGCAATGTAGTGAAGGCAACCCACATTGAGAGTGTGTGAAGAGGTTAATGTGACTCGCAATGTGAGAGAAGCGGTATTGGCGACCCGCGATACATTGACGTAGTTGTTTTCCTTGCTTTAGTCATTACTTCCCCAACTAGATCAATGAATTCTTGCAAGAACCTTTATTTTTGGATTTTATCATTCTTAGATATCTCCACCCCGCTCTGTTCCACGTGAGATTCGATGGAGATTCACTCTCCATTTTATTTTTACATGTATAACCGTGGTGCACTTGCTGATGGAACCACATCATCATCCGTGCATGAAGATTTTACTGCCCCTATATCATAAAGTCTCAAAGCACATGCTAACGCGGTGTCACATTCAATCACTAGGATTTTTCATGCTTTTTTTGCCCTGATCTCGACATTCACTATGGCTGCAATTGCACTTTTAACGAAAACTTAGATGCAATGTCACACAATCATCTCAAAATGAAATTGGATTTAATCGTACAAGTGCATGTGAGACCCGTATGATATATGACATTTATTGGAATTAACTCGTGAAGATACAACAAAGGTCAAAGAGTCAAAGTTGTTTAGGTTTAAGTCAAAATACAAATAATTTTGCATGAAGATTGACGAGGAAGTTAACACAATGTACATGAGATTTATCAAAATCGTGAATTCCTCAAAGTCTCTTTGAAAGTCCTTCAATGGGGACTCGGTGAGGAAGATACTCATATCTCTCCCTCTAAGATTCAACCCGAAGGTCATGACTATCATTGTATCTCACGATTTGAGCCATCTCCAGATGGTTCTTTTAAAAATGAAATTCACAAACGAAAAAAGAGTCGCCAAAAGTTCATAGGCTCAAAATTGCCCCACCATTAAATCTCCTTTTGAAATCGTGTATGGTTATCTGACACCCCTCTTACTTGATTGTCATTTTCTCGCTTCTTTTAAAAGACCGTCTTTTGATGCACTATCATATGTTGATTTCTAAAATTCATTGCATAAATTTATTTTTAATTGTTTGCGAGCATCATCTAATAAGTATAAAAGTATGACTGACAAACATCATCGAGAGCTATATTTCTCAAAAAAAGATTGAGTTGTTGCATTTTCCAAGCAAGAGAGATTGCCCGTGGGTCCTTATCACATACCGCAACAATGATGATTTGGCCCATTTCAAACCAAAAAATGACCGAGTACAAGTGCATATCTAATAGATTTACCAACTAAATTTAGTACCTCCCTTTATTTTTAACATTGTTGATCTTGTGCCTTTTCTTGGCGAGTCTCTAATTGCAGCCCCTTGCCCACCCTCCATTTTACCCCCTGACACCCTATAGGTACCTTGCCCACGTCGACACCCCTACGGAGGAGATTGAGTAGATATTAGATGTTTGTGAATTTCAGTTGCCCATGCCACATATCAATGCTACCACGTATCTTGGAAGACACAAGTGATCTAAAAGTTCATGGATTAGTGCCTTTGAGCTTCAACCGACCTTTTTATTACAAGTTTTTGTCATTCCTCGGCATGATCGTGTCCTTTCAACCACGGAGGAATGGATGTATCTGATTGTGTTATTTTGTTACACAGTTTTCTTCTCACTACTGTGCATCATTATTGTATTTTTTTTACACATTTTCATTATGTCACATCTTTGTTATTTCATATCAGTTTTACTATTTCTCATTTTAGTTTCAGGTCGTTGGCTCAACCAATTTACAATATCTTAAAATAAATATGTTCGCTAACACAAAAGAGAATGATATGCAAACAAATTAATATTTTTTTTAATGTATGAATTTTTAACCCACAATTTAAATTCTAAGTTAGTTTCTAAAATTTTATTTGGGTGTTTATATTTAAATTACATTCTAACTTCAAAAATATTTTATTTTAAAATTATTCAATTTTTTTTAAAATATCTCTTTTATATTTGAGTTTTGATATCCAAAATCCATTTTCATTTAATAAAGAGCGGTGTTATGGACACACCTAATTTGGACTATGACCACACCAATGTACAAAAGTAAATACCTATTAACATTTTTTCTTCCCTCTTATTTTTGCCTCTAAGGATAGCCCAGCCCGTGTTAGGGTTTTCCCGTCGCCGCCGTTCATTCCTCTTGCGTGAACTCTGCAACAACCTCCTGGCGATCCCGACAGCCCACCACAGCCGCTCTCCACCACCATAACCTTCCTCCACCAACCGTGCATTTTGTGTTTCGCTCCGTATGGGATTTGTAACATCCCGACTTTTATTGGGTCACCAGAACCCTAATGGGCCCAATAAAAATGACATGAACCTCTACCCGTGGCCCATACCAGGATAGGAGGTAACCCTAGAAAGGGATATGGAGCTAGAAAACTCTAAATTAAGTACTATCAGTTTCTGTGACCTCGTATAATCAATACAAGTACGTTGAAACTCGGTCCGTTGAATTTCAAATTCATGGGATGTGTTGGAACTAGAAACTGGCCCCAACGAGAGTTCGGACTCTGGGGTGTAGCTAACACCTACTTCTCCCAAGCCAAGACCCCTAACCAGCTGACGAGAACCCAAGAATAGACCCTAGACTACAGCACGGAAGTCCCTCCACTAATCCGAAAGATCTCGGAGCGCTTCCCCTCCTTAGACAAGTGTTGAGCTAAGGATACTTCAGAAAGCGCTGCAAAACTTTGGAAAAAGAGAAAGTTTGCCTTCTGAGGTACCATGCGGGTCTATTTATAGAATCCCAACTTCTGGTCAGCCAATAGCGTAGCTCCGCTGTTCTAAACGGCTATATGCAACCAAACATGGTCTGCCAAAAGCGTAACTCCGCTGTTCTGAGGAGATAAATGCAGACCTCTAGGGGCATGCTGGTAATCTTGCTTCTGGAATGAACTGGGCGGGAGGCCTCTCGCCTACCTAGGTGGTACCCTTCCCGCCTGCTTCTTTCATCTGTCCCCTTTGGCAGTTACTGAGCGAAAACCTTCAGAAGCGCTGGGAGAGCTTAGTTCACTCAGTGCCGAGCGTCGGGTGAAGGAGCTTCACTCAATGTCGGAAATCCATAGTGCGGTGAGTTCATTTGGTTCTCTCAACGCCTAAAAGCGTTGAGTCAAGGGGCCTCACTCAACGCCAACCTTCAGGGCATTTGTCAACTCTGGGGGCCTTCCGCTTACTCAGGCGGAAGACTTTCTACCTTCCCCAGCAAGAAGCTATCTGAATTACCTAGCCGAGCGCGTATCCCACTCGCCTGCTCTCGGGTGGGAACCTTCCCGCATACTTTGTTCATCTAAAAAACTGTAGGTACCGAGGCGTTGAGTGAAGAGGCTACACTCAACACCTTAGGCCAGGAGGCGCTGAGAGCATTGAGTCCACTCAACTCTTTCCGTCGGACTGTCTTCTCGCCAAGACTGGTCGGACCCCTTCTGCCTCCTCTATTCGTCTAACTTGTCCAACCCGGTCTCAAGGCCTCACTCAGTGAATACGGGATTGTACACAATCCCCTCTCTTTGTGAGCTAGCCTTGCGCTTGGAAAGACACGCCCAATCCTTAGTATTCGTTGAGTGCTTCCTGACCTGGAGGGAATCTTTTGCAGGTCCCATTGCGGTTCTATATATATGTCTCAGATCCTATCTTCAAGACCACACCCATTCCATTGCTGCTCATCACTTTATCCCTTGCGCCGCTACGAAGATGTATGCCAAGTGTGCCGAGAAACCGCTATCGAAGGAATCCCAAGACCGTCTCGCTGATGCTCAGGCCATGGCTCGTGCGTCGACTGTACCGGGTTAGCCCCCTAGTTCTCAAGGAAGGCTGCAGACCCGCCCCCCCCCCCCCCGGCGGAAAAAGGTCAAGGTGGCTCGGTGAGATCGCTCCAGGAGGGAGTCGGCTTCGCCGACTCTGACCCCCAACCACGGGAACCCTCCCTCCCGGATAGAGGTATTTTTCTTATCCTACCTTTCTGGCATAAACCCCCAAAGTGGGATTGCTGTGTTTAATATACTTCCCTTCTCGCCAACAGTTCTTGAGGAAGCCGTCGATAACCCTTCGGCGAACACCGAGTCAACCCGGCCCCCTAACGATAACCTGCCATTGGCTTCGGAGGCTGCCCCTCTCGTTACCCAGGCCGAGCCCACGATTAATCCTGGTGACGCTTCTGCCCGACATTCACTTTAACTGACTTGCATTTCTTTTGCTGACTCTGATTTCTCACAGCTCATACCTCTAGAAGCCTAGGTCTCACCCACCAGAGGCCTAGGACTCCCGCCCCAAAGGACCCCATCGACCCAACAACCGGTCTCCCCCTCTCGCCCAGGAGGGTAACTATCAAATCACCTGCTCCTGCGTCAGGGTCTCGACCTCTAGCGGAGGAAGATGTCGCCATCCCACCACTAGACGATACCCACGTGCTAGAGCGCACGTCCTACCCTCCGGGGTGGGGCAAGCCAATTCACATGCTCTTTGGTAAATCTCGTGCAGGGTCGTCTCTCCCCTCTCGCCAATCAACAGTTGAAAGCCCCTCCCCTGCACCAGGTAAGACGTAACTCCTCATACCCATACCTTTTTGCTTTACCGCAACTTTTAACTGAATATTTCTTGCTAGATCCAAGGACTGCAGAGGCGAAAGCTGATGAAGAAGAGGAGATGGTCTCTTGCCCGCCTTCCCCCAGCGAAATGGAAGACTATCTGGACGCTTTCGGGAATGGGAAGACTCAGAGGAAAAGGGTAGCGGAGGTCCTGTCAAAGCTCGTTTGGATGAGGCGAGCCGAATCCTTAGCAGTGAGCAATCTCCCAGCATCAGTCGATCGACGAATGGCCATGATCGAATGGGATTACACGCATCTAGTTGGCGAGACTGATCTCCAGGCAGGTGGATGCGAGGAGACCTTTCCAGGAAGGCATCTCGCGTGAGCCCGGGATCAACTGCGCCTGGTCCACCAGGAGCTTACCGCAGTAACGTCCTACCACTATCCTTAATCCCCCTGAGGTCAGGGAGGCGAGGCTGAGGACGCGAGAAATGGGAGCAGTACTGAGCCCCACTGGATCCCGCTCCTTCTTACCCGCAAACCCCCAGCCTACCCTTCTCGCTATGTACCCCTTGTACATTTAGAAAGAACATTTATTACCATTATTATTTCATGGCCCTCGCTCGGTGAGAGGCCTATCATATTTTAACTTTCCGTATTTGCTTTTTCTGCTATTTTGTTACCTTGTTGGATGCTTAGCTCTCGCGCCCTGCTCATTATTTTCTTATACTTCTGATTCATTCTTACCCGGGATCCTCCCGGAGGCTCCCTCCTTATGCATGTACGAGAGGCGTTGGCAGGACCGGGCGGAAGGCGAAGCGTCACACTATCAAGAATTGCTATCCTCACTTTTGCCGCTAAGAAAATCTCATGATTACCGAATTTTCTATAAATAGGTCAGTCCACCAACCGCATTTACTTCGATCTTATCCCAGACCTTATTCCTTCTCCTCTCTTGCTCTCGCCGCTCTCTTAATCTCGAGCCTTTCGCCTAAAACCTTTTCCCCCTTTCAGCCCTTTCGAAAATTGCCAAGCGAGAGCAAGGACCGCTCCAAGTGCGTTCAAAGCTTCCGCACGCACAAACTTCCCCTCGTTCCGCCTAACCTAGGCGGAATACGTCATGGTAGTCACTAACTTCATCCCTCCAGAGTTCTCCGCGCACAACCCAAGAGTGACGAGAGAGTTAACTCCCTGCCGAAAGGGGAGCTCGCTATTCCGCTGGACCACTTCGAGGTGGGCTCCCGCCTCCCCCTCTGTCCAGAAGTACGCCAGGCCTTGCGGTACTATATATTGGTACCAGCCCAGCTCAACCCCAACTCCATGACGTTGCTGGTGGCTTTTGCCTATGACATGCGAGTGGAAAGGATCGAGTTCAACCTTTCCATCATCCACAAGCTCTTCAACATCAGCTCCAAATGCGGGTCTGTCTTCTATACGGGGCAGACGGTGAAGACGAGCGGTATCGCCAATAAAAATCATAATTGGGCGCAGAAGTTCGTCTTTGTGTCCGGGAACTTCAGCAACATAACCCTCTTGCCGAACCAGTATGACGAGGCAACCTACAAGCCTCCTACACTCGGAGGGCATGAGACAGACCTGGTCACCTTCTTCGGGACCAAGACCTTTGATATCAAGTTCCTATGGCGGGACCTTGACTCTCTCCCTCCAGTTCTCGTCGGTGAAGGTACCGTCCCGCCCCTTTCCTTTGCTCTTCCCTTTGCTTGAACCATAAGTCTTAGGATCATGGCCTTCGCAGGTGAACACGAGATCCCCCTCTGTCAGCCCATCGAAGAGACCAGGGGTTCCGCAGCCACCCTGGCTCTCACCAAGTCTGTCATTCTCAACTGCTGCAAAGAGCCGGATTCCTCCTCCAAGACCAGTGCCTAGAAGCGGAAGCCCGTCGCTTCGCCGCCAGCCTCCTATAAGAAAACAAAGATGTCCACAATGAATAAGGGCAAGACCATCGCCAAGATCCCAGCCAAGGCCCCACCGGCCACAGGGGAAACAAATATCGCTGCGCAGGTTTCCGCTACCACGCAGAAAGTTCCCATGAAGCCCGTGACGAGAGGGCACCGAAACATCGGCTTCGGCAAGAGGCACCTGGATGAGGAGGGCCAACCCCTCCTCTGATGGGACTCGGAGGCTAACCGGGTTTCTATATCGTCGCTCCTTCACTCCTGGATGGATCAAGACACCTCTAGCAGCGAAGCCTTCGTGCTTGGCTTCGGGCTCTACAGACGAGTGGATGCGAGCATTTATGATCAAGAGTCCATGAAGGCTCTCGCCCATGAAGCCGTTCGAGCTTAGCTGTGCGTGTTTGAGCTCACGCACATGTGCCCACGCCGCGGCCTCAGCATCAAACGCAACCTGGGCGAGATGCGGAAGTCACGGGACCTCACGATAGCCGTAGTGGCTCCCCCGAAGGCCGACTTGGCCGCTTTCGAGAAGCTTCTCGCCCTCCGCATGACATTGGAGGTATGCAAGATTTTACCTTCATCTCGCTCTGTATCTGCTTTCCGCCACTTAGCTCTGACGGTCTTTCTTACAGGATTCCGCCCAAGCCCAACAGTCGCGCGTGCTGGAGGCTTCTCTCCGCTGCAAGATTGCGCTGCTGAAGGCCGAATTGAAGCGTGCGTAGGAAACCCCAGCCCCGGCTCGACCGTCGCTGGATGAGAGGATCATGCGGATTGAGCATCGCCACTACTCAGAATATTAGATAGAGGTGATGATGCAAGAGAATTGTAATTAGGCGACCGGGACCGGGATAAAGGTGATGCTGGAGTCGGGTTTCCTGAATGAAGACAACGAGACCCTTACTCCGCGTGGGGTCCTGCCCTGGTTGTATGAGCCGATCCTAAAGCCTGCGGGAGAAGACTTCTCGGCAAGCGAGAGCGGATCTAACTCCTCCTCCAACGAGATCAAAGCCTCCTCTGGCGAGAAGTCTGACGGCCCCTCCTGAAGACTCCCCGCCTCGCCTTTGGATTTCTAATTTCTTATTTTCTTTTTGATCTTTAATGTAATGGGCAAGACCCCTAGAACTATGTAATTTTTGAGATCAATAAAGCTGAATTTTGTTTGCTGAAATGCCCTCTTGCAATTAATTTTTGCTTTTCGCATATTTATCCTTCATAAATATTTTCGCACCTTCATTGAAACCTTAGGTTCTTAGGCGATGATCGCGCGGAATCCTTACTCCCCGAGTAGAGTTTGCCGGAAGGATCTTGCCGAGAGGGTCATGCCCAAGAGATATGCTGAGAAGCCCTTGCATAGAGTAAGGTGTCAGGATGTGTCTGGATTACCCTAACCCTACTCATGATAGGTGTTAGTTATTTGGGGAACCCGCTAGATAAGCACTTTGTAATGCTTGTTATGAGTCTAACCCCCCTTGTCAGCTAGGTGGGAGCCTGACAGCTGGCTTATTCGGGTCCATCATAACCACAAAACTCTTTCCCTTACCCACCAAGCGAGCCTACGACCCTGCCAGCTAGTGAGAGCCTGACAGCGGGTCTACTCGGGGCCGAGTGCGCCTTCCAGCCCTGCTAGCTGATAGAAGCCTGGACAGCGGGATCCTCTGGAGTCTTGCATAATTACCGACATCTTTTCCTTTCCCCCAAGCGATCCTACAAACCTTCCAGCTTGTGAGATCCTGACAGCGGGTCTACTCGGGGCCTAGTGCGGCTTCCAGCCCTACCAACTGATGGAAGCCTGGATAGAGTGGTCCTCTCGGGGTCTCCCCTTACCCCCCCCCCCCCCCCAAGCGAGCCTACAGCCCTGCCAGCTAGTGAGAGCCTGAAAGTGGGTCTATTCGGGGCCGAGTGCGCCTTCCAACCCTGCTAGCTGATGGAAGCCTAGACAGCGGGATCCTCTCGGGGTCTTGCATAATTACCGACATCTTTTATTTTCCCCCCAAACGAGCCTACAGACCTGTCAGCTTGTGAGAGCCTGACAGCGGGTCTACGCGGGGCCGAGTGCGCCTTCCAGCCCTGCCAACTGATGGAAGACTGGACAGTGGGGTCCTGTCAGGATCTTCCCTTACCCCCCCCCCCCCCCAAGCGAGCCTACGGCTCTGCCAGTTAGTAAGAGTCTGACAGTGGGTCTACTCGGGGCTGAGTGCACCTTCCAGCCCTGCAAGCTTATGGAAGCCTGGACAGCGGGATCCTCTCGGGGTCTTGCATAATTATCGACATCTTTTCCTTTCCCCCCAAGCGAGCCTACGAACCTTCCAGCTTGTGAGATCATGATAGCGGGTCTACTCAGGGCCGAGTGCGCCTTCCAGCCCTGCCAGCTGATGGAAGCCTGGACAGCGGGATCCTCTTGGGGTCTTGCATAATTACCGACATCTTTTCTTTTCCACCCAAGCGAGCCTATGGACCTGCCAGCTTATGAGAGCCTGACAAAGGGTCTACTAGGGCCGAGTGCGCATTCCAGCCCTGCCAGCTGATGGAAGTCTGGACAGCGGGATCCTCTCAGGGTCTTCCCTTACCCCTCGAGAGCCTGATAGTGGGTCTACTCGGGGCTAAGTACGTCATCCAACCCTGCCAGCTGATGGAAGCCTGGACAGCGGGATCCTCTCGGGATCTTCCCTTACCCCCCCCCCCCCCCCCCAAGCGAGTCTACGGCCCTACCAACTAGTGAGAGCCTGACAGCGGGTCTACTCTGGGTCGAGTGCGCCTTCCAGCCCTGCCAGCTGATGGAAGCCTAGACAGTGGGATCCTCTCAGGGTCTTGCATAATTATCGACATCTTTTCCTTCCCCCAAGAGAGCCTACGAACCTTCCAGGTTATGAGATCCTGACAGCGGGTCTACTTGGGGCCGAGTGCGCCTTCCAGCCCTGCCAGCTGATGGAAGCCTGGACATCGGGATCCTCTCGGGGTCTTCCCTTACCCCCCCCCCCTCCCCCCAAGCGAGCCTACGACCCTGCCAGCTAGTGAGAGCCTGACAGCGGGTCTACTCTGGGCCGAGTGCGTCTTCCAGCCCTGCCATCTGATGGAAGCTTAGACAACGGGATCCTCTTATGGTCTTGCATAATTACCGACATCTTTTCCTTTCCCCCTAAATGATCTTACGGACCAGCCAGCTTGTGAGAGCTGACACCGGGTCTACTCGGGGCCGAGTGCGCCTTCCATCCCTGCCAGCTGATGGAAGCCTGGGCAGAGGGATCCTCTCGGGGTCTTACATAATTACCGACATCTTTTCCTTTCCCCCCCAAGTGAGCATACGAACTTGCCAGCTTGTGAGAGCCTAAAAGCGGGTCTACTCGGGGTCGAGTGTGCCTTCTAACCCTGCCAGCTGATGGAAGCCTGGACAGCGGGATCCTCTTGGGGTCTTCCCTTACCCCCCCCCCCCCAAAGCGAGCCTATGACCCTGTCAGCTATTGAGAGCCTGACAGCGGGTCTACTCGGGGTCGAGTGCGCCTTCCAACCCTGCCAGTTAATGGAAGCCTAGATAGTGGGATCCTCTGGGTCTTTCAAAACATCAAACTTCTTTCCGGCCACTGAGCGAGCCTACGACCCTGCCAGCTTGATGGGAGACTGGAGAGCGGGTTTACTCGGTGCCTTCAAAAACAATAAACACTTCATAACCTGGAGAGAAACAATCTTTAGAATAACATCATAGCAAAATATACAATCTTACACATGCTAAGGGTAGAAATGCTTCAAGTCATCGACATTCCATGTGTGGCCTATGGACACCCCTTCCACATTTTGGAGGTGGTATCATCCCGACCCTAATGCATTTTCAACTATATAGGGACCCTCCTAGTTAGGATTGAGTTTCCCCACAGCAACCGACCTTCCAACGGCGTCAACCTTCTTTAAGACTAGATCTCCTTCCCTGAACTGCTTGATTCTGACATGTTTGTCAAAGTACTTGGCCATCTGTCGCTTGATCTCCCCCTGTCTGACGGCAGCCACGTCTCGAAGCTCCTTCACCATATCTAGCGAGAGCCGCAACTCCTCTTCATTTTCTTTCCTCCATTCATCATCTCCTCCACTAGCAGCTACAACCCGCGGAGACCTAACCTCAAACTCCACGGGCAAGACTGCCTCAAACCCATGTGAAAGCTTGATGGGGGTCTCGCCGGTGGCCGTGTTTGTGGTTGTCCGCAGAGCCCACAACACTGAGGGGAGTTGCTCCACTCAACTCCCCCTCAAGTTCTGTACCTTCTTCTTAAGAAGGTTCACGAATATTTTGTTTGCTGCCTCCACCTGGCCATTGCTCCTAGGGTGGTGGACGGAGGCAAACCTGAGGTCAATCCCTAACAGGGTGCAGAAACTAATGAATTCTTTGCCGGCGAACTGAGTCCCATTATCCGTAACAATGGCCTGAGGAAACCTGTGTCTGTAGATGATATCTCCCCACACAAAATTCTTGATGACTTGGGAGGTCACCTTGGCCAACGCCTTGACCTCCAGCTACTTCGATAAGTAGTCAATCATGACTAGAAGGAACCTTCTCTGCCCACTTTCTGGGGTAAAAGGCCCAACCAAATCCATCCCCAAGATGGTGAAAGGCCATGGTGTTGTGATGCTTCGTTGCCTTTGGGCGGGCGGGAGTTGGAGGGGGCATATAGCTGACATTTCTGGCACCTCCTCGCAAATTGGCCGAATCTTTTCTTAGGGATGGCCAGAAGTACCCCTGCCTGACCACCCTTGCTTCCAAAGTTCTTCTCCCTGAGTGACTGCCACATTCGCCATAGTGTACTTCCTCCAGGATCCTTGGGATCTCTGCTTCTTACACATATCAAGCCAGGAGTACTGACAACATCTTCGATGCAGCCTTCCTTCGTGCATCAAGTAGTGCGTTGCTTTGTACTTGAAGCCTTTCACATCCTTGGTACCTTTGGGAAGCTTTTTGGTAGTCAAGAAAACTACGAAGGGATCCACCCATAAGGATCTCCGATCTACCTCCATCAACTACCATTCTTAAATTGTTGGGTGAAACAGCTCTGTCAAAGTTCCCCCCCCCCCCCGGTCCAAACTTAGCCAACCGATCGGTTGCCACGCTCTCCTCCCTGGGGATGTGCTGGATCGAGAAACTCTGGAACCCCCCAACAATCACTCTTACCTTGGACAAGTATTTCATGAGGGTAGGCTCTCGGGCTTCATATTCACCCCTGATCTGCGATGCCATGACCAACGAGCTTGTGAACACTTCCATGTCGTGTATCCTGAGCTCTTTGGCCAGTCGTAGCCCACGATGACGGCCTCGTACTCTGCCTAGTTATTGGTGACTGGGAAGTGCAATACCACGGCCTGCTCTATAGTGACCCCTTGAGGACTCACCAACACTACCCCCCCTAGGGAGTGCTTCCCTGAGGCTCCATCAACCAACATCTTCCAAGCATCCTGCGGTGGCGGATTCTCACCCTCTACCTCAATGACATGGTCGGCAAATAAATCAGCCGCTACTTGTTCCTTGATGGAGAGTCGTGGCACAAAACTGATATTAAATTCACTTAGTTCAATGGACCACTTGGCCAACCACCCTGAGTGCTCCACCCCTTCGAAAATCTTTCGCAGGGGGTGATCTGTCTCTATATTGATTGAATGGGCCTGAAAGTATGGCCTGAGCTTTCTATCCGAGACGATCAAGGAAAAGGCCAACTTATCTAGGATGGGGTAGTGGAGCTCCGCCTTCTTCAAAACCCTGCTGATATAGTAGATGAGAAACTACTTCTTCCCCTCTTCCCTGACTAACACTAAACTCACAGCCTCCGTTCCCAATCTGAGATACAGAGCTAGATCCTCCCCCTCCTTAGGGCTCTAAAGGAGCGGCGTTTGGGAGAGTTGACCCTTCAATGCCTGGAAGGCCTCCTCACATTCCTTTTTCCACTCAAACTTCTTGTTTCCCCGAAGCACTCCGAAGAAAGGTGATCATTTAACCATGGCCTGAGAGAGAAACCTACTCAACCCGGCAAGCTTACCGGTTAGGCGCTGAAACTCTTTGGCGTTGCGCGGCGACTACAGCTCCATAATGGCCTTCACCTTATCAGGGTTAGGTTCTACCCCCGCAGGGTTGAGAAGGTGTCCAAGAAACTTGCCTCAGCTTTCCCCAAAGACACACATCTGGGGATTTAGCCTCATCTTGAATTTCCTCAGGGTGGCGAATGTCTCTTCCAAGTTGATTAGATGCGAACCCGCATCCCTGCTCTTCACCATGAAATCATCTGCATAAACTTCAATATTCCTACCCCTCTGGCCTTGGAAGACCCGATCCATCATACATCCGTACGTATCACATGCGTTCTTTTACCCGAAGGGCATCATTTTATAACTGAAACTCCCCTCCCTTGTGATGAAGGAGACATCCTTGACATCGGGGGGATGCATGTGAATCTGATGGTACCTAAAAAAGCATCCAAAAAACTCATAATAAAAAAACCGATAGCTGAATCAACCAGCGCGTCGATCCGAGGCTGGGGTAGCAATCCTTAGGGCATGATTTATTTAACAGAGAAAAGTCTACACATATACGCCACTTTCCATCCCCATTCTTTACCATTACCACATTTGAGACCCAGTCTGGGTACTGGATCTCCGAGATGAAACCTGTGTCAAGGAGCTTCATGACTCTCCGCGGATGGGCTCTTCTAGCTTAGTGGCGATGGTCCTGATCTTCTGGTGGATAGGATGCGTCTTGGGGTCCTTATTTAGACGGTGGGTCGCCACATCCGCATCAATGCCCGGCATGTCTACCACGCTCCTAAGCGAAGATGTCGACGCCCTTTGGATGCACTCCCGCATCTTCTCCCTATATTCAGGGCTTATGACACCGCTGATCCGTACCCTCCCCGCCTTTCCCTCCTTGGTGAAGACTTCCATCTCCAGAACCTCCTCCACCGGCTCTAGCCGGGATTGCTCTCCGCCGCTCTTTGGCTCCTCCTCCTGATCGAACTCTTCCTCCTCTCCTATTTTCTTAACCTTCATCGCCTCCAACAGGCTCTCCCGCGGCTTACTTCTCCACCTCCCTAGGCCTTATCCCCAGCTTCTCCCTCTCCCTGCTCCTCCTCCACAGACTTATCTCTCGCCCCTCCAAGGTTGCTCCTTCCTCCTCTACAACCTCCTCCTGCGCCTCCATCGCCTTTTCCAACTCCTCCGCCTCTACCATCCAGGATATGGTGTTGACATTAGTCACATAGCACTGTCTTGCCACCTTTGGATCCCCCCTGATCTTGACTTGGACTCCTCCACTGTTAAACTTAGAGCATTGATGAAACGAGGATGGGACGCAATGGAAGGTGCTGATGATAGGGCATCCAAAAATGGCATTGTAGCTCCTCGGAGCATCAACAATGACGAACCAGACAGTTCCTTGACACCCCCCCAATGTCACATGCAGTCCCACCCCTCCCTCAACTTCCTTCCGCTCTCCTGAGAACCCGAACAACGGTCCATATGAGGCCATCACTCTCCGCGCCTCCACCTTCATCTCATCGAAGGCCTTCTTGAAGATCACGTTCACGGAGCTCCCAATGTCCACCAGAATCCTGGAGACCGTGAAGTTCTCTACGGCTGTCTGGATCACCAAGGCATCATTGAATGGGTCCTCATAGTCAGGCATGTCCTTTGACGAGAAGGTGATCCTTTCCTCCTCTTGGGGTGGAGTCTGGGAGGTCGAGGCAGTCTGGAAGCTCCCCTTACAGGTGGCCTCGATCCTCACTCCCACGTGGATCACTCTGATCCCTCCTCTTAGCCCCCACATCCACTCAGTCCTCGCACCTTTCCTCTCTTCCTCCTGGTTTAACTTCTTCGATACTCACAGTCGGCAGCTGTTGTGCTTGCCCTCTGGCCTTCCTTATCTCCAGAAACTCTAGGCAGGTGGTCGTCACATGACCTTCCTCCTGATGGAAGTCACAAAAAGGTAATGCCACCCAACCTTCCCTTTTCCTCGCTCCCCCTCGAGCTCCTCTTCTTCGCCCTCTTCCTCGAACGATCTCCATCGCTTCCTGCTGTCGCGGGAAGGTGTCCCTTTGCCCCTATCTCCATGCTGGCTGATTGAACCTTCCCTGCTCACGAAAGTTATCCCTGCATTGGAAACCTCCCCCTGCCCCTGGGGATTGCCCTTCTTGGGGCCTCTAGCCCAACCGGGTGTTCAGCTCCCACTACCCCCAACCTGGGTGCTGTCCCTGACCTCTGGGCTCTTCTCTCCTCCTCTCCTCTATCTGCTCTCTCTGCCTCCCCGCTCCTGGCTCTTTCACATCCTCCTCTACCAACTTGGTCAACATCTTTGCGAACGGCGGCTTGGTCGTCTCGATCTCTATCTCCTTCGCCGCCCTCTCCATCAGCTCCTCAAAAGAGAGGGGGCACTCTCTTCAGCTCCATGATAAAGAAACCTGGCCTCATCACCAGGGTGAAGGTGAGCATTATGGTGTACCTCAACATCTCCTGAACCTGCAAAATCTCCTCCTGGAAACTATCAACATAGCGTCCCAGCGTCTCCTCCGGCTTCTGCTTGATGGCAAACAAGCACTCGGCTCCCTTCTTCCTCTTATTTGATGTCGAGAACCTCAACAAGAATCCTCGGCGCAGATCTTCAAAACTGTAGATAGAACTCGCGGGCAACTTGTGAAACCAATCCCTAGCCTTCTCCTTCAGGGTGATGGAAAAAAGCCTACACTTGAAGGCGTCAGACATCTACCTTATGGAAATGGCATCCTCGAACCATTGCACATGTTGTACTGGGTCATCTCTGCCTATATAGTAGGACATATTGGGCTCTCGAAACCCGTCTGTAACTAGAGACGAGGTGATCAGCATGCTAAAAGGGCTTCCGCACACCACTTAGTGAGAAGGCATATCTCACAGCCTCGTCTCGCTGACCCTATCAGCACTAGCCTGCCTGGGGAAGAGATCCTGCATGACGACATACCTCTCGCCCGTCTTCGCCGGGATCTCCTTCCCGGGACGCTGTCTGGGAGGGATCTCGCCCAAAGATGGAGCTGTCACCACCGAAACTAAAGGTGTTACCCATTCGCATCTCGCCGAGAACGCCAAATGGATGGTCTGTAAGACTTCCCGCCCGAAGTCTTCCAGCATCCCCCTCTTCACCTTACTCTCCTGAGGTAGAGAACCTCCTAAGCCTACTCCCTCGCCATTGCCTCTAGCCATGAGATGTAGCCTGAGATTTTCTTGTTTTGTTTCCGCTACGGTCCACCCTCACCGAAACAGAAATGTTGTAACCAAAAACTGGCCCCAGTGAGAGTTTGGAGCCTATGGTGTAGCTAACACCTACTTATCCCAAGCTAAGACCCCTAACAAGCTGATGAGAACCCAAGAACAGACCCTAGACTACAGCACGGAGGTCCCTCCACTAACCCAAAAGATCTCAGAGTGCTTCCCCTCCTTAGCCAAGTGCTGAGCTAAAGATACCTCAAAAAGCGCTACAAGACTTTTGAAAATGAGAAAGCTTGCCTTCTGAGGTACCATGCAGGTCTATTTATAGAATCCCAACTTCTGTTCTGCCAACAGCATAGCTCCGCTATTCTAAACGGCTATATGCAGCCAAACTTGGTCTGCCAAAAGCGTAACTCCGCTGTTCTGAGGAGCTAAATGCAGACCTCTAGAGGCATGCTGGTAATCTTGCTTCTGGAATGAACTGGGCGGGAGGCCTCTTGCCTACCTGGGTAGAACCCTTCCCGCATGCTTCTTTCATCTGTCTCCTTTGGTAGTTATTGAGCGAAAACCTTTAGAAGCGCTAAGAGAGCTTAGTTCACTCAACGCCAAAAAGCGTCAGGTGAAGGATCTTCACTCAACACCGGAAACCTAAAGAGCGATGAGTTTATTTGGTTCTCTCAACACCTAAAAGCATTGAGTCAAGGGCCTCACTCAATGCCCACCTTCAGGGCATTTGTCAACTCTAGGGCCTTCTGCTTACTCAGGTTGAAGCCTTTCTTCCTTCCACGGCGAGAAGCTCACTAAATTACCTTGCCGAGCGCGGATCCCACTCGCCTGCTCTCGGGCGGGATTCTTCCCGCATACTTTGTTCATCTAAAAAATTGTAGGTATTGAGGCGTTGAGTGAAGAGGATACACTCAACGCCTTAGGCAAGAAGGCATTGAGAGAATTAAGTCAACTCAACGCCTTCCACCGGACTGTCTTCTCGCCTAGACTAGCTTGACCCCTTCTGCCTCCTCTGTTCGCCTGACCCGTCCAACCTGGGCCCAAGGCCTTACTCAGCGAATACGAGGTTGTACAGGATGGATATGGCCAGTCTGAATAGAACATCGCTAAAATAAGATTTTTGGATATTCATCTTGAGAACTTCGATTTGAGTTATGTCAGTTCATATGACTTCGTACAGTCAATACAAAGTCAACCGAGTGCATTCCGGTCAATTTCGAGGACGAGC
Organism: Platanthera zijinensis; assembly: GCA_039513925.1. Taxonomy (NCBI): domain Eukaryota; kingdom Viridiplantae; phylum Streptophyta; class Magnoliopsida; order Asparagales; family Orchidaceae; genus Platanthera; species Platanthera zijinensis. The sequence goes on from CM077092.1 coordinate 52,969,362, forward strand.
AGTCAACCTGTGGTCTAACCGAGTGTTGACATGCACCGAAAAGTGTGTGCACACAAATTGTGACACAACACCCCAACTTTGACGTGACTCCCAATATCTTGGACCTACTTTGACTTTGACCAGTATGGGAGACCCACCTTAGGGTTGACTTTGGTCAGATCCCCTAAAAAGTCCATTTTTGGAAAATTTTCTCAAAAGAGGTGGGCACCTCCTCTTCATTTCTAGTTGGGGCTTGGTATTCCTCACCTCTTGGGCCACCCAAACTAGCAAGGGCATGGTAGGTGGGCCCTTGGCAAAACCCCACCCCCTCCTCTCTTCTCTTCTTAACGACTAAGGCCCAATACCACCAAGCCTTCCCCCCCCCCCTTGATGGCTGCCCCCTAAGTGTACTACCCCGCCTCTAATGGTGGAACCTGGACAGAGCAAGTGGAGGAGAGGGGAGTAGCTCCTCCTCCTACTTAGATAATCCCACATCGGGGAGGGGAGGGGAGGGGTGTCAACCCTACGGGCCTATAAAAGTTCATGCCCCTGCCTCCCTCCTCACAAATCTAATCGAGCCCATAATACCTCTCTCGGAGCTCCAACTCATCAGAAAAACCTTCACCACCCGAGCTCCACCACCAACTCCCATGGAATCTTGGCCCAGCACCTCCCGAGCCACACCACCATAGGTGGAAACTCTTCTCCTTCCCATTCCAGGTCGGGTGGTGGCCGCGGGTGGTGAGCCTTGATCAGCGCTAGTGGTGGCATTGCGGAAGTACTACACCACCAGGGATAGCCTTCCATGGTGATGGATGGCCAAGGTGCCGTCGGAAATCGCCGCTCCAGCGGCACCCGAAAACAGAGTAAACTCTGTATATTTCTGTGGCGGCGGCCGGCGGAGCCAGGCCACCGGACCACCACCTGAGAAGAGCCCAACCCCCGGCGCATCGGCTAGGGGTGGTTTCGTTGCGAGGAGTCACCGAAGAGGCGGGTGGCACGGTGTAACCGGAAGCAGAGCAACCCGCCACCAAGCTCTCAGTTTTAAAATTTTGCAAGTGGTCAGTGTCATCAGGCCGTCGGACCACCGCCTAGGAGGCTTGTCGGCCCTCAACTAGTTGATTGTGGGCAGCATCGGCGTCCAGCAACGGCTGGCCAGCGGTGGTAGAGGCCACCGCCCTCTCCATCGCTGGGGAGAAACAGCTGACGTCCGATCTCGGTGATAAGATTGGACGGCGAAGATTTCATGGTTTACCACCACTGTCTCAGCATCAGGGCCCCCCACAGCGGATCAGTGGTCAATCCGCTGTGGGAGAAGGTTTGGCTATTCACCCATCCAGCGTATTCCTGGCCGCAGGATTCTGTTTGATCTGGCTATATGCGGACCTTTCTCTTAAAAGAAACTTTGTAGATTTTTTAGAAAAAATCTAGGCTCCTAAGAAAAAAGTGTTGAACATAAAAATTGTTCCCCTTAATGAGGGCTTCCTCCACAAAAATATTGATAATTTTTGTAATAGTTTTAGTATTTTTAAACGTCTAAATAAATTTTATTTGGTCAATTTAGAGGCTCAAAATTGCTCGGAAAATTTTGAAAAAATTACTGGGCTCTTTTTTGGCCCTCTTAAAAGTTGTATCAAAATTTTAGGACATTGGGATAAAATTTGAAGTTTTCCTGATTTCTTGGAGCTTATGGTGGCGCTCGAAAATTGATATGCTCAATTTTCTCGGAAATGAAAATTTGAGTGCGCGACCGCCTTTGTAAATTGAAGGGAGTAATCGAGGGAAGTGTCCAAGCTCTGAGTGTGTCAAGGTTTAGTTGAACCGTTGAGCATCTCATTTTAAAAAAGACTCATGGGTAATTCAGGCAGACTCGGAAGATGAACGTACGAGTAATTGAATTGCTAATTATTCTCGACGAATAATAAAGATGTAACTCCTAAACAAGCTTCTGATCCGATTAAGCCATAAATTAAAAAGGCACAACTAAATTATTATTGTATCTTAATAATGGATGAAACTCCAAGAAGCCTCTAAGATTAAAATAGAACTGAACATGCCTCCTAAGAACGGAGATAGAACTGATCATGCCTCTTGAGAATAGAGATGGAACTGAAGCCTCCTAAAAGGAGTGAATGGACTAATAACCCTTTTTCTTTAGGATTTATTCCAGTTCCTTTATTTATTTATTTTAGTTCAGTAATTCCTTTGCAGTACTCCAGTACATACTGGTCCTGCTTATTTAAATTCAGTTCAGTTCATTTCTTCTAAAGTGCTATTCCAGTATCGTACTGGTCAAATTCCTTTCAGTACTTATCTTCAGTTCAGTACTACTATAGTTTTGTACTGGTCCTATTTTATTACATTATTTCAATTCTGTAGCTTATAATATCAGCAATCTTTATTACCGCACTTTTGTTTCTGCAATTTACTAAATTAAGTACGGGTCCTGCTCTAACGGACAGTTATCTGATAGGTTGAGCCTTAGTTGGGGATAACAGGAGTTGAGGTGTTCCTCCTAAATTAGCCCCAAATAAAGTACTCCCACGCTCCTTGTCGAAAGTCGAGCTATGTGTTGTTTGCCCGAATTATTTAAAGCATAGTAGGGCAGGCCGCTGTAGACCTGGTGCATGCTAGCAAAATTATTTTTACTTATTTGCTTGTAAATTGCTTGCGGTAAATTGTGGTGGGTCAGTCACTTCCGTCGACCGATCGTACTGGTGCAGGAAGTTTGACGACTCAAGGCAAAAAGGAGATGGGTACCATGGGTGACCGACCATTATGATTTTCCCCGTTAGGTTTCCTCCATTGGTCGTCCAAAATGTTGAATCGTCGGATGATGCTCACATCCAAGAGTACACGGGGCTGTACGTTGGGGCTTGGGTTGTGCAGTACGACCACCCTCAGAAGTGGCAGAACTGGCCACTTTCACTGACGACAACATCGATGAGGCCCGCGAGGCTCGCTACCCTGCTTGAAAAGAAGCGGTCCATACTATATTGACATAGGATCTTTTGTGTGGCTGTGAATGCCTGTGGTGTGTGTGTGCGGCTTTGAATGGCCATGGTATGTGTACAATCCCGTATCCGGCCGAGCGGGATCCTCCCCAAGTGACGGACTTGGGGCGAGCTTTGAGCGACAATGTGGCACAGCCCCGTTCGAAGACGCGCGGGTGCTCGTGCGGGCGTGCGAAGGTTTTACGGACATAGACTTTTTAATATATGCATATATATATATATTATATCTATATGTTATAATATATATATTATATAAAATATATATTATATAATATATCTTAGATGAGATAAAAAAAAAGAGGACAAGAGAGAAAGTGGGGGGCAGCAGGCTGGCAGAGAAAAAAAAGCAGAAAAGAAAAAGGAGGCATCGGGATTTTGCTCCCCCCCAGGCTAGGTTTCGGCCGGGCTCCTCCCCTCCATCCTCCGTCCAGGCCGCCGCAAGGAGCAGGCCGGGCTCCTCCCCTTCCCTCCGTCCAGGCCGCCTCCAGTGGGGCCGAGCTCCTCTCGCCCCCCCCCCCCCCACTTCCTATCTAGGCCGCCTCCAGCGGGGCTGAGCTCCTCTCGGCCCCCACTTCCCGTCGCTCGGCCGCCTGGAGGAGCACAGCCGCTCCTCCCTCCATCTCTCCCGCCGTCGGCCAAAAAGAGCAAGGCTCCTCCTCCTCTCCCGTCGCCGGCCAGGGCCGAGTCTCTCTCGCCCCCTCTTCCTGCCACCGCCTAGGGCAAAGCAAGGCCCGAACTTGCTCTCCATACTCGTCGCCGCCGCCGGCATGGAGCAGCACGCGCAGCCGCCTCTCTCCCTCTCAATTTTCCTCGCACACGCCGCCTAGGGTAAGGCTCGGCCTAGAAGGGAGGCCGGCCACCGCCATCGCCGCCTCGAGCAAGGCTCGGCCTAAAAGGGAGATCGGCCACCGGCACCTTCGTCAAAACACGCGTCAAGGGTAACGAAGTTTCTACTCGGGCAGGTGAAGCCCTCAATTTACATTTGCATGGAAGCCCCTCTCCACCAATGGGTGGAGGAAGGGAGCTGTCCGACGGGTTGACGTTTACGTCCCCGCTGTTAATTGCATTTAGTATCCGGAAGTGTGAGTACGGATTTAGGCATGCTGTGTGAAGCCCATCCGGACGTATGAGCCGAATTGGTGATGTTCTGTGTGAAGCTCATCTGGACGTGTGAGCCGGATTGGTGATGTTCTGGGGTTCCCGGAGAAGACTTCGTGGAAGTTGGATATTATCTATTTGCAGGGAATGCCCACCGTAGCCCCGAAAAAGGGGTGTACGGAATATATTTGTCTCGCTTATGTTAGCCGACCGATTCCTCATTGGCCGCCGCTCGTCGAGACGTTGGCGTACAGGTGCTGCAGTAGCAAGCGGGAGGTAGCGGGCTTAAGCCCAAGCTTGTGCAGGCCCTCAAAGGCCTATTTTTGCTTGTATTACCGGCCTGCGTGCCGATGTATGGAATTCATATTCCTGTAATAATTTATAATATCTGTGATGCTTTGTGAAAGTATGGATTACTCTTTTTTCCTTGGGCGAGCGGTGTGCTCGTGAACCGCTCGTCCCGTGGGAGCCCCGAGGTTTAGTTGTCGGCAAGCCCCTAAAGGCATGTTGATAGCCTTTCAGGGCAGCGGAGTCGCGCTGTTTGCAGCCCAGTTGGGCAGCATGTCGTAGAATGTCTTGGCAATGTTGCACCTTTAGTAGGGCGGGTGAGGAGAATTTTGTATATACCCAAGGGGATACATCTGGATAGGAGAGAGTTGGTCTTGAGACCCTCCTTAGATATTCCGGTCGGCCAAAAGCGCCCTCCGAAGGTGTCTTAGCTCAGCTTTTGGCTTGGGAGGGGAAGAGTTCGTTAGTCTTCCGGGTATGCGGTGGGTCCTCCACGCTGAGACCTTGGGTCTGTCCCTTACGTTCCTAGTCTAGAGCCTAGATTGTTCATTTGAGTGTAGTAGGTGTGCGGTCACCCCTCTTTTGGGACCCCGAACTCCACAGAAGTCAATTTTGGCTTCGGTCATTTTTGGCTTCAACAGTTATGGTGCGGTGAGCGTGGAGAGTGACCAACACGGAAAAACTCAGTCGAACGTCATGGCTATAGAAGAGGAACCAAGTGACGACCAGGGTCACGCGATGAAAGAAGTCCCCCCTCAGTTTCCTATTTTCCAATTTAAGGTTGAGATGTAGTTAGGAAGGTCATTCTTGTGTGGAATGCTTTATCGATATCAGGTTCATCATAAAAGAACGGGTCTTCATGAATGCGGAGTAGGACCTTGAGCTCTAGTCCCATCATTGTTTTTAAATCGTAAGCTTCAAGTAGAGCAGAGACGATGTGTTTATTTGTTTAAGGTAATGATTTGAATGGTCTGTCAACTTGTTGTTCTTCCAAGACATCTCTCAGGCTTTCATTTTGATTTACTAGGCTAGTGACCTTAGCAAAAAGAAAAAAAAGGGTCATTGAGTTGTTTTAGGTTCTTTCGTGAGGATATATTCAAATGTTAGGTGCAAGGAATAAATTTTGAGTTTAATAATCCTCTTTGAGCACTTGTATTTATTTTCAAATGTTTGTCGAACTTTTTGAAGCAGTTTTGGATCTCACAAGGCGAGGATCATTTGGCAATGTGAGCTTTGTTTTCGCTTGTCGTATAAATTTCTTTAGTTTCCCTTCGTGAAGAACCTAAAGCCATCTTATGACTGGAAATTGGACTTGTTTTATAAAGTTCACATGAATCTAGTTGGCAAAAATGCATTTTAATGTTAGATTTCAATTTTTACCCCAATCCGTAGCTCCTGGAGTGAGATTTTTCACCTGTTTGATGAAAAGAGGTTTTCATCTAATTATGTCGCGCCTTAACTCGGGAGCTCTTGCTTGAGAAATATCCATACTTGTTTTGTTCGCTCGTGTTTTGTTGCTTTGCAATACGTCGTAGAGCCAACAAGAGTATGACATTTGCGATAATGTTAGCCTTGCAGGATGATCTTTTTGGTAATACTTCGTTTACGGATGGTTTGAATTTTGAAAAAGGTTCAGCTTTACTGGAATCATCTAGATATTTACAAACTCTATCAAAAAGATGCTACTATTTTATTTAACAAATGAAGTGCATATTCTCCTGAGTTCTTTATTTAATTGATCATTACAAATGCTTTGAGACTGATAAGGTTCGTGTTCGAGACGGTTTATCGAGTTACTGAACATGTCGTTTTGTTATAAAATCTATATTGCCAAGCTGATCTTGCTATACTCAAATAATAGTACCTAGCCAGGGTTGAGTATTCGTTCGCTGCGATTCAAAAATTAGTCTAATCAATGACTTTCTTTCTAAAATTTAGAAAGTAAAATGAACTACCTATTACAGTTTGAAAATTCAAAGGAATTATTATTTTTGGGTTGGCCTAGTTTTTCACTACAACTCAAAGCATTTTCATATTGCCCTATGTTTCTTGACATTCCCCAACTCATTGATTTTCAAACTCAATATTAAGAACTAGTAAATCCAATATTAGTTTTCCAGTTGGTTTTGGATTTATGATGCTGAAGATTTTCCAGTTGCTACTGTTATTCAATATTGTGCAATGAACTTTACTGATTGACATTTACTAGTTCGGTTGTTGCAACTATGCTGACATTTTTCCTTGCTTATGAGGATGCAGTAAAATGTTCAGGTGGCTTATATGTTTTTGCTTTAGATGAGCTTTTTATCTATACGGTTTTCCGTGCTTATTTGGATATGAACTTCACCGTTTGCTTAGTACGACCCTTGGTTTTCTTGGATTGGTAAGAGTCTTTTCTGGATCTCATTGGTGCTACTTTGGTGCTTGAGAAGATTACGATTCAATGATCTAAGAAATTTCAAACATGTCGGAAGTATATTTTCTCCTAATCAGGCATTGATTTTTGAGTGTACGATTCTAATTTTTGGAATAGTGTCGATAGTTTTAAAGGCCCTTTTCATTTCGAAAATATGTATTATCATTTAGGTGGTTTCTTCTACGACATGAGAGGGAAATGGTTGAATGGAAAGACCCCAAGCGCGGCTCGGCCCCAGGTAGACCCGCTGCGCAGGCTCCCATCAAGCTGGCAGGTCCGAAGGCTCGCCTGTGGGGGAGAGGTCTGGTTCTTGGTCCTTGGTTCTGCACTACCCCGAGCGCGGCTCGGCCCCAGGTAGACCCGCTGTGCAGGCCCCTATCAAGCTGGCAGGTCCGAAGGCTCGCCTGTGGGGAAGAGGTCTGGTTCTTGGTCCTTGGTTCTGCACTACCCCGAGCGCGGCTCGGCCCCAGGTAGACCCGCTGCGCAGGCTCCCATCAAGCTGGCAGGTCCGAAGGCTCGCCTGTGGGGGAGAGGTCTGGTTCTTGGTCCTTGGTTCTGCACTACCCCGAGCGCGGCTCGGCCCCAGGTAGACCCGCTGTGCAGGCTCCCATCAAGCTGGCAGGTCCGAAGGCTCACCTGTGGGGGAGAGGTCTGGTTCTTGGTCCTTGGTTCTGCACTACCCCGAGCGCGGCTCGGCCCCAGGTAGACCCGCTGCGCAGGCTCCCATCAAGCTGGCAGGTCCGAAGGCTCGCCTGTGAGGGAGAGGTCTGGTTCTTGGTCCTTGGTTATGCACTACCCCGAGCACGGCTCGGCCCCAGGTAGACCCGCTGCGCAGGCTCCCATCAAGCTGGCAGGTCCGAAGGCTCGCCTGTGGGGGAAAGGTTGGCTTTTGGATACTTCGGTTTAGCCACTTCTACGACACCCCGAGCCGGGCTAGGCCCCAGGTAGACCCGCTGCGCAGGCTCCCATCTAGCTGGCAGGTCTGAAGGCTCGCATGTGGGGGAAAGGTTGGCTTTTGAGATACTTCGGTTTTGCCACTTCTACGACACCCCGAGCCGGGCTCGGCCCAAGGTAGACCTGCTGCGCAGGCTCCCATCTAGCTGGCAGGTCCGAAGGCTCGCCTGTGGGGGAAAGGTTGGCTTTTGTGATACTTTGGTTTAGCCACTTCTACGACACCCCGAGCCGGGCTCGGCCCCAGGTAGACCCGCTGCGCAGGCTCCCATCTAGCTGGCAGGTCCGAAGGCTCGCCTGTGAGGGAAAGGTTGGCTTTTGAGATACTTCGGTTTTGCCACTTCTACGACACCCCGAGCCGGGCTCGGCCCCAGGTAGACCCGCTGCGCAGGCTCCCATCTAGCTGGCAGGTCCGAAGGCTCGCCTGTAGGGGAAAGGTTGGCTTTAGAGATACTTCGGTTTTGCCACTTCTACGACACCCCGAGCGCGGCTCGGCCCCAGGTAGACCCGCGGCGCAGGTTCCCATCTAGCTGGCAGGTCCGAAGGCTCGCCTGTGGGGGAAAGGTTGGCTTTTGGGATACTTCAGTTTAGCCACTTCTACGACACCCCGAGCCGGGCAGGTAGACCCGCTGCGCAGGCTCCCATCTAGCTGGCAGGTCCGAAGGCTCGCCTGTGGGGGAAAGGTTGGCTTTTGGGATACTTCGATTTAGCCACTTCATCGACACTCCGAGCCGGGCTCGGCCCCAGGTAGACTCGCTGCTCAGGCTCTCATTAGCAGAGCAGGGCGGTAGGCACACCTGGGGTGAAAGGATAAGCTCTGTGTGTACAAGAGAGTACAAAAAGGTATAGCTTAGATATTTTACAATGTTATGACGAATTGTATACTTATTGTAAGTATTGGTATAAGGGCAGTTCGGTAGCAGGGAGCGTTACAAGTATCAAGTGGTTCAAAATGATCAAAAGGTGCACTGAGAGTTTAGTGTTTTGAATGCAAATTTTGGATTTTCTCAAAATTTTTCTTTTGGGTCGGCTCCCACTCGCCGGATACTTGGGATTGGACATTTCTTTCCGAGCTTGTACCAACCTCGAAAAGAGCGGGGATTGTGTACAACCCCGTATCCGGCCAAGCGGGATCCTCCCCAAGTGACGGACTTGGGGCGAGCTTTGAGCGACAATGTGGCACAGCCCCGTTCGAAGACGCGCGGGTGATCGTGCGGGCGTGCGAAGGTTTTACGGACATAGACTTTTTAATATATGCATATATATATATATTATATCTATATGTTATAATATATATATTATATAAAATATATATTATATAATATATCTTAGATGAGATAAAAAAAGAGAGGACAAGAGAGAAAGTCGGGGGCAGCAGGCTGGCATAGAAAAAAAAACACAGAAAAGAAAAAGGAGGCATCGGGATTTTGCTCCCCCCCAGGCTAGGGTTCGGTCGGGCTCCTCCCCTCCATCCTCTGTCCAGGCCGCCGCAAGGAGCAGGCCGGGCTCCTCCCCTTCCCTCCGTCCAGGCCTCCTCCAGCGGGGTCGAGCTCCTCTCCCCCCCCCCCCCCACTTCCCGTCCAGGCCGCCTCAAGCAGGGCCGAGCTCCTCTCGGCCCCCCACTTCCCGTCACTCGGCCGCTTGGAGGAGCACAGCCGCTCCTCCCTCCATCTCTCCCGTCGCCGGCCAAAAAGAGCAAGGCTCCTCCTCCTCTCCCATCGCCGGCCAGGGCCGAGTCTCTCTCGCCCCCTCTTCCCGCCACCGCCTAGGGCAAAGCAAGGCCCAAACTTGCTCTCCATCCTCGTCGCTGCCGCCGGCATGGAGTAGCACGCACAGCCGCCTCTCTCCCTCTCGGTTTTCCTCTCACACGCCGCCTAGGGTAAGGCTCGGCCTAGAAGGGAGGCCGGCCACCGCCATCGCCGCCTCGAGCAAGGCTCGGCCTAAAAGGGAGATCGGCAACCGGCACCTTCGTCAAAACACGCGTCAAGGGCAACGAAGTTTCTACTCGGGCAGGTGAAGCCCTCAATTTACAATTGCATGGAAGCCCCTCTCCACCAATGGGTGGAGGAAGGGAGCTCTCCGACGGGTTGACGTGTACGTCCCCGCTGTTAATTGCATTTAGTATCCGGAAGTGTGAGTACGGATTTAGGCATGCTGTGTGAAGCCCATCCGGACGTATGAGCCGAATTGGTGATGTTATGTGTGAAGCCCATCCGGACGTATGAGCCGAATTGGTGATGTTCTGTGTGAAGCCCATCCGGACGTGTGAGCCGGATTGGTGATGTTCTGGGGTTCCCAGAGAAGACTCCGTGGAAGTTGGATATTATCTATTTGCAGGGAATGCGCACCGTAGCCCCGAAAAAGGGGTGTACGGAATATATTTGTCCCGCTTATATTAGCCGACCAATTCCTCGTTGGTCGCCGCTCGTCGAGATGTTGGCGTACAGGTGTTGCAGTAGCAAGCGGGAGGTAGCGGGCTTAAGCCCAAGCTTGTGTAGGCCCTCGAAGGCCTATTTTTGCTTGTATTACCGGCCTGCGTGCCGATGTATGGAATTCATATTCCTGTAATAATTTATAATATCTGTGATGCTCTGTGAAAGTATGGATTACTCTTTTTGCCTTGGGCGAGCGGTGTGTTCGTGAACCGCTCGTCCCGTGGGAGCCTCGAGGTTTAGTTGCCGGAAGCCCCTGATGGCATGTTGATAGCCTTTCAGGGCAGCGGAGTCGCGCTGTTTGCAGCCTAGTTGGGCAGCGTGTCGTAGAATGGCTCGACGATGTTGCGTCTTTATTAGGGCGGGTGAGGAGCATTTTGTATAGACCCAAGGGGATACATCTGGATAGGAGAGAGTTGGTCTTGAGACGCTCCTTAGATATTCCGGTCGGCCAAAAGCGCCCTCCGAAGGTGTCTTAGCTCAGCTTTTGGCTTGGGAGGGGAAGAGTTCGTTAGTCTTCCGGGTATGCGGTGGGTCCTCCACGCTGAGACCTTGGGTCTGTCCCTTATGTTCCTAGTCTAGAGCCTAGATTGTTCATTTGAGTGTAGTAGGTGTGCGGTCACCCCTCTTTTGGGACCCCGAACTCCACAGAAGTCAATTTTGGCTTCGGTCATTTTTGGCTTCAACAGTATGAGCACAGGTCGTGAATACCTGATGTGCTGATATGCTAGTGGAGATTTAATTGTAACTGATGTATATCACTACTGCTATTCCAGTCATACTATGCAACACCTCTTTTTTATTGTTGCTCGTAACTTATATATGAAATGTCGTACTAACTCTCTCTTACTTCGGCTATCAATTTTGTTGGGTGTGTGAGCTCGTTCCCAGGATATGGATTAGGGGAGGAGATTTATTTCCACTTAGCTCTGTGACTAATAGTTATCTTAATAATCATTTATAGGAGACGAAGGATCGTGAGGACCAGCTGTTGCAGGACGATATGTTATCTGATAGGACTACCTGAGTAGAGGCACCCTCGTTGTCTCATGAGTTTCGAGATGTGAGTGCTAGCAAGCTAGATTAAGAGTGTGAGGTTTTGGAATAGATGTTTTTTATATCCTACAGGCCTTATGTACAAACAGTGGCTACGGTCTTTTTATTCTCCTTAAGGAGATATGGTTATATACATATACATATATGTGCTTTGGCATCTTGTTAGTGCTTCCGCATACTCTGTTTTGTGATGTGAATGTTGTGGTTCATACCAAACAAGGCATCCAACTAATGCTTAAGTGTATGGGTCGATACCCATTAAGGAGAATTGTATGGACGTCTTGGTCATGTAAGATCCCCTCTGGCTCGACCCGAGCAAAGGTTGGGTAATCTTACAAATGGATCAGAGCGATCACGATCCGGCCTTATAAAGCCTTCTCAGGATCCCTCCGTCCCCTGCTTTGTTCTTTTGTTTTGGACAAACCATGCAGCAGAAGCCTGGTAGACCCTGGTGTAGAAGCTTAGGGATTCTAGACTATATGATAGTACACCCACACCTTTGTTTCTATTTTGTCAGTTCTTGCAAATTTCCCCTACTTTTGTAAAATAATGACACGTGTTTCCTGTTACTTCTCCAGATACCGGAGTCCAGTAACGGGAGATCCTCCTCCAAAGGGTATGTCCCCTCCACCCCACCTCCAGACCCAGTTACACCTGCAGCTGTACCATTTACCGACACCGACTTGGGGCAAACGTTGACAGCTATCCTGGCGACATTCCAAACAACTTTGGCACAACCACCGCAATAGTTGTTAGTACCCATAGACCTATTGATGACTTTTCGGGGGATGAGGACTCACATCTTCAGAGGCACGGAGACTGCCTTATAGGCAAAAGAGTGGGTTGAGCACGTAGAGGAGCTATTAGTAGGCATGATGTGTTCGGCAGTAGCTGCAGTGTCACTAGTGGTGACCTTGTTAGAGGGGTATGCTAGAGACTGGTGGAGAGCGGTCAGCTTCTCGACGTTTAGAGGACGACCGTTGAACACTATCATGTGGGGGAGTTCTCAAAGGCTTTTCTGGAGCACTTCATCTTGGATGTCGACTGAGCTGCACTGCAGGAGAGGTTCCTGCGCATCCGTTAGGGTGACTGTATGGTGTCAGACTATGAGAGAGAGTTCATCCACCTGGCACACTTTGTTGGGAACCTAGCATCTACTGATAGAGATAAGGATGCTCGCTTCTACCAAGGCTTGCGAGATGACCTGAAACAGTTCTTGATCATGATCTCTCAGTCCACATTCCACACCATAATGACTCGCGTCGCAACATTAGAGTTAGACAATAGGATGGTGGCCCAACAATGCTGAGGATAGGTCAAGGTCCCTAGAGTTCAGGGACAAGATAGAGGAGTTGCTCCCCACATACAGGAGAGAGAACATGGATAGGGATAGCGCAGACAGCCTTATAGGCGCCCACTAGCACCCCTAGCACCGCAGTAGGATCCCACGTCATCTATAGTTCCATAGCCCGCTCCAATAGCTCGATAAGATGTTCCCTTTGCAAGGAACTGCTTTTTATGCCAGTAGACTGGACACATGAGAGCTTTCTGCCTGCAGGCGACAGGAAGTAGGGCTGTAACGGTTCGGTTTGGTTCGGTTTGTAAGCAAAACCGCAAATCGAACCACCCCTATGTGGTTCCAAAAATTTAGAACCGAACCAAATCGCTAAAACATTAAAACCGAACCAAACCAAACTGAATGGTTTGGTTCGGTTTTTGTGGTTTAAATAATGTGATAAAGCCTAAAGATTTATAGATAGAGATCAGGGATGGTGCAATGAATGAGGCTCAACCACCCAACATGAAAGTGCTGCCGGAACACAATTCCTATCACCTAACCATTTCAGGACTCCAAAATCAAATGAATAGAAAATGAAATATTCATCAGCATTGTTTGTTTGAAAAAAGATATAGATTAGAGAAATATCTAGACTAGTGATCAACGACAACTTAGATGCTTAATCAAAACAAAAAATAAAAAACTTTAAAAATATGAAAATCGCTACTCGAGAGGGAGAAGCAGCCAACAAAAATGAGTTTTATATCGCCAGGTTGAAATCCATGAAAAATCACGCCCGGTTGTGTTGGGTTTGCCCATAGGTTTAATCATTAATGAAATATAATTAACAGTTTGCCGCAAAAGTCAAAACCATGAAGTGTATGGTTTAACACTTTAACATATGGTTTAACGAAATTATGAAATATAATTAACTGTTGTATGATTAACCGTATGGTTTAATGAAATTTAATTAATAAATTAAATGTTATTAAACACAATGGTTCGGTTTCGTTCGACTCGGTTCGGTTTGCTACACAAAACCATAAACCGAGTCGAACCGTATTGTTTTTCTAAAATCAAAACCGTAACCCAACCGCGACCTACTGAAATCGAACCAAACTGTATGGTTTGGTTTGGTTCAGTTCGGTTTTGTGGTTCGGTTGGTTTTGGCTTACAGACCTAGCAGGAAGGCCAGGATTAGGTGTAGTTCAAGAAGGGGAGGCAGTGTGAGGACAGGGCCAGAGAGGCCGCAGAGGTAGAGCTTGTAGGAGAGGTCAGCAGGGCCGAGCAACACCCTTGGAGGCTTATGCATTGGACCTTCAGCATGGACCGGCCCCCGATGTAGTGATAGGTATATATCTTAGACGCTAGAGATACGTTAGATATTGGTACCTATGTATTATACTATATGCATGTGTATGTCTACATTGGATGTATGTTTTGTTGAATGATATGTATATACTCCTTACCTCTTTAGGATTACTTTTGGTAGAAGGCCACCCCGCAAAAACTCTCTTCGACACTGGAGCAACACACTCCTATGTATCCCAAGACTTCATTGCGACTAAGGAAAATGTTGTCCACTCATCCGGACTATCTATACAGATTCGTCTACCAGATGGATCGGATATGATGTCTACGGAGAAATGCGCATTCCAGGACATGCTAAAGGATGTGGAATTTGAGATTTACGCAACAATCCTGGCAATAACCGGGTTCGACCTCATACTAGGAATGGATTGGCTGGCCGAGCATAGGGCCCAAATAAACTGTTCAACTCGAGAGGTCAAGCTTCAGAACCCAGATGGACAGGTCGTTACGCTAGCAGGTATACCCTCAGTCTCTCGCATCATTTTGACCTCTGCTCAGACTGTAAGGTCAGTCTGGCAGAAAGACGAAGTATCTCTTATCTACTTCGAAATGGAGAATAAAGTTCAAGTGCTCGCCAAACTTCCGGTGGTGCGAGATTTTCCGGATGTTTTCCCTGAGTCCCTCCCAGGTTTGCCCCCATAGCGAGAGGTTGACTTCCAGATCGAGCTTATGTCCGGATTTCGACCAGTGTCCCAAGCACCCTATCGGATGGCCCCAAGGAATTGGCCAAGTTGAATATTCAGCTTCAGAAATTTATAGATGCTGGATTTGTCCGCCCAAGTTCCTCGCCCTGGGGAGCCCTTGTACTATTTGTAAAAAATAAAGAGGGGACACTGCGCTTGTGCATAGACTATAGGGAACTAAATAAAATCACAATATGAAATACGTATCCACTTCCAAGGATTGACGAGTTGTTCGATTGCAAGGTGCATCTGTATTCTCCAAGATGAACCTAAGATCATGCTACTATCAGCTTCGGATCCGGGAGGAGGATATCCCCAAGACTGCTTTTAGCTCCCGCTATGGTCTATACAAGTTTTTGTTGATGCCTTTCAGACTCACTAATGTCCTCTTTGCCTTTATAGCTCTGATGAACAAGGTACTCGAATCCTTCTTGGATCATTTTGTGATCGTCTTCATCGCCGACATAATGATCTAATCAAAAACTAGGGCGGGCCATTCTAGACACCTGCAGATGGTGCTACTTAAACTTCGAGAACACTCTCTCTTCGCCAAGTTCAGCAATATGAATTCTGGTTAGAGGAGGTCGGATTCTTGGGCCACACCATCAACAAAAATGGGGTAGCAATAGTGAAAGATTTGGTTTATAGAGCCTAAACACCTAGAGGGGGGTGAATAGGTTCAAATCCTTTTTAACAACTTAAGCAATTAAAAGTGTTAAACACAGCACAACTATCACAGCACAAAGAATAATAATCAAAGAAAATTCACATCACAGCACACAATGGTTTATAGTGGTTCCCCAATTTATGGGTACGTCCTACTCTCCCCCTTCACCTATCCAGTAGAGTACTTGATTCGGTCAAACTTCCTTCCACTATCTCAGATCCTCAGAACCCAACTGGTTCCTACAGCTCAGACTTCGTTAAGTCCTACAACTCAGAATCTTCCCAAGACTCCTACCTCAGGCAACAGCCCTACCTCAGCCTTAACCACCAGGCCTATAACTTAAATCAACAAGGTCCTACCTCAAGCACTCAGCCCTACCTCAGCCTTAACCACCAGGCCTACAACTCAGATAAACAAGATCCTACCTCAGGCACTCAGCCCTACCTCAACCTTTATATGTTTAGGCTTATAACTCAGATCTATAAAAGATCTTACAAGAAAATTAATTGTTTAAAATAATAAAATCTTCACCCAGATAGACAGAGAATAGGGTGAAAGCTTCTTGATCAGTTCCTGATTGAACTGATTACTCAAGATCCAACCTATCTTAAATTCTTCAAAGCTTCTTGAATCTGAACAAAGTAAGGTTGATCTTCAATTAGAGTTGGAGATGATCTTTAATCCAGCTTCCTACTTGAATTCAGAATAAAATCTGAATTCCTCTTGCAAACTGTTCAGGATCTGCCTTCTTCTGTGTTTGTCTCTTATTCCCCCTCTCTTAATGTTGTTTTTGCTTTGTGATAGCACAGGTCTTTATATAGATCCAATCCAAGGTTACCGGTTGATCCGGTTCATAACGGCCTTCTGACAGCTCTGACAGATGTGACAGCTTTGTTACTTATGACAGCTGTCGGGTCTTTAGTCTTGACACCTGTCATCTCCTTGAACTTTATCACAGCAGAAAGTTGTCGAGACTATACTCCAAATGTGTCGACACAAATAGACCATGTGTCGATACAAGTCTTGATGGTGTCGACACCGTTCCCATAATGTCGACACAGTCATTTTTCATCTTCTGGACACAGCTTCTGTTGGATGTGTCGACATAAGTCTTGCGTGTCGACACAACTTCTTCTGGTCTCGATATTGCTGGTATTGACAGATTTCTTGAGTGTGTGTCGACACAAGTCCTGTGTGTCGACACAACTGCTTCTGGTCTCGACATAGCTGTTATTGACAGATTTCTTGAGTGTGTGTCGATACAAGTCTTGTGTGTCGACACAACTACTTCTGGTCTTCAACATAGCTTGTGTTGAGTGTGTGTCGACATAAGTCCTAGGTGTCGACACAACTGCTGCTGACAGAATTTCTATGTGTCGACACAAGTCCTGTGTGTCGACACAATCTTGCTTCTGGTGTCGACACATTTCTCTTACAAATGTCGACACTTGTACTTAGAAAATTTTCCTGCATTTCTTTAACCTGCACATTAAAACTCAACATCCCATCAAATACACATTGATGTATATCATTGAGTTAAGTGAGGCTTCTCCAAATCTGGTACACAGTTTTCAGTTTACTCAACAATCTCCCCCTATTTGGAGAAGTCATAACCCTTAGTCAATGATATACACCACTTCTAATAAAACAAAGATTAAGAAGTATATAATCATTACACGGACAGGATAACTCATAATGCAGAAACAGCATAAATATCATCACAGAATATGATAAAATTCATTAATCAGGAATTAGTTTTTGATTTACAAGATTTTTAGAACAGAAAATTACACAGTTCTAAAACTAGCCTATCTATCCCTAAGATTGATCAGGCTCCTTGTATAACTATTCCTTTGCCAGATTGAATCTTAGCTTGTACCTTGGATTCTGTGTCATCAGCTGGCTTCTTCCCTTTCAGATCTTTCTTTTTGAGCTCTTCTGCCTTAATCTTCTGCCTTAATCTTCTGCCTTAATCTTCTGCCTTTCAAAGTAATGATAAGGCTTTGGGAAGTACTTGCTAGGCTCCATAGAGTTAGCAGGTAACTTCCCAGCTTTGATATCCCTTCTGAACTGATGTATGACATCTTGCCTTTTCTGATATTTACCCCACTCTTGTTCAGAATACCATTTTCCTCTATCATGCATAATATCTTTCACAGCTTTCCAAGCAGTAAGTATGATATTTTTGGAGGTTGGACTCCATTGTTCAAAATCAGCCTTTAATTCAGTCTGCTCTCTAAATCTTTTCTTATATGGTTGAGCTTCTTTCTGAGCATCCCTAGATTTTTGAGCTTCTTGCTCTCTTTGTAAAGCAGCTTCAGACATTTCAACTTTTTCAATAATAACATTATGTGCCTCCTGTGGAGGGCTATACATTTGATGTACAGCCTGTTGTACTGCTTCAAAATCAGATGGAGGATAGATGACTTGAGCAACTTCTTGCTGAACCCCTTCAATGTAAGCAGGTTAAATACCAGATTCAGCAATATTATCATAATCACAAAGGGGTGGATATCCAAGAGTAGCTTTGATGGTATTGGATACCCATTTGGCATGATCTGAGCTTGCTTTGACTAACATTCTCTCTCCATTTCTGACTTCTCTGGCCACATGATCTCTTAGATCATCCTTCTGAAACCTTACTTGATCATCCAGATAATCTATTCCCTCTTTACAGTAGAGTCTGAACTTTTGCAGTTGATCAAAAATAGCCTTTTGAGATGCCAGAATTATTGTTTGTACAGCAGCTAGATCTTCTTTGATCTTGTTAGATACTTCAGTTTTCACATTAGTAGCAATACCTCCCATTTTTGTGAGAATAGCATTATGTGAGTCTGTGAGATTTTCATTCATTCTGAATTGATTTTCTAGAATATATCCTTGTTTATCTGTAATGTCAGCTATTTGAGTTTTCATGTCCTTTTGTTGTGTGGCCAAGTATACTACAACATTACCTCCCTTATTGAAGCAATCTGTCATTTCCTTCTTATGCAAATTTACTTCAAATCTGATAGACTTGATATCTTGGGCCAGTTGGAACTGCATTTCTTTGTGTGACTCATCCACATATTTCTCCAGAGCAAGTCTTTGCTCATCCATTTTCACTTGCAGTTTCACCAAAAGTGAACTAAAGTCTATTCCTGGAGCAGATGTTTGAGGTACAGTCTGCAAGGCTTTCTTATAGCCTGTGCTCCTCTTCCTGAGTGCCACCAGCTTCCTTTTCTTGGCCCTGGTGGCTTCTTCATCTTCAGAAGAATTTGATGAACTTTTTTTAGCCACAGTTTCCTTAGGACTTGAGGCATTTAGTGGTATCTCCCCCTCAGTCCTTGCCATCTCCCCCTCAGGTTGAGCTCCTTGTAAATCAGGAAATAATTCCTCCAGAGTTACCTCCTGCT
Organism: Platanthera zijinensis; assembly: GCA_039513925.1. Taxonomy (NCBI): domain Eukaryota; kingdom Viridiplantae; phylum Streptophyta; class Magnoliopsida; order Asparagales; family Orchidaceae; genus Platanthera; species Platanthera zijinensis. The sequence goes on from CM077092.1 coordinate 52,987,991, forward strand.
ACATCTGAACAGGAGGGATAATGTTCTCTTTTTCAATAAATGGTTCTCTCTGGACATCAAGATCCTTTTCCAGGGTTTTCTCTAAACTGGAGGAGTGGAGTTGCTCAGCTTTATCTGGGTCTGACATATGCACATCCTGTGCTTCTTTCTCAGTGATGACTGTTGCAGCATTGTTCATTTTTGAGACTATGTCCATAACAGTATCAATTGCATTCTCACTATCCAGTGCAACTTTAGCAATACCTCCCCCTTGGGCTGGCTGCTGTGATTGTTCAGGTTCTTGAACAATTGTAATCTCAGTGTTGTCTCCCCTAGAGTGGAGACCATTTGGTTTTCTGGTATTTGAATGCTTTTCCCTTGGGCTTGAGCCTCTTTAGCTAGTGTTGGTGTAGGTGATTTTCTTGGTTGCTCTTCATCTGTGCTGAAGTCAATCTGCTCTTCAGAATCACTAGAAGATTGTGCTGTCTGGGTGGTAGTTTTCTTTTTCTTATCCTTCTTCATTTGTTTCTGTGGGGTAGAAACATCTTTTGTCAGAACTCTATCCCATCTAGATAGTATTCTCAGATCAATTCTCCTCATGTGATTAATCTTTGTTCCTGGAGTTTGATTCATCACTTCTGGAATGGTGGAAGCAAGAAACAGGCTTAGAATTCTACCCAAATTGGGCTTCTTGGAACTTTCTTTGATCTTGTCAAATATTACAGCAGACCAGTCTGTTTTCACCTTGAATATAACTCTGGTCATGAGTTTGAACATATAGGCATAAATTCTATCATGTCCTCCTATTTTGCATAGAATAAGCTTGCCTATTATCTCGTATAGGAACTTACCCTGGGAATTCATTCCCTTCCTGGTCATTGAAGATCCAATCTTGGTAGTGGGATCCAGTCCACACCATTGGAGTGCATCCCTTGTCATGGATGATGCGATACCATCTTCCTCCTTAATCTTGGGAAGCTGAAGTGACTTTCTTATATTCTTCGGTGAGAGTTTTACGGTAGTACCATTTACAGTGGACTTTCTCTTATTTCCCTTAGAGTCCATTATTGCTGACGAGTAAAATTCAAGTACCTCCTTCTTCCAGATCCTTGAAGGTTCGGAGACCAAGTACTCCAATCAATTTTCTGTGATTAGGGTAATCACGCCCTTGATTTCTGGCGAGGCAGTCTCGAATGCCTTGCGTACTAGTTCATATCCCTCATTGATTATGTCTTCCTGTCTTACTAGTCGACAAAATTTTACATGTGTCGACATAAACGACCTAGGTCTCGACAGAGATTTGTAGGTGTCGTCATGTCAATGTGTCGACATATTTTTGCCTGTGTCGACATAGACTACTTAAGTCTTGATAGAGTATTGAGGGTGTTGATATGTCTATGTGTCGATAATGATTTTTGTGTGTCAACAAAAAAACTGAAAGAAAAGGGATAGATACTACTCTAGAGGGGGGGTGAATAAGTAATCAAAAATTGCACTAGCAAAGTTGACTGTCTACTCAACTCCCTTGGAGTTAATTGCGGAATGAAGGTTATAGATATTTGAGATGAAACCCTAAAGCCTAACACAAGTGATGTGCACAAAAGGCAGCCAACTGTAATTACAGTTAAGGCTTGGAATCCTAAATAACAACTAGCAATCCTAGTTAAAATATAATCACAGCCAATCAGCACAGAGAATTAATTAAACAATCCAGACGACACAAGGAATTTATTGTGGTTCCCCAAACAACTTGGGTACGTCCACTCTTCTACCAACAAGGTAGGAATCCACTCAGGTTTTTGATCAGGTGCCCTGCCACCAACAAGATCTGCTTCAGGTAGATCCAGAAACCCTTTAGACTTTTGATCAGGTGTCTAAAAACCAACACAGGTTTTTGATCAGGTGCCCTGCCACCAAGGTATACTTTTGAAGGGAGTAATAACCCTTTACAGGAGGGGGAAAGGAGGTTAAGATGTCTTCTCTATTTTACAATAGATTAGAGAAGCACAAGAACTTGCACTGAGCTAGAAAGCTCTAAAGAATCAAGGCTTCCCCTGGCTAAAAGAATGTCCAGGTGAAGTCTTGCTTCAGTGCAGAAACACTTCAGAAAGTCTGAAGGAAAAAAAAAGCTACAAGAAGATAAAGAATATGAATTTGAAAATTCTTCTTTAGGCAGCTATCTTCTTCTTCTTCTTCTTCAAAAAGCTCTGAGTGAAAATCTTCCTGTAAGAAGGAGAACTCAGGTTGAAGAAGAGTGAAGAGCTAAAACTTCTTCTCAGTTGGATGTGAACGAGCTGAGAGCAGTTGAAAACTGTAAGTTCTAAGCTTGAATGCAACTGTTAGCTTTTGAACTCCTTTTTCCTGAATGAACTGGTTTTTGGCTATGTGAACTAGTTGATTTCTTTCTTTTAAGAATTCTTTATATAGCAGCAGCAGCAGCAACGACTCTCATTTGAGTTTGAATCTTGTCTTCTACTGAAATCTGCAAGCTGGGCTGCAAGTAGCATAAAGCAAACAAATACTGCAGACAGATATCCTATAAGAGGATAAAGCTTTCTAAGAAGCTGCAAATAACTCTGATGAAATAATACTAGAGAAAGTCACATCAGAAAAGACTCTTTACAGCCAAGGAAGACTTTCTGAGTCTAACGGCTATAAAGGACAGCCTGACAGATAAAGCAGAAATCATATCTCAGCTAATAAGACAAACAACTTTGTCAGAAAAAGATTGGCTCATGCATAAGGAATAGAGCAGATATTGCATGGAAATAATATCATAAATTTATTCAAACAATCTTTTATAAAATATGCCAAAATAAATATGAAATAAATCACATCATAGAAGATGACAAAATTACTCAAAACATACAGCAAAACGTCGAACGACCCTCGGAGATCGTCGACCGAAGCACAGAGATCGTCGACCTATCAGACAGATAGTCGAACGATCCAGATAGTCGAACTATCAAAGAAGATAGTCGAACTACCACAAAAGATAGTCGAACTATCAGGACAGATAGTCGATCTATCAGATAGTCGATCTATCAGGACAGATAGTCGAACTACCAAAGCAAAACAGATAGTCGACCTATCAACAGATAGTCGAATTATCACAGACAACAGATAGTCTACCTATCAACAAATAGTCGAGTTATCAAACAAAACAGATAGTCGACCTATCAACAGATAGTCGAACTATCAGATAGTTGAACTATCCAAGCAGATAGTCGAACTATCAAAGAGAACAGATAGTCGACCTATCAAACAGATAGTCGAACTATCAAAGAAGACAGATAGTCGACCTATCAACAGATAGTCGAGCTATCAACCAAAACAGATAGTCGACCTATCAACAGATAGTCGAACTACCAGATAGTTGAACTATCCAAGCAGATAGTCGAACTATCCAAGCAGATAGTCGAACTATCAAAGAAAACAGATAGTCGACCTATCAACAGATAGTCGAGCTATCAAAGAAAGCAGATAGTCGACCTATCAACAGATATTCGAACTATCAGATAGTTGAACTATCCAAGCAGATAGTCGAACTATCAAAGAAAGCAGATAGTCGACCTATCAAACAGATAGTCGAACTATCAACGCAGACAGAACATCGACCAACTGATAGACGATTGTCGAACAGTCGATAGACGATAGTCGAGCGGCGTTCGACCATAGTCGAACGAAAAATAACTTGACCAAATTTACATCTGGAAAAGTGACGCCTCTAAAACTAGAGCAACAAACTAAACAACTAACCTTTGACCATAGATAAATCTTTGGTCAAGAGACTAAAAGAGAAGACTGAACTCAAATCAAAACCTAGGGTACCAACAATCTCCCCCTATTTGAGTTAAGTCTCTCAACAATTAAATACAAAACTAAATACTGAAAATAAATAACATGCATGAAGAGAAATAACTAAGCAGATAACATCAATCATTCAGATAAGCAAATAACTGTCAATCAATGAATTTTTAAGATGCTTCAGAGTTAGGTTTAGGATCAGAAGAACTAGGAACAAAATTAATCTTTCTAGAAGGATCTAGAGCTTCTTTTCTTGACAACTTCAGGTCTTGTTCTCCAATGATTTTCAATTCTGTTGCTCTTGGGACAACTGCCTCAGAATGTTTTTCCATGTACTTTGAAGGATCAAATACCTCAGGTCTAATCTGGAATTTATCGAGCTCCTTCATTCTGAATTTTGACATCGTGGTCAATCCTGCAGTGTCTTTCCCTTCAGCTTTAGCTTTCTTAATTTAAGCTGCTCCAACAAGTTCAAGAAAACGAGCCATCCTAAAATTAGGATCAAGCTCTGGGCTTTCATACACATTTTCAGAAGATGTATCAACTGGTTCTTTATCCTGAATAACTAGATAAGAGGGAGGAGTAGACTCAGCAAATATCTTGCTAGATTTTTCAGAGAAAATAATTCGCTTACCTTTTGAAACAGCCTTCACAGTATGATCTGGCTTGGGAGAAGTTGAGCTTTTGAGTTCTTTAGAATGAGGAGGAGAGAAAGTTAGTCTTTGATACACCACCTCCTTTACTTATTCCTTAACAGCATCAAGTCTTTGATAGCCAGTTTGAGTTTTACCTTGATATCCTTGAGAACTTCTCTTTTGTGATGACTGAGATGGATTGAACCTTTCAGACTGAGCAGCAGGGTTTGCAGATAAGTTTCCTGAGGCTCCTGCACTGGGAGGTGGAGGAGGAGGACCTCTAGGAGTCCATCTCGGGACAGGACTGTCATACCTCTTTGACTTCTTCCTTTGCTTCTGCTGATTTTTAGAGAAAGCCATCCAGTGCTGGAAATCTTTTGATTTAGGATCAATTCCTTTTAGGATATAGTAAGGAGTATCATTATCTGGATTAGGAGGGGGAGGAGCCACAGCTTTCCTTTTCTTTTTAGCCGATCTTTTTCTTTTTGACTCATCAGATTCATCAGAATCAATATCATCCTCAGAATTTGAAGAGATAGGAAGATCATATGGATCAATTGCTTCTTGCATAGCTCTTTCCTTTTCCTTTAGGGCAGCTTTTTCTAATTCTTCTTCTATGGCATCCTGTGCCAGGAGAGCATCTAAATCCAATCCAGGGGAATCATCCCATACAGTAGACTTTTCAATTTGAGCATCTGCAGCTTTTTCTTGTTGATCAGAAACTGTCATGGTGACTAGTTCTATTTGCACTGCTAGCTGAGCTGGCTGAGCAGCCTCAGAAACTTGAGCAACTTGTTCTGTTTCAGTTTGAACTTCTGTAGCTGGTAGGTGATCAGGCTCTTGAACATCTAAAACTTCTTCCATTTTATCTGTAATATTATGAATAAAATTTTGCTAAATGACATCTAATCATCCCTTCCAGGTATTCCCAAACTATCATATCAGTTATCAAGTCTAAAAAGTGAGTAAAAGGGATACCTTCAGAATTGACCTTTGCGTGTCCTAACTCCCATAATTCATATAGAAAGGAAGTGATAACTACTTCTAGGTATAGGGCGACCAGGGGAGTAGAACATTCTTATAAGCAAACTTTGACAATGAAATCAGACTTCAATAAGGCATCAGAAATTTCTTTTTCAGACAAACTTTGAGGAGGAGCTGATTCTTCTAATTCTTTCTCTGCCACTGCAGGAGGATCTGCTGGAGGGGAGGCCAAAGGCAGCTCAGAGACATCTTCATTAAGCATCTCCCCCTGCCTGATTTCAGTAGATACTGAAACCAGGCCCCTAGAGGAAGAGGGCTCAGCAGACTTTGAGAGTGCTCGAATAGCAGCAGTCAAAGAAGAGTTGGAGGAAACAAGGGGAGCAATTGCCTCTTCAATCATAATTTTGATCGAAGGAGTAATTAACACCAAGATGCTAGAAATGAGTGCAGGAGAGATTTCAGATGATGAAGGGGGAATCTAAGTGGATGGATGATCAGCAGGAATGGTGTATTCTTGATGAACTGGAGAATGAACTGGAGATGGAACTGGAGATGGAGAGTGATGGGTGGATGCAGGATGATCAATGTGATCTGAAGAAGGAATTGGAGATTGAGGAGTAGAAATCTCAGAAACCAACAAATCAAAACTGGGATGTGAGATCCCAGCAAAATGAGACGGGAGAGGAGATGCATGAGGAGATGCAGAAGGTCGTACTTCAATTGAAGTTGATGGAACTTCAACTGAAGTAGACGGAAAAGCAGATGAAGAAGATGAAAGGGAGAGATTTGCTGAGCCAGCTTCTTGTAGGAGAGGAGTGACTGAGTCAGTCCTGGTGCTCTCAGATGCAGCTGGAGCAACCCCTGCAGGAGCGGGCTTCAGAAACGTCCTTTTCCACTTGGCGAATAAGGTTGGATCCATCTTCTTGCTGGCATTTATGGAGGTAGCAGCTGAAACTAACAGATGGGGATACTTTTCCTTCAGAAAAATCCCAACTACCCTACCCAGGGTAACTTCTTTCTTGCTGTTCTTTTTCCTGATCAAATCAAACAGAACTCCTGCCCAATTAATCTGTTTCTTATTCACAATTGCACACATCAGTGCAAACTGCTGCCTTGTAATATTGTCGTGGGCGGAGTGCTTTCCCAGTAGCACTTTTCCGACGATTTCAGCAAGGAACTTAATCTTAAACGGAAAGTTTACCTTAAGCAGCTTAGAAGGAATGCCTTCGGCATGTCCCAACTCTGTCAGCATTCTCCCAAACTCTGGGGTATCTTGCTTGTACTCTTCTTCCCCATTTATCAATCCAAATATTTCAGTTAAAATGGCAGGAGTCAAAGTTACCTCTTCTCTGCCAATAGTTCCGATCATAGAATCATCATTTGAAGACGAAGTAAATGCCCATTCTTTGATCTCTTGAATATTTATCTTTATCCTGGAGGACATGAGCTTTTCTAAACCTTGATCTTTGCATAAGGTGAGAATTTCCACAATTCCGGATTCGCAGCAGCTGAAGGAATCGAAATCCACACTGAATCCTGCATCGAACTTCACCACTGTCAGGAGCGCTGGTGCTATCGCCATTAAAGGGGCTGGAGAAGACGAGGGAGAGACGGCAAGGACGAAGCGGCAGAAATCGCAAGACAAAGAGCAAGCGGGAAGACGAAATGCGAAAAGACGCTCTCCGTCGACGATAAAAACAAAGATCTCTTAACCTGGGTCGACCATCGGCTTTATATTAAAACAACGATCGTCGATCTATTTAAAAGATACTGGAGACGATGGTCGAACGGTCGTTCGACGATCGGTCCTGAAGCAGAGTAGTCGATCAATCGATCGACTATTTCTGTCTTCACAAACAACAAGCTGTCGTCAACCATAGATCGACGATAGGCTCGACCTGTTCGACGATCTTCGAACGCCGGTCGACGATCTTCAAGTAGATAAGATATCATCAATCATTGGTCGACGATAGGCTTGATCCGATCGACTATCTTCGAGCGTCGTTCGACGATCTTCAAATAGGTTTCAACAAGGCAGACGTCACACTTAGTCTCTTCCATTAATCATGCCTAGTTGAACCAAAAAGAACAGAAGCTTCTGTTCATCTAAGGGCTTGGTGAATATATCACCTCTCTGAAGGTATGTGGATATGAACTCAAGGCTGATCTTGTTCTTTTCTACACAATCTCTCAGGAAATGGTGCCGGATCTCAATGTGTTTCGTTCTAGAGTGGTGCACAGGATTTTGTGCAATAGAGATAGCACTGGTACTATCACACATGATTTTAGTGTTCTTGTGTGAGTACCCATAATCCAAAAGCTGGTTTTGTATCCACAGGATCTGTGAACAACAACTAGCAGCTGCTATATATTCAGCTTCTGTAGTTGAAGTTGAGACAGAAGTCTGCTTCTTACAGAACCAAGAGACCAATCTCTCTCCCAGGAACTGACAAGTTCCTGAGGTACTTTTCCTGTCAACTCGACAGCCAGCATAATCAGAATCAGAATATCCAATTAATTCAAATTCTGACTCAGCTGGGTACCAAAGTCCTAGATTTGGACATCCCTTCAGGTATCTCAAGATTCTCTTGAGAAGAATCAGATGAGATTCCTTGGGGTTGACCTGGAATCTAGCACAAAGGCATGTAGCAAAAATTATGTCTGGCCTACTTGCAGTTAAATACAATAGGGAACCAACAATGGCCCTATAATTCTTTTGATCAACAGGCTTTCCCTGATCATCAGAATCTATAACTACATTAGTAGCCATAGGTGTATGCATTGCTGAAGCATCAGCCATCCCAAACTTCTTTACCAATTCCTTGGCATATTTGGATTGGGAGATGAAGATGTCATCAGCATCTTACTTTACTTGGAGACCAAGAAAGTAAGACAGCTCACCCATACTACTCATCTCAAACTTAGAATGCATCAAGTTAGAGAACTTTTTGCATAGTTTGGGATCAGTGGAACCAAAAATAATGTCATCCACATATACTTGAACTAACAGGATTGTGTCCTTGTGGTGCTTGACGAAAAGGGTTCTATCAACTACTCCCCTAACAAAGTTGTGCTCTAACAGGAAACTAGCTAGAGTCTCATACCAGGCTCTGGGTGCTTGTTTGAGTCCATAAAGAGCTTTTTGCAACTTGAAAACATGTGAGGGCTGAGTTGAAGAAACAAACCCAGGTGGTTGTTCAACAAATACCTCTTCCTTTAGCTCACCATTTAGAAAGGCACTTTTGACATCCATCTGAAAAACTTTAAACTTCATATAGGTTGCATAGGCTAGAAAGATCCTTATTGCCTCTAGCCTTGCAACAGGAGCAAAGGTTTGGTCATAATTTATACCTTCCTCCTGTCTGTAGCCCTGAGCTACAAGCCTAGCTTTGTTCCTTACAATGATTCTATTTGCATCCAACTTGTTTCTATACACCCACTTGGTGCCTATGATCAGTTGGCCTTTAGGTCTTGGAACCAAAGTCCATACTTTATATCTTTCAAACTGATTGAGTTCCTCTTGCATAGCAATGATCCAGTGGGGATCTAGCTCAGCATCTTTAATGGTGAGGGGCTCAATCTGTGAAAGGAAACAAGCATGCATCACATCCTGTCTTAACTGATGTCTTGTTTGAACACCAGCTGATATGTCTCCTATCACTTGAGATGTAGGATGATCTCTAAGTGTGACAACATCAGCAGGTGGGATGTGATCTTCAGCAATAGTTGGGATTAATTCCTCAGGAGGAATTTGATCTACTATTGGTGGTACAGCAACAACTTCTGCACAGTCTTCATCACTGTCTTATTCAGTGATATGAAGAGTTGAAAGATGGAGAATCTCTTGAGTGACATCTTTGCTAGATTCTGGTACCTGTAATGAACTTGAGGAAGGGGAAGTTTCCTTCTCCTTATAAAACATTTGAGATTCATCAAAGGACACATGAACAGACTCTTCAATTTTAGAAGAAGATTTATTAAATACCCTATAAGCTTTGCTTACTTGGGAATATCCAAGAAAAATTCCCATTGAAGCTTTTGCTTCAAACTTTCTAAGGTATTCTTTATTATTATTATGAATATAAACTACACAACCAAATATTCTAAAATAATTTATTTTAGGTTTCTTTCCTTTAAGCAACTCATAAGGAGTTTTACACTTAAGCTTGTGTATCAGACTTCTATTCAAGACATAGTTGGCTGTACTAACAGCTTCTGCCCAATAGGAAAGAGGCATATTAGCATCTGCCAACAATGTGCCAGCAGCTTCAATCAGGGTTCGGTTCTTCTTTTCAACTACCCCATTTTGTTGGGGAGTTCTAGGAGCTGAGAAGCTATATTTGATACCTTCTCTCTCACAGAATTCTTGCATGAGAAGAGAGTCAAACTCAGTACCATGATCACTTCTGATCAAGGCCACATGAGTAGAGTACTCAGTCTGCACACATAATAGAAAATATGTAAGGGCTTTGAAGTTATCAACCTTAGTTTTCAAAAAGAACACCCAAGTGAACCTAGAGAAGTCATCTACAATGACTAGGGTGTAATACTTCCCTCCTAAACTCTGTACATTTATTGGGCCAAATAGGTCCAAATGTAATAAATACAGGATTCTAGGAGAATCACTTTTATTTACTGATTTAAATGAATTCTTGGTTTGCTTGCCTAATTGACAAGCCTTGCATATGCTCTCCTTCTTATAGGGGCAAGAAGGTAAACCTCTAACAAGGTTGTGTTTAGATAACCTAGATATGTTCTTGAGGTTAACATGGCTAAGCCTTTTATGCCATAAAGTATTGTTATTGGTTACTTCATTAAATAAGCAGATTTCAGAGTGAGTTGAATTAAAATCTACTAAATAAATGTTACCTTGTCTAATACCTACTAACACAATATTATTATTTAAAGTAATATTACAAAGAGAGTTAGAAAATGATACCTGGTATCCAGCATCACATAACTGACTTACTGAAATAAGATTGTGCTTCAGTCCAGTTACATAAGCAACTCTCTTGAATGTTACAGCTCCAATTGTCATCCTGCCATAGCCTTCAGTTTGACCACAGCTTGAATCTCCAAAGATCACCTTTGGGCCAAGCTTGGCCTTGAACCTTTACAGATGTTCTTTATTTACTGTCATATGCTTGGAGTAACCACTATCCAAACACCACTTATTTTGAGTGATAGGATAGGTCTTCACCAGCAAATAAATCAATTAAACATTGTGGACCCAAGTAACCTTAGGTCCCTTGTTTTTCACATAAGAAAAACTGGAAATAAATGAATAAGCAGGTTGAGGGTGATAACCTAACGGGTAAGATCTCCTAGGTGAGATTCTCCATGCAGATGATGGGTCAATGAACCTAGGGTTTCTATTTTCATTCTGGTTTCTAAAGTTCTGGGTGAAGTTTTGAAATTCATGTTGAAAATGTCGATCAGCGTTCGACGATGGGTGCCCAGATCGTCGATCTCCGTTCGACCATTGGGCCTGCGATCGTCGAGCAGCGTTCGACGCTCTTTGTATTTCCTTAAATTTTTGTTTTTTTCTCTCTCTTAGCTTTATTTAAAGCTTTATTAACCTGATTAACTTGCTCAGTGTTCTTTATCCCATCAGCTGAGATAAAGTTCACTAGAGTTGAAAGATGGTTTTTAAGAATGATTGGGGGTTCACTAGAAGATGCTCCTAAGCTTAATTTGTTATTGCCTGACCTAGTGTTAGACATGCTGGTTATTTCAAGTAACTTAAGGCTTCTACCATTCAGAGATTCTTCTAACCTTTTGGACTTAGCTAATTCATTCTTAAGGAATTTTATTTCTTCACTAGAATTAGTGAGTTCTGTTGTTAACCTAATGTTTTCATTAGAAATTAATTCAGATTCAGCTAGTTTATTTCTAAGCTCTTTTATTTCCTTTTCAGAACTAATTAAATCTAAACATAAAGATTTAAAATCTGATTTAAATTCAGCATATGTAAAATCATAAGATGACAATACCTCATCTTCAGTTGGCATTTCTTCATCAGAATCTGAACTCTCTGCAGCTGAGTGATTGCTGCAGGCATCAATTGCCATCAGGCAAACTTTCTTTGCCTTCTTTTCTTCCTCATCCTCACTGGAGCTTGAGGAGGAAGATTCCTCATCAGAATCGCTCCAGGTTTCAGCAACAAAACCTCTCTCCTTCTTTTTGTTCTTATAGGAGGATGGCTTGGAATGCTTCCTGTGCTGATCCTTGTCTTTCCTTTTATCTTAATTCTTTTCCTCTGGACAATCTGGAAGAATATGTCCAGGCTTCCTGCAACCATAGCAAATTATTTCTTTAGAAGGAGTACGATCATACCTTGGTTTATCTTCATACTTTGAAGATTTCTTTCTGAATTCTTTCCTTCCCATCTTGAGAAACCTTTTGGCAAATAATGTCATCAGTTCCTCATTGGACTGGCTTCCTTCAGAAGCATCAGCAGCTTTGAGAGCAAGGGTTTGCTCTTTTCTTGTGGGAATTGGAGTCTTTGCTTCAGCCTCAGCTTCCCTGGACTTTAGCACTTGCTCAAAGGACTTGAGCTTGCCAAGGAGGGCTTCTGTTGAGATTTCATTTGTGCTTCTGGCCTCCTTGATAGGCCAGATCCTCAGATCCCATGTGCTAGGGAAGCATATAAGAATCTTATCATTGACCTCTGTCAATGAAATATCCTTATCAAGAGTCCTCAGCTCATTGATGATTGAGCTGAGCCTTGTGTACATTGCTTCAACTGATTCAGCATCAGTTTTCTTGAAATTCTCATACTGGGAGATAAGGTTGGACCTTCTGTCCTTCCTTTCATCAGCTGAACCAGCTATAATCTGGTTCAGTGTATCCCACATTGCTTTTGCTGAGGAGCAGTCAGCAACCTTCTGGAATACTTCATCAGACATTATCTGAGCCAGAATGTTCATTGCCTTAGCATCTGCTATCTTTGCCTTTTTGTATTCATCATTGTAATCTGGAGGAGGCACTGCACTCATATCAGTTGATGATGAAGCTGTAGCTGCAGCAGGTGCTCTTGGTGGTCCTGTCAAAATAGAAGCAAAAATACTCTCATCAATAGAGTTCATATATAATTTAATCCTTGCCTTCCAGATACTGAACTTAGCTAAGTTGCATGTTGGAGGTCTGGTGCTAGAGTACTCCTTGGACTGGGCCATGATAGTGAAAGTGAATATCTATAATCCTTGGTATCTATCAGGATCTTGTGACTTAGGTGTTAGCCTATTCAGTCAGTCAACCTCCCTCTGATACCAATTGAAAGAAAAGGGATAGATACTACTCTAGAGGGGGGGTGAATAGAGTAATCAAAAATTGCACTAGCAAAGTTGACTGTCTACTCAACTCCCTTGGAGTTAATTGCGGAATGAAGGTTATAGATATTTGAGATGAAACCCTAAAGCCTAACACAAGTGATGTGCACAAAAGGCAGCCAACTGTAATTACAGTTAAGGCTAAGAATCCTAAACAACAACTAGCAATCCTAGTTAAAATCTAATCACAGCCAATCAGCACAGAGAATTAATTAAACAATCCAGACGACACAAGGAATTTATAGTGGTTCCCCAAACAACTTGGGTACGTCCACTCTTCTACCAACAAGGTAGGAATCCACTCAGGTTTTTGATCAGGTGCCCTGCCACCAACAAGATCTGCTTCAGGTAGATCCAGAAACCCTTTAGACTTTTGATCAGGTGTCTAAAAACCAACACAGGTTTTTGATCAGGTGCCCTGCCACCAAGGTATACTTTTGAAGGGATTAATAACCCTTTACAGGAGGGGGAAAGGAGGTTAAGATGTCTTCTCTATTTTACAATAGATTAGAGAAGCACAAGAACTTGCACTGAGCTAGAAAGCTCTAAAGAATCAATACTCCCCCTGGCTAAAAGAATGTCCAGGTGAAGTCTTGCTTCAGTGCAGAAACACTTCAGAAAGTCTGAAGGAAAAAAAAAGCTACAAGAAGATAAAGAATATGAATTGAAAATTCTTCTTTAGGAAGCTATCTTCTTCTTCTTCTTCTTCAAAAAGCTCTGAGTGAAAATCTTTCTATAAGCAGGAGAACTCAGGTTGAAGAAGAGTGAAGAGCTAAAACTTCTTCTCAGTTGGATGTGAACGAGCTGAGAGCAGTTGAAAACTGTAAGTTCTAAGCTTGAATGCAACTGTTAGCTTTTGAACTCCTTTTTCCTGAATGAACTGGTTTTTGGCTATGTGAACTAGTTGATTTCTTTCTTCAAAGAATTCTTTATATAGCAGCAGCAGCAACGTCTCTAATTTGAGTTTGAATTTTGTCTTCTACTGAAATCTGCAAGCTGGGCTGCAAGTAGCATAAAGCAAACAAATACTGCAGACAGATATCCTTTAAGAGGGTAAAGCTTTCTAAGAAGCTGCAAATAACTCTGATGAAATAATACTAGAGAAAGTCACATCAGAAAAGACTCTTTACAGCCAAGGAAGACTTTCTGAGTCTAACGGCTATAAAGGACAGCCTAGCAGATAAAGCAGAAATCATATCTCAGCTAATAAGACAAACAACTTTGTTAGAAAAAGATTGGCTCATGCATAAGGAATAGAGCAGATATTGCATGGAAATAATATCATAAATTTATTCAAACAATCTTTTATAAAATATGCCAAAATAAATATGAAATAAATCACATCATAGAAGATGACAAAATTACTCAAAACATACAGCAAAACGTCGAACGACCCTCGGAGATCGTCGACCGAAGCACAGAGATCGTCGACCTATCAGACAGATAGTCGAACGATCCAGATAGTCGAACTATCAAAGAAGATAGTCGAACTACCACAACAGATAGTCGAACTATCAGGACAGATAGTCGATCTATCAGATAGTCGATCTATCAGGACAGATAGTCGAACTACCAAAGCAAAACAGATAGTCGACCTATCAACAGATAGTCGAACTATCACAGACAACAGATAGTCGACCTATCAACAGATAGTCGAGCTATCAAACAAAACAGATAGTCGACCTATCAACAGATATTCGAACTATCAGATAGTTGAACTATCCAAGCAGATAGTCAAACTATCAAAGAGAACAGATAGTCGACCTATTAAACAGATAGTCGGACTATCAAAGAAGACAGATAGTCGACCTATCAACAGATTGTCGAGCTATCAACCAAAACAGATAGTCGACCTATCAACAGATAGTCGAACTATCAGATAGTTGAACTATCCAAGCAGATAGTCGAACTATCAAAGAAAACAGATAGTCGACCTATCAACAAATAGTCGAGCTATCAAAGAAAGCAGATAGTCGACCTATCAACAGATAGTCGAACTATCAGATAGTTGAACTATCCAAGCAGATAGTCGAACTATCAAAGAAAGCAGATACTTGACCTATCAAACAGATAGTCGAACTATCAACGCAGACAGAACATCGACCAACTGATAGACGATCGTCGAATAGTTGATAGAAGATAGTCGAGCGGCGTTCGACCATAGTCGAACGAAAAATAACTTGACCAAATTTACATCTGGAAAAGTGACGCCTCTAAAACTAGAGCAACAAACTAAACAACTAACCTTTGACCATAGATAAATCTTGGGTCAAGAGACTAAAAGAAAAGACTGAACTCAAATTAAAACCTAGGGTACCAACAAAAACAACTAGTACATGGTCTCGACAGAGTGGTGTCGACATAATTTGCTGATAGTGTCGACACAATTAGCGTGTCTCGACACAAACTTTATAACTTAGCCAAATTTCTTGAGAAATTTTGTGCTGACATAACATCTCATTCTAGGTTCAACATACCTAATTCAATTTTAAAATAATTGAATGTACTTTCATCCAGAGGTTTTGTAAATATATCAGCAATTTGATTGTTAGTGTTGACAAATTCTAGACTTATGTCTTTTTTTTCAACATGTTCTCTGATGAAGTGAAACTTGATTTCTATATGCTTAGTTCTGCTATGTGAAAAAGGATTTATAGCAATAGATATAGCACTAGTAGAATCACAATATAATAAAATTCTACTTACCTTGATGTCATAGTCTTCAAGTTGATGTTGTATCCACAACAACTGAGCACAGCAACTGCCTGTAGCTATATACTCTGATTCAGCAGTGGAAATAGCTACACTTATTTGCTTTTTGCTGCTCCATGAAACCAACCTTCCACCTAGGAACTGACATGTTCCTATGGTGCTTTTCCTGTCTTCTTTGCAGCCAGCAAAGCCTGCATCTGAGAAACCTGTTAGCAAGAAATCTCTATTCTTAGGGTACCAAAGACATAGATTAGGTGTGCCCTTAAGATATCTTAAGATTCTCTTAACAGCGGAATAATAAGATTCCTTTGGGAAAGCTTGGTACCTAGCACAGACACATGTTACATACATGATGTAAGGTCTACTAGCAGTTAAGTAAAGAAGGGAGCCAATTATCTCTCTATACAAAGACTCATCAACAGGTTTTCCTACCTCATCTTTGCTTATAGGCATACTTATCCCCATTGGAGTTTTCATGGTGGAGGCTGACTCCATGCCATATTTCTTAATTAATACTTGGTTAACTTAGAAAGAGAAATGGACAAGCCATCATCAGTCTGTCTAACTTGGAGTCCCAAGAAGAATTTCAGCTCACCCATGCTGCTCATCTCAAACTTCTCTTGCATAAGTTTGGCAAACTTACTACAAAAGTTATTTTCAGTAGAACCAAAGATAATATCATCAACATATATCTTGACTAGGATGATCTTACCTTTTGATTCCCTAAAGAATAGAGTCTTGTCAATATTCCCTCTTGAGAATTTATTCTCAATAACGAAAGCAGACAATGTTTCATACCAAGCCCTAGGGGCTTGTTTCAATCCATATAGAGCTTTCTTAAGCCTATATACATAGTTGGGATAAAGAGGATCTATAAAACTTGAAGGTTGTTCAACATAAACTTCCTCTTTTAAGTCATCATTAAAAAATGCTGACTTTACATCCATTTGAAATACTTTGAACCCTTGATAAGCTGCATAAGCCAGGAACAATCTTATTGCTTCCAATCTTGCCACTGGGGCAAATGTCTGATCAAAGTCTATCCTTTCTTCCTGTTTGTAGCCCTTTGCTACCAGTCTGGCTTTGTTCTTGATTATAGTGTCATTTTCATCTAACTTATTCCTATAGATTCACATAGTTCCTATGACATTGTGGTTCTTTGGTTTAGGAACCAACTCCCAAACTTTACATCTTCTGAATTGATTCAACTCTTATTACATGGCATCAATCCAATTTGTGTCTTGTATAGCCTCTTCAAACTTCTTAGGTTCCATCTGGGACAGGAAGCTTGAACATAGAAGTGTGTTCATGCTCTTGCTTCTGGTTAAAACTCAATGTCTTGCATCACCAATGATTTGGTGTGCTGGATGATCCTTCAAATGTCTTCTTGCTGGAGGAAATTTGTCCACCTCTTGGTCTTCTTCATTATCTTCATCTAGATATACTTCATTGTCTTCATCTCCACCCAGTGAGACTTGTACTCCCCCTGGACAACATCCATCATTTTTTTCATCCTGTCTTACAGGTTGGTCTTCACTAATTATTAGCTTGTCCATTTTTCCTTCAAACCTGTAGGACTAACAGAAGTGCTAGAAAGCTCACAGTTAATTAGCTTAGACTCATTAAAACTACATGGACAGATTCTTCAACAACTTGTGTAGTCAAGTTGTAGATCATGTAAGATCTACTGTTATTGTTGTACCCAACAAATATCCCTTCTAGGGATTTGGCAGCAAACTTAGTTTGATAGTGCTTGCCATTATTTAGAACATAACACTTGCTACCAAATATTCTAAAGTAGGATATGTTTGGTGTTATGTCTTTCATAATTTCATAGGGTGTCTTCTTGTGTCTTTTATTGATGGATGCTCTATTTAGAACATGACATGCAGTATTTACTGCCTCAGCCCAGAAATGGTCTGGGAGAGAAATGTCACTTAGTAGTGTTCTACTTGCCTCAATAAGAGTCCTATTCTTTCTTTCAGCAACCCCATTTTACTGGGGAGTTCTAGGTGAGGAGAACTCCTGATGAATCCCAAGTTCTTCACAGAACTTTGTCATGCATTCAGATTGAAATTCAGTCTCATGGTCACTTCTGATTTTGACCACTGAATTGTTAAGTTCATTCTGAATTTGCCTAACAAAATTCTGTAAGACAGTTGGGGTTTTAGATTTCTGCCTCAAGAAGAAAACTCATGTAAATCTAGAATAGTCATCCACAATTACAAATGTGTAAGCTTTCCTACCTAGACTATGAACTGGCATAGGACCAAATAAATCCATATGTAGGAGGTAAAGACATCTCCAGAGTCTTTGGTATCATGTCCATTGTTGAAGTATGAGACCGGGCGGTCTGGCGGTTTGAGCCTGGCGGGTTGTAGACCGCGCGGTCTGGCGGTTACTCTCCAGCGATTTGATATCCAAGTTGTTGCTGTGTATGGTCCGGCGGTCTGGTGGTTTATCTCCGGTGGCTTGGAAACCAGGCGGTTTAGCGGTCTCCTACCGCATCTCTCTCTTGCTTCTGGTATTGTCGAGCGGTTAGCACATTGTCTAACCGCGCGCCTGTTCGGTCTGTTGTTCTAGCCGCTCAGATTTTGTATAGCTTTAGTCCCACATTGTTAGTTTGTACTCTCTCATATTTCCTCCATTCTATAAAAGGGAGGTCAAACCTTTGTAAATTATATCTTTTTGGATAATAAAACTTTCAATTATTCAAAGTTCCGACTTGTTTTTAGTCATTTGTTCGCTACTTTCATATGGTATCAGAGGAACTCGATTTTTCTCCTCCTGATTCTGTGCGCCCTCTCTGACCGCGCGACCTGTCCGCGCGGCTTGCTTCTTCTTCTCGCGACTTGTCCTCGCAACTTGTTTCTTCCGCCTGCTTGCGCCCTGTTCGCGCGGCCTCTTCCTCCCTATCATTTCTCTTTGTGTGCGCGACCTCTTTGTTTCTCCCTTCTCTGTTCGCGCGACTTGTGCTTAGTCGTTGCGCCCTCTTATCTATCTACTCCTCTTCTTTAGTCGTCGCAACCTATTGTCGCGACCTGTTTGCCTTGTTCGCCTTATTTGCCTCCTAGCGGACTTTTCTCTGTTTGCGTGGTCTTCTCTTTCTTCTGTTCGCGCGGGCTGATTTCTAGCCGCTCGACTTCTTTCCCTCTGCTTGGTTCTGCGGCTTGGTCGTGGCTTTTTTGGCCGCTGGTGTCTACCATCGTGACCGTTGCAGTTCTTTTTTTCCTAACCGCTGTGATTTCTCCCCGTTCGTGCGGTTTATTCCTTTCAAAGGCGGCCTCTCTGCCCTTCTTCCTTAACCGCTCTATCTCTCTTAGTCCCCGCGACCTGTCTCTAAGTCGACGCGACCTGTGCTCCTTTGCACAGCTTCCCCTCTCGATGCTCTTGCTCCTTGTCGTCGCGACCTGCCCCTAAGTCGCAGCGGTCTGTCCTCCTCTGTGTGGCCCCTCCTTAGCTGGTCCTGCTTGTTAGTCGCCGCGACCTCCTTTTAGTCACGCGGCTTGTTCTTCTCTCTTCTTTTCCTTTGCCTTGCTCTGCATCTTGGTCGTGGCCCTTCTTGCTGCTGGTGTGCAGTCACCGTGACCGCTGCAGTTCTTTTTTCCCCCTCCCTTCATGGCTTTCACATCCTCCTAAAAGCCGTTTGCCTCGGTGGTCACGTCTTCTGGTAGTGCCCACGTTGTTACTTAAGTAAAATGGCTGATCGACACTGGTGCTACCAATAATATGACCGGCAATCTCCAGTGTTTTTCTCTCCTAGAAACACATGATCGGTTGCCCCCGGTTATTCTCGCTGACGGCTCTTCATCGTCGGTCAATGGGATGGGAATGGTTCATGTCACTCTGTCTCTTCGCTTGGCGGATACTCTCTACGTGCCCAAGTTCTCGTGCAACTTATTATCTGTTACCTCTCTATGCAAGCAATTACAGTGTTCCGTCACATTTACTTCTACTTCTTGTTCTTTTAAGGATCTGGACTCCCAACGGACGATTGCTACTGGGATTGAGTGTGGCGGCCTATACTTCCTTGACAACGTTTCCGCTTTGTCCACCTTCTCCTCCACCTTCACAGATCTTCTCCAATGGAATCTCTGTCTTGGTCATGCTCCTCCACGTCTTCTTCATCAACTTCTGCCCCAACTTCCACCACAAAGTCCTCCCCTCAACTGTGAGGCCTGTCAACTTGGCAAGCATCACCGCTCCTCCTTCCCTCCGAAGCACGTTCGTGGATCTACCCGTCCGTTTGATCTCATCCACTCCGATGTTTGGGGTCCTTCTCCTACCCTTACCGTTGGTCAGGGTAGTTCATACTTTGTGACGTTTATCGATGATTTCTCTCGCTGTACGTGGGTGTATCTGTTAAAAGATCGCTCCGAGTTATTGTCTGTATGGATGTCCTTTTATCTCATGATCAAAACTCAGTTTAATGTTTCTATTAAAGTTTTTTGATCTGATAATGCCAAAAAATATATCAGTCATGACTTTTCTACTTCTGCATGCAAAATGGGATTATTCATCAAACTAGTTGTGTCTATACTTCACAACAAAATGGTGTGGCAGAACGCAAAAACCATCACCTCCTTGATGTCGCTCGCACCTTGATGACCCAGATGCATGTTCCTCGCTCCTATTGGGGTTATGTTGTTCTCCTTGCCTGCTACCTTATCAATCGCATTCCATCCACGGTTCTCCACGGAAAAACCCAATTCTCCATTATGTATCCGGGCAAGGAGCCTTTTCCTCTCCCTCTCCAAATCTTTGGGTGCACTGTCTTTGTTCATGGCCCATCTGCCACCCGTGATAAGCTCTCCCCTCGCTCCACCAAATGTGTCTTTCTAGGGTACTCCACCACTCAGAAAGGCTATTGTTGCTTTGATCCCGTTCTTCGTAAGCAGTTTGTCTCTGCTAACGTCACCTTCTTCGAGAATACTTCCTACTTATCGGATGACTCCTCTCCTCTTCCCCAGGCTTCTGATTCTCCTGTTGTTCCCTTCATTCCCTCGTCTCCTACTACGATATCCACCCCTACACCGTCTTCGTCCACTCCTCTCCCTCCGTCTCTCTCGCCCTCTTCTCCGCTTCCATCTCCCTCATCTCCGCCGCCGTCGCTCTCTACTCCCGGGCCAGCTCTATCTGCTACGGATGCTCCAAATATCGAGGGACCCGCTGACCTGGATCTTCTTATAGCTCATCGCAAAGGGGTGCAGACGTGTACCCTGCACCCCCTTACGGCTATTGTTTCCTATGATCGGCTTACTCCTTCTCGCAGGTGTTTTGCTTTGGCTATCTCGGCTATTACCACTCCCCGCACTTACCAGGAGGCTCTTGTTATTCCTCATTGGAAATCTGCCATGGATGAGGAAATCGCCACTCTTACTGAAAGGGGTACCTGGATCCTTGTTCCTCCACCAGTAGGTACTGATGTGGTTGGCTGTCGCTGGGTGTTTGTTGTGAAGTTTCGCCCAGACGGCACTGTGGATCGTAATAAAGCCCGGCTGGTGACCAAATGCTTTACTCAAACTTATGGAGTTGACTATTTTGATACTTTCTCCCCAGTTGCTCGCCTCAGCACCATCCGGGTTCTTCTCTCTGTGGTCGTCA
The DNA here is from genome assembly GCA_039513925.1 of Platanthera zijinensis. NCBI lineage: Eukaryota > Viridiplantae > Streptophyta > Magnoliopsida > Asparagales > Orchidaceae > Platanthera > Platanthera zijinensis. Next base: position 53,009,043 of record CM077092.1, read on the forward strand.
ACAGGGATTGGGCTATTTCCCAGCTTGATGTCAAGAATGCCTTTCTCTATGGGGATCTTGATGAGTTGTAAATATACCTATATTTTCGTATTTTATTTAAGTCAATTTTGTTTATTTTTTGTCTTTTTTATTAGTTTTATTCAATAAATTGCTTATTTTTGTAAATATTATTTCTAACTTAGCTTTATTTTTATTCCAGAAAAATTCCAGAAAAATTCCAGAAAAAGTCAAAATGTTGACTGACATGCCCGTGTCACATGACCGACACGCCCGTGTCATGCCCTCGACGATCGCCGACCACAGGTGCCAGCTCGACGATCGGCGATCATCAAATAGTGTCGACACGCCCCCCTGTCACGCCCGTGTCAAGGTGCGACATGGGCGTGACCTTGCCACCTGGCCCGACGCGACGCGCGCGACTTTGCGGCCGGACCGCGCCCAGATCGACCTCCCCGACACGCCCCAGTCACGCCCGTGACTGACACATGTCACGCTCGTGACCTAGGGCGTGACCGCCACGTTTTCAGCCGAAGTCAACTTTCCAGTCAAGTCACCCGATCAGCTCATGAATAGTGTCGACACGCCCCCCTGTCACGCCCTAGTCACGGGCGTGACCCACCCGAAATTTTGCCTATAAATAAGAGCTTCCAGGAAGCTTATTTTGTCCACTTTTTTGACCACTTTGCTTAGGGGAGGTGCTGTCCAATTGGATTCCATACTTATGTAAGGAGAATTTCTCCCCCCCCCCCCCCTCTCTCTCTCTTAGTTTGTATTAGGGTTTTTACTTTAATAAAATTTGAATTTTTCTCTCTTAATTAGTATGAATAATCCATTTGAATGCGCCTACTTAAGCAATTTTTTCGTTCATCTTTTTGTATTTCTTTTATGTTTTCATCTTTTTAGCTTTCATAACTTAGTTAGATTTAGGATTTATCGGCATTTCTAGCCGTTGTGCCGTCCGTCTAGTTTTCATTTTCCGCACTTTTTAGCTTTAGCTTTTTCTTCTTTATCATTTTTATTCATATAGGTTTTATAAACCCCCCCCCCTAAAAGTGTTCGTTTTTATTTTCTTTAACTTAGGCTCTTAGGAATGTAAAACCTCTCGTTCCTTTTTAGTTTTATTCTCACTTTTTTGGAGGTTTTATAAAAACTTACGAATAAAAATGTAGTCGTTACAATTTTTCGCTCCCTTCATTTTAACTTTTTAATTTCAAAACTTTTAGTCCGGTTAATTTTTATTTCATCTTTTTATGCATTTCTACCGCATTCTAGCGGTAGAAATGCAGTTGTATTAATTTTTCGAGTACTTTCATTTTGCGTTTATTTGCAAAACTTTTCGCTCCGGTTAATTTTTATTTTCACTTTTTATGCATTTCTACCGCATTCTAGCGGTAGAAATGCAGTCGTTTTAATTTTCTGAGCACTTTGTTTTTCTTATTTTTGCAAGTGTGTGTGCGTGTATGAGTTAGGTTTTACTGCTTTATTTCAACTCCTGTAGAGTGCGTGTGTGCGTATGCATTTATTTCCGCCTACTCGTTAAGAGTTAAATGGCGCTCTGCTTTCATTTCCCGCCCACTCGTTTGAGTGGGACTTGTCTTTTTACTGCTTTCATTTTCTTCCTACTCACTTGAGTAGGGAAACTTTGTATGGGTGCGTGTGATTTCATTTCTGTAGAGTGCGTGTGTGTGTTTTACTTTCAAGTAGAGTGCGTGCGTGTATGAGATAAATTTACTCCCGCCCACTCATTTGAGTCGGGACTTGCAATTTTGTCGCTTTCTCAATTATGTAGAGTGCGTGCGTGTAGGAGATAATTTTACCGCTTTATTTATCGCTTTCTTCAATTAAGAAGAGTGTGTGCGTGTGTGCATTTATTTCCGCCTACTCATTTGAGTAGGGCTTGCTTTATTTAATTTTCTTTATGGTTTTGAAGTGTGTGTGAGTGCCTGCATCAATTAGCCTTCAATTTATCTAACTGTCCTATTTTTCGTGTTTTCTCTTATAATTGTTCAGTGCTTAATTTAACACTCACGCTTCACCTAAAAACATAAAGCCGTCCCCATACCGATGAGTGGCTAATCTCTTTTAGCCTTCGGCATCGAAGAGCATTGGGACATAAAAAATGATTTGAAATAATTAAAAAACTTTATTTTTATTTTAATTTAAGGACTTAAGGTTTACCCTGGGTTAACGACGCATAGGACCACATAATCGATGTGTGGGCTCTATTTTCGTTATCCATACGCGACGCCGAGAGGCTGCACGTATGAACCGATCCCCCTTGGGTAAAGAGAACTGCGTACGCCCCCTCGAAAGAGGAGAAACGTAGTTCTGCCGGATTGGGTTCCCCACCCAATAGCGGGGTTCTTAGCGTAATGCGGGCGTTAAGGGGAATCCTTCGTCGGACTAACGTTCGGTCGAATAGCCTTAGCGCCCAGGTGAGCGATATCCCTAGACCAAGGTGAGCTCATGTTCTTGGAACCTCCACGGCCAAGTGCCTTTTATTAATTTGAAAACAAAGTTTAATAATTGTTGAGAATTATTTTAGTCTTAATCCGATTCGATGCCGAGCGTTAACCCGTCATCAAACTAACTTAGCAAAATTATGCTTTCTTTCTTTCCGTCTTAATTAAACTAAAAAATCCCACCTTACTGTTAGTAAGATAATAGTGTTCCTGGAAGAGTAGATATAATCAACGCGTCCCCGAGAATAATACGACCTCGGTATTTTCCCGAATACCGAGTACTACTTGCGATAGGTGCGCTTGCCTCCTCTCGTTAGAAAACTCGATCTTCTAACCGGCCCGCGGAATCTGACCATTTCGAACCAACCACAGTAGGTCTCTGTTCCGCGGCCATCAAGTTTTTGGCGCCGTTGCCGGGGAAGCACGGTTGTTATATTGAATCCGGGACTCTATTAATTTTACTTTATTTTCAAATAAAAAAATTTTATACAAAAAAAATCCTTCCCCCTTTCGTTTTTTTAAGGGTGCATGACCCGTGGACAACCTTCGAGTTCTGAAAATCTTGAATTCGACCCCGAGATCGACCGCTCTCTTGCGTGTATCCGATCTCTCCGTCGAATTCCCTTTTTAGACCCCGCAGAATCTATCGGAGAACCCTCTTCTTCTTCTATGGCCGACCCGAATAATGTCCAACCGGCCGAGCGTACTATGTCTTATTACGCTCGGCCCAACTTGGATGATACGGGGTCGAGTATTGTTCGGCCCACTGTGGCCAACAATAATTTTGAAATTAAGTCAAGTGTGATTCAAATGATCCAAAATGCCGTGCAGTTCGACGGACTGCCGGATGAGGACCCCAACAATCACTTGTCTAATTTTCTTGAAATTTGCGATACTTTTAAAATTAATGGCGTCACTGATGACGCCATTCGTTTGCGCCTTTTTCCCTTCTCTCTTAAGTCCAAGGCTAAGGCGTGGTTACTCTCCCTCCCGCGGGGATCCATCACGTCCTGGGCGGAATTGGCTGAGAAATTCCTTACGAAGTATTTTCCGCCCGCGAAAACTGCAAGAATGCGGGCGGACATATCTTCGTTCGTCCAAAACGACTCCGAGTCTCTTTACGAGACTTGGGAACGCTTTAAGGAGTTTCTCCGCCGGTGCCCGCACCACGCTCTGCCAACGTGGTTGCAGGTACAAATTTTTTATAATGGACTGAATAGTCAGACGCGTCAAATGATTGACGCGGCTGCCGGGGGCACTCTGAACAATAAGACCCCCGAGGCCGCCCAGGCCCTTTTCGAGGAAATGGCGGTGAACGCCTACCAGTGGAATGTCCCGCGGGCACGCCCTAAGCAGGCGGGCATTTTTGAAGTGGATGCCACTGCTCAGCTAGCCCTCCAAGTGGAAAGGCTAACTAAGCAGGTGGCGGAGATGTCTGTTGCCTCCTCCACTCCGCCTTGTTTTCTCCCCCCCTCCAACGTCTGCGTAGTCGACGAATTCGTGGACTACATGGGAAATCCGGTGCGTCCCTCATTTCAAAACAACCCTTATAGTAGCCACTATAATCCGGGTTGGAGGAACCATCCGAATTTCTCCTGGAGCAACCCGAACAACGCGTAGCGTCCCCCTCCCCCTCCTTTTGCGCCAACGTTTCCTCCTCCCCCTCCTATGAAGCCATCCCCGGTGGAGGAAAATTTTAATCGTTATGTCGCGTCCAACGAGTCCAATATCCGGAACATCACCGGATCGCTAAAAAATTTAGAACTCCAGGTTGGACAGCTGGCGCGACTTATGTCGGAACGCGCCCTGGGGGCACTGCCAGGGAACACGGAGCCCAATCCAAGGGAAACCGCCAACGCTATAACCCTCCGTAGAGGTAAGGAGGTGGTCGATCCAAAACGGATCGATCCTCAGGTACATATTTCACCTCCGACCCCTCTTCCCTCTTCTTCGATTACGCAACCCTTACCGATTTTTAACGATAAAACTATTTTAAACAAGGCGTTGCCCTACCCGCATAAGTTAGATAATGAGCGAGTAAACGCGCAATATGAAAAATTTATTTTATTACTTAAACAAATTCATATTAATGTTCCTTTTTGCGAGGCTATCTCGCAAATGCCTAAATATGCGAAATTTCTAAAAGAACTACTTTCTAATAAACGCAAACTCGAGGATATTTCGCATATATCTCTCAACGCTGTCTGCTCGGCGGCTCTTACTAGTAAATTTCCCTTAAAACAAAACGACCCGGGAAGGTTCTCCATCCCGTGCCTTTTTGGCGATGTATTAGTAAAATACGCCTTGGCAGACTTAGGCGCGAGCATTAATTTGATGCCGTTCTCGCCCTTCCTGCGTTTAGGTTTGGGTACTCCTGCTCCTACCAATATACGCATCCAACTAGCGGATCGCTCGGTTAGGTTCCCCATCGGGGTTGTTGAGGATGTCCTTGTCCGAGTAGACAAGTTCACCTTCCCGGTGGACTTCGTCATCTTGGACATCGAGGAAGACGCCAACGTACCAATAATACTTGGTCGCCCTTTCCTCGCGACCTCACGTGCGTTAATCGATGTAAGTAATGGTCAGCTTCTCCTTCGGGTAGGAGACGACCAAGTTACTTTTTCTATTAACTCCTCTATGGAAGACTCGTCGCCGAGCGACGATTTCTGCTACTCTTTAGATTCTTTTTATGGAGATTTTTCTTCTCCGGTTTTCGAGTCCGAATTTTTAAACGAAAATATTTTTTTGCTCGAAAATTTTTATTGCGATGAGGACGAGTCTACGAATATACCTTTTGAACCAATTGGTTCAAAAGACATTAGCACTAAAACCTCACTAGAAGAACCGCCCGTCCTAGAACTCAAACCATTACCCGAATCCCTAAAATACGCCTTTTTGGGGAAAAATGATACACTCCCGGTAATCATTTCTTCGTATTTAAGCGATTCGGAGACCTCCGATTTATTGGAGGTTTTGCTTAAACATCGCCACACAATTGCGTGGCAAATTTCTGACCTAAAGGGGATTAACCCTTCTTTCTGCACTCACAAAATCTTCTTAAACGATAATTGCCGCAAAACCATTCAGCCGCAGCGGCGTCTTAACCCAAACATGAAAGATGTCGTGAAAGCTGAGATAATTAAATTATTAGATGCGGGGATTATTTATCTCATTTCTGATAGTGCATGGGTTAGTCCCATTTATGTCGTGCCCAAGAAGGGCGGTCTAACCGTAGTGGCAAATGAGCACAACGAGCTCGTCCCAACTCGTACTGTTACGGGTTGGCGTGTGGTCATCGATTATCGCAAACTTAATGATGCCACCCGCAAAGACCATTTTCCACTACCGTTCCTTGACCAAATTCTTGAGCGTCTTTCCGGTCATCCTTTTTATTGTTTTCTCGACGGTTTATCGGGGTTTTTCCAAATCCCTATTTCCCCCGAAGATCAAGAGAAAACAACTTTTACTTGCCCCTTTGGCACCTTCGCCTATCGAAAAATGTCATTTGGCCTCTGCAATGCGCCGGCTACATTCCAAAGATGTATGTTAGCAATCTTTGGAGAGCTAGTAGAAGATATTATGGAAATATTTATGGATGACTTTTCTGTATTCGGATGCTCATTCCCGGATTGTCTTCGTAATCTTGATCGTGTCCTCCAGCGATGCGAGGACACGAATCTTGTTTTAAATTGGGAAAAGTGTAACTTTATGGTTCGAGGAGGTTTGGTCCTCGGCCATAAGATTTCGATTAAGGGGATAGAGGTCGATAAGGCCAAAGTTGAAATCATAGAAAAACTTCCTCAGCCGACAAACATAAAATCCATTAGGAGTTTCTTAGGCCACGCGAGCTTTTATAGGCGCTTCATTCAAGATTTTTCAAAAATAACAAAGCCGCTTACTCACCTCTTGGAAAAGGAATCACCTTTTGTCTTTAGTAGCGATTGCGAGTCTGCTTTTAATTTTATAAAACAAAAACTTATCAATTCTCCAATTCTAGTGGCCCCTAATTGGTCCCTTCCGTTCGAAATCATGTGCGACGCTAGTGATATTGCCTTAGGCGCCGTTCTTGGCCAACGCGTAGAAAAACACTTTCATCCTATTTATTACGCTAGCAAGACGCTCACTTCCGCACAAGTGAATTACACGACGATGGAAAAGGAACTCTTAGCCATCGTTTTCGCTTTCGATAAGTTTCGCTCGTACCTTACGCTATCTAAAGTTATCGTTTTTACCGATCACTCCGCCCTTAAATATTTATTAGCTAAAGCCGACGCGAAACCCCGCCTTCTTCGATGGATTCTCCTCCTACAAGAGTTTGACTTGGAGATCCGAGATAAGAAGGGCGTGGAGAATCTAGCGGCAGACCACATCTCCCATTTAGAAAATCCGGGTACGGAAGCGCTCGTCGAATCTGAAATAAATGACAGATTCCCCGAGGAACGCCTTCTCGCCATTCATTCGTCTTCGTCATCTTCGCCTTGGTTCGCAGATTTTGTGAACTACTTAGTCGCGCGGGTACTTCCAAAAGATTTTTCAAGTCATCAAAAGAAGAAATTCTTTTCCGACTTGAAAAAATTCTTTTGGGATGACCCCTTTCTTTTCCGTATCTGCGCGGACCAAGCGGTTCGAAGATGCGTCACGGGAGTGGAGTGCACGCAAATATTGAGGCACTGCCACGAGGGTCCAGCCGGGGGGCACTATCAAGCCAACCGGACCGCTAGGAAGGCGCTAGAGGCGGGCTACTTTTGGCCCACTCTCTTCAAAGACGCGCACAATTTTGTGCGCACATGCGATAGCTGTCAGCGGTCGGGTAACATCTCACGTAGAGACGAGATGCCCCAAAATATGTTTTTAGAATGCGAAGTTTTCGATTTATGGGGCATAGATTTTGTTGGCCCCCTACCTCCTTCTTATAAAAATATGTATATTTTAGTGGCGGTCGACTACGTATCACGGTGGGCGGAAGCGCAGGCTCTCCCCACCAACGATGCGCGAGTCGTCGTTACATTTCTAAAAAAATTATTTTCTCGTTTCGGCACGCCTCGCGCTATTGTTAATGATAGGGGAACGCATTTCTGTAACGCTCTAATGGCTAAGACGTTAGCTAAATACGGAGTCACGCACAAGCTTGCCACCCCCTACCACCCGCAAACAAGTGGCCAAGTTGAGGTAGTAAATCGAGAGATAAAACGCATATTAGAAAAAACCGTTTCACTTAATAGGAAAGATTGGTCCGCTAAGCTCGACGCGCGTTATGGGCGTATCGTACGGCGTACAAAACCACTACCGATTGTACCCCGTTTCGATTAGTCTATGGCAAAGCGTGCCATTTACCCGTAGAACTGGAGCACCGCGCACTTTGGGCATTAAAACTCTTAAACCTCGACTCTAACTTAGCCGCTCAGAATAGAAAACTGCAACTAAACGAGCTCGATGAATGGCGTGCGAACGCTTACGAGAGCAATAAGTTATATAAGGAGCATTCTAAGTTTTATCACGATCGAAAAATTAAAACCCCCAAAATTTTTTCTCCGGGCGATCTAGTCCTTCTTTACAATTCACGTCTTAGGCTTTTCCCGGGAAAGCTAAAATCGCGATGGTTCGGCCCCTTCAAGGTTGAAGAAGTTTGGCCATATTGGGTCGTACTCGTCTCCCACCCCGAAAAAGGCACTTTTAAGGTGAACGGTAATCGGTTAAAGTCTTATATAGCGGGCGACCCTGTGATCAGTAGGAGCGAAACCATAACCCTTCTCCATATATAAACCCGCCACTATAGTCAAGCTACGCGACTATAAACAAAGCGCTCCTGGGAGGCACCCCACGTCTATCTTTTTTACGTCTTTATTTATTATGTTTTTTATTTTTCTAATAAATGCAGGGTTTCTAATGGGCTTCCCCGAGCGCGGATCAGGGACGTTTTCTGCCCCCCTCTTTTTCCTTTTTTGTACATATACCTTCTGTCTTGTTCCTCATGCTTAGCATACAACATTGGGGACAATGTTGGATCTAAGTATGGGAGTGTTTCGTATTTTCGTACTTTCTTTTTCACTTACAAAAAAAAAAAAAATTAAAAAAAAACAAAACTTCAAAAAAATATATATATAACATAAAACACAAAAAAAATCACAAAAAATAATTTTTATTTTTAAAAAAAAATTTGAAGTTTCATTTTTGAAACTTTGACTTATTTTTAACTCGGTCCGCGAGATCCGGCTCATCAAGCCATCCACATAACGAGTCATCTCGCGGCTACCTAGTTTGTATTTCTGTAAATATTCTTGTAAATATTTTTGTAAATAATTTTTGTAAATACTTTTTGTAAATATTCTTTCTCTTTCCCCTCTCCCTTTTTTCCTCTCATCCTTGTAAATATTTTTTCTTTTTCCCAAATTTTTGTAAATAGAATGAAAATTTCATTAAAAATACAAAAAAATTCTCAAAATTTAAAAATACAAAAAATTCACATAACTTTAAAAAAAATCCAAAAAAAAAAAATTCTTTTCGCATTTTTTCTTTCTTTTTAGTATGTATATATTAAAGATATAAATACAAAAATACAAAAAAAGAGCATAACTTCAAAAAAAAACAAAAAAATTTTGTTATGTAAGTTTCGAAACAAATAAATCAAACATTTCATTCTTAAATTTCTTGTTATCCAAAACTTTCGTTTTGAGTTTATTTATATGCGAATTTGATCAATTCTTTGTTCACTATTCGTTTGTTAATTATAGATTGAAAAATCTAAATAGCCGGGGTTAAGTTTTAAAGAATTTATTATACTTTGTTAAAAATAGGGGACTTACTTTAGGCACTACTTCTAATTTTTCATAGATAGGAGCATGTGTACCATGTTAGAAAATAACGACTATAGAATTCAATTATGCTTGCTTTTAGCTTTCTGAAAAATTGGAACGTACAATTTATAAAGGCTGCTCTCAATTATTTTTCAATTAAAAATCTAGTTCTCTTTTCTCCCCTTACCTATCATAACCTACTTGGTATGATAAAAATATTTCCCCAAAAAGAAAAAGATCTTATGTCAATGGGAATAAGATTTCATTCCGTAAACATAGGCACCCAATAAATTAAAAGATTATACGTTACGGAGTAAGAGGATAAAATTCATTACGCCAACACATATACATTGAGTTATTTTTATTTATGAAGAAGAAAAAATTTTATGTTAAGGAAAATAAGATTTCGTTTTCCTTTAACATCCAAATCAAAAAATTGGAGGTTCGAGAAAAAAATAACCTCGCCTCAAAAATCCAAGCATCTTCATAAACCAACATCAACCCCCCTTGGCCAATTTCATGACTCTAGAATTAATTCAAAAATCTTTTTGAGAGCATAATTCGTAAATTGCATTATTTCCGATAACACTCCTATAAGCTAAAGTCCGTATAAATCCAAACTATTTTCTGTTATTCTAACCAATACAAATTATTGCTTTCTATTTGATTACATCAAGAAGTCTTTTGGCCAAAACTTTTGCCCTGTTTAAATCATCTAAATAATTTTAGGACTTAACTCTTATACCCCGTATATTTTTATTTGATCTCTCTTATAATTAATTTAGCGGTAGCAGAACCTAGGGTTTTTTATTATTCCTTATAAGTTCACCTCAAACTTTTGCTCTGGAATAGCAAAAGTTTAAGTATGGGGGTGTTTGATGAGTTGTAAATATACCTATATTTTCGTATTTTATTTAAGTCAATTTTGTTTCTTTTTTGTCTTTTTTATTAGTTTTATTCAATAAATTGCTTATTTTTGTAAATATTATTTCTAACTTAGCTTTATTTTTATTCCAGAAAAATTCCAGAAAAAATCCAGAAAAAGTCAAAATGTTGACTGACACGCCCGTGTCACATGACCGACACGCCCGTGTCATGCCCTCGACGATCGCCGACCACATGTGCCAGCTCGACGATCGGCGATCATCAAATAGTGTCGACACGCCCCCCTGTCACGCCCGTGTCAAGGTGCGACACGGGCGTGACCTTGCCACCTGGCCCGACGCGACGCGCGCGACTTTGCGGCCGAACCGCGCCCAGATCGACCTCCCCGACACGCCCCAGTCACGCCCGTGACTGACACATGTCACGCCCGTGACCTAGGGCGTGACCGCCACGTTTTCAGCCGAAGTCAACTTTCCAGTCAAGTCACCCGATCAGCTCATGAATAGTGTCGACACGCCCCCCTGTCACGCCCTAGTCACGGGCGTGACCCACCCGAAATTTTGCCTATAAATAAGAGCTTCCAGGAAGCTTATTTTGTCCACTTTTTTGACCACTTTGCTTAGGGGAGGTGCTGCCCAATTGGATTCCATACTTATGTAAGGAGAATTTCTCCCCCCTCTCTCTCTCTTAGTTTGTATTAGGGTTTTTACTTTAATAAAATTTGAATTTTTCTCTCTTAATTAGTATGAATAATCCATTTGAATGCGCCTACTTAAGCAATTTTTTCGTTCATCTTTTTGTATTTCTTTTATGTTTTCATCTTTTTAGCTTTCATAACTTAGTTAGATTTAGGATTTATCGGCATTTCTAGCCGTTGTGCCGTCCGTCTAGTTTTCATTTTCCGCACTTTTTAGCTTTAGCTTTTTCTTCTTTATCATTTTTATTCATATAGGTTTTATAAACCCCCCCCCCCCCTAAAAGTGTTCGTTTTTATTTTCTTTAACTTAGGCTCTTAGGAATGTAAAACTTCTCGTTCCTTTTTAGTTTTATTCTCACTTTTTTGGAGGTTTTATAAAAACTTACGAATAAAAATGTAGTCGTTACAATTTTTCGCTCACTTCATTTTAACTTTTTAATTTCAAAACTTTTAGTCCGGTTAATTTTTATTTCATCTTTTTATGCATTTCTACCGCATTCTAGCGGTAGAAATGCAGTTGTATTAATTTTTCGAGTACTTTCATTTTGCGTTTATTTGCAAAACTTTTCGCTCCGGTTAATTTTTATTTTCACTTTTTATGCATTTCTACCGCATTCTAGCGTTAGAAATGCAGTCGTTTTAATTTTCTGAGCACTTTGTTTTTCTTATTTTTGCAAGTGTGTGTGCGTGTATGAGTTAGGTTTTACTGCTTTATTTCAACTCCTGTAGAGTGCGTGTGTGCGTATGCATTTATTTTCGCCTACTCGTTAAGAGTTAAATGGCACTCTGCTTTCATTTCCCGCCCACTTGTTTGAGTGGGACTTGTCTTTTTACTGCTTTCATTTTCTTCCTACTCACTTGAGTAGGGAAACTTTGTGTGGGTGCGTGTGTTTTCATTTCTGTAGAGTGCGTGTGTGTGTTTTACTTTCAAGTAGAGTGTGTGCGTGTATGAGATAAATTTACTCCCGCCCACTCATTTGAGCCGGGACTTGCAATTTTGTCGCTTTCTCAATTATGTAGAGTGCGTGCGTGTAGGAGATAATTTTACCGCTTTATTTATCGCTTTCTTCAATTAAGAAGAGTGTGTGCGTGTGTGCATTTATTTCCGCCTACTCATTTGAGTAGGGCTTGCATTATTTAATTTTCTTTATGGTTTTGAAGTGTGCGTGAGTGCCTGCATCAATTAGCCTTCAATTTATCTAACTGTCCTATTTTTCATGTTTTCTCTTATAATTGTTCAGTGCTTAATTTAACACTCACACTTCACCTAAAAACATAAAGCCGTCCCCATACCGATGAGTGGCTAATCTCTTTTAGCCTTCGGCATCGAAGAGCATTGGGACATAAAAAATGATTTGAAATAATTAAAAAACTTTATTTTTATTTTAATTTAAGGACTTAAGGTTTACCCCGGGTTAACGACGCATAGGACCACATAATCGATGTGTGGGCTCTATTTCCGTTATCCATACGCGACGCCGAGAGGCTGCACGTATGGACCGATCCCCCTTGGGTAAAGAGAACTGCGTACGCCCCCTCGAAAGAGGAGAAACGTAGTTCTGCCGGATTGGGTTCCCCACCCAATAGCGGGGTTCTTAGCGTAATGCGGGCGTTAAGGGGAATCCTTCGTCGGACTAACGTTCGGTCGAATAGCCTTAGCGCCCAGGTGAGCGATATCCCTAGACCAAGGAGAGCTCATGTTCTTGGAACCTCCACGGCCAAGTGCCTTTTATTAATTTGAAAACAAAGTTTAATAATTGTTGAGAATTATTTTAGTCTTAATCCGATTCGATGTCGAGCGTTAACCCGTCATCGAACTAACTTAGCAAAATTCTGCTTTCTTTCTTTCCGTCTTAATTAAACTAAAAAATCCCACCTTACTGTTAGTAAGATAATAGTGTTCCTGGAAGAGTAGATATAATCAACGCGTCCTCGAGAATAATACGACCTCGGTATTTTCCCGAATACCGAGTACTACTTGCGATAGGTGCGCTTGCCTCCTCTCGTTAGAAAACTCGATCTTCTAACCAGCCCGCGGAATCTGACCATTTCGAACCAACCACAGTAGGTCTCTATTCCGCGGCCATCAGATCTTCAGGAGGACGTCTACATGGAGAAACCTCCGGGGTATGTTGCTCAGGGGGAGACACGAGTATACCAGTTTAAGAGGCCATCTACGGCCTAAAACAGAGCCCTCGGGCATGGTTCGACAAGTTTAGTGGCATTGTGGCTACCATTGGCTTTACAAGAAGTTCGGCCGATCACTCTTTGTTTATTCGTAAAACCGCATCGGGCCTTGTGGTTTTGGCGATGTATGTGGATGACATTCTTCTTATCGGCGATGACCAGGCTGGGGTGGACTTGACAAAGAAACACCTCCATCAACACCTAGTCACGAAGGATATGGGCTCCCTGAAATATTTCTTGGGGATAGAAATCTCTCGGAAGCTCGACTCGTTGGTTCTCTCCCAACTGAAGTATTCTCTTGATCTTCTACAAGAGGCAAGATTGACCGGTGCAAAACCGGCTCGGTATCTCATGGCTACTAGAGAGGACAAAACATGGACAGATGACTCACCTCTTATATCCGATGCCATGAGGTATAGACGTCTGGTGGGCAAACTCATTTATCTCACGGTGACCAGGCCTGACATCGCCTATGCTGTAGGCCAGGTCAATTAGTTCATGCAAGCTCCCAGAAAATGTCATCTTCAATCTGCCTTGAAGATACTAGAGTATGTCAAAGCAGTACCGGGAAAAGGGCTACTCTTTCAGAAGCATGGTCATCTGAGAGTTGAAGCCTACTCAGACTCAAGCTTTGCAGATGATAAAGGTGACCGTAAATCTACATCAGGTTTTTGCACATTTGTTGGAGGTAATCTTGTGAGCTGGAAGAGCAAGAAGCAGTCTGTTGTCTCAAGGTCCAGTGCAGAAGCCGAATACCGGAGTATGACGTCAATCACGTGTGAGTTAAAATTGCTGCGGGCTCTCATGCTTGACCTAAGAGAGGTCTACGACTATCCTCTGCCTATGTTCTGTGACAACAAGGCCGCTATATACATATCCAAAAATCCGGTCTTCCATGAGAGAACGAAACATATAGAAGTCGACTGCCATTTCATCTGAGAAGAGGTCTTGAAGATACAGATTTACACTCCGTTCGTCACCTCTGACAAAGAGTTGGCAGATATTTTCACCAAGCCAGTTTCTACTTCCTTCTTCCACATTTGTGACAACCTGGGCATGATTGATATCTATTCTCCAGCTTGAGGGGGAGTGTTGAAGTATGAGACCAGGCGGTCTGGCGATTTGAGCCTGGCAGGTTGTAGACCGCGCGGTCTGGCGGTTACTCTCCAGCGGTTTGATATCCAGGTTGTTGCTGTGTGTGATCCGGCGGTCTGGCGGTTTATCTCTGGTGGTTTGGAAACCGGGCGGTCTAACGGTCTCCTACCGCATCTCTCTCTCTCTTGCTTCTGGTATTGCCGAGCGGTTAGCACATTGTCTAACCGCGCGGCCTGTTCGGTCTGTTGTTCTAGCCGCTCAGATTTTGTATAGCTTTAGTCCCACATTGTTAGTTTGTACTCTCTCCTATCTCCTCCATTCTATAAAAGGTAGGTCATACCTTTGTAAATTATATCTTTTTGGATAATAAAACTTTCAATTATTCAAAGTTCCGGCTTATTTTTAGTCGTTTGTTCGCTACTTTCACATCCATGGAAAGAGGTCCTGGTTTGTTTGCCCTTTTGGCAAGCTGAACATGCACCCTCTTTAATGCACTTGACCTGAGAACCATTCCTCATTAACTTCATACTAAAGAGTTGGCCAATTGAATTGTAGTTCAGGTGAGCTAGCCTCTTGTGTCATTGGACACAATGAGATGCTTTCTCATCTGCAACTAGACAAATAGGAGAGATCTTATTCTCACAATCAAAGTTAAGACAGTAGACATTTCCTTCCTAGTGCTTGTTAGAATGATCTCTTGATCACTTGACCTTCTTATTTGGCACACACTCTTAAGGAAAGAAGTGTCATAACCAAGATCACTTAGTTGGCTTATGCTAATTAAGTTATGTTTTAGACCTTTCATATAAGCCACTTGGGTGATAGTAATAGAGTTATTGGAAATATTACCAAACCCTTTGATGACTCCCTTTTCAGATCCACCAAAGATCACTTTGGGTCCATTTTCTATAGGAGAGTAATCCTTCAGCATCCTTCTTATTCCAGTCATGTGACTGGAACATCCACTGTCCAAGTACCATATAGGGGTATGGCCACTTGGACTCACCTGCATCAAATAAAATTACCTATCATTAGAACCCCAATTATTATTGGGTCCTAGGTCCAGGTCACCTTGATATTTGACATACTTACCTGCAGCCTTTCTGACAGGTAAGCTGGCCTTTTTCAAAATACTAGCATTGTACCAACAATCAATGGCATAGTGTACCACCTTGCCACAACACCAGCACTCAAATCTATTGTACCTTCTCTTAAGTCCAGGCTTAACAATATTGCTGTCAGCGGTCCTTTTAAGTGCAGGTGCTGGAGCAGCAAACACTAAGGATTCTTTAATAGCCTGGTGTGTTTGCTCATGAGCAGCACTATTAGCATTTGCTCCCTTGCCATTCAGATTACCATACTTACAGTGACCATGAGTGATGTCATGATCATACCTGTTAGTAGGCTGCATCACTTTTCTGAAAGAAATAGAGGGTTTGAAGGCTAGTGGCTGAACTAGGGCTTTGCCTTTTCTTTTGGAATTAGCTGCCCTAGTTCTTTACTTAAATCCTAATCCTATCTTACCCTTTTGGGAGATAAAGTTGTCTATTAAGGGTAAGACTGACTTTGGCTTTGAGAATTTAGCCACAAAGATCCTTCTCTCTTTGAAGTCTGACCTCTAGACTCTTGATGCGATCATTTTTGAAGGTAATTGTACCCATCTGAATAATAGTTATGTTTTTCAGTTTGGCAACTTCATTCAGCTTCAAATCCAGCACTTTTGCTGAATCTGATGCAGCCAATTTATGAGATGCAATTTCCTCAGCTTGCTTTTTGACAAGGATTCTTCTTCTCTTTAGAGCTTGCAACAGACCACCATACTCATCAATTAGTTGATGGACATCCCCTTCAGATTCAGAACCATCCTCATCTCTTGATGTTGATGCTTCTGATTCTTATCTAGTATAATAATCAGAGACTGATGGTGGATTGTATACCTTACTGGGACCAGGCTGATCCTGACACTGATCTTCCTCAGTCAAAGCCATCAGCCCTCTATAATAATGATCTTCACTCCCATTTATAGAATCCAGCATTTGCAGGAATTCAGTTTCTACAGAATCCTCTTCTGTAGTGAACAATCCAATATAGGCTTCTGCTTCATCCTCTTCTCCAGATTCTGATAATGAAGAGTCAGTCCAACTCTTCTGCTTCTGAGCAACAAGGGATCTCTCCTTCTTTCCCTTATTTTGATGCTTATTCTTGTCCTTCGATTCTTTTCTTTTATCAGGACAATCAGTTATGACATGTCATGGTCTGTTGCAATAATAGCAAACAATTTTAGAAGAAGTTTGTTTACTAGGATTAGAGCCATACCTATCATCCTTAGGAGTTTTCTTCTTCTTGTAATAGTCATCCTTGGAGATAGATGAAGATGGCTTTGTTCTCCATTTCTTCTTTATCATGAACCTTTGAAACTGTCTTGTAAAGACAGCAAAGTCTTCATCAGAGTTGTGGCTGTCTGAAGTGTTAATGTCAGAATTTTCTGATTCAACCTCAGCAATTCTCCTGGGTGGAGAAGGAGACTTTCTCCTATTATTTCTTGTGGCTTCAGCCTTGAAGGCTACTGACTTTTCTTTATATTCAGACCTATTGCTTTTCTCCTCCTCCTTTCTGGCAGTTAGCTGCATCTCATAAGATAACAATTTTCTAAACAAGGTTGGTGGAGGTTTATCAGCAAGCTTGGCCACCTCTCTGATAGCACATATTTTTGTATCTCAGTCCTTAGTTAGTGACCTGAGAAACTTGTCATTCAGTCCATATATGCTAAAGACTCTTCCATATGTCATTAGCTCATTTACAATTCTAAAGAATTTCTTGTAACATTCAGCTATGTTATATGTCATGGCTTGTTTAAAGCTCTCATATTCTTGATTTAGCATGGACTTTTTATCCTCTCTTACATCTTCAGTTCCCTCCATGTAGACAATTAAAGTGTCCCACATCTCCTTGGAGGTTTTGCAATATACCAGATTCTGGAATGTAGAATCATCTATGACACTCACAATTATATTTTGTGCTCTCTTGTCTAAGATTGCAAGGATGATCTCTTCCTTAGTCATTTCAGAATAGCTCTTTGGAGTTTTGAGATTTGCATCAAGAACTGATATGTTCATAGGAATGAAAGGTCCTTCTAGAACTGTGATGTAGATTCTTGGATCAGATATTTTCATGAACAATCTGACCCTCTCTTTCCATATGCCAAAGTTTTCTTTCCTACAGATAGGAAGTTTAATGGATTCAAGTTCCTTCTGATTTTCACTTGAACCCATTCTGGCTAATATTTAATTACCTTGGAGATTTACACAGACTGTTAGGTCTAAATTTGAGTGAACCTCCCACTGATACCACTTGAAAGATTTGGTTTATAGAGCCTAAACACCTAGAGGGGGGTGAATAGGTTCAAATCCTTTTTAACAACTTAAGCAATTAAAAGTGTTTAACACAGCACAACTATCACAGCATAAAGAATAACAATCACATAAAATTCACAGCACAGCACACAACTGTTTATAGTGGTTCCCCAATTTATGGGTACGTCCACTCTCCCCCTTCACCTATCTAGTAGAGTACTGGATTCGCCCAAACTTCCTTCCACTATCTCAGATCCTCAGATCTTACAACTCAGAACCCAACTGGTTCCTACAGCTCAGACTTCTTCAAGTCCTACAACTCAAAATCTTCCCAAGACTCCTACCTCAAGCAACAGCCCTACCTCAGCATTAACCACCAGGCCTATAACTTAGATCAACAAGATCCTACCTCAGGCACTCAGCCCTACCTCAGCCTTAAACATCAGGCCTACAACTCAGATCAACAAGATCCTATCTCAGGCACTCAGCCCTACCTCAGCCTTTATATGTTTAGGCTTATAACTCAGATCTATAAAAGATCTTACAAGGAAATTAATTGTTTAAAATAATAAAATCTTCACCCAGATAGACAGAGAATGGGGAGAAAGCTTCTTGATCAGTTCTTGATTGAACTGATTACTCATGATCCAACCTGTCTTAGCTTCTTCAAAGCGTCTTAAATCTGAACAAAGTAAGGTTGATCTTCAATTGGAGTTGGAGATGATCTTTAATCCAGCTTCCTACTTGAATTCAGGATCAGATCTGAATTCCTCTTGCAGACTGTTCAGGATCTGCCTTCTTCTGTGTTTGTCTCTTGTTCCCCCTCTCTTAATGGTGTTTTGCTTTGTGATAGCACAGGTCTTTATATAGATCCAATCCAAGGTTACTGGTTGATCCGGTTCATAACGACCTTCTGACAGCTTTGATAGATGTGACAGCTTTGTTACTTATGACAGCTTTTTGGTCTTTAGTCTTGACACCTGTCATCTCCTTGAACTTTATCACGGCAGAAAGTTGTCGAGACTATACTCCAAATGTGTCGACACAAATAAACCACGTGTCGACACAAGTCTTGATGGTGTCGACATAGCTCCCATAATGACGACAAAGTCATTTTTCATCTTCTTGACACAGCTTCTGTTGGATGTGTCGACACAAGTCCTGTGTGTCGACATAACTGCTTCTAGTTTCGATATTGCTGGTATTGATAGATTTCTTGAGTGCGTGACACACAACTGCATCTGGTCTCGACATAGCTGTTATTGACAGATTTCTTGAGTGTGTGTCGACACAAGTCCTATGTGTCGACACAACTACTTCTGGTATTCAATATAGCTGGTGTTGAGTGTGTGTCGACACAAGTCCTATGTGTCGACACAACTGCTGCTGACCGAATCAACAAATTCTGTGTGTCAACACAATCTTGCTTCTGATGTCGACACATTTCCCTCACAAATGTCGACACTTGTACTTAGAAAATTTTCCTGCATTTCTTTAACCTGCACATTGAAACTCAACATCCCATCAAATACACATTAATGTATATCATTGAGTTAAGTGAGGCTTCTCCAAATCTGGTACACAGTTTCCAGTGTACCCAACAAGTAGACTAGACCAAGATCTAGGCGGTTCAAAGCTAGCCACCGCTTAAGACAGTAGCAGATATACGAAGTATCTTTTGTCAATGCCTATGAAAACTGTCTGGAATTTACCAAGTTCAGAAGCGCTGAGTCATGCTGATGTCAGCAAGAATTCGTAAATTGCTGGTTTTGCATACTTGAAGACCAAAGGCGCCACTTACCTGTAGTACAATAATTAATGCAAAAGATGTATTGCAGATTCCAACTTTGGGTGGTCCTTCTGCACAAAGAACCGTTGATCGGCGGGATACAAATATAGGTTTCAGAGAATGAAGACATTACAAATTACGAAGATGAAAAAAGAAAATAGAGTTTTCTTGTCATCTTCTTCCTCTTGACTAAGTTGTAGAGCTTGAATAACTTGCTCTACAGTGCGTCTGTAATTTACAGACAAAGTTGGTTGTTGACGACGAAAAGAACTAAAGAATCATTTATCAACAACAAGTTCAGAAAGATCCTTTTCTGAGTTAGCAGAAGACGCAGGGCAAGCTTAAAGTTGCTGCTCATATTCAAGGCCTCTGCACTAAACTCTACTACAATCAAGGCTTGAAGAATGAAGAAGTAGTGCTCTGCAGGTTACTTCTCAGCACAAACAGAATAACCTTGAAGACCTATTCTTGGTGTTATGAAGAAGATAGGGTTAAGCTCACTCAGTCCAGGAAGACAGACTCATAGATCATTTCTTTGGAGTCAATCATCAACAATAAATCATCTCACTCTATAGGATCAATCTTGATCTGAGTTGTAAGCCTGAAATATAAAGGCCGAGTTATAGGATCCTTTTGTGGATCTGAGGTAGAAGCTGTGTGCCTGAGTGGTAGGATTCAGTGGTGAATCTGAGTTAGGATCCTGTTATAAATCTAAGGTAGGATCCTGTGGTGGATCTGAGTTGTAGGGCCTTTGGCCTGAGCTGTAGGAGAGTGTTACTCTTTGAGTGTAGGGCTATCCTCCTAGCCTGAGTGTAGGACATTTGATTAAGTCTGTGGTAGGTGATCAGAAGAATCACTGAGATGTAAGAGATTTTATCTCTGAGTTATAGGGCCTTGGGTCTGAGGTAGGACTTGGAGGAGTCTGAGAGATCCTGAGGGATCTGTGTTGTAAGCTCTTTGAGCTGAGATTGGAGAAGTTTTCCTTATCTAACACACTGTTAGAAAGGTTGGAGGGGCAGTGGATGTACACATACCATGGGGAACCGCTACAAATACATGTGTGATGTTTTGTGTTCTTGGAAGCAAATTAAATAACTAAACACACAACACACTAAAAGAAGAAAGTAGTCTAAAAGACTAAGAAACCTATTCACCCCCTAGGTGTACTGCTACTCTTGAAACAAAGACTTTCAAGTGGTAACAGAGGGAGGTTGTTAAAAAATAACTTAACAGTCTGAACACATCTCCAAAAGTAGCTAAGGATTATCTTCATGGGTTCAGGTGAGAACCATAAGGAGTTGAGCTCAATGAAGCTTCTAGTTTGCAGAAAGGAGAACTTTGGGATTTGGAAAGAGAGGGTCAGGATATTCATGAAAGCCTATGACCCTAGGATCTTCATTACAGTTCAGGAAAGACCCTTCATTCCCATGAAGATCTCTGTCCTAGATGCCAATGCCCAAACCATAAGGAAATACACTGAAATGACTAAGGATGAAGTCATCTTGGCCACTATGGATAAGAGGGCACATAATATTATTGTTAGTGTCATAGATGACTCCACCTTCCAGAACTTTGTCCACTGCAAGATAGTTAAAGAGATGTGGGATTCTCTTATTGTGTACATGGAAGGGACAGAGGAGGTGAAGGATAACAGAAAATCCCTCCTGAATCAACAGTATGAGGCATTCAAGCATGTGGAAGAAGGATTCCATAGCCGATTGTTATAAGAAGTTCTTCATGATAGTGAACAGTCTTATTACCTATGGTAGACAGTTCACTAATTATGAACTGAATGATACGTTCTTGAGATCCCTAAAAGAGGAATGGAATATCAAGATCTGTGTCATCGGAGAAGTTGGCAACCTAGCCAACACTCTGCCTCAAAACTTGTTTGGGAAGCTTCTATCCCATGAGTTGTAGTTGAAATCCAGGAAGGCTGAAGAGGATGCAGCCAGATCTCTCAACAAAGAGAAGTTAGTGGCCTTCAGAGCTGAATCCACAAGAAGAAATAAGGAAAAGATTCATTCTCCTCCAAAGAGAGTTGCTGAGTAAGAATTCTCAAATCCCAGCTCCTTTGGGAATGAACTGTCAGATGGATAACTAGCACTGTTCTCCAAACAGTTCAAGAAGTTATTGAGCATAAGGAGATAATGGAAGAACAAAGGCTCTTCTAGCTCTTCATCAAGAAAGCCCTACTCAAGCATAGGCAAGTTCAGAGATGACCCCTCTGGGGAAAGGTTGACTCCAAGCAGAACAAACATGTTAAGACTAATATTACTTGCTACAGTTGCAATAGGAGTGGACATATCATTGCTGACGTACAGTAAAGAAGAAGGAGCACATGAGATCTGAAGGCAAGAAGCATCACAGGGACAGGAAGTCTGAAAAGAGTTTCTTGGCAAAAAAGAAAGTATATCTATCAGACAGTGATTCTGAGTCTTCAGAATCAGATGAAGAGGAGGCTTATATTGGTCTCATGTCCATTGAAGAAGAGGCAGAACATCCTACTGCCTCATCAGGCATAGGGGCTCCAATGTCCTCAGTTGATAGTGATTGTGAAGAGGATGAGGAATTCAGTCTCATGGCTCTATCAGAAGAAGATCAGGATAATGTTATTCCTGATGAGGTACATTATATCCCTCGCTCTCCTTCTATCAATGAGTCTGGCTCACACTTTGGTGCATCCACTTCCTCTAGTAGGAATGATGGTTCAGATTCTGAAGATGATGTTACTCAATTGATTGACATGTATGGTGCCATTCTGGATGCTCTTAAGAGGAGCAAAAGGCTTGTCAAAAGACAAATTGAGGAAATTGTCTCCCTACAGCAAGCTGCTTTCCTACAGTCTGAGTCAACACCATTGCTAGTTCAGATGAAGAGGGAAGTTAGCCAACTGAAGACAATCTCAATCATCCAAATTAGTACCATCAACTAGAAAAATAAGATCATTATGGATCTTGAAGAGAAGCTACTTAAGGAGAGAAAGTTAGTGGCTGAATTCTTAAAGCCCAATATAGTGTTGCCACTGATAGACTCCTTTACCTCTCAAAAGGACAAGAGAGGTTTGGGGTTCAAGTGGAACTCTAGAGCTGCCCATTACAAAGGGAAAGGCAAAACTCATGTAGTTCCTCAGGCCACCTTTCACAAGGTAATCCTCCCTTCCAATAGGTATGACCAAGACTGCATGTATGGTCACTGGAAGAATGGGAACTCATCCTGTAAGAATACAAAGGTATATTACAATGGGGGGAGAAAGGGCATCGATTTGACTGCACTAAAGGCTCCCCATGAGGAAATTCAGATGGCCCATCATGGACCATTTGTATTTGGTACTGTTGGGTACATTAATCCCAATGTCCCAGATTTGTAAGAAGTCAAACAAGTCAATGGTATACACATAGTTGTATTTGATGGGTGTTCAATTTCATGCAAGGTTAGTCCTTGTCACATTGATTGGATGGGTGGATATAAAGAAAGATGCTGGAAAGACAAGAATTTATCCTAAGTTCACAGGCGTTGAGTGAAGCAAGCTCACTCAACGTCAGATGTCAAGGAAGAATGTTAACAAAGATAGAAATGTGGCTAAGTCCATAGGCATTGAGTGAATCCAGTTCACTCAACGTCATATAACAAAAAGCGTTGAGAAAATACTGTGGAGTCAAAGCCTAAGAAGAAATAGACAGAAATGTGGCTAAGTACATGGGCATTGAGTGAACGCAGTTCACTCAATGCTATATATCAAAAAGCATTGAATCAAGCTGCTTCAGTCAAATCTAGAGAAAATCTGTCAAAGAAATCTGACTAAGTGCAGATGCGTCGAGTGAAGCCAGTTCGCTCGATTCCCAAAGAAGGAAGCGCTGAGACAAGCTCTCACAGTCAAAGCATTTGAAGAAACTGTCTAAGTCCAGAAGCGTCGAGTGATGAAGGTTCACTTGATGCCTAAGCAGTTAAGAATAAAAAGTCTAGGATGGCTTTGAGTGAGGAAGGCTCACTCAGCGCAATCAACGACTTGCAGTGGAGCAAAAATAATGGCTAAGTCCAGTGGCGTTGAGTGATGAAGGTTCACTCAACGCCTAAGTTGTAGAAAGGTTTAGAATGTTGGCTAAGGGTTATGGCGTTGAGTGAAGTTTGTTCACTCAACGCTCTCACTGCCCGGAGGTGCAGTTTTTCATACTAAGTGTTTTGGCATTAAGTGAAGTCAGTTCACTCAACGCACTCAACGCCTGGGTTTGAACTGAGAATTTGGCTAAGTCCACAGATACTGACATCAACAAAAGTCAACAAAAGTCAACGGAATTCAAATTCATTGCGGGAAAGCTGCAGTACTCCTTTAATGGCGATGGTGGCCAACTGTTTGGTTTATTCTGTAAAGGAAGGTTGTAAAGCAGCAATTAAAGCTGGGCCCATGGGTCAAGAGAGTCGTTAGACGGCAGATGATAAAAGGAAGAGATTGACAAAGATGCAAACAACTTTTAGGGTTTTTCTTTTCGCAAAGCGGCACATCTTCTTCTTCCTCCTCGCCATTGTTGTAGAGTTTGAAGAAGAAGTTCAAATTGACTGAACAAAAAGTTTTGAAAGTTAGCTGGTGTAATTTTCATCTACACCAGCAAGGTCAGAGGAATTCTCTGAAGAAGACTAAGCAGAGCCTTAGACTTTTTGCAGTCAAGGTTAGTTGTTTGAATAACATATTGAACTGTCAAATCTTTGTCTTCAACAGCAAGTTCAAAGACAATGTTTCTGAGATTCTACCAGCACAAGTAGCAGCTTATTGAAGATCTATTTCTTGGTGCTGAGAAGAAGGTAGGGCTGAGGAAAACTCAGTCCAGGAAAGCAGAAGGCACAGAGAAATTTCTCTAGTGTCAAAATCAACAACAACAATATTTTCCCCTATAGGATCCATCTTTGGATCTAAGTGTAGGTGATGGAGACGACGGCCCTCAACATGTAGAAGACGATGACGGCGTGCTTACGGAAGATCTTTCTCCGCCTCCAAATAAAGACTTATGGCGCCATGATGACCATGTGGAGTGACGCCATAATATCGGCCCTCGGCGCAAACCATTTTTATAATAATTATTTGAAGCATTTCTTTTTATTGCAATGTTTATTTCATTTTTCATGTAATGTTTTAAGTTAATGTGTGTGTTGCAATTTAATTTTGGGCTACATATAGCCATAATATTGATGTAAGCCAATATATAGGCATGTATGGTTCTCATATTGATTAGTGAAGAATGAAATTGAATTGAACCCTAATTTTCCCCTCTTGAGAATTCTCCTCCTCCTCCTCTTAATTTCGGCCAAGACCTAGCCTTCCTCTTCCTAGCCGCCACCTCTCCTCCTCCCTTCTCCCTCTCTCCCTCGGCCAAGCCCTAGCCTTCCTCTTCCTATCCGCCACCTCTCCTCCTCCCTTCTCCCTCTCTCTCTCGGTCAAGCCCTAGCCTTCCTCTTCCTAGCCGCCACCTCTCCCTCCTCCCTCTCCTTTCATCTCTAAAGGAAAACTGACCCCCTCCTTGCCCTTTCAAGTTCGGCCATAACCTTTTCCCCCACTCCAAGCCGAGCCACCTCTTCTCAAGTCAAAACCGACCCCCATCATCCTCACCCAAAATCGAGCCACCTCTTCTCAAGGCAAAACTAACTCCCATCATCCTCACCCAAACCCGACCACCAACAAGAAGACCATTCAGCCCTCATCCTTGAAGAAATCGGCCAAGGTATAAGGTTGCCTCCTTGTGGATTTCCAACTCCGACGTGAAGCGAAGAAGGCGGACTAGTTTCTCTCCAACCAGCATGACTCTGGCGGAGCCGTTGAAGAGCGATTCAAGTAGAGAAATCAGAATCATCCGTTCCGGTTGGGTAACGATAATTTTCTACCTTCTTGTGTGTTCTTCTCTTAGATTAATTCATGTGGTGGTTTACTTTAGCATAATTTTGGAAGCATTGAATTTTTGTGGTTTTCTCTCGATTGAATTTTTGTGGTTCATCTAATTTTCATTTAAGTTCGAGAGGGTTTTGGCGAGCCCCGTTTTGTTTTGTTGGGAGAGATCTACCGTTACCGAATCGTTATTTTTGGTAGATCTCTTTTGGTACAACCTTCGCTCGATCGAACCGGGTTGGTCCTTTTAGCCGGAAAGAATATTGGTTTTATAGCCCTTGTTCGATCCTAATCGGTTTGGTTACCCGTACGCTAGCATCTAATTGATAGAATTGTATAACGTGTGCGTTGCGTTGAACGATTGTGCGAGTGTAGGATTGGATCATAAAGAGGCAAACGTGTTCGTCCTTAGATATATCCGGTGTCAACGTGTGAGCCTGCATCAATTTGGTATCAGAGGGAGGTTTACGTCAATTTCCTAATTGGCCCCCTCCCCCTTTTGCTTTGAGCACCGACACGCATTTGCACGTTTCATTGCACAACATATAAATCAATTTTTAAATTTTTGGTCTGCAAATAGCGGCCTAAAATTTTTTGTTTTTCTCAAAATTCAAAAAACTAAAATTTTGGAAATTATCCATCATTTTATTAGTAAGAAATCAAAAAAATATTTTATTTTTATTAATTCATTATTTTTATTAAATCATTATAAAATTTTAATTTTGATCTGCAAATAGCGGCCTATATTTTTATTATTTCAGCAAAAATAAAAAAATGTAATAATCTTCATATTATTTACAGCAAGTAAATAAAAATATATATATCTATTACCTTAAGTAATTCGCGAGAACAATTACATCTTTGAAAATTAAATAGGGTCAGGTTATTTATTCATTGCATGTGCACAAGTTTTGGGTGAGATAGTCTCTCCGGTTCTCACTAAAATGGCCTATGACGTTAACGTTTCCCGAGTAAAATTTTTTGGTTCCATGACGAATGTTAGGAAACCAGTGCGGTCCCTTGTAGTGGATGATATTAAGGTTTTGATTGCATAACTAAAGGCTAGCCAAGTAGCACCACCACCCCTAGGCCACACCACATTTATCCTACTTATGACGGTCTAGGATGTCCATAAATTTTTAGAGATTGGCTTAAGGGATTAGAAAATTATTTTAATTGTCACTTATGGGATGACCACAAAAAGGTTAACATTGCCCGATAGCGATTAGTAGGTCAAGCCCAGTTGTTTTGGTTAAATGAAGAGCATCGTGTTGGTAACTATCGATATGCTTGGCCGCACATGCGAAGCCTACTCTCGGATCAATATGATCCTGACTACCTACGTACTAATAGCACCACACCCGTTAGTAAGAATAGTTACGGCACTAGACCTGTATCTGCTTATAGGAGTGACCCTACGCCTCAGGATAGATCCTATCCCCAGAAAGGTAGTAATACCCAAAGTATGCATATCCCCACCTCAAGGGAACATAAGCCAATTAGACCCCAAAATTTGAATTCGAAAGAGGTTACTACTAGGGTGTCTGCTCCTTTAGTATCGATGAATAAGCCCACTAAGAAAGTGACTGATACCTCTGAGGATTCTGATGTGGATATTGAATCTCTGGATGCTGAAGTTGGCAATCTAGGTGACAGTATTCCTTCATGTACAATAGTGCCCAACGATTCCGATGATTCTGACATTGAAGGCATACCTAGTGATCTAGAAGACGATGTTTGGGGTGATGATGATAGTCCAATCTGTGAGAGTATCTTTTGCCTATTACGTGTCCTACTAGAATTGTGTCTGTTCACCCTAGTATTGAGTGCCCTCTCCAGGATACGATCCCCATCGCATTAGAGACTATGATTACACCCACTGAGACTTTATCTGACTTACCTGAGGAGCCTGTGAGTGAGGATTTCTCTATTGTCATTGATGTCCTTGACTTAATGGATGTCCCGACTGATTAGGAAGACTCACCTTATGTGAGAAGGTTATGTTTCGATGATTTTAGTGCTGCGAACCCGAACGATAGTTATTTGATGTTACCACCATTGTCCGAAGTTCAATCTGAATTAAAATTTTCGTCAGGTTTGATTTTGCCCATTTCTGAGACCGTTACTGATTCTGAATTGAATGACTTGTGTAGTGTGTTGGAAGAAATTGCAAGCGAGGAAGTGGTATTTTTGGACGATTCTTTGGTTTTATCCTCGGCTGAGAGTTCATTGATGTTATCACCGATAGGTGAAATTAATTCTGATTTGGATTTTATCCTGGGTTTGAATTTACCGACCCTTCCTCCTATTTTTGTGCCCCCATTAGTTAGCATTTTAGGACGTGAAATCGGTAGTCCTAGACTGAGTTAATGTGACGCGCCCACTCTATTAGTTCCAACATTAGCGTTGTCTCAGTGCTTAGATCTTAGTAAGTTGAGCGCGCTAGTTTTTGGTCTGTTCACCGCACCGCGTAGATCTGACTACGCGTCACATTTGACTATTCCTTTCTCTACGTGTCCTGCTACGGTTCTATCCTCGTCTGTTTTTGCTTCTTTGGCTATTGTGCCTCTGGATGTGGTGTCTCATTCAGATAGTTATATACCACACCTGGTCGCACGCATTTATCCACCACCTTTTGATGACCCTCATTCCCACCCGTTAGTGACCACGGTTATGCACCATGAGTTGAATCGCTCGCACATCTTTTCACACCCAGGAGCGTACAACTCTATTATTCATGATGAGCGGTTCCCCTTGGCATATCTTCATGCCAAGAATGAAAATGTTAAATATAAATTTAGAACTGCGACTTTGGAGCCAATGAAAGTAATCTTTGATTATAAGGCTCACGTGCCCCCTGACTTAACTCCTTTATCCTCCGTATTTGGGTTGAGTCACGTAGCACATGGGTTCACACCTCACGGTAGTAATATACTTAGGCGCACTTTTAAAAAATTACTCAATCAAGTTGCGTCTTATTATTATTCACATGTTAGTTGCTCGTCGAATAAGATCGTGCACGGATATAAAGCACATGTGTCTTTTGACTTGATTTTGTTACCACTGTCTTATAAGACAAGTCAACTCGCACAAGTTTATGCCTCTCATGTTCATAAATTATATAAGCATATTAGTGAAGCGTTAACCATACAAATGACATTTAATCAATTTCATGCTAGCTTACATAAAAGAGCATCTCATTATGAGGTTAGCGATTTAGTTTTGGTGTGTATCGTCCCTGAATGGTTGCCTTCGGGCACTATAGAAAGTTGACGAGTTGGCGAGCTGGACCTTTTTCGGATATTTAAGAAATTAGGAGAATATGCATATCATTTGAAGTAATCCACTGATTAGAGTATTACCCCTATTTTTAATGTTTCTAATTTAACGTCATATGTTTCTCCACCACTTGAATTATCTGTCTGTCTGTTTGGGTCCACTATGTTTTCTTATGGTTTGGGTAGTGAGCTTGTGCCTGGATCGCTGTCTTCATCGGTCTTCACTGGAGGTACGTTGGTTGTTGATGTAGAAATTTCTTCTCCTTTATTACCTAATGCTTTTCCAAGGTTCCCCAGGACCACCTTTTTGCATGACAGGATACTCCAGGTTGAAGTGCTCTCCTCTCAGTGTGGTGATTTCTGCCGCCACGTGATTTGATGGTGTGATCGTCCGGCCTCCGCTGACTCATGGTTTCGGGAAGCGGAGGTGGTTCTTTTGGATGATGCTCTCCCGCACCGGTACTTTCAGACCAACTCATTGGTGATGAGTAGTTTTGAGCGAGGGAGGATTGATGGAGACGATAGCCCTCAACATGTAGAAGACGATGACGGCATGCTTATGGAAGATCTTTCCCCGCCTCCAAATAAATACTTGCGTCACCATGATGACCACGTGGAGCGACGCCATAATATCCGCCCTCGGTGCAAACCAATTTAATAATAATTATTTGAAGCGTTCCTTTTTATTGCAATGTTTATTTCATTTTCATGTAATGTTTTAAGTTAATGTGTGTGTTGCATTTTAATTTTGGGTTACATATAGCCATAACATTGATGTAAGCCTATATATAGGCATGTATGGTTCTCATATTGATTAGTGAAGAATGAAATTGAATTGAATCCTAATTTTCCCCTCTTGAGAATTCTCCTCCTCCTCCTCCTCTTAATTTTGGCCAAGCCCTAGCCTTCCTCTTCCTAGCCGCCACCTTTCCTCCTCCCTTCTCCCTCTCTGTCTCGGCCAAGCCCTAGCCTTCTTCTTCCTAGCTGCCACCTCTCCTCCTCCCTTCTCCCTCTCTCTCTCTCTCTCGGCTAAGCCCTAGCCTTCCTCTTCCTAGCCGCCACCTCTCCCTCCTCCCTCTCCTTTCATCTCTAAAGGAAAACTGACCCCCCTCCTTTCCCTTTCAAGTTCGGCCATAGCAATTTCCCCCACTCCAAGCCGAGCCACCTCTTCTCAATTCAAAATCGACCCCCATCACCCTCACCCAAAACCAAGCCACCTCTTCTCAAGGCAAAACTGACTCCCATCATCCTCACCCAAACCCGACCACCAACAATAAAACCATTCATCCCTCATCTTTGAAGAAATCGGCCAAGGTATAAAGTTGCCACCTTGTGGATTTCCAACTCCAGCGTGAAGCGAAGAAGGCGAACTAGTTTCTCTTCAACCGGCGTGACTCCGGTGGAGCCGTTGAAGAGCGATCCAAGTAGAGAAATCGGAATCATCCATTCCGTTTGGGTAATGATAATTTTCTACCTTCTTGTGTGTTCTTCTCTTAGATTAATTCATGTGGTGGTTTACTTTATCATAATTTTGGAAGCATTGAATTTTCGTTGTTTTCTCTCGATTGAATTTTTGTGGTTCATCTTATTTTCATTTAAGTTCGAGAGGGTTTTGGCGAGTCCCATTTTATTTTGTTGGGATAGATCTACCGTTACCGAATCATTATTTTTTGTAGATCTCTTTTGGTACAACCTTCGCTCGATCGGACCGGGTTGGTCCTTTTAGCCGGAAAGAATATTGGTTTTTATAGCCCTTGTTCGATCCTAATCGGTTTTGCTACCCGTACGCTAGCATTTAATTGATATAATTGTATAACGTGTGCGCTGCGTTGAACGATTGTGCGAGTGTAGGATTGGATCATAGAGAGGCATATGTGTTCATCCGTAGATATATTCGGTGTCAACGTGTGAGCCTGCATCAGTAGGATCCTTTTGGATATGAGTTGTAAGCCTATTTTATAAAGGCTGAGGTAGGATCCCTATTTGGATCTGAGTGTAGGGCTAATTGCCTGAGTGTAAGGCCTTTGTCCTGAGGTAGGTAATCTTTTGATCACTGAGTTGTAGGGCCTTGTGCCTGAGCTGTAGGTCTTGGAGGAGATTGAGTGGTCCTGCGAGATCGTGTTGTAAGCTCTTAGGAGCTTAGTTTTGGAGAAGTGTCTTATTTAACAAGCTGTTAGAAAGGTGGGAGGGAAAGTGGATATACCCATACCTAGGGGAACCACTATAAATACATGTGTGCTTTGCGTGATTGTCTTGAAAGCAATATATAACTAAATCACATCACACCAAGAGAAAAGATAGTTAGAAGAGTCTAAGAAATCTAT
This sequence comes from Platanthera zijinensis, assembly GCA_039513925.1. Lineage (NCBI taxonomy): Eukaryota > Viridiplantae > Streptophyta > Magnoliopsida > Asparagales > Orchidaceae > Platanthera > Platanthera zijinensis. The sequence goes on from CM077092.1 coordinate 53,039,782, forward strand.
TCACCCCCACTCTAGGTGTTAGCTATCCTTGAAACTAAAGACTTTCAGGTACTCGAGCCCCCACACTCAAGGATAAAGCAGTGGCCTATTCTCAGGTTCTTCCAGCAAAAACTCAGAACAAGGGTCAGTCAGTCAGTAAGCCTGACTTGGCTACGTCTGAGGACATTAACAGTATGTCAACTGTAAAGAAAACTACAGTTGATGAAACTCAGAGTAGGCCAAGTACATCTACTGGCAGACTCACGTTCAGTTAAATTATTGTTGAAATAAATAGGAAGAAAGCTACTACTCTCTCTTCTGAACAGACAGTTGTTGACTGTTTGCACTCCACAAGGGCTGTTCAGAAGAGGAGATACAACATTCTTGAATGTTGGTGTTATGGTAAAGTGAGTGACTTTACATAGATTGTTGGCACAACCCTAGTGTGCCAAGGGCAAGAGTGAGTCTTCCTGTCAGTAGTGTTACAGGTAGACATGTTCAGTTTCAGGCTAACAAGAACCAAAGACTCAATCCCTTTTGGGGTCCTACGGTAAAGTAAACTGTGTTTGCAGGATAGTCCAAGTACTCATGCACCAATATAGTACTTGGACAGTGGATGTTCCAGACATATGACTGGAATAAGTAGAAACCTGAAGGATTATACTCCTGTGAAGAATGGACCTATGGTAATCTTTGGAGGTTTAGACAGAGTAGTCACTGAGTGTTATGGTATGATCACCAAAGACATAGTCTCTATCATAAAAGTAGCTTATGTGAAAGGATTGTAACATAATCTGATAAGCATAAGCCAACTATGTGAAATTGGCTATGTCATAGTTTTCCACAATGATGAGTGTCTGATCAAAAGGTCAAGTGACCAAGAGGTCATCTTTACAGGCACTAGGAGTAGAAATATATATTATTTAAACTTCTTAGGTTTAATTACAGACTCATCAGTTTGTCTGGTAGCAAATGAGAAAACCTCATATTACGTACAATGACACAAGAGGCTTGCTCACTTGAACTACAAGACAATTAGCAAGCTCTTCAGTGAAGGGCTAGTCAGAAATGGACCCAATATAAGATGCATCAATGAGGGAATTTGCTCTGCATGTTAAAAGGGCAAGTAGACCAAAGCATCCTCTAAGAGCATTGGGGGTAAGGATTCTGAGAGGTGTTTGTACCACTTGCATATGGACTTGTTTGGTCCTATGCCAGTTCATAGTCTAGGTAGGAAGGTTTATACACTTGTGATAGTTGATGACTATTCCAGATTTGCTTGGGTTTTCTTTCTAAAGAAAAAGTCTGAAACCTTTGGTTTATTTGTGACCTTTGTTAGGCAAGTTCATAATGAAAAGAACATTCTTTGGTCAAAATTAGAAGTGATCATGACACTGAATTTCAGTCTGAATATGTGACAAAATTCTGTGAAGAATAAGGGATTCATCAGGAGTTTTCTCCTCCAAGAACACCCTAGCAAAATGGGATTGCTGAGAGGAAAAATAAAACTCTCATAGAAGCTGGCAGGACACTACTCAGTGACACCTCTCTCCCAGAATACTTCTAGGCTGAAGCAGTAAACACTGTTTGTCATGTCCTGAATAGAGCTTCTATCAACAAGTATCACAAGAAGACTCCCTATGAGATTATAAAAGGTAAAAAACCAATCTAGCCTATCTCAGGATCTTTGTAAGCAAGTGCTTTGTGCTAACAATGGGAAGTCCTACTTGACCAAGTTTGCTGCCAAATCCTATGAAGGAATATTTGTTGGGTATAACAACCATAGCAAAGTCTATAGAGTCTACAACTTGAAAAATCAAGTTATAGAAGAGTTTGTTAATGTTGTGTTTCATGAATCATCTATGATTAACAGTGAGCTATCAAGCTCCTCTAGATCTGCAGGTGTGGAGTTAAAGATGGAAAATCTGACCATCAAGAACCCTCCTCTTACTGCCTAAGAGGAAAAGGATGTTGTGTGCATTCCTAAAGATGGATAGTTCACAGGACATGGGTGAAGACCAGTAGGATCCAGCCATTGAAGTTCAAGATGCTGAGAATAGAATGCCACCTGCTATCAGACATTTGAGGGATCATCCTAGAAATCAGATCATAGGAGATGCTAGTCAAGGGGTTACAACAAGGAGTAGAAGCCTCAATATTGCTATGTACTCCAGCTTTCTATCTTAGGTTGAACCTAAAAGGTTTGAAGATGTCAATATAGACCCATTTTGGATTATGACAATGCAAAAAGAACTGAACCAGTTCAAGAGATGCAAGGTCTAGAAGCTAGTTCTCAGACCACAAGGACATACCATCATTGGAACCAAGTGGATCTATAGGAATAAACTTGATGAGAATGGATTTATAATCAAGAACGAAGCCAGACTGGTTGTCAAGAGATACAGACAAGAGGAAGGTATTGACTTTGATCAAATCTTTGCACTAGTAATAAGATTAGAAGCTATAAGACTGTTCCTTGCATATGATGCACATAAAGGATTCAAAGTCTACCAAATGGATGTCAAGTCAGCTTTCCTAAATGGTGACCAAAAAGAAGAGGTCTATGTTGATCAACCCTCAGGTTTTGTTAATTTTAACTCTCCTGATTTTATATTTAAGCTTAGAAAAGATTTCTATGGGTTGAAGCAAGCCCCCGGGTCATGGTATGAAACATTGTTTAGCTTTCTCATTGAGAACAAATTCACAAGGGGAAAGATTGACAAGACATTATTCCTAGGGGAAGTCAAGGGTAAGATCATCCTAGTCCGAATTTATATAGATGGCATGACTTTTTGGTCTACTGCAGAAATTTTGCTAAACTTATGCAAGGGAAATTTGAGATAAGCAGTATGAGTGAACTCAAGTACTTCTTGGGCCTCCAAGTAAGACTGTCTGAGAATGGATTATCCATCTCCCAGTATAAGTTCACCAAGGAGTTAATTAAAAAGTATGGAATGAAGAGTGACTCTATAATGAAAAATCCTATAGGGTCAAGTGTGTCATTAGACAAGGATGAGACTAGGAAACCTGTTGATGAAACCTTGTATAGAGGCATAATTTGCTCCCTCCTCTACCTTATTGCTAGTAGGTCAGACATTTTGTATGATACATGTGTTTGTGCTAGATACCAGGCTTGCCCCAAGGAATCTCACTATTCTACAAGAAAAAGAATTCTGAGATATCTTAAGGGCACACCTGATCTTGGCCTGTGGTACCCTTAGAATAATGATTTTGAACTAACTGGGTATTCAGAAGCAGACTTTATAGGTTGTAGAGAAGATAGGAAAAACACTTTTGGCTCCTGTCAATTTCTTAGAAGAAGGCTTGTATCTTAGAGCGGCAAGAAGCAAATAAGTGTTGCAATATCCACAGCTGAATCAGAATACATATCAGCTGGTAGTTGATGTGCACAGCTACTGTGGATCCAATATTAACTGTAGGACTATAATATTAAGCTAAGTAGAACTCCTATATTTTGTGATTATGCTAGTGCAATCTCTATTGCTAGGAATCTTGTATATCATAGCAGGACTAAGCACATAGAGATTAGGTATCATTTTATTAGAGAGCATGTGGAAAGTCAGGACATCAGTCATGAGTTTGTCCCCACAAATAAGCAGATGGTTGATATCTTCACTAAGCCACTAGATGAAGCCAAGTTCAACACCTTCAAATTTGAATTGGTTATGATGAACTTGATATAGCTTCAGTCTCTTCATGCGTTTTAGATGCAGGTAGTACTAATCCCTATAGTATAACAAAGGGGAAATGTACTAAGTGTCCATGCATCGAGTGCGCTGATTTTAAGTGTCCAAGTGTTGAGTGCGTCGAGTCCACTCAAAGCTTACTCCTAGGAGTTCTATTTCCGGCTATCTTTCAGGATTAATCTCAGCCGATGATTTCCTCATAATTATTATGACAGGTATACGCCTCTACACATTCTCAAATAAGAGGTTAGTATACATAGAAGTGTGTGTGCTTAAAATAAAATGCACTATTCCTAGCCTTAGACTCTGTTGATCCTTCTCATGAGGAAAATTGACTCCAAGATGTGGTATAGGTGGGGCAAAGTTTTGCTGCCTCATCAACTGAATAGATCAGGATAATACTGTTGAAGACTAGTATGTCCCTATGGAACAATACTGAAGCTGAGGGGGAGCAAGTCCCTGACTGAAGATGCTTCAGCTATAGTTGATACAAGTCAGCAAATTCTTATGGGGAATGCAAAGATTGAGGGGGAGATTTGAAAGACTTATTTCAAGAGCCTAGACACCTAGAGGGGGGTGAATAGGTTCTAATTTTCTTTAATAATTTAGGCAATTAACTAGTTCTTACTAAGCACAGAAAAAGCAAATCACAGCACAAAAATCTCAGCACAGCATACACTAGATTTATAGTGGTTCCCCAAGGTATGGGTCCATCCACTTTCCCCCTTCGCCTATCCAGCAGAGAACTGGATTTAGCCCAACTTCCTTCCACTTGCTCAGATCCACAGATCTTGCAACTCAGAACCAGATTGGTTCCTACAGCTCAGACTTATACAAGTCTTACCTCAGATCCTTCCCAAGAATCCTACCTCAGGCCTAAGCCCTACCTCAGCCTTTATCAATAGGCTTACAACTCAGACTATTACCAGTCCTACACCTCAGGCACTCAGCCTTTATAATTACAGGCTTACAACTCAGATCTTACAAAAGATCCTATAAGAAATAAATTGTTTAAGAGATATGAAGATATCACCAGATAGAACTCTCTATAGGTGAGAGCTTCTTGATCAGTTCTTGAATAAACTGAATCTTAAGATTCAACCTGACTTAGCTGTTTCAAAGCTTCTTGATAGAACAAAATAAGGTTGAACTTTTCTTGATTTAGAAGTTGATCTCCTATCAGCTCCTTCCTTGAATTCAGAATAAGATCTGAATCTTCTCTTGCAGACTGCTCTGAATTTGCCTTCTTAAGGGTTTCCCCTTTTCTTGTTGTCAGATTCTCTTTCCTGTAATAGCATGATTACTTCCTTAATTCTGTTGTTGTTCTGGTTGTCAAGGATCAATCCCTTATATAGAGTTTCCTTATGATTACCGGCTGATCCGGTTTGTAACAACCTTCTGACAGTTCTGACAAAGGTGTCAGACCTGTTAGTTATGACAGTTTTCGAGTCACCAGTCATGACAGTTGATTCCTCAAAGACTTTACAACTCAGCATGAACCACTCAGCAAACTGCTTCACATGTGTCGACACAAATAGACTAAGTGTCGACACAAATCTTGATGATATCAACACAATACTCTATGTGTTGACATAGTCATTCTTGTGCTACTCGACACAGCTTCTGTTTGTATGTGTCGACACAAGACCTGTGTGTCGACACAACTGCTCCTGATCTCGACATAACTGATGCTGGTATATGGCGTTGAGTGTATGTCCAGTAGTCGTTGAGTGTGTGTCGAGACGTCGTTGAGTGTGTGTCGACACAAGTCCTGTGTGTCGATATAAGTCTTCAGACTCAGTATAGCCGTTGCTATTAGATGACGTTGAGTGTAATCCAGATGTCGTTGAGTGTGTGTCAAGACATCATTGAGTGTGTGTCGACACAAGTCCTGTGTGTAGACACAAGTCTTCAGACTCAGTATAGCTGTTGCTATTAGATATCGTTGAGTGTCATCTAGATGTCGTTTAGTTTGTGTCGACAAAAGTCATGTATGTCGACACAACTGCTTCTGGTCTTACTATAATAGATGTAGACAAATGGCGTTGAGTGTGTGTCGACACAAGTCCTGTGTGTCCACACAAACTTTCTTTAGGTGTCAACACAATTCCAGAGTGTCGACACATGCCTTTCTTCTGGTGTCGACATATCTCCTGGGTGTCGACACAACTTCTGCTTTAGGTGTCGACACAATTCCTGCCTTAGGTGTCGACACAATTCTGGGTGTCGACACAGCTTCTTCTTCAGGTGTCGACAAAATGCCTGGGTGTCGACACATGACTTGCTTCTAGTGTCGACACAACTTCTGGGTGTCGATACAATTCTTCACAAGTGTCGACACTTGTACTTAGAAAAATTTCTTGCAAACCTTACACCTGCACAATGAAACTCAAACATCCATCAAAGACAAATTGATATATATCATTGAGTAAGATGAGGCTTCTCCAAATCTGGTACATATTTTTCAGTGTACCCAACAATCTCCCCCTATTTAGAGAAGTCATAACCCTTAGTCAAAGATATACATCACTCATAATAAAACACATAAAAATAGATGTACATACATTTCAGTGTAAGATAACATATAAACAATGTAAACAACTAAAATCAATAGTGAAGCTGATTTTATTTATTAATCAGAAAATTATGGGTTTACATGTTTTTCCTTAGAACAAAAGCAAAAAAGTTACATTATTCTACACTTAAGCCTATCTATCCTATGATTGACCAGGCTCCTTAATTACAATGCCTTTTCTAGATTTAATCTTTGCATGCACAGAAGGTTCTATATCATCAGCAGGTTTCTTTCCTTTCAAATCTTTCTTCTTTAGTTCTTCAGCCTTTATCCTTTGTCTTTCAAAATAGTGAAAAGGCTTGGGGAAGTACTTGCTAGGCTCCAGAGCATTAGCAGTTAACTTCCCAGCTTTTGCACTCCTTCTGTGCTGAAGAATGACTTCTTGCCTAGCTTGATACTTGTTCCATTCTTGCTCAAAAAACCATTTACCCCTATCATAGGTCTTATCCTTTACAGCCTTCCAGGCAGTCAAAATAATATTCCTGGAAGTAGGGCTCCATTGCTCAAAATCTGGCTTCAACTCAGCCTGTTCTCTGAACCTTTTCTTGGATAGCTGTGCTTCCTTCTGAGCTTCCTTGGCAGCCTCTGACATGTCTACTTTTTCAAAGATCACATTTGGTGCCTCCTGTTGAGGGTTGTATATTGTCTGCACTCCTTGTTGAATCATGTCAAAGTCAGCAGGAGGGTAAATAACCTGAGCAACTTCAGGCTGATCTCCTTCAATATTATCAAGTTGCACTCCAGACTCAGCAACATTGTCATCATCACACAAAGGAGGAAAGCCAAGTGTAGCTCTGATGGTATTGGAGACCCTTTTGCATGATCAGAGCTAGCTTTGACTAATAATCTCTCCCCCTTTATGACTTCTCTAGTTATATGATCCCACAGATCAGTCTTTTGAAACCTTATTTGATCAGCCAGATATTATGTACCTTCTTGATAGTAGGCTTTGAACTTAGTCAGGTAATCAGAAATGGTCTTTTGAGAGGCTCCAATGGTTGTTTGGACAGCAGCTAGATCTTCTTGTATTTGCTTTGATATCTCAGTTTTCAAATCAGTTTAAATACTTCCCAGTTTTTGAGTATTTCTTTATGGGAGTCTTTGAGATTTTCATTGGACCTGAATTGATTTTCTAAAACATATCCTTGCTTGGTGGCAATGTCCTCAACCTTAGTCTTCAACAGTTGTTGTTGCTCAGCCAAATATACTACAACATTGCCTCCCTTATGGAAGCAATCTGTCATCTCTTTCTTATGCAGATTGACTTCAAATCTGATTGATTTTATGTCCTGAGCCAGCTAAAACTACAGTTCTTTATTTGACTCATCCACCTACTTCTCTAAAGACTGCCTTTGTTCATCCAATTTTACTTGTAGTTAGACCAGTAATGAACTGAAGTCCATGCTTGGAGCAGATGGTTGAGTGACTGTTTGTAAGACCTTTTTGTAGCTTGTGCTCTTTTTCTTGATTGCAACCATCTTCCTCTTCTTAGCCATAGAGGCTTCCTCATCATCAGAGGGTTGTGATGAGCTTTCTATGTCAACTGTTTCTTTATTGGATGGGTCATTAAGTAGCTCCTCCCCATAAGTTCTTGGAAGTTCATTTTATACCTGTGAGTGCTCCCCCTCAGTCCTTGCAGCTGGTAAATCATGAAATAGCTCTTCCATAGTTATCTCTTGTTGCATCTGTACAGGAGGAACAAGGTTAGTTTGGAAAATAAAAGGTTCTCCCTGAACATCCAGATTTTTGTCTAGGGTCTACTCTATAAAGGAGATACTTACTTGCTCATCCTGAGTTGTATCTGTTATCTGCACATTTTGTGCTTCCTTCTCAGCAATTTCCAATGTTTCTTTGTTGATATCTGATACAATATCCATTACTATATCAGCTGCATACTCACTATCTAGAGTAGTTGCATCAATTCCTTCCCCTTGAGCAGGTAGCTCAGAAAGTACAATATCTTGTGCTGCTGGTTCAGGATTTTCCCCCTGGAGTAGTGAATACCTGTTGCTTTGGGAGCACATTGCTCTCTACTTGATCTTGAGCATCTTTTTGTGGTCTGTCTTCATATTAACTAAAGACCACTTCCTCTTCAGAATCATTAGAGGATTCTGCTTGCTGAATAATTTCCTTCTTCTTCTTTTCTTTCTTGGTCTGTTTTTGTGGAGTAGAAACCTCCTTGGTTAATACTCTATCCCACCTAGACAGAATTCTGGTGTCCATTCTCCTCATATGGTTTATTTTTGTTCCTGAAAGTTGGCTCATTACATCTGGTATTGCTGAAGATAAACACAAACTCAGAATCCTTCCCAGATTTGGTTTATTTATACCTTCTTGTATTTTGTCAAAGACTATTGATGCCCAGTCTGTTTTTAGCCTGAAAATTATTCTTGTCATTAGATGGAACATAGAGGCTAAAATTCTGTCATGTCCACCTGTTTTACATAACATCACCTTGCCTACTATTTCAGACAGGAACTTCCCTTGTGAATTCATCCCTTTCCTGGTAATGGATGATCCAACCTTGGTATTAGGGTTTAGTCCGTACCAGCTTAATGCATCTTTTGTCATTGATGGAATGATGTCATCGTCATCCTTAACCTTAGGAAGTTGGAGTGATTTCCTAATCATCTTCAATGTAAGTTTCACTCGGGAATCTTGTACTGTGGCTTGGATCTTCTTCCTGTCTATGTCCACAGTGGCTGATGAATAAAATTCCATGACTTCTTCTAGATCTTAGTCGGTTCTGAGACCAAGAATTCCAAACAATTTTTTGAAATTAGGGTAATTACTCTTTGGATTTCTTGCGATGCTGTCGTGAATCCACCACGAACACACTCATACCCTTCATTCACCTTGTCATCCTTGAGGGGCGCCATGGACGAGAGGGAGAGAGAGAAAAGAGAAGAGAAGTGAATATCTATGTCAACACAAGGTCTAGAGTCGATAAATCTGAAGGCGTAGTCGACCAGATTTTGTCTTCTCCTATTTATAGTCTATTGGTAAAGGGTAGGTCAAAGGACGCACCTTACTTAGTAAAAATACATGTCAACATAATTGTACATGTGTCGACATAAAAGACTTAGGTAACGGCAAAACTTAATTTTAGTCGACATGTCTATGTGTCGACATATCTATGTGTCGACATACTTGTGTTAGTGTCGACACGGGCTGGTCATATCTCGACATAGTTGTGTCGACACCTATTCTTCTGTCGACACATATATTGATTCTGTGTCGACACATCCTTTTTCTTTGTCGACACAACATACTAAGTATGTCGACACAATCTATTTGTGTCGACACAAACTTTATACTTAGACAAATTTCCTGAGAAATATTGTGCTTACATATTCTACTTAGGAATGCTTGAGCTAACCTATTCTAGGTTCAACATACATAATTCAAATTTAAAATGATTGAATTTAGTTTCATGCAGAGATTTTGTAAAAATATCAGCAATCTGACTATTTGTGTTTACAAATTCTAGATTAATATCTTCCTTCTCCACATGTTCTCTTATAAAATGAAACTTAATTTCTATATGCTTGGTTCTACTGTGAGATACATGATTCTTAGCAATAAAAATAGCACTAGTAGAATCACAGAATAGTGGAATTCTACTTACCTTGATGTCATAGTCTTCAAGTTGATATTTTATCCACATCAACTTTGCACAGCAGCTGCCTGCAGCTATATATTCTGACTCAGCAATTGAGATAACTACACTTATTTGCTTTTTGCTGCACCATGACACCAGCCTTCCACCTAGGAATTGACAAGTTCCTGTAGTACTTTTCATGTCTTCTTTGCATCCTGCAAAGTCTGCATTTGAGAAGTCTGTTAGTAAGAAATCTCTATTCTTAGGGTACCAAAGACCTAGATTAGGTGTGCCCTTAATATATATCAAAATTCTCTTAACTGCAGTATAATGAGATTCCTTTGGGCAAGCTTGGTACCTAGCACAGACACATGTAGCATACATGATGTCAGGACTACTAGCAGTCAAGTATAGTATGGAGCCAATTATCCCTCTATACAAAGACTCATCAACAGGTTTCCCTATCTCATCTTTGCCTATATGCATACTTGTTCTCATTGGAGTTTTCATGGTGGAGGCTGAGTCCATTCCATATTTTTTAATCAACTCCTTGGTGAACTTAGACTTGGATATGGACAGTCCATCATCAGTCTGTCTTACTTGAAGTACCAAGAAGAGCTTCAGCTCACCCATACTGCTCATCTCAAAGTTCCCTTGCATAAGTTTGGCAAACTTTTTACAAAGGTTGTTCTCAGTAGATCCAAAGATAATGTCATCAACATATATCTGGACTAGGATTATCTTGCATTTAGATTCCCTAAAGAATAGAGTTTTGTCTATCTTTCCTTTAGAAAATTTATTCTCAATAAGAAAAGCAGACAAGGTTTCATACCAAGCCCTAGGGGCTTGTTTCCAACCATATAGAGCTTTCCTAAGCCTATATACATAATCAAGATAATGAGAATCTACAAAACCTGAGGGTTGCTCAACATAGACTTCCTCTTTTAAGTCACCATTCAGAATGCTGACTTTACATCCATCTGATATACCTTGAATCCTTGATAGGCAGCATAGACCAAGAACAATCTTATAGCCTCAAGCCTTGCCACTAGGGCAAAAGTTTGATCAAAGTCAATCTCTTCCTCTTGCCTGCGAGGGGAGGCCTCACAACTCTTCTGTTTCAGAGCAACAAAAGATTTCTCCTTCTTGCCCTTCAGTTGATACTTCTTCTTATCCTTAGATTCAGTCCTCTTGTCTGGACAGTCAGCTATGACATGTCCTGGCCTGTTGTAACAATAGCAAATAATCTTAGAATTAGTTTGTTTACTAGGTTTTGAGGCATACCTGTCCTCCTTGGGAGTCTTCTTTTTCTTGTAATACTCATCCTTGGAAAAGGATGCTGATGGTCTGGTTCTCCACTTCTTCTTTTTCATGAACCTTTGGAACTGTCTTGTAAAGGCAGCAAAGTACTCATCAGAGGTGTGGCTATCTGATGTGTTGTTGTCAGGAATTCCTTCTCCTACCTCAGCACTCCTTCTGGGTAGAGAAGGAGATTTTCTTCTGCCCTTTCTTGTGCCTTTAGCCTTGAAGGCAACTGACTTATCCTTGTACTCAGACCTGCTGCTCTTCTCTTCCTCCTTTATGGCAGTGAGCTGTATTTCATATGATAGCAACTTTCCAAATAGTATGGGAGGAGGTGTATCAACAAGCTTGGCCACCTCTCTGATGACACAAATCTTTGTGTCTCAGTCCTTTGTCAGAGACCTGAGAAACTTGTCATTCAGTTCATATGTGCCGAAGACTCTTCCATATGTCATCAGCTCATTAACTATCCTGAAGAACTTTTTGTAGCATTCAGTTATGTTGTTAGTCTTGGCTTGTCTAAAGCTCTTATATTCTTGATTCAGCATAGATTTCCTGTCCTATCTAACTTCTTCTGTTCCCTCCATATAGACAATCAGGGTGTCCCACATTTCCTTGGAGGTTTTACAATGTACCAGATTCTGAAATGTGGCATCATCTATAACACTTACAATAATGTTCTGTGTTCTTTTGTCTAGTGTTGCCAGGATGATCTCATCCTTTATCATTTCAGAATAGTTCTTAGGGGTTTTAACATTTGTATCTAGAGCTGATACCTTCATCGGAATGAAGGGTCCTTCTTGTACAATGATGTAGATTCTTGGATCAGAAGCTTCCATAAACAATCTAACTCTTTCCGTCCATATGACAAAACATTCTTTCTTGCAGATAGGCAGTTTCATAGATCCAAATTCCTTTTGATTCTCATTTGAACCCATTCTTGAATTCTGTTAACTACCTTGGAGATTCACTCAGACCGTTAGGTCAATCTTTGAGCAACCTCCCTCTGATACCACTTGAAAGACTTATTTCAAGAGCCTAGACACCTAGAGAGGGGGGGGAGGGGGGGGGGGTAAATAGGTTCTAATTTTCTTTAATAATTTAGACAATTAACTAGTTCTTACTTAGCACAAAAAAAGCAAATCATAGCAAAGAAATCTCAGCACAACATACACTAGATTTATAGTGGTTCCTCAAGGTATGAGTACATCCACTTTCACCCTTCGCCTATCCAATAGAGAACTGGATTCAACCCAACTTCCTTCCACTTGCTCAGATCCACAGATCTTATAACTCAGAACCAGATTGGTTCCTACAGCTCAGACTTATACAAGTCTTACCTCAAATCCTTCACAAGAATCCTACCTCAGGCCTTAGCCCTACCTTAGCCTTTATCAATAGGCTTACAACTCAGACTATTACCAGTCCTACACCTCAGGCACTCAACCTTTATAATTACAGGTTTACAACTCAGATCTTACAAAAGATCCTACAAGAAATAAATTGTTTAAGAGATATTAAGATATCACCAGATAGAACTCTCTATAAGTGAGAGCTTCTTGATCAGTTCTTGAATAAACTGAATCTTCAGATTCAACCTGACTTTGCTATTTCAAAGCTTCTTGATAGAACAAAATAAGGTTGAACTTTTCTTGATGTAGAAGTTGATCTTCTGTCAGCTCCTTCCTTGAATTCAGAATAAGATCTGAATCTTCTCTTGCAGACTGCTCTGGATCTGCCTTCTTAAGGGTTTCCCCTTTTCTTGTTGTCAGATTCTCTTTTCTGTACTAGCTTGATTACTTCCTTAGTTCTATTGTTGTTCTGGTTGTCAAGAATCAGTCCCTTATATAGAGTTTCCTCATGATTACCGGCTGATCCGGTTTGTAACAACCTTCTGACAGTTCTGACAAAGGTGTCAGACCTGTTAGTTATGATAGCTGTCGAGTCACCAGTCATGACAGTTGATTCCTCAAAGACTTTACAACTCAGCATGAACCACTCAGCAAACTGCTTCACATGTGTCGACACAAATAGACTAAGTGTCGACAAAAATCTTGATGATGTCGACACAATACTCATGTGTTGACATAGTCATTCTTCTGCTACTCGACACAGCTTCTGTTTGTATGTGTCGACACAAGTCCTGTGTGTCGACACAACTTCTCCTGATCTCGACATAACTGATGCTGGCAGATGGCGTTGAGTGTATGTCCAACTGTCGTTGAGTGTGTGTCGAGATGGCGTTGAGTGTGTGTCGACACAAGTCCTGTGTGCCGACACAAGTCTTCAGACTCAGTATAGCCGTTGCTATTAGATGGCGTTGAGTGTCATCCAGATGTCATTGAGTGTCATCCAAATGTCATTGAGTGTGTGTCAAGACATTGTTGAGTGTGTGTCGACACAAGTCCTGTGTGTTGACACAAGTCTTCAGACTCAGTATAGTTATTGTTGTTAGATGGCGTTGAGTGTCATCCAAATGTCGTTGAGTGTGTGTCGACACAAGTCCTATGTGTCGGCATAATGGCTTCTGGTCTTGACATAGCAGATGTAGATAAATGGCGTTGAGTGTGTGTCGACACAAGTCCTGTGTATCGACACAAACTTTCTTCAGATGTCGACACAATTCATGAGTGTCGACACATGCCTTTCTTCTGGTGTCGACATATCTCCTGGGTGTCGACATAACTTCTGCTTTAGGTGTCGACACAATTCCTGCCTTAGGTGTCGACACAATTCTGGGTGTCGACACAGCTTCTTCTTCAGGTGTCGACACAATGCCTGAGTGTCGACACAGGCCTTGCTTCTAGTGTCGACACAACTTCTGGGTGTCGACACAATTCTTCACAAGTGTCGACACTTGTACTTAGAAAAATTTCTTGCAAACCTTACACCTGCACAATGAAACTCAAACATCCATCAAATACAAATTGATGTATATCATTGAGTAAGATGAGGCTTCTTCAAATCTGGTACATATTTTCCAGTGTACCCAACAAGATTCCAACTGAAATCCCTGCTCAAGGAAATAAGAGTGTCATTGAATTTTCAGAGGATAGTGAACTATCTGGATGAAAAGGTTAATCAGGCCAAAACTTCCCTGACTACAGCTGTATTTGAAGAGACTCCCTTATTGAAGAAGTCATAAAGGGGGAGAAGATAATGATAAAGTGGGAGATGAAAATGATCAGATGGTATCAGATGGCCATGATCAAAGGCAAAGGCAATGACAATGGTCAAGGGGGAGAATGATGTTTGGGTAACCAATGTAATCAAAGGTTCATTGACAACATTTAGGTGATGTGCAAGAAGAGGTAGTACAGAAGAGACAAACAGTCAAGTGATGTGCCACCATATGGTGTTGAGCCAAGCAAGTACAAGGCTGTAAAGAAACCCAGAAGGGGGATAGTGATCAAGGAGACTGAAACATGACATGTTTTTTGTTCTCCTTAAGGGCTTTGGGAGTGTGAACATTTTGTTATATGCAAATTGTCTATTTTGCTAATCAAATTTGTGTGTGTGTCAAATTTTTTCTCATATATTATGTGTATGTTTATATTTTGTATAAGCTAGTGTATATCATTGACTAGGGTTCTGACTTCTTCAAATAGGGAGAGATTGTTGGATCCATTGATCACAATGTCCTAGATTTGAAGAAGGCCCAAAAGTCAATAGTATACACATGAATGTATTTAATATATGTTCAAGTTCATTGTATGCAGGTTGTACATTGTTACATTGATTAGACAGGTTATCAGGGTTATAATGACTATTATACCCAAGACAGATTACTGAACAAGCAAAAAATTGGCTAAGTCCACAAGCGTTGATTGAACTAACTTCACTCAACGCCAGAAGAAAAGAAGAATTGACAAGACACTGCAGTCAAAGCCTCAGAGGTGCAGAGAAGAAATCTGGCTGTCCGGAAGCATCGAGTGAAGGTAGTTCACTCAACGCCAAGAGGCAAAAGCGTTGACAGAACTCAATGCAGTCAAAGCCTGTGTGTTGAAATCTAAGGAATCTATCTAAGGACAGAAGCGTTGAGTGAACTGCCTTCACTCAACGCCTACTCATCAAGAATTTTGTCTAAGTACAGAAGCATTGAGTGAATACAGGTCACTCAACGCCTCATCAAGAAGCCAGACAAAGGCAGAAAGCGCTGAGTGAAGAAGCTGCACTCAACGCCTTTATGCAGAGAATTTCAACAAGTTCAAAAAGAGTTGAGTGATGAAGGCTCACTCAACGCCTAATCAGTTAAGACTATAAAAGTAAGAAAGCATTGAGTGATGAAGGCTCACTCAACGCCTATGAAGACTGTCTGGAATTTACTAAGTCCATAAGCGCTGAGTCATGCTGACATCATCAAGAATTCGAAAATTGCGGGTTTGCATACTAGAAGAAAAAAGGCATCACATGCCTGTAGTACAATAATTAATGCAAAAGAAGTATTGCAGATGCCAACTTCGGGTGGTCCTTCTTCACAAAGAGCCATTGATTGGCGAGATATAAATGTTGGTTTCGGAGAAAGAAGACATTACAAATTACGAAGACAGAAAAAGAAAACAGAGTTTTCTGGTCGTCTTCTTCCTCTCTACTAAGTTGTAGAGCTTGAAGAACTTGCTCTACAGTGCGTCTATAATTTACAAATAGAGTTGGCTGTTAACGACGAAAAGAACTGAAGAATTATTTCTCAACAGCAAGTTCAGGACGATCCTTTTTTGAGTTAGAAGAAGAAGCAAGGAAAGCTTAAAGCTGCTGCTCATCTTCAAGGCCTCTGCTCTAAACTCTACTACAATCAAGGATTGAATAAGCAGTGCTCTGCAGGTTACTTCTCAGCACAAATAGAACAACCTTAAAGATCTATTCTTGGTGTTGTGAAGAAGATAGGACTGAGCTCACTTAGTCCAGGAAGGCAGACTCAGAGATCATTTCTCTGGAGTCAATCATCAACAATAAGCTCATCTCACTCTGTAGGATTAATCTTGATCTGAGTTGTAAGCCTGAAATATAAAGGTTGAGTTGTAGAATCCTTCTGTGGATTTGAGGTAGAGCTTGTGTGCTTGAGTGGTAGGATTCAATGGTGAATCTTAGGTAGGATCCTGTTGTGGATCTGAGGTAGGATCCTGTGGTGGATCTGAGTTTTAGGGCCTTTGGCCTGAGTTGTAGTAGAGTGTTACTCTCTGAGTGTAGGGCTATCCTCCTAGCCTGAGTGTAGGACATTTGATTAAGTCAGAGGTAGGTGATCAGAAGGATCACTAAGCTGTAGGAGATTTTATCTCTGAGTTGTAGGGCCTTGAGCCTGAGGTAGGACTTGGAGGAGTTTGAGAGATCCTGAGGGATCTGTGTTGTAAGTTATTTGAGCTGAGATTGGAGAAGTTTGCCTTGTCTAATACACTGTTAGAAAGGTGGGATGGACAGTGGATGTACCTATATCTTAGGGAACCACTATAAATACTTGTGTACTGTTTTGTGTTCTTGTAAGCAAACTAAATAACTAAACACACTAAAAGAAGAAAGTAGTATAAAAGACTAAGAAACCTATTCACCCCTCCTTTAGGTGTACAACTACTCTTGAAACAAAGAATTTCACCCATGACGTCTCGAACCAACACCTCTTAAGCCATACCACCACAGGTGGAAACTCTTCCCCTTCCCCTTCCTCATCTTCCAGATGATCTGCATGTGCCTCCCGGCGGATGGAGCGCCGCCAGCGCCACCCGAACCAAGCTCCAAGTCGAGCGGTGGCCGCGGGTGGTGAGCCTTGCCCGACACCAATGGTGGCGTTGGGGAAGTACTACACCACCAGGGATAGCCTGCCCCGGCGGAGGAGGGCCAAGGTACCGCTAGAAATCGCCGCTCTGGCGGCACCCGAAAACAGAGTAAACTCTGTACATTTTTTTGCGACGGCGTCAGGCCGCCGAACCACCACTAAAGAAGAGCCCAACCCCCGATGCATCGGCCGGGGGTGGTTTCGTGGTCGCGTAGTCACCATAGAGGCGGGGTGGCGCGATGTCGCTTGGAGTAGAGGAACCCGCCACACTGCCCTCGGTTTTAAAATTCTGGCTTTGGCCGGCGACGTTAGGCCGCTGGACCACCTCCCAGAAGGTCGCCGGCCCCGGCGAGTTGATCATGGGTAGCGTCGGCGTCTAGTAGCGGCTGGCCGGCGGTGGCAGAGGCCACCACCCCCTCCATCACCGAGGAGAAATAACCGTCGTTCGATCTCGGTGATGAGATTTGACGGCGAAGATTTCATGGTTTACCGCCACTGCCTCAACATCAGCGCCCCCCATAACAGATCCGTGGTCGACCCGCTATGGGGGAAGGTTTGACTACCCGAGTAGAGACACCCCCATCGTCTCCAGAGTTTCGAGATGTGAGTGCTAGTAAGCTAGATTGAGAGTGTGAGGGTTTGGAGTAGATGTTCCTTTATAGCCTACGAGCCTTATGTACAAACAGTGGCTATGACATTTTTATTATCCTTAAGGAGATAAGGTTATATATATATATACATATATGTGCTTTGACATCCTGTTAGTGCTTCCGCTTACTCTGTGATGTGAATGTTGTGGTTCATGCCGAACAAGGCAGCCAGCTAGTGCTTAATAGTATGAGTCGATACCCATTAAGGAGCACTGAGTGGACGTCCTGTGTATGTAAGATCCCCTCCGGCTTGACCCGGGCAAAGGTTGGGGGGGGGGGGGTTATAGGACCGATCTTACAACTCCAGAAATCACACCTACAACTCCCGTTCGCCGTTGTTGGCGACTTCATCTTCTTTGTTTGAACATCTCTGCCACTCCAGAATACCTCTCTAGGGTTCTCCACCATGCATTTGCTGCTTTGCACCTGCTTCTCACCGTACGAGATAGAACTTCCCCTCTTCGCGCCGACCAAAAATTGCACCTGCAACTCCCGTCCGCCATTGTTGGCGACTTCATCTTCTTTGTTTGGACATTCCCTGCAACTTCAGAATACCTCTCAAGGGTTCTCCAACCTCTGCAAGTCGGTGATTTTGCGTCGACTTGTTTATTAGTAATTGATTGTAAATAAAAATTTGAGTTGTACATAATATGATTGAAATGTACATTGTACATAATCTATACATAGCCAAATATGATGCGTCCATTGCACCACTTTTAATAAAACCTTAGATTTCAATATAACCTAAGGTAAGGCAAGGCTTCTTTATAATCTAGCTCGATTCTCGTGCAGTACAGGTCCACCCGCCTTCTCGTCTTCTTGTTAGTACACCGATCGACGCCGGTGAGCCTTCCAGTGGACCGGCTGACGTCCGACGGCCCACTTCAGATCCTTCTCCTCCGTGGAGCGCTTCCCCTGCCGCAGATTCCCTGTTCGTCTCCACCGTTTCCTTCGACCTTTGAACCCTTTCCTGAACCCGTCGCTCCTTCCCGAGGGCCGGTCGACCTCCGGCGACTGCTTACTGGCCTTCTTCCGGCGACTGCGTCGTGTCGTTCAGCTGAACCCACGCAACTCCAGCCGGTTTGACTGCTCTCGTCCCCAAGCCCTGCAAACAACCTAGCCCAGACCTTCCCGTGTTCCCTTTCCAGTCGAGCTCATCTGTTATCAGAGTCCCCACCACACGCTACCCACTGTTTCTTCTTGTTGGCCGATACCAACATCCCAAAATTACGCCTTTCAGTCCCAGGAAATCACTGCACTGCAGGTAGTAATCTCGCTCTCCCTCATTTAGCATTAAGTTCATCCAATTTATTTTAAGTGATAAAACCTGAAATGCATTCAAATCATCAATCTTATATTGCGGTTATTTCTTACCCCTGCTTGTTTATCTTGCATCTAGATGATTGCATTCTCTTGTGGCATGTTAAAATGTTGCGTTATTCTAAATAATCTAAATGTAGATCTCCTATCGGGTTCCCTCTCTATCAGGAATTTAGCACGGCTAAAATTAAAATGTTGCCAACTTAGTCTTATTGAATGTTTGCTCTTCTTTTTATATTTCATTTGCTTTGGGTAGGCTGCTCAAACATGTCCTGGTTTTCTAAGTTGTAACATCCAGTAATCACTCCACGAGCCTTGGGAAGTATTTGAGTTTGCAGGCCTCTGATTTCCCTTCCTAGCTGGGTTTTCTTCCAATGCTTGGTGTTAGAAATATTTCGTGCCCTTAACAATAAGCCAATGTTATCAGAGTAGCTGTCTCCCTCGTTCGCAGTTTTTCAGGGCTACAGACAAGTAACCAGGGAGGTTTTCCAGAGTCATGAAGTTTACATTGTGAGCCTCCTTGATAGTAGTGAATTTGGGCTTAAAAGTAGGTGAGAGAGATCACCTAACCTTTCTCACCCGGGCTTTGTTTGAGAAATCATTGACCAATGTCGTCTTGTGTTGATTAAAATGGTGAATCGGGGGAATATTTCATTGATGGTTTCATCCGCCTTTGTCTTAAAGGTCCCGTTTTGTGTCTCTAAGGGGTGAGCGTAAATTCTTTGAACTACAAGGTACCCTCGTGAATGATTTCTAGGGTATACCTGATCAAATGTTGTCTCACACAAACTCACAATTAAATTCAGACTTATTTAATGAATAATATAATGCATTCATGACTTTAACATGGATGACATAATTCCTCTTATCAACATCATCCCATTTCTGAATGAGTTTCTCACACAAATTCTGTTTGTCGTGGTGTGCATTAGTGTGACATAAAACCCAACTTTCTTCTTCCTTTCTCTTGGTTCTTAAAACTCTATAAAGAGGCTCATATGTAAGTATTTTTAGTTGTAGGATATCTTGGAATGAGTGCAATTTTATGAATTTACTTTGCAATTTCTGTTCATTTTTTATGTAACATCCCCATCCGTCACGAATAATATAACAGAAGGTCTGGCCAGGGCTTCACGCCATATTACACGAACAGACTAAAAGGTTATGAAATGAAACCATAAATTCTTTTTATTTTGAAAACGCACTTTAACACAGAGTTGCATTCTAACGAAAACATCTAAAAGTTATAAGATCAATTACCTAAAAAGGAATGTCCACTAACCATGACACAAGGAATGAAAAGACATACACCACAACTTTGACCTTAAGGCCTTAAATCAATAACGTTTCTCCAAAACAAAAGTGGATTCCATACATCGGCATGCATGCCGACAAAACATGAAAACTATAGCAAAAATTTGGGCCTTCGACGGCCGACACAGCTTTGGGCTCCAACCCGCTATTTCCCGCTTGGCTCCGCAGCACCTGCATGCAAAACATTCCACCAAGCGGTGACAAACAAGGCAACGGTCAGCTAGAGCTGACCAAATTATCACGACCCCACCCCTTTCTCGGGGTGGTGATGCTTTTTCCCTGCAAACAGTTAACATGTTTACATATTTAATATAAATGTGCAACTTAAGCACCATACATCACAGACGTTGGCGCAGCCAGCCAAACGTCTCGTGCACTCAGGGCACCTTAACAGTGTACCGGGTTTTCCCGAGTCCCACCTTTTGCCATCACATGCATATGATAGTGCATAAAGCACCCAATGGTGAACTCCGCTAGTCCACCACCGTTCTCAGTCCCGGACTGGATGGTTTCGCTTGAGCATTATTAGCCAGGACTATAGCCTCGACTCACCCCTATGTCAACGACAATTGCCACGTACTCTATTTAGCCGAACGACATAGAGCGAGTACAGTTCAGCTCTTTCCTGTTGCTCAAATCGCCGTGCCAATTAACGACAACGACGCGGGTTAGCATTCCCTTTTCCGTACACGACATAACGCATGTTATGTTCCAAGGTTGACACTCGTGGCCACCAAAGTTGGGCACCCAAGGCGCGCAACTAAATTCGCCAGCACACGGTCTCTGAGAGACCGGTTACGCACACAACACAACAAAAACTCCCCGGGAGCTAATGCTAACGATACATTGATCCTATGCAAATATTAGGGTGTTTCCTGGAGCACACCTCCAGTACTAACTGCCGCTCCTGGCAGACCCCAATTCCGAAACATTCAACTTCCACGAAGTCTTCTCCGGGAACCCACAGAACATCACCAATTCAGACCACACGTCCGGATGGGCTTCACACAGCATGCCTAAAACCATGCTCGCGCTTCCGGGTACTAAATGCAATCAAATAATGGGGATGTACACATCGATCCGTCGGAGAGCACCCTTCCCCCACCCGTCGGTGGGGAGGGGCTTCCATGCAAACATGCTAAAATTAAGGGCTTCACCTGTCCAAGATGAAAAGTCGTTACCCTTGACGCGCGTTTCAGAGCCATATCTCGGTCGTCACAGATTTGGTTTCCACACACCGGTCCGAGCTCCAAATCGAACACTTTGCCGCGATCCCTAGCCAAACCCTAGTTGCTCACCACCAACACCTCCGGACGGCCTCCTCCCGCAAGCATAAGCCCAACCCTAACCCCTCTTGGTCGGTCAAGAGGAGAGGGAGGTCGGCAAGGGAGAGAGACGGGGTTTCTCTTTGTTGGCGGCGACCGAGACAGGGAAGGAGAAGGGAGGTCGGGCTTGGCCCTTCTAGCGACGACAGGAGAGAGGGATGGGGCTCCGACAACAGCGACGGGGGAGAGGGAGGTCTCGGCCCTTCCAGTGGCGACGAGAGAGAGGGACGGGGTTCTACTCCTCCTTCCAGCGGCGATGGGAGAGAGGGACGGTGTTCTACTCCTCCTTCCAACGGCGACAGGAGAGAGGGACGAGGTTCTACTCCTTCCAGCGGCGACGAGAGAGAGGGACGAGGTTGCTCGGGTGCTGCGCGTGAGAGAAAAACTGAGAGAGAGAGAGAGATCGGGAGAGGGAGAGGAAATTGACTCGATTTGTGAGGGGAGGGGGGGGACTTTAGGTTTTATAGAAAACCCTAGCCAAACTGCTATCCGCACACCACCCCCTAAAAGCACACCAAAACTCACAAACCGCACACCGACGTCCACTATCCGCACACCGACTTCGTAGACTTTAGGGATCATAACCCCTATCCCCATACCACTTTAGTTATTAAAGGCGCAAGGCGCAAAGAGGTTTTGGAGCCTAGGCGCAAAGCTCAAACGCAGACGCACGCCTGAAGAAGGCAAGAGCGCAACCACATCCATTTTAAATAATCAGCATCAAACACAATTTCAGTTTCTCGATCAAATTTTTCATCTAGTATACTAATTAATCTTTCATTACTATCGTTTATCTCTCAAAAAACAGAATCAATATGGTCACTTGCATCATATCTAACTCCGAACGCAAAATTATCTTTCACAAACACTAAATCAATCAAAAAATATTGAGTTCTTACATTATTTTTTTCTTTAATTTTTGAAAAAATTTTTATAACAAAAATCACACTAAGACACGCCTTTTATGTTCCAAAGACGCAGATAAGGTGCACGAAAGTGCAAATAAGGCGCACGAAGGCGCAAACCTCTGAGCCGTGTGAGCCTTGAGCCTTAGGCGCGCCTGAGGCGCGACTTTAACAACATTGCATACCACGCCCTCTAAACGCACACCAAAATAACTTCGGTTAAATTTGAGGCGTTACATTTTATGTCCTTTCTCTTTTGGCAATGGATCTCTAAGAGTGATTGAGTGCAAGCCCTTGAAAACGGACTTTCAAGGAAGGAAACGGTGATGACAACAAACTGTTCATGTGACTACTAACTCAGTTATCTTTTATTAATTAATATCAATGAATATGTTACGGTATTGTCAATTTGTTTGTATTGTCGCTACTTCTGCAATAACTTTTATGTCTACATTCTATCAGTTAGCAATTATTTTATATGTCACGAAATCATCAACATTCTACTTCAGGGTTGTCTGTAATTGTTCACACATATTTTATTGCCTGAAATCTTAAAGTCAGTCTTGTTCAATCTCAAGATTGAAGTTGTGCCCACTTCACATCATTTTGCAAACTCACCTCCATCACACGATGCGCCTTGTGATCTATAATGCTATAGGACAATCGAAGACATCCCATAAAAAGGATTTAATGAATTTCTTGTTAGAAATACTTTTGTAGAGAAAAAGAGCAAAAGGATTTCGGAAAAAAAAATAAACCTTTGCATATATTTCTTGTGTATGTAAATGCAAGTATGAATACATATATATAGGGAGAGAAGAGAAGGAAGAGTCCCAATTTCAAGATGTGAGACTATTACAAGTAGAGGAAGAAGACCTAAGATGAGCCCTTAAATGGGCCATTACATGTTCTTTTCTAACACTTCCCCGCAAGCTGGAGCGTACAAGTCGTAGACACCCAACTTGGACAAGAACTTATAAAAAAGAGCACTTGACAAAGCCTTAGTGAAAAGATCAGTAACTTGGTCAGTAGCCGGAACATGTTTTAGTTCCAGCTTCTTCATTTGAATCTTTTCCCTAACAAAGTGACAGTCAACTTCAACGTGTTTCGTTCTTTCATGAAAGACAATATTCTTGGCTATGTGAATCACAGCTTGACTGTCACAGAGAGAGGTGGCTGGTGAGGAACGTTTTACTCTTATATCACTTAGGAGACTCTCAAACCATGTGAGTTCAAATACAACATACACCATTGAACGGTACTCAACCTCGACCAAAGATCTATCAACTGCAGCCTGTTTCTTACTGCGCCAGGTAACAAGATGACCTTCGAAGTATGTACAAAAATTGCTGGTGGAACGTCGATCATCTAGGGAACCAACATAATCGGCATCTGAATATGCAATAAAGGTTGGAGTAGAGGAGGAAGTTCTGTATACCAGCCCTTGACCAGGTGCATTCTTCAGGTATCGCAGAATGCGTTCGACAGTCTGTAGATGTGACACCCAAGGAGAATGCATAAACCTGCTGACAACCCCAACAACAAAGGATATGTCAGGTCTTATGACGGTTAGATATATCAATTTTCCCATCAACTGTCTATAGTTTTTTGGGTTTGGAAGAAGATTTTCATATAGGCATGCACACACATCTTGTGATTGGCATCCATAGGGGTGTTAACTGGTTTACATCCAGAATATCCAGCATCCTGAATAAGGTCGAGACAATACTTCCGTTGAGATGAGACAAGGACATCAGGACGTCTTGCGATTTCAAGGCCAAAAAAGTATCGAAGGTTCCCTAGATCTTTTGTTTGAAAAACAGAGTTGAGGCACTGTTTGACCATTTGGATTCCTTTTGAATCATCTCCTGTGATTATGATGTCATCGACATACACCAAAAGAACTGTTCTTGTTTTGCTATGTCGAGTGAACAGAGAAAAAATTCGCCGAGCTCCGAATAAAGCCGACCTCCCGAACAACCCTGCTAAACTTATCGAACCAAGCCCGAGGAGATTGTTTGAGACCATAAATTGACTTCTTAAGGAGACAAACTTGGGACTCCCCCGTGGTCTCAAACCCGGGAGGCTGTCACATGTAGACAGTTTCTTGGAGATCGCCATTGAGAAATTCATTCTTGATATCAAGTTGATGTAAGAGCCAGTGATGGTGTACAACTACAGAGAGGAGGACACGAACTGTGTTGAGCTTGGCCACTGAAGAGAATGTTTCCTCATAATCTAGACCCCATTATTGAGTAAAGCCACGTGCCACCAGACGGGCCTTAAGTCGATCAATCGCCCTGGAGAAAGAGAAATCAAATCCCAAGTCTGATTAGCCCAGAGGGCCGTCATTTCTTCGTCCATGGCCGCCCGCCAGTCCGGATGTTGAAGAGCCTCCTACACAGAGTTAGGTACAGAAATAGAGGATAATGAGGTAGCAAAGGTTTGAAACACCGGGTTGAGGCGATGCAAGAAGACATAATTTACCAGGGGATGGGCTGTGAAGGTAAAATCCGGGTCGACAGGTTGTATAGTGCCAGAGGTTGAAGCCGACTGCAGCGGGGCAATGGAGTGGAGAGGTTGTCGAGTATAGACACGAAGAAGAGGGGGGGACGAGTTGGTGGAGACCCGGAGCTGGGAAGGGAACACGAGGAGATGGTGGAGGAGACGTAACTGGGATGACAGGTCGTGGTAAGGGTGATGATGGTGGAGTGGACGACAGAGTGACGAAAATGGTTGATCTTCCAGAAAGGTAACATCAGCTGAAACCGTCACCTTGAGGTTAGTGGGAGAGTAACAAACATACCTTTTTTGAGTACGGGAATAACCAACGAATATATGTTTGGCCGCCTGAGGATTGAGCTTGTCGGTGGAAGGACTAAGTAAGTGAACATAGCAGGTACAACCAAATACTCAAGGTGTTAGGGGAAATGAGGGTGTGGAGGGAAAGAGGAGGTTGAACGGGGTTGCGTTGTCGAGGAGGGAGGATGACAATCAGTTAATGAGATAGCACACCATCGAAACTACAAAGTGCCAATACGTCTTGGGAACATGCATTTGAATCAAGAGTGAGCGAGCAACATCAAGAAGATGTCTGTTTTTACGCTCAACCACACCATTTTGTTGGGGAGTATAAACACATGACGTTTGATGAATAATTTCGAACTCAGAGCAGAGGTTATCGAACTCATGGCTCGTGTATTCACAAGCATTATCTGTCCGAAGTGTTTTGATTTGGTCGGAGAATTTAGTACGATTTTCAAGAACAAAAGCCCAAAAAACACGAGAGAGCTCGGAGCGATCACGAAGTAAATACAATCATGTTATGCGAGAATAATCATCAATAAAGGGAGAAAATAATAATAACCAGAAATACTTGTTACTTTATACGTGCCCCAAATATCAAAATAAACTAACATAAAAGGAACAAACTCCGGGTACAATGCAGAGGATAAGAGGAACGATGTTGTTTCCCCAAAATACATGAATCACAAGTAAAAGTGGGATGATGAACATCTGGAAGAGCCTTCTTGAGAACAGGAAGAGGAGCATGACCAAGATGCCGCTGTCAGTCAACAGAGGAGACAAAAGAGAGAACGGTGGTGAAGACATCGAGAAAGTAGAGCCCGTTGTGTAGTCGTCTTTTACCAATGATATTCTACGTCCGTTGGTCCTGCATTAGAAAGGAAGAAGAGGTGAATGTGACAGAGCAATCCAAATCATTAGTGAGGCGACTAACAGAAGGTAAATTAAATGGAGAGCCCGAGACATGGAGGGCCGAGCGAAGAGATATAGACGGCTTTAGAGGTATATTAGCAGAGAAGGAAACATGAGCAGTGTTGCCATTGACTACAGTGATAAACTTGGGATGCAAAGAATCCAAGTATTGAGGTGGCTTCAAGGAGGTGATATGACGAGTAGCACCGAAGTCCAATATCCAACGCGGGCTAGTGGAGAGACAAACAATACCTTCATGAGAGACGGAGGCAACGAAGGCAGATGAGTTGTGGAGCAACCCTTGAAGTTATTGGAGCTGGAGACGGACTTCATCAAGATCAGCCTGAGAGACAGAAGGGCTGAGGGCGGCAACAGAGGCAGTTGGACGAGGAGGCAAACCATGCTTTCGATAGCAGGTTGCCTCAAGGTGTCCATCCTTTCCACAGAATGAGCACTTAGGCCGTGGCCGGCTATTTCGGCCCCTCCCCCAAGAGCCAGTACGTCCCCCCCCGAGTAGCGGGTGGGAGAGGAAGTAATGGCGCAAAAGATTGCTGGAGAAGAGCCTGTGTCGGAGGGCCGATAACATCAGGAGGCAGTGAAACCTTGAGCAGCATGGAGCACACATCAGAGAATGATGGAATAGTAGCAGAGGAGAGGATCTGAGCCCGAACATTATGAAGATGAGGCGGAATTTGTGCCATCATCATGGCAATACCAACAACCCCCTTTTGAGCACACTGGACAACAAGATTCGTAGTTGGGGGCTGATGCTGAATCCAGGTCTCGACCAACGACTTGGACCGAGCGACAAAAGATGTTAGGTCCGCAACACTTCCTGAGTCAAAGGATTGAAGACCGGTGATGATGTCGTACAAGTGATAGAGACTATCCTTGCCAGAGTATAAAGAATGGAGCTCATCCCACATCGCCGTGGCCGTCTCATGATACATGGCCATGCGGTACGGTTCGCCATCAAGGGAGTTGAGAAGCCAAGTCTGAACACGACCATCATCACGCAACTAATTATCAGTAGGTGCAAAAGGAGTATCCCTAGTGAGATGATGCAGAAGTCCTTTGGACTGAAGTGTCCGGCGGACAGAGTGCACCATTCAAAAAAATTCTTTTTCCTAGTAAGGGAGATGATGGTGATACTTAACTCGTCTCGCAGTTCAGAAGCAGGAACCAAGTGGGCTGAAGGGGAGGAATCGGTAGAGGAATCCATGACAACACTGTCTGGCGGTTAGAAGAGGCGGCCATGAGAGAGACCGCGGACCAGAGCAGCAACAGTAGCAAAGAGAAGCAGCCCGCAATAGCAAGAACAGGTCGGCAACGACAAAGAGCAGAAGAGGCCGACAACGGTTAAGAACAGAAGAGGTCGACTAACAACAAGGTAAGTCCGCCAACGACTTAAAGGAGAAACCAACGAACAACAAGGCCGGTAGCCGCTTTGAGAAGGAGAGGCCGGCGGATAGCGAATGAAGACCGGTAGCGACTAGGGAATAACCTGCAATGAGTAGAGAAGAAGAAGCTGACAACGAGTATGAGAGAAGACCGCAACGGGCTGAAGTGCTGCGAGCTGGAAGGAAACAACGAGAAGAGACCGGTCTGAGGAGCAACGAGCTGAGGAGAGACCGCTGCAGACACGAGAGAGACCGTGGCGGACACCAGGGAACACCATAGCGAGCTGGGAAACAGGCCGCGACGGGCTGAGGAGCAGCGAGTTGAGACAAAGTCCGCGGCGGGTTGAGGAGTAGTGAGTTGAGATAAAGACCGCGACGGGTTGAGAATAGGACGCTGAAGAGAAAAGGAGAAGCGGCAAAGCAGAGACCGGCTAGCAAAAAGGTGGCAAGTTGCTGCGGGCACAGAAGGATAGATCGCTGCGGCTAAAGAGCAAACCTCAGAGACAGACCGCTGCGGCTAACAGAAGCCAACCGATGCATCAAGATAAAAGTGGACAAGATGAGACAAACCAAGCAGACCGCATCAGACACAGAACAAACCGCACGATGGGTCCCAGCGGCAAAGTCTATAAAAGAGAGGAGAGACGAGTCCAGAAGAGGAGGGACCTGCACATGGTGACCCGTGCAGACAGAAAAAGTCTATCCGCAGAGGGATGCAGATAGGAAGCCGCACAGAGTTGCGGGTAGAAGATTCCTATCCGCCAAGGAGGTGTGGTCCGCGACTAGTCAAGAAGAGGCCGCATCTGCTAGAGGAAACCACAGCTGGAAGAGCAAGAAGTCTCCGCGCGGCAAGAGAAGTGCAGCAAGCAGTCCGCAGCTAGAAAAAAAGAGCCAGCAACCGATAGAAGCAGACCGCAATCCATGACGGATAGAAGCAGTCCGCGAGTAGAGAAGCAGACCAGTCGAGCGGGCAGACAACCACAGAAGAGGAGCGGGTAAAGAAATGGAGACCGACGAGTAGGAGGCGAACAGAGACCCGCGGATAGCGGAAGTAGTCCGCCCGGGAAGAAGCAGGGGATGCGGTTAAAAACGAATAGGCCGCTCCAGAGGATCAGAGCTCTGATACCATATAGAGAAAAGATTTGGGAAAAAATAAACCTTTGCATTTACTTTTTGTGTATGTAAATACAAGTATGGATACATATATATAGGGAGAGAAGAGAGGGAAGAGTCCCAATTTCAAGATGTGGGACTATTGCAAGTAGAGGAAAAAGGCCTAAATGGGCCCTTAAATGGGCATTACATGTTCTTTTCTAACAACTTTGAATTAATTTATGTAGAATTTGATGATCTTGTATATTAGGTTAGAGTTAGTTGTATTTGTTTTCCGTGTTATTTGTTGGTTGGGAGGTTCATCCTCAAATAACAAAACATGCTTTCGTATGCACTTTGACCATTCTTTAAAGAAATATATTTTATGACATTTTTTTGCTTCTGCAGGCTTAAGGACGTGAAAAACATTCCGATTTGTTAGAAAACCGCAAAATGTCAAATTTAGCTATAACAAGCATCTTAGAAAAGGTAAGTTTTCTTTTTTGGATAGTGCTATTACTGTTATTTTTATTGGTACATTCACTACACACTGATGCTGCACTTTTTTTCATGGCTTTAAGATGACAGGCAAAGATAAGGATTACAGATATATGGCGACTTCAGATTTGCTCAATGAGTTGAGTAAAGATGGATTTAAAGCTGACAATGAGTTGGAGGTGAAATTATCTCATGTTGTTCTTCAGCAACTAGAAGACGTATCTGGTGATGTCTCTGGTTTAGCTGTGAAATGGTCAGTTTGAGTCAACAATCTTAACAATCCTCTTACCTTAATTTTGTTGTACTGATTAGTTATTTATTCTTCTTCAAACTTAATGCGCTTCAGAATGATTTTATTGACACTTTATATTGGACACCTTTCTATAATTTTAAATATATTGATCTATTTACCGTAGCCAATTTACTATCCTTTCAAATCATTGATATTATTTGGTCATTAATTGGTTATTTATTCTGTCTACTTTTACAGAAAATAAGTGCAGCATATCAAGAGATTGTAAAAACAAAGGTAATACAATGCCAAGATAACTATTCAACCACCAGATAATATATATTTTATTGCAAAATCAAAATCAGACAAGAAGATTATGAATTAAAATTAATTTACCCTTGATGATACACTTGTAATCCGGTCAGCTGTCGTCAATCTCATTACTCTCGTTTAACCTAGTAGAGATTCACTAAAACGTCTATCTCCTCACTTGATGATAACCTAGACACACTACTCTAAATGTCTTCACAAATATGATTTTCTGCCCTAGATTTCACCAATTGCTCTCTGCAAACACATGACAAATTGCATCATACAAATCGGTAGGAAATAAAAATAATAGTTTGGAAACTCCTTCGGTTGGCTTCTTTGAATTGACAATCTACGAGGAAGTCTATGAGGAAGTCCCTTCGTCGATCTAGAGCAGTGGTAGTTTTTCCTTCTTCTCCTTCATTGAGTGAATAAGAGTTGAGTATGTGAATGAGATCTCCTTCGAGCCATTTCTCCATGTGGTGGATGGCTAGCTTGAATCTTAATATCTTGAGGGAGATTAAGAGGATGAGGGATTGAATCTTAATCATCAGTGGGTTGGCCCTCTTCTTATTCGATCAAGGACTTTGCGAAGCCATGGATGAATCTCGATGAAGTAAATTTTCTTTGGTAGCCTTCAAGGGGATATCAAAGGAATCAATGGAGATAAAGTTGAGTTGATCGAGAATATCTGTAAGTCTTTAACTCAAATTATTTCTTACTTCAAGTGAATATCATCCACTCCCCTTCACCATTCAAGCTTGGAACCTGTAAAAAACGGTGCAAAAGTTTTGGAGCTTCTCTATCAATTTTGGTCATTTTGCGCTAAAAAATGGAGTTTATTTAAGGATGCCCAACATTTTCGTACATTACCATTAGCTAGCAGCTGTTAGCGTCAACTTGTAGTCAAGAAATTGGCTTGTCAGCTGGTAGCTGCCACTGCTATTTTCTGGTAGTGTCTTTGTTGGCCATCATCCTGAGAGGAAGCGTTACTGGGCGGTAGTATTTAGTGAATCATGATTTTGATTTTTATGAATAAAGAATTTTATGTCCTTTTCAAAATATGGTTGTGCATCACATAACTATATATACAAATCAAAAGTTATGGTCGTCCAAACATTGCACTTAAAACAAGTTGCACACTCACTTTCCTTCTATACATCCATCTTCCTGTTACTTGCAAACATGAAACAGTTTGCATATCAAATACAATGTTTGTTATTGATCAAAAGGTGCACCAAGGCTTGTGTCTCCACAAAATCCTCCATTCGATGCCTCTTCCAATGGATTATACTCACTCACCAGCCCTTCCATTGTTGTCAAAACTCTCCTTGGAGGCCGATGACTTGTCCTCTGTGGTCGACCAACGATGTTAGCGGTCCATCTCAGTCTACGTCTGCCTCTTTTATGTCTTACCTCTGCCAAAGCTCGTAAGTATCGTTTCAACTTTTGTCTTTTGTTTTTTCGATAAAAGCCAAAACATCCCATACCACATTGATTTGACCCGTACTACCACATTCCAGTGCTCGGATACACCTAACACCCTATATTTGAGCCTTATTCTCTCTATTCAACTGTAGGATCAAGCGCTTTTACATCTGATCTATAAGCTCAAAATTATGGAAATGGTGCAACCATTTCCCCTTAAATTAATGACAACACAAATCCCTATACTAAGTGCCGGGTGGACATGAAGTACGACATCATGGACTAGGTTGTCTGTCCCACTCGAGTCAAAGCTCTTGCCTCCATTCAGACCAGGCTCGATGGACTCACACTAGCCGCCCAAGTCATTGTTGTTCCAACACAAGACCATACCAATAGAATCCGGGGCCTCAGCCACCTCCAGTACACATTGCAACATTGTTTTTGTTTGACGGGAAGCTCACATTATTCCCCGTAACACAGTTTACACAGTTGGACTTTCCTACTTACGATGGGAAGCTAGATATGTTGGGATGGTTCACCCAGTGTGAACATTTTTTTGGCTACCAACAAAGACTGATAGTGGAATGGATTCGTTTGACATCCTTCCACCTTCTCGATTCAACTCAACTATGGTTTTCCCGTTTACATGTCGAACAACCAAATATGACATTTGGGTGGCTTCAAAAGATTTTGCAACATGTGATTTGGTCCTCCCATTCACACTATGACAATCAATGTTCTTGAATGCATATCTAGAACAATTTCAATTTCTTTTAGCTCACATTATGATACTCCTGGAGATGCAGGTTACAAACTTTATGTCAGACATTCAGGAATTCTTGCGACTGGATGTTGAGTTCGAAGACGAAGACCCCCAAAATTTAGTTATGTCAATGAGTTTAGCCAGGCTTTGTAAGCGTTGATTGTATATGGATCACAATAACTATAGTCTTATAAGCGACATCCCAGGTACCTCAGCATACCAACCTCTACAAATCCAATGTTTGTCTAATGCAGCAATGTCTGAACGATGCTCAATTGTGTTATGTTATAATTGCGATGAACACTACACTCGCGGATGCAAAAAACTATTTTATATACAAGTAGAGGACTGACAACAAAGACATTGGGTACAAAAGCTGGTCGGCGAATCAGATCTCCTTCGAAGCTTGAAGACATGCTCATTTTTTAAGGTGTGTTGTTATGGTCCTAGTTATCAAGTTACTTCTAATTTTTTTTATATTTAATGATGAGTTATTATGATGATGTTAGTTGCTAAGAGTTATGAGTCATTATGAGGTTGCTAGTTGTTAGGGTGTTATTAGTTGTCATTACTATTATGTAAGCCAAGTTAAAGACATGTGATTTACTGAATGAAGGATATTGCGTCTTTTCCTTGCCCCTGCATGAGATTGTAGTATCTCTCTCCCTCCCGAGCACACCTCCCTAAGCAGCCTGGGTTGCGGCTCCATATTATCCTCCTCTGTCATCTCCACCTCCGGCTACTCTATGACGAACTGACCAACGTTTTATAGTTACACCCTTAACAAATCATTCTTCCTTTTCTTGTTTTAATTTTTTGGTCGGGTTGATTTAAGATTTCTATGTTGGATTTTTTTTTCTGAATTTTGTGTTGATTTTGTTTTATGAATTTCGATTCGTGCGTTTCTGACTTTCTGCTATGTCTAAACACAATTCTCTGTTATTGTTTCATCGTGCACCTCTTCAACATGTAGGTTTATTTCTAATGATCTGAATATTCTTTACTTTGGGCTTATGTCTATCATTCTGAGTAGGTTAGTTAGCGACAAATATAAAAAACTAAAAATGTAACTTCTATGAGGTCAATTACAATGACTCATATTTAGGGTTAAAGTTTTTCTCATTAAAACAATCATAAAATGGTATAAGAGTGTATGAAGGTAACCCACAAATATTAAGAGAGCTTCAAAGAGTGGTATTTGAAGCAGAAGAATGATACATGGTTTGTGGAAACAAAGAAGAAGAAGATGTGATTTTATTGATGTCATCCAAAAATAAAGTCAGAGATGAGTTAAGAAATCATATTGCTAAAATGTTTTGTTTTGGTGGTTTACCTTTCCATCTAGCAAGAAATCCGTATTATAAATTTACTGTGAACCTCAACTTTGATGTATTTTGTCCTCCTAGATATAATGCTTTTTGCATCATCCTTTACAAAAAAAGCAAGTATCACTAGACTAGTAGACTACTTCAACCAAGCAAAGAGACTTGGACCCTAAAAAGAATCAACTTAGCTAGTGATGGTTGGACATATTCTTAAAGAAAACCATTGATTAATTTTATGTCTGCCTCTAATGATGATCCTATTTTTTGAAAGCAGTTCATGCATTAGGAGAGTACAATGATTGACATTATATTATTAACTTAATGATTGAAGAGGTTAATGAGGTTTGTACAAAAATTGTTGTCCATATTATCACTGATAGTGCACCAATGTGTAAGATAGTAAGAGCAATTATAGAGGTAAAGTTTCCACATATTTTGGATCCCTTGTGTTGTCCACACTCTAAACCTTACTTTGAAGAATATTTTTGCAACTAATACTACTAATCAATGTGCCATTGTTAGATAAAATGTGAATGGATTACTAAGTGTCTAATGAAAACTCAATCCATCAAAAAAATTATTATGAATCATCATTACAACAACAACAACACTCAAGCCTTTATCCCACTAAGATGAATCATCATTACAAACGAACATGTATAACTCTTTTATTTCACTAAAGTTTCCCTTCATTGCTGAAACTTGATTTGCTTCTACTATCGTGATGATAAAAAGATTTAAACTTGTACAGATAAATCTACTTAATATGGTGGGATACCCTGAATGGAGTTTATATCGGGCAGATCATCTGATGAGAAGATCAAAGAAGTTAAAAAAATCATTTATTGGGTCTGAAAGCGTCCCCAACTCCACATTCAACAAAAATGAGCCGAGGGAACTGTGAGTGGTCTGGTATTATATACTGCTTGAGCTATGACTTAGGAGTCGACAAATACTGTATGTCGCAAGTACCAAAGCAAGGAGAAAAGGGCGTCGCGTGCGGGAGATCATATTTTGCACAACACGAATCTTAGCTGTGCTTGATATTATTGATTGTTGAAAATAAGTTACAGGCTTACAACAATGTTACAGGTGCAAAATAAGCTCTCCGTTAAGGTACTCACAAGTTCTGTTCTTGGACTTGCGAGTTCTATGGGAGGTCTTGGCTCGGTTTTCGATGCATTTAAAGCTACTGTTCACAACTTATTTATAGGTTTGGTGACTTTGTCGCGGGCAATCTCCAAATGTACGGGCTGCCCATTTACAAGGTGCGACAAAAAATTCTAAGTACAAAGAGCTGAGTGGTCCGCGAGACCGTCAGAATTGTCGGCAAGTACACCATAATAGTTGTCGAGTACTCTGGAGGTATGAGAGTACGCCATCACTGAGAAGGATGATCGGCGAGATCTTTGACTTTGTGTGGTAAGCAAGTTATCATCCTGATCGTCGACAACGAGTATGGAGGAATTTGGGCAGACATGTTCCCCACATTTTTTCAAATTTCAGGTAGGAGGTTTCAAAAAATAGTGTATGGGAGACCTATTCTGTCATAAATGCTCCCTGCATCTATATATATGTCAGTTTTTTGGACAAAATCATCATTTAACGACGTCCCGAGTTCCCCTATTATAGTGCGAGTACTTTTAAAATACATGGCGGGAAACAAAACACTTTCCTTGACTCAGCTTCATGCCCTCAATCTGGCGAGATGGGTGGAAGTCACTCGAGTTTTTGGTGGTTGGAGAGTCTGGTGACCCGAGTTCCCCTAAGACTGAAACTATGACTTCTCACTTGATTTACATCACGTGATATGCCGTCTCTGGAGTGAGAATTCCTTTCATTTGGGAGACCGCGACACAACCCACGATTCTTTCTAGCATTTCCGAAACACCTTTTAAACCTCTTTTTTGACGTTACTCTTTCGCAAGAAGACTTCGCTGGTCTCTTTAGCAACATTAATAGAGAGGCGACATCGATTCCTGGGAATGAAGCAACACTAAAACCCGTGGGCTTGGAGTAGGGGTGTGCATAAAAACCGGGCCCGACCCGGTAAAAGCCCGGCTAGGCCCGGGCCCGGGCTAGGCCCGCCCCGGGCCCAGGCCGGGCTATGGGGCCTAACAAGGCCCATATATGAGCATTTGCCCGGCCCAGTGCCCGGCCCGGGCAAGGCCGGGCAAAGACCGGGCCCGGCTCCTGCGCGTCTTTTAAAACTGCGTCTTTTAGGGGCATTTTCAGGAGAAGTGTTCAACATGAAAGTTGTCGATCTCGACGATATCTACAACTTTCATGTTGAACACTTTTTGATTTGAAGCCGTTTAGGCCCCAAAAAAAATCACGCGGAACATTTCAAATCAAAAAGTGTTCAAATCAAAAAATGTTCCGCGTGATTTTTTTCGGGGGCCTAAACGGCTTCAAATCAAAAAGTGTTCAACATGAAAGTTGTAGATATCGTCGAGATCTACAACTTTCATGTTGAACACTTCTCCCGAAAATGCACCTAGAAGACGCAGTTCAAAAAGGCGCGTATTTCTTTTTTTAAAAAATTATATATTTTTATAGAAACAGGGCCCGGGCTAAGCCTGGGCCCGACCCGGCCCAGGGGGCCTTAGCAGGCCCCCTCCCGGAGCCAGAAGCCCGGCCAGGCCTGGCTGCAATCAGGGCCCGGTTCGGGAAAGCCCGGACCTGGGAGGCCCGGTTTAGGCCCGGGCCCGGGGGGCTTTTTGAACACGACTAGCTTGGAGGAAGATCTTAATAGAACAA
Source organism: Platanthera zijinensis (assembly GCA_039513925.1). Taxonomy (NCBI): domain Eukaryota; kingdom Viridiplantae; phylum Streptophyta; class Magnoliopsida; order Asparagales; family Orchidaceae; genus Platanthera; species Platanthera zijinensis. Next base: position 53,075,751 of record CM077092.1, read on the forward strand.
TCTCACCGGATGACCTTGTTGGAATGTAGGTTACCCAATGGCAGAGGAAGAAACCACTTGGTGCGAAGTCACCTCTGAATTCTGCCGAGGAACTTGACAATGGGGGAAGCGAGCCCCCCAAATTAGTTGTGGAGGAGGCGAGAGCTTGAGTAGAGTCGGTGGCTGCTGCTACTCACCTTGCCAAGGACAAGTCCAATGAGGAGGTAAGGCTTGCGATTAGGGATCTCGCTGAGTTGGCAAGACAAGCGGTGAAGGATGCTGCGAGAAAGACAATGAAAGAGATAGATGATGATGATGCGCGACAGGCGCAAATCGATGATGCCGAGGAGGCGATGGCGAGAGAGTCAGAGAAGAGGAAGGAGGAAGAAGACGCCAAGAAGGCGTAAAAGGTGGCAAAAGTGAAGGGGAAGAAAGTCGCGAAAGCCACGGAGGATAAGGAAAAGGAGAAGGAAAAGGAGAAGGAGAAAGAGAAAACACAAGAGGCGACAATGAGAACTGCTGCATAGGCGACAATGAGAAGGGCTGCTAAAGTGGCATTGAGCACGACTGCGAAGGAGGTGGCATCCGCGGGAGGTGTAGCACCTGGAGGCAAAGCCTTAGAGACTGCAACCAAGATCATTAGGACGAAAGCATAAGTAAATCTCGCTGCCTCTATGTGCATTGCCGCTAAGGTCTTGCAGGTTCATACAAAGAAATTTGTAGCTCCCAAGAGTGAGTCCCTCCTCGTCCAAGCGCATAGAGGCTTTCAGGGTGAGCGAGGTCAAGAGCAAAGTCGGCCTGATCTCGCTCACCCAGGCCCAGTGTAAGCAAAAAAATTCTGGCGCATAACCAAGCCTCCAATGAAGAGAAGCAACACTGTCGTGGAGGAAGGCGAGATCGTGGCTGCAGAAGAGTTGAAGCGACGTCGCCTTGACAAGGAGACAACTGAGAATACAAGACTCTTGGTCCGTCAAGGACTGGGAAGGAGATTACCCCAGAGGGTTCTCGCCATCCAGTGAGTACTTCTGGTAAGTGTACTTCGTTTCGACTGCTTAAAAGTTCTGCGAATACCTCTGCGGTTACTTGAGCTAATGTATTTTTGCCATGCAATTGCGAGACCTTCCTTGGAGGGCGCTCCTCAAGGTGGCTGCACAGAAGAGGAGTATCGACGAGTACTTCACAACAACGATCTATTATAGAGGAGGATCCAGATGATGGATAAAGAGCAAAGGTTGCAGGCTGAAGAGAACTCGTGCCTATCCAACAGATGCAAGTATTTGATGGAGAAGCGATTTTAACCTTCCCCTCTTGTGACTTCAGTGCCTCTCAGTGTGACGGTAAGTACACGACCGGAGAGATACTGGAATGATCAATGCCTTGATCACACAATTCCACCACTACAGAGCTCAACAAGATCTTGTGATCTCGCAGTTGGCTGTGAAGTGACGAATTTCGTTAGGGGTCCTTACAATTTTGTACTTTTTCTTTTTCATTGTATGAGTGAGTGCTCGAACTTCATGTAACACTTGATTATTGAATAAAATTGTTCTACTTGCAAGCATGTCTACTTTTTCACTCTTCTTTTTTCTTATGTTCTGGAATGGCTTTTGACTTCACATAACTTACCTTTAAACTTGTGTTTTTTTTCTTTTGTTCTGAGATGTTTTCTGGAGTATTCACATAACCTGTCTTTAGGCTTGTGTTTTTTTCCTTTTGTTTTCAGATGTCTTTTGGAGTATTCACATAACCCGCCTTTCACGTGTGAATACTTCAATCCGTTATTTCAACTTTCTACCCTATAAATGTGGTCCTTCACAGTTCTCATTTCACGTTTTCTTTAGAACTTGACGAGGAGCCACTGCTGCGAGTACCTTAAATAGCCGACAAGAAGAAGTCACAGAGGGGTAATACCTCGTTGAAGAGGACCCAGATAGTGAAATGTTTTTAAATCACACTTTTTAACCATCCTTAGGCATCACAAGAGAACTTGTCAGTTTCTATAGTAGCTTCTTCCAGAAGGAGTCACAACGAGACTACATTCTACTGGCAAGCATATTAATAAAATGCCGGAGGGTTAACTTGCCATATCCTTTGGAGACATCAATTATGAACTGCGATAACCATTATGGCCTGGACTCACCACCGTGTTCAACCAATATGGTGTCGTCCTCGCCAAATCGCTCCGGTATCCTACCTTATGAACTCACGTGTTGAGTACTAAAACATTCTGAACAAGGTGCATTTTGGTGGAAGCATTACCCTTTGTTCGGAGGGGTTCTCGGCTCCTTTGTCTGTAGGTCGGTTGCGAGAGTGAAGGACTTTGTAGTTGTCGCTTTAAATGGGGTTAAAATGGAGATTGCATACTTCATCGCCCATAATCCTCTCGATGTCGAATACCACGTGTCTCGCATTGACAAAGTTGCAGACTTTGATCCTTCTAAGTGTAAGAAACAACTTTTGGAGTATTCACAGTACCTTCTTTTTTGTGAGTTCTAACAATCCTTCTTTTTTGATGCAGTGCAACTCACTCTTCCGAGGATGATCCTAAGTACGCTACTCGGGCAGAATCTCACAGTGTCAGGCGTCACAGATATGTCGATAAGAGGAGGAAGATGACTCAAGAGGTTGGGGAGAACTCCAAGGCCCAGAGAAAGTGAGCTTGGGAGACCCAGGTGAAACTCTTTTTTGCGAGAACTGGGCATCCCTTGATGCTGCCTCGATTGTCTTGGATTCAGCTGGCGATCTGCTGATCCTTTGAGATGACGAGACACAGATTTTCTATGAGCTCGCGAACTCTCTTGCAGGAACTTGCCGAACGTCTTTGACTGCCAGTATATGTTGTATACGAAGTTGGAGGCAGACTAGACCCCGATGATTGATTTGGCAGATCTCCCTTATGCGACAACAAAACTGAATATGCAGAGCCCGATTCTCAACCATCATACTGCGCGCAACTCTCCCATATACTGAACAAACGTTACTTTGCAAAGAGGGAGAAAAAACTCTTGTGAGAATAGAACACGGTATGAAAGTTTTCGGGGTTCTGCGAGATCTTCAACATTTGAGTTTTCTTTTTCTGACGAGCGAATACTTTATTGATGCAAAAACTATTGGGTTTTCTATACAGGAGTGGAACAACACATCATATGTGCGCAGCGGAATAGAGTTCATGAAAACCCTAAACAGAAACTGGATTTTGCGATGAAACATTTATCAAAAAGTAAAACTAAAAAGGGATTGCAATATACCTTAGAGAGATTGAGTCAGTACTCAACCAAGATGCTCCAGAAGGCGGAGTTCACGCAGAAATAGATCTACGGCTCTACAAGTATACACACGAGCGGAGGAAAATACCAAGATCTTGTCCAAAAAGATTTGGTATGGAGAAAAGAATGCCCTCTGCATCTCCACAAACAGGTAGGTTTGCTTTAAGGGAGACGACAACAAGGTGACGTCACGATGAGATCTAGGGTTGGTTACAGCTTCAAAAGCACACAATAACAGTTATATGGAAAACTCTTTTCCAAGTTTATCTATACCCCAAGAAAATAAATAGATAAAAGTTCCTTAGAAATCTGCCAAAACTCAACATGCGTTGACATGCGTTGACTTGCACTCGACGTGCGTTGATAAGAACTTGACGCAACGTCGATATACACTCGACGGCATTCGACGCAACTGCGTCGACACGCAATCGACGTACTTGCGTTGAGTAGACTCGACGTTGTGTCTATTTCTACTCGACGTAGCGTCGATAAAACAACTGCTTCGACATTGAGCTTGACTGCATCGACATCTAGTCGACGTACGTCGATACGCATTCGACGCAACCCGTCAGTATTCTTTATATCATAGATTTGGTCCCTTTATCATATCCCATATGATGGGGGGGGGGAACACAATGTTCCCTTCAATTTTTCCAAACACTTTTATGTGCGACCCTATAGACTCATATCGCGTTGTCAGTGAGACTAACTGCTTGATTGATTTGTGATCACCTTGAAAACACCAACAGTCTCCCACTTAATCACAAAGTATCAATAAAAGTCTCACAAACAACGATCGACATCTAACAATACATCATTGCTACCCAAACAATAAGAGTTCATAACTCAACAAGTTTTTTATGATCAATGTATTAGTGCTGTCACGTCCATTTTTCCTTTACATCCGAATAGAACTAGAGGTATGAACCGTGTCAACCTCATAATTGTTCAATCCTAGTTTCTTGATCTAGAATAGACTTCCAGAAATTTGTGAGCCCAATATCATATATTGACTCAACCAAGCATGAACATACATTTCTCAGTCCCCCATCAAGAGGCCTATGAATGTTACTCCTGTCTTATAGGAGGACAAATCTCATTTTTGTCCACACACACACCCAAATGACTCGTAACATACCTATAACCATCGTTATCTTCAACCTTTCTCAAAGAAAATTTTTGATGACATCAAAGCAAGCTCTTGCTCACTTGATGAATGCTGTGACTTTAGGTCAAAGAACCACAAATACCATTGCCACTTAAGACTTACTTGTGACACGTTCATATAACAATCCACAAAGTAGGCTCATGTTGGGTCTGTCCAACACAAATTATTCACTAACAAGTACCCATGTGATGACTTGATATCACAATATCACGATCTGTGAGAACCAGTCATCAGTCAACGCACATGCTAGTCTTAATGTACCATCATCGCCCTTAGCTTCTAAGATGATACTCCGATTAGGGACCATTTAAGAATGAAGTTTCTTATAAACATAAGCCCTCACATTCAAGTCACGCACTTGAATTTCTATGGAAGCGAACATTCTAAGGGCATTTATTATGCTAATTAATCTATCATATAAAAACAATTGACATAACAAAAGAACTTGCCATAAATGTGAAAAAAAGTATTAAGTACTCTATTTATCACATGAATAACAACCGACACATATACAATCCACAAGTCTACCACTAGAGACGATCATTCAGGTATCTAATACCCATTGATCTAGTATGACCATCATGCTTTTTCTGTACAATAGGCTTCGTCAGTGGATCCACAATATTCTCTGCAGTCGGTACTCTATATATGCTCACATCTCCTCGATCGACAATCTCTCGAATAAGATGGAACCACCGAAGTATGTGCTTGGAGCGCTGATGAGATCTAGGTTCCTTAGCCTGTGCAATAACATCATTGTTGTCACTTGTCACAGTAGAGAACTACGAGATCAACAATGCTAGGAACTACAGCAAGCTCGCCGATGAATTTCCTAATCCATACAGCTTCCTTCGCCGCATTTGCAGCAACGATATACTCGGCCTTAGTTGTAGAATCAACAATTGTCTCCTGTTTGGAACTCTCCAACTCATAGGTCCTCTATTCAGGCAAAAGACAAAATCTAATTGAGACTTTGAGTCGAACCTATCAGCCTGAAAGCTAACATCTGTGTAACCCTTTACAACGAGCTTTTTCTCTCCACTAAATAACAAGAATATATCCTCAGTCTTTCTCAATCACTTTAAGATATTCTTGACAGCTGTCCAGTAACTGTCACCGGGATCAGACTGATACCCGTTAGTCATGCTCAAAACATAAGAGACATCAGATCGAGTACATAACATCACATACATGATTTATCCAATTACCGAACTATATGAAATCAACTTCATTCGGTCCTTATCTTCCAAAGATTTAGGACACTGGTCCTTAGAGAGGCTCACATCATGAGACATGGGTAAGAATACTTTCTTAGACTCAAGCATGCTGAATCGTTTCAACACCTTCTTAATGTATGTATTTTGGGTCAAACCCGACAACTACTTCGATCTATCTCTATAGATCTTAATACCTATTATATAAGTCGCTTTGCCCAAGTTTTTTTATAAAAAAACAGTTCCTTAGGTTGTTCTTAACAACTTTGCAGGGCCGAAATGTCATTCCCGATCAGCAGTATGTCATCTACATAAAATATCAGGAAGACAACAATGCTCTCACTTATCCTCCTGTAAAAACAGGGTTCATTTTCATTCATGATGAAACAAACTTTTTTATTTTCTCATCAAAACGAAGATTCCAACTTCGAGAAGCTTGTTTCAACCCATAAATGGATATCTACAGCTTGCATATTTTAGTGACTTCATTTGGATGTACAAAACCCTCGGGTTGTGTCATATACACTTCCTCAAGAAGGTTTTCATTAAGGAAATCTGTTTTGACGTACATTTGTCAAATCTCGTAGTCATAAAACGCAACAATAACAAACAAAATTCTGATGGACTTTATCATAACAACATGGGAAAAGGTCTCATCATAGTCAACACCATGAATTTGCTTGAAACCTTTAGCCACTAGTCGCCCTTTGAATGTCTGTACATTACCATCCATGTCGGTCTTCTTCTTGAAGACCCACTTGCACCCTATGGGCCGTACCCCTTCAGGTGGTTCCACCAAGGTCCAAACTTGGTTTGCATACATGGAGTCAATTTCAGATTTCATGGCCTCAAACCACTTCTCAGAGTCCGGTCCATTCATAACCTCTTGGTAGGTTGCAGGCTCATCATTATGATCCATAATCAACATATTACCTATTTGAGACACGAGAAATCCATATCTCTCAGGCTCAAATCTAGGTCCACCAGATCTACATAGGACTTGTGTTTCCTGAGCAGGCTCTCTAGCTACAACAACGTGTAGTACTTGCTCAGGCTAAATTTCAAGTTCATTCACAGCTTGTGGTTCTCGAACTTCTTCAAACTCTCCCTTGGTTGTCTTTCTTGACAAGAACTCTTTCTCCAAGAAGACACCAGTCCTTGCGATAAACACTTTGCGCTCAGACGGTAGGTAAAAGTAATACCATTTGATTTTCTTAGGATACCCCACATGATAACATTTATCTGACTTTGGTTCCAGCTTGTCAGGCATTTTACGTTGCACGTATGTCTCACAGCTCCAAATCTTCATAAAAGACATACTAGGACGCTTCCCAGTCCGTATCTCATATGATGTCTTTAGAACCATTTTTGTTGGAGCACGATTTAAAGTGAAAGCAACAGTCTCTAAAGCAAAACCTCAAAAAAAATCAGATAAATCTACATGACTCATCAACGACCGTACCATGTCCAACAAAGTACAATTTGTCCTCTCAGACACACCATTATATTGTGGTGTTCTAGGTGGAGTGAGTTGTGATACAATACCACACTCTATCAGATGATCACGAAACTCATGACTTAGATATTTGCCAACTCGATCAGATCAGTGTGCTTTTATCCTCTTTCCCAGTTGGTTCTCTACTTTATTATTAAACTCTTTAAACTTTTCAAAGGTTTCAGATTTACATTTCATAAGATATACATATCCGCATCTACTAAAATCATCAGTAAATATAACGAAGTATTAGTACCCACCTCTAGCCATAAAAGTCATGTGTACGCATACATCACTCTGTATTACACACAAAAGATCACCAGCACTCTCAGTATGACCAGTGAAAGAGGATTTAGTCATCTGACCCAATAAACATGATTCGCACCTCTCAAATGATTCATAATCAAATGAGTCCAACAACCCATTTTTATGGAGCTTGGATATACATTTCTCGTTTATATTGCCCAAACGATAATTTCAAAGGTATATAGGATTAGCGTCATTCGTTCTTTGTCTTTTAGTATTCTCTATGTTATATATCCAATGATATAAGTTCAAAACATATAAATCATTAAACAGTTGAGTTTCACCATTACATTCATCATTCATAAATATAGAACAATAATTGTTCTTAATAATGAAAGAAAATCATTTCTTGTCAATACATGAACAAATATTATGTTTCTAGTTATGGCTGAATTAAAATAACAATTATCTAATTCTATTACAAACCCAGTGGGCAAAGAAAGTCGGTAAACTTCTACGACAACGACAACAACTCTTGCTCTATTTCCAATACGCAAGTCCACCTTTCATTTACCCAACAGTCTTTTCCTTCCCAGTTTTTGTACATTTGTACAAATGTGAGAACCACATACGGTATCCAATACCCAAGTTGAAGGAGCAAAAAAGTTTATTTCTATAACAAATATACCTGAAGAGAAAGTCGCACTTCCATTCTTCTTCTGTAGATCCTCAATGTAAAAAGGACAATTCCTCCTCTAATGTCCAGCCTTGCCACAGTGGTGATATTTTTCTTCCTTCGCCATGTCCTTCTTCTTCAATGTTGAAGAATTAGGATCAAGATACGACTTAGGTTCTACCTTAGTCTTCTTCGATCCCTTGACCTTGCCCTTGCCTTTTTGTACAATCAGTATGAGGTTAGAAAGCTTGACCTTTTTCATGTTGATTTCGGCAGTTCTCAACATGCCTAGGAGCCCGGGCAGTGTCTTGTCAATTTCATTCATGTTGTAGTTCAAGACAAACTGCTCATAATTGTCCGACAACGATTGCATGATCAGATTAGTGGCCAACTCTTGGCCCAAAGGAAAGCCAACTTTGTCGAATGGGTTCATTCGGTCCGTCGTGTTTTGCAGACAAAGGGTCTGCTTGCTCACCTTACTCAGGCCAAACCTGCTGATCCTACTGATGACTGGTATCGCGATGACGGCCGGGTCCAATCTTGGATGCTTAACTCTATGGACACAGAGCCTTACCGCATGACAATGTATTATGAAACGGCTAAGGAAATGTGGGATGAATTGCACTCTCTATACTCTGGCAAGGATGGCTTACAACACCTATTTGACATTATCTCTGCTCTTCAATCACTGGATCCTGGAGGCACGAACGACTTAACTTCCTTTGCTGCAAAGGCCAAGACCCTGGTGGAGGCCTGGATACAACACCAACCTCCCTCTGCTGACCTAGTTACCCAACGGACACAGAAGGAGGCTGTTGGGATCGCTATGCTGATGGCCCGTGTTCCCAATCATCTTCACAGTGTCTGAGCCCAGATTCTTTCCTCTTCTATTATACCCTCCCTGTCCGATGTTTGCTCCATGATGCTCAAAGTTACACCACCTTCTGAGGCTCCAGCTAGTTTCTCTCTGGCTCTGCTTCAGCAGCCCTTACTCCCTACTCCTGCTCCTTCTGCCCGAGGCTCTTTTACTCGGGGAGGCCGTCTTACGTCTCGTGGTCGGGGACGTGCTGGACGCTCTGCTCTCAAGTGTACCTACTGTGGTCGTGATGGTCACCTTGAAACTACATGCTATCGTAAACATGGGTTGCCTCCTCATCTTACTGCTACTACTATTGTTGCTGCTCCTCCAGGTTCCTCTCCAATCGATCCCCCTTTCGTCCACTCAGAAGGATATCAACGATCTTCGCTTACAGCTTCTGCAGCTCCAAGGTGTGGTTAACCGTTCCTCTGGCTCGGTTGCTCTTTCTCCACTGAAGGTATCTCCTATCTCTCCTACATCTCTCAATGGATCTTGGATTTTGGAGCCACCCACCACATTACCTCTCAGAAACCTCCTCAGTACATGCACTCTGAGTATCCGAAGTTCATCACTGTGGCAAATGACGACACTACTCCGGTGTTTGGAGCTGCTGATCTACAACTTACTCCTACTCTTTCCTTAACCTCGGTTCTTTATGTTCCGGGATCCCCCTTCAACCTACTGTCTCTTAGTAGGCTTGCTCACGATCTTGATTGCTATATAATCTTTTCTCCTTCTTCTTTTGTCATGCAAGATCGTCGAACTCGGACTATCATTGGTAGAGGACGACTGCCAAACGGGCTTTATCTCCTGGATGTTCTTCCTACTACACTCTCTGCTGTTCCCTCTGTCGATTAACATCGTCGTCTTGGCCACGCTCTTCTGATTCTCAAGAAGACCCTTCCTGATGTCTCATTACAGGATTTTTCTTGTGAATCATGTATATTTGACAAACAACATCGTGTTTCCTTTTCCCCTACATGTAATCGGAGTAGTACTCCATTCTCTTTAGTTCATTCTGATATTTGGGGTCCCTATAAAGTTCCTAGTATTTTTGGTTATCTGTATTTTGTAACCTTTATTGATGCGCCTCACATGGCTTTATCTACTTCGTGACCGTACTGAACTCACCTCTGTCTTTCGTGCCTTTATTGTTGAAATATGTACGCAATTTTCTACTACATTAAAGATGATTTGCACTGATAATGCTCGTGAATATACTAGTCACACCTTTCTAATTTATGTACTGAGTTTGGGATTATTCATCAAACCTCGTGTGCGTATACCCCCCAACAAAACGGTGTGGCCGAGCGGAAGAATCAACATCTTCTTGATGTCACTCGGTCAATCATGCTTCAAATGCAGGTACCCACCGAATATTAGAACTTTACTGTCTCTACTGCTTGTTATCTCTTTAATCGCTTGCCCTCCTCCATGCTTAACTTTTCTTTCCTGTTCGGTCTCCTATTTCCTTTCAAGTCTCCATTCTCTCTCACGCCCGTACATTTGGTTGTACTTGCTATGTTCACTCACTCGGACCACCAATGTACAAACTTGCCCCTCGGGCCACAAAATGTATATTTGTTGGCTACTCTCGTACTCAAAAGGGGTATATTTGCTACTCTCCTACAGTCAACAAGGTACTCGTTTTCGCTGATGTCACCTTTAATGAAGATGAAGCTTTTTACTCCAACCCCTCCGCTCTACCACCAAATTCCACTATTCCTCGTCCGGCTGTCCCCGTCACATCCCTACCTCCCATATCTTCCCCTCCTCCAGTGCCAACCTCACCCCTCTCCCTCCTCCTCCACCTCTCCGTGTCTACACTCAACGCTCATCCCGGATAGCAGCCCGACAACAACCCTCTTCTACTGATGATCTCCCGCGCATTGACGATCAAGCACCACCCTCTACGGCTCATCCCATGGGAAACTATGTATCCCTCCATCGCCTCTCTCCGCCTCTTCTTACCTTTGCCCTGCTCTCTCTCCACTATTTCTCTTCCTAACTCTTTGCAGGACGCTCTCCAACATCCGGGCTGGCGTGTGACCATGGACGAAGAGATGACAGCTATCTGGGCTAACCAGACTTGAGACCTTGTTCCTCTCCCTCCTGACCAGTCTTGTGTTAGCGGCAAATGGGTCTTTGCAATCAAACATGCTCCTGATGATACGGTTGATCGTCTCAAGGCTCTCCTTGTGGCCAGAGGATTCACTCAACAACATGACCTTGAGTATGACAAAACCTTCTCTCCGGTCGCAAAACTGAATACTGTTCGGGTCCTGATCTCCCTTGCTGTCCACCGCCAATGGCCCTTGCATCAAATGGACATCAAAAATGCTTTTTTCAATGGCGATCTCCAAGAGACTATATATGCACCAACCACTTAGGTTTGACACCACGGGGGATTCTCGTGTATGTCATCTCAAGAAGTCTATGTATGGTCTCAAACAATCTCCTCGCTCCTGGTTTGATAAGTTCAATAAAGTGGTTCGCGAGATCGGATTCAGTCGGAGCTCTGCTGATTTCTCTATTTTCACTCGTCATCAAGCAACATGCACTGTTCTTCTTCTTGTCTATGTGGATGATATTCTTATCACGGGCGACGACACCATCGGGATCCAGAACATCAAACAACATCTCAACTCCGTTTTTCAGACAAAAGATCTGGGTAATCTGCGATACTTTCTTGGACTTGAGGTTGCAAAAAGACCTGATGGTCTGGTCCTATCTCAACGAAAGTATTGCATTAATCTTTTACAGGATGCGGGCTACTCTGGATGCAAACCTACAGACACCCCGATGAATGCGAATCATAAGCTGTCTGTACATGAATCTGGAATTGACCCTGTTCTTACCAATTCAGAGTACTATCGACGTTTGGTGGGGAAATTAATCTATCTCACAGCTACACGACCTGACATCTCATTTGCTGTTCGAGTTGTAAGCCGATTCATGCATACTCCTCGAACCTCTCATCTCCAAGCCGTCGAACGGATTCTCAGATATTTAAAGAAGGCTTATGGACAAGAACTTGTTTATAAACCATCGGCTTCCTTATCTCTTGTTGCGTACTCTGATGCTGACTACACAAGTTCTCTTGATGATAGACGCTCCACAACTGGTTTTTGCACCTACCTCAGTGGACATCTTATTACCTGACCTAGCAAGAAACAGTCTGTTGTTGCTAGCTCATCTGCTGAGGCTGAGTACCGTGCTATGACAGCGGTCGTATCTGAGGTCACCTGGCTTGAGGGTCTCCTCAGTGATATGGGTCTCCTCAGTGATATGAGTCTCAAACTCTCCTCTCCTGCTACCCTGTTCTGCGACAGTCAAGCAACCATACATATTGCCAAGAATCCGATATTTCATGAGCGAACAAAGCATATCGAAGTTGACTGTCACTTCATTCGGGAAAAGGTTCAATCAAAGAAGTTAGTGTTGGAACATGTCTCGACATCCAGTCAAGTTGCTGATATTTTTACCAAAGCTCTCTCTTGGACTTTGTACCATCAGTTCTTATCCAAGTTTGGTGCTTATGACTTGTACGCTCCAGCTTGCGGGGGAGGATTAAAGATAAATAAATAAAGCCCATTAGGAGAGGCCCATTTATATAGGCCCATATATATTCTATTTAGTCCCACATTGTAAATGTAGGAGTCTCTCCCTCTTTCTCCCTCTATATAAGTGTATGTACTCTTGTTCTTTGAGAATAATACAATTAAGAGTGATTTTCTCTCTCCTGCATATCACTTTCTACATGGCTTATTGTGGTGATAACCTGCATGTACATGATGATACACTTGCTTATGTTCTGTTTGCATTTATAGATCACATACATTATTTATATTTGTATATCACCATATGTTTACTTCTTTCAGTAGATGTTTTATTTGTACATGGAAATGTTGACTTGTAGGTTGATGTGGTTCACCAGGGCTGTTGTGGCGCTTGAGAGTAGGGGAGTTGTTACACATGTGGTTTGTTATCCACCGACCCTCACTTAAAAAAATTGTTGTGCTTGCAGAAAGTTAGTGAAAGTCTTTATTTCAAGGATAGCTAAATCACCTATAGGGGGGTGAATAGGTTATTGGTCTCTTTTTACTTTCTTTGATTTTCCTTTCTTTGAGGTGCTTTGTTAGTTAGTAGTTAGGCTTTCAAGACACGCACCTCTTCACAGCAACAAGACTCTTGTGCTGGAAGCAACTTTGCAGAACAACTGCTCTGCTTCTTATTTCTTTCCTAGGCTGAGGAGATTCAGCCCTAACTTTGACTCCAGAGGAATAGTCCCCTGAGTCTTCTCTCAGATCACTGCTTCTTCAAGCTTTCTTCTTCACAGCTCCTAGAGAATGTTCTTTAGAATTAATTTGTTGGATCTGTGAAGTACCTGCAGCAAGGGTCGGCCCTTGCTGCCTCTTCTTTCTCAGAGAATCACTTTGAGCTTGCTTGTGTAGATAGAAAAGACACCAGCTATCTTGCTTGAAGCTACCAAAAACTGTAGCTAGGGTTAGCCCTTGACTGCTATCCTTTTCTCAGAGAAAATGTCTCTGACCTTGCTGGTGCATATGAAGATGTTACCAACTATCTTGCTGTTGATGATGGAGATGTCAACAACTAACTTTTTGTTGAGCTTTTAGATTCGCTGATTTGAACTTAGTTCTTCAGCCTCTGCAACAATGGCGAGGAAGAAGATGAGGGCCAGCTGTCTTTTTCAAAAGCTATTTTCTCTTCTTCGATCTCCGCCTTTTATTATTAGCCCATCAACGGTTCTTTTGACCCGTGAGCCTCACTGAAATTGACAGCTGCAACTTTGCTTTTGCATTAATTGCAGTATTGAAGGCAAGCGGCTATATTTGTCGCGTACTGTAGATTTCCCGCAACAAATTTGAATTCGATTGACTTGTTGACTTTGCTGACGTCACCATCTGTGGACTTAGCCAAAATCAAGCATCAGTAGTATAGGCGTTGAGTGAGTAAGCTTCACTCAACGCCAAAACACTTAGACTGATTTCTGTCTATCTCAGGCGTTGAGTGAACAAGCCTCACTCAACGCTTTTGGCCTTAGCCAATCATTCTGTCACTAGGTGTTGAGCGAGCAACCGCCACTCAAAGCCAAAACACTTAGAAAGTTTTTCTGCCATTAGGCGTTGAGTGAAGAACCTTCACTCAATGCCAAAACATTAGTAGACTACACTCAACGCCTGTGGACTTAGCCACATCTCAGCCAGTTTCTCCTTAGGCTTTGACTGCCTTAGCCTATCTCACAGCTTTTTGCTGTATGGCGTTGAGTGATGAGACTACACTCAATGCTTGTGGACTTAACCACTTTTCTGTTTAGACAATAGTTAGGCTTAAACTAACCAAGCTATACTCAACGCTTTTACTTACCTGGTGTTGAGTGAGTAGACTTCACTCAATGCCTGTGGACTTAGGCGATTTCCAGCCTATCCAGCATCTTCCCTTGCATCTGGCGTTGAGTGAGTTGACTTCACTCAATGCCTGTGGACTTAACCGAATTCCTGCACCTGGCGTTGAGTGAGTAAGCTTCACTCAACGCCTGTGGACTTAGGCAAATTCCTGTCTGTCCAACATCTTTACCTTGTGACCACCTGTCACATCACTTGGAATACCTGTCCTATCAGTGTTACAAGGACTAACCTGCATACATTGAACTTGAACTATATCAAATACAATTATGCACTTAGTATTGTTTGGGATGCCTTCTTCAAATCTAGGACATTGTGGACAATTAACCCAACAGTTAGCACTACTAAAAAGATGGCTGTTTGACCGTTCCAGGAAAAGTCCTGCATGGTGCTTATGTTGTTTTTTGCCTTCATTTGATTATGATGTTGTAATGGATCATAAGACCCGGGTGTTAATGTATTGTTGAGATATTTGTAATGCCATAAGACCTTTTTTGGGATATGACAGATGTAATAAATAATAGATATTGTTGGACTCTTCTCCTTTTAGTTTCACATGTTTCCCCTTTATTCCGAGACAGATGCATTTGAATGATAGTTGTGCTTTTACCATCTATCAATACTCTTGAGTAATGAATGAGGCTGTATGAACTGGGGACTTGCCGGACCAATATCATATTGCTGATTTATGTTTTGTGGGGGTTATCACATTAATATAAGATAATTTTCAAAGTCACAGTAATAGAGCTGACTTTTACATGGTAGCTGTTAGGCTGATTATGATTATAATAAACCACAACCATATCTATCATGGCAAAAAAATTGTCAACACATACAAAAAACTTTATGTATGTTTTGTAGATTAGAAAACTTCAGAAATAGTACATTACTGTCAAGTATTGCTAGTATGAGCAGCTAATGTTTTGAACGAAAAATAAAGTAGAAGTAAAATATATTAGAATTTGTTTACGCTCAGAAGGATGGGCGGTCATTAACAAATATGAGTTCGATTTTATAAGTACTTTATGCTACTTCAGCTTTATTAGCTGATAACTTTGACTCTTTTGGTTATTTGAGATTACTACATGTCTGTGGCACAAGTGATATTGGAGTTCTAACTTGTTATGGTTCTGATTTTACTTGAAGGCACTTCTGTTTTTTTGGAATGATCTATGTTACACAGAAAACCTCTTATGTATATGCTCGGCAATGTGAATTACAGGGGCATAATTAGTTGTTTTATGTTTTTTACTCTGTTCTCTTGTCGAAATCATCTAATCCTGAGATTGCGTCAAAGTTATTGACTAATTTTGGTTTCCATTTTAATTATAGTTTAGTTCCACTTGTCAAGAAGATTGGAGAAGATAGGGTTTTGGAAATGACAAACATGCTGTTTGATAAACTACTTAATGGAAAAGATCAGCATCGTGACATTGTTAGTATTGCCTTGAAGACTATAAGTTCAGAAATTTCATCGCAGTCTCTTGCTCAGCGCATCCTGGTCTTAGTTACACCTCAGTTGATAAAGGGCATTACTGGTCCTGTAAGTTCAAATGCCGCATTGTTTGTTCTAGGCCTTGCATAATTTTCTGGGCATTTAGTTCACATGCAACCAGTTGTTCACATGATGATATCTTATAAATATTTTATTGAGATAATAGATAGGAGATTGTGGTTTGAATATCATGTTACCTTCTGTGATTGAAAGGTTTTTGATTTACCCGTAACTATAAGCGACATGAATACTCATTGTTCTTGAGCTTATCTTTTGGATTGTTTCAATGCCCGTCTATGACCTATATTTTACTATGAGTTAAACTGGCATCATATATATGAGTAAATTTCATAACCATTGAACTTATTTCACCTTCGCTTGCTGTTATGTTGCATGTGCGGTCAATGATTTCTTTTTTTTTGTACGATGTATGCAATAGTAAGCTTTCTCAAAGTTTACTTCTTTTGTTTGTAATGCAATGATGAATTGTTACAGGATACAAAGATGTGTGCAAATTTAGAATCTTACAATCTTTTTGTTTCTATGAAGGATATATTTTTCTGCAGTATATATCATTACCATACCGTTGGGATACTCTAGATATCATTTTACCTGTATCATTTCTCAAATCTATTTTAAAGTTCAAAATATTTTAGTTGTATTCTATATGAAATGATATTTGCCATGTTCATTGGAACTTTTTGAAAAACGATAATCGTAGACATTCTATGCAAGGTTGACTTGTAATATACAGTTATATACAACATACTTAGTGTAATAATTGATTTTCTTTTTTATATTAATATATCACAATGTAATTCCTTTTAGAATATGTATGTGGACTCGATCTATTTTTTATCTATGTAGACTAATACTTGTATATCCACATCAACACTTGAACGTGGTACGATGACGATGTCACGGGCCGTCCACACCTACCCCTATCTACCTATGTAGTATTGAGACATTTCAATATTTATTTATGTCCTCTACCTCCTATATAAGAGGGTGGTAGCGAGTCTTTTACGGATCTTGGATCATTAGGTATTTTAGCTTTCTTGGTGGGTAGGCTTTTAGAGAGATCTTGTTCTCAAGAGATTATCTGAGCTTATCTTGATGTCATGTATCTTTGTTCGTATTAATCTACATATATTGTTCGATGATAGATGAAGCTATCAATTGGTCTTACCGCCCACCTGAGGTACTAATCTGAACCCTAATAGACTCTCTCATTCTTTTACCAACTCTCAGACTGCCTGCAAGATCTCTCGATTTTATGGAATCGCTTTTTGCCTCCGCATGATGACACCCCAATCCTCTCGCTTGCGCATGATGACACCCGCTACATTCAATTTTTAGCCACATAATCAACAATTTTTCTCTCCTTTAGCGTGCTTCCTCTTGTGCGCGCTTAACTGTTACGACCGACCTCCAAACCTTATAAGAATAGCTCGACTTCTGTTTCCCGCAGCCGTTTCCACGCACGTCCAAATCGGTTGATGCTTGCAAATACACCCTCAGATAATACTCAAGTCCCCTAAACCTAATCCTAAGTCTAGTCACCTAACTAAAGTGAATTTCCTCCCTAGACGTCCCTCTACCTAGTCGCCACACTCTGGGTTGATTTACACAGATTACAATATTCAACGTTCAACTCAAAACAAAAGAGAAAATACAATAAGAGATGCAAATATGATAAAGAGAAAACTCCTCTCCAAAGGAACTATTGATTTTGATGTCGTTGTCTTTCGAAAGATTTGTTCTTTATAGCTTAGGATGCTTCCTATTCATTGTCCTTACGATCCTTGGAAATTTCCACTTGATAAGGATTTGTTGCAATGATAAACCTTGGATCTTCAAGAGAATGTTGAAGAAAGCTTCTCAATCTTCGTTTAATAGTCTTCAATCTTCTTGCATGAATATCTTTTGATCTCACTTGAGGAAACCTTTTTTGAATTCCCCTTTGATCCCTTAAAACGGCTAAGGAGAATACCCCCAAAACATTTTCAGAAGAATCGTGTTCGAAAAATAATTCACGACCTGTTTAAATAGAAATCATCATATTTCTTGGAGTAAACGACGAGTGGTAGTAAAATTTGAATGGCTCGTGCTCTGTTCCTCCTCTACGCCGTACGGTTTTCTTCAGAAGCAAGCGCTACCGCCGGTGGTAGTGTATAAAAAATTGATTTTAGCACATCCTCTAATTAACTCTGTTATGCTACGTGGGGCGCTAACATTACCACGATGCGACAATGTACACAATATTCTTCGTCCAGATTGTCCCGAAACCTTCCAAGAAGCATGCTGCTAGATAAGGAAGTTTTCTTTTCATTATTGCCGAGCGGTATCCGCTACTGCCGACAATAGTGATCAATTCAGAATGCTTGATTTTCATTTTGCTCATTTAGTTTCTTATGGGCTCTCCTGTACCAGCATATAAACATGTACCTACATATTATGAAAACGTGCATAGTGATATTAGATGTTTATCAGTATCCGTTATTCTGAAACCAAGAGAGCGTCAAATCATGTTCCAACACTACGAAACATCAGTGAGTGAGGTAGAGTGTTTGCGAGATCAATAGAGCACTCGCATGAACAATAAGGTACCTGCGAGAGCTGTAGGCCTGTTTGAGCGGTAGTGAGCCTTTGAGTGTCGTCGAACGCCGATGAGAGCTGTATAATACTTGCAGGCGCTGTTTGGTTCCTGATCAAGAGTTGTATAGCGCCTACGAGTATCAATGACCATCCGCGAGAGCGATGAGCCAGCTGCCGACTTTTGCTGTTCTCGCTTTTAGAGAATCGTCGATTGATTGTTTTTTAATTCTCACCGCCTGACTTTGTCTCTCCCAGCTTCGACGCTACTTTTGGATACCCTCCAGAGGTCTGACGACCCTTCCATTAGCTTCAACCGACAAAGTCGATGAACAATTCATCAAATCCGTAGTCAACCACTAATGTTTGATCTCTAACTGCTGTCCGACCTTCCTCAAGCTATTTTGGCAACTACTCACTCCTTAGTCATCGACGACCATCCCTTCACCATTCCCTTCCATTGCCGGTAACCAACTGTGGCCATGCCCTCCCACCCGAGATTTTCATCTCTGTTTCCACATTCACAGAGCCATCCGATTAAGTGCGTCTAAATCCTTTTATCATCTTCCAGACTTAAGTCCACTACCCGATTTAATTCCCTCCAGAAAGACGAAGATTTATGTTCCCCCGCATTCGTCTCTCACCTTCATTTCGACAGAGATTGGGCTTCACCATTTCACTCAAGAGCATTTGGTATTTCTCCCACCTTATCTCATTGTTTAATTACTATATCATTTTATGCTTATGGTTACTTGATCTCTAATTTCAAAGCTTGCCCCCATTATCATTTACATGTTTTCCATTAATTTGAAAATCTTTTTTGTTCGTCGCTCCATTTTCTGCCCGTGGATGATATGACATGTATTGTTGGCTTGAATGCTGGTCTTTTGTTACCTAACTCATTTATTAGCCGACAATTCAAGCTTCGTTGTTTAATTTAAATGATCTCAAGTTTATTAATTTAAAATCAATTTTCAGATTCTTATGATTACATCAGTTTGGTATCAGAGCATGTTTGATTCACTCCTATATTGAATTAGACAATTTGATCTTATAAATAGACAAATAGACACACACAATCAGGTTATATGTTTAGAGACATGTGTATGTGACTTGATACAACACATGCACAATTTAGTGAAAGCGGTAGAGTCTCTTTCTACTAATATGGGTGATCTGGAGCATATAATGAATTGCTTTCTCACATCTACCTACAACATAGAAGCCATATAATTAGGGGGAGCGTCTCACCATATCCGTAGACTCGAGAACCCTATCCTCCAGCTCACAAAGCTGGCACACCCTGATCCTGAACTCCGTAACCAACACTATCCATGCAGCTAGGATCTTGAATCCCCCTCGCCCTCATATCCATATTGGGACCTCGACTCCTACTAATCCCTCTCTGGGTAAGGAGATCATTGGGTTAAGATCCAACACAGGAATATTTCAATTCTTCAAGTAAATGGAGCCCGAGCACAAATTATCTGAGTTCCCGCGACGCAACTTCGTCTCCATTACTGATTTTACCGATGAACACAGGCCTTAGTATGAAATTTTCATTTGTAATTCCAAGCACGAGCCTTAACTCGAGTCTGAGGGCGTGATAGAGATCGAAGGAGAACATGCTGATCATTTAGTTTGTATATCATGGCTTCCCCTAGTGAGTCCACTGAGGTTAATTTTTTGAGGAAAGATATTTTCCACTATTTTTCGCATCTTGGTACAATTTTGTTCCGTTATCTGTTACGCCCCCGAACATGACTCAATTCTTTGGGCGTACTTACGCTCGCAGGCGGAAGGCGAAGACAGACGACAACGGGGCTGAATCATCCGGTTCAACCCCCACTCTTTAAGTCGGCGGGTTGGGGGGCTGAAACACCCCGGTTCAGCCCCGCTTGGGAGGGCCCGACCGGCCCCTCTTGGCCTGGGAATATATATACCCGGGCCTCTTCGTGTGGAGGCATGCAAGAGTATACAGGTATTTCTTTCTTCCTCCTTCCTAACCCTAATCCCTCTTTAGCTTTCTCCTTAGCCTCCACTTCTCTAGTTTTCTCCTAACATTTGGTATCAGAGGATTCACTTCTCCACCATGGTTACCGCACACACGCAAGAAGAAATCACTCGACTAGAAACCCTAGAAGAAAACTACGTCGGCTTGACGGATTTGGTGGCCTCCATCGAGGAGGAAATGAGGGCTCTACGTAGCGATTGGAAGAACGGATCGACACCCAGATCGAGGAAATCAAGGCGCTGCTAGCCCAAAATCTGAAAGGGAAGACGACGACGCACGAAGAGGCCGACGGACTACCAAATCAGGCCGCCGAAACCTATGCATCGCTGAGGGGTTCGCAGGCGGGGGAAATAGCGGGATCGGCGGATCCCGCGCGTACATGAGCGGGATCGAGCGGATCAGGAGCCGGCGCCTTCGGCGACATCGCAGCGACGTGGGGGAACCGCGGGGCGTCACCACCGTCCGGATCGATCCCCATCTGGGCGGCGGACTTCGGCACGGGGCCTCCGTCCTGGGCACAACACCACAACGAGCAGGGGGATTACGACACGGGCCGTCCGCTCTGGATACTGCCCGACGACGAGCCAGGAGGGGCCGGGAGGGCTCCAGGAGGACCTATGGGAGGGGCGGGGGGCATCTTGCCTCCACCGCGTGGAGTCGACTCTCTGGGGGGCTACGAAGCCGACGCTCCTTGGGTCGTCCAGCAATTTCAGGGCTACCCGGGCGCCAACACCGGTCCGATGGAGCCGAGACGACCGACATGGAATGGGTAAGGGCAAGGTTGGCACGGCCAAGCCGCTACGCGAGCGTACATGCCTCCTAAACTAACGCGCATGAATTTTCCGCGTTTCAGCGGAGGGGATGCTTTAGAGTGGGTACAGAAGGTACAGAAGGCCATGCTTTTTTTCAGTTATCAGGAGGTGCCGGAGGGCCAATGGGTGCAGCTAGCATCGTTTCACTTGGAGGACGACGCATTTCAGTGGACGCAATGGTTTCTGAGGGGCAGGGATTACGTGTCGTGGACTGATTTCGTGGAAGGGTTCACCGCCCGATTCAGGCCACTGGAGTATGAGGACTTTGAGGCTCTTCTGCAGAAGTTACGACAGAGGGGAACCGTGATGGAGTACCGTACCGAATTCGAGAAATTGGCAAATCGGGTGCACTGAGAAGAGAAGACGTTGCTTAACTGTTTTGTCTCAGGACTAAAGGAGCACTTGCGTGGTGAGGTTTAGGCCTATATGCCTTGCAGTCGGAATCATGCCATCAGCCCGGCCCGCATACAGGAAGCGCGCTACAACTGGCAGCGGACGCGCACCACGGGGAAGCCCGCGACTACCTAGGTAGCTGTACGGAGAGACGCCGGTGGCCAACAAGCCAACTGTAACACGACTCTCGTGGGCCGAGCTATAGGCAAGGAAAGAGATGGGACTATGTTTCAACTGCGATGAGAAGTTTGCACCAGGGCACAAATGCTAGAAAATACAGGTTTTTATGTTACATGAGGATGCCGATGACGAGGTCGTATCCGGGACAGAGTCAGAGGAGGACTTGGACTTGACCGAGTTCAGTGTTTCCATACAGGCAATGGAGGGATGCACCCCCCCTCACTATGCGAATTGGGTGAAAAATTAGCCAGGAGAAGGTGACGGTTTTGGTGGATAGTGGGAGCTTCCACAACTTCATTCATCCCGATGTGGCACAACGGGTGAGGCATGCGATTGATAAGGGAGCCACCTTTCAGATCATGGTGGCAGATGGGAGCAAATTGCAGTGCAAAGGGGTGATGAAGGGGGTAGAGCTACGGATACAGGGGTACGCAGGGCGCATGAACGTCTACCTTCTACCCATCCGAGGTTCTGACATGGTGCTTGGGGTGCAGTGGCTGCAACAACTAAGGCGGGTGACCTTTGACTGGGATCAGATGACGATGAAGTTCCTGCAGCACGAGAAACAGTATTGCCCGGGGGGCCTAAAATCTTCGCTAATGAAGGAAATATTCCTTCGGAGCTTGGGGCGATTAGAGAACCAGGGCAGCACGATGACAATGATTATGGAGGTTACACCGGTTCCAACTGAGGCTTCTATTGTACCAGTTCAGATACAGGCGCTAATGATGCGGTATGCAGATATCTTTCAGGCACCCCGCACACTGCCACCACCGCGGTTTAGAGATCATCAGATTCAACTCAAAACAGGTACAAAGCCTACCAATATCTGACCTTACAGTTACCTGTACATCCAGAAGATCGAGATAGAGCGCAACGTCAGGGAAATGCTGACTACCGGAATCATTCGCCCCAGTACCAGTTCTTTCTCGTCCCCCATCATTCTAGTTAAGAAGAAGGACGAGACATGACGATTTTGTGTGGATTACCGTGGTATGAACAGCTCTACTATCAAGGACAAGTTTTCCATTCACTTGATCGAGGAACTACTAGATGAACTGCACGGCGCTCGCCTTTTCACCAAACTCGATCTACGATCGGGCTACCATCAGATTCGATTGCACGATGACATACAAAAAACAACCTTTCGTACTCATGATGGGCACTATGAATTCTTGGTGATGCCCTTCGAGCTCACCAACGCACCGTCCACATTCCAAGCAGTGATGAACGAGATCTTCCGGCCGCTCCTCCGTCGTTCAAATTGATATTATTCGATGACATCCTCATCTACAGTTCCAGTTGGGAGGAGCATTTGGTCCATGTTGAGCATATTTTCACCCTCCTCCGCCAGCACCAGCTATATGCCTAACAGTCCAAATGTTCGTTCGGGCAAAAGGAGGTGGAATACCTGGGACATTTTGTATCCGCTAATGGGGTCAAGGTGGACCCTAAGAAGATCGAGAGCATGCTATCGTGGCCACGCCCACACACGGTTCGAGCGCTACGGGGGTTCCTGGGGCTTACAGGATATCGCAGGCGCTTTGTCAAAGACTATGGAAAGATCGCTCGTACAGAAGGACGCCTTCCACTGGCCGGCCGAGGCTGAGGTGGCCTTCCAGGCCCTTAAGGGGGCCATGACGACCACTCCGGTGCTTGCTCTTCCTGATTTCACCAAGGTGTTTTTCTTGGAGATGGACGCGTCCGACATAGGCATTGACACGGTGTTGATACAGGAGGGGCGGCCCCTGACATTCTACAACAGGGTATTAGCGCCCCGTACTCTGGGGCTTTCCACGTATGAGAAAGAGATGTTGGCGATCATCCATGCGGTGACCTTGTGGCGACCGTACTTGTTGGGGCGACATTTCAAAATCCGCTCGGACCATCAAAGCTTGAAGCACTTCTTGGATCAACGGGTCTCCACTCCGCTTCAGCAGAAGTGGGTGACGAAGCTGTTGGGATATGATTATGAGATCCTTTACCGGTAGGGTAAGGAGAACGTGGTTGCCGACGCCTTATCACGCCTACCGGAGAGCACTATCGCCCGAATTTCCGCCCCCCTGCTCGACTCGCTAGATGATGTTCAGGAGGAGATCATGCGGGACCCCGCACTGCGAGCCATTGTGGAGGCTCTTCGACTGGGGAAGATCACTACGCCGGGCTATCAACTGCAGAACGACCGACTGTATTATCAGGGGCGGGTGGTCATTCCGCCCAACTCGGCTTGGTAGACGGTCATGATGCACGAGTTCCATTCATCGCCAACGGGTGGACATACGGGAATTCTCCGTACCCTTCAGCGAGCACGGGCTAATGTTTTCTAGACGGGATTACGATGCGACATTCAGCAGTTCGTGCAGCAGTGCGAGGTATGCCAACGTCAGAAATACGAAACGATCTCTCCGAATGGATTACTGACACCTCTGGAGATTCCGCACCACATTTGGGAGACAGTGTCCATGGATTTCATCGACGGATTGCCCAAGTCTCAGGGCAAGACAGTTATACTGGTCGTGGTCGACAAGCTCTCCAAGTATGGTCATTTCTTGGCTTTGAGCTACCCTTACACCGGCGAGTCAGTCGCCGTTCTCTTTGTTCAAGAGATTGTTTGTCTCCACGACATTCCGCGCGCCATCATTTCAGATTGGGATCCGACTTTCGTCGGCAATTTCTGGCAGGAGCTCTTCCGATTACAAGGGACTAGCCTACGCTTCAGCACGGCGAATCGTCCCTAGACGGATGGCCAGACAGAGGTTCTCAATCGAGGGGTGGAAACATACCTCCGTTGCTTTGTGATGGACGAACCGCGAACGTGGACCAGTTGGCTACACTGGGCCGAATACTGCTACAACACCTCCTACCATTCCGCCAGCAAGATGACCCCGTTCGAGGTCGTATACGACCGTCCCCCACCCTCTTTGAGGAGCTATGAGTTGGGCATCACAACATTGCCCGCGCTGGATCGGGCACTCTACGATCGGAACCGTACTATAGCCACGTTGCGTGAGAATCTCCGTACAACACAAGATCGCATGAAGACCCAAGCAGACAAGCATCACAAGGAAAGGGAGTTCGAAGTCGGCGATGAAGTCTTCCTCAATCTACGCCCCTACCGACAAGTCTCGGTGGCACGCCGGGCGAACCAGAAATTAGCTCTTCGCTACTATGGGCCCTTTCGCATTCTCTGCCGCATAAACCCTGTTGCTTATGCTTTGGCCCTTCCAGAGGGGTCGCACATTCACCCGACATTTCACGTGTCCTTATTGAAACGAAAGATCGGCGATTCCGTACAGGTCAGTCCTTTCCTTCCAGAGGCGACAATAGCGGGAGAACTCCGCCCATTACCCGAGGAAGTCCCGATGCTCAAGTGGAAGCGACAGGGTGTTGAGTACTGATCTGAGCTCCTTTTCAAATGGAAACACTTGTCAGAAGCGTACAATACATGGGTTGATCTGATGGAGTTCACGGAACTCTACCCGAATTATCACCTTGAGGACAATCTGACTCTTGATGGAGAGGGGAATGTTACGCCCCCGAACATGACTCAATTATTTGGACGTACATACGCTCGCAGGCGTAATACGAAGACAGACCGCAACGGGGCTGAACCATCCGTTTCAGCCCCCACTCTCTAAGGCGGCGGGTTGGGGGGCTGAACCACCCCGGTTCAGCCCCGCTTGGGAGGGGCCGGCTGGCCCCTCTTAGCCCGGGAATATATATACCCGGGCCTATTCGTGTGGAGTCATGCAAGAGTATTTACAGGTATTTCTTTCTTCCTCCTTCCTAACCCTAATCCTTCTTTAGCTTTCTACTTAGCCTCCACTTCTCTAGTTTTCTCCTAACATTATCATTGATAGAGACTGTATGAAGAACTTTTTTTCTCAATATATGGTGGACACCTTATGACTTGAGATGCACCCCTTAGGACAATTCCACAGCCAATCCAGGGTTAGTAGTAATTTGATTATGCCCATTACTCACTACTGTCTCGTAGAGTTCTCAATAGGTGATCTGTGTTATCAAGGCGTGCGCCTAGGCGCTCTTGAGGCGCCGGGCGCACCAGACACACTCCCTCGCGCCTCAGCATGGCTTAGGCAGGCGATGTGCCTGAGGCACGCCTAGACGCACCCAAGGCGAACCTGAGGCGCACCTAGGCTCCTAATTCGCTGAAATTGAACAGCGTGAGCGCCTAATTCGCTGAAATTGAGCGGAGTGGGCGCCCAATTCGTTGAAATTGAGCGGAGTGGGCACCCAATTCACTGAAATTCAGCGGAGTGGACGCCCAATTCACTGATATTGAGCGGAGTGGGCGTCCAATTCACTAAAATTGAACGGAATGGGGGCCCTATTCCCTGAATTTGAGCGAATTTGACGCCCAATGCGCTGAATTTGAGTGGATTCGGCGCCCAATCCACTGACTTTGAGCGGATTCAGCGCCCAATCCGCTGGATTTCAGCGAATTGTGCGTCCAATTAACTGATTTTATTTTCCCCCCATTTTTGCACCTCACGTGCCTCAGGCGCGCGCCCGCGCTAGGCTCCAGAGACCTTTTGCGCCTCGGTGCGCCTTTCCCCTTTAGTAACATAGTATGTGACACTTGCCAAGATATTGTATTGTGCCATGCCGTCGCGATTGCTGTTTGCCACATCTTGTTAACACGATCATTGCAGTACGCCAAACACGTCATGCATGATGGTGCGATGAACTATAATTTTTTCAATCACCATGGGTGCAAGATTGTTCTTCTTCCCTAGAAGTGCTGTTTTCTTTGTAGGGCACCTGGGAGGAGCTCGCCATAATTTGACTCACCTCCCTCTGATTCAATTGTTGCTGTTATTCACTGCCACACTTTTGCCTGAACCTCCGCTCTAGGAAGAAGAATATGATTTTGAACCTGAACCCACTTTGGCATCATCCTTTACCCCTAAGCCAGTGTCGCCTCATATTTCTGCATTCACCAACATTATGACTGCTGATCGCTTACCAATAGCATCATAGGCGCTACCTCATATCAAATTCATATTTGGTGATCACACTTTTAGTTCACTATATTAACCACTGAATATTGGTGAGGACGATGAGTTTCATTGTTAGATTATCAACCTATTTGTGCTTAGCCGTATGAGGAGGATAGTATCATGCCCTAGGTTTTTCACTCCTTATAGGGACACTTTACAAGATTTCTCTGGAAAATCTTAAATTGTAGATTTTGAGATTAATTTTAAATTTTGTAGTCCCAAACTATAACACATGATATTATTAAGATAGTTGATCTTGGTTCAGTAAGAGAGCGTATGTTGAACTATGATTTGATGATTCCACATGTCGACTATGCTTACTTCCTACCTTGTTTCTTTAATCTTCCTTCTGTAATACGAGCTAGCTACGCCATATCGAGAACACGCTAGCTACGCCATATCGAGAACAAGCTAGCTACATGGTATTGAGAATAAGCTAGCTTCGTTGTATCGAGAAAAAGCACACGAACATTAACTTGCATTACATGAAATTAAAGATACAAACTCTAGAGACAAACTCCTGCCAAACACTCGAAAACTGAGTCCTGCAAAGCACTTCTCTTTTCATAAAGAGCCCAAGATACTAAGACTCCAAAGATAAAGGACACTTGCTTAGGGCTTCTTATATAGGAGACCCCGCTACAAGACAACATACTTGCACACTAAAATAGAAATAACAAATAACAGATGCAATATTATTATAAAGGTAAATACGTCATTGCGAGATCCTTGCGAGGTGAGGCCGATCGTCTAAGCATATGCATGTGATATGTTCGCAGTGCGTATACATATCAACACATCCGTCCTGAAAATCGATCTTGTCCTCAAGGTCGAGCAAGGCGGCGTGGACGTGCAAGCGTCTATAGTGACAATGACTCACCAGTTGGACCGAGGCAGTGGACGGAGGCGGGACGAGTGGAAGAACAACGAAAAAAGTCGATTGGGGGTGTTGGGCCTCTAGGCATGGAAATAGTGCGAACAAAAATGGTGAACGCGTGGCGTGAAGTGGGGCCATGATACATGTGGAGAGAAGCCCGACTAGGACAAAGGATAAGGGCTAGTTCTATGAAAAAAAGAAATACATTGGACGGGGCTGTCTTTGGGTGGAAAGGAATGAAACAAAAATGCAAAGTGTTTTATGGTAAATAAGAGGTTTGGAAGGGTGCAGTTGTAGGGAGAACCACCAAAAAAGGTAAGATGAGGGAAACAGATGCAGAGCATGCTTGTGTGTGGCCCGAACGACAGAAAGGGGGAGAGGATAAGATGGAAAAAGTTGGCATGACTAGGGGTGGCAGATCTACGCGGAAGGACCATCTTGAAAAGGGACAACTCAAGCACAAAGTAGACCAGGGGTGGGTGGACTAGTGGAGATGCATGGCAAGAAAGTGGAAGACACATGCAATCGGTTCTTGCGGTGAAGACGACTGACAGAAGAGCTGAACAGAGGGGAGTGGGCGACAAATATGATCGACGTTGTTGGAACGTGCACCATGATTGATAGAAGAGAGGAAGGCACTCAACTGGACACGGGAAGAGGAGAGAGAAGTGCGCCACCGGATGAAGAAGACTCAGAGGGAGTCCTGAGCGCTCCTGACAGAGAGGGAGAGGGGCTTGCTCATGTGGTAGGGGCCAATGAAATACTAGCAGTGTTGTTTCGAGTTTAACTGATGCAGATGGGCGCACCGCTTGTTTGAAGCGTTAAGGTAGACGAAGAGGTTCGTCGAAGGCGGGCAGGATCAAATAAGAAACAAGTCAATTCAACACAGTGGAGCGCAGACGAAAGAGAAAACTCTCGATGCCGATGGAAGATAATGCTCGATCAAGGATAAAGAAGAACGACCACGCAAACACAACTCAACGATCTATGGTTATTTGATCGGAGGCATGAAGAATAGTTGCTTTTAGTATCAAATTGAAAAGAGGAATATCGTGGACGTTCACTTTCTTGAGTTTTGCTGCGAGGCTTGGTCCTCCTTAAACTGAATCATGAATCAATTCTTTTGAGAAATAAATATGTGAATGATTAGTTATTGTGGGTAGGACACAAGAAAGTTGAATATATGCATTTTTTTCCGTGTTGTATTACACGTGATGTCACGTGTGACTAGTCCTATATATGCATACCTATCTTTGTATTAGGGCAAATTCATATAATATTTTCTTATTCTCCACTTGGTATCAGAGCTAGCGGCTCCACTTAATTTGCTCGTCCCGCTCCTCCGCTCGATCCGCTGATCTAGTCCTTGGTCCCGATCCGCAGATCGTTCCGACTGCTTGTTGTTTTCGCAGATTCAGTCTTCGCCGCTCCAGCCTATGTTACCGAAGGTTCACGTCTAGGCCTTTGCCGCTCCCTCCTTCCTCTAGCGCCACTGCTCCTCTGCAGGTCTTCCTCTAGTGCTTCCGCTTCCTCCAGCGGCCTTCTTCGCCCGTTTTGCGAGCATCTGTTTGTCTTCGGTTGTTTTTTTCTCCATGGCTGTTGTCGGAGACATTGTTGTCACATCCTATGGTGTCCTCTCTGGTGACATGATTTAAGGGAGGCTCGTAGGATGTATATTTTACCTTCTTGATTGATTTGTCTTGATTGCTTTTTTCGGAAGGACCTCGATGGGTAATTCCTCCGACATCTCATCCTCCCCTTAGACAGTTCTTTCTGGTGATCCTCCTTGGAGCCATGGTCATTCTGGCTCTTTAAAGATCATTATAATCTCCTTGGATATTATAAATTATCTTGAGTGGCCCTGGATAGCGCATTATGCTTTACAGAGTCACCGACAATATGAGCATATTGATGGAACCGTTGTTGAGCCACCGCGTGCCGATCCCTCATGGAGAAAATGGAGTGCGAACTATTCCTTGGTTGTCTCATTCTACTTCACTCCATGCCCCTTCAGGTGTACCACAACTATATGCTTATGGATTCTGCTCATGAAATTTGGACCCGGGCTCGTGAAACCTACTCTCAAGTTGGGAATTCGACACAGATTTATGTGCTCACTTGACGTGTTTTGGAACTAAAGCAGGGACCCCTTTCTGTCTCTGTCGGCTACTCCGAGTCCGAACGTCTTTATCATAAACAAAATTACTTCATCACCTTTACTCTTGCGTGCACTGCAGATTCCCTGACTATTCAGAAGGGCAAAGACTGCTTCCGTGTTCACGTCTTTCTTATGGGGCTCAATATGGAATTTGATGTTGTTTGCCTGCATGTCCTCCATTGTAAGTCTCTTTCCTTTCTTAGGGAGTTCTTTAGTATGATCCTCAGTGATGTGAATCATCGCCGCTTTCTTGTTCCTTCTACAAATTATTCTGCTCTTGGTGGGATGGGTCGTGGTCCTCTTACTCACTCTTCTCTTGTGTGCGGCTACTGTGGAAAGAAAATACATACTAAAGACACTTGCTATCGTCTACATCCTCATCTTTCCCTACCTTTTCGGGAATTGATGCCTATGGAAAAGGTTGTCACCGTAGTGGTGGTCGTCTGTCTGGTGCCCGCTATCAGTATTCTGCCCATTCGACTGAAGTTTTTGTGGAAACCCCCTCTGGGGGCCTTTTTGTTAAGGAACTGGAGGCCTTCCGCCGCATTTTACATTCGCATTTCGATGCCACATTTCACCGATTCTGCTGTTGCCTTTGCTACTTCAGGTGTCTTGAGTGCCCATGTTGTGTATTCCTCGCACTCCGAGTGGATCATTGACTTGGGTGCCACTGATCACATGACTGGATCTGTCTCAGATTTTACTTCCTATACTCTTCTTTCTGGTCGTGATAAGGCTATTGTTGCCAATAGTTTCCTTTCCTCTATTGCTGACAAGGGAACAATTTCTTTTTCTTATGACCTTTATCTTTCCTCTGTCTTGCATGTCCCTTCATTTACTCGCAATATTTTATCCATTAGTCGTTTGACTAATTCTTTAAATTGCTCAGTGACTTTTTTTCTTGTTGTTTGTGTGTTTTAGGATCTGGCTACAAAGCGGGCGATTGCCAGTGGTGGGGATGTTAGCGTCCTGTACTTATTGAACCAACAGTTGTCTCCCCGCGCTCTCTCCACCACCCGCGCTCTCTCCACCACACGTGCTCTCTCCACCACATGTGCTCCTACTCTCCCTGACATTCGACGCTGATATCTTCGTCTTGGACACCCATCGGCTTTATATCTTACCAAACTATTTTCTGCTTTCAGTTGTTTAATTTAGTCATTTACTTGTGACACCTTTGAACTGTTAAAACATCTTTGCAAAATTTTAGTCACGTGCCTTTTCCCAATTCTTGCCCGTTTGATGTGATTCACTCTGATGTTTGGGGTCCTTCCCCTGTGTTATCTTTATATTTCTATAAATGGTTTATGACTTTTATTGATTGTTATTTTCGTACTACACGACTCTATTTGCTAAAATGGAAAAGTGAAGTGTTTATTTGCTTTCGTTCCTTTCATAAAATGGTTGTGACCCAATTTAGTCTTCGTTTGACGCGGCGTTTGGAGGCTCTGTTTGCAGCAAACTCCGCCGCACAGCGGGTAACCAAATGCTTGGCGGCGGCGTGTGCCGCGTTTCCTCCCGCCGCTCCATGGAAAACAAAAGATTTTCCTCCGTTTTGATCGGCGACCTCCCCCCTCCAGTTTGATCAGTCAGGGCGTCTTCTCCCGCCACGCCAAACGAAGCCTTAATGGGACAATCCGTGTGCCACATAGTGATAATAGTGGTGAGTATGATGATCGTGGCGTGTTTGGTACTATCTTGCCGAACACAACATTCTTCACCAAACTACCCGTGTTCACACTTCCACTCAAAGAGGCGTGACAAAATGGAAAAATAAACACATACTGAAGGTTGCTCGGTGTTTGTTGATTGACACGCACCTTCCCAAGTTCTATTAGGGTGATACTCTTTTGACTGCAACTTATCTTCATTAATCGTCTTCCTTCTCGCTTCTTCACTACAATATGCCTCTTTCCCGTCTATTCCAGAAAAATAGTGTCCACATTTCACACATCTCTCCTCGCATCTTCGGTTCTGTATGTTTTGTTCTTGTCCATACCCCTCACCGAGACAAATTGAACGCCCTTTCACTTAAATGTGTATTTATGGGCCACTCTCCTACCATCAACGGTTAACAGTGTTATCACCCACCTACACGTCGCTTCTACTGCACTATTGATGTTACTTTTCATGAAGGGGAATCGTATTTTGGTCCTGGTCAGGAGGAGATGAGTAGTTTTATTCACGGGACCTCTGATTCTTTCCGATAGTTGCTTCCCCACATTTCTCCTACACCCACTCTTAGTACTGCTTCTATTCCTCCCTGTACTACTCCTACTATTATTCCTCCTATATGATATACATATTCTCGCAAGTCTCGTACCGCTGAGCAAGTACTGTTCAACCAGTGTCTGTCCCCGCTTCTTCTCCAGATTCGAATGATGACCTTCATGTTCCCCTCTCTCTTCTTAATGGTAACACTGTTAGCACCAAACACCCCATTGCTAATTATTTTTCTTATCATCACCTCTCTCATGCACACAGAGCTTTTATCTCATCTCTTTCATCTATTGTGATTCTGATACCTCTTGCAAAGAAGAGTGAGACATGATTGCATTAACGAGAACACAAATACAATTCAGAACGAATTCCGACCAAGATCAATGAGCCTGGGTCCTCCAATTACCCCTCTCTCAAATGAGAGCCAGAACCCTAATCACCAAAATCCTAAACACATACACTCCTCCCCCTTATATATAGGAGGGAGAGAAAATATAAAGGAAATACCATATTAATAAAGAAATTAATTAATATAATTAATAGTAATAATTAATTAATACCATTAAATTAATAAATATTAATTAATTAATTGATTTGTCAGGGTCTTTAACAATGTCCGCAACAAGTACAGTCGAAAAAAATGACAGCAGAGGGGCAGACAAATACGAATGATTAGAAATAATGGGAAGGGGATTGGGTTGCACGGTGGATGTAAGTGTGAGTGCAGGGAATATTGAAAAAAAAGAAAGGGGGATAAGCTTCCAGTTGATTACATAGGATAGTGAAGAAAATAATAAAAAAATTGAAGTGGGCAGGCGGACA
Source organism: Platanthera zijinensis (assembly GCA_039513925.1). Taxonomy (NCBI): domain Eukaryota; kingdom Viridiplantae; phylum Streptophyta; class Magnoliopsida; order Asparagales; family Orchidaceae; genus Platanthera; species Platanthera zijinensis. Next base: position 53,108,667 of record CM077092.1, read on the forward strand.
GGGGCCAATTGTCATGAGAAAAAAGAGGGTGCGAGGTGATTTTGTTTTTAGTGGGGGTAAGGGTGGATGTAAACATAAGTGGAGATAAAAAATTTGGTGAGGTGTGGCTTTGAGAAAGAGGAAAGGCGCAACTTAGAAACATGAAAAGGGGCAGCTGGAGTGGCATGATGGGAGGTGGAGGCAGGGCATCGGGCCGCATGAGGAGAGCCAGGCTGGGACTGGAAGAGGCGTAGGGGGCTCCGCTACCTGGATCAATGTCAGGGAAGACGATAGTTTGCGGCGATTGGAAGATATGGTGGCGTCCAGTCCCATCTGCAACCGGGGGAGGGGGAGGGTCACGGAAGCGGAGCACGCTGGGGTAGGAGGGCACCGCGGATCGCCAAAAAGCTGGCCACGGGCGGTGGCCGCAACTGGCCTAGTAGCGACCAGAGGACCGGGGGGGGGGGGGCGGACAAAAAGCAGTGCTGAGGGCACCGTCTACGACGACACTGGCGAGGAGTGGAAAGGAGTGCCGGGTTGCTGCTGCTGCAAGGAGTGTCGGGCTGCTGCTGCAAGGAGTGTCGGGCTGCTGCTGCAAGGAGTGTCGAGCTGCTGCTTCGGCGGCCGGCTGGTCGGCATGGCGATGAGGTGTGCCATCGGAGGAATCCGATCGAGCTCGTTGAGTCGATCGAGCTTAGCGTGGATGCGATGTACCATGACGAGGATGTCAACGAGCATATCAGTTTGTTGATCGAGCTTGGCACAATTGGAGATGGCGGTGAGACGGGTGTTCATCATGGCTCGATCCCCAACGGTTTGGAACGAGCGGACGGGGGCAACAGGTCGGACCATTGATACTTCTTGCAAAGAAGAGCGAGACATGATTGCATTAACAAGAACACGGATACAATCCGGAGCAAACTCCGCCAAGATCAAGGAGGCTGAGTCCTCCAATGACCCCTCTCTCAAATGAGAGCCAAAACCCTAATCACAAAAATCCTAAACACATATTCCCCTCCCCCTTATATAGAGGAGGGAAGGTAAGTTGTAATATGTTATGTACTAGTCGGGGTAGTTATGTCTTTTTACCTTGTTTTTAGGTTTTCCTTACTCAAGTATATGTATGAGTAAGTGACCAGCATTATCATTATTGGAATACATCTTCTTTTCCTTTCCACTTGGTATCAGAGGGAAGGAAAAAATCACGTGCCCTAGCCTTTCCCGATCTCGCCGTCGCTCGGATCGCTTTCCCGATCTCGCCGTCGCTCAGATCTCACCGTCCCGTCGCTCGGATCGCTCTCCCGTCGCGTTTTTCCTCACCGTCATGCCGGACGACACTCTTGTCGGCTGCTGAGAGGAACGCCGCCACCGTTCTTTCATGAAGCAGCCCGACTCTCCCTCTCCTTCATGAAAACGAGGGTTGCACCGCCTTCTTCTGCCGATCCCGTGCCGTCTGTGACGATATCGAGCCGATATCGTGCCGATCCAGTGCTGCTGCCGCCTTCTTCTGTCGATTCAGTACTGCTGCCGATCCAATGCTGCTGCCGGTTCAGTGCTGATCCTGCTGCTGCTCCCGGCCGCTGTCCTGCTTCTGTGCCAATCCCGTGCCGCTCCCGTGCGCCGATCTTTTGATCTGCATGACAGAATAAGGTGTTGCTGATCTGTTGTGCTTCTTGTGTCGGTATAGGTGAACCCGATTCATAGTTTCTTCTCCGGGCATGATCTAGCCTCCGATGGTTGAGCCTCAGCGGCCCCATGACCACTCTAGCTCCTTGAAGATTACCACGGTTTCTCTGGATGACACGAATTACCTAGAATGGTCTTGTACTGCTCAACATGTCATCCGTAGTCAACAGATGTTCGGCTATATCGATGGGTCGATTATGGAGCCTCCAGTGTCTGATCCCTCCTGGAAGCGTTGGGATTCTAACAACTCTCTGGTTGTGTCTTCGCTCTTGCATTCGATGTCGCCCAAGGTCTATCAGAGCTATATACTGATGGACTCTACGTTCGAGATCTGGACTCGTGATCGTGAAACATATTCTCAGATTGGTAGTTCCACCCAGGTTTATGAGCTCACTCGCCGCATTTTGGAGTTGCGTTAAGGGTCGATGACTGTTTCATCATTCTTCTCGGAGTTTGAGCGCTTGTATCAAGAACTGGACTACTTTGCACATTTCACTCCAGCATGTATAGTGGATGCCGTCCCGTTAAAGCAACGGGAGGACCGCTTCCGTCTTCATGTCTTCTTAATGGGGTCAATATGGAATTTGATGTGGTCCGGACACATGTTCTCCACCATTCTCCTCTTCCCTCCCTCCGGGAGGCGTTTAACATGATTCTGGGTGATGAAGACCACCACAAGTCTCTCAGTGTTATGACTCCTCCAGATCGTTCTGCCTTGACGAGTGTTGGCCGTGGCCTCATCCCTACTCCCGCATCTTCAGTGCCTATCTGCAATTACTATGGTCGATGGGGACACTCTCGGGAAGCATGCTTCAAACTTCATCCACGTTTGGCACCTCCTGGTCGCGGCCGTGGTCGGGGCCGTGGGGGACATAGACACAGTAGCTACCATTCTCATGACACTGCTTACACTACTGATGTCTATGATGAGTCCCAGTCTTCGGCTTCCTCCTCTCTTACGGCTCATGAGTTGGATGTCTTTCGCCGCTTGCTTCACTCTCAGTCCGATCCGGTCACTGGGAGCTCTACTTCTCTTGTCACTGTTGCTATTCCTAGTGCTCATGTGACCACCACCTCACCTTCTGAATGAGTGCTCGACTCCGGTGCCACCCACCACATGATTGGGTCCTCCTCAGGTTTTCTCTCTTATACTCTTTTGTCTGGTAAGAAGAAAGTTATTTCTGCTCACAGATCGTTGTCCTCTATTGCGGGCAAGGGCAACATTTCTTGTTCTCCGTCCATATCTCTTACCTCTGTTCTTCACGTTCCCTCTTTTCCTCGCAATTTACTTTCCATCAGTAATCTTATGAAATCTCTTAACTGCTCCGTAACATTCTTATCTGATTCTTGTGTTTTTCAGTAACTGGGTACAAAGAGGAACATTTGCTGTGGTAGGTGTAGTGGCGGCTTGTACTTGACACTTCTCCTCGTTCTCAGGACTCAGATTCTGATGATGCCGACCTGCATATGCCTCTTGCCTTGCTGAAAAAGGGTAAAGCTACTTCCACGCAACATCTGATTTCTAATCATGTGACTTATAGTCATCTTACTCCGATTCATCAGACTTTTGTCTCATCTCTCTCTAGTTGTTATTCCCAAGACATGGCAGGAAGCATCAACAATATTGACTTGGATACAGGCTATGCGTGATGAGATGTCCGCCTTGGACAAAAATCATACGTGGGACATCTCCGCTCTCCCTTCAGGAAAGAAAGCTATAGGTTCCCGGTGGGTCTTCTCTGTTAAGCAGAACTGAGATGGCAAGGTGGAATGGTACAAAGCGCGTCTTGTCGCTCAAGGATACACCCAGACTCAAGGAGTTGATTATCAGGAGACTTTTGCTCCTGTAGCAAAAATGGACTTTATTCGGGTTCTGTTATCATGTGCAGCTTGTCTGTACTTGGAACTTCATCAACTGGACGTGAAAAATGCATTTCTCCACGGTGAGCTTGAGGAGGAGGTGTACATGAAATTCCCTCCTGGTTTTGTGAAGAAAGGAACTGAAGGGCTCTTCTGCTGCCTATGGAAATCCTTATATGGCCTGAAGCAATCTCCTAGAGCCTGGTTTGGAAGATTTCTCACAACAATGCTCAAGTTTGGATACAAGCAAGCCCAATCAGATCATACCATGTTCATCCGGAGACATGAACAACATGTTGTGGTTTTCATTGTCTACGTGGATGACATCGTGATTACTGGAAATGATACAGAGGAGATCGTCAACCTCAAGACCCTCCTATCAGCTGAATTTGAAGTGAAGGACTTGGGACGATTACGATACTTCCTGGGCATCGAAGTGGTTAGATTGGAGCGGGGTATCTTTATATCCCAACATAAGTACATATTGGATCTCCTAAAGGAAACTGGTATGCTTGGTTGTGTTCCTGCGAACACCCCTATGGAGGAAAATCACAGGATTGATGAAGATGGTGATGGTGATCATGCAGATGTATCACATTACCAATGATTGGTCGGAAAACTTATATACCTATCTCATACACGTCCCGACATTACGTATGCAGTTGGTATTCTTAGCAAATATATGCATTCTCCTAGAATCAGACATCAAGAAGAGGTGTATCGTTTACTACGGTATTTAAAGAAAGCTACTTATCGTGGCCTCCTATTCTCTAGGAACAACAACTTGGAGATTGAGGTTTTTACTGACGTGGATTGGGCCGGTTGCCAGGATGACAAAAAGTCCACAACAGGATACTGCTCCTTTGTTAGTGGTAACCTCGTAACGAGGCAGAGCAAGAAGCAAAATGTGGTGACCAAGTCAAGTGCAAAGGTAGAATATCGTGCCATGGACCAAGGCTTATGTGAGGGATTATGGCTGCGTACCGTGTTACATGATTTATGCTTCCCTGTGACAACTCCTTCCTTATTCTGTGACAATAAGGCTGCAATTAGTATTGCTCATAACTCGGTCCAGCATGACAGGACAAAGCATGTCGAAGTGGATCGACACTTTATTAAGGATCACTTGGATAAGAAAACAGTTGTTACTCCGTTTGTTCACTCCAGGGATCAGCTGACCAATGGCTTCACCAAAAGCTTGGGGTGTGATGTGTTTACCGATGATATCCAAAAAATTGGGATGACTGATATCTTCCGTCCGACTCGAGGGGGAGAGTTGTAATATGTTATGTGCAAGTCGGGGTAGTTATGTATTTTTACCTTATTTTTAAGTTTCCCTTACTCAAGTATATGTACGAGTAAGAGACCAACATTATCATTATTGGAATACATCTTCTTTTCCTCTCCACTGGGTAAACACAAAGGAATACCATATTAATAAAGAAATTAATTAATATAATTAATATTAAAAAATTAATATTAATCAATTAATTAATATGACTTTGCAATCCTTACAAACCAACAACACTCAAAGCCTTTATCTCACTATAGTGGGGTCGGCTATATGGATCCTTTGTCGCCATTGTGCCCTATCTTTTGTCATAATCTCACTAATGCCTAAGTACATCATGTCTTTCTTTATAATTTCATTCCAAGTCTTTATTGGTCTACCTCTCCCTCGTCTAATATGCTTAGTGACTAGACTCTTACAACGCTTAACCGGTGCCTCTAATGGTCTCCTTTGTACATGTCCTAACCATCTTAGACGAGCTTCTCACATCTTCGCTGAAATTGGTGCTACTTCTGTCTTTTCCCTGATACTTTCATTCCTAATTTTATCTAATCTCGTGTGTCCACACATCCACCTAAGCATTCTCATCTCTACAACTCCCATTTTTTGCTCATGTACGCAATCCTTACAAATCAAAATGGATAAAATGATTTGTAAGGATTGCAAAATCATACTAGGAGAAAGTTTGACAACACAAAATAGGTTAGTAGTGTTAGACGTGCAAATTAAATATGATAAATTTAAGACAAGAATAAAAATGTTGCCAAAAATTTGGTGGTGAAATTTGAAGATGAAAAAGATAGTTGCTTTCAAGACAACGATTATGAAACAACTAGTTGATGACCCTTATGCTGATCCTAGTGTCTCATGGGAAGTTATGTCTTCACATTTAAGGACAACTGGAAAGAAGTACTTGAAGTATCAAAAGGTCGTGCACTCTCAAATAAAGAATCTTGGTGGTGGAAAAAGGAAGTGCAAGTTAAAGTGAGGGAAAAGAATGTCAGCTATAAATCACTCTACGCTTGTAGCAATGATGAAAATTTAGCTAGGTATAAATTCGCTAAAAAAGAAGCTAAACATGCAGTAAGTAAAGTAAAAAATCAAGCTTATGAAGAATTTTATAAGCGACTAGATAACAAAGATAGAGAGTGTGACATACAATGTTTCAAATATTGGATAACAGCGATACCTCAGATTGTGTTTTTAAATGTCGAATGTCGGAAGTCGGAGACATGTCCAAGATATTTTAAAATATCGGATTTTCATGTCTTATAAATATTTTTTTATTTTATGTATACTAACTATAATTATATGTTTTAAAAATATAAAAATAATATAACAAATAAATAAAAAATGAGCCATTTATATTAAGAAATAAAGTTGAATAGTATATAAGATAAAATATTTTAACAAATATAAAATATTGCATTGTAAAATATATTTAATAATATACAATAATTTTAGTTTGATAACAATAAGTTTATTTCAAATAAATAAGATTTAAAAATTAAAAATCATTGATTGATTATAAGTTCTTTCAAACTTATAAATTTATATTAAAAACATGCAGACAATCAACAAATAAATGTATTAAATATTTTCATATTTTTGTAGTATGAAATAAAAAAAAATTGTGAAACAATTATATAAAATTAGTTGTGAGAATAAAATGTTTAAAAAATCAAAACAATAAGTGTAATTGATTTAGACATACAACAACAACAACAACACTCAAGCCTTTATCCCACTATAATGAGGTCGACTATATGGTTTCTTTGTCATCATTGTGCCATATCTTTTGTCATAATCTCACTAATGCCTAAGTACTGATTTAAAATTATATAAAAGATATTTATATGCGATTTAAGCATATGCTGCTAGTTTGCTAATACAACATAAAATAAAATTGCGGACAATATATTTACAAGTCGTGTCAGCCGATATATTGGAAAAAATCAAACATGTCGGCCTATATTGTACGGAAGGAAATAATTTTTTTTTAGAAAAGTATATCATTTTGTCCTAAAAATGACATGTTAGGAGACATGTCGGACATATCAGAGGACATTTAAAACAATGGTGATATATATAAAATTGCTTGAGTTAGAAAAAGGAACGCAAGAGATTTAAGTTAAGTAAAATGCATAAAGGATGAAACAGATACAATTTTAGCGGATGATATATATATTAAAGTGCGTTGAAAAATATACTTTTATCAACTCTATAATGAAACAAAAGACAATGAATTTAACTTGAAAAATTTGAGTAAATCGGAGTTGTATATGAACAAAATGTTTTATCGTAAAATTCAATTATCAGAGAAAGTAATGCTCAAAAGAAGATGAAAAATGGAAAGATGGTTGAGTCAAACGATATACCCATCGAAGTATGTAATGTTTAGGGAATGAAATAATTTTGTGGCTTACATGATTTTTTTGATACGATATTGAAGTCAAAGAGAATGCCAAACCAATGGAGAGAAAGTATCTTGGTATCTTTGTATAAAACAAAAGAGATATACAAAATTATGTTAATTACAGAAGAATAAAATTGATGAGTCTTACCATGAATTTATGGGAACGAGTAATAAAAAGAAGAATAAGACGGGAAACTAACATCTCGAAGAATCAATTTGGATTCATCTCAGGGAGGTCGACTATACATCTCTTAAGGAGACTCATTGACAACTACCGAGAAAGAAAACAAGATTTGCATATGATGTTTATCGACCTTGAGAAAGCTTATGAAAGAGTTCCAAGATAGATCTTATGAAGAGTCTTAGAAAAGAAAGGTGTAAATTTATCATACTGTTGGTTCCCTAGTTTTGATTTGGGCCATGTCATCTCAATTAGGCTTAATTGACCCAAGAATTATCTGTGGTCAATGGTTAGACTAAAGGGTAGTCTACCCTTAGGTTAGGTTAGTTGAGATTGGATTGAAATGAAAATTGGTTAAGTAGATTTGTGCTCGACGATAGTCGAATATCGCTCGACGATCTTCGATTGATGATCGACGATCTCAGAGTTATATGAACTCTGAAGTGGGATCGACGATCTGCTTATTCAGATCGACGATCGTGTAGCCTTGGTCGACGATTTCTGTGAAGACAGTTTTTCTTCAGGTCGACGATCTGCTTGTTCAGATCGACGATCTTCGATCTCTGGTCGACGCTTTCTGTCTGCTATTATCTATATTCATTTAATTTGATCATTGTCTTTTTTTCCCCTTGTTTAAGACATATTTTATTCAAAATATTCTGCTTAATTTAATGCTTATATTCTTTTGCTTATTTGCAATATTCCTTATGCATTAATTAAGAGATTTGACAGAATAAAGTCGTTTGTTTTATTAGAGGAAATAGTGTTTTTTCTACAGCTGTAATATAACCGTTAGGCTTTGTTTCCTGTGCCAATTTGTAAAGTCAAATTGATAGGTTATTTTTAATACCCTTAATTCCTTTTTGGGAATGACAGAAAAGATTACAGGTGCAGTTTCTTTATTTATTTTATTTTATTATTTGGAAAGTTTTTAAGTGCAGGGCTCGAGACTTTTTCAAAAGAAGAGAAGGTTCTATATTATAAGAGAGTCGGCTGAATACATATATACAACACATACAAACTCACAGCAGATACAGAACCAGAAATCAAAAGAGAAAGAAAAGTTCTTCTTCTTCCTGAGTTCATCCTGTCTTCAGGAAAATCAATACTCAGAATTCTAGCTTTCAAGAAGAAGAACCTCCTAGATTGCTGAACATTCATTATTGCAAACTCTCCCAGATTGTAAAAGCTGCTGAAGAAGAACATTCATTCAAAATCTAGAGTCTTCTTCAAGGCTGCATCAGAAAGACATCTCAAGCAATTTGGAGATCCTATACCCTGAAGCAAAGCTTTTTCCTGGACATTCTCTAAGCCAGGGGGAGCTTTGATATATTCAGAGCTATCCACTAGCTTCTCTGAACACAGAGAAGACATCTTTAATTCTCTCCTTCAACTTTCTGTAAAAGGGTTATTACTCCCTTCAAAAGTGAACTATTGGTGGCAGGGCACCTGATCAAAAACCTGTTTGTTTGGTTTTTAGGCACCTGATCAAAAGCCTGAAGGGTCTTTAGATCTACCTGAAGCAGATCTACTGGTGGCAGGGCACCTGATCAAAAACCTGTAGTGAATTCCTACCAGGGTGGTAGAAGAATGGATGTACCCAATTGGGGAACCACTATAAAGCTCTTGTGTTGTCTGTTGCTTATTTTAATCAATGCTCTGTGACTGTGATAGTTTTAACTAGGTTGCTAGTTGCTGTGATTAGGATAAAAGTTCAACTGAAAACTCAGTGAGCTTCTCTTTTATTCACTACACTCAGTTAGACTTTAGATTTAAAGCTTTTATTTTTATATTCCGCAAATAGCTCGAAGAGAAGTGTTTAGAGTCTCCTTCTTTTTGAATACTCTATTCACCCCCTCTAGAGTAGTAAGTATCTTATCCCCTCACTTTCAATTGGTATCAGAGGGAGATTGATTGGTTGAACAGGCTAACACCTTAATCATAAGATCTTGTGATAAGATACTTTGATACCATATACACTTACATTAGATTCATGGCCCAGTACAAAGATTACTCTAGCACCAGACCTCCAGTATGCAACTTAGCCAAGTTTGGCATCTGGAAGGCAAGAATTAGACTTTACATGAACTCTATTGATGAAGATATTTTCTCTTCTATCTTAACAGGGCCACCAACACCACCTGCTGCAGCTACTGCTACAACATCTGCAAATCTCAGTGCAGTGCCACCTCCTGACTATAATGAAACTTACAAGAAGGCCAAGATAGTTGATGACAAGGCTATGAATATTCTGGCTCAGACCATGTCTGATGAGACAATTCCAGAAAGTGGCTGATTGCACCTCAGTAAAAGCCATGTGGGACTCACTGAATCAGATTGTAGCTGGTTCAGCTGATGAGAGGAAGGACAGAAGGTCCAACCTTATATCCCAATATGAGAACTTCAAGAAGGAAGAAGCTGAGACAGTAGAAGCTATGTACACAAGGCTCAGCTCCATTATCAATGAGCTGAGGACACTTGATAAGGAGATCACATTGACAGAAGTCAATGATAAAATACTGATGTGCTTCCCCAGCACATGAGATCTCAGAATCTGGCCAATCAAGGAGTCCAGAAGTACAACAGAGATTTCAACTGAAGCTCTCCTTGGCAAGCTCAAATCATTTGAGCAAGTACTGAAGACCAGGGAAGCGGAAGCTGAAGCCAAAACATCTACTCCAACAAGGAAAGAGCAAACCATTGCTCTTAAGGCTGATGATGAGTCCAAAGTGACTCAATCAAATGAAGAACTGATGACACTCTTTGCCAAGAGGTTCTACAAGATGGGCAGAAAGGACAACAGAAGAAAGTCATCAAAATATGATGACAAGCCAAGGTATGATAAAACCCCATCTAAAGAAATTGTTTGTTATGGATGCAGGAAGCCTGAACACATTCTCCCTGAGTGTCCAGAGACAAAGCATAAGGAAAAGAGAAAAGAGAAGGAACATGAGAAACACCATTCCAAGACATCTTCTCACAAATATAAGAAGAAAGAGAAAGGTCTTGTTGCAAAGACCTGGAGTGATACTGAGGAAGACTCCTCTTCCTCCAGCTCCAGTGAAGATGATGAAGAAGAGAAGAAAGCTAAGGAGATTTGCCTTATGACAATCAATGCCTGCAGCAGTAACTCAGCTGCAGAGATGACTGAAGATGAGGAGGATGAATTATCTGATGAAGATCAGGCAATTGCATCTTATGATTTTACCTCTGATGAATTTAAGCATGAATTTAAAACTCTTTGCCTAGATTTACTTAGCTCAGAAAAGGAGATTAAGTTGCTTAGAGATAAGCTAGCTAAATCAGAATCTCTATCTAGTGAAAACATTAGGTTAGAATCTGAACTCACTGGATCATCTGAAGAAATTAAATTTCTTAAATTAGAACTAGCTAAAGCTAAGAGGTTAGAAGATTCACTTAATGGCAGAAGCCTTAAGTTGCTAGAAATCACAAGCACTGCCAACATTAGGACAGACAACAATAAGTTAGGCTTAGGTGCCTCCCCTAGTGAACCCCCATTGCTCCTTGAATACAATCTTTCTACTCCAATAAAGTTTGTTTCTGAAAAAGGAATACACAACACTGAGGTTATTTAAAAGGCTAAGAAAGCTTTAAATAAGATTAAGAGAGACAAAAGGAAACAGAAATTCATAGAAATACAAAAATCGTCGAACGCCTATCGACGATCGCTGCACCCATCGTCGAACGACAATCGACGATCTCTGAACTCACCTGCTGGGTATAACTACTTAGCAATGAGTGATCGACGATCTCAGCCTGAGTCGTCGAACAGAGATCGACGATCGTGGAATCCAGAATCCTTTTCTGTGAACCAAGATCGACGATCTGGGTACCGATCGTCGAACAACGATCGACGATCAGAACTAAATTTCTAGAATCACAACAATGCTCACAGAAATAATAAGTTTAATAGCAACCCTAGGACTGCCAATTGGATTATCCCACCTAGGAGATCTCATCCCTTAGGATATCACCCTCAACCTGCATACTCTTTCATTTCTAGTTTTTTCTATGTGAAGAACAATGAACCGAAGGTTACCTGGGTCCACAATGTTTAGCTTATCTTATTGCAGGGGAAAACCTATCCTATCACTCAGGACAAGTGATATTTTGATAGTGGATGCTCCAAGCATATGACTGGAAACAAAGAGAACCTTTCAAGCTTCAAAGCCAAGTTGGGACCAAAGGTAGTCTTTGGTGATTCCAGCTGTGATCAGACTGAAGGATATGGTAAATTCACCATCGGGTCAGTGACTTTCAAGAAGGTAGCTTATGTCACAGGACTGAAACACAATCTCATTTCTGTAAGTCAGCTTTGTGATGCTGGCTACCATGTTTGGTTTTCTAATACTCTGTGCAATATTACTTTGAATAATAAACTTGTATTAGTAGGCATTAGGCAAGGAAATATTTATCTTGTAGATTTTAAATCCACCTCTTCTGCAATTTGTTTATTTAATGAAGTGAGTAGTAATAATACTTTGTGGCATAAAAGACTAGGTTATGTTAACCTTAAGAATATATCTAGGTTATCCAAATACAACCTTGTCAGAGGTTTGTTCTCTTGCCCCTACAAGAAGGAAGGCCTATGCAAGGCTTGTCAGATAGGCAAGCAAACTAAGAATAGTTTCAAAGCTGTAAATAAAAAAGATTCACCTAGAATCCTGTACCTATTGCACTTGGATCTCTTTGGTCCAATAGCTGTACAGAGTCTAGGAGGGAAATTCTATACCCTAGTAATTGTAGATGATTACTCTAGGTTCACTTGGGTGTTCTTCTTGAGAACTAAATCTGATAACTTTAAAGTTCTTACAGATTTTCTACTTTGCATACAGACTGAGTACTCTACTCAAGTTGCCTTGATCAGAAGTGATCATGGTACTGAGTTTGAATATCTTTCTATGCTAGAATTCTGTGAGAAAGAAGGTATCAGACATAGCTTCTCTGCTCCTAGAACTCCTCAACAAAATGGGGTAGTTGAAAGGAAAAACAGAACCCTGATTGAAGCTGCAGGAACATTGTTAGCAGATGCTAATATGCCTCTATCCTTTTGGGCAGAAGCAGTTAGCACAGCTAACTATGTACTGAATAGGAGTCTGATACATAAACTAAAGGGGAAGACTCCCTATGAATTGCTTAAAGAAAAGAAACCTAAAATAGATATTTTAGAATTTTTGGCTGTGTAGTTTACATTCACAATAATAACAAAGACTACATTAGAAAGTTTGAAGCAAAGACTTCAATGGAAATCTTTCTAGGATATTCTCAAGTAAGCAAAGCTTATAGGATATTTAATAAATCCACATTGAAAATTGAAGAGTCAGTACATGTATCTTTTGATGAAACTAACATGTTTTACAGAGAGAAGGAAACTTCTTCCAGTAACTCTTTGCAGGTACCTGACTTGTGCAAGAATTTGGATGAGCTGAAACTCACTCAGGAGATTCAACCTCAACCAACTCTTCAGATAGTTGATTCAGAAAGTGATGAAGACCAAGTAGAAGTGATTGCAACTCTACCAACAGCCAATTCTAATTCCACCTGAGGAATTGATTCCAACTGCTGTTGAAGATCACATACCACCAACTGATTATGTCACACTTAGAGATCATCCTACATCTCAAGTGATTGGAGACTTTTCAAATGGTGTGCAAACTAGACATCAACTAAGTCAAGATGTGATGCTTGCTTGTTTTCTTTCACAGATTGAACCCCTAACCATAAAAGATGCTGAGCAAGATCCCTACTGGATCATTGCTATGCAAGAGGAGCTAAACCAGTTTGAAAGGTGTAAAGTTTGGAATTTGGTCCCAAGACCAAAAGGTCAACTGGTTATAGTCACTAAATAAATGTTTAGAAACAAGTTGGATGCTCAAGGAATTATTATAAAGAATAAAGCAAGGCTTGTAGCACAGGGCTACAGACAGGAAGAAGGCATAGATTATGATCAGACATTTGCTCCTGTTGCAAGGCTAGAGGCAATAAGGATCTTTCTAGCCTATGCAACCTACATGAAGTTTAAGGTGTTCCAAATGGATGTAAAGAGTGCATTCCGTAATGGAGAGCTAAAGGAAGAAGTATTTGTTGAACAACCCCCTGGTTTTATTTCTTCAACTTATTCCTCACATGTTTTTAAGTTGCAAAAAGCTCTGTATGGACTTAAGCAGGCTCCTAGAGCATGTTATGAAACTTTAACTAGTTTCCTATTAGAACATAAGTTTATTAGAGGCATAGTTGATAGAATCCTTTTTATTAAGCACCATAAGGACAAGATCCTGTTAGTTCAAATTTATGTGGATGACATTATATTTGGTTCCACTGATCCCAAACTATGAAAAAGGTTCTCAGACCTAATGCATTCTAAGTTTGAGATGAGTAGTATGAGTGAGCTGTCTTATTTCCTTGGTCTCCAAGTGAAATAAGATGCTGATGACATCTTCATCTCCCAATCTAAGTATGACAAGGAATTGGTAAAGAAGTTTGGGATGACAGATGCTTCTGCAATGCACACTCCTATGACTACTAATGTAGCTATTGATTATGATGAAAAGGGAAAGCCTGTTGATCAGAAAAATTATAGGGCCATTGTTGGTTCCCTATTATATCTAACTGCAAGTAGGCTTGATATAATGTTTGCCACATGTCTCTGTGCTAGATTTCAGGTTAACCCCAAGGAATCTCACTTGACTCTTCTTAAGAGAATCTTAAGATACTTGAAGGGATGCCCAAATTTAGGACTTTGGTACCCAGCTGAATCAGAATTTGAGTTGATTGGATACTCAGATGCTGACTATGCTGGCTGTAGAGTTGACAGGAAGAGCACCTCAGGGACTTGTCAGTTCCTAGGTGAGAGATTAGTCTCTTGGTTTTGCAAGAAGCAGACTTCTGTTTCAACTTCAACTGCAGAGGCTGAATATATAGCAGCTGCTAGTTGCTGTTCACAGATACTGTGGATTCAAAATCAACTCTTGGATTATGGGTACACACACAAAAACACCAAAATTATGTGTGACAGTACCAGTGCTATTTCCATAGCACAAAATCCTGTGCACCATTCTAGAACTAAGCACATTGACATTAAACACCATTTTCTTAGAGACTGTGTTGACAAGAATAAAATAAATCTCGAGTTTATACCCACAGATCTTCAGAGAAGTGATATATTTACAAAGCCTTTAGATGAACAGAAACATCTATTCTTTTTGAATCAAATAGACATGATGAATGGATCAGACTAAGTGTAAAAATCTGCTAAGTTGAAATCTGTTCTGAGATCGTCGAACGGTGTTCGAAGATAGTCGAACAGGTTGAGCTAAATCGTCGACCCTTGATCTACGACAGCTCTTTGCTCTTAGAGACAGAAATCGTCGATCGATGATCGACGACTCTGCTCCGGAAATCGATTCGTCGATCGACGATCGACGACTGATTCTCCTGATCTTCATTCAGAGATCGACGACTCTAGTTTATTTCAAAACGATCGTCTAAGTCTGAAGATCGTCGACGGAGCTCGCCTTTTCGTCTTCTGCTTCCAGAACTGTTTAGAGCTCTCGTCCCGCGCTTTCTCCTTTCTCTCTTTTTGCGATTCTTCTCGTCGATTCCATGGCGATTTCCTCTGCAAATCTGTCTGTGATGAAGTTCGATGCCGGTTTCAGTGTTGATTTCGATTCTTTCAGCGACTGCGAACAAGTTTTCCGAGAGATGCTGCAGTTATGTGATGATCAAGGTCTCAAGAAACTCATGTCTACAAAAATCAAACTCCACCTATCAGAAATAAAGGAATGGGTTTATACATCTTCTTCCGATGACAAAGCAATGACAGGAACCATCAACGACGTTGAGGTAATTCTTACTTCCGAAATTCTGACTGAAATCTTTGAGTTAAAGAATGGATCTGATGAGTATGAGCAAGATACTGCTGAGTATGGTAGGATGCTGTTAGAGATGGGACATGCAGAAGACATTCCATCTAAACTCCTGAAAGTAAATTTATCTATTGGATTTAAGTTCTTGGCTAATTTGGTTGGAAAAGTTTTGCTTGGAAAGCATTCAGCCCATGACAACATCAACAGGCAACAATTTGCTTTGATGTCAGCGATAGTGAATAAGAAAGCAATCAACTGGGCTGGATTGCTATTTGAACTGCTCAGGAAAAAGAACAACAAGAAAGAGGTGACTCAAGGTAGGCTGATTGGGTTCTTTCTATCCAAGAAAGCTTCCCAGCTGTTAGGTTCTGCTCCTACAACAATTAATGCCAGCAAGAGAATTGATCCTTCTCTGTTTGTTAAGTGGAAAACGACCATTCAGAAATCATCAAAGGCTGGGTCTGCCCCTACAACATCTGAGGGCACAAGGGCTTCTGAAGCCACTTCCCACCCTAGTGAAGAAGTTCCTGCTTCATCCTCCTTGCCATCCACCTCCATTGAAATTCATTTTTCTCCTGTGAACCATCCATCCCAATCTGCTTGCCCAACACCAGCTCATCTAGTTGAGATATCAAACTTCAACATAGATTCCATGTTCAATCTGCTTACTCCATCTCCTCATCATTCCCCAGCCACTTCAAATCATCAATCACCCACTAATGATCATCCATCTCATCATAATTCCCCAATTGATGAAGCCCCAGTTCAGAAGAACATCAATTCTGATTATTCCCCATCCATCATTCCTCCATCATTTCAAATTACACCAGAATTCATTGCAAATATCCTAGACCTCATTACTCCATCCATCAAAACAATGATAGTTGAAGCCATTGCTCCCCTCACTCTCTCCATCTCATCACTTGCTGCTTCCATTACTGCCCTCTTAGTCCCTTCTTCATCTAGGGGCCTGGGTTTAGTTCCCACTGAACCCAGACAGGGGGAGATGCTCAATGATGATGATTCAGGCTCTGCTTGAGCTCATCAGGTTGTGCAATCTTCAGCAGCAATGGAGCTAGAAACGTGTTCAGATGCAGTTACAGATAAAGTCATTCCAGATTCAGTACAGAGGATAGTTGTAGATATAGATGCTCCAGTAGTTCCAGATGAACTGAATGCATTTCTTGATTCAGATGATGAGTCTTCTCTCTCATCCTATGGAGACCATTATATCTGTCAGTCCTCCCCTTGTTCATTTGATCCCCTTCAGGCCATTGTGTGCTATCAGAGACCAATGAGCCTTCAGATTTTGGATAATTTTATTATTTCTGAAGCAATAGCTGAAGCAGCTTTTGCTTTCAAATTTTTTCTTGAGGAGATTTCCACTCCTGTAGTTGCCAGACATCTAGAAGGAATTATTACCCCCTTCTTAGAAGTTAAGTGGAATTCAGTAGAGTCTTCAGATAAAGATGTGTCAGTTGCTGTTCCAGAAGTTGAAGTGCCCTCTACTCTTTGGGATGACTCCCCAGGTCTAGATTTGGATTCTCTCTTGGCTCAAGATATATTAGAAGAAGAAAGAGAAAAGGCTCTTCATAAAGCTAAAAAAAAGAGGAAGCTATGTTAAAAGATATTGATGATCTTTATGCAAAACCTCAGTCCTCACATTCTGAGGATGAGGATGAGGATTCTGATGATTCAAAAGGTATTAAGAAAAAGAAAAGGACTGCTCAAAAGAAAAAGAAGGCCATAGCTCCAGCTCCTCCTAATCCAGACCATGATATTCCCTACTATATTCTGAAAGGGATTGATCCTAAATCAAAAAAATTTTGAGGCTTGGATGTGGTATTCTAAAAATCCTCAGAAAGCAAGGAAGAAGAGCAGGAAGAGCTCTCCTCCTCCCAAGGGAATTCAGAGAGGTCCTCCTCCTCCTCCTCCCTCTGCTGGTGCTTCAGGAAATGTTGCTCCCAGATCTTCTGCTCCTTCTACTAGACCAAATCAGTCATACATCTATCAAAGGAAGGGCAGACAGCCTCCTCCCAGCAGGTCTTATAATCAGGGGAAGTCTAGGCACTCAGACAGTTCAAGAGAGCAAGTAAAGGAAGTTGTATATCAACAACCAACCTTCTCTCCTCCTCCAGCTCCTAGGTCTCCTCTCAAAACAAAATTGTCATTTTCAAAGGAAAAACCTGTTCAGGCCAAGCCAGTAGATGTCAAAGGAAAAAGAGTTACATACTCTGACAAATCAAGCAAGAAGTATGCTGAGTATGCTCCTCCATCTAGTCTTATGATTCAAGAGCTAAAAGATTCAAATGTCAAGCCATCTCAAGAGCAAACTGAGAGTTTTCTAACTCAATCAGTAAAATTTAATGCTGTAAATCCATTGAATCCAGCTGATGAAAATACTTATGAAAATCAAGAGCTTGATCCTAACTTCAAAATGGCTAGACTTCTAGAATTGGTGGGAGCTGCTCAAATCAGGAAAGCTAAAGCTGAAGGTAAAGATATCACAGGACTTTCTACTAGTTCAAAATACAGAAAGAAGGAATTGGATAGGTTCCAAGTCAGTTCAGAAGTTTTTGATGCCTCAAAGTATATGGAAAAACATCCTGAAGCTGTTCTGCCTAAGGCTAGAGAACTAAAGATTATTGGAGAGCAGGACTTTAAGTTATCAAAGAAGGGTGCATATGATCCTAGAAGAAAAATCACTTTCTCTTCTGCTACTTCTACTCCTCCTTCAGACTCTGTTGATAAATGTCTGTGATATTTGTTTTGACTATCTAATTTATTCAATCTGTTTGATGATATGTCTATTGTTGTTTATTCTTATCTGCTTGTATTAGATTTGTTCTTTTTGGTTGAGTGACATCACCCAAATATGGGGAGATTGTTGGTTCCCTAGTTTTGATTTGGGCCATGCCATCTCAATTAGGCTTAATTGACCCAAGAATTATCTATGGTCAATGGTTGGACTAAAGGGTAGTCTACCATTAGGTTAGGTTAGTTGAGATTGGATTGAAATGAAAATTGGTTAAGTAAATTTGTGCTCGACGATAGTCGAATATCGCTCGACGATCTTCGATTGATGATCGACGATCTCAGAGTTATATGAACTCTGAAGTGGGATCGACGATCTGCTTATTCAGATCGACGATCGTGTAGCCTTGGTCGACGATTTCTGTGAAGACAGTTTTTCTTCAGGTCGACGATCTGCTTGTTCAGATCGACGATCTTCGATCTCTGGTCGACGCTTTCTGTCTGCTATTATCTATATTCATTTCATTTGATCATTGTCTTTTTTTTTCCTCTTGTTTAAGACATATTTTATTCAAAATATTCTGCTTAATTTAATGCTTATATTCTTTTGTTTATTTGCAATATTCCTTATGCATTAATTAAGAGATTTGGCAGAATAAAGTCGTTTGTTTTATTAGAGGAAACCGTGTTTTTTCTACAGCTGTAATATAGCCGTTAGACTTTGTTTCCTGTGCCAATTTTTAAAGTCAAATTGATAGGTTATTTTTAATACCCTTAATTCCTTTTTGGGAATGACAGAAAAAATTACAGGTGCAGTTTCTTTATTTATTTTATTTTATTATTTGGAAAGTTTTCAAGTACAGGGCTCAAGGCTTTTTCAAAAGAAGAGAAAGTTCTATATTATCAGAGAGTCGGGTTAATACATATATACAACACACATACAAACTCACAGCAGATACAGAACCAGAAATCAAAAGTGAAAGAAAAGTTCTTCTTCTTCCTGAGTTCATCCTGTCTTCAGGAAAATCAATACTCAGAATTCTAGCTTTCAAGAAGAAGAACCTCTCAGATTGCTGAACATTCATTGTTGCAAACTCTCCCAGATTGCAAAAGCTGCTGAAGAAGAACATTCATTCAAAATCTAGAGTATTCTTCAAGGCTGCATCAGAAAGACATCTCAAGCAATTTGGAGATCCTACACCCTGAAGCAAAGCTTCTTCCTGGACATTCTCTAAGCCAGGGGGAGCTTTGATATATTCAGAGCTATCCACTAGCTTCTCTGAACACAGAGAAGACATCTTTAATTCTCTCCTTCAACCTCCTGTAAAAGGGTTATTACTCTCTTCAAAAGTGAACTATTGGTGGCAGTGCACCTGATCAAAAACCTGTTTGTTTGGTTTTTAGGCACCTGATCAAAAGCCTGAAGGGTCTTTAGATCTACCTGAAGCAGATCTACTGGTGGCAGGGCACCTGATCAAAAACCTGTAGTGGATTCCTACCAGGGTGGTAGAAGAGTGGATGTACCCAATTGGGGAACCACTATAAAGCTCTTGTGTTGTCTGTTGCTTATTTTAATCATTGCTCTGTGGCTGTGATAGTTTTAACTAGGTTGCTAGTTGCTTTCATTAGGATAAAAGTTCAACTGAAAACTCAGTGAGCTTCTCTTTTATTAACTACACTCAGTTAGGTTTTAGATTTAAAGCTTTTATTTTTATATTCCGCAAATAGCTCGAAGAGAAGTGTTTAGAGTCTCCTTCTTTTTGAATACTCTATTCACCCCCCTCTAGAGTAGTAAGTATCTTATCCCCTCACTTTCACATACATTGGCATAATCAAAGATATGTATACAAATTCAGTGACAAGGGTGAGGATATCTGGAGGTTTAACATAGGAATTCCATATCAATGTTTGCTTACATCAAGGTTCAACTTTAAGCTCTTATCTCTTTACCCTTATCTTAGATGAGCTCACCAGACATATCCAACAAGCAATACCATGGTGTTTATTATTTACTGATGAGGCGCGCGAGAGTGTAAACACAAAACTTGAATCTTGACGAGATACCTTAAAAAAGAAGGGTTTTAGGTTGAGCAGGGCAAAGACAGAGTATATTGAGCTTAAATTTAGCAGTGCAAGAAGGACGGATGACTTCGTTATTAAGTTGAGTGATCAAGATATTTCTCGTAGTGAATGTTTTAAATATCTTGGACCGATAGTTCAAAAAGACAGAGGTATTGTTAAAGATGTGACACATAATCCAAGCGGGTTAGTTGAAGTGGAGAGGCGCGTCAGGGATCTTGTGTGATCGTAAAGTACCATTAAAACTTAACGACAAGTTCTACCGTACTATGATTAGACCAACGATGCTCTATAGTTTTGAGTGTTGGGTAGTGAATTGTGTACATGAGCAAAAAATGGGAGTTGTGGAGATGAGAATGCTTAAGTGGATGTGTGGACATACGAGACTGGATATAATTATGAATGAATGTATCAGGGGATAAGACAGGAGTAACACTAATTGCAGAGAAGATGCGAGAAGCTCGACTAAGATGGTTTGGACATGTACAAAGAAGACCATTAGAGGCAACTGTTAGGCGTTGTGAGAGTCCAGTCACCAAGCTTGTTAAACGAGGGAGGGGTAGACCAATAAAGACTTGAAATGAAATTATAAGGAAAGACATGATGTACCTAGGCATTAGTGAGATTATGACACAAGATAAGGCACAATGACAACAAAGGATCTATATAGCCGACCCCACTATAGTGGGATAAAGGCTTGAGTGTTGTTGTAATTAATTAATTAATATCATTTAATTACACAACATTAATCACAACGACTTTCATATGCGCTCCCACGACGCTTGCAAGGTTGTGTATTTCGGCGGATGCGACTTCGTAACAAATTCCTAGGATCTGGCAGGACTCAGGAGGCTATTCAGATACCTAAGTGGAAACATGTTATTGAGGGAGAAATGCGTGCTTTAGAAAAAAATGAAACATGACAACTTGCGCGTCTTGCCCCTGGAAAGCGAACAGTTAAGTCACACTAGATTTTCTTTGTTATGCAGAATCAAGATGGGGGTGTAGGGATATAAAGCGTGATTGGTTGCTCAGGGGTACACTCAAACCCAAAGAATTGACTACCAAGAAGCCTTTGCTCTTGTTGCAAAGATTAATTCTATTCGTGTGATCATTTCATGTGCTGCTTGTCTTGGATGAAGTTACAACGGCTTGATGTCAAAAATGGCATCTCGTGTGGTGATCTTGAAGAAGTTTACATGTTTGTCCCACCCGATTTTACAAAAGGTGGGTGTATTGGAAAGTTTTTCCGTATGCAAAATTCCGACATGCCTTGAAACAGTCCCCTAGAGCCTGATTTTGGCGGTTTCACAAAATCATGTTACAACTAAGTTATAATCAAGGATAGACTGATCATTCTCTCTTAATCAAGAGGCGATGAACTAAAATATTGATACTCATTGTATACGTGGATGACATTATCACATGAAATGACCCGGAGGAAATCACACACTTGAAAAAACAATTGAGCAAAGAATCTGAAGTCAAAGATCTGTGAAAACTAAAATATTTTTTGGGAATTGAAGTAGTAAAGTCTCGTCGGGGGATCTTCATCTATTAGAGAAAGTATACTCTTGATCTTCTGGATGGTATGGTTGGGTTTGCTCCCGTGATACACCCATTGAAGCTACTTACATGATTTATGCAAATACTAAATGGGAGAAAGTTGATCTCTCAATATACTAGAGATTGGTTGTGAGACTCATATACTTATCTCATACTTGCCTTGATATTACTTATGCCGTGGGTATCCAAAGTATTTTCATGCACTCTCCCACAACTTGCCATCAACAAGCTCCATATTAGGTTTTAAAGTACCTCAAAGTCTCTAGGGTGTGAGATTCTATTCTCTGCTAATCAATCTCTAAAGACTGAAGTATTTATGGATGCTGATTGGGCTGGTAGCCAAGATGATAGGAAATCTACTACCGGATATTGCTCTTTTATGGGTGGAAACCTTGTCTTTCGAAAGTCGAGAAACAAAATGTGGTTGCTTGCTCAAGTGCCGAAGCAGAATATAAGGCTATGACATAAGGAGTATGTGAGGGATTGTGGTTGAAAATAATTCTCAAGGATGTGGGACTTCTGGTGAACAAACCCGTTACAATTTCTTGTGACAGCAAGACTGCTATCAATATTGTTCACAATCCCGTTCAACATGATATGAAAAAACATGTTGAAGTGGACAGGCATTTCATCAAATATCACGTAGACAAGAACAATAATATTTGTACACCCTTTGTGAATTCTCAAGATCAACTGGCCGACGTCTTCATCGAAGGACTATGTCATGACAACTTTACGGACAATACTTTCAAGTTGGGAGTGATATATATATATTCTCAACTTGAGGTGGAGAATTATATATATATATATTTGCCTTATTTTTTTTCCGCATTGTATTACACGTGATATGACGTGAGACTCGTCCTATATATGTATGCCTATCTTTGTATTAGGGAAACTTAATAGAATAATTTTTTATTCTCCACTAAGAATCCCAAGGTATGATTTTATTTTTGATAATGCTATTAACATTGCTGTTTTTAGCTTTGTTTGAAGTCTGGTTTATTTTAATTTTAACTTTAAGGACCGAGAATATTAGAATTATATGTATAATATTGTATTTAAAAAGCATGTCTATCTATGTTTATATGCATATAATGTTGTATAATATATACTTATTCATTTAAATAGCACAAATCGCCATTTTCAAATGTCACGGATTATCCACGAAGCTCACATTTCAAATCCAAACTGACATGAACCCAAAATCATCGAATCAAAAATGAGCTGATTCAACACATTGGGAGTGCATACGAGAGGGAAAACTCTCGAGACTCTGGGTTCCACCATAAGGGTGAAATGTAGGCAAACCTTATGCTGCTTTTTTGCACGAGTCTGCTTCCAGGACTCAAACCTGTGACCTCAAGGTCACACGACAAAACTCTCGATATTGATGAAAGAAAATGCTCGAGTGATTATAAAGAAAATGACCATACAAACTCAACTCAACGACCTAGGATGCTTTGGTTAGAGGCATGAAGAGTTGTTGCGCTCCGGTACCAAGGTGAAAATAGGAATACTGTAGAAGTTCATTTTCTTGAGTTTTGTTGTGAGGCTTGGTCCTCCTTGCACATAATCATGAATCAGTTCTTGATGACGATCGACGACACTCGCGTGTCTATTCCCGCAGGAGGCGGTGTTCAGCAACCCGTTTGGGCGATCTGAGTCCGCGGATGCGCCCGGATGGTCGTTCCGAGTCAGATTTATATATTATATGTTTTTTATGATGTATTTGGCCCCGATCGCCCCGAACATTATTTGCCGTCCGATTGGGTGACCTAGGCTTATTTTTCCTATTCCCCTATATATACTTATGTTTGAGGCTGAATTGGGGATCGAGAGTTGCGGTTTGCAACTTTCCGGTCTTCCTTTGGTGGACTCCAAAAACTCCCCTCCCGCCGCCGCTCCTGCCGCGGCCTGTAAGCCTCTTCCAACCCCCGCTGTTGTCTCCCCTCTCCTCTTTGACCAGCCTCCTCTCCTCTCCGGCCCATCCTGCCTCCCCTCCCCTCCCCAGCTCCTTGACTCCAGTCCGCACAGTTTTCCCCCATCCCCGGCCGACCGCCGTTGGCCTCACCCCGCCTCATTTCCCCTACCCGTCGACCCCCCTGAATCCCTTTCCCACTTCTAGATATGCATCTACCTTCTCTCCTATTGCCACTGGCCTCATCCCGCACCCCCCGTCCCTCCCGTTGCTTCTGTTGGCCAAGCCTACAACCGACATCACCCGTTTCCCCAAACCCAACCCTCCATCAGCCCTATTGGACCTGCCAGCCCCTCCTAAGCCCTCCAACACCGACTAAAGCCCAGATCTAGATCCAAGCCCCCCCGAAGCCAAGCCGCCACCTACATGAGTAAATCGAGGTATTGGTGTTATGTTTCCCTAGCTTGGGTGCTTTGGTTGGAACTATTGTCTGGGGCTTGTTAACTCTTATATGCTATTGTACTTTATTTTTTGCTTGATTGGCGGGACGCATTCGACACACTTGAATGAAAATGACGCCTCATCTCGTTGAAAAATTATAAATTATTCTTTATGTCTTTACTTGTTTCAATAGTGCGAAATTGTTGTTTAGAGCTTGGCTACATTTCATTACTCGTTGATGATCTTAATTTGGACTGTTATCTATCACATGTGCACTGCATTTAGGTCACACTTTCATTTGTTGAGTTAGGACATTTGCGTCGTCCGCCATCTGTAGACTCGTGCTGCATCAATTCTTTTGAGAAATAAATATGCGAATGGTTAGTTATTGTGGGTAGGACACAAGAATCCCAAGATTTGACTTTCTTTTTGATAATGTTATTAACAATGCTGTTTTTTAGCTTTGTTTGAAGGCTGGTTTATTTTTTATTTTTTACTTTAAGGATTGAGAATATTAGAATTATATATGTAATATTGTATAAAAAAATCTGTGTATCTATGTATATATGCATATAATATTATTACATTCAAATATCGCAAATCGACATTTTTAAATGTTGATTTATCTCTGAATCTATCATTTCATACCCAAACTGATATGAACCCAAAACCATTAGCTGCATAGAAATTTTGTTGTGTCTAATTGAAGATGGAAGATTGAAGAAGAAGAAAGCAAAGAAATGCTGTCACCATCAAGCACATCACACAAAGGTCCTCGAAGATGAGACGATCTGGATTTAGCAAACCTTTTCTATTACCATGAAGCGACAAAAAATACATGTACAGATCAATGCTATGCTTTCTCTAAGCTCCACTTGGTTACGAGGGCTGCAACTTTTTTCCTTATTAGTTTATTGGCATTCAATAAAACCACATATGTAATACAGGGCTGAAATTATTGATATGCCTTCATAGAGATAACTCAGGAAATGCCCTTGCTAGTTAATTGTTAAACAATGTTTCATGTTAGAAGATTGTTTTCGACTATCATAGTTTTATGATGATTTTTTATGCATATTGGTAACATTAATTCTGAGTACTTCTAAGGGACATCAGGGCTGAATTGTTCAGTTGGCCGTTGCCTTTGTGTCATTGTTGTCGTTCAGTAGTTTTCATCTGCTCTTTAGGAAAGTTTATGGAAGTTATTATTCATGAGTTAGCTGTCTTCTTACTTATTTCAGCTTCAGAAGACCCAGAACATTCAGTAGCCTTTTATCTATGAGCCTCTAGTTATTGTCATTTCCTAGCTTTATACTATAATCATGATAACAAGTTTTCTTCAACATTTGTCAGCTCTTAACTAATTTATACTCTAAAATATGCTCTTAAAAAGCAGAGGTAATGTCAGATATTCACCAGAGCTGACTAGCTTATCTCTTTTGAGCTTCATCCATTCTATTGTTTTTTTTGTTCAGCTTGTATTACCAGCAATACACCAACTGTAAGCTATTGTGCTTGTAAGAACTTTGAGTATGTCCTTTAAGTGATTTAAGCTGCAGATTTGATTATTTATGATTTTTTTGAGATACACTACCTATAAAAGAACATATCTTGCTAATATTTTTCTTGATAAAATTATATTTACTTAATTGTTTTGCTCTTATGGATACTCTTAAAGTATTTATGAACTACTATGCTCAGTTTCCTTTTCACTGTGCCAGGGCAAGAGTACTGAAATTAAGTGTGAAAGTCTTGATATCTTATGTGATGTGCTGCATAGATTTGGCAACTTGATGACGAAGGATCATGCCGAATTGCTTAGTGCACTTCTCTCACAATTGAATGTTAATCAAGCTAGCGTGAGGAAGAAGTCAGTTGCTTGCATTGGTTAGTTGGATGGACTTCTGTAATCTTATGAACACGATTTTGTTTCCTTTTTCTTGGTTTATTGGGATTTTCAGGCTTTTTTCATTCTTATAAATGCTTGTTATAGCATCCTTGGGATTAAAAAAGTCTCTGCTGTTGGGATGGTGACAGATTGTTTCATTTCATATAACCATCCTAATGGTCACTGGGTTGTGTTGGGTTACATGACTCTTCTTTTAATTTTCCCTGAATGCATCTTCACATGTTAACTGACCGGAAATATTTCAGCATCTCTTTCTACAAGTCTATCTGATAATCTACTCGCGAAGGCAACGGCTGATGTAGTACAACTGTTGAAAAAAAAGAATATAAAGCCAGAAATTATTCGAACAAACATCCAGATGGTTGGAGCATTTAGGTATGTATTTTGATGAGTGAAACCTCAAATTTTTTCTTGTTAATTGCGTTTCAATTTATTTTTCAATATTCATTCCTGTCTTGCAACTTTAGCCCTTGCATCATCTCATCTTCAAGACTTGTGGCCTGTGTAGTGCTGATATGGGTATAAGTACTATGTACGGTATGTATCCATGACGGTATGGGCAAAAAAAGGATGCATGTATTGCTGGATACACCATTATATGCTTGTCCAATATGTATTTATTAATACATATACAGTAACAGTGCACCGGGGGAATCCCCGTACCGTCGCAACAGTACCCTGATCACAATGGTGTCGCGACGCGACGATGCTCCCTCCACTCACACCCCTGGATCACATTAGGAGATTGATCGACAACAAGAGTACTGAACTCTGGTGGTGTGAGCGAAGCCGCTCTGCGACATCGTCGTGGTTGAGGTATTGTCGTGGCGGCACGATATTTCACTGTGTATTGTCACTCGTAATATTATAAAATTGTATTAATTACAACTTAACATTTTAGGCAGAGGAGGGCGATGTGCCTGAGATGCGCCTAGGCTAAATATGTCCTTAATAAATAAAATGTGACATAAGACCCATCAGAGTTCTTGCGACTGGCTATGAGATGTATATCTTCGAAAATTGGCCGACTACTACAGAGATGGAATTGTGCTTCCTAAAGGCACATTGGAAATTCTAACACAATCCGTACTAATATCGACCTAAGGTTTTAAAGGGACCACAAGGTGAGTGTATATCCCAGTGTTATGTCATGACTTGGCCGCCTTGCAGATGCGACAATGGAAAACTACCGAGCCAAACCCTTCTTCAATACTAACCAATAAAAATGTTCCTCAACCAGAGCTATCATGTTATCTCTTCCATAGTGTCTGGCGGCCCTAGCATTAGGCATTGCCCAAACCAAATGATCACATAGGGAAGTCTGAGGGATCTACAAATGAGAACCACAAAAATGATATCCCTCAATGATTAGGAACCTTCAACAGGCTCACAGGTATCTCTCATCAATGATGTGTATATCACTGAAGTTAGGGCACGTCCAAGAAAATGATACATAGAAGCCTGAGTGGAATTAACTGAGCGACAAGAGAATTGTTCATAGTCACATCTCAGCACAATGAAGCCTGCCACAATAATTATGGTTTATATTAATTTTGTAACAAGTAATTAATTAAGTTAATTGATATGATTAATTATTAAAAATAAATCTTAGTATGTGTGTCGTTTCGGTCTATAACAATTAGTGGCTTGGGTTGATTTTAAGCTTCATAAGCCTCAATTATTTCTCTCATTTGAAGGGGGACTCTTTGGGGGACCCAACCTCGAGAGTTAGGAGAGAGGTTGCCTCTCAAAACTATATCCAATTGTTATAATATTAATGCTAGTTCGCTTTGAGTGCTCCTTGTCGCATTTCGTGCTCGATGAAGTATCACTAGAGCACGTTGAATCTCGTTGTTGTAATGGTCCAACCTATCGCTCTCCTCCCGCTATACTTAAAATCCCCTGTAACAGTGCCTCCCTCAACGAGCACGTCGCCACTTATAGGGCCAAAACCATTTTAGATAATGTTAGAAAAGCCTATGTAAAAGGCCCATTATTGGGCCTCTTTCTTTATTGTATTTCCTTCTTCTCTTCTTAGTCCCACATCTTGTATAGGATTTCTTCTCACCTTCTCTCTCTTATATATTTGTATTCTCTCTTTTTATTTACATACACAAGCAATACATACAAGTTTTGTGCTCTCTCAACATGGTATCAGAGCCAGGTTCCCGGTCCCTGCGGTCTCCCATTTTCTAACCGCCCAGACCGCCTTCCTCCTCTGTCCGCGGACTGCTTTGCGGCCTCTCCTTTCCTACCCGCTTCTATCTGCGGGATCCTCTTCTCGCCGGCCTGCCTGCGGTCTGCCCACTTCCTCTCCCTCTCTCTCCCGTGGTTCCACCCCTCTCCCCCTCCCTCTCTTTTATAGCCTTTTTTCTCCCCTGACCCGTGGGACCCTCTCCCGGTTCGGCCTATCTTTTTCTATCCTCTTCGTCTTCCTTCTTGCCGCGCGGTCTCTTTGTCACGCGTGTCTTTTCTTTTTGTCGCGCGAAGGCCGCCCCTCTCTTGCCGCTCGACTTCTCCTACCCGCTGCCTCCTCCTTGCCGATCAAGTTCTCCTACTCGCGGCTTCTTCTTGCGACTTCTCCTACCCGCTGCCTTCTCCTTGCCGCTCGAGTTCTCCTACTCGCGGCTTCTCCTACCCGCTGCCTCTCCTTACCGCTCGAGTTCTCCTTCTCGTCGGTTCTCCTTCTCGCGCGGTCTCTCTCCCTAACCGCTGCGCTTAATCCCGTGTTCTAATCGAGCCGACCTCTCTTGTCGCTCATTCTCTGGCCGCTAGTGTGTTCACTGTGACCGTGTGGTTTGTCTATCCGCACTCTGGTCGCGACCTCCCTTTCTCTCTCAGTTCTTGCCGCTGCTCTTTTCGCCTTGACTATCCGTTAGGGCCTCGTCTATAAACCGCGCGGGCTTGTCGTGCAAGAGTTCTCTCCCGCGGCGCCCTCTTCTTCCCACCGCACCCTCTTTTCTGCTCGCTGCGGCCTCTCCGGGCTATATGGGATCCTCCGTTGACTCCACCGGCCAGGCGGCTAACCCCTCTGCAGACTGCCCGACTAACCCCTCTGCAGACCGCCCGACTCCTCCTGAAATCCGCGATGAGCTACGGATCACCACCATTTTCCTGTCTGGAAAGAAGAATTTCATCCCATGGGTGCACTCGGTTCGCCGAGTTCTTCAGGCCAAAGGCCTTGTTCATCATCTCACTCAGCGACCTCCTTCTCCTACTACTGACAACTAGTTGCGCAACGACGGTCCTGTTCAGACGTGGCTCCTCAATTCCCTGGAGGGTGAGCTCTACCAAATGATCATGTATCATGAGACGGCCAACGCTATGTGGGATGAGCTCTACTCCTTATACTCTGGCAAGGATAGCCTCCAACACTGTTGAAACCAGAAATTTGGTCTCTCGTGGAGTTCGGGGTCCCAAAAGAGGGGTGACCTCACACCTACTACACTCGGGGGAACGTCCAAGTCCTGAGGTTAAAAATGACCAAAATGCCCCTAGGGCAAATAAGCCTCAAGCCAATAGCAAACCTCCACACCAGGGGGTAAAGAGGTAATCCCCCCCGAGGGCAAAACAGTAAAAACACGGCCCAAAGAGGTCCAAGGGCGGGAGGAGGCCAAGCCATACCCCCACCTTCCCGGACACCCGAGACGAGTGGGCTAACCGCGCGGGCGAAACCCTTGCCGCCGGCCGGTCTCGCCCCGCGAGCTCATCGCGCGGGCGAGACCCTGGCCGCCGGCCGGTCTCGCCCCGCGAGCTCACCGCGCGGGCGTGACCCTGGCCGCCGGCCGGTCTCGTCCTGCGAGCTCACCACGCAGGCGAGACCCTGGCCGCCGGCCGGTCTCGCCCCGCGAGCTCACCTCGCGGGCGAGACCCTGGCCGCCGGCCGGTCTCGCCCCGCGAGCTCACAACGCGGGCGAGACCCTGGCCGCCGGCCGGTCTCCCCCCGCGAGCTCTCCGCGCGGGCGAGACCCTGGCCGCCGATCGGTCTCGCCTCTCGAGCTCACCGCACGGGCGAGACCCTGGCCGCCGGTCGGTCTCGCCCCGCGAGCTCACCGCGCGGGGTGAGAGCCTGGCCGCAGGCCGGTTTCGCCCCGCGAACTAACCGTGCGGGGCGAGAGCCTGGACGCCGGCCGGTCTCGCCCTGCGAGCTCACCGCACGGGCGAGACCTTGGCCGCCGGCCGGTCTCGCCCTGCGAGCTCACCGCGTGGGGCGAGAGCCTGGCCGCAAGCCGGTTTTGCCCCGCGAACTAACCGCGCGGGGCGAGAGTCTTGCCGCCGGCCGCTCTAGCCCCCGCGAGCTGACCGCGCGGACGAGACCCTGGCCGCCGGCCGGTCTCGCCCCGCGAGCTCACAGCGCGGGCGAGACACCGGCCGCCGACCGGTATCGCCCCGCGAACTAACCGCGTGGGGCGAGAGCCTGGCCGCAGGCCGGTCTCGCCCCGCGAACTAACCGCGCTGGGCGAGAGCCTGGCCGCAGGCCGGTCTCGCCCCGCGAACTAACCGCACGGTGCGAGAGCCTGGCCGCAGGCCGCTCTCTCCCCCGCGAGCTGACCGCGCGGGTAGTCTCGCAACTCCCAGGGCTAAGGTGCAGGGGGCGGGATCCTGGCCTCCAGCCGGTCCTGCTGCTCCTACTTCGCACCTATCGAGCCGGGGGCGGGTGTCGGCCAACTCGACGCACCCGCTCCCAAAAGGGGCCAAAGGGGGAGGTAGATTTTTCCTCCTCCTACTAGTATATTTCCAAGGCCAAGCTAAAATTGGCCACCAAGAGTGCAAAACTCTCAAAAGCTTAAAAAAAATCCTATCGGCGAATACGGGGTTGTACAAACACATCTATGACATTATTACCGATCTTCAGGCTCTCGATGCCGGCGGGGATGTGGACATGACATCGTTTGTTTCTCGTGCTAAGACTCTTGCAGAGGCCTGGATTCAGCATCAGCCTTTTATCACTGATCTTGCTGTTCAGCACGCGCAAAAGGAGGCCGTTTTCATTGCTATGATGATGGCTCGTGCCCCGACACACCTTCAGAGTATTCGTGCTCAGGTTCTAGCTTCGGCCGCTACTCCTTCCTTATCTGATGTTTGCTCTATGCTCCTTCGAGTGACACCGCCCCCGGATACTCCTGCACCCTCCTCTCCGGCCCTTCTCCAGCAGACACTTCCCCCCTTACTTCCCCCACCGTCTTCTGCTCGTGGCGGACGTTCGGGCTCCCGCGGAAGGGTGCTTGGTGGTCGGGGCTGCCCAAAGTGTTCTTATTGCGGCCGGGACGGCCACACTGTGTCCGTTTGCTACAAGAAACATGTCTACCCTCCTCGTCCGATTGCTGCTGTTGCAGTTGACGACTCTTCTGCCACAGACACCGACCTTGAGGCCTTTCGCCTCCAGCTCCAGCAACTCCATGGACTGCTCAGCCCTCCATCCGCTTCTGTTGCCTCCACCTCCACTGCAGGTATGACTTGTTTTTCCTCCAGTCCGCGCTGGATCTTGGACTCGGGTGCCACTCATCACATCACCTCGCTGTGGCCTCCCAAGTTCTCGGATGCTCCTCATCCGAAGTGTATCACCGTGGCTAATGGGGCGATTGTTCCGGTCTCTGGCTGTGCTAACATCTCCCTCAACCCCCTCCATCTCTCTTCGCTCAACTCTTTATGTTCCGGGCTCCCCATTTAATTTACTTTATGTTGGCCGTCTTACTAACGATATGGATTGCTTTCTCACATGCGCCTCCTCTGCTTTTTTGATACAGGATCGGCGGACGTGGATTACCATTGGTAAGGGTCAACTGCTTATCGGGCTCTACCTTCTCGATGCCTCTCCCACCGTCCTTTCCTCCGTCTCCTCCGTCTCATCCGTTGATTGGCATCACCATCTTGGGCATGCCCCTCTGCCAGTCCTCCAGAAGGCGCTTCCTGATGTATCTCTTCCTCCTTTTCAATGTGGTTCTTGTATTTTCCGCAAGCAGCCGCATTCTTCTTTTCTCGCACATTGTACTCGGAGCTCGACTTCTTTTGATTTAGTGCACTCCGATGTTTGGGGTCCTTTCAAACTTACTAGTATTTCCGGTTATCGCTACTTTATCACATTTATTGATGATTACTCTCGCATGACGTGGCTTTACTTACTACGTGATCGCTCTGAGCTTACTCGCGTGTTCCGGGCCTTTGTGTTAGAGACTCGTACACAATTCTCCACTACCATAAAAATGTTGCGCACTGATAATGCTCGCGAATACACTAGCCACGAATTTGCTAATCTGTGTGCGGAGTTCGGTATTATTCATCAGACATCCTGTGCCTACACCCCTCAGCAAAACGGCATTGCCGAACGAAAGAACATACACCTGCTTGACGTTGCCCGCTCCCTCATGCTTCACATGCATGTTCCCAAAGTATACTGGAACTTTGCGGTCTCCACTGCTTGCTTCCTCATCAACCGTCTCCCTTCCTCGGTTCTCCACCATGCCACTCCGTTCAGCCTCCTCTTTCCCTCCGCTCCGGCCTTCCCTATAACACCCAGGGTTTTTGGCTGCACCTGCTTCGTCCATCTTCTGGGTCCGTCCACGGACAAGTTGGATCCCCGGGCGGCTAAACAAATTTTCATCGGCTATTCCCGTACTCAGAAAGGCTATGTGTGTTATTCCCCGGCTACCCGGAAGGTATCCGTATCTGCTGATGTTACCTTCCGGGAGGATCAACCTTTCTTCTCTCCTCCTCTACCCACACCTCTACCACCGACAACTCTACAGCCATCCCTCCCACGACCTGTCATCCCCGTTACTACGCCTCTTCCACAGGTTCTTCCTGACCCAGCTCCTGCTCCGTCCAAGCCGCTTGTTATCCGTGTCTACACTCGCCGCCTTCCTCATTCTGTTGCCCCTATGCAGTCGGCCTCGACCTCGGCTTCTCCGTGCCCTGCTGATCCGGTGCCCGCCTCTACTGCTCATCCGATGGCGAACTTTGTATCTCTACATCGCCTCTCTCCCCAACTTCGGACATTTGCTACTTCACTGTCCTCGGTTTCTGTTCCTACCTCTGTGCAGGAGGCGCTCCAACATCCTGGCTGGCGGGACGCCATGGAGGAGGAAATGACTGCTCTCTGGGCCAACCAGACATGGACTCTCGCCCCCCTTCCTCCGGGTCAGAAACCAGTTGGGTGTAACTGGGTCTTTGTCATCAATCATGCTGCTGATGGGATACTTGATAGACTGAAAGCTCACCTGGTGGCTCGTGGCTTCACCCAACAACAGGGACTTGACTATGAAGAAACCTTTTCTCCTGTGGCCAAACTGAACACCGTTCGGGTCCTCATCTCCGTAGCTGTCCATCGCCGGTGGCCCTTACTCCAACTTGATGTTAAGAATGCCTTTCTGAATGACGATCTCCAGGAAACAGTGTATATGCAGCAACCTCCCGGGTTTGAGACCACGGGGGAGTCTCAGGTCTGTTGCCTTAAAAAAGCTCTGTATGATCTCAAACAATCCCCACGAGCGTGGTTTGGCAAGTTCAGTAAGGCCCTTCGGGAGGTTGGTTTTACTCGAAGCTTGACAGACTTCTCATTGTTCACTCGTCACCGAACAACGTGAACGGTTCTTCTGTTAGTATACGTTGATGATATCATAATTACTGGAGACGACTCGAAAGGAATACAGGAGGTCAAACTACACCTGAGCACAGTTTTTCAAACAAAATATCTGGGGCCCCTTCGGTACTTCTTGAGTCTTGAGGTTGCCAGACGGCCGGATGGTCTCGTCCTCTCTCAGCGGAAGTATTGCCTCGACCTCCTCCATGATGCTGGTTATTCAGGTTGTAAGCCGATTGACACCCCAATGGATGCAAATCACAAGTTATGCGCTCAGACATCTGACTCAGATCTCCTACTCCAGAATACTATCGTCGTCTCGTTGGGAAATTGATCTACCTCACAGTTACCAGACCAGATATTTCCTTCGATGTTGGTATTGTTAGTCGATATATGCATTCCCCTCGAAGATCTCATCTTCAGGCCGTTGAACGCATTCTCAGATACCTTAAAACGACTCCTGGTCAAGGATTGGTATACAAAACCTCATCTTCAGCTCCAACATTGGTGACATATTCTGATGCTGATTATGCTGGTTCCCTTGATGATCGATGGTCAACCAGTGGTTTTTGCACATATTTTGGAGGACATTTGATTACCTGGCGAAGCAAGAAACAAACTGTCGTTGCTTGATCATCAGCTGAGGCAGAATACCGGGCAATGACTTCGGCGGTTTTTGAACTAACTTGGCTTGAAAGTCTTCTTACCGATCTGGGTGTAAAGCTCCCTTCCCCAGCTCTCCTCCTCTGTGACAGCCAAGCTGCTATAAATATAGTCAAGAACCTGGTCTTCCACGAAAGAACAAATTATATTGAAGTCGACTGTCACTTCTTCCGGGAAAAGGTTCAAATGAAGAAGCTCGACCTGAAGCATGTTCCGGGGACTGAACAAGTTGCGTATGTCCCCACTAAGGCTCTTTCCAGCACCCTCTTCTATCAGTGCTTGTCCAAGCTTGGCGCATACGATTTGTATGCTCCAGCTTGCGGGGGAGTGTTAGAAAAGCCCATGTAAAAAGCCCATTATTGAGCCCCTTTCTTTATTGTATTTCCTTCTATTCTTAGTTCCACATCCTGTATAGGATTTCTTCTCACCTTCTCTCTCCTATATATTTGTATTCTCTCTTTGTATTTACATACAGAAGCA
Organism: Platanthera zijinensis; assembly: GCA_039513925.1. Classification (NCBI taxonomy): domain Eukaryota; kingdom Viridiplantae; phylum Streptophyta; class Magnoliopsida; order Asparagales; family Orchidaceae; genus Platanthera; species Platanthera zijinensis. The sequence continues at coordinate 53,143,358 of CM077092.1, forward strand.
ATACATACAAATTTTGTGCTCTCTCTACAGATAAAATAATGGATCTCCTTCACAACATTAAGAAAACTTGGGGCTTTCTCGACAACACCCCACCTATGAAGGCTCCTTTTGCCGCGAATGCATGTACGTTCAACGACCTCTATCCAAGATCACCCTTGGTTCCACCATCCCTGATTGATTCTGAAAACCCCTTCGCCGACTCCACGAATCCTCCCGCAACTTGATAGTCAGCCCCAACCACTGCGTACCACATTCTGCCACCACAACTGCGAACTCACCTCCTACGACGCTGGTACTGCCAGCCCCATAGCGGGAGGACCTGAACGACAGCCATTGCCTCTGTAATTAACCTCTGTTTGCGTCACTCCTTCCCGCTCCCCTCCTCCGATTACATTCCCTTACTAATCCCGTACATCAGCGCTTGTCCATCTTTCGACTGTGTCTCCATCGCTGGTACTCCCTCCCTCCTCTTATCTCTTCCACAGGGCCCCACCGCACCCAATCCAGAGGTCCCTCATTCTCTCTTGTTTTTCTGCTTCCAGCGACCTGCTGCCTTGTTCTGTATCCATACCAGCACCATAACCTCCTTGCTACCTTTTTTCCTGCGCACGAGCACTAGGCCTCCTTACTACCTGCTTCTTAACCTTTATTCGGTCGCTCTTTTCAACAGACCAAAGAAACACTTTATGCAATTGTTTTATTCAGCATCACTGCAACCTATCCCAGTCAAAAAACTAAAAGTTACACGTACATTAATCAATTGCTTTTTCTGGCCTGCCTACAGTCCTTTCCCATCCACGATTAATGGGTTTTCAATTTCACCCTCTCTTGGCCCCCACATTTACCACCAACTTTTGTTTTTTTCTGCAAACTCCCTTGTCACCTCAACCACCCACTTCCTTCCACCCAAAGTATGTAGGCCTCACTAAGTAACTCTCACCCCAGATAACTCACCTTCCCACTTCCAATTTATTATGTTCCCCCTCAACAAATCTATTCATTCACCAGTGGCTTCCATTCCAATAATTTAATGATACCCACAAAGACCCACCTACCTTATTCCAAAATTTTTGGGTCTCACCATGTCACTCCCTCACATGATAACTCTCCTTTCCACCCCCATATTATTTCCTCCCATGACATTTCTCTCATTCAGCTTCCCACGACTTACTAGCATTGTTTTAAATTTCAAGCATAAAATGATGATATCGACAAATGAGCATTGTGTGAAGATAGAGTTATACCTCAGGTTATAGAACAGTGAAGAACCATCGGGCTTGGTCTGGTAAAGGAAGGCTTGGGTAGTGGATGCCTAAACGAATTTCAAAAAGAGAAGAACTTCGACCCTTGTAAGGAGACTTAGGAAGGCTCCACTATAAGGGAGGCTTGAACAGGTTCTGCGGCCTATTGGGAAACAATGGTCGGAAGCTGGGGCTCTGGATACGACTGGCATGGTGTCATTTTTGTCGGAGGATGGGGAAGGAATGGTCGTCAGAGGCCAGTGATGTAGTGGAAGGCGGTGCAGCGTCCGAGTGGAATGATCTTAGGCGATAAGGAAAAGGAAACTCGTCGGAAAAGTCGTCGATCCTCAGAAGGACCTCCAAAGGCAGCGTCGGAACTGGGAGAGTCGACGTTGGTCGGCTAAAAGAGAATCCGCGAGGGCGTCGCTCTTGAGAAACAAAAAAGTGAAGGGTTTCTCATTCGTTTCTATTCCAGTTGGATTTTACAATTGAGGTGTAGATTCTTTATGATAATAAAAAGGGTGTGTAGTTTTAGGTTTTGTAAGGTTTTTAATAAAAAGTTTTAAAAAAACGAGGGGGGAGGGGTAACCAAGGGGTAAGGGGAAGGAATTTGGGCTTTTGACATTCTCCAATATTAATTCAGAAATACTTAATGATAATTTATTAATTTCAAAAATTAAAATAATTTTTTAATACTGTATTAATTTCACAACTTAACCTAATTATCATATCACCTAGTTTGGCAGACCTTTGTATTCATGGTCTTATTGATCGGTCTTGCTAATAAACCATACAAACATGCATGAATAACTTGCGCGATACAAAACACAGACTCTAAAAACATGCGCGGAAATAAAAGACAAACATGCATGAAGACAGACGCTACACAAATAAAAATACATGAAATAACTAAAATATGAATGCGACTCAAGTTGCATCAATTCTACCAGGGTTGAAAAAGATCAATTCGTCGAGAATGCGATATAACATACCACTAAAATGTCCAAACACTGATTTATGAAATGTTGCGCGTCTGTTGTAATACTGAATGAACTTTTCCAGGTGTAGGCCAAAAATAAAGGAATGAAGGAGACTCTGGGTCATGGTATGTACAATGTTGTAAATATCAAATGACAACGACATATCAGATCGAGTTTTTTAATGTCGGATGTCGAAAGTCGGAGATATGTCAGAGATATTTTAAGATATCTGATTTCCATGTCTTATAAATAACATTATTTTTTTTATTTATACTAACTATAATTATATGTTATGAAAATTGAAAAATAATTTAACAAATAGATAAAAAAGAGCCATTTATATTAAAAAACTAAAATCGAATAGTATTTAAGATTAAATATTACTAACAAATACAGAACAATACATTGTAAAATATATTTAATAGTTTATAATAATTGTATTTTGGTAACAATAAGTTTATTGCAAATAAAGAAGATTTAAAATAAAAATTCTTTGATTGATTATAAGTCTTTTCAAACTTATAAATTTATATTAAGCAATCAATCAACTAATAACTGTATTAAATGTTTTCATATTTTTTGTAATATGAAGCTAAAAAATTATGAAACAATTATACAAAATTGATTGTAAAAATAAATCGTTTAAAAAACAAAAACAATAAATCTAATCGATTTAAACATTCATAATTTAATATAGATAGATGATTTAAACATTCATAATATAATATAGATAGATGATTTAAACATATGCTGCTAGTCTGCTAATATTACATTAAAAAAAATAATGTGCAAATCGTGTCGGCCGATATATCAAAAAATCGGATATGTAAGCCTTTTTTTATAAAAGAACATAATCTATTTTTTTAGGAAAACATATCGTTTTGCCCTTAAAAATGACATGTCATGAGACATGTCGGACATGTCAGAGGACATTTAAAATAATGAGTATGTAGTGAGGCAAATGATGAATCCTTTGCTGCAGCTAATGATCTGTAGGAAAAGTCCCTTTCCCGAAAGAGGCAAAAAGCCAATCTTTTTTGAAAAAAATATAACCCTTAGTGATAAACTCCACAATGGATACTTTTCTGAAGATGCTCGCAAACCGTTACTTGTCATTTTATGCAAAATTTCAAATGATCTGTAAAAATCAGAGCATCAAAGAGATAAGTTTTATAATATGAGGGATAACGAGGGTCCAAGAAGCAAGATAGAAAACAAGTAGGCTTGACCTGTGGAATCCTTAGATCACATCACATCAAGTGCTCTCCTGTTGGGCACTTGAGAGCGACTACTTGATCAAGATCAACTATCGTCATGGTATCATTCGCCAAAGTCTGACTAGTATTACAGAATTTAAAAATGATCTCAAATCTACCATTTTAAATCTTTCGTAGAAATCCCATGAATCGTTTGATTTTATAAGGAGTGAAAATCTTAGGGATCGACTCTATTCTCCTAGCACGACTAAGCATAAATGATGTATCTGTCATCGCATCCGAGGACGCGTGATCCCATTACACGACAGTTATATTTTTATTTTTATTGTTTATTTGCTATTTCATTTTATGTATTTTTTTTCATGCATCGATGCTATTTCCAGTCCTGGTTCATCGGTTTGACGCCCGGTGGGACCCTAATAAAAAGTCCGGTAATTTGAGTAGTTAGGACGTAAGCGGCAAACTTAATTTATTTAGCGGAGCGCATAAAATTAAACCCAAAAAATAAAAAAAGCCATTTGAAAATTACAAAATCTCTCTTTGGAAAATTCAGCCTCCAAAATGTTTTAGGAAATATATTTTGGGAAAATCGTGAAAGCTGCTGTCACCTTGGAAAAAAATTTGCATTTTTGGAAACAAAAAAATAAAGGAGAAAAGAAAATATCAAATCAGTTGTGTAGTTCATTACGATGAGTGTCAACTATTTTTTACTCGGAAGTTGCTTCAGAGGCCCGCCTTTAACGAAATTCAACTATTTTTACGGTAGTTAATTACGATGAGTGTCATTCACGCGCAAAAACTTGATTTAGATAACTGGCCTCACCTTTCAAAATTAAAATCCTTTTTATTTCTAAAATCATAATTTTATTTTGTAACAAAATGAAATATTTTGATTAAAAAATTACTTAATTTCTAAACTCCAAATCCGGTTTACAAACGGTTTGGTATCAGAGAGAGGTTCGATTCACTTCTACCGTGGATTGGTTGATCCGTTATTTTCTTAAAAAAGGTTTTATTAATTCATTTTAATCTCAATTTTGTCAAAAAAAAAGTGTCTTTAAATTTTAAAACTTTATTTTAAATTTTTTTTAAAAAACATCCTTTTATTTTGAACTATTTTTTTTAAATTCAAATTATTTTAAATTGAAAATCGTTTGGGTAATTTAGAAAATTGAGTGGCCGACCTGAGTGCGCAAATTAAAAATTTAACTAAAACCATTGAGCCGATGAGTGCGAATGTTACCGCAAATATGCAAGATATGGGGCAAGTGGTAAATGAGTTATACATGCGTGTAAACACCTTGGAGGCCAATCAACAGTTAGGATTTATCATACCCAAAATTGAAGAAGATCCTAACCCTAGACAACCTGAAAATGACAACCATAATCCATGACAACTTGCACAAGAGCGTCAAAATGTTAGGATCCACCCCGATAGGATGTAGGTGTCAAATTAGACGTTGATTTTGAGGGACATTTAGAGCCCGAGGGTTGTCTAGAGTAGTGTGATCGAATGGATCGCTTTCTGAATTGGAAGCAATTGCCCCAAGCTAGGCAAGTTGAGTACGCTACCCTTAGGTCCAAGGGTTCCGCCTTGGTTTGGTGGGGTCAGCTAGAGCGGTCTAGATTCAACTTAGGATTACCCCCAATTACCACTTGGGATGAGTTTAAAATTCAATTGCGAAGACGATATGTCCTAACGGACTACTTGCAGACCCTCTACCATAGGTTCCATAACCTACGACAATACAAATTGACGGTAGATGAGGACACAAACGAATTTCTAGTACTTCAGTCTCGCCTCGACCTTCGAGAGGATGATGACATGACCATATCCCGTTATCTAAACGGGTTGCGCTATTCTATTAGAGGCCAGCTAGAGTTATTTGATTACAAGAACTTAGGAGAAATATCGAGTGGCACACGGAGAGTGGATGCCTCACAAAAACGATCATCCAGAGCTAGATCTGTTGGGTATTGTATCCACAATTACCTGGATTTGAAGAAGCCTCCTGTCAAGCTAAGATGAATTCACATTGTATTTGATGATATGTCTTCAAGTTGTGCTTGCAGTTATTCCACGCTAAGTACACACCAATGTCAGGGTGCAGTGGGTCAATATACACGGGTCTGCGCAACGTATTCCCTCGTTGAGCAGATCAGTGTGTTGGCTTACGTGTACTCTCTCTATTGGAGTGTACTTATTTTCAAGTACAGGGCTGAGATAGATCAAGAGCAGAAGAAGAGCAAGGATGGGTCAAAGACCAACTCATGGGAAGAAAGACGAAGATTCGTCTAAGTTAAATTCGACGGGAATCACTAAGTGATTCTCGCCGATTCGACGGGAATCACTAGTGATTCTCGCCGAATTGTCGAGAATCACTCGCCGATTCCCGCCGACTGCTTCTGGCTGACTCAACGCCTTCAAGAATTCTGCTAAGTCAGAATCGTCGAGAATCAATAAGTGATTCTCGCCGAATCGTCGAGAATGACTCTGCATTCTCGCCGATTCGTCGAGAATGGTTTTGATTCTCGCTGATTCACTCTGGATGGCAAGCTTTTCAGCTAAAATTCTACCAAGGATAATTCGACGGGAATCATAAGTGATTTTCGCCGATTCGTCGAGAATCACCAATGATTCCCGCCGAATTTGCCTTAGGCGATTTCTACCCGCTCGCTGGACTGAACCAAGATATCAGGCGCTGTTTGGATCGAGCTTAGGGTTTCTCCTTGTGGGGCCCACAAAGGTCTTTTAGGGTTGTTCTACAATATAAATACCCACGAATTTGAACTAACAAGAGAGCGAAAAAATCGAGAAATCAAAGCCGCCGAGCGTAACCTAGCCGATCGCGAAACTCGTTCCGTCGCCGTCGCCGCTCGCAAGATAGTCGCCGCCGCTGATCTTAGAGGTCCTCTTTGATCGTCTGGCGACAGAACCGAGGCTAAGCTTAGCGTCTCACGAATCTATCTTGAGATCCTTTGTCTCTTGATTTGTTGAGCGGGAATATTTCTCCCCTCCGAATTGATTGAGACGATCGATCCAAGTAAGATCGTTGGTAGACCTTGCTAGCTTCGTCAAGAAGTTTGGATCTACAAAACATCGCCGCCGCAATCCTTTGCCGCCGCCGATCTCGGGAAGATCCTCTCCAAGAGAGTGCTCCGATCGTGGACTCTTCGTCTTCATCAAGAAAGCTTCATTGAACGAAGAGGGACATCGGGTTCTCCAAACGTAGTTTATATTTCTTGTACATTCTATTTTTACTTTGTTGTAAAGGAACGTTGTTTTCTCGTTGTAAGGGTTGGGTGCAATCCGTGGTGGAGGAGTAGTGACTCCTTCAGGTGGAAGGGTTTCTTCCATAGTGTGAGGATTGGATTTCAATCCGGTTGGTGAAGTGACTGAGTCGTCCCTTGTTGGGAGATAGGTCGAAGGGGGAGAGTGGACGTACCCAAATCGGGGAACCACTATAACTGCTTGTGTGTTTCTGTGTTGTGGTTGTTTTTGTTTTCTTGTGCAGGTTAATTTTTAATTCCGCAAAAGACTGCAGATCACCTATTCCCCCCCATAGGTGAAGATAGTTGACACTAGATAAACTTTCAAGTGGTATCAGAGGGAAGTTGCTCGTCAATAAGGTTAACACCTTGAGTAAGATCCCGGTTCCAGTGTCAAGAAGAAGAAAAGACTCAAGCATGAAGCTATACTCTGATGTCTCTCCTCTGAGACTCCCTGCCTGCACAACGGAGTATTACCCCATCTGGAAGATGAGAGTTATGTTTCATCTGGAGGCCATTGAACCTCGCGCATCATTCATTATGGAAGAGAGTCCCTTCATTCCCATGAAGGATTCCGTATCTGGAAACGATCTCCAAATCCCCAAGAGTCCCGAAGAGATGTCTGAGACTGAGCTCTCACTTTTCAACCTGGACAAGCTGATTCGTCAGATCATCACTGACGTTTGGTCTGGATCTTCTCGGTCAAGATTGGACAAGTGTAAGACTGCAAAGTCTATGTGGCAAACTATCTCAGATCTCATGATGGGATCAGAGACAGCAGGGACTGGATGCCAGCAAGAGGATGAAGCATACGTGGGAATCCTCAATTCTGAAGATGAAGGTCAAGACCAATCTCTCAGTATCAGGGCTCCTGTGTCTTTATCTGAGACGGAAGAAGAGTTTGAGGAAAGCAGTTCTGATGAAGCTGACACATCTGCCTCAGCTGATTCTAACGCTAACCCTGAACATCAAAGTCAGGATCAGGTAACTTCTTCATCATGCTCCTCTCCCCTTGAATTTCCGTAAGACAGGAATAGTTCAGAGGGTTGTACATCTTTTGATGCAAGGGAGATGGATAGCGTCAATCAAAGGATTGAAAATCTTGATTCCCTTGAGAGTGCCCTTCAGAAGAGCAACTTACTTGTTGAGGAACAAGCTAAGGAGATTGCTCAGTTTAGGACCATGATGGATCTTCAATTGGAATCCATCAAGGTGAAGGACTCAAAAATCTCAGATCTAGAGTTTTCTCGAGAAACCGAGAAGAGAATAGTATCTAATTTTTCCAAGGTAGATGCTATCAAGAGAAAGGGAGAAAACAGGTGGATCTCACGAATTATAAAATCGTGGAGAAATGGGGAAACTGTTTTCAGACCCCCCACACCGAGTAGGAAGGGCACACATTATGCTTTCAGGTATGACCATAAGAACAACTATGGTCACTGTAAGAGTAATCAACCCTCATGTGGAAGTACCCACAGTGCAAGTGCTGTTATGACTACCAATGAAAAAATACATTTGGCTCATCATGAACCTTTTGTATTCTCTGCCTCCGCCTCAACACTTCATGAAATTGCAGGAACCAGCTCTCACAGTAACTCTCACCACCCTAGGACACAGGGAAAGGGGGTTGGGAAACATGTGGCTAGTACTCATGGGGCCCCCGAATGTGTGCTAACTGAAAAGAAGGCACCACCTCCCAGGCCTCATGACGCTCACCACATGTTCTCCTTCCACCCTCCCTCGTATCTCGGTGGAAAGGGCAAATCTGTGAGCAGGACCTGCTCTGTTCCGGTCAGACCTAAGATCATGACTACCTCAGTCAGTAGATCAGGTCAGAAACGGAGATACAACATTTATGATTGTTGCTGCTGTGGCAAGGTGGGCCACTTTGCCATAGATTGTTGGCACAATCCCTCTGTGCCAAGAGCAAGGGTATGTCCGCTTCCTTTGGGCAGAGTTAGCCTTCCTGACAGGATTCCTGTAGGAAGGCATTCAATATTTTATGCTGACAAGAACCTAGGACCCAATACATATTGGGTTCCTAAGGTAAGGAAATTCGTTTTGCAGGATAGTCTAGGTTCCCGTAAAATGATGGGAACTAGACATGAGATGTTCCAAGAATGATATGGAACAAGTGTATGGGTTAAGAAATAGAGCTAACTACAATGGCCTACTCCAATTGGACACCTGGTGTACCTCAAATTGAAGATCTGAATGATCAATTTAATGATGTCAGGTACGCGCATTCAGTCACGATACTTGAGTCGTATTATATAAATGCTGATATATATATATATATATATATATATATATATATATATATATATATATATATATATATATATATATATATATATCCTCACAAATATGTAGATTCCTCTAAAAGTAAATGTATATATATACACACATATATGTTGACACACCTGATGAAAGGACGCGAAAGCTAACAACTCAATGATCCTTAGTTAAAAATCTGATGAATTCTTTTTTTTTTATACATATACAATTGCTAATGTACATTAATGGGTGTCAATCAGTCCGTTGAAATTAAAGAAGTGTGTGCCAGTTGCTATAACGAAAATTCTACACTTTTGAATCACCTAGAATTACTCAGTAATTATGTCTAGGGTTAAAATCCCTTCAACTCGATCTAGGTAGTATGACCAAGAAATAAAAAAGGAGCAAAGAATCGACATTCAAATCGACAACTCAGAGTTCGAAAGGTTCGAAATTAACCTGCCCTGTATAGAGTTTGCTGAAATCCCGTTGACTTCCCACGGTTCGGAAGAAATAAATAGCGTAACCACTGTACGACTCTTCACATTCCAGAATCGCTGAAATCCCGCCGACTTCCCAGGTACCTCGCCGAATCCCGTCGATCGTGCGGAATTTCCTCCCGTGCTTCAATCGCCCTTGCTCTCTGTCACTCCTCCGTGCTCCCGTCGACGACATCCTCTGGACGCAAGGATCGTGCCGACTCCCGTCTGCTCCCAGAAATTTCGAAGTTTTCCCTCTCCCGTCGACTCCCGTTCCGGTCGCCAACAGTCCCGTCGCAAGCCACTCTCTCTGCTCTGCGCTGGGGTAACGTCCATTCATCCCTGTTGTTTCTTGTCTAGTGTAGCTCCTAAGCTAGAATTTTTATAGGGTTTAGTCCCTTGGACATTATTTGGTTTAGGTTTGCAATGGCTCCTAGAACCAAAGTTGGGCTCCTCACCGGGAGTGAACTGGTTAGGACGGGCTTCTCCCATGCCTCTGATGAGTTCAGAAATATTATCCTAATGCTTGAAGAAGCCGAGCTTTCCTTCATCCTTGAGCACCCGTGCAAGATCCTTGATAAAGAAGTGCTAGAATTCTTTGCAACGGCAAAGCTACGACATGAGGATACGGTGATTAAGAGTAAGATTGCTGGCCTACGGATCAAGATGTCTGCTGGAAAATTGTCACGACATTTGCAGCTCACCAGTTTTGAACAAGAGGACTACCTGGAGGAAGATGATCGTGCCAGGACTCTCCTATTCTGTGGACTTGCTCGAGGGACTAAGTCTATCAAGCGCAAGGAAATGAATGAGGAAGGGAAGCTTCTATCTGATATCATTGGGAAAGCCCTGATCTGCAAACCGGGCTCCCATGATCATATCTCTGGTGATATGTTCAAAATCTTGGTGGCCATAGTGTGTCAAAAAAGATACAACTGGGGGGCTATGCTGTTTGAGAGAATTAAAGATACGCTACGAACCCCCAATTTTGGAAGGATAATCAGCATGTACCTCAATCAGCTGGATGGAGACAGGTTTGACATGAGTAAGGGAGTTCCTCTCCATTACTTGAAGAAAATGGACTCAAGTGTATTTGACAGATGGGAAAGAAGGATTGGTCAAGCAGGTGTGGCTGAAGCCCATGATGAACCCAGTGACGTTCCTGACTTGCTGCATGCAGGAACTGAGGGGGAGTCGCTACCCGTTTCTACTGATATACTCAGGACAGATATCTCAGTTCCGGATCATGCTGAGGTAGTTTCTGACATCTCTCAGATTGCAAAAGATGCCGTTGATACCCTTGCCACTGATCATGTTGATGAGGAGGAAGACGAGGAGGACATGGACAATGCTGAAATTGACAATGATGATATGGAAGATGAGGCTGCTGAAGAAGTAGATGATGTAGTTGAAAATGAAACGACCTTGAGGGAGATGGTGGAGATGGTGGAGCTACGGGGTGATGTTGAAGTCCCCTCTGACGAACGGGCTCCTTTGGAAGTTCCTGAGACATCTGGTGTAGCAATTGAGGGGGAGTCCTCTCAGCAGAGGATGATAAGCATTCATGAGAAAACTACAGAGGCTGCCCCTATTCCCCCTTTGGAGACTGTGAACTTATCAAGATCTCCCAGTGACTCTGCAGAAGAGCACGACCAAGGCATGCCTCAGGGTCATCCACTAGGACCTTGCCTGGCAAATCACACCGTGAATATCATTCAAGGTATAGTGGATGAACTAAAAACTTATTTTGAACTATTACACAATAAAGTGCTAAAACAAATTAAACAATCCGAGGAGCTAATGCTTAAGAATGTTGTGGAAATAAATCATAAACTGGATCTGATGGAACAGAAGTTTGATGCCAAGTATGCAGAGGCTGGCACTGCAGTAAATCTTCTAATGCAAGGACTCCAGAAGAACACAGCTGATCTAGCGGTAGTAAACCAAAATGCACATGTTGTGGCCGACAACATCAAGCTATTCGATGCCAGCATGGTGACTCTCAACGTAAATCAGACTTCCCTTCTAACTGAGTTCACTAAGACTGCAAAGCATATAGATAAGTCACTGCATTTTTATGCAAACTCCATTGCCCTCGAAGCCAAAAAGGGAGAGAATGCATATACAACTAAGATGGCAGGGCTGGAACAGATTATGGTCGACAACTTCAAACAGTCAAATAAGTATGTTTTTGATAGCTGCCACTGACTATTGCAGCAAGCATCAGGTATACAAATCCCAATTCCGGTTCCTTCTCCTGATGAGGTTACCATTGCTGCTGATGAGGGTGTAAATGTTGTGGAGGTTCCTCTTAGTGAAGCTGATGCTAAGAAGGCTGCCAGGGCTGCTGCCAAAGCTACTCTCAGGGCCATGTTTGACCAGGAAGCCATAGCGAAAGGAAAAAGAAAACTCCAAGAAGGGACGTCCAAAGAGACTCCAACTGAGAAGAAAGTAAGATTGAAGGAGAGTGAAGTGCGAAATGAAAGATGAAGTCCTATCTCGAGGAGCATTATATTGGACACCTTTATGCTACGACAGCGGGGGGAAATTAATCGAAATGATGTATATAATCAATATGAGTGGGAGTTGCACAAAGAATATGAAGCTAAATGAAATATATTTTTCAGGACTAACAAAGTAGAACATAAAGATCCTCCCCCCAGATACTATCCGAAGCTCAAGGAATATTTTGAGAGACAAAGCAAGAAGTACTTTGCTCAACAACTGAAGGATGATCTAGCTAAGGAGAAATAGCCTTAGGATTTTGGCTTGTCATTTCCTTCATTCATGTTTATCTCTTCATATTTCTATATGAACAATTCTTTTGGATATATATATATATATATATATATATATATATATATATATATATAAATGATCTCTTGTTGACTCAAGCATTGTTCTGTATGCTTTTAACATTTTGTGTCTTGTCTCTCTTAATTTGTTATGTATATTACTCTGGTTGATGAAATTCATCTTAGCTAGTAGGATTTTGGCTTATTCAAATAGGGGGAGAGTGTTGGGTATTGTATCCACAATTATCTGGATTTGAAGAAGCCTCCTGTCAAGCTAAGATGAATTCACATTGTATTTGATGATATGTCTTCAAGTTCTGCTTGCAGTTATTGCACGCTAAGTACACACCAATGTCAGGGTGCAGTGGGTCAATATACACGGGTCTGCGCAACGTAATCCCTCGTTGAGCAGATCAGTGTGTTGGCTTATGTGTACTCTCTCTATTGGAGTGTACTTATTTTCAAGTACAGAGCTGAGATAGATCAAGAGCAGAAGAAGAGCAAGGATGGGTCAAAGACCAGCTCATGGGAAGAAAGAAGAAGATTCGTCTAAGTTAAATTCGACGGGAATCACTAAGTGATTCTCGCCGATTCGACGGGAATCACTAGTGATTCTCGTCGAATCGTCGAGAATCACTCGCCGATTCCCGCCGACTGCATCCGGCTGACTCAACGCCTTCAAGAATTCTGCTAAGTCAGAATCGTCGAGAATCAATAAGTGATTCTCGCCGAATCGTCGAGAATGACTCTGCATTCTCGCCGATTCGTCGAGAATGGTTTTGATTCTCGCCGATTCACTCCGGATGGCAAGCTTTTCAGCTAAAATTCTACCAAGGATAATTCGACGGGAATCATAAGTGATTCTCGCCGATTCGTCGAGAATCACCAATGATTCCCGCCGAATTTGCCTTAGGCGATTTCTACCCGCTCGCTGGACTGAACCAAGATATCAGGCGCTGTTTGGACCGAGCTTAGGGTTTCTCCTTGTGGGGCCCACAACGGTCTTTTAGGGTTGTTCTACAGTATAAATACCCACGAATTTGAACTAACAAGAGAGCGAAGAAAACGAGAAATCAAAGCCGCCGAGCGTAACCTAGCCGATCGCGAAACTCGTTCCGTCGCCGTCGCCGCTCGCAAGATAGTCGCCGCCGTTGATCTTAGAGGTCCTCTTTGATCGTCCGACGACAGAACCGAGGCTAAGCTTAGCGTCTCACGAATCTATCTTGAGATCCTTTGTCTCTTGATTTGTTGAGCGGGAATATTTCTCCCCTCCGAATCGATTGAGACGATCGATCCAAGTAAGATCGTTGGTAGACCTTGCTAGCTTCGTCAAGAAGTTTGGATCTACAAAACATCGCCGCCGCAATCCTTTGCCGCCGCCGATCTCGGGAAGATCCTCTCCAAGAGAGTGCTCCGATCGTGGACTCTTCGTCTTCATCAAGAAAGCTTCATTGAACGAAGAGGGACATCGGGTTCTCCAAACGTAGTTTGTATTTCTTGTACATTCTATTTTTACTTTGTTGTAAAGGAATGTTGTTTCCTCATTGTAAGGGTTGGGTGCAACCCGTGGTGGAGGAGTAGTGACTCCTTCGGGTGGAAGGGTTTCTTCCATAGTGTGAGGATTGGATTTCAATCCGGTTGGTGAAGTGACCGAGTCGTCCCTTGTTGGGAGATAGGTCGAAGGGGGAGAGTGGACGTACCCAAATCGGGGAACCACTATAACTGCTTGTGTGTTTCTGTGTTGTGGTTGTTTTTGTTTTCTTGTGCAGGTTAATTTTTAATTCCGCAAAAGACTGCAGATCGCCTATTCCCCCCCCATTGGTGAAGATAGTTGACACTAGATAAACTTTCAAGATCTACCGATAGATCCGCCACGAGTGTCATCACTACCACTACTGCTAGGATTTCTGAGTTCCCTTACCCTCCCATTACCGCCGGTACTCTAAATCCACCCGCCACTCTCTCCAAGGGTAAGGAGATTATTGTGGCTAAACCCAACACTAGAGTATTCCGATGTTTCAAGTGTATGGATCCGGGACACAAATCATCTGAGTGTCTGCAACGCCACTTCGTCGCTATCATCGATTCTACTGATGGACGTGAGCCTGAGTGTGGAGTTTACGTAAATGAGTCTCACCCTGAGCCTGAGCACAAACCCGAGTCTGAGTATGTCATAGAAGTGAAAGACGAACACGCCGAACACTTAGTCTGAGTCTTACGCTATAGTCCGATCACCCCTAGTGAGTCTACTGAGGATGATCATTGGAGACACGATTTTTTCCGCACTACTGCATACATCCAAGGGCAATTTTGCTCTATTATAATCAATAGTGGTAGTATTGAAAATTTTGTGTCTCAACGCATGGTCGACATTTTAGGGCTTGCGATGCATCCATTAGAACAACCCTACAATCTATCTGGAGTCCATAGTCATTTGACTCTGCCCGTCACACATTACTGTCTAGTAGAGTTTTCTATAGGGAGCACGTACTCGGATAGAGTATTATGCCATGTCGTTGCTATGGATGTCTGTCACATTTTATTAGGGCGGGCTTGGCAGTACGATCGACGTGTCATGCACGACAGCACGAGAAACTCTCACTCTTTCAAGCACAACGGACACAAGATTGTTCTTTTATCCCATAAGAACTATCTTATCCCAAGGACACGCGTGAAGACCATCCTGACTCCTAGTTCACTTATCATTACCACCACTACACTACTGCTTACCGCTCTCTCGCCTGAACCCCCACCCTCTGAATTAATTTGCAGCCCAGGTGTGACGCTCACCCCCCATTTATCGAGTCCTGACGAGCCACCTGATATTTTTCAGTTTTCCTATGCTATATCTGACGGATATTCACTCGGCACATCTCACCCCATCAATCTCATAATCAGAGAATCCATTTTTATTTCGCCTCATTATCGTTTGGTTATGGACATCTTTGTGGAGTTAGATCGATATCTTAACTATTTTCTATTATATTTTTGGAACGTATTGTGTGGTAGACTGAGAGCCAAACTCGAGGATAGTAGTGCTTATCACACTCTAACTGATGAGCGGACTAAGGTCATTGAAAGAAGTATAAGGGGTCTTCATAAGCGTCTAACTAGGGCGAATATAAAGCAATGAGATCTTATGGATCCACGAGCACAACTCACATTGTGATTCAGCACAACTCACATATAGTGATTCAGCACAACTCACATATAGTGATTCAACATAACTCGCATATAGTGATTCTAAAAATTGTTACCATAACAATTCTTCTTTCGAGATTATCTGTTTGCTTTTATTGTTCCATCGTCATGACCGCCACCCCCTCCATTTTCTTGAACGTATTTCATTCGATGTGCAAGCTCAAGCTAATCATTTAAAAGAGTTGTGTAAAATTATTACTGATAATTTGCAAGCAACCGTTGAACATTACAAATTTACGGTAAGTCGTTATCGCCATAAGTTGTATTTTTCAAAGGAAGATTGAGTGCTTGTTTATTGCAGGAGGTTTGATTCATTCCAAATTCCGAAGTGCATCGATCTACCTGTTAAGGCCTCAGATATACCAACTGAGTTCGCACCAGCGATGACGCCAGATCTCAACATTACCAGCCTTTACGAGTTCTCGCCGTGGTCGAGCTCTGTCAGCTCAAGGGAATTGATGTATCCGTCGTCGCACCTGAGGACGCGCGATCCCATCACGCGACTGTTATCTTTTTATTATTATTGTTTATTTGCTATTTCATTTTCTGTATTTTTTCATGCATCGATGCTATTTTCAGTCCTGGCTCATCGGTTTGACACCTGTGAGATCCTAAATAAAAGGTCCGGTAATTTGAGTAGTTAGGACGTAAGGGACAAACTTAATTTATTTAGCGAAACGCATAAAACAAAATGTTTTAGGAAATATATTTTGGAAAAATCGTGAAAACTGCTGCCACCTTGAAAAAGAAATTGTATTTTTGGAAATAAAAAATAAAGAAGAAAAGAAAATATCAAATGAGCGGTCCTGTTCTCAGCTTATAAAATAAACCCCATCAGAAATAGAAAAACAACCGGAAATTGACAGGAAAAACAAACCCTTTTTCGTTTTTCCTGTGGCCGGTCCCTGCTCCCGTCTTCTCCGCTCGACTCACCCTGCGGCGTCGCCAACACCAGCCCCAGCAAAATCAACGGGCGTCCGCCTTCATTAGCCGCACGCCGACGGTTTCTTCTATCAACCCAGGCGAACCCCCGGACATGGCCCTTTCCGCCGTTTGACATCGACAACGACACCTCCGTCAAACTGCGGTCGTGCCTTGTTTTCTCTCTGCGCCTACTTGATTTGTACGGAACTCTGCCTCTACTACTAGCCCTTTGATTCGTCGACCACAACAACCTTTTCGATGTGGGACCACAGTGAGGCCATTTTTCCACAGTGGGTTTGGGTGGGCCACTTAATCTGGGTAACATTCACTCGTCTTGTGCTTCAAATATCAAAGTAATTTTATGCGTCTCAATTAAATATTGCTAAGCTTTGCTCAAACGTTCAATCCATTTCTACTACCGTTATCCCATAAATTGTTGTTGTGTTTTTTGCTTGTCGTTGTATAATTCTCGCCAAATATTCAACTCAGAAATCGCTTGAGAGGTCCGCCTTTAACGAAATTCAACGATCTTTACGGTAGTTCATTACGATGAGTGTCATTCATGCGCAAAAACTTGATTTGGACAACTCGACTCACCTTTCAAAATTAAAATCCTTTTTATTTCTCAAAACATAATTTTATTTTTTAACAAAATAAAATATTTTGATTAAAAAATTACTTAAATTCTATACTCCAAATCCGGTTTACATCAGTTTTGTATGAGGGAGGTTCGATTCACTACTACCGTGGATTGGTCGATCCGATATTTTCTTAAAAAAAGGTTTTATTAATTTATTTTAATCTCTATTTTGTCAAAAAAAATATAGGGTCTTTAAATTTTAAAACTTTATTTTAATTTTTTTTAAAGCATCCTTTTATTTTGATCTAATTTTTTTAAAATTCAAATTCAAATTATTTTAAATGGAAAATTGTGTAGGTAATTTAAAAAATGGAGTGGCCGATCTGAGCGCGCAAATTAAAAATTTAAGTAAAACCATTGAGGCGATGATTGCGAATGTTACTGCAAATATGCGAGATATGAGGCAAGTGGTAAATGGGTTACGCACACGTGTAAGCACTTTGGAGGCCAATCAACAGTTAAGAATTATCAAATCCCAAATTGAAGAAGATCCTAACCCTAGGCAACCTGAAAATGACAACACTAATCCACGACAACTTGCACAAGAGTGCCAAAATGTTAGAGATCCACCCTGATAAGATGTAGGAGTCAAATTAGATGTTGTTGATTTTGAGGGACATTTAGAGCTCGAGGGTTGTCTAGAGTAGTTTGATCGAATGAATCGCTTTCTTGCTTGGAAGCAATTGCCCCAAGCTAGGTAAGTTGAGTACGCTACCTTAGGTTGAAGGGTTTTGCCTTGGTTTGGTGGGGTCAGCTAAAGCGGTCTAGATTCAACTTAGGATTGCCCCTGATTACCACTTGAGATGAGTTTAAAATTCAATTGCGAAGACGGTATGTCTCAGCGTACTAATTGCAGACCCTCTACCGTAGGTTCTACAACCTACGACAAGACAAATTAACGGTATATGAGTACACAGACGAATTTCTAGTACTTCTGTCTCGCCTCAACCTTCGAGAGGATGATGACATGATCGTATCCCATTATCTGAACGGGTTGCGCTATTCCATTAGAGACCAGTTAGAGTTATTTGATTACAAGGACTTAAGAGAAATATCGAGTCACACATGGAGAGTGGAGGCCTCACAAAAACGGTCATCCGAAGCTAGATCTACTGATAGATCCACCACTGAGTGTCACCACTACCACTATTGCTAGGATTTCTGAGTTCCCTCACCCTCCCATCACCGCCGGTACTCCAAATCCACGCTGCCACTCTCTCCAAGGGTAAGGAGATTATTGAGGCTAAGCCCAACACTGGAGTATTCCGATGTTTCAAGTGTATGGAGTCGGGACACAAATCATCTGAGTGCCCGTGACGCCACTTTGTCGCTATCACCGATTCTACTGATGGACGTGAGCCTGAGTTTGGAGTTACGTAAATGAGTCTCACCCTGAGCCTGAGCACAAACACGAGTCTGAGGATGTCATAGAAGTGGAAGGCGAACACGCCGAACACTTAGTATGAGTCTTACGCTATAGTATGATCACCTCTAGTGAGTCTACTGAGGATGATCATAGGAGACACGATATTTTCCGCACTATTGCATACATCCAAGGGCAATTTTGCTTTATTATCCTCGATAGTGGTAGTATTGAGAATTTTTTTGTCTCAACGCCTGGTCGACATATTAGGGCTTGCGATGCATCCATTAGAACAACCCTACAACCTATCTGGAGTCAATAGTCATTTCACTATACCCGTCACACATTACTGTCTAGTAGAGTTTTCTATAGGGAGCACGTACTCGGATAGAGTATTATGCCATGTCGCTGCTATGGATGTCTGTCACATTTTATTAGGGCGGGTTTGGCAGTACGATCGACGTGTCATGCACGAAGGCACGAGAAACTCTCACTCTTTCGAGTACAACAGACACAAGATTGTTCTTTTATCGCAGAAGAATTGTCTTATCTCAAGGACACGCGAGAAGACCTCCACGACTCCTAGTTCACTTGTCGTTACCACTACTACACTACTGCTTACCGCTCTCTCTCCTGAACCCCCACACTCTGAATTAATTTACGGCCCAGGTGTGACCTTCACCCCACATTTATCGAGTCCTGACGAGCCACCGGATATTTTTCAGTTTTCCTATGCTATATCTGACGGATATTCACTCGACACACCTCACCCTGTCATTCTCATAATCAGAGACTCCATTTTTATTTCGCCTCATTATCGATTGGTTATGGACATCTTTGTGGAGTTAGATCGATATCTTAAATATTTTCTATCATATTTTTGGAACGTATTGTGTTGTCGACTGAGAGCCAAACTCGAGGATAGTAATACTTGTCACACTCTAACTGATGAGCGGACTAAGCTCGTCGAAAGAAGTATGAGGGGTTTTTATAAGCGTCTAACTGGGGCAAATATAAAGCAATGAGATCTTATAGATCCCCGAGTACAACTCACAGATAGTGATTCTAAAAATCGTTGCCATTACAAATCTTCTTTCGAGATTATCTGTTTGCTTTTATTGTGCCATCGTCATGACCGCCACCCCCTCCATTTTCTTGAACGTATTTCATTCGATGTGCAAACTCAAGCTAATTATTTAAAAGAGTTGTGTAAAATTATTACTGATAATTTGCAAGCAACCTTTGAACATTACAATCTCACGGTCGGTCATTATCGCCATAAGTTGTATTTTTCAAAGGAAGATTGGATGCTTGTTTATTGCAGGAGGTTTGGTTTATTCCAAATTCCAAAGTACATTGATCTACCTATTAAGGCCTCAGATATACCACCTGAGTTAGCACCAGTGATGACGCCAGATCTCAACTTTTATGTAACATTCTTTCTTGATTCTTGTGTTTTCCAGGAACTGGGTACGAAATGGATCATTGGCAGTGGTAGGAATCACGGCGGCTTGCACGATCTGGATTATACGACATCGTCTCATGCCCTTTCCTCTTCTGCTGTTACTGCTGCTTACGCTCGACGCTGACATTTGCATCTTGGACATCCCTCTCCAGTTTACCTTCAAAAATTATTTCCTACTTTATTGCCGTTTATTAAAACTTTAGCTTGTGATGTTTGTGAAATGTCAAAAACATGTTCGCCATTAATCGTTGCATTTATCTTCTCCTACTATTACCCCCTTGTGTTATACATTATGATGTTTGGGGGTCTTTCTCTGTTTTGTCTTTATCTGGTTTTCGTTGGTTTCACTTTTATCGATTACTTTTCCCGTACTACTTGGATTTATCTCTTAAAAAAGAAAAACCAAGTGTTTCCGTGTTTTCAAACTTTTCATAAAATGGTGCAAACTTAGTTTAATGGTAATATTTGTGTTATTCGTAGTGATAATGGGGGGGATATGATGATCATGGAGTGTTTGACTCATATCTCACAAGTCATGGTATTATTCATCAAATCACTTGCGTTAACATCTTAACTCAAAATGGCATGGCCGAACGAAAAATTTGGCTTCTCCTTGATGTTTCCCGGTGCCTTCTCACCATCATGCACCTTACCTAATCATATTGGGGTGATGCTATCCTAATTGCTACTCATCTTATCAATCAACTGCCTTCATGTGTTCTAGATTATGCTACTCCTATAACTCATCTCTCCTCTACTTCTGTTGTTCACACTTCTCATCATTTACCCTGTGTTTTTGTTTGTGTATGTTTTGTTCACATACACCAGACTCATCGTGACAAACTTGACCCTCGTGCTCACCGACGTGTCTATATTGGCTATTCTACCACTACAAAAGAGTGTTCATGTTATCACCCTCCTTCCAGACGTGTTTTCTGTACCATAGATGTTACTTTCCGCGAGGAATTCTATTACTTGGATTCGACTCACTCTGTTCGCCAGGGGAAGAACGATGACATGGATTCTGACTCTACTATTTCTCGCTCTCTGATTCCTCCTACTGCTACCATGTCTTCCACCATAGATACTCTTTCTTTGTCATCTATTCCCCTACCATTGAGAATTTTGTGTCTCAACGCATGGTCAACATATACGTAGCTGTCCCCTACGTCTCCTACACATCTGTCCTTTTCTCATATATACCATCGTCCTTCCCTCATCTCTTCTTTTCCTTATATACACCATTATCGTCAAACAGGTAAACAATCCTCTGTTGCTCCCCAGCTGCTGATGCTTGCTTTGGACACAGATTCCAGTGATGATCTGCAGGATTCTCCTTGCCTTGTTAAACGGTAAAGCTGTGTGTACTCAACACCCTATCTCTAATCATGTTGCATATGATCACCTTACCCAGCCTCATGAGGGCTTTATATCTTCCTTGTCCTTTGTTGGAAAAGCCTATGTAAAGGCCCATATTGAAGCCCATTTATTTATTTTTCTTCTCTCCTCTTTAGTCCCGCATCATGTATAAGAATCTCTTTCTCTTTCTCCCTCCTATAAATGTGTATTCACACTTTGTATTTGATAATTGAGGAAGTATATACAAGTTTCTGGTTTTACCTACATGGTATTAAAACGAGGTTCCGGTCCCAATTTCCGGTTAAGTCTTTCAGTAACTGCCTGGTCTGCAGTTTGCTCGCGGTAACAGCTTCCATTCATTTCGCGCTGTCTCCGTCTCTCTATCCGCATCACACTCTGTGGATCCACCTTTCTTTCCCACTGCCTCCTCCTCTCTCTTATATCCCTCTCCTCTCTATTCCGTGGGCTCTTTCATTCTTCTCCTTCCCGCGATCTGCGCGGTCTCCTCATCTTATCCGCCCGACCTTCTTCTTACCGTGGTTTGCTGTCCGCTGCTCTCTAAGTCGCCATAGTTCGCCTCCTTAGTCACTGCGGTCTGCTTCTACTCGTTGCTCTGCTCGCACGATTTGCTCGCGCGGCCTGGCCTCAACTCGCTGTTCTGCTCGCTGTTCGTCTTCTCGCGCCGTTTACCCTCTGCTCGTCGCTGTTCTGATCGCCCGGTCTGCTTGCGCGGACTCCTTTCCGATCACTGCTGTTCTGCTCGTGCGGTCTCGTCTCTGATCGCTGCTTGTCTGCTCGCGCGGTCTCATCTTCTGATCGCTGCTTGTCTGCTCGCGCGGTCTGCTCCTATGCTCGCGCGGTCTGCTCGCCGAGGATTGCTCGTGTTTGCATAGCCTGCTCGGCGACGGGCTCTTCCCAAACCTGCGCGATCTGAGTTTTGCGTGAACTCATCTCTCTATTCCCTGGTCTGCTCGCCGCCGGTCTAGCCTCCTGACCGCCTTGCCATGTGTTCTTCTCTTGATTCTACCAGACAGACGGCTTCCTCTCCTGCAGACCGCCCGACTCTTGTTCCTGAATTCCGGGATGAATTGCGGATCACCACTATTTCTTTAGCCGGGAAAAAGAACTTTGTCGAGTGGGTGCACTCTGTTTGCCGAGTTATTCGGTCCAAAGGATTTCTACATCATTTGACCCAAGCTGTTCCCGATGCTCCTACTGAAGACTGGTTGCGCAACGATGGTTTTGTTCAGATTTGACTCCTCAACTCCCTTCATGAAGAACCTTATTGCATGACCATGTATCACGAGACGGCCAAGGCGATGTGGGATGAGCTCCATTCTCTCTATTCCGGCAGAGATAGCCTCCAACGCCTGTATGTCATCATAACAGATCTTTAGACTCTTGATGTTGGCGGGGCTACCGACCTCACCTCCTTTGTTGCTCTGACTAAGACTTTGGTTGAAGCCTGGATTCAACATCAGTCCCCTATGATGGATCCTTGCTACCCAGCGTTCCCAAAAAGAAGCCGTCCGTATTGCTATGATGATGACTCGTGTCCCGCCTCATCTTCAGAGCGTTCGGGCTCAGATCCTCTCCTCTGCTTCTATTCCGTCACTATTTGATGTGTGCTCCATGCTCCTCAAGGTCTCACCACCTCCTGACAGTTCTGGACCTCCTCACCGGCCCTCCTTCAGCAGACTTCTGCGCCTTTACTGCCTCTCCCTCCTCCTGCTCGTGGAGGATGTTCAGGTTCTCGGGGCAGAGGTCGGGGTGACCGTCATGACCTAAGTGTTCCTTCTGCGGTAAGGACGACCACCTTGAGGCCACTTGCTACCGCAAGCATGGGCTTCCTCATCGTCCACTTGCCTCTGTTGCTGCCAACGACTCATCTGTCACTCGTACTGACCTTGAAGAAGTCCGACTTTCAGCTCCAACAACTCCATGGTCTACTCAGCCGCCCACCTGCCTCCGCTGCCTCCGCTGCCTCCATCTCAAATGAAGGTATCGCTTCTCTCCACTAGTCCGCACTAGATAGTGGATTCAGGTGCCACTCGTCACATAACCTCACTGCGGCCACATCAGTTCTTGGATTCGCCTCATCCTAAGTGTATCACAGTGGCCAATGGGGACACTGTTCCAGTCTCCGGTTCTTGCTGATATCCCTCTCACTTCTTCTCTATCCCTACGCTCGGCTCTTCATGTTCCGGGCTCCCCGTTTAAATTACTTTTTGTTAGTCGCCTCACTGCCGATTTGAATTTCTCCGTTAACATTTACATCTTCTTATTTTCTGATACAGTATTGACGGATGCGGAATATCATTGGTAAATGACGACTGCAGAACGGACTCTACCTTCTTGATGACTCTCCTACTATCCTCTCCTCTATCTCCTTTGTCGATTGGCATGGTGTCTTGGGCATGCCCCTCTACCGGTCCTCCAGAAGGCTCTACCAGATGTATCTCTTTCTCCTTTTCCATCTCATTGTACTCGGAGCTCTGCTCTTTTTGTTTTAGTACACTCCGATGTTTGGGATCTGTACAAAATTACTAGCATTTCTGGGCATCGCTATTTTTTAACTCTTATTGATGATTATTCTCACATGACGTGGTTATATCTACTTCGTGATTGCTCCGAGCTTCCCCATGTCTATCAGAAATTCATGCTTGAGACCCACACACAATTCTCTGCGAACATCAAAACTCTTCGCACCGATAATACTCGCGAATACACAAGCCACGAATTTGCGAATCTCTGCTCTGTCTTTGGGATCATTCACCAAACATCACGTGCCTATACCCTCCAACAAAACGGAGTTGCGGAACGTAAAAATCGACATCTGCTTGATGTTGCCTCGCTCTCTCATGTTTCACATGCAGGTCCCCAAAGTTTATTGGAACTTTGCACTTTCAACGACATGCTATCTGATTAACCGTCTCCCCTCCACCATTCTCCACAATGCCACTCCGTTCAGCCTCCTGTACGCTTCTACTTCGACATTCTCTCACACCCCGCATCTTTGGTTGTACTTGCTACGTTTACATTCTTGTTCCATCCACGAGTAAGTTGGATCCCCGGGCGGCCAAACACATCTTCGTTGGCTATTCACGAACTCAAAAAGGCTACATGTGCTACTCTCCTGCTACCCACAAGGTGAACATTTCTGCTGATGTTACCTTTTAGGAGGATCTTCCTTTCTTCTCCGCTCCAGATCCAACTCCTCTACCGCCACCCGTCCTACGACTTGTCATTCCCGTTACCACTCCACCGCCACCAATTCTTGACCAGGCTCCTGCTCCTCCCAAGCTGCCTCTTATCCATGTCTACACTCGTCTCCATCCTCGCTCTGTTGCCCCAATGCAGTCAGCTTCTACTTCTGACGCTCCGCGTCTTGAAGATCCGACACCAGAATCAACCGCTCATCCCATGGAGAACTATGTATCCTTACATCGCCTATCTCCACAACTTCAAACATTTGCCACTTCATTATCCTCGATTTCTGTACCTAACTATATGCAGGAGGCTCTCCAACATCCTGGCTGACGGACAGCCATGAAAGAAGAAATGACAGCTCTCTGGGCTAAACAGACATGAAACGTGGTACCTCTACCTCCCGGACAGACACCTGTTGGGTGTAAATGGGCCTTCGTCATCAAACATGCTCTTGATGGGACAATTGATCGTCTGAAAGCCCGACTGGTGGCTCGTGGATTCACCCAACAACAATGTCTCGATTATGAGGAAACATTCTCTCCAGTAGCCAAGCTCAACACCGTTCATGTCCTCTCTGTGGCTGTGCATCGCCACTGACCCTTACATCAACTAGATATCAAAATTGCGTTTTTGAATGACGACCTCCAGGAAGCAGTCTACATGCAACAACCTCCCGGGTTTGAGATCACAGGGGAGTCCCGAGTTTGTCATCTTAAGAAGTCCATCTATGGTCTCAAACAATCCCCTCAGGCATGGTTTGATAGATTCAGTAAGGCAGTTCGGGAAGTTGGCTTTACTCGGAGCTCAGCAGACTTCTCTCTGTTCACTCGACATCGGGCAACATGAACGGTTCTTCTGTTAGTATATGTTGATGACATCTTAATCACTGGAGACGATTCAAAGGGAATCCAAATGGTCAAACAACATCTTAGCTCCGTCTTTCAAACAAAAGATCTGAGGCACCTTCGATACTTCCTTGGTCTTGAGGTCGCCAGACGTCCGGATGGACTTGTCCTCTCCCAACGGAAGTACTGCCTCGATCTCCTTCAAGATGCTGGCTACTCTAGATGCAAGCCGACTACCACTCCAATGGATGCAAATCACAAGCTGTGTGCACATGCTTTCGATTCAGACCTTCCTCTCCAAAATCCTGAATACTATCGACGACTTGTTGGAAAATTGATCTACCTAATGGTCACAAGACCGGATATATCCTTTGCTGTTGGGGTTGTCAGCTGGTTTATGCATGCTCCTCGAATATCTCACCTTCAAGCCGTCGAATGCATCCTAAGATACCTTAAAACAGCTCCGGGTCAAGGGCTGGTATACAAACCTCATCCTCTACTCTAACGTTGGTTGCATATTCAGATGCAGATTATGCTGGTTTCTTGGATGATCGACGGTCAACCAGTGGTTTTGTACCTATTTTGGAGGTCATCTTGTTACCTGACGGAGTAAGAAACAAGCCATGGTTGCTCGATCCTCAGCTGAAGCAGAATACCGATCCATGACATCGGTTGTCTCTGAGCTCACATGGCTTGTTTCAATCACTTTGGGGTTTCCACATTCTCAATTCATGTTATAACTCTCAGACTTGTCTAAACTAGTTTGGTTTCTACCTATCGTTTTTTTTGCCATTCATTCTAGTCAACAGTTGTTATCCTATCCTTTATGCATGGCTTGCTAACTTCGAAGTTCGACTTGAGCTAAGAAGATAATCCATTTTTGATGTTTTTCTAACGCATATGACAAATGTTATTCAACATACATGCATACATATACTCATACATAAGTTCAATATATAAATACATAGATGCATGCAAGCATTACTTAAAATTAATACATCTGCATAAATACATGTGCGATATGTGTGTGTAAAAAAATTTGATCTGACTTGAGCTATAGCTGAAACTTATGAAGGCTTGGGTCAATTCAAGTTTGACACTAGCGAAACTTGACTCCTTAATCCGCTCATTGATATCGATCCATTCTCAATCTTGAGCTGAAAGTCCATTTAAATTCTAGGAATCTTTGGTGTACGAACCAAAGTGTACAGCCCTATGTGTGATATATCTGTAGCTTAAGAGTTTCACTTATTCACAGTAATGAAACTTCAGAAACATTCCTAATTTTTTCTATTAAACTATTTCATTCAGCAGATTTTTGTCACCTTGTTTCATATTTGTTAAGTATGCATTACTTCAAAATATTTTTGTGGACTTTATTTTGATCCATATATGCATTATATACTGCAGCTCCATCTTTTTCTTTTCAGTAATGTGATTTATATATTTTATTTATTAGTTTCCATTATTACTTCTGCAAACTATATTTCCTTTAAGAAATGTTGTTAATTGTGATTTTTTCATATGGTTATGTCCCAGTCGTTCTGTTGGATATCGTTTTGGGCCCCATCTTGGTGAGACTGTTCCCTTGCTCATTAGCTACTGCACAAGTGCATCTGAAACGGATGAAGAGCTGCGCGAGTACAGTTTGCAGGTACTTTTATCCTCACATTTCGCTAGAAATTTATTAACAACCTTACACATTCTGGTATATATTCTGAGATCGTACTGAATCTTCCAATATTTTTGAAGGCATTGGAAAGTTTTCTACTAAGATGCCCTAGGGATATATCTTCATATTGTGATGATATCTTGAATCTTACTTTGGAGTATTTAAGCTATGATCCGAATTTCACGGATAGCATGGATGAGGATACGGATGATGAGGGTAACATGGAGGATGAAGATGAGTATGATATTTAATGAATCATATCCATTGTTGATCATTCCCAGGATCCTGTTAAATTTGATATTTTTAATCGCAATGTACATCTATGACAGTGAAAGTGCAAATGAATATTCAGATGATGAGGATGTTAGTTGGAAAGTTCGGAGAGCTGCTGCAAAATGTTTATCTGCTATTATTGTTTCGCGGCCAGAGATGCTCTCAACAATGTATTTGGAGGTAAGGTTAAGTTTGATTCTCTAGGTTTATTGTTTAGTGCTATAAAGAAGAAAAAAAACTAAAAAGCGATGGGTGAAGTTAAATTTTATAGACGCAGCAAAGAAAATGGTTATTGTTTTTAAATGAGAACTCTTAAATCACTACTGGGTTGAGGTAGCTGTAGGAACATGTAGCTTAAAGTGTACTTATGTTTTACATGTTATTGATCTGCAACTGTTGTAGATAGTTCTAACTTATTTTCTCTGTAAAATCTAATTTGCTATAGGGTTGCTGATTCTCATGTTCTATGCAGGCATGCCCAAAGTTGATAGAAAGGTTTAGAGAAAGAGAGGAAAATGTCAAGGTATTATTAATCTGTGAATATAATTAATTTCCTACTAGGAAATACAGTTTTTCGGCATCTAAGTCTTGTTTTCTATTTGTCTTCTTGTAGATGGATGTATTCAACACATTTATTGAGTTGCTTAGACAAACTGGAAACGTGACAAAGGGACAGGCTAATTTTGATGAGTCAAGGTAAGCAACTTTCCATTTTTCATGAACTGCATGGTATTTCTACATCTACAATATTGATTTGGATTAATTGACGAGTCTTGTTTTTAAACTGAAAGTGATTGGAATCCATTTTTAATCAGGTAACAGCTGTTGGATAATTTTTTAACAATTCACAATAAGTTCCAAAAAGTTGTTTATAATAATTTGTGCTAAATTTTCAATATTGCAAAATTGTGTGTGACAAGATTTATTTCTAAACCACGAGATTTCATGAGATTATTCGCCTCGCTGACATGTAGCGCCGAAGGAATCTCTCCCTCATCCCAAAGGAAACAAAGGAAGAAGCAATTATTCCAGATCATCTAAGAGAAGGTTTTGCAAAGAACAACACATACAAGCATGCCTTTGTGTTCTTCCTTCGTCTTCAATTTTGAGAGGGTTTCGACAAAATTTTTTTAACATCTCTTTATTGTATTTTTTCTTTTTTGTTTGAGTTCATCGCTTGTTTACTTTAGGTAGTGGAATTTGCATCGTGTGTGATGAATAGATCATGGTATGTCTAGGGAGAGAAAATTGCCTCGAGTGTGGAGATTAGATCTTATGTTTAGGTCTAGGGGGATCTCAGGGTAGGAGAGGCTTGACGAAAATTCGAGGGTGGATTTATAAGGGCCTTCCTATTCGAGAAGCGAGTCAATAAAAAAACCAAAAGTTGTCATCATCATCGCCTCTTGATCTGTGTTAAAAGATCATAAATTTTGTATGTCTTTTTATTAATCTCTAAATGATAAAGATTTCTTTTTTGTTGTTCATTATAATCTTATAACTTGGCCTTTTCATTTCAGATGTGCATTTCTTGTAATCATCTAAATTTTTTTTGATAATAAAAATTGAATTTTTATCATAATCTTTATTCACCTCTCTAAGGAAGCCTAACGAGTCACAGTCTGGCATCCTTGTCCAAAGTTGATGGGTGAGATCCTCGCCTGCTCCTGCAGCTCATAATTATTTCACCGATATTGAGGAGGTTGTACTTCGGAAGCTTGATGTTGTTCTTCTGCAGCTGGATGCTGGGAGTTGAGTTCAGATGCGATCACATATAATTGGTTCTGAATACTCCACAATCACATCTACTTGGTTCTGAATACCCTTCTTAACTTGGAGGCATCAAGAACCTCTTTTGTCTACACATTCACGATTCTTACCCTCACATGGATATCTTTTAGATTCCCACCCTCCACAAAAGCTCGCCAAGGTTCTTCATGAGCTCCTCGCAAAGGATCGACAAGAGGTGCTCCGATGATCGCAGGGGAATAAGAAGACATCCAACGATCATGGGTACACCTGCAGAAGAAATAACGTTAGAAGTTTTTCTTAATTGAAGTAACATAAATCAGTGACTTCACGCAGTTACCAGAAGTACTTGTGAGAATTGTTTTGCGAAAAGTATCTGATGTTTCAATAGCTTCGTCTTTATCCTTATCCACCAAAATTCAGGTAGGCTTCATGAAGATCGACTTCTTTGTGGCTCTTCTTGTAACTTCTTTTTCCTTCAATCTGCTCACTTTCTAGAGCTTTTTTGCTCTGGCACGATATGCATTGATGATTTTTGGCATCCTTTTCTCGTCTTAACTCCACCTCAGAGTGATTTATTCTTCTAGGATCTTCAAGGAGTATGATTGTTTGCCCCTCGTGAGTGTTTTTCCCACTAAGATTTTATTCTCGGTAGCCTCCTGTTCCGACTGAAACTTAGAAGTCTTGATGACATTTCTCTTGTCATCTAGTTGTCGCGCTTTCTTCCACGATAGAGCTAGAAAGTTTTTCTTCCGTAGTTCTTTGGCTTTAGCATTGATCGCTTTCTTGTTTTCTGTGGCATGTAATTTTCGTGGCCTTTAACTTTTCTTCAACTTCTCCTGCAACTACCTGTCCCCTCTCTTTTCCGAGAGCACCTACAGTCTTGGCCACGCCGTCCATTTTCTTAGTAAGCACGATCTCGCTTTCGAAGTCGTGGGGTTCCCCCACCATGGTGAGATCTCGCCGTCGCTCAACACCCATTGAGAGTTATCTTGCGAGAAATCTCGCAAATCAGTGTCTAAATTTCATAAATTAATTTGATGGCAAAGGAGTCATCTCGTTCAAGACGAGTTCTTTTTCCCTCTCTCGGGGATATGCGAATGTTGTACCTTGGCAATCAAAGGAATTGACACCACCGCGGTGTTGATTATCTTGACATATTTGCGAGGAGAAGAAACAAGAGTAGACCGTTTAGACTTTTTTTCTTCTCAGTTTTTTGTTTGTGTGTGGGCTTGCTTCTCTTCTTGCAACCACTATTTCTCAGCAATCACCGTGATCATAATTGTTCCCAAGATCCGACGCTCGCCATTTTTCACACAGTATTCACATTGCGATTATAAATATTGTTCCATGATCAATGGTGATAATGAACAACCATTCAATCCCTATTTATAGGTCAGAGGGTTATTGATGGCGATCACCTAGCTCACGGGTATTCATAAATTTTCTGTAGTTTTCTCGAACTTGGAAAAATATGGGGATTATGTCTGCCTAGAGTTTCACGATTCCTTTTTTCTAGTAGAAATCGCAAATACTTCAGCTGGGAGATTATCAAGCCAATATTTTCTATACGGGCAGAAATTTCATCCGTACTTATGCGATTTCTCAGTAGAGTACTTCAGAGTACCATCAAAGTACTCGCTTAACTCTTTTGAAAGGTTTTATTTTTGATTTTTCTTTTCGAGAGTACTAGCGTAGCTCTCACGGATCCCTTGAAAGTGCTCTATCATCATCTGAGAAGACTGTTTTTTCTCATTCTTCATCCCGCTCTTCTCAAAGTACTCACGAGCTCTCGTAAAAGCTCTGAGAGTACTTGTATATATCAAAATTGGTTTCTGTTGAAAGGTGGGCTAACCCTCTTCAGGACTTTGACCCACCATCTAGGCTGCAACCCGAGCACCCCAACCAAATCACCCAAGGCTAACCCTCGTCGGGAATTTTGACCAATCAGTAGGTTGTTGATGTCAGGATTCGATTTCGAAACCTCCTTTATCAGGCTCTTAACGGAGCTCCTGATACCCAACTGAGCTCCGCTAAGAGCCTGATAAAGGAGGTTTTGGGATCGAATCCCGGGCTCAACAACCTACCCACTGGTCAAAGTCCAGACGAGGGCTAGTCTTGGGTGATTTGGTTGGGGTGCTAAGGCTGTAGCCTGACTGGTGGGTCAAAGTCCCGACGAGGGTTAGCCCACCTTTCAACAAACGATGCAACTTAGTTTGGTATCAGGAACTCTACTAAGAGCCTGATAATGGAGGTTCCAGGATCAAATCCCGGCCTCAACAACCTACACATTGGTCAAAGTCCCGACGAGGGTTAGCCTTGGGTGATTTGGTTGGGGTACTCGGGCTGCAGCCTGCCTGGTGGGTCAAAGTCCCGACGAGAGTTAGCCCATCTTTATCTTTTGTTGAAACTTGGGCTAATCCTCGTCGGGACTTCGACCCACCAGCCAGACTGCAGCCCGAGCACCGCAACCAAATCAACCGAGGCTAACCCTCGTCGGAACTTTGGCCAATGAATAGGTTGTTGAGGCCGGGATTCGATCCCGGAACCTCCTTTATCAAGGCCTTGAGAGAGCTCCTAATACCCAACTGATAAAGGAGGTTCCGGGATTGAATCCCGGCTTCAACAACCTACCCATTGGTTAAAGTCCCGACGAGGGTTAGCCTTGGGTGATTTGGTTGGGGTGCTCGTGCTGCAACCTGGCTGGTGGGTTAAAGTACCAACAAGGGTTAGCCCACCTTTCAACAGTTTTCTTGTACCACGTCATCGAGTGCGTCAAACAACATTCATTTTTTTGTATTCCTATAGCCATCTTTGTGACATGCCCACGCTTATGTGCAGCCAGACAATTAGTTGTATGGCCTGCCCGTAGGGGAAAGGCTTTAATAGTTTAACTAAGGTGAACAATAAAGAAGAGGGGCATAAAAACCATCCCGGAACTTCTTGAGATCTAGCATCTTAGCTGGAATTTTACACGCAAGCCCTCTACTTCTTTCGTCTGACTGTTCTCATTGTAACTCATTTCCAATAAATAATAAAACGTACGACTAAAGACCATGTTGTGTGAAGCCTGCTCTTTCTAGATCCGTTTCTCGCATACTAGTTTTCTCCTTTTCTGTTGTTCATTACTAGTGGATCGAGTATTCTCTACTGAGCAGTCTTGCCACTCCTCTCAGGAGTACGGATATTCATTGTAGTATTCTAATTTGTTTTAACCGCATGAGCTGTTAAGTTAATAACATATTAAAAAGCTTAGTTAAATGCCAAAATTTCTTAACCTGTAATTTATTCAATTTAAAACATAGTTATGCTACAATAATTTGTTGATTTCTTTTATCATTATGTTTTACTGCAGCCCTCGTTTTTTGTTGAAGCAAGAGGTGACAAAAATTGTTAGATCTATAAACAAGCAGTTGCGTGAAAAATCCATCAAGACAAAGGTAATGTTTATGACTGATATTCTCATTATATTATTTGCTCGAAAATTTTCATTCTATAATTTTATATGTTTAGGTTGGAGCCTTCTCAATCCTGAAGGAACTTGTTGTTGTTTTACCAAACTGCCTTGCCGACCATGTTAGGTCCCTGGTAACTGGAGTAGAGAAGGCTTTGAATGTGAGTGTAGTGATTTGTTTGTTGCAATAAATAGGTTCTATCTATTAATATCCTAACTTCTATCATCCATTACTTTTGCAGGATAAATCTTCTACGTCAAACTTAAAGATAGAGGCTTTGACTTTTACTAGACTAGTTCTTGTTTCACATTCACCATCTGTTTTTCACCCTCACATCCAGGTATTTCCTATTGATCTTTTGATGGTCAGATTTTGGTGCTTTCTTATAGTCCTTTACTTGCCTTAATTGGAACAATTGATGATCTTATCGTTCTGATTTTATTAGTACTTGTGGTGGGGGTGGTGGTGGGGGTGGGGGGATTTAAGGGGGGATTGATGTGTGTATGGGGAAATGTGAAGAGTCCGTAGAGAAAATCCTATAAGAGCTATACTCTCACTCAAGCAGAACACCTCTATTCTACTTTGGGCAATATAGCATGAATCCCATAATTACAGCATCCTTATATGGAGGTTATAAAGTAAATAAAAGCTTAATGTCAAACAAGCTAGTAATGTCATTGACAAATTGATGTACTTAAGAGCCTGACCTGAGTAGGCATCCTTCTTGTGTAAAATGCTAGATTGGTTGAGCTAACGTGAATGGACACATCAATAATTCTCTCCAAGTTCAAGCGAAGGAAGTTGTGCTTGTACCCACCTCTAATCTGTGTAGGTGTGCAACTCTCATTGGAAGGTTGTGAATATCTACCCCTTCAAAAGGGATTCAAAATGGTCTATGGTAATGTTTACATTTTACTGTTTCACAATTTTTTAGTTGGCCATTAGTGGGTAGGAAAGAAATTTTTAGTTGGCCATTAGTGGGTAGGAAAGAAATTTTTAGTTGGCCATTAGTGGGTAGGAAAGCAGAGTTGTTTATAGTTGAAACAGAGGCCTTGTCAACAAAGCTCGAGACACTCTTGGTGGGATAATTGCTGGGATTGTGGATTAAGTTTTGGTGGAGGTATGGTTGCATGGGATCTAACTCTTGAATCTGATGAGGGTGGTCTAATGAAGGCAGAGAGTCTCTTTGAGGGCTTGGAGACCAGGCAAAGCAACTATTGCCAGGTTTCTAGGTTGATATACTTCTAGGTGAAAGGAGGTACAAGAATAAATCAAAATATCAAAATTGGAAGGAAAGTTACTGAGCTTAAGTATGCTCCGACGGGAGTAGTCCTGGGATGTGTGATCTCCTGGGAAGTTCTCGTAGGTCTCTTGTTGAAAAAGATAAAATCACGCAGTTCAAATTATTATGAGTTGCGATGAACCAATGCAGACAAATCTTTTGATATTGTGGGGGATGAGTGCTACAAGATGTAAAGGTTGAAAATGTGACATTGTGTGTTCAAATCGAGTGTTGTGGAAGCTTCGTGGTGTACGTTGGAGGTACGGGAGAAGTGTTAGTCAATATATGTTGGCATATTGTACTAGTAGCGTGTTTGTCATGGTGTGGAACTCCTCTTCAATGTAGCTATTGTAGACTGAATCTAAAAGTTGATTTTAAAAATTAAATTTGGGATTTTTTTAAAAAAATGTGGTGCCAGCAAGACGTTCACACATAATTTCACGCGAGACATTAAAACTCTTAAGTTTAAAAGTTCATCTAAAATTAAACATAACATTAAAACTAGCATTAGGGTGGGAAGAAGAAGAGGGAAGATATACCTCTGGTGAGGTGCCAAAATCGATCTTGGATCGGAATATGGATACAGTTGGCTGAACTTTGGCTCTGGAAGTGGAAAAAGGAGATGGGCAGAGTCAGGGCAGGACTGGAGGTAACAGGTTTTGGAAGATGGAATGGCTCGGTCGCAACATGGAGGAGAAAGCCGGGCTTTGGGAAACTGCAGCTAAACAGAGGGGGGTGGCAGTTGAAGGAGCTTGATGGTTGGAAAAGGCTCAACAATGCTTGGACGAAGACATCGGAGGGTGCAAGAGGTGCTACTGGGTAGTTGAGTGTTTGTGGTGGTCGACGACTGTAATTGGCTGAATAGGAAACTGGTGAGCATAAAGGGATGACGGTGGTGCTAGTTATTAGCTTGTCCTAATTACCATATTACCTAATTTGACGAACCTTTACATCCATGCTCTAATGGTCGGTCATGCAAATATGTCGTGCAAATGTGCTCGAGTAACATGCGCGACACAGAATTTACATGCGTTAATAACATGCGTGAAAATCAACGATCATAGCGTGCGTGAAAACTCGCGCTACCAAATAACATATAAAGATGTACGAAATAAAAATAAGATATCGATGCGACTTAGGTGCATCAATTTCTCGGAATTGAAAAAGCTCAATCTAGACAAAACTGTGATTTGTCCTGCTACTAGGATGTTCAAACGACAATCTGGCACTTCTCCGCTTCCGCCACGCTACTGAATAACCAAGACCCGAGCAAACTCCTCCAAAATACGTCTGATGGTGAAACTGGGTGTGGGAAACTCTGGGCTGTGATAAGTACCAGGACAAAGGAAAGATCATTCACTGCAGCTCCTTTGAAAAAAATATAATCCCCGGTGATAAAATAAACCATAGAATTATAGTTTTCCAAAGATGCTCAAAAACTGTTAGTCATAATTTTATGCAAAATATCTAAGGGTGCGTTTGTTTGACGGGTTTAGATGAAGGGAATTGATTTTGTTCAAAACAAAAAATTCATGGGGTTTGGAAGTGGGCCAAAAACAAATTTTTTTGTTCGTTTGGAGAAGGTTTTGAGATAGAAAGATTTCAAAATTGAAATTGGGGGGGGGGGGGATCTACTGTTCATCTTCTTCGTTGAGCTCGTCTTCCACTTGCGTCAATTTCGTCTTCCACTGTTCTCGTTCAAGCTACGGATCCAAGTGTGACAAGCTCCGTCGTCAAGCTCGTTTTCCACATGTGAAACAGACACCAAAATAACGAGAAGATAGAAAAACGAGATTAATCTAATGCAGACGACAAGTAGTAAGATAAAACCCTCGTGAAGCGATTCATGAATTAGAAGCAACTGCCACAAAATTTGCGGGTTCTTTATGCGACGTTTAGATTAAAGGGACTCTTGCTAGTTTGGTGGGGACAATTAAAATGTACGAGATTTAACTTAGGGATGACATGGGTTGAGCTCAAAGCACAACTTAGGTAGCGGTATGTTCCCACTGATTATCTTGTATTGTAGATTCCATAATCTACAATAGAAGAGGTCATCAGTGGGAGAATACAACAACACTCGAGCCTTTATCTCACTATAGTGGGGTCAGCTATATGGATCTTTTGTCGCCATTGTGCCCTCTCTTGTGTCATAATCTCATTAATGCCTAAGTACATCATGTCCTTCCTTATAGTTTCATTCCAAGTCTTTATTGGTCTACCCCTCTCTCGTTTAACATGCCTAGTGATTATACTGTCACAACGCCCAATAGGTGCCTCTAATGGTCTTCTTTGCACGTGTCCAAACCATCTTAGTCGAGCTTCTCGCATCTTCTTTGCAATTGGTGCTACTCCTGTCTTATCCCTGATACATGCATTCCTAATTCTATCCAGTCTCGCGTGTCCACACATCCACCTAAGAATTCACGTCTCTGCAACTCCCAGTTTTTGCTCATGTACACAATTCACTGCCCAACAATCAGAACCATAGAACATCGCTGGTCTAATCGCAGTACGATTGAACTTGCCCTTAAATTTTAATGGTACTTTACGATCACACAATATCCCTGACGCGCCTCTCCACTTCAACCAACCCACTTGGATTCTATGTGTCACATCTTTATCAATACCTCCGTCTTTTTGAACTATCGATCCAAGATATTTAAAACATTCACTACGGGAAATATCTTGATCACCCACCCAACTTAATAACGAAGTCATCCGTCCTTCTTTCACTGCTAAATTTAAGCTCCATATACTCTGTCTTTGTCTTGCTTAACCTAAAACCCTTCATTTCTAAAGTGTCTCGCCAAGATTCAAGTTTTGCGTTCGCGCGTCTCATTGACCAAAACGATATCAATTTTGTCTTGAACTCCGCGAGGACAATGACGATGACTGTATCCTTCTACCTAATGGGAGAATATACCAATAAATTTCTTTTCCTTCAATTTTGCCTTGACCTTCGCGAGGGCGATGTCATGACCGTATCCTTTTACCTAAATGAGTTACGTTATTCTATTCAGGACCAATTAAAGACGATTATCGCGCCTTAGGCGAAATATCTAATAGAGCTCGTAGAGTAGAGTTCTTGTAGAAGCGGATATCCGTACTTAGGTTTACTGATTGACCTCCACAGAGTGTTACCACTGCCCCCATTGCTAGGATCTTAGATTCTCACCGCCCTCCCATCATTACTGGAACCTCGATCTCTCTCATTAGCCCCTACCGATGTAAGGAGATCATTGGGTCTAAGCCACACACTTGAGTATTTCAGTGCTTCAAGTGTATTGAGTCGAGACATAAATCATACGAGTGTCTGTGACGTCACTTCGTCGCTATTATTGATTCTACTGATGAACACGAGCCTGAGAATGAAGTTAACATTAGCGACTCCAACCATGAGCTTGAGTCCGAATCGGAATCTGATGGTGTATTGGAAGTAGAAGGAGAACACACTGATTACTTAGTTTTTGCCTTACGTTATTATTTGATCACCCCTCGCGAGTCTACCGAGGATGTCTATAGGAGGCACAATATTTTCCACACGACTGCACACATCCAAGGACAATTTTGCTCCATTATCATTGATAGCCGTAGTATGGAGAATTTTATTTCTCAATATTGGTGAACACATTAGGGCTTGAGGCGCACCCGTTAGAACTATCCTGCATCTTATCCTGAGTTAATAGTCATTTGACTATACCCATTACCCACCACTATCTAGTAGAGTTTTCTTTTGGAACCACGCATCAAGATAGAGTATTATGTTATGTTTTTGCCTTTGATGTCTATCACATGCTATTAGGACGATCTTGGCAGTACGACATGCACGTCAT
The DNA here is from genome assembly GCA_039513925.1 of Platanthera zijinensis. Lineage (NCBI taxonomy): Eukaryota > Viridiplantae > Streptophyta > Magnoliopsida > Asparagales > Orchidaceae > Platanthera > Platanthera zijinensis. The sequence goes on from CM077092.1 coordinate 53,180,888, forward strand.
GCACAGTGGCACGAGGAACTCATTCCTTCGAGCACCATGGACGCAAGATTGTTCTTCTGCCCCACATAATTGTCTTGTTCCTAGAAGACACGAGAGGACCTCACCGCTAGCCCAACTCTTGTTGATTCCACTACATTTTTTTCATTCTCTGACACACTCTAGCCTGGACCTCCATCCTGGGAAGAAAATTGCAACTTTGATGTGCCAAATGGCCCGGACTCGATGCCACTTTTATGGAGTTCGCCTTGTGTTTTGGAGTTCGCTCGCTTTATGTCTGATGATCACTTCTCCCAGACACCTCACTATATCGATTTTATATTTGACGAGCACATTTTTTCACCTCATTGTTATCCGATTATAAACAAACAATTTTAGTTTCATTGTTATATTATTAATCTATTTAGATGTCATCATGTTAGGTGAATAACGGGTGCCCGCAAACTTCTACTCCTCGTAAAGACACGCTTTAAGGGTTTTTATCGCAATTTTTTTTAAATTTTTTTGAACAATTAAATTTGTGGTACTCACCAAACTCCACCGGGTAAACAAATTGAGGAAGATGATCTAGGGTTTTTGCATATGCATGCAAGTGTCTAACGGGAGAGCGTGGGATGCATTATGATTTGATGACCTCATATGCTGAGCTTACTTGCCCCTTACCTTACTGATTGAATCTTCACTCTCTTACACTTTGTGATCTGTATCTCCTTGATGCTTTGAATTTTACTAATCATTTAAATAGTATGCATAAAGTAATGACTGTCTGTTTGCATGCATTTTTGGGAAACTATAAATCCATGCCTTACTCTATCATCAGGGCTTATATTTTTTCTAAGGAGATTGGTCTCCTGCATTTTTTGGGACATAAAAGTTATTTGCAGGTGCTGAGCTATAGTGAAGGATCTGTCCTTTGTTACCTCACCTCTACATCCCAGAGTTGCCCTTACCCGAGTCACCTTTTAGACTTACTATGGAGGCGAGTATTTCAATTCTTGATTATTCAGAGGCATGATAAAATCAGAGTAGTGCAACTTACTTATGGACCATTTGATCAACATCCAGATATTCTGCTAGCATGTTGCATCACAGTCTTGAAGGGGTCGACCTTTCTCAACCCTGTAGGAATTAATGCAACTCATGATGTATCTTAAACTTGTTTTATGCAGCGCATGACTTCACACATTTTATGTTTAGTGCTCGTGCACGCTAGTCATGCATTTGTGTCCATGTTTTGTTTTACGCATTTCATTCACGTACGTTATTGCGGCTTTGTTGGCATGACCGATTATCGACCTTGTATAAAATTGACTGTCAAATTAGGTTAACGTTAGTTTGGGCTAGTAATGAAATTAGGAATAATAAATAAGCATTTTATAAAAATAAAACAGAAAAAGGATATCGTTGATTTTTTAGTAGTTAATTTTTTTTTTGAAACTACCCACTTTAATGTGGCATTTAACCTAGAAATTTTTTGAATCAAGAAATCAATTCAATGATTTCTAACCTAAATAAGAAAACCACCGTATATAAACCGGTTCACCCCACTGGATGATGCTTGTTGGAAATATTTCAAAATAAATTTTTTTCTCTGTTTCAGAATTTCAGCCACTGTATGCGCGCCTCCTCAACCCCCTCCAACCGGCTGCCGAGCTCCATCAGTCCCTCCCTCCGCCTCCTTCGACACCCAAGGCTCCAACGACCTACCGTCGTCCATCCCCCATCAGCTTCGACGATTCTGTCGTCAATCACGCCTCCCTAGCCACAAAAACATCGGTCCTCACCGTTTTTCTAGACCTTCGCCGCCACTGTCATCAGCCTCCGTGGGATCCGACAACTAACCCCTTACCACGTTTTGATGGCATCGACATGTGTCCTGATATCCTTAGCCTATTATCCTCAGTCGACTCCCCGATCTGTCTTTCCTATCTAGCTACCTATCCATAGTGCCCACCTTTCTTATTCATCCAAATTCTTTTTGCTACTTGGATTGGTTCGAATACCGCACTCATCTACCACATGTATACCTCTCGCCCAGTGTTGTAGATGTCGGTCGACATGTCGGCCGACATAAAGGTTTTGGGGGTAAGACGCCACGACATCGATATTTTAAGCAAATATGTTGTTTTTGAAAATATCACCCGATATATCCGTTTAACCCGATATATCAGGCGATATTTCGCGACCGATATATCGTCGAGAGTATTACAAATATTTTTTTTTTCATTTTTTTAAGAGACCAAACACCGGTTAAGGTGTTGTCGTATGACCTTGAGGTCACAGGTTCGAGTCCTGGAAGCAGCCTTTTGCAGAAATGCAGGGTAAGGCTTGCCTACATTTCACCCTTGTGGCGGGATCCTTCCTTGGACCCTCGCCGCGCAGGGTTGCTTTGTGCACTGGGTTGTCCCTTTTGAGGAGACCAGACAGAAACAATTTGTTTTGTGCTTCATTTTGTGCATCTCTCTAAGTATAATATCGACTACAATCTTATCTAGCTCTCATTTGGTGATCTTTATCTCATTTATTGCAGTCAACGGTTTTTTCTTGTGTAATTTATAAACATACACTATTTGTATATATTTTTATTGTGTAATTTATAAAATACATTATGTATACAATTATACATATTTATAAAAACTGTGTAATACAATGTTATGAAAACCGGACTGGACCGGCCGGTTCAACCGGTCGAATCGCCGACCGGTTCAACCGGTCGAATCGCCGACCGGTTCACCGGCCGGTCCGGTCAAGCTCTTAAAACCGCTTCTATTGAAAACCGGCCCAGAACCGGTTAACCGGGCGGTTGGACCGGTTAACCGGAAACCGGGCCGGTTTTCAAACAACCGGGCGGGTCCCAATTCGTCTCTTAAATCTAAAAAAAATAGAAGAATGTCAGGGGTCGAACCTGAACCACTTCTAAAACTCTCACTACCTACAACCACTACACCAATTAGATTTGTTGTTCTAAACCAATATATATTTTATATAATATAATTATTTTCATATTAATTTATATAAACATAGTCCGTTAATTATTGTAATAAATTTTCAAACTTATCCATAAATATAAATAATATTTATAATTGAATTTAGTACTATATAATATATAACATATATTTTTTATGTGTATATTATAATTACACATATGTTATAAAAAGATATATTCAAAATATTATTTACAAATTTAAATATATATATTCAAATTAAAATTAAATATATATATATAAATAACGGTTCGACCCCGGTTAAACCGGTTCGACCTTGAACCTTTCCCTCCGCTGGTTTGATGTCCGGTCCGGTTTTCAAAACCTTGGTGTAATATATATGAATAAATTTATTTAAATATTAAAATCCGACATTATAAAATATCCCCGATATATCCCCGCAATCTGACATCCAACATTTCAAACTCAAACCAACATGAACCCGACATCCGAAATCTACAACCTTGCTCTCGCCGACTCTCTCTCTCTCTTATCCAGGTAAAAAAATTTGTTCAATGATATTTGAACTTTATAATTCATAGCTTGCCTTAGCTCTCGTGAAGGAGGTTGATGATAGGAGCAATAAGACCTCAATGCTTGGGAAGGAGGTTGCGAGATTCCTGTTGGAGGAGAAAAAGAGAGCCACTCGCCTTGATAAGGATGCAGCTGATGCGAAGGTGGCAGAGCTTGCTTAGGCGGAGCGAGATTTCACACACCTGGCGAAGAAAGAAGAGGAGGATATAACGAGAATTGCTACATTGAAACTTTAGAGGGAGATTTGGAAGAAGAAGACGACAACAATGAAGAAGAATGTCGAGGGTGTGGCGAATAAACTCGCCAGGTTGTCTGGGAGTGATGCTGTAGAACCGACGGTTCCTAGGAGAAACCAATTTGATGTCATGACAGATGCTAGAATCTCTTCTGGTACTGGTCTCACTACTACCATTTCCATGGCCAATGAAGTAATTAAATCCTATGGAGTGTATCGTCCATTTACTAGGATGGAGGCCCTTTAGATGAGGAGCGAGGCCCTTATCTCGGAGTATGAACTCACTGCCAAGGATGCGGAGGCCAAGAAGTGGAGGGTGAGCGAGATCAACACGAAGTTGTGTGATTTCACATTTTATGGCTTAACAGGAGTTGTTGTCTTCGACGCCCAAGCCTTCACCCAAAAGGAGCAGCGTGTACTTGGAGAATGGCAAGGTCTTGGAGATGGCTAAGTTGTGGCGTCGTCGTCTGGCGAAGGAGAGAGCTAAGAAAAATCAACTCTCCGTTATTGACCTTGCTGAGCCCGCCATCCTTAAGCTTGCACCTCCCGCGAGACTATCTTTGGATGGCATGGACGTTCTTCCCGCGGGATCGTCGAAGGATGACAGAGACGTTTCTCCAGCGGGATATTCAAGGGATGATAGGGATGTTCCTCGCACTGATTCTCCCAGTCTGGCTAGTAACTCAGGTTAGTTCCTCTCATTTTAGTTGCTTTTGAGCAATGCATATTGATTTACTTTGACCTTGAGCATAACTTGCCTCGTTGTGCAGATGCGAGACTGTTTCTTGAGGATTCCCCCGGCGTGACCATGCTGGTCATACTGAGGCAGAACTTCAGTGAGTACTCCAAGATAATGATAAGTTGTGGAAGAGGCTCCGTTCGTTGGAGGATAAGCAGTTGGCCCAGGCGGATGAGATCTCGCGACTACGACGAATTTTGGAAAAGCAATTTCAACCAACCCCTGCTGTGAGGTTAGCTCCTCTCAGCTTGTCGACAGATTCTCGCCAAGAGAGAGAGAGTCCTATCCATTGAAAGTTCCTCCCTAAGGGGTTCTTCTAGTTTTGTGGTAGCTTGGACACATTCTTCCAAATTCTCCGACTTTGCGATGGGGGGAGGGCAGGTTTCGATCACATTGACCGAGCTCACGTAACATTCCCGAGCAACTCGATTGTTACCGTACTCCCTAAACTGCTTTCCTCCCATACCGAACTTGACCACTTGATGATACGTTGAAACAATGATCTGGTATTCGTTGAGAAGTGTCCGAACAAAGATTGCGTTGCAACTGCTTGGAGCATTAACCACAACGAATTTTTCCAGTCGAGTCACTCCATATAGAGTGACTGAAAGGTTGACGGTCCCCTCGATCTTTTTCTTTTTTCCAGCAAACCCATATAGAGGTTCGTCAAAAACTTGGAGTTTCTTGCACGTTTTCATCGTCTCAAAAGAGGGCTTAAAGATGACGTTCATGGATCTCCCGGTGTCTATCAAGATCCTCGACAACGAGTAGTTGTCAAAGACCACTTCCAAAATTACAATATCGTTGAATGGATTGACGGTCTTCAGGAGATCATCCTCATTGACGGTGACTTCTCTTCTCAGAAAAGAGGTTTGGAAGGTAGAAGCGACCTTCCATTGGCAATCCCTTAAGACTCGCTTTCTGTGAGGATTCCAGGCCAGCTCCTCCATGAATGCAGTTGATTTGCCCGAAAAGACCTTCATCATTTTCTCCACAAATTTTCATGAAAGTTGTTGTGGAAGCCAATTACCTCTTGCTCGACCCACTCACATTGATGTCGGAGATGTCTACCACTTCTTCTCGTTGACGGAGATGGGCTTCTCATTTGGATTTCGGCCTATGTACTCTTACTGCTTTCCTGCCTTGAGCAATCTCTTCCTTAGGTCGCGGAGAGCTCTATAATTTTCAGTGTCGTGATCGACGTCTTTATGGAACTCATAGTATAGTTTGTTTTTATTCCCATACTTTGATTTCTGGGAATGAGATCTCCTAAAGCCGGGTTGCTTTTGCAGAATCAGGATGAACTCCTCCATAGGAAGGATGGGATCCGTATACTCCTGTGAATCATCATATCTATTCACCTGAGGAGGGACGTATACTTGCATAACCAAACCCGAGCTTTCCCCTCGAGGGTCATGGACAACAACTTATAGTTGATGCCGCCAGAGAGGTTTCAAAGAGAAATCGCAGACTCAAAAGCCTGCAATTGTTGAATTGGATCTTCTCGCCCAGTGAAACCGGAGAGATGGGGCTCCATGAACCCCATTGGAACAGTTCTCACCTGATCATATCAAAGAAAGGAGAGGGAACCTTTTCTTCCATTGGGAGGTCGGCGAATACTTCATAGTTGAGCATTCACAGGTTGATATTCGCTGCCACCCTAAAGTGGTTTCGTCTTTCGTTGGCGAGATCGACGTCCTCGATTCACAATCGGGGAGCAGTTTGTAGAATCGGAGGGAGAATATCAGGGGTTTTTATTCTTCTGACAAGTGAAGTGGCTTGCTTTGATAATTGTGTGACTGTGGACGCCAGGAGATTGAATTCTCTCCTGGGGATGATTTCTTCGGGATTGTGGTGAGATCCTTCAGGAGACTTTCTAGACAGATCACGACCTGACATAACAAATGTTCTTCGACGACTAAGATCTGAATCACGTGTTTGTTTTATTGGGGTGAAATGTGTCCCCCAAGTTTCACAACACAATAAACACTGTGTGGGTGGGGGTACTGTGAGTGGTTACTCTTGCTGCGAGTGGAGACACGAGATCTCAGGGAGATGTCACGCGATCCCTGGCTGCCAAACGAAGTTGTGAGATCTCAGAGAGATGTCACCGGATCCTGGTTGCCGAAACCTCTGAGGGAAGAGAAAAGGATGCCGATTGCGACGAGGCCAGATTTAACATAGTTTGAACCTTAGTTGTGTGTGATATTATTGATCATGCAAAAGGGTTACAGTTGTTACAAAAGAGCTTGAATGCCCTATACAAGGGTACTCGCTTGAATCGTTTCGAGGGTGCGCGAGTCTAAGGGCCTTTTGGATCTGATTTCCAAGATGCCTTTTAAGATGCTGTTCACGTCTATTTATAGACGCGGGGGTTCTGCCCACGGGCAACTTTTGAGAATACGGGCTACCGGCTTACATGGGCTGTCCGGTGGCCAAAGCATCCCAACACAACGAGGGTCCTGGGAAGGGCCCCACCACATGGGTGAAATATTGGCAAACATTACCCTGCAATTTTGCAAGGGGCTGCTTCCAGGACTCAAACCCGTGACCTCACTTGGCGACACCTCAATCGGTGCGCCAAGGCTACCGACTTACAAGATATGAAAAAAAGTCTAAGTGCAAAAAGGGGAAGGGGCCCGCGAAATCCCTGTGGTGGTTGGCGAGTGCAGGCTGCCGATGTTGTTGAGACCATCTTTGTTGTCATCGAGATCTATCAGGTTGAGATGGAGAAGAAGTTATCCCCTCAACCTCTGATAGCCCGAAAATTGAGTACATGCCTCATCGATAAATGTGTGAAATACATGTAGTTCAAAGAGATCTTGCAACAAATACAACCATGTAATGCGATAATGATCATCAATAATTACAAGAAAATCACAATATCCAGATAAAATAGCAGTTTTATACATGCCTCAAATATCAGATCGCACCAAATCAATGGGAGCAGAGCTCCTAGTACAGTGAGGGGAGAAGATAGACTAGTATTGTTTCCTATAGATACCAGGTTCACATGTAAAGTCGGAAAAATAAAAATCAGGAAGAGCTTTCTGGAGAATAGGAATAGGTGCACGGTCAAGATGTCGGTGCCAATTCACAAAGCTGGCAGGGGAGAGTACTAAAGTATGGAAGGTCCAGACCGTAGAGCCCATCTTACAACTGTTGTCGATCCTGCACTACAAAAGAAGAAGATAAAATGACGATGGAACGGTCATGAGCATTAGTAAGATGGCTAACAAATAAAGAATAAATTGAGAGCCATGAACATGAAGTACATAGCAGAGAGAGAGGGACAGAGTGAGAGGCACATCTGTAGAGCCGCGGACCGGGGTAATGTCGCCGTTGGATATCATGATAAACTTAGGACAAACAGAGTCCGTGTACCGAGAAGGCTTCTGTGGAATAATATAATTCGTTGCCTAAGAGTCTACTATCCAAGAGGGACTATGGGAAAATTACGATATACCTTCATTGGATATAGAGGAGATAGAGTCGGAAGTTCAAGTAACCTGCCCCCAGAGATGTACTTCCTCCCACAAGGTGTAAATGTCGGAGCGGGAGGTGGTAGGAACATCCACTGTAGCAGATGCTCGGTGCTAAGCGTTGGATGGCTAGGTGGGGAACCTATGTTTTTGATAATAGGTGACCTAAGTATGATTTATCTGTCCACAATGGGTACACATGCTAGTGTTTTGGCCATTGAATATTTTGCGGCCATTGCGCCCACCGTCTCGAGATTCATGGCGACCTCCACAGTGCTCGAGATGTGTAAGGAGAGTGCCAGTTGAGTTTTGGAGTAGGAAAGGGGAGGGAGTCATCGGGAGATCGAAGGTACGAGTCACTTTCATGATCATGGAGCACACATTTGACAGTCAGAGTAGTTGGAAAAGATAAGATGGTCGCTCGAATACTGTATAGATGGGGTGGGGGTCGCGCCATAATTAGAGTTATGCCGACTGCTTGCTTCTGACCTCGTTGGGCAGCAAGATCCATTAAAGCTGAATCCAGGCCTCGATGAGTGTTTTTATTGGGCCACAAAGTATGTTAGGTCACCGTCGGAACCAAGTTCAACGGTCTGGAGGTTTAGAAAGATTTCGCACAAATGATGAAGACTGTCCTACTTAGAGTATAGGGTCTTAAGTTCATCCCACATAGATTTTGCGGTCTTGTGGTGCATAAGCATGCGATATGATTCTGATACGGGTCTTCGAATGTTGCCGGAGGAGAGGTTGGAGGTGGAGAAGTTGACAGTGGTATATGATACCGTGGAGCCGGGACCGCGACTGCCTATGCGGGGTTGCTCGTTAGAGGAGAGAGCCATCAAAATTTTGCATTCAAAAAATGAGAACTAGAATTCTTTCTTGCTTGATTCATACAACACATCCAATGCTTTTATATATGCTACAATATATAAAAGACAATAATTATAATGACACCTAATACTAGACCCGATGCTCAAGGCCCCTACATAATGATAACAATTAGACACCTAGATAATAAAGATAATTATAATAATATGCGGCCCGTAACATCTCATCTTCCCTCGAAATCGAGCATGCCTTCAAACTCGAGCTCCACGTGGTGACCGGGTCATCTAGTAGCTTGATCTCTCGTCAGAACAATGGATTATATCTCGTAGCGATGACGATGGTGAGTAGCGGCGGTGCCGTTGGAAAGACGAGTGAAAGAAGTACTGGCTTCGACAAGGTCAGTGGAGTGGTGAGGAGCAGCAATACCAAGAAGGTCGGGGAAGCGACGACCAACAAGAGGAATGGATCCGTCAGGGTTGTCAGAACGGGGGCCGGTAGAGCACGGGCCGGTAGAGGAGTCGGCGAGATAGTCGGAGGAACCGACGGAGCAGGTGTCGGCAGAGCGGGGGCCAGTGGAGCAAGTGCTGACAGAAGAGGTGTCGACGTGGCCGGAGAAACAATCTCCACAAAGAGTGGTGGTGTGTTAGTGGTCGGCGAAAATGGCAACTGCAAAAGGAGAGGCGGCGACGACGAAGGTAAAATCTTTGTCGGGAGAGCAACTATCAAATTATCATGTTTGTTGAGGAGCGTGATGCAACACCCCTTCCCAGTATTTCAGAAATCAGCCGTCCGGCCGGCTCAGCGATATAAAGAAAACTAGAAAACAGTATTAAAACTAGTAGCAGTAGGTAATAAAAATCTATACTAAGCAATATAAGACTTACAACGGAAGTTTAAAAAGTAAACTAAGGGTAACACATACCTGATATCTGGATTCACAGAGCCACTAAGCATAATTGGAATTGAATTAACTGAAAATCTGAATAACAATAATAGTTTGATACAAGTTATATAAAATAATAACAAGATACATTGTCAACATCTACAAGTACATGCTGAAATAGAGTAAACTGAATGAGAAAAATACTACAAACTGACGCCACCATAATGCTCATCCTAGACGTAGTTTCTCACCTGGGTCACCTGAAAAACAATGCCCACGAAGGGTCAGAGTAAGGAAAAATAACTCTTCCTAGCGACACTAAAAACAGTTTTACATATGAATGCATGCATGTCTTTAAAATAGTCTCGTGCACTGAAATCATTTTATGTTATATGTTATGCATGCCCTTCCCTATACTTCCTGGTCAACACAACTATTATTTCTATACTCGTGACTTTTCGTTCATTTACCCAAGTCCTGACGTTGACTAACTAGTGTACTGACTCACGACAGGTTTATACTTGAGTTCTATATGACTTCTAACCTGCTCATCTACTAGGAAGGCTTTAGGCAGAGTAGCTCCTAACGCGCAACTGAAACTGACGACCCGAGGCCATCTGACGAACTCAAATGTTCTAGTGTTACGCGGACACGGTCTCGAATCTGCTAACTGGCTCAAGGGAAGACAATTCCTAAGTCTGTACTACTCATAAGGTTCCATGTGCCTTATGAGAAAGGTAGTGCGCCTCTACCTAGCACGAAAGAACTCTGCGTGCTGGCTGATCTTATTGGTCTGACGCTACTCTGCATGGGAAATCTTTTTGGTGAACTACTGAGCGACCCTTGACTTTCTTGTGGTCGACTTTGAAGGGACATTCACGCCCTTGTTTAGAGCAAATTCCAAACCTACGAACACGGTTAACGCTTTCGTGCTCTACGTTACTGTTCATGATCCAACTACTTGGGTCTTAGAGCATAGTGTCACTCTACACGTTTTTTTTCGTAACCGTTTTCCTATCACCACACCTTTCTATGCATGGTCATGGTACTTGAAATAAATCTACTCAGGTGTATACAAAATATATATTTATTGCTATGTCTAATTAGCAAAAGTTAGGTTTCCTTACAGCGGTGCTACGACGATCGTAGACTCGACGCGGTGACATCTTCTCTTCAGAAGACAATACAACTGCTGGAGACCTTCAGAGAGTTGCCCTGAGGCCACCGGAGTCCTGCATTTAAGGTAAACCCAATTTTTTTTATTTATTTTCCCTTTATGGTTTCCGGTGGAAAATCTCCAAACAACTAGGGTTACAAAATTAACGCGCTAAAACCTAAATATTACCTTTTCGTGGTGTGATTTAGGCTCTCCAAGCGTCCTACTCAAATTCCGCGGTGAAACTCGAACCCCAAGACCTAATTAGGGCAAAGGAAATGAAAATTAGTTTAACCTAGCCTCCAAATCGAAGGATTTCCACAAAGGAATGGAGATAGGGGGAAATAGACTCACCAAAAACCAAAAGTTTCCACTACCACCGGCTAGGGTTGAAACTCGACACTTCCAAGGCCAAGGAAGGAAAAGGAAGGCTTGCTGTCGCCTTTAGAGGAGGGAGGAGTTGCCGGAATGATCTTCTGGAGATGAAACGGGCGGCGGCTAGCGCGGCAGATGCGTCTTTGGCCTGGCAGAAAGGCGACGTCGTGCGCCGTCGCCTGCGGAAACGGGAGAGGAGAAAATAGTTGGGCTTGCGGTTTGCTGTAAGCGGCTGATTCCCGTGAAATTGAGGGGCGTGCGGGATTAAAACCGGGCTGCAGCGGTTTATTGATAACCGCAAGAGGAGAAAAGGGGGGGGGGAATGCTATTGGCACCTCATTTCCACGGAAAACGCTTATAAAACGGCTATCGGCACACCAAAACACAGACTAGTTCTTTTGAATATTAAGAGAAACTTTCGCGCGCGTCAATTCTAAAATAACATGTGTTACGCACTATTCTTAACGCACTTAACGAACTATCAGTCGCCAATAATAGGAAAAATAACATTAAACCTTGACGACGCACTGCCTCGATCAAAATTGGTCGCGACTCGACCCTACAATACAATAAATTTCGCGTAAAAATTTACGGATGTTACAAATCTCTCCTCCTAACAAAAATTTTCGTCCTTAAAAATTGAAACCATACCTGAATCGAAGAGAAAAGAATAGTCTGCATTGCTCTTAAGCTCATCCTCTCGCTCCCAAGTATACTCTTGACGACCACAGTTCATCCAAAGGACTTTGACCATACGAATCTCTCTATTCCTGAGCTTCTGAATTCTTGAATCCACTATTCTGACTGGTCTAACCCCAATACTAAGATCTGTCTCAATTGGTGCTTCCTCGGTACTGATAATCTGACTAGAATCTCTGACTGCTCTCCTCAGATAGGAGACGTGGAATACATCATGTACACCACTCATTTCCTCAGGTAAGGCCAACCTATAAGCAACCTCACCAACTCTTTCCAGCACCTCAAAAGGACCAACGAATCTGGGGCTCAGTTTCTTCATCCGCTTTATTCTAGAGACTCCTCTGACTGGTCTGACCTTCAGATAAACGTAGTCTCCGACACTGAACTCTACTGACCTGTGCTTCTGATCATGATACTTGGCCTGGCGATCCTGAGCTGTTTTCATACGCTCCTGAATAAGCTTGATCCTATCAGTGGTCTTATCAATCCATGACTCACTGATGGTAGATCTTTCCTCACCCTCAGCCCAACATAACGGTGTCCGACAACGTCTACCATAGAGGGCCTCGAACGGTGCCATCTCAATACTTGCCTGAAAACTGTTGTTGTAGGAGAACTCCACAAGAGTAACATACTTCTCCCACTTTTCTCCAAAATCTAGAATGCACATCCGTAGCAGATCCTCCAAAGTCCTATTTGTCCGCTCAGTCTGTCCATCGGTCTTGGGATGGAAAGCGGTGCTGAAATGTAACCTGGTGCCCAACCGCTCCTGAACGTATCGCCACTCCCTGGAGGTAAATCTGCCATCTCGGTCTGAAACTATAGTCTTGGGAACACCGTGAAGTCGAACTATCTCGTCTATATATAACTGTGCCAGCTTCGGACCTTGATCCGTCTTCCTAAGAGGAATGAAATGGGCGACCTTAGAAATCCGATCTACTATAACCCACAAAGAATCATTCCCACTCTGCGATCTCGGCAAACCATGAATGAAATCCATGGATATATCCTCCAATGTCCACTCGGGAATGGGAAGTGGCTGCAATTTGCCTCCAGGCCTTTGACACTCGGCCTTAACCAACTTGCATGTCTCGTACTTCCCTACATAATCTGCAATATCAGTCTTCAAACCTGGTCACCAGACTGTCTTCTTAAGATCTGCATACATCTTCGTGCTACCAGGATGTATAGAATATCTGGAATTGTGTGCCTCAAAAAGAATGTCTTCTCGTAGGTGACTAACATCTGGGATGCACACTCTGCCATCATGCAATAATACCTCATCCTGAATCGAGAATCTCTCTTTCTGACCTGGCATCACTGAGATTCAAATCTCTGCCATCTTTGGATCCAACGGTATAACTGTCCTGATCCTATCTCTAATATCGCACGAAATCTCCATCCAACTCAACCAAGCTGAACCAAAACTGCAACGGGGCACAACGATGATGTCCAGTCTCTCCAGCTCTCGTACTAACTCTTCCTGCTGAGTGAGAAGATAAAAACACGAGCCTCTACGGCTAAGGGCATCAGCTACCACGTTCGCTTTTCCTGGGTGGTACTGAATGTCTACATCGTAGTCTGAAAGAAACTCTAACCATCTACCCTGCCTCAAATTGAGCTCTCGCTGATCAAAGATATACTTGAAGCTCTTATGATCAGTAAAGATCTCGCAACGCACTCCATAGAGGTAATGCCTCCAAATCTTCAGGGCATTAATAACTGCTGCAAGCTCTAAGTCATGCACGGGATAGTTCCTCTCATGAACCTTTAACTGTCTCGAGGCATAGACTACGACCTTTCCATGCTGCATGAGGACACACCCCAAACCCTGACCTGAAGCATCACTATAAATCTGAAATCCGTCTGGCCCTGAAGGCAAACTCAAAATCGGTGCGGTCATCAACCTATCCTTCAAGTCCTCAAAAGCCAACTCACACTCAACTGTCCAATCCAAGCCCTTTCCCTTTCTAGTGAGGGAAGTCAGTGGTAAGGCTATCTTTGAGAAATCTCTAATGAACATCCTGTAGTACCCAGCAAGACCCAAAAAGCTGCGAACCTCTGAAACTGTCGTCGGCCTTGGCCAACTCTTTATGGCCTCTATCTTCTTCGGATCAACGCTAACTCCTGTTTGACTGATGATGTAACCTAAGAATGCAATCTCTGAAAGCCAAAATTCACACTTAGAAAACTTAGCAAACAACTGGTTCTTCCTGAGTGTGCTCAAAACAATCCTGAGGTGTGCTGCATGATCTTCTGCGCTCTTAGAGAACACCAATATATCATCTATGAAGACGATGACAAAACGATCCAAAAATTCCCGAAAAACCCTATTCATCAGGTCCATAAATACTGAAGAGGCATTGGTCAGCCCGAACGGCATGAACACGAACTCGAAGTGTCCATATCTGGTACTGAAAGCAGTCTTCTGTATATCCGCGTCACGAATCTTTAACTGGTGATAGCCTGATCTCAAATCTAACTTGGAAAAAGTGTTCGATCCCACCAACTGGTCGAACAAATCATCAATCCTGAGAATCGGGTACTTGTTCTTTACGGTCAGCTTATTCAATTCACGGTAGTCTATGCACAGCCTCAGAGTACCATCCTTCTTCTTCACGAACAGTACTGGAGCACTCCAAGGCGAAGTACTAGGGCGTATAAAACCCAAATCAAGCAGCTCCTGCAACTGGCTCTTCAGCTCTGCTAATTCCCTTGGAGCCATCCGATAGGGAGATTTGGCTACCGGTGTAGCCCCAGGCTGCAAGTCTATCGGGAACTCAATCTCTCTATCTGGAGGGGCACCAGGGAGCTCTTACGGAAAGACATCGGGGAACTCCTGCACCACTGGCACCTCTGACAAGTCAGTCTTAGACTCCGCGCTCATCAGTACTACAAAGATTTCACAACCTTTACTGATGCACCTTCTCGCTTGGACTGCAGATATGATCATCTTCACTACTCCCTTCAAACCCTTAAAAGAGAAAGATGTCTGGTTGGGGCCATCGAACTGAATCTGCTTCGCCCTACAGTCAATCCTGGCGTTGACTGCCGAAAGCCAGTCCATACCAAAAATCAGGTCGAATCCTGCAATAGGTAGCTGCAAAGCTTCCACGATAATCTCGGTATCACCAAACTGCACTGGTACCCTGCACTTATCTCTGGTCTGCAGAAGGGATCCATTAGGCATCATGACTTCCAGCGGTACTGCCTCTGGGACGGCTTCTAAATTTAACTTACGCACTAGAGATTCCGTGATAAACGAGTGCGAGGCACCCGTATCAAACAGAATCTTAGATGGTAAATTACGAATCATAAGGATGCCCACATGAATGATTTATGAAAGATGAAAAATTTAATGTGTCCCTACGGAGGATTTTAAAACCATCATGTTAAGCAAAACAACATTTACCAGTCACAACATCCTCCTGATCCTTTGCCTCCTGCTGACCCAACCCGTAAGCTCTGGGCTGCATTAAATCTCGACCCTGCTGTGGTCTTCCATCAGTAATCATCAACGCTTTGCCCTTATCTTCCCTGCTAGAGCCACCAACCTCGTACTTCGACTGCAGGAACAAATTATAATTAGCATCTACTGAAATTACATAAATGTGACCAATACAAAAGGGCCTTGATTACCTGATTTGTCCCAGCTTCCTGACAGAAGCGAGCTATGTGTCCAGGTTGTCGGCACTTGTAACATACGCCTGCACTGAACAAACACTCTCCTGTATGGCGACGCTGACACTTGGGACACGTGGGGTAGTCCTTGCTCCGGTCACCAGATTTACCATTCTTCTTAGCATCGGGCTTCGGCTTCTTGTTCCAGTTCTTCCCTTGGTCATTCTTGTTCTGCTGCGGCTGATGCGAATCCTGAGATCGCTTCGCACGAAAACTACTTCGCTTCTGAACTTTCTGCTGGTCAGCCTCCAGTCTGCGAGCTGTATCCACTAAGCTCCTGTAATCAGCGTTGACCATAGTCATCAGCGGCTGCCTCAACGAGTCACGCAAACCATCCACGAAGCGACTGCACCTCTCGGTCTAATCTACCTGCCTCACGCCCGCATATCGAGCCAGATGAGTCAGTTCTCGCTTGTACTCAGTAACTGTCCTGTCCCCCTGGAAAAGCCTAAGATACTTCTCCTGCAGACCTCGTCGTGCGGAAGGAGGCCCGAACCAACTAGCAAGAGCTCTAGAGAACTCGCCCCAAGTAAACATGTCTGGTGTACGACCTGGCCAAAAAGATGGTCATAATATTTTAAAATTAACACATTACTTCCTAAAATAAAAGAATTGATTATAACACTTTACCTGCAGGATCATCTGCCCGGTACTTGTCCCACCAGATCTTTGCCTCTCCTCGGAGGAGGAAAACTGCCAGAGGAACTTTCTTATTCTCCGGGCACTCCAAAACATTCAGCAGGTCTCTGGTGTTAGCTATCTAATCATCTGTATCCATCGGGGTCTCATCCCCACTGTAGCTCGAAGGCTGAAGTTCTCTGAAATTTCTCAAATAGCGCTCCAGGGTCATCTCCACGGGTGCTGCTACAGGAGCTGGCGCAGGGACTGGTACTTGTACTGGAGCTGGAAACCCTGCAACCAGTCCTCTCTGAAACTCCATCAAGGCAACAGTAACCGCCTTGGCAATCTGAGACGCTATGTCAGTGCCCTCTGGAGCTGCTGGAACTGGTGGTACCTGTGGCACGGCAGGGTCTCCTATGGTCGCATTAGGAAACGAGTCTTGGCGTGAAGATTCACCTGGTTCACTAACTCGTGGTGCCTGATAGAATATACAAAAGAAATCTAATTATTTATCAAGCATCCGAGAAAACTTGCTTAGCAACTTATTTGTACTCTAGCGAACACTAGGGCTTAAACACACTTAAAGTACTTTACTAACAAGAGTTTACTCTTATACGCTCCTATGGCTCTGTGAATTCTTTCTAGGGTCCAGGGATCCTAAACCTGGCTCTGATACCAATTTGCAATACCCCTTCCCAGTATTTCAGAAATCAGTCGTCCGGCCGGGTCAGCGATATAAAGAAAACTAGGAAACAGTATTAAAACTAGTAGCAACATGTAATAAAAATCTATAGTAAGCAATATAAGACTTACAGCGGAAGTTTAAAAAGTAAATTAAGGGTAACACATACCTGATATCTGGATTCACAGAACAACTAAGCATGATTGGAATTGAATTAACTGAAAATCTGAATAACAATAATAGTCTGATACAAGTTATATAAAATAATAACAAGATACATTGTCCACATCTACAAGTACATGCTGAAATAGAGTAAACTGAATGAGAAAAATACTACAAACTAACGCCACCATAATGCTCATCCTAGACGTAGTTTTTCACCTAGGTCACCTGAAAAACAATGCCCACGAAGGGTCAGAGTAAGGAAAAATAACTCTTCCTAGCGACACTAAAAACAATTTTACATATGAATGCATGCATGCCTTTAAAATAGTCTCGTGCACTGAAATCATTTTATGTTATATGTTATGCATGCCTTTCCCTATACTTCCTGGTAAACACAACTATTATTTCTATACTCGTGACTTTCCGTTCATTTACCCAAGTCCTGACGTTGACTAACTAGTGTACCGACTCACGACAGGTTTATACTTGAGTTCTATATGACTTCTAACCTGCTCATCTACTAGGAAGGCTCTAGGCAGAGTAACTCCTAACTCGCAACTGAAACTGACGACCCGAGACCATCTGACGAACTCAAATGTTCTAGTGTCACGTGGACACGGTCTCGAATCTGCTAACTGGCTCAAGGGAAGACAATTCCCAAGTCTATACTACTCATAAGGTTTCATGTGCCTTATGAGAAAGGTAGTGCACCTCTACCTAGCACGAAAGAACTCTGCGTGCTGGCTGACCTTATTGGTCTGACGCTACTCTGCATGGGAAATCTTTTTGGTGAACTACTGAGCGGCCCTTGACTTTCTTGTGGTCGACTTTAAAGGGACATTCACGCCCTTGTTTGGAGCAAATTCCAAACCTACGAACACGGTTAACGCTTTCGTGCTCTACGTTACTGTTCATGATCCAACTACTTGGGTCTTAGAGCATAGTGTCACCCTACACGTTTTTTTTCGTAACCGTTTTCCTATCACCACACCTTTCTATGCATGGTCATGGTACTTGAAATAAATCTACTCAGGTGTATACAAAATATATATTTATTGCTATGTCTAATTAACAAAAGTTAGGTTTCCTTACAGCGGTGCTACGACGCTCGTAGACTCGGCGCGGTGACATCTTCTCTTCAGAAGGCAATACAACTGCTGGAGACCTTCAGAGAGTTGCCCTGAGGCCACCGGAGTCCTGCATTTAAGGTAAACCCAATTTTCTAATTTATTTTCTCTTTATGGTTTCCGGTGGAAAATCTCCAAACAACTAGGGTTACAAAATTAACGCGCTAAAACCCAAATATTACCTTTTCGTGGTGTGATTTAGGCTCTCCAAGCGTCTTACTCAAATTCCGCGGTGAAGCTCGAACCCCAAGACCTAATTAGGGCAAAGGAAATGAAAATTAGTTTAACCTAGCCTCCAAATCGAAGGATTTCCACAAAGGAATGGAGATAGGGGGAAATAGACTCACCAAAAACCAAAAGTTTCCACTACCACCGGCTAGGGTTGAAACCCGACACTTCCAAGGCCAAGGAAGGAAAAGGAAGGCTTGCTGGTGCCTTCAGAGGAGGGAGGAGTTGCCGGAATGAGCTTCTGGAGATGAAACGGGCGGCGGCTAGGGCGGCAGATGCGTCGTCGGCCTGGCTGAAAGGAGACGTCGTGCGCCGTCGCCTGCGGAAACGGGAGAGGAGAAAATAGTCGGGCTTGCGGTTTGCTGTAAGCGGATGATTCCCGTGAAATTGAGGGGCGTGCGGGATTTAAACCGGGCTGCAGCGATTTATTGATAACCGCAAGAGGAGAAAAGGGGGGGAAATGCTATTGGCACCTCATTTCCACCGAAAACGCTTATAAAACGGCTATCAACACACCAAAACACAGACTAGTTCTTTTGAATATTAAGAGAAACTTTCGCGCGCGTCGATTCTAAAATAACGTGTTACGCACTATTCTTAACGCACTTAACGAACTATCAGTCGCCAATAATAGGAAAAATAACATTAAACCTTGACGACGCGCTGGCTCGATCAAAATTGGTCGCGACTCGACCCTACAATACAATAAATTTCGCGTAAAAATTTTCGGATGTTACACGTGATCATGACGTCCTGACGACGTGCTTCGACATCCAGAAGGCGTGCATCCCAAAAAATCATCATTTCCTATATCGAACGTAGGGCGGCAATTTCCGCGACACTAAGCTTGTGGTTCATGATAATTAATTAATGATTTAATCAATCAAGAAAATTATTCATTAATCAAGAAATAATTAATAGATTAAGTCATAAATGAAAGGCTGGTGCACATGGCTCGATAAAAATAAGTGTGAGAAATAAAACAGTTGGGAAATGAAGTGGGAAGTAGCAACTGAGAATAATAAAATTAAAGAGAACTTGATGTGGGTTGGGCGAGGGACCAAAAAAATAAATAAAAGGATGTTGTGGTAAGGATGAAAAGAGGTGGTAATAGCTGAAAGGGAAAAATAAAATAAAAGAAAATTTGATGTGGGGCCCAAAATGGAATGGGGAGGGGCCGGCTGGCAGATGTAAAAAAAGAAAAAAGAAAATCAGATGAAAGGGGGAATTAAATGGAATGGGTAGGGACCGGGCGGCAGCTGGAAAAAGCAAAAATAAAATTGGATATGGGCCCGTGGAGAAGGCAGAAACTAGGGGTGCAGAAGATGTAGCGCCAAAAGGCTCTACTGGTTGTTATCGGTGCAGGGCTCGAGAAAACAGGGTCGGGGCGCGAAGAAGACGTGGCTCAAGGATAGCAGGGCTCAAGGATAGCAGGGCTCGAGGGAAGCATAAAGGAGAAGCAACGCAAAAAACTAGCGTCGATGAAGGAGACGCTCGCTGCTGGACTGCGACATGAGGTCTGGCGAGAAAAGAAGATGGACGAAGGTTTGAACCCCTGTTCCTCTCGACGGTAGGAACTGTAGCCGAGGGAGGGGTGGGCTACTGCTGTGGATGAAGGAGTGGCGGATATGATGAGGGTCGACCCGATGTGGCTGTTCATGGAGAAAAACGCTGTGGCAAGAAGGAAGTAGAAGTTGTCGTCGTGGAAGGAGGACCGAGGCTCTGATACCAAGTTGATACGAGTCTTCAAATGTTGCCAGAAGAGAGACTGGAAGTGGAGAGGATAACGGTGGTGGAGGATATCGTGAAACCGAAACCGCAGCTGCCTAAGCAGGGTTGCTCGTTAGAGGATATAGCCACCAACATCTCACATTCAAAAGATGAGAACTAGAATTCTTTCTTGCTTGATTCATACAACACATGAAATGCCTTTATATAAGCTACAATATATAAAATGACAACAATAATAATGACACTTAATACTAGACCGGGAGCTCGAGGCCCCTATATAATGATAACAACTAGACATCTTGATAATTGAGATAATTATAATAATACGCGGCCCATAACAGACTCACTGTCCATGGAGTTGAGGATCAATGACTGTACGCGTTAATCATCTCAAAACTACTGCTTGGTTGGCTCAACAAGGGTATCATGAGTGACAAGATGAAGAAGACCTATGGTTTGTAGAACTCGGCGCACTGAGTGCTCTCACTCAATTTTTTATCCCAGCATGGGAGATAGTGGTAATGCGAAGTTCATCCCGAACATCAGGGAGAAGGGTCGTAGCTAGCGCGAAAATGATCGAGTGAGCGAGCGCATCATTCGTTCGCGCATGATCACGAAGGCAAAGAGATGTCGCCAAGACACGGGAGAGGAGTGGGTCTAGCGGCATGTGGGTTCAAATCGCCGATTGCAGGAAGCATGTAATGGAGAGCTTCAGGTGTATACGTCGGCGAGGTTAAACAATGTTCCAGGTCGCAAAAAAATCTGTGAGCTCTAGGTGCGAGCTTCTACGAGTTCAATAGAGGCATGGAGAAACCACATCGGCGAGTTCTAGGCGCATTTGTCAGGTCAAGCGGCAGGAGAGCTCAAGCCGTCGAATGCGAGAAGCAAGAGTTACGAGCTTCAGTGTGTGCGTCAACGAGGCTGAACGATGCGAGCTCCATGTCACCGGAATAAGATGCGAGCTCTTCGTGCGAGCGTCTGTGAGTCATACGGAGGCATGGAGAAATTTCGTCGGCGAATACAAGCGCAAGCCCTTTGAGTTCAGAAGCTGGTGACTAGCGCCGAGTCTGGTACACAGAGGCAATGAGTAAACCGGTGTTTGGCGTGCCTATAAAAAGGAGATTGGGATGACTTATTTGTAGAATCGACAAAAGACGGGAAATGACGAGTACCCAATCACTAGCAGCGAGTACCTGGATAAAAAGAATAAATAAGGAGAGGGACTCAATTGGCAAGAAGAAAATTCAATCGTTGAGAGTCCCTCATTTTGTCTCTACTAGCTCTGATATCATGTTGAAAAATCGAATATAAAGCTTAAAAGATTTTGTTTCTTCAGTTCTTCATCAAATAATATAAGGATTTGTACACATATATTAGAAGAAGTGTAAACTTAACTCCAGACCAAGGTGTGAGACTAAACCTTACATGCCAAAAGTGGACCTTTACATGTGCTTTTGCATGAGCTAACTTAATTCTTCTATGCCATCTAAGTTTATCCCCGAGAAATTTAAAGTAAGTGGTTGCTAGCTCAGAAGGGCATTATATGAATTAAAACAATCTGATGCGGAGCAAAGACGAGGACTTGAAGTGGAGGATGAGTTTTGGGCCCATTCGGGGCTGACTGGTGACTTTCCATATATGACGTGCCCGAATCAATGACCAGACTCCGCACATGTGTCCGGATTCACGTTGCGAATTAATTTGATATATTACTTCATTATTTTTTGTTTATTTTAGTGTATTTTGAGTGACCTCACCACCGTTCAATCATAGTCGTCAAAGGTGTGATGCCCTAGCTTTTGTTTTATTATTAATAAACTTGTTGTGGGCTGATTTTAGGCAGTACAGAATTTGGAGAGTTGATTCCCTCGATCATCCCACGGTGCCGGCTCCATGGAACCCTTGGTGACGACTCCTAGGTTTGTATCTTCCTCCCCAATGTTTGCCCTAACCCCAGGCCTCATTCCCCCTCAAAAACCCCTTGTTGCAACCTCCACAACCCCCAAACAGCAGCCGTTTTTCCCCAATTCCAGCCACTACTCCTGCCCAGAAGAAATTCCTCTCTTTACATCTACTTTTGATTAATGAAATTAACTGTTCATTCATTAAAGTTGCTGCAGTCTCTACCACCGCCTCTCCAGGTTTCTCCACTGCCGGCCTCCAAGCCCCCCTTCTAGCAAACCGCCTTTACATTTCCAAATCAGCCGGGTGTTAACAGGTACAACCACTTCAGCCGACAACCACCCTAATCCGCCCCTCCTACAGCCGCCGCTGCGCCTCCCCCTGCCCTCCCCTGGCCGCCAACCCTCAGCCGCCCCCTCCCTATTTCCGCGGAGCCACGACAACCCCTCCCCATATTAGATCTTTCCAGATCTGAACTTTTCCAGTCCGGTTACTTACTCCCACCACTTCTACAGCCCGGATCCGCTCCACCACACCCGTTTCTTCCCCTCCTTGTTCGGATTCATCCATACATTGCCAGATTTACTCATTTACAGTCTGATCCCTCTTCATACTGCCGAGGACAGCCACCTACGCCGTTTTCCACGCCTCCTGTTCCACCTCGGATCGCTGCCCACGCATCTACGACTCCAGATTTCTCAGTTCTTTGGTCTGCCCACTACCTTGTGAGATTTCATTGTATTGGTTTACTATTTTCAACATATTTGTATTGCACTGAATGTTATATTTGGTTGAATATATTGTATTGTAGTGGTTTGTTAGATGATTATCTTGATTTACAGGATTCATTCGCCGCGCGCTTCTGCTTTGGCCCTCCACGCGGAGGAAAGCCTAAGCTTGCCTCGCTTAAATAAATTATTTTGCATTGTCTTGAATTATTCTGTGTGGGATGTTTTAATTTATTATCTAACTTTATTTATCTGTCGGACTTTTTGCATAACATGTAGGGTTAAGCCACAAATTACCCGCCTCCTATATATTCCCTGTGCGTCAATTAGTATCAGAGGGAGGTTACGCGCTCTTTTGATACACAGTCGTAGAGTCTATAGGTTTTTTACTATGTCTAGTTGTCATAATTATTCCCCTCACTCTAAAGGTCTCGAGTCCACTTACACCCGCCCTAATAGATCCCCTTCAGGGAGACCCTCACGACACTACGACGATTATTCGCGATCGCAACACACCACTTTCAAAGATTGTGTCGACCTACTGACATGACCCCACTATGCTAGTGACGATCAATATGATGATTGTCGTCGTTCTTATTTGTACACGCGTGCGGATCGTATTGATCCTTCGACATGATTCGGTTACCCTAGGGATGTTTATTATGAGGATGGTCGCTTTGAGTGAGATCTTGAGAGTCAGTTTCGTACTGTTGCCCCTCCCTTTGATGGCTCATCGAGTACCGAGTCTTTCAGTTATTGGCTCGTGGATATGAAGTATTATCTTGATCATTTTGAGGTATTCGGTGAATGTCGCGTCAAGTTTGCGAAACTTAAACTTTTAGATCAGACGAGGGCATATTGGTCTTGCATTGAGAGGACTCACGAGCGAGACCGTCTACATTGCATCACCAATTGGGTGGACATGAAGCGTACATTATGTCAGAGGTATCTGCCTTCGTCGCATCGGAGTCGCTCGCTCGACCAATTATTTTCCCTTCAGCAAGGATTCATATCAGAAACCCTAACGTTAGCACAAACAATTATTTTATATGACCAAAAACACGAGAGTGTAATGAGATTACCTCCCTCAAAAGTGAGAGGAGAGGAGATATTATGCGGAGACGGAGACTTGACAACACTTAAGTTACAAAAACCCTAAATCAGAGAGGGTTTCTTCACGATCCCGCCAATTGATGCGACGAATGACGCCTGAAAACACAAATACAACGAGGTTAGACGATTGCGAGAGGGGCATAAACTTGGATTAACGCACATACGAAATTTTAGGGCATAAAGTTTATTAAGGATTCAAATAAAATCTGAATAAGAGGGTTTGGAGAGAGAATTTTACCAAAATAATTTCAGAAAAAAACAAAACAAAGGAGTTTGGAGCAATTTTTTACTGAAAGAAACCAAATTCGGCCTCAAAAAAACCGAGCAGAGGAGGTTTCGAGAAAACCCTAGGTGTTCTCTCTCGCAAATCTCTACCAAGATGAAGACAAAGAGGGCTGCCAGCCCTAGGAGAGGAGGGAAAGACGTTGATGCCCTTGGAAGAGGAAGAAGAAACACCGAACTTGAGGAAGGTTGATGCTGCCGGCTTGGGGGATGAGCAGAAGTGGTCGTACAAGGCAGGAGAGGGGTTGTCGGCTACCGGAAGGAGGAGAGGAGCAGGAGGAGGTGGGGAAGCAAGAGGAGGCGTCAGCTAGAGGATCAAGACACATCAGAGGGTTCGACGGTGAGCAGGGAGTCGCGGCTGGGCTGAATCCGCAGCTGGCCGCAGGAGAAAAAACGGGATCGGGAGAGCCCTAGGCCTGGAGAAAAAAAAATATATCGGTGAGGAGGGGGGCTCGGTTTAGGTATAAGAGGGAACTTTACTATTAATTACAAAATTGCCATTTACTTCTTAATTGGATTTAAATCTTGTTTTTTTTAATACAGGTTGTTACATTCTGCACTATTTAAGAAGTTTCGTCCCGAATATTTCTGAGAATTCTTTGAATTGGGTCTCTTATGACGAAGATTCAGATGTCATTCATTTCAACAAGATTTGCAAATCACGACATAGAAGCAGACTATGAATATAATGGAATGAAAAAGAGAACAAGTTTGGAGACTTACCAAGATCAAAAGATTTTTTTTGAATATTTGCTACGCATTTCTGATTCAAGTTCTCAAGTATACTACTCAGACTTGACATGCATCCAAACCACTCTTACTAAAGGAATAGTTCTCTTTCAAAGCTTGCACACTTAATACTCCACGATCTAGAGAGTTCGGCCTGATACAAAGGTTTGACTTCCAGGATCACAGGAATTTCTTCTATTAGCTCGAAATTGAGCTGTAAGACACGTGAATTCGAGAGCGAAAAAGATTTTTGCATGAAGCGAACATAGATTACCAACAGAGGAAAATAAGCTGAATGACGATTGTGTATTGACAAAGGTAGGGAAATTTTGGAATGAAAGAACATAAAACAAAGCTAAAGTAATTCAACAGAGCAATTTACAAGAATACTCTCATTTCTCGCTGACATTTAGATTCTAACTAGAAGGGGATACACGGGGACCGAATAATGTTTGATAGACAAGCGGAGCAAAAAGGACTAATTACGAATATCAAGAACTTGAAACTATATATTCTAACACATTCTATACCGTCAGATACATAAATCATGTAATAATTACAACATTTTCATTGAACAACTCTAGATAATGATCATGCAAATGCAACAATGAGATCATGTATGATGTCAGACAGATAAGGAATCCATATGTGTACATTCATTATTGTTGTTCTTAGCTGAACACTTGTGCAATGATTTATGATATGAATGTAAATGAATGAATACACATGACATGTTAAACGCCCATTTCACTTAACGTGTCATGCATTTTATGATCTAATGTCATCGCACTTGAAAATATTAAACTACTCATACTATTTAATATTCACAAACGGTGTATATCTTAGTGAAAATTCATATGCACAAAAATGTTAAGTTTTCCCATGACCCCTTAACATTCGGGTGCATACTACTCATGCTTATGAGTGTAGTGTGTGCGTGTTTCAGCTGCGAACAACAGATAATGACAAGGTGCGTGAAGGAATGATGCATGCATATATATTTATATAATAAGATTCAAAATTGGTGATAATTATAAAATATTTTATCTTTCGAAGCTAACCTAGCTCTGATACCAACTATCACGACCCATCTCAACAAAAGTCAGAGTGCGCTTTGGGGCGAGCCGTGATGCCACAAGCATGGGCGGAAAGAAAATTCATGCCTATTAGGCGAGATCAAAAATACTAATAATTAGGTTTAAAATAATTAATTTGAAGAAAAATAGTTATTTTTATGCGAAAGCTTTTAAACATGATAGTGAAAAATAGATGCATGCATATTTTATTAAAACTTCTAATACAAATTAAAATAAAAATTTCATGTAATTGCAAGTTTAGATGAATGAACATACAAACAATATTATATTATAGTACTTATAATATTTAACTTAATAGTTGTCTATGGTTTACTAACCATAATTATTACATAAAATAATTGTCTGACATTAAAGAAAATGAAACGTTAACATCGAACCCGAAGCTTGACGCATATCGTCTTCAGGAAGCAGGCAGCACAGACACGAATGCTAAGACAAATCCAAAATAAGAAGAAAAAATGTCTCGAAACATTGATAACATAAGCAAAGTAAAGTACAAAACCAGTAAAAGAAGCAAAAATGTATGTGTACCAATTTTCAATGAAGAAAAACTAGCAAGACAGACAAGTAAAATAGCCAAATAGAAATAACTTAAATTATTAGACTACTCCGGAGTTCAACATAGATTCGATCACATAATATCATTAGCTGTAATCAGTGAAAGGTGTAAGTGTTCTGTTTGATGCACGCGATTCTAATATGAGTCTAAATGGAAGACTTATCAAAATAATTGTGCTTGCTTTGGCCATTTATTGGTTTCCGTTGCTAGTCAAGTGGAAACTCGAGTCAAAGTATCACATCAGTTATCACTACCTTTCAATTATTGTTTATGATATTAATGATTTTAAAGATTCATGATTTAGGAGATTTCTAACATATCAAAACATGTTACAAATTTAGCGTTTCAGATGTATAAGAGTAGAGTTCATAAACATGGAAGAGAGAATCAAGTAATTGAATAATAATTCCTCAAGTCTTAGAATTAGATAGGACTAAAAAACAAAATTCGATGACACCGAAAACTAGGAAATGAGTTTGAACTTTGCGGGTTCGAGAGATTAAGTTATCATTAACAAGAACGTTTTTCAAGTAAATTGCATGGGTAAGTTGATATGCATCAATCCTGGAATAACAAATAATCATCTAGATTAAATCATTTTCAGACACGAATATCTTCCAAGTAAAAATGTGTGTACGATACGAGCATGACATAAAACACCAATCATTTAATCGCTAGCAAGGAATCTTAACAGTTATCATTCAAATTAATTAATGCTCGTGTTCTAAATCAACTAGTCCTCAAATTAATCAAAAATGTACTATTCTTCGAATTATTCATCAAATGAGACAAAATTCATCAAAGTGAGAATCCAATTAAATCACTTCTTTACACTAACTCATGTCATTTCAAATATTTTATACCTCTAATTATTATCTTGTCAAATAAGGTATTCAAGTTCTAAAATTTATTTGTCGAATTATGTATTCAAAAGTGAAGTCGTAAAATCATAAGAATAGACATTAATTAAAGTTCAATTTTTGCAAGAGAGAGGGATCTCTACTTGCCTTAAGTGAGACTGAAACTGACGGTGGCTAAGCGACACAAGCAAGATCTGGAAAATCTATTTCGAACCTGCTGAAGCACAATTATAGATGACATTGAGTTATCAGAAACCCTAACGCTAACACAAACAATTATTTTATAAGACCAAAAACACGAGAGGGTTTAGAGATTACCTCCCTCAAAAGTGAGGGGAGAGGAGATACCACGTGGAGACTGAGACTTGACAGCACTTAGGTGACGGAAACCCTAAATCGAAGAGGGTTTCTTCACGATCTCGCAAATTGATGCGACGAACGGCGCCGAAAAACACAAATACGACGAGGTTAGACAATTGCGAGAGGGACATTAACTTGGATTAACGTACATACAAAATTTAGGGCACAAAGCTTATTAAGGATTCAAAGAAAATCTGAATAAGAGGGTTTGGATGGAGAAGATTACCAAAATAATTTCAGGAAAAAAACAAAACAAAGGAGTTTGGAGGAATTTCTTACCAAAAGAAACCAAATTCGGCCTCAAAAAATCTGAGTAGAGGAGGTTTCGAGAAAACCCTAGGTGTTCTCTCTCGCAAATCTCTGCCAAGACGAAGGAGAAGAGGGCTGCCAACCCTAGGAGAGGAGGGAAAGAGGTTGCTGCCCTTGGAAGAGGAAGAAGAAGCACCGACCTTGAGGAAGGTTGATGCTGCCGGCTAGGGGGATGAGCAGAAGTGGTAGTACAAGGCATAAGAGGGGCTGTTGGCCACAGGAAGTAGGAGAGGAGCAGGACGAGGCGGGGAAGCAAGACGAGGCGGGGAAGCAAGACGAGGCGGGGAAGCAAGACGAGGCGGGGAAGCAAGACGAGGCTGGGAAGCAAGACGAGGCTGGGAAGCAAGAGGAGGCGTCGACTAGAAGAGCAAGAAGCGTTGGAGGGGTCGACGGTGAGCAGGGAGTCGCGGCTGGGCGGAATCCAGAGCTGGCTGCGGGAGAAAAAACGGGATCGAGAGAGCCCTAGGCCGAGAGAAACAAATTATATATATCAGTGAGGAGGGGGCTCAGTTTAGGTATAAGAGGGAACTTTACTATTAATTAGAAAATTGCCATTTACTTCTTTATTGGATTTAAATCTTGTTTTAAAAAAAAAATAGGTTTTTACATTCTCCCCAACCACAGACCTCATTCTTGACACCACACCCACAGACCCATTCTTGAGAGTAGGTCTATGTCCCCCTCTCCTTGTCATTACTTCGAGTCACATCACTACCGAGGGAACAAAGTCATCATTTGCATGAGTCTGTTGTGTTGTCTGTACATCGTTTGCATGTGTGTCATGAGTCGGTCCGACGAATAATTCATATTGGTAATAAATCTTGTAAATCACATGCGAATGTTCATTGACAAGTGCATGTACTTTATGAAAGCGAGCAGTTGATGGTAAAATTTTGCGTTGTGAGGCTCCGTACGAGGCTTGCTAAAAGCTTGAGCTTTAGGAGAATGGATCCCTATATAATCATGAGACAGATCGAAACAAACATCTACGATCTCGATATCCCTGCAAGTATGGGTATTTACGTGGTATTTAATGTTTAAAATTTTATGCCGTACAACGTGTCTCGTGAGTATTGTAGAATCAAGCAGTAAGGAATTCACGCCGCCCACACCTCCATTTCTATAGCCTTGCCACATTCATAGCCCACACACGTCTGATGACCACCACTACTAACTCACTTCTCACACCCACTCACCTGAGGACTCGCCTTCTTTGGTTCTACCTACGGCGCCACCAATAGCACCGGGATCCACCACTTGTGAATTGAGTGTTGAGAGTATCACGAAGACCAGACTCCACCAGTACATTCCTACTACAGACGTTGGTGACACCTGAACACTTGCAGCAGAGCTTGATCAATTCACCCCTGGACTTCGACTTCAGTATGACCGTCTCCATTCACCGGAGATGACAACTTTTCAGTTAGGGAGAGTTGATTGGCGAGGACACTCTTTCATCGACGACACTTGGACGGCCTCTGGTGGACCTCTTCGAGTCTTGGTATACATCGAGAGAATTCTGATCTCTATTCATCGAGATATGAATTCTTTTAAATCGGGGAGATTGATGCAGAGCATAGACGAGGAGCAGCAGTGGAGGACAAATTTTGGGCCCGTTCGGGGCTGATTGGTGACTTTCCATATATGGCGTTTCCAGATCGACGACCGGACTTCGCATATGTGTCCGGATTCGCGTTGCAAATCGATTTGATATATTACTTCATTTTTTGGGTTTATTTTAGTGTATTTTGAGTGGCTTCACCTCCGAATAATCACAGCCGTCGAAGGTGGGATGCTCTAGCCTTTGCATAATTTGGAGAGTTGATTCCCAGATTCCTGCGTTCATCTCACATTGCCGACTCCGTGGAACCCTAGGTGACGACTTTTAGGTTTGTATCTTCCTCCCTAAGGTTTTCCCTAACCTCAGGCCTCATTCTCCCCCTCCAAAACCCCTTGTCGCAACCTCCACAACCCCCAAACAGCAACCATTTTCCCAAATTCCAGCCACTACTCCTGCCCAGAAGAAATTCCTCTCCTTACATCTACTGTGGATTAATGAAATTAACTGTTCATTCATTAAAGTTGCTGCAGTCTCTACCACTGCCTCTCCTGGTTTCTCCACCAACGGCCTCCAATCCCCCTTCCAGCAGACCGCCTCTACATTTCCAAATCAGCCGGGTGTTAACAGGTCCAGCCACTTCAGCCGACAACCATCCTAATCCGCCCCTCCTACAGCCGCTGCCACGCCTCCCCCTGCCCTCCCCTGGCCGCCAACCCTCAGCCGCCCCTTCCTATTTCCGTGGAGCCACCACAACCCTTCCCCATATCAGATCTTTCCAGATCTGAACTTTTCCAGTCCGGTTATTCACTCCCACCACTTCTACAGCCCGGATCCGCTCCACCACTCCCGATCCCTCCCCTCCTCGCCCGGATCCACCCATACATTGTTTACAGTTCGATCCCCCTTCCTATCGCCGAGGACAACCACCTACGCCGTTTTCCACGCCTTCGGTTCCACCTCGTATCGTCGTCCAAGCATCTCCGACTCCGGATTTCTCAGTGCCTTGGTCAGCCCACTACTTGGTGAGATTTCGTTGTATTGGTTTACTATTTTCAGCATATTTGTATTGGACTGGATGTTATATTTGTTTGTGTTGAGAGAACTCAAAACTTGTATGTATTGCTTGTGTATGTAAATACAAAGAGAGAATACATATATATAGGATAGAGAAGGAGAGAAGAAATCATATACATGATGTGGGACTAAGAGGAGAAGGAGAAAGCAATAAAACATGGGCTCAATAATGAGCCCTTTACATGGGCTTTTCTAACACTGCCCCGCCAGCTGGAGCGTACAAATCGTAAGCGCCAAGCTTGGACAAGCACTGATCGAAGAGGGTACTGGAAAGAGCCTTTGTGAGGACATCCACAACTTGTTCTGTCCCTGGAACATGTTTCAGGTTGATCTTCCTCATTTGAACCTTTTCTCTGATGAAGTGACAATCAACTTCAATATGTTTTGTTCTCTCGTGGAAGACCGGGTTCTTGGCTATGTGTATAGCAGCTTGGCTGTCACAGAGGAGAAGAGCAAGGGAAGCGAGTCTTACACCCAGATCGGTAAGAAGACTTTCAAGCCAAGTTAGTTCTGAAACTACCGAAGCCATTGCCCAGTATTCTGCCTCAGCTGATGATCGAGCAATAACAACTTGTTTCTTGCTACGCCAGGTAATCAAATGACCTCCAAAGTATGTGCAAAACCCACTAGTTGATCGCCGATCATCAAGTGAACCAGCATAATCAGCATCAGAATAAGCCATCAATGTTGGAGCTGAAGATGAGGTTTTGTATACCAATCCTTTACCAGGAGCCGTTTTAAGGTATCTGAGAATGCGTTCAACGGTCTGAAGATGAGATCTTCGAGGGGAATGCATATATCGACTGACAATACCAACAGCGAAAGAGATATCTTGTCTGGTTACTGTGAGGTAGATCAGTTTTCCCACTAGGCAACAATAGTATTCTGGGTTCTCGAGTAAGAGATCTGAGTCTGATGCCTTAGCGCATAACTTGTGATTAACATCCATCGGGGTATTAATCGGCTTACAACCTGAATAACCCGCATCATGAAGGAGGTCAATGCAGTACTTCCGCTGGGAGAGGACAAGGCCATCTGACCGTCTAGCAATCTCAAGACCCAGAAAATACCGAAGGTGCCCCAGATCCTTTGTTTGAAAAACAGTGCCTAGATGTTGTTTGACCTCCTGTATTCCTTTTGAGTCATCTCCCTTAATGATGATATCGTCAACATAGACTAATAGAAGAACCGTTCCCGTTGTCTGGTGACGAGTGAACAACGAGAAGTCTGCTGAGCTGCGAGTAAAACCAGTTTCCCGAAGGGCCTTACTTAACCTGTCGAACCATGCCCGTGAGGATTGTTTGAGGCCATACAAAGCCTTCATAAGGCGACACACCTAAGACTCCCCCGTGGTCTCAAAACCGGGAGGTTGCTGCATATACACTGTTTCCTGGAGGTCGCCATTCAAAAAAGCATTCTTTATATCCAGTTGCAGTAAGGGCCACCGACGATGGACAACGACGGAGATGAGGATCCGAACGGTGTTGAGTTTAGCCACTGGTGAGAAAGTTTCTTCATAGTCCAATCCTGGTTGTTGGGTGAATCCCCGGGCTACCAGGTGAGCTTTCAACCGATCAATCGTCCCATCAGCGGCATGCTTGGCGACAAAGACCCACTTACACCCAATCAGTTGCTGACCCAGAGGAAGTGGTACGAGAGTAAAGGTCTGATTGGCCCAGAGAGCAGCCATTTCCTCTTCCATGGCGGCTCGCCAACCAGGATGTTGTAGCGCCTCCTGCACAGAGTTAGGAATCGAAATGGAGGAAAGAGAAGTAGCAAAAGTGTGCAGTTGGGGAGATAGGCGATGTAAGGAGACACAGTTCGCCAGAGGATGAGCAGTGGAGGCAGATACCTGATCAGCAGGGCGCGGAGTAGCCGAGGTCAAGGCCGACTGCAGAGGGGTAACATAACGAGGAGGTTGGAGGCGAGTGTAGACACGGATAACTGGTGGCTTGGAGGGAGCATGAGCAGGGTCGAAAAGAATCGGGGAAAGAGGTGTAGTAGCGGGAATGACACAGTGAGGTATGGGTGGTGGTTGAGATGTCAGTGGGGAAGGAGTGGCTAGAGCGGAAGAGAAGAAAGGTTGATCCTCCCAAAAGGTAACATCAGCGGAGACGGTGACCTTCCGGGTAATTGGAGAATAACAAACGTAGTCCTTCTGAGTACGAGAATAGTCGACGAAAATATGTTTGGCCGCCCGGGAGTCCAGCTTATCTGAGGATGGTCCGAGAAGGTGGACGAAGCAGGTGCAGCCAAAGACACTGAGTGTGAGAGGGAAGACTGGAGCTGAGGGAAAGAGGAGGTTGAACGCTGTGGCATGGTTAAGCACCGAGGAAGGGAGACGGTTGATGAGGAAACAGACGGTGGAGACCGCAAAGTTTCAGTAGATTTTCGGAACATGCATTTGAAGCATGAGGGAGCGGGCGACGTCAAGGAGGTGACGGTTCTTTCGTTCGACAATGCCATTTTGTTGGGGGGTGTAGGCACATGAGGTATGATGAATAATACCGAACTCTGCACATAGATGGGCAAATTCGTGGCTTGTGTACTCTCGAGCATTATCGGTGCGCAACGTTTTAATGGCTGTGGAGAATTGCGTTCGAGTTTCTAATATAAAGTTGCGAAATACAAGAGGATGCTTGGAGCGATCACGAAGTAAATAAATCCATGTCGTGCGAGAGTAATCATCAATGAAAGTGATAAAATAGCGATAACCAAAGATACTAGTAATTTTTAAAGGACCCCAAACATCGGAGTGCATAAATCAAAAGGAGCAGAGCTCCTAGTACAATGAGCGGGAAAGGAAGAACGCGCCTGCTTGCCGTAAATACACGAATCCCCTTGAAAAACAGGAAGAGATACATCAGGAAGCGCCTTCTGGAGGACTGGCAGAGGGGCATGCCCAAGACGGCGATGCCAGTCAACGAAGGAGACGGAGGTGAGGATGGTAGGAGAGGTGTCTAGAAAGTAGAGCCCGTTTTGCAGTTGACCCCTACCAATGGTAATCCGCGTCTGCCGATCCTGTATCAAAAAAGTAGACGGAGTGAATATGACAGAACAATCCATATCATTAGTAAGACGACCAACAGAAAACAAATTAAACGGAGAGCCCTGAACATGAAGAGCCGATCAAAGAGAGATGGAGGGGTCGAGGGAGATGTCGGCACAACCAGAGACCGGAACAAGCGCCCCATTAGCTACAGTGATAGACTTTGGATGAGGAGCATCCGAGTACTGGTGGGGCCTCGACGAAGTGATGTGATGAGTGACACCCGAGTCCAAGATCTAGCGCGGACTGGAGGAAAAACAAGCACTACCTGCAGTGGAGGTGGAGGCAACAAAAGCCGAAGGAGGGCTGAGAAGCCCCTGGAGTCGCTGTAGCTGGAGGCGAACGACCTCAAGGTCGGCACTAGTGGTCGAAGAGTCGTCAGTGGCAACCGCCGCAGTCGGTCGAGGAGGGTATCCATTTTTCTTGTAGCACACGGCCTCAGTGTGGCCGTCCCAGCTGCAATAGGAACACTTTGGGCGGCCCAGACCCCCACGTACCCGTCCGCGGGAGCCGGAACGTCCACCGCGAGCATAAGGTGGTGAGGAAAGTAAGGGGGGAAGGGCCTGCTGAAGAACGGTCGGAGAGGAGGGGCCAGGAGTATCCAGGGGCGGTGGCACGCGAAGGAGCATAGAGCACACATCAGAGAGAGGAGTAGTGGCCGAAGCAAGGACATAAGCCCGGATACTCTGAAGATGTGGCGGAACATGAGCCATCATCATAGCAACGCAGAGAGCTTCCTTTTGTGCCCGTTGTGCAGCAAGATCAGGAGTAATAGGCTGATGCTGGATCCAGGCCTCCACAAGACTCTTGACTCGAGCGACAAACGACGTCATGTCCGCAGCCCCGCCAGCATCGAGAGCCTGAAGGTCGGTAATAATATCATAGATGTGCTGAAGGCTATCCTTGCCGGAGTATAAGGAGTGCAGTTCCTCCCACATAGCGTTGGCCGACTCATGGTACATGACCATCTGGTAGGGATCACCCTCCAGGGAATTGAGTAGCCAAGTCTGAACGCGGCCGTCGTTGCGCAGCCAGTCGTCGGTAAGAGGGGACGGAGGTCCCTGAGTTAGATGAAGACCAAGGCCTTTGGCCTGTAGAACTCGGCGAACCGAGTGCACCCATGGGATGAAGTACTTCTTTCTGGAGAGGGAAATTGTAGTGATCCGCAGCTCATCGCAGAGCTCTGGAGGAGGGGCCGGGCGGCCAGCAGAGGTGTTAGCCGCCTGGCCGGTAGAGTCCACAGAAGAATCCATGGAGGCCGAAGAGGTCGCTGCGGTTAGACAAGAAAACCGCTGGAGGAGAGAGCGCAACGGGAAGACTACTCTTGCACGACAAGCCCGCACAATTACAGAAGAGGCCGCGGCGGGTAGTCACAGCGACAAAAGCAGGCGAGAAGGAGAGGGAGGCCGCGTCCCGAGTGCGAAAGAACAATCCGCACGGTCATAGTGTAAAAACTAGCGGCCAGAGAGAGGGAGTGACCAGAGAGGTCGGCTCAAACACAAAGAGAGAGGCCGCATCGGTTAGAGAAAAGGCCGCGCGGGGAGGCGAGAAGGAGGCAGACCGCGCGAGTTGAGAGGTAACCGTGCGGGAAGAGAGAGAACGGGAAGAAGAAACAGGCCGCACGATCAGATGAGAACACTAGCGGCGGGGGAAGAAGCCGCGACCAAGTGCGGAAATCACCACGGAGAGAGAGACCGCGGGAATAGAGGAAGCCGCGCTGTAAGCAAGGAAGTCGCGCGGGAGAAGAGAAGGGAGAAGATCGCGAGCGAAGAGGAGAACTCGCAGCGGGAAGAGAAGGGCGACCAACGTGCGAGTAGACGACGCGGACAGGTGCAAAAAAGAAACCGCACGGATAAGACCGAACCCACATCTGATAGAGAAAGGATGACTCGGGAATGGGCCCCACAGGTCTAGAGAGAGAGTGGCTATAAGAAGGGTGGGGGGGGGGAAGGGTGGATCCACGGGAAAGAGGGAGAGGATGCGGTTAGAAAAAAAGGGAGACCGCAGGGAGGCCGACGAGAAGAGCCGGTGAAGCGAGTAGAGGAGAGAAGCCGCGGAAGAGCCGGCGGGTGGTCGGGGCGGTTAGAAAAGGGGAAACTGCTGTGACCGGAAACCTTCCTCTGATACCATGTTGAGAGAGCTCAAAACTTGTATGTATTGCTTGTGTATGTAAATACAAAGAGAGAATACATATATATTGGAGAGAGAAGTAGAGAAAAAATCCTATACATGATGTGGGACTAAGAGGAGAAGGAGAAAGCAATAAAACATGGGCTCAATAATGGACCCTTTACATGAGCTTTTCTAACAGTTTGGATATTGTATTGTGGTGATTTGCTAGATAATTATCGTGAATTGCAGGATTTATTCTCCGCGCGCTTCTGCTTTGGCTCTCCACGCGGAGGAAAGCCTAAGCTTGCCTCGCTTAAATATATTATTTTACCTTGTCTTGAATTGTTCTGTGTGGGATGTTTTAATTTATTATCTAACTATGATTTTTCTGTCGGACTTTTTTGCATAGCATGTAGGGTTAGGTCATGGATTACCCGCCTCCTATAGATTCCTCCTGCGTCACAATCTATGAGATCCTTGTTTGGTTAGTTTAACAAAGCTATGATTTCTTTTGAATATGCATGAAGTAATGTTGACAATATTATACTAATTGTGGATGATGCTTTTTTAAATCTCATCACTCAAATCTATATTGCTAATTAATAGGAGTCATGCAATTAATTTTTCTTCGTTTCCTATCCCTTCCCCTCCTCCATTATCTCATGTTCTCGGTCCCTAACAAATTTACATTTGGATGAGTGTAAAGTAGGCCGTTTATTCTGCTTCTCTTAAAGATGCAATAAGATGATTGTGCTTAGCCAAATTCTTATTTTAGGGGAGGGGGGGGGATGCTTTTCTAGTATTTTTGGCTATGTTATTGTTTCGGTAATAACCAATTCTTGTGAAATGCTACATCATCGTT
Organism: Platanthera zijinensis; assembly: GCA_039513925.1. Classification (NCBI taxonomy): domain Eukaryota; kingdom Viridiplantae; phylum Streptophyta; class Magnoliopsida; order Asparagales; family Orchidaceae; genus Platanthera; species Platanthera zijinensis. The sequence goes on from CM077092.1 coordinate 53,217,632, forward strand.
GAAAAAGGTTTTTTGTAATTATGTGTGTTTTTACCTATTGTGAGCAATTTTCTTCCATTCGATTTCTTTTGAAAGCAAAATTATTGGTGATTAGAGCTATATTGTTGTGTAATTAATACCGATAGACACAATACGATTCAGATTGAATAAATTCTTTCTTTTGGCCAATATAGCTAAGAAGACATGTATATTTTTTGTTGGATATTATTATGTCGGTCTATTAGAGTCTTTATGAGTTGTTGGGTTTAGTCCTACATCTTGAGTGCGTGTTTGTGACTCTTGTTGTAATCTTATAAAATGTTCCATTGAGGATAAATAAATTACACTCTTCTATTCTCTTTTCTAACTTACAACAATTTTGTTGGTGTGTTTGCCTTTTGTAATGTTAAAGATGAGAGGTAGGGTGTTCATTTTGGACATGCGTCTCAACTTACCATTTTTCTGTCTGGTTTGTTGTAGACAAAGGGCAAGACTTATTTTGTCGCTTCAGGGATCTTGCATTTGTGGGATCTTGTTTATTTACCTCTGGGACAACCTCATGTTTCCATTGGGTTTTCACGACTAGGATATTATGGTTTTACCCAATAATAGAGCATTGATTAAAGCTAGACGCCTTTTGGGATTTGGACTTGTTATGGATCTATTATTATTATTACTATAATGAGTTGATTTCGAGTCGAGTCGTAGTTAGAGTATTATAGGTCTTTTAATGTTTGTATTTTGTTATAATTACGGTCATGCTATTGGGGGTCCTATATATTGACCCTTAGAGTCTTTTATCAAGCTATCAATGAAGAAGTTTATTTTCCCAAACCTTAAAAGAGATCATGGAAACTCACACTCTTGAGCATGCTTCTCTTAGGCAACCGCGGTCTAAGGCTCCGTAGTATCTGCGCTACCGTCATCTCCACCTCCGACCACTCTTCCGACAAACACTGAGTAGGCCCATAACAACTTGGTATCAGGGCACTCCTTCCTTCCTTTCTGACTGCGTTCTCCTGTTTCCTTCACAAGAGTTGCCGGCGAGCCTTATACCGACTTCGTCGAGCCCTAAATTCGATGTCCCCGCCTTCAGCAGTCGTCGCCATATTTTCTCTCTTCCACTCTCTTAGGCCCTCATTCGACGCCTACAATCGACCCTTCCAGACTCCTTCTAGCGACGCCCCTTCCAGCGACACCCCCTTCCAGCGACTCCCCCTTCCACCCCTTCCGCATCGAGCTGCTCCTACTGCCGATTGTGTCCCCATCCAACAATTGCTATTCTCCAGCGACAATGACGCTTCCGCATCGATTATGCCCGTCTCCTACCACCGACTGCGTCTCCTTCTAGCATATGCATGTTCTGCCTACAAACCTCTTCTATGAGTGCGTCTCTTTGACTCGACGAACGCACGTCTCATGCTTCCCGCTCCAGCCGCGCTCCTCTGCATTCTCCTTGAGCCGCCTACTGTGTCTCCTTCCTCGAGGACCTCCAAACTCCAACCCCCATACACACCTTCTCCTCGAGCCCTGTGCTTACCTTCTACCAGTCGTCTTCCTCCCAAGTCACATTTTTAATTAATTAATCAATTATTTGATTAATTACTTGCTCATTTCTATTGTCAAACTCATTTTTATTTCCAATATGGAAGATATCATTTGCATCCAAGTTCTTGATTCACGCATTATTGAGCTTCTAATACCGTTTGAGTAACTTTATAACAAACAACTCTAGGTTGCCAAGGCGCAGTCATCACTTTCGCCGGCACCCGTAGAACCTCCAACCACATTATCGCTTCTATTGCGGGCCCTTGCTTTGTCGCCCCCCACTCCGCCGACCCGGAAGGACCCGTTCCTGCCACTGCTGCTCACTGCCACTCCTCTACATCCATTCCCGCCGCCGGCCCTGGTCCCTCCGATCGTCTTACCACTATTGCTCGCCACAGCTCTGTCATCCCCGCCGGACTCAGTCCTTCCTCCACATACCTTTTCATCGACGCCACAACTTCTCGCGAAATCCCTAGTTGCTGCGATCTGATACCAGGAACTGTTCTGTTGCGAAATCGAGGAGCCAGATGATCCGATCACCACGCGGAGTTTGAGCTTGAGAGCAAACTCGATGTCAAGGGCGGAGATGTTATGGATCTATTATTATTAGTATAATGAGTTATTAATATAATGAATCTATTCCGAGTTGAGTCATAGTTAGAGTATTATAAGTCTTTTAGTATTTTATGTATTTCGTTATAATTATGATCATGTCATTGGTGGTCCTATATATTGACCCTTAGAGTCTTGTATCAAGATATCAATGAATAAAGTCTATTTTCCCAAACCCCAAGGTACCGTTGTTTGGATGGAATTGAAATTGGATATTGGAATGTAGATCCATTCCAGTTCTTCTAGGAATTGGAATTGGTTTAATTCCAATTATAGTGTTCTCCTAATAAATAAAATTAGAGAATATTGTGGAATTGATCAATTTTATTGTTTGCTTGTTAGATAAAATTCAAACCTAGAATTACATGCGCCAGAGGAAAAAACGCGCATCTGGGTGAACAAAGTATGTCCGAGAGAAAATGAGCGGCTGGGCGAAAAGAGAGCACCCAATCGAAAGTGCGTGCGCCCGAGTGAAACAACTCTTTTCCGGGCAAAAAAGAGAGCCTGGGAGAAAAACGTGCTTCTGGGCAGAAAATGCGCCCGGGCAAAATACGTGCGCGATGGAGAAAAATGCGCGCCTGAGCGGGAAATGAGCGCATGAGCAAAAATGAGCGACGTGGCGGAAAAAGCGTTATCTGGTGAAAAAACGTGTACCACATTGAAAATATGGGCCCGAACAAAAGACGATCCCTCTGGAGAAAAATGCGTGTCCTTGTGAAAAACAACAAAGTTAAGGTGAAAATCACGCACTGGTGAAAAAATGTGCGCCTGGGCAAAACAATGCCCACACGGGTGTAAAAAGCACGCACAGAAAAAAAGCGCACATTTGGTTTAAATACACGCGTCCGAAAAGAATATGCGTGCCTGCGCGAAACATGCACGCATTGGCGAAAAAGCGCTTGACCGGGTGAAAAATGAGTATTGTGGCAAAAAAAGCGTTTCCGGTAGAGAAAACGTATGCCTGTACGGAAAACACTTGTCCGCGCGATAAATGCTCGGCAGGGCGAAAATACGCGCCTTGGGCGAAAAATGCATCCCCTGGTGAAAAACCGAAAGTCAAGGCAAAAAGCATGCACGTGTGAGAATATGTTCGTCCAGACGAACAATTGTGCGTCCTGGCTAAAAACTTGCGCCCAAGCGAAAAAATGTGCCCTGGCAAAAAAAGCGTGCCCGGGCGAAAAATGCACGCCCGAGCAAAAAAACGCATGCATGTGCGAAAACGGGCGTCAGAATAAAAAATGCTCGTCTATGCAAAATATATTCAACCGGGAGGAAAACACTCCATATGCGATAAACGCGCCTCGGTCGAAATTATCCAATTCTTATATATATTAGAAAGAATTACTTGAGTTCAAAACGAATTCCAAGGAATTTATTGAAATTTCAATTCTAATGTTCAAGCCCGCAAATGAACGACAAAATTGAAATTAGACTTTCAATTTCAATCCCAGGATCTCAATTCCGTCCAAACAAACGGACCATAAAAGAGATCTTAGATGCTCCCTCTCTTTAGCACGTCCCGTTTATGCATCCGTGGTCAAGGCTCCGTTGCATCTCTGCCACCATCATATCCACCTCCGGCGACTCCGACAACATCCGAGTAGGCCCATATCCAATCTCTCTTGCAATTTAGCACTTGCGTCTACTTGATTTTACGAGTTTCTTCTTCATCGGAGACTTGACTGACTAGTTTACATTTAGTAGCCCCTTGACTCTATGATTATGATGAGCCTCTTTTCTATCATTTGCTTAAATTTCTTTGTGAACTAATGCGGGCCCTCAGAGCCTAGCTTGAGTAGTTAATCAGGTGATTGTGGTTATTGGCCTCTGTCCAAGCTCTTCTGGTTTCTCTCCTTTTGTTTATCGATTTAATGACAACATTATTATACCTTTCTATGTTGATGACATCATCATCATAAATATCGATGTAGGTATCTCCAAGGTTAAAAATCATTTAGCAACCATTTTCAAAAAAAGGATCTTGTCCCACTATAATTGGGATTCACATTTTGTCTTAGAGTAAATATTGCATGCATGACCTTCAGGACATTAGTTATTTCGATTGTAACCATCATATATGCGTATGAATGTAAATGTGACGTCTCTAGTTTCGAAAGCTGCAATGTTTTTATATATGTAGAGTGAGTGTTTCGAAAACACTAAATGAGTAATGGACAGGCAGATAATTCTGTCATTAGTTAATTCTAATTTAATTATTATCCATTAACACAATTCTTGTCTAAGATTAAATTAAAGTCTTATATTAAACTTAGCTCGATCATTCTTCCTGTTTTGGCACGTTCTAAATGTGCGACCTCATTTGTTTATATAATGTTGGCGGTGATATTAATCCATTAATTTCTCCGAGGTCACATACTACAACACATTCACGTTGTCTACTTGTTGGGCCATGCACAAGTGCAAGCCACTATCTACTACTACCTTTTTCACTTGGCGCTCCGGCGGAGGGAGCTACATAAAGGATACACGGCCTCCACCCCAAGGTAGGTCGACCACGATGAACAAGAGAACTTAACAAGCCTAGTATTTCCTATAGATCCAGAACCCCCATCCTTGCCGTCCTACGTTAGGACCTGTTATAGTTGGGAAGAGGATTTGTCTAACCATCATCCATCTAGTATTTTTTGTTGTTGCGAGTGTTGTAAGTTTTATGTGTCAGTTCATGCACATTCCTAGGGTCTCTCATTTGCATGTCATTCACATTCTTCGATATCTAAAGTGTGTACGCCTGTGCTAAGATTTATCTACACCCTATTTCTCTTATCTTTCTCTTCTTCTGCTATTTCTCTTTTGCTACATGTTGGTTGTCATTCATGTAGTTGTCAAACTTTTCTTTCTTGAGTTTACAGGGAAATTGATGTTGGCAGTCATTTAATCAAAGATCAAGTAAAGCTTCAGCTTAAACTTGTCTTTACAGCTTACTAAATTGCAAAATCTCCATTGTATCTTTTGTTTGCTTCCAATACAACATATATGCTCTAATTTACGGGAGAATATAGTTGCCATAATACCAATCAACAATCCGGTTCATATTCTCTAATTCTCTACTGTTGCAATTTACTAGAGTTGTGAATTGGGTGTGTTTTCTCATAGTTCTATTTCATCTGCTTTTCTTTTTCTGCTTAAGATAAATGCATTTTATCTGGATTTCCGGTATAAAACTGCTGTCTCTTTAGTTTTGTTATAAGTGTTATCTAGTTTCCTATTATGATTTTCTCTATAACTTTTGTTTCTTTACCCATTGTCTTGTTATAACTCTTATTTAAACATTATTTGTACTTTAATGATACTAAATTTAATTTAATTTTTGGTTTCAATGATTATCTTATATCATCTAAATGTTTTCCTTTGAAAGGCAAATGCGTTTTGCTGTTGCTTTATTTTTTTCTTCCTTCATATTGCAATCCAGGATCTTTCAAGTCCTATACTATCAGCTGTTGGTGAGAGGTATTACAAAGTTTCTGCTGAGGCTTTACGTGTTTGTGGAGAGTTAGTCCATGTTCTTCGGCCAACCTTTGAGGTGATTGAAGTACTAGTATCAGCATTTATTGTTATATGGAGTTAGCAAGTTCTGAGATGAATTTTGAAATGCAGACCTCTGCTTTTGACTTCAAACCTTACGTCTATACAATCTATAAGGCCATCTTGGCACGTCTGGTAAATCAAGACCAGGATCAGGTTAGCGAAAGTGAGGTTGACTATGAATTAGTTTTACTCTTAAAGTAATTTATGTTAACATAAAAGTCTAGTCTTAGCAGGAAGTTAAAGAGTGCGCTATATCTTGCATGAGCCTAGTAATTTCAGTTTTTGGTGATAATCTACAACTGGAATTGCCAGCATGCCTTCCTGTACTGGTTGATCGAATGGGCAATGAAATAACCCGTCTCACTGCTGTGAAGGTTTGCTTCATACAGATGTAGGATTTTATGATTTTTTTATGGCCAGATCCTTTTTGTTGTTTTGTTGAGTAGTTCGCTTCTTAAGGAATTTGATTAGTATGATCCCAAATTGATGTTTTCTTTATTAATATGCACTTCATGACAAAAATGCTGCTATGGTTTGTGAAAGGAAGTCTTTTATTTCATTAAGAAAAATCTCTATACAAATTACATGTTCTTCCCTTCAATGTGGAGAATCTAATGTAGTGTTGCAAACTAGGTTCCGCCAGGTTATTATACTTTAGGCCAACCTTCTAGCAACAACCCAATGTATACCTTTAAATATTTCTGATTTCAAATTGGAAAATAGCCTGCACTGCAAATGAGAAACATATATAGCTTACAAGACTTGACCCAAAAATTCTTCAAAGACTCATCACACCTCCTTATATAAGGAGTGAACAATAAATACAAAATACATAATATATCTAACACTTCCCCTCAAGTTGGGTCATGGGTATCGGCCAGACCTAACTTGTTACGTAGAAATTTCATTCGAACTCTCAGAACTCCCTTAGTAAGAATATTTGCAACTTGGTCTCCGGTCTTCACATGACTTAGAGAAATAAGTCATTCGTACTTTTCCCTAACAAAATGGTAATTGACCTCGATGTGTTTTGTGCATTTATGGAACACGAGATTAGTAGAAATTTTATTGCAACTTGATTATCGCACCATAGTTGAGCTTAATCTTGAACTGAATACCTGATTTCACAAAGGACCTGTCTACTCCACATGATCTCAGCAACAGTGTGAGACATACCTCGGTATTTCGCTTCCGTACTAGATCTTGCAATAATGGTTTGTTTCTTTCTCTTCCAAGAGACAAGATTTCCACCCACAAACTTGTGGTTGACTTTCTAGTGGCAAACTAGTCTGCTCAATCAGAGTCGCAATATGCTTCTATATTGGAATGACCCCAATTTGTGTACGATATCCCAAGTCTGGGATCTTTTTTTATGTATCTGACTATTCAAGTACATACTCCCATTGAGAGTTAGTTGGAGCGGTGTTGCAGACCGATTTCTTGAAATTGATTATTTCTGGAGACTAAATGAGGATTATTCTAAACTGGGCTAATTTCATTAGTAGCGGCCTTCCCCGAGAGTGTGGGGACTTCGATAGATAAATCACAACTCAATTCGATTCATCTCGATTATTTAGCGAAGGTTACAAATGGAGTTTAATGATTCCGCAAGTGAACTGCTCAACCAAGCAACAAAGATCGTGATTAATTGGAGAAAATAATTATAGAATAAGCTGTAAGAAATGCAAGCTCTAACAATTTTACCGCAAAATTTAATTCCATGAGTAAATTTTAACAGAAGGGAGCGAAGTGGTATACCTGCGTGGATTTTCCAAGGCAGAGGAGTTTTGACTGGGTTGGGCAGCTGGCTGGACGTAAATGGAGACTACGAAATTTGAGGTGGTTGGACGGGGTTATGGACAGATCTGGATGCTGATAAGGTTACAGACAGGTGCAAACAAAGGGGTGAGAGGCTTGGGAGGCTTGAATGAGGTGGTGAGCAGTGATTGGTGGGCACGAGTTAAGACGGCCGAGGCATTGGAGTCGCTAGAGGGAGTCAGCGCCGTACAAACTGTCGAAGGAGCGGATTGTCACGACCCTGCACCTATGGGGGTAACTTCTGGAGATTTCTAGAGAAATCTTAGATCTTGGAGGACATTCTTGTACATAGAGATTAATCTAGAATATTCTTGAAAGATGTAGATACATAGATGAATATAGAGTTATCTAGACCCTTCCATCTTTTGGAGGGAAAAACCCTTTTGGGGACTATATAAGGGGAAGACCCCCTCATTTGTAACTCACCAAGCAATTCAAGCAATAAAACTCTCTTACACATTCTTACTCTCTTGCTCTCTCGTTCACTCCTTCTAAGTACTCTCTTCTCATCTTTCCACGATTAAGTGTTGACGGAGGATGACTTAGCTAGCTACGAAGGGCGCAGGAAGGAGCTAAGGCCGCACACGACGTTGTCAAGGGGACAAGTCCGTGACAGTTGGTATCAGAGGAAGGTTCACTCAAGTTCGTGGTTCGTGCTAAGGAGAAGATGACTTTGGAAGGGAACAACACTTCAAGCATCATTGATGAGCGCGGTAGAGCGACCGAGAAGAAAAGGGAGAGAAGGAAGAGGGGCCAAAGCAAAGTTCGCGACGAACCCATCGATGATCAAAACGTGGTGGACATGCTAGAGTACGAGGCAATGCGGGATGCATACCTTACTCTACAACGGAAAGTGGAGAATTTATGTAAGTATTTTGATACTTTTCATATGGAACAAGAGAAGATGCAAATAAATATTGATATTCTGAAGGAGCAAACGTTAGGCAATGCGGAATCCTCGCACAATGACTTTGACACCATCATTAGTGACTTTGAAGAGCTCTGTACAAGTGTGGAAACAAAAGTGGAAGACTTGCGCAAGCGAAGTCCTACTAATGGAGGGAATATTGGAGCCATGGTGAACAACTCAAGGCTGGACGTGCCAAAGCCTAAGAAGTTTTCGGGAAAGCGGGATGCATTGGAGGTAGAGAACTTCCTTTGACATATGGAGAAATACTTGGAGGGATATGATATCACGGATGAAGCATTGAAGGTACGTCATGCTAGTTACTATTTAGAAGACATTGCTTCATTATGGTGGCGAAAGATACAAACGGACGTTGTCAAAGGACTTTATCAGATCGACTCTTGGGAGGACTTCAAACAAGAGTGGGGAAGGAACTTCATCCTGGAGAATGCGAAGGATGACAACCTACGGAAACTCAAGGAGCTGAGGCAAAAGGGAACCATTGGAGACTATGTCAAGGATTTCACAACATTATCGCTACAAGTCTTTGATGTCCCTGAACATATTCTCCTCTTCAACTTCATTGATGAATTACAAAATTGGGTCAAGCAAAAGGTCAAGCGGAAGAACCCAAGGCCCACCAGAGACGCCATTGCTATCGCTGAGTCTCTTATTGAGTTCCAACGCCAACCCAACCCAATCAAGGAGAAGGACAAGTTCAATAATGATAAGAATTGGGGAGAACGGCGAGACAACAAGACCACTCACTTCAAAGGAGGATCAAAGACTTTGTCCGATCCGCGGAAGGAGTTTGAAGAAAGGAAGAAGAGCTTCGTACCAAAAGGAGGATGTTATGTGTGCAAGGGGCCACATCCGATGAGCAGCTGCCCAAAGTTGGGATCATTATCCGCTATAGTGGAGAGCCAAAATGTCACCCCACCGGACGAAGGTACTTCTCAAATGAGTTCATTGCAATTGCTAAACGCTTTGAACGTGCAGTCAACAAAAGCTACATCAAGCAAGGGGCTGGTGTATGTGGAAGCTATGGTCAGAGGAAAGACCACGAAGGCCTTAATTGACACAGGAGCTTCACACAACTTCATGACAGAAGGAGAGTTTAAGAGGTTGGGCTTGCAAGTCGTGAAGGGCGGAGGTTGGATTAAGACGGTGAACGGTCAAGCAAGGTCGCTCGATGGAGTTGTACGCAACGTGGAGTTGCGCATGGGAACCTGGAAGGGCCGGGTGGACTTCTCTATAGCACACATGGATGACTTCAATGTTGTGCTAGGAATGGACTTCTTGGAGAAGATGCAAGCGATTGTCATGCCAGGCTTGCCAACACATCGCTCGGTTTGCATCTTAGAGGAAGGAAATGCATGCCATGTCCCAACGATGCAAGGACCATCAAAAATGGACAAGGAGGAGTCGAAACAACTCTCGGCCATGCAAATTGCAAAGGGGGTTCAAGAAGCGTGAACCAACTTACTTGGCCACCCTAAAGGAGGAAGACAAAGACGACATAAGTGAGGTGGTGCCTCACCTCATTGCGGACGTTTTGGTGAAGGATGAGGACATTATGCCCGCCGAGTTACTTCTCAAGCTACCACCTCGGAGGGAGGTGGATCACAAGATTGAGCTTGAGTCGGGGACAAAGCCACCGGCCAAAGCACCATATAAAATGGCTCCCCCCGAATTGGAGGAGGTTAAGAAGCAACTTCAAGTGCTGCTAGAGTCGGGAATGATCAGGCCATCAAAGACGCCATTTGGTGCTCCAGTGCTATTTCAAAAGAAGAAGGATGGAACCTTGCGACTTTGCACCGACTGCCGTGCGCTAAACAAAGTGACGATAAAAAACAAATATCTTATTCCTCTCTTTGCGGATCTCTTTCACATGCTTGGAAAGGCAAGGATCTACACCAAGTTGGACTTACAAAAGGGATATCATCAAGTGCAGATTGCGGAAGGAGATGAACCTAAGACCACTTGCGTCACAAGGTATGGAGCATTTGAATGGTTGGTGATGCCTTTCGGTTTAACCAACACACCAACAACGTTCTGCACTCTGATGAACCAAATATTCCACCCATACTTGGATAAATTTGTGGTGGTGTACTTGGATGACATCGTGGTCTACAATGACACCCTGGAGGAGCTTGCCAAGCACCTTAGCTTGGTATTCCAAGCGTTGCGAGAGAACGAGCTGTACGTGAAGAAGTCCAAATGCTCATTTGGACAGGAGAAGATACAATTTCTTGGACATGTCATTGGACATGGCCAACTACGAATGGACATGAGCAAAGTGCAAACATTCAAGGTTGGGAGCCGCCAACAAAGGTGACTGATCTACGATCGTTCCTTGGCTTGGTGAACTACTACCGTAGGTTCATCAAGGACTACTCGAAGAGGGCAGTACCATTGACAGACTTGCTGAAGATGAACAAGGCTTGGCTATGGACGGATGAATGACAACAAGACTTTGAAGACTCGAAGACAGCGGTTTGCAGCGAACCGGTGCTTACCTTGCCAGACTTCAACAAGAGGTTTGAGTTGCACACAGATGCATCGGACTTTGCGATCGGTGGAGTGCTAATGCAAGAAGGTCATCCCTTAGCCTTTGAAAGTCGCAAACTCAATGAGGCGGAACGAAGGTACACCGTTCAGGAGAAGGAAATGACGGCCATAATACATTGCTTGCAAGTTTGGAGGCATTATCTACTAGGAGCTCAATTCACGATCAAGACGGATAATGTTGCAACCACTTATTTCCAAACACAAAAAAAGTTGACAGCAAAGCAAGCACGGTGGCAAGACTTCCTAGCAGAGTTTGACTTTATCTTAGAGCACAAGGCGGGGAAGACTAATGTGGCGGCGGATGCACTAAGCCGCAAAGCCGAGCTAACCACGATATCTATGGTTAGTGGAGGAATACTAGATCGCGTGAGGCAAGGGTTGAAAGAGGATCCTCTTGCCATGCAACTTGTGCATTTGGCCAAGGAGGGCCAAGCCAGGAGATTTTGGGTAGTGGATGAGCTACTGTACACCAAAGGAAGGTGACTATACATCCCTAAGTGGGATAACCTACGCAGGGATATCATCAAAGAATGTCATGACACAAAATGGGCGGGACATCCTGGACAGAAACACACGTTGGCGTTGATGGAGGACTCATACTTCTGGCCACGGATGAGAGATGAAGTGGAGCTATATGTCAAAACTTGTCTTGTGTGCCAACAAGACAAAGTGGATAACCTACAGAGGGATATCATCAAAGAATGTCATGACACAAAATGGGCGGGACATCCTGGACAGAAACGCACGCTGGCGTTGATGGAGGACTCATACTTCTGGCCACGAATGAGAGATGAAGTGGAGCTATACGTCAAAACTTGTCTTGTGTGCCAACAAGACAAAGTGGATAACAAGCAACCCGCTGGACTATTGGATCCATTGCCGATTGCAGATCATCCTTGGGAGTCGGTGACACTTGACTTCATCAATGCTTTGCCAAAATCCGAAGGGTGTGGATCGATCTTCGTAGTGGTGGATCGATTTTCGAAGTATGAGACATTTATCCCAAGCAAAAGGGTCACTACAGCGGAGGAGACAACACGTCTTTTCTTCAAGAACGTAGTTAAGTATTGGGGTTTGCCGAAGATTATTTTTAGCGATCGTGACCCCAGATGTACAGGGAAATTGTGGACATAGTTGTTCAAGTTGTTGGGATCTGAACTTAACTTCTCCACAAACTTCCACCCTTAAACTGATGGGCAAACTGAGAGGGTGAATGCATTGCTCGAGTGCTACTTGCGGCACTTTGTGAGTACCAATCAGAAGTACTGGGCTAAGTTGATGGATGTGGCGCAATTCTCATACACTCTACAAAGGAGTGAGGCAACTGGAAGGAGCCCATTTGAGCTTGCAACAGGAAGGCAATCACTTACTCCACACACACTGACCACAGTGATGAAGGAAGAAGCCCAGGAGCATGGAAAATGGCTAAGTCTTGGGAAGAACAAGTAGACTTAGCGAGAGCATGTTTAGAGAAAACGCGCAAAAGGATGAAGAAGTGGGCTGATTCAAAGCGACAGATGGTAGAATACACGATCGGGGACAAGGTTATGGTAAAACTTCTACCCCAACAATTCAAAGCCTTGCAGAGCTTGCACAAAGGATTGGTCAGAAGATATGAAGGCCCATTTCCGATGATCGCTAAGGTGGGTAAGGTTTCATACCGCCTCGACCTACCAAACTCTTTGAAGATACATCCAGTGTTTCATGTCAGCATGTTAAAGCCTTATCATGAAGACCATGATGATCTTCAAAGGGGAACATCTCAAAGAGCACCACCAGTGATGACCAAGTCTTTTGACAAAGAGGTGGAAGATGTGCTCACAAAGAAGACAGTGCGGAGAAGAGGCGTGCAGCCGAGCACACAATATTTGATCAAGTGGAAGGGAAGGCCAGAGTTCGAAGCGACATGAGAAACATTAGAAGATCTCTGGCAGTTCAAAGACATCATCCAACAGTATGAGGTGACGAGGGCGTGGCCAGGTTAGGTGTGGGAGGATGTCACGACCTTGCACCTATGAGGGTAACTTCTAGAGATTTCTAGATAAATCTAGGATCTTGCAGGACATTCTTGTATATAGAGATTAATCTAGAATATTCTTGAAAGATGTAGATACATAGATGAATGTAGAGTAATCTAGACCCTTCCATCCTTTGAAGGGAAAACCACTTTTTGGGGACTATATAAGTGGAAAACCCCCTCATTTGTAACTCACCAAGCAATTCAAGCAATAAAGCTCTCTTACACATTCTTACTCTTTTGCTCTCTCGTTCACTCCTTCTAAGTACTCTCTTCTCTTCTTTCCACGATCAAGTGTTGACGGAGGCTGACTTAGCTAGCTGCGAAGGGCGCAGGAAGGAGCTAAGGACGCACGCGACGTTGTCAAGGGGACAAGTCCGTGATAGGATGCTCTACGACGTCGTGAGAACAGGCTCGGGACGGAACACCGCAAGGATCATCGCTCCTGCTGTACGATCTTGGGGATGGCACGGTTGCGGGCAGACTTTTGTACGGCAAGGTCGGCGACGATCCTCGATTGGGGTGGAAGGCCCAACGAGAGAAAAGAAGGGGGAATTACGCTGGAAGAGTGTCAGATAAAAAAAGTGGTATGTTCGGTCTTTTTTCCAGTTTTCCAAATAACTAGAAGAGGTGGGATTAAATAGGAGGAATTTAGTAGAGGCGGTTTCAATTACTTAAACATGGGGGGTTTTCAATGTCTTGAAAATAAAAAAAAGAGGGGTTACAATGTCATGAAATAAAAGGGGGAGGGGTTGGAAACTCGAGCTTTCATGGGAAATAATGAGGGCTCGGTGGACGAGGAAGGTGGGCAGCTGAATTGAGACCGTGAGAGAGAGAGTGAGGGAGAGAGAAAGAGAGAGAGAGTGAGGGAGAGAAAGACAGAGAGAGAGGTTAGGGCCAGAAATTTAGAAGAGGAAAGAAACATACATTCATCCAACATGACGATTACAACGTTCGTGCACCCTCTTATAGAGACGAAGAGCAAATACAAAAGGAAAGCAATACAAAAGGAAAACGGGAAATACTAAAATTGCGGCATCCAAATATAGAATAGAATAAATGTTAAACATAGAATAGAATAAACGTTAAATATTCTCTGTGCTCTCGGTGGGTACATGTGATATTCTCGCTCGGCGCGTGTAGACTTGCTATTTGGGCTCATCCTCATGCAGATCCGTGACAATGCCGTCATCTAGAAAATGTGTCTTGTCCTCAAGGCAGTGATCGACGAACTGGCAGCGGAAGTCATCCCAGGGAAGCCACGTCGCGTTTGAATCGTGGCGACTAGTCCAAGCCATAAGAACCTTCTCTGATGTATGGTCCCCCGGAGTACGGCATCGGCGATCGAGGATCGAGGCAGGGTAGCAGGCGCCTCTCCGGAAAGGTCGAGATCGGCCAGGATGTGATCCGTGGTGGCGTGCTCGCCCACCACTTGTCGTACCTGCGAGACATGGAATACCGGGTGGATGCGGCTCCCGCTTGGGAGGCGTAGGAGATAAGCGACTGCCCCGATACGGGCGAGGACCTCAAATGGCCCGAAGAATCGGGGGGCCAATTTTGGGCACGGTCGGCGGGCCACCGAAAGTTGACGGTAGGGACTAGGGGTGGAGCTTCACGAAGACCTTCTTTCCTACTTCGAAGGAGAGGGCCCGTTGTTTCCTGCTGGCAATGGAAACCATCTTCTGTTGGGCCCGTTGGAGGTGGTGCTTCAGATGATCCAGAATAGTGTCCCTGTCGCGCAGAGCGGTGGACAAGCTTTCCACCTAGCATTTCCCTGGAATGTGGCGGGCGATGGACGGGGGAGGCCGACCGTAAATTACCTCAAATGGAGTAGTGTCGGACGCCTGATGGTGGGCGGTGTTGTACGAGTACTCGACCCACCCGAGCCACTTGGCCCAATTGCGCGGTTTCTCCCTCACGAAGCTGCGGATGTAAGTCTCTTAGCATCGGTTGAGGACCTCTGACTGGCCGTCGATCTGGGGATGATATGCTGTACTCATACGTAGTCGGGTGCTCTGCAGGCAGAACAGTGTCCTAAAGGTACTCAGGAAGAGCGGGTCCCGTTCGCTTACGATCGACCGAGGAAACCCGTGGAGGCGCACAACCCTCTGGATAAAGCTGTCGGGGACTGTGGTTGTAGTGTAAGGATGGCGGAGGGGAATGAAATGTGCATACTTTGAGAGTCGGTCCACTATGACCAGAATGCAGTCGTACCCCTGGGAGCGGTGCAGCCTTGTGATAAATTCCATGACGTTGTCGTCCCATACACGGTCAGGGATCGGAAGGGGCTTAAGTAGACCACCCGAAAAAACGGCTTCATACTTGGCCTTCTGGCAGACGAGGCCGGCGGCCACGAAGGCTTTGACCTGTCGAAACATGTGAGGCCAATAGAGCGAGGCTGCCATCCGTCGGTACGTCCGGTAAGTACCAGTGTGTCCCCTTGTCGGGGAGGCATGAAACTCCGCTAATAGCCCGAGAATGCTGGGGGAGGATGGGGAGAGTACGAGGTAGCCCTTGAAGAGTAGGCGACCGTCTGCCAAGGCGTAAGGTTGGTAGGCGGAGGCGTTTTCAAGGAGATCTGTCCGGATACTGTTGAGTGCTGGGTCCGTTTCCACTTCCCGTTGGAGGGTGTATGCATCCTCCCAGACCGGCCGGGAGATGGCTGTAAGTATGGGACTGCGCAAGAGAGCGTCGGCTACGCGGTTCGTCTTCCCGGGCCGGAACTCGATGCTGAAGTCATAGCCCAGTAGCTTGGCTACCCACACCTGCTGGGCGGGCGTAGCAATCTTCTGTTGCAGGAGGTAGCGGAGGCTGTGGTGATCGGTGTGGACCACGAATCGTCGTCCCAGGAGGTAGGGCCGCCAGTGCTTCACTGCGAGGACGAGGCCCATAAACTCGTTCTCGTACGTTGATCGGTTGCGGATGGTATCCGAGAATGCGCGGCTAAAATAGGCCACCGGGCGGCCGCCTTGCATTTTTACGACACCCACGCCCATGCCTGACGCGTCACATTCCACGAGGAAGGGCTGGGAGAAGTCCGACATTGCTAACACCGGGGCACGGACCAGAGCTTGCTGAAGAGCGACGAAGGCGGCGGAGTCCGCTTCTGACCACCCGAAGTAGCCCTCGAATGACTTCTTCAAGAGCTAAGTGTGGGGTCGGACAATCGTGCCGTAACCCTGGATGAACCGCCGGTAGTACCCCTTCATGCCCAGGAACCCGCGAACATCACGGAGAAACGATGGGGTTGGCCACTGGAGCACTGCCTTGATCTTGTCGCTGTCCATCGCGACTCCTGCAACGGAAATGGTGTGCCCTAAGTTACACACCTCCGGAACCCCAAAAGAGCACTTCGTTGGGTGGAGCTTGACGTGGTGGTGTCGGAGAGTAGCCAATGTCTGATGGACGTGCTTTAGATGCTCCTGCCAAGAACTGTAGACCAAGATGTCATAAAAAAAACAAGTACATGCCGGTGAAGTACCGACCAAAAGATGTCGTTCATCGTGGCCTGGAAGGTGGCCGACGCGTTGGCCAGGCTGAATGGCATAACCAAGAACTCGTAGTGGCCATCATGGGTCCGGAAGGCCGTCTTGGTGACGTCGGCTGGCCGAACGCGAATATGGTGGTAGACCACTCGGCGGTCCATCTTGGTGAAAACGGTGGCCCTGTGGAGCTCGTTCAAAAGCTCTGGGATCAGGTACTTGTCTGAGACTGTGGCCTTGTTGTGCTCCCGATAGTCCACGCAGAAGCGCCAGCTGCTGCCCTTCTTCCTGACCAAAAGGACCGGGTTAGAGAAAGGTCTTGCACTGGGGCGGATGAGGCCCCCCATCAACATGTCGTCTACGGGCCTCTCGATCTCGTCCTTCTGCACGTGCCCGTAGCGGTACGGGCGGATCGATACTGCCGCCACGCCGGGCTGAAAAGGGATGACATGATCGTGTGGTCGGGCCGGCGGTAAGCTGGACGATGCTGTGAAGAGGTCCGCAAACTCGGACAGGAGGTCCTGCATAGCCGGTGGTGGTGACGGGGCCGGTGGCGCCGCGTCCGAGATGGACCAGTGTCATGCCGTAAAATCAATGTCCGTCGTCCTCTGGATCGTGCGGGAGGAGACGGGGGAGCGGAGCAGTGTAGCATCTCCCATTAGCCGGCACTCCCCTCCGTCCTGGAGAAACCGCATCGTCATGGATCCCCAGTTGACTCGTACGCCGCCCAGCATGCTGAGCCATGCTACGCTCAGGATGGCGTCGATCCCGCCATGACCAAAAATGTTGAAATTTGCTATCACTGAGCAAGGTCCCACTAAAATCGGAACGGATGGGCAACGACCCTGAATCAAGTGTCGGCGGCCATCACCCAAGCTGACCGTGAAGTCCGGCGAAGGTTCCATTGCCAGGTGGAGTTGCTGGGCCAACTGAGAGGAGAGGAAGTTTTTGCTCTCCCCGCTGTCTGATATGATGACGATGTGGCGGTCGCCCAGCTTGCCCGCTAATTACATGGTATGTGGCCCTGAAATGCTGCCCACGGAAAAACACGGAAGTTCTAACTGGTGAAGGCCCGCGTCAGTAGTGCCCTCGGTGGAGTCCTCCGCGCGGATTTTGAGGTCTTCAAAATCCGCCAAAGTGATCTCTGGTTCGGGGTCACCAATGATGGCGCTTACAACGTTGATCCAACACGACAATTACAACGTTCGCGTGCCCTCTTATAGAGACGGGGAGCGAATACAAAAGAAAAGCAATACAAAAGGAAAACGAGAAATACTAAAATTGCGACATTCAAATATAAAATAGAATAAATGTTAAATATAGAATAGAATAAACGTTAAATATTCTCCGTGATCTCGGTGGGCCCATGTGATATTCTCGCCCGACGCGTGTAGACTTGCCATTTGGGCTTGTCCTCATGCAGATCCGTAACAGGAAATCAAAGAGGTATTTAATTAATTTTAAAACTTTCAAATTAATTTCGAATATATAAATATATTAATAATCCAGAATTGATTCATATTTCTTGTAATTAAATATATTTTCATGCTTGCATTCTAACACCGTAAACTACCAGACTGATTTATTCATGGTTGTGCTGGTCAGTCGAGCCAACATGCCGTGACACCAAAAGTAAATTAAAATTGTGATACGACGAAGACAAAAACTCATATGACGATGACAAAAACACATATAACGAGCATAGCTCATCTGAATGTGACAATAGATGCTTCAAGCCGCCATAAACTGACTAACCTTACTACACATGCAATATCTGGACGGGTCATGGTACGGTTGTTCAGTTTTCCAGCTACTCTTCAATATTTTTCTGGTGCATCAAATAATTTACTTTCGACACGGAGAACATTTTTTCCTAGTTCAAGTGGAGAGTACATAGGACCACACTCAAACATCCCAAGATCTGATAGCAGATCGAGAGCATGTTTTCGTTGACAAATAAAGAGGGTGTTAGCATAATCTGCACCTTCAATGCCTAGAAAGTAACGCAATGAGGCCAGATTTTTTGTTTGAAAGTTGGAGTGTTAAAATTCCTTGAAATTTATCATCGTTTTGGATTGCTTCCTATGATAACAATATGATGCAACCCGCGTCGCTACGTTATTATTATTATTGTACTTGTCTTTTATTATTGTAATGCACACTTTTGCGCATTTTTTGGATTATTGTGTAGCGTCGAGTTGTATTGTGCGTGATATGAGCGCTTGGATGTTAATTTTGTATCGCGCACGCTTTCGCGCAATTTTTGTTTGGCTCCTTGGTATGACCGGCCAACGAGACCCTAAATGCATATGTTCGGTAATTTTAGGAGATATGTTAATTTAGGGCAAGTTTCTTTTAATTAACTATTTTTATTAAATGCCCCTTTTTCCTACAACCGTCACGTGCCCTGAAATCCCCCATTTATATTTCTCAAATCTGCCCCCCTTTTATTGTACTCCTAGAATGGCTGCCAATAGCCATTTTACCCTAATTCCTCCTCCTATAACCCCCCTTCATTCCTCCTAAAGGGCGGCTGGAAATGAATTGAACTAAACCCTATTTGGTTTTCGTTCGGTTTTCCCCAGCGCCGACCCTATTCTCCCCACGATTTCTCTAATGCTCGACGGAAGCCACCGATCGGTGCCGACGATCTTTCACCGCCTGAAGCCGCTCCCTCCTGTGAATTTTATTCCCGGCGACAAGCTCCCTGTGCCGCTGCCCCTCTTCTCCAGTCGTCGTTCCCAGCCCGACTCCCAGCGATCACGACTCTGCATCGGCGGCCCGTCCTCTTCGACGAATCCAGCAGCAGAGCTCCCGTCGGCCGCCGTTTCTGTCGCAAAAACCTACCTAGGGTTCCGACGGCCCTTCCCCTGCCATCATTTGCTTCCAGGCCGTCAACTTCGCTTCTCCCGAACCGTTCCTTGCTCGGCCGACTTCCAGCGAGCTCTCCACCACCAGTCTCCGGCAAGTCCAACGACCTCCTAGCATACTCGAGCACCGCCACCACCTCCAATCTTCTTCCTTACCTTCCAGAAAAATCCTGAAGTTGACGCTACTCCTTCAATTTCAGTTGGTATACCTTGCTTCGCCTAGCTCCACTCCTGCAGTTTATATTTTGTGCTTAAATATTTAAAATGGTAGTTAATTATTAAGAGCTTGCCCCTAACTAATTGTGTCTCCTGCATTATCATTGCCTCCAAACACGTGAGAGTTTCACCCGAGTGAAATTAACTAAATTTCTAACGTCCAAAGCGAAGAGCTTGATTATTGCGCGAACAAATTCAGTTTTTGGCCGCTCGCCCCCCTTTGGACTTTTCAAAATTAAACCCTAACTCGAGATTACATCACAATATCATCGACATATACCACTAATAGGATAATGCCCGTCAGAGAGTTCTAATAGAAGAGAGACGAGTCTTTCATACTCTTAGTAATTCCAAACTGAGTGACGACAGATCTGAAACAAGCAAACTTTGTTTGGGGGGGGGGGATTTCTTCAATCCATATAACGATTTCTTAAAGTGATGTACTTTGGTGCTCTCCCCCAGTTACAAATCCTTATGGCTGCTCCAATTGGTGTAAGGGCCACTAGTGAGAGGCTACAAGCGAGAGAAGAATGCATATGGAGAACATTTTGGCGATCGTATCAAATGTTTCATCATAGTTCATTCCATAAGTTTGAGCATAGTCTTTGGCAACCATGCACGCTTTCAAGCGTTCATCGGAACCATCAACATTGGCATTGACCTTGATGGAGTATGTGAATCAGGGCGAAAGATTTTATTATTCAATAGAGGGGTCCCCTATATATAAGGGAAAATACAAAATAAGCGGAATACAGTCTAACACTTCCCCTCAAGTTGGGCATGTTATATTTTCCATACCCAATTTGTCAATAGAAGCACAAAAAAGATTTTCCCAAGTCTCTTAGTTGGGATATTTGCTAATTATCCCTCTGAGGGAACAAACGATATGCATATAATCTTCTTTTCAATTTCCTCCTTAATGAAGTGTCTGTCCACCTCGATATGCTTGGTGCGGTCATGCTGGACGAGGTTGTTGACAATGGTGATTGCAGACTTGTTGTCATAGTACAATCGGATAGGACTAGACTCATTTAAACTCAGGTCACACATCAAAGAGCGTATCCATAATCCTTCACATATGCCATGTGTCATTGCTCGAAACTCAGCTTCAGCACTGGATCTTGCGACGACAGATTGTTTTTTTACTTCTCCAAGTGATTAAGTTTCCACCAACGAATGAACTATACCCTAATGTAGATCGTCTGGCTTTAACGGATCCAGCCTAGTCAACATCGGTAAAAACTTTAATCTTCATGTCTTTATTGGGAGCGAACAGGATCCCCCTTCCCGGAGAATTCTTCAAATACCTCAATATTCGATGAACAACATTCATATGTCTCGTCTTTGGGGCTTGCATATATTGACTAACGATTCCAATTGCATAAGCTATGTCGGTATGAGTGCGGGATATGTAGATTAATCTTCCAACAAGGCATTGATAGCCACCCACGTCTTCAACAGGATCACCATCATCTCTTCCATGATTATGATTCACCTTTATAGGTGTATCAACATGTCCACAACCACTCATACCAGATTGTTCCAACAAATCAAGGGTGTAGTTTCTCTGGGAGATGAAGATACCCCGTTTCAATCGTGCTACCTCAATTCCCAAGAAATACTCAAGTTTCTCCAGATCTTTTACTTCAAACTTCTTTGTCAAATTCACCTTCAAAGCTTTTACTTCTTCAATATCTTCTCCTGTTATGACGATATCATCAACATAGACAATGAGAGCAGTCATTAGATTTGTTCTTCATTTAATAAATAAAGTATGATCATCATGACTTTTCTTGTATTTAAGTGAAACCATGTGACACAGGACGAATCTATATGCAGCGGAAAAATTGGTGACCTAACCCTACATGTTATGCAATAGTCCGACAGTTAGATCACAATTGGATAATAAATGAAAATCATCCCACGCAGATAAATTCACGGCAAAACAAAATATTTTATTTGGGCAAAATAAGCTCAGGCTTTCCGCCGCGTGGAGGGCCCAAGCAAGAGTGCGCGGGGAATAAATCCTGCAAATCATGATAATTATCTAACAATCCACCACAATACAAGGTATCCAAACTAATATAATGATCCAACCCAATATAAAGGTGCTGAAAATTATAAACCGGTACAACTAAATCTCACCAAATAGTGGCTGACCAAGGCACTGAAGATTTCAGATGTGAATACGTTGAACGACGATCAAATGTGGAACCGGCGGCGTGGAAACGATGACAGTGTCTGTCCTCGACGGGGGATTGTTAAATCGGACTGAAAATGGATAGATCCGGCCACACACGAGTAGATCCGCTCAAGGGATGAGTGGATCCGGGTGAAGAAGGGTAGGCCCGACAATAAATGGTCGGTTCCGGGATGAAAATCCCAAATCCGGGCTGATCTGGAGGAGGGATGGCTAGGGAAGGTACTTCCATAGGTAGAGGAGGCTGGCGGCGGCAAGGGATGTTGAGACTGAGATGGGAGGCGGTGGCTGGAACTGTTGTAGTGGTCGGCTGGGAAGGTTGAGGCTTGGGGTGGGGGAGGCAGACAGCTGGGGGAAGGCTTTCGGGGTGGCGGTTTGTGGCTGTAGGCGACAGTGGTCAAGGGAGGGTGGCGACAAGATTCAGCAGCAATGAGGGCAGGGTTCACAAACTATATGAATGAATAGTATCTTTCATTAATCAAAAGTGTGAATAGAGATAGGGATTTTTCTGGACAGCCTTATGTGGGCTGTTTTGGGACTGCTTGGGCGGCTGAAAGGGGGGGGGGGGTTGGAGGGGGGAAAAGAGGCTTAGGGTTAGAGGTTAACTTGGGGAAGAAGATACAAGCCTAGGAGTTGTCACCTAAGGTTTGATAGAGTCAACACCGTGGCGGGATTGCGAGAATCTGAGAATTTTTTTCCGCAAATTCTGCAATACCTTTGATCAGCCCCTAACACCTCTATTTATAATAAAACAAGGATTAGGGCATCCCCCATCAACGACTATGATTGGCCGAAGGTGAGGCTACCCAAATACATCAAAATAAATACAAACATAGTAAAATAATATATCAAATCGATTCGCATTGCGAATCTGGACACATCTGCGGGGTCCGATCGTCGATACGGGCACGCCATATATGGTAAGTCGCCAAATCAGCCCCGACCGGGCCCAAAAATCATCCTCGTCTCTGCTCAACATCACCATGACTTTGTGGAATCGAGCAAACCAAGCCCTCAGAGATTGTTTCAAACCGTAAAGTGCCTTTTTTAAACGACACACTTTCCCTTCAGATCCGAAAGGGGAAAAACCTGGAAGTATAGACATATATACCTCGTAGTCTAAGTTTCCATGAAGGAAAGTATTCTTCACGTCCAATTGGTTCAGTTCTCATCCCTTGCACGCAACACATGATAACAAAACTTGTACAAAGTTTATTTTTGTGACGGGGGAAAACGCGTCTTGATAATCAATTCCAAAAGTTAGAGTATATCCCCTTGCAACCAACCTTGCCTTGAATCGTTCAGCCAAATCTTCAAAGTTCTGTTTTATGGTAAACACCCATTTTCAACCGACGACCTTCTTTCCAGGAGGAAGATGAGTTAGGTCTCATGTACAATTCTTTTCCAAAGCGTTTATTTCCTCAATCATAGCCTCTTTCCACTGATGATGCCCAAGATCCTCCTGCCATGTGGATGAGATATAGACAGAAGCGAGGGTGGAGACAAAAACTTTGTAGGAAGAAGTTAAAGCATCATAGGAAAAATAACGAGATAGTGGGTTTTGGGTGCAAGATCTGGTACCTTTTCGAAGGGTGATGAGAAGTTCAGAAGGATCCGTTGACGGAGCTGGCATTGGTGCATGTGGCGTAGGATGGGCCTATGCGTTATCTCTACTCCATCTTGTGTATGCCTGTAACTCTTTTTATTTATAAGGAGACTCCCCCTGATTGGAATTTTCAGCAGTAGGTAAAGAATGTGAAGGAGTCAGCAAGCGTAAAACATGCGAGCTCACTTCACTCATATATATGTACTCCCCTGAAATGAAGGCACGTAATAAGGTTCAGATTCACGAAATGAGATATCCATCGTGACAAAAATCCTTTTAGTCGGGGGATGATAACATTTATACCCCTTATGAGTGGGAGAATAGCCAATGGACACACATTTAAGAGCCCGCGGGTCAAGCTTGGACTTGCCCGGAGAGTGTATATGAGAGAACAAAACGCAACCAATAGTTTTAGGTGGTAGAGAGCTCGGTGTCACCCCTAAGTTAGTAAGAGGGGTTTGATGCCCCAGTACTGAAGAGGGCATGCAATTTGTGAGATGGGCAGCCGTGAGAACGACATTCCCCCGGTAGTATTTTGGGAAGTTCATAGTGAAGAGTAAGCAAAAACAAGTCACCTCTAATTGTTGACGGTTTTTGTGTTCCGCAACTCCATTTTGAGATGGAGAGTGGACACACGAGATTTGATGCAGAATGTCATTTACAACAAGATTGTCCTGCAATGGAGCGTTGACATACTCCCAACCATTATCACTACAGAGGATTTTAATATGTGCAGAAAATTAAGTAGAAACCATGACATGAAAAGTTTGGAAGATAGAAACCACATAATGTTTAGTTTTCATTAGATAAACACAAGTTTTGTGAGAGAAACAATCAATAAATGTAACAAATCAAAAACATCTAGAAATAGAGGCAACATGACAATGATATGAAAAGGAGTTGCACTAGGTAATGACACGTGATTAACAGGAGTACGATGATGTTTGACAACAACAAAGATGTCCCAAAGAAAATTTTTAAAACACGAATAAGAAAAAACAAGAAATAAATGTTGAATGGTTGCGCAGTCGAAGGGTGGCCAAGAAGACAATGCCAGGTAATCAAGGTGGAGGTCTGCAAAGAGTGGAGAGCTTGCAGCGGCTTAGCCTCGGAAGTGGAGTCAAACACATGCATGCCATCCTTCATGCTACCAGACCAATAACCTGGCCCGTCTTCAGATCCTGAAAAACACAATGAGAAGGAAACAAGGTAATGTAAGAGTGAAGAGATTTGTCAAATGACTAACAGAAAGTAGGCTACGAGTGAACTTTGGAACATGAATAACAAAGGCTAAAGTGAGGGAAGAACACAAAATGCAGTCTGTCCCAGCAATGGAAGAGAAAGACCCATCATCAATGCTCACTTTATCCCTGCCTGAAAGAGGGGAATATGATACAAAACCTGAAGCAGAACCAATCAAATTCATTATTTGTTATTCTTCTTTGTATCTGTATTCAATTCAGAATTTTCTTATCTTAATTCATTTTTCCGAAATGCCAAGTATTATTCTTAATTTTATCAGTCTTCTGGACCCATCTAATCCATGCCATATCTAGGGTGATCGAAAACGCTCCAGGATTCCACACCTCCTAGATTAGACAATTCTATTCTAATTCAGGGTGATAGAACACATGCCCTTCCTTGGAATTATCAAATTATGTATGAAATCTACCCCCCACCCTCCCTCCCACCCACACCTAACCCACGAGGTGTGGTAAACTGATGCACCCTGCGGTTAGAGCTGTCACGGTTCCGGTTCGGTTCCGGTTCTACTAAAACCATGAACCGAACCACTAAGGTAACAGTTCTTTAAATTAGAACAAAAACCTTATTTGGTCTGATCGGTTCCGGTTCAAGCTTAATTTTTGGAACCGTCGTGTCAACGGTTCCGGTTACGGTTCAACAAGAATCAAAACCAAACCGGCCATTATCGGTTCGGTCCGGTTCCATGCGGTTCGGTCCGGTTCCAATCGGTTCCAACTAAAATCAAAATCAAGCTTGACGAAATAAAATAAAAACGGGCTGCAAAAAGTAAAACTCAAAACAATATCAAAATAAAAATAATTATGTTGCGCACCTCTCGACAGTCTTTTCCGTGATCGGTGGGATAATATCAATTATATTCCTACGCGCGTAAACTTGCCACGAATTCTAGTTAGCTTGCGAACGTCTCATTGACATGCTCAACCGTAACGACCGCCTACAATTATTTGTCTTTCATGATTACTAATAAATAGTAGTTGTATATCTTCTATATTTTTAAAATAAAATATTTCAAAAAAAATATTTAAGTGAAATTGAAAATATATAATATAAATGTATAAAAATAAAAAATGCACTGCAAAAATTGATTCCAAACCGCACCAATGTCAAACTATACCATACAGTTTTTATGCGGTGAAGTTTTGTTCGGTCCAAAATCGACCCCCTTTAGTGCTATTGCGGTTTGGGTTAAAATTGCACCAGCTTCACTCGTGATAGTAAGTATAAATATTATAGCTAAATTTTAAAATAATAACATAATAATAATAATAATAAACGGGGTGCGGTTCGGTTCTACTTCAGTCCGGTTCGGATTGGGTCTAAAAATCTTGAAACCGCTTGAGACTTGTATGTTGCGGTTCCGGTTCCGGTCTGGATAATAAAATGTAAGAACCACACCCGGACCAATGTTGTTCACGGTTCCAAAATTCAAACCGGAACCCGAATAATTTACGAACGGTTCGGTCCGGTTCTTTGCGGTTCCGGTTCGGTTCCAGTTCGGTTTTCGGTTTTCGGTTTTAAGTGACAGCTCTACCTGCGGTGCATCGTAATATTTTATCGTATTTATTTATATACTGCATTTATGTACTTGTTTCATGTTATGTACTTGTTTTATTGTCCGGCTCATCGGCTTGACCACCCGATGAGATCTTAAATAAATGAGTCCGGTATTAATAGTAGTAGGACAGGAACGACAAGCCCAACATTAATTAAAAAGGTGCATGATTGAAAACATTTCAAATTTAAAAAGTGTCTTGCATGATTTTAGGACATAGTTTGGAAACATTTCAAATTTTAAAAAGTGTCTTGAATGGAAGATTCTATTTTTTGGAATGAGAATTAAGAGAGGGATATTTCTTGCCCAAAATGGAGAGATATTTTTAGCACATGAATGGAAGATTTTATCTTTTGGAAAGAGAAAATTAAGAGAGGAGATATCTCTTGCCCAAAATGGAGAAGATTCCAGCCAGCTTATAAATTCCACGGTCATGTGCAGTGAAAGGAGGTCGCACAGAGTTTAGAACGGGAATCCCGGTTCTTTGCTCATTGCAGACAACCACTTCACCGCACGTATCGCCAACATCGCTCAGTTCGGAGAAGCGCCACCTCCTGGAAGCCTGTGCGCGAACATACGCCGGAACTCCTAGCCCCATCATCGCTAGCCCGCGCCGACGCCTCTTTGCCTTCCCGAAGAGTTTGCAAACGGACCGTCGTCGACTTCGGAATCTTCTTCCGACGGTCCGGCCTGTTCACGCCGTCGACTTCAACCCGTATCCGGCCGATAGATCTTGGGGCCACTGTTCCTGTGCGGGACCGATTGGAATTGGGCTCGCTTCTGCCGCCGTTTGGTATACCGGTCACTCCTTTTTTCTTAGTATTGTTTCATGCACTTCATTTAATTACACTTGGGCTTGCCGTTGCGTTTTCCTTATTATTAATATCGTTATTCATAAATTATGGAATGTTATTCATGTTTGTGGCCGTATAAATCTCGTAACGGATCCGAACCGTAAGGCGCGAAGAAGTTTCACTCGAACGCAAATTAATAAACTTTTAACGTCCAAAGCGACGAGCTTGGTTTTCTTGCTCGAAAATTTAGTTTTTTTAGCCAACTCGACTCTCATTTTCAAATTAATATTTAATACAAATCCGGGTTACATCAGTTTGGTATCAGAGGAAGTCGATTTACTCCTATCGTGAGTCAATCGATCCGATTTATCTAAAAAAAAAAAGATTAAATTTTTTTTTTATTTATTGACAAAAAAGAGAGATTAAAAAAAAAATTTATTTATTGTCTTTCAAAAAAAAGGAATTTGTTTTTCTTAAATAAATTAATTATTTTTCTCCCACTCGGGAAAGCTCTCTAAAGAAAGAAAAAAAAATTTAAAATTTTAAATTTTATTTAAATCTATTTTCAAATTTTCTAATGGAAAAACGAGTCGATCAGTTAGAAAACATCGTAAGAGATTTGGCTCGACGCATGAGTGAATTAATGAAAACGGTCGAGACGCTTACCACCGGTATGGGTAGTGTCACACATATCATGAACGGACTACGCACTTCGGTTAATAATATCGAAGCGACTTTGCACGTCAATCGAACACCTTCCCCAGTGGTCGAAATCGACCTTGACCATAGACCTCGGGAACTCATACCCCCCGATCCGGAGGACCATAACGAACCACAACACCAACCCCGTTGGGATGGGGGAATCAAGTTGGACGTGGGTGATTTTGAAAGGCGAATAGAGCCCGAGAGTTGCCTTGAATGGTGTGAACGGATGGATCGTTTCCTCGCATGGAAGCAATTACCCCAAGCTAGGCAAGTTGAGTATGCCACGCTTCGACTTAAAGGATCGGCGTTAGTTTGGTGGGGACAACTAGAACGGTCTAGATTCAATTTAGGTATGCCCCCGATCACAACATGGAACGATTTCAAAACTCAACTGCGTAAGAGATACGTTCCGTCTGATTACATGCAAACCCTGTATCGTAGGTTCCATAATCTACGACATGACAAATTAACCGTCGATGAGTACACAAACATGAGTTCCTAGTCCTGCAGTCTCGCCTCGACCTCCGAGAAGACGATGACATGACCGTTTCCCGTTATCTGAACGGGCTACGCTACTCCATTCGAGATCAGTTGGAACTCCTTGATTTTAAGGATTTAGGAGAGGTTACGAGTCGCGCACGTAGAGTAGAGGCACTGCAGAAATGCGCATCTGGAAATAAGACTACTGATAAGTCCCACCCGACTCACACTTTCACCCCTGTCGGGTCCTCTCGACCGGTAGCGTCCACGAGCACCCCAGCACTCCCTGCCCCTCCCAACAAGGGCAAGGAGATTGTAGGCACTAGACCCCAGCCTGGGACGTTTAGATGTTTTAAGTGTATGGAGCCGGGCCATAAGTCTTCTGAGTGTCCGCGACGCCACTTTGTTGCCATCGTCGATTCTGAGAGTGGGTTAGAACCTGAGTATGGAGTATTCCTTAGTGAACCTCAGACTGATCCAACCCCCAAGACTGAGTTAGAGGGTGAGTACGAAGTTGAGGGAGAACAACCTGAGCAGTTAGTGTGTGTTCTCCAACATAGTCTCCTATCCACCAAGACACCTACTGGCGACGACTGATTGAGAAACAACATCTTTCGTACCACCGCACGCATACATGGGCAGTTCTGCTCCATCATTATAGACAGCGGTAGTATGGAGAACTTTGTTTCTCAACGCATGGTTGAAAAGCTGAAATTAAAATCGCAGCCCTTAGGAAAGCCTTATAGTCTGTCATGGGTCACTAGTTGCACTACCATTCCTATCACACACTAGTGTCTCGTAGAGTTTTCCATAGGCAGTACATATCAGGACGCTGTATGGTGTCATTTAGCTACTATCGAGGTATGTCACATCTTGCTGGGACGACCTTGGCAGTACGATAGGCACTTAGTTCATGATGGTGTGAAGAACTCTCATTCCTTCGAGCACAATGGTCGCAAGATCGTTCTTCTTCCCCAGAAGAATGGCCTTGTTCCCAGAGCCCCCGAGAGGACTTCACCCCCTTCTACCACCGTCTCTGCAATATCCTTTCCCTCCGCCACCATGTTACTGACTGGAGCCCAATTCCAGGAGGAGATGAAGGATAGCGAGGTCGTTTATATGTTATCTGGTATCGATACCACCTCCGCTACATTAGACATTCCTAGTACGGTGCGTCCCCTCATAGATGAGTTCTCTGAGATCATGCCGGAGGAGCTGCCCGATTAGCTACCTCCGATGAGAGACATACAACACTGCATAGACCTCCTCCCAGGAGTTAGCTTACCTCATTTACCCCACTATCGCATGAGTCCGAAAGAGCATGAGGAGCTGCATAGGCAGGTGACCGATCTTATTTTGAAGGGTCACATTAGAGAGTGTATGAGTCCGTGCGCCGTCCCCGCACTCCTAGTTCCTAAGAAAGATGGAACATGGCGCATGTGTGTAGACAGTCGAGCGATAAATAAAATTACGATCAAATATCGCTTTCCAATTCCCCGATTGGATGACATGCTAGATATGCTTAGTGGATCCCGAGTATTTTCAAAGATTGACTTAAAAGGTGGATACCATCAGATTAGAATTCGACCTGGGGACGAATGGAAAACTGCGTTTAAAACTAAGGAAGGATTATACGAATGGCTGGTTATGCCTTTTGGGCTATCCAATACGCCCAGTACGTTTATGCGAGTGATGAATCAAGTGCTTAGGCCACTCATAGGAATCTGCGTAGTGGTGTACTTTGACGATATTTTGATTTATAGCACTGATCAGGATCAACACATGATTCATCTTAGGCAGGTCTTAGAGATCCTACGAGAAAATAAGCTATATATAAACTTGAAGAAATGCACATTTTTGATGGATAGTCTGACCTTCTTTGGATATATCGTTTCTTCTAAGGGTATTAGAGTTGATAGAGAGAAGGTCAAGGCGATAGAATCATGGCCCAGCCCTAGGACGATTACTGAGGCTCGAGGATTCCATGAGCTAGCATCTTTTTATCGACGATTTATTCGAAACTTTAGTACCTTGATAGCACCTGTGACCGATTGTTTAAAAAAGGGTCTGTTTATTTGGACTGTGGAAGCCGAGCAAGCATTTCTTTTGATGAAAAAGAGACTCACGAGTGCACCTGTATTGGCGCTGCTTGATTTTGAGAAAATTTTTGAGGTTGACTGTGACGCATCGATCATAGGCATTGGCGCAGTTTTGAGTCAGGAGGGTCGCCCCATTGCATTCTTTAGTGAGAAGTTGAACGAGGCCAAGACCAGATATTCCACGTATGACTTAGAGTTTTATGCCATCGTTCAAGCTCTCCGTCATTGGAGACACTACCTGATTCAGCGCGAGTTTGTGTTGAACACTGATCATGAGGCTCTGAAGCACCTGAACTCCCAGAAGGAGATCAGGCGTCATGCCAAGTGGGTTGCTTACCTGCAGGAGTTCACGTTTCACTTGAAGCACAAACCCGGAGTCACGAACCGCGTTGCCGACGGCCTTAGTCGTCGCACACTTTTGTTAGTCACCCTGCAGCCGTGCATTATTGATTTAGATTCACAGCGCGACCAATACGCCACTGATCCGTTCTTTCACGATATCTGGAGCTCATGTCAACACAGTGGGACTGATCCCACCACACAGTACATCGTCAGTAAGGGATATCTGTTTAGGGGCACGCGCCTCTGCATCTGCGAAGGACCGCTTCGAGAGACATTACTTAGGGAGCTCCACTCGTCTGGGTTAGGTGGACACGTAGGTCAATCTAAATTATTAGATCTCGCCAGCGCTCGTTACTATTGGCCACATATGAAGCGAGATGTCACTGAGTTTGTCAGACACTGCACCACGTGTTAGTTGTATAAGGGACATGCTCAAAACACTGGATTATACACTCCCTTACCGATACCTGAGCGACCATGGGATGATATCTCGATGGACTTCGTGGTAGGACTTCCTCGCACTAAAAGGAAGGTCGATTCTATTTTTATAGTTGTCGATCGATTTTCGAAGATGACACATTTCATTCCGTGTAGAAAAAGTTCTAGTGTTGTACACGTTGCCGAGCTTTATTTTAAAGAAATCGTTAGACTGCACGGAATTCCTAAGTCCATCACTTCTGATAGGGACACTCGTTTTATGGGGTATTTTTGGAAAACATTATGGGCCCGACTAGGCACTAAACTCGAATTTAGCAGCGCATACCACCCTCAGACCGATGGACAGACTGAGGTTGTTAATAGGAGTTTGGGGAATCTTCTTAGGTGTTTGACTGGGGAGAATCCAAAACAATGGGACCTTATACTGGCACAAGCTGAATTTGCATTTAATAATTCTACTAATCGCTCCACAGCTAAATCTCCTTTCGAGATTGTCTACGGATTCCCCATACCACATCTACTTGATCGCCGCTCTCTTCCGACTCATGAACGTATTTCTTTTGATGCGCAAGCCCATGTTGATTATTTAAAGGACTTGCATAAAACTATTACTAATAAATTGCGAGCAACTTCTGAAAAATATAAATCCATGGCCGATCGACATCGCCGGGAGTTATCTTTTTCAGAAGGAGATTGGGTGTTTGCTTATTTCAGGAAGCAGAGATTCACTCCGGACACTTACCATAAGCTACAGCAGAGGAAGTTTGGCCCATTCCAAATTCGGAAACGCATCGGGGAGAATGCTTACCTCCTAGATTTGCCCGTTGAATTCGGTACCTCCCCGATATTTAACGTGGCCGATCTGACACTGTTCTATGGAGATCCACCCAGTTCCAGTCCGAGCCCACCTACGACAGCCCCGGATATTCCTCCCGACTTGGCGCCAGTACAGACTCCCACCACTGAGAAGATCGATTAGGTTCGATGTACGAGAATTTCGTACTCGCCATGGGACTTATCAGCGCCACTTGGTCTCCCGGCAAGGACGAGACCTTACCGACAGCTCTTGGATCAGCACGGACGAATTACGCCGCCGCCGCCCAGATCTCCCTACTGCTAGTTTTTGCGAATTCTCGACGGGGTCGAGCCCTTTTAATCCCGGGGGAATTGATGCACCCTGCGGTGCATCGTAATATTTTATCGTATTTATTTATATACTGTATTTATGTACTTGTTTCATGTTATGTACTTGTTTTATTATCCGGCTCATCGGCTTGACCACCCGATGGGATCTTAAATAAATGAGTCCGGTATTAATAGTAGTAGGACAAGAACGACAAGCCCAACATTAATTAAAAAGGTGCATGATTGAAAAAATTTCAAATTTAAAAAGTGTCTTGCATGATTTTAGGACATAGTTTGGAAACATTTCAAATTTTAAAAAGTGTCTTGAATGGAAGATTCTATTTTTTGAAAGAGAATTAAGAGGGATATTTCTTGCCCAAAATGGAGAGATATTTTTAGCACATGAATGGAAGATTTTATCTTTTGGAAAGAGAAAATTAAGAGAGAGATATCTCTTGCCCAAAATGGAGAGATTCCAGCCAGCTTATAAATTCCACGGTCATGTGCAGTGAAAGGAGGTCGCACAGAGTTTAGAACGGGAATCCCGGTTCTTTGCTCATTGCCGACAACCACTTCACCGCACGTATCGCCAACATCGCTCAGTTCGGAGAAGCGCCACCGCCTGGAAGCCCGTGCGCGAACATACGCCGGAAGTCCTAGCCCCATCATCGCTAGCCCGCGCCGGCGCCTCTTTGCCTGCCCAAAGAGTTTGCAAACGGACCGTCGTCGACTTCGGAATCTGCTTCCGACGGTCCGGCCTGTTCACGCCGTCGACTTCAACCCGTATCCGGCCGATAGATCTTGGGGCCACTGTTCCTGTGCGAGACCGATTGGAATTGGGCTCGCTTCTGCCGCCGTTTGGTATACCGGTCACTCCTTTTTTCTTAGTATTGTTTCATGCACTTCATTTAATTACACTTGGGCTTGCCGCTGCGTTCTCCTTATTATTAATATCGTTATTCATAAATTGTTGAATGTTATTCATGTTTGTGGCCGTATAAATCTCGTAACGGATCCGAACCGTAAGACGCAAAGAAGTTTCACTCGAACGCAAATTAATAAACTTTTAACGTCCAAAGCGACGAGCTTGGTTTTCGCGCTCGAAAATTCAGTTTTTTCGGCCAACTCGGCTCTCATTTTCAAATTAATATTTAATACAAATCCGGGTTACATCATAAACTCTATCCCGTGGGTGAACCAAGTTTTCCCTTTGCTTTTGATCTACCTCCACAGATGTCCTCCTAGCGGGGCCTGGTACGCTGGCGGCCAGATCCTAAAAAGAGGAATCGCCAATCAGTTAGTTTAGAAAATGAAGTGAGTTCCTTAGCTTTTCATCCGCCTTCCAGGCAAAAACAAAGATTCATCATCAATATGCAGTTGTATATTTCATTATTTCTATATGAAAATGTGTAGTAGAACAATAAAGAAAGTAAGCAGGTAAAGCATCGTACATTGAGCGAGTACAACATAAATAAACGGCTTCTAGTATCAAATTCATTATTTGTTATTCTTCTTCGTATCTGTTTTCAATTCAGAATTTTTTTATCTTAATTCTTTTTTCCGAAATGCTGAGTATCATTCTCAATTTATCAGTCATCTGGACCCATCTAATCCATGCCATATCTAGGTCGATCGAAAATGCTCTAGGCTTCCACGCCTCCTAAATTAGACAATTCTATTCCAATTCAGGGTGATAGAACGCACACCCTTACTTGGAATTATCAAATTATGTATGAGTTCTACCCCCCCATGTGTTGTAATAGTTCTACCCCCCTACGAGTTGTTGGAGTTCTACCCCCCACCCCACCCACCCACGAGGTTGAACCTTAGCATTTCTATGCGTCGACGCACTCACTTTCTTATTGTTTTCATATTCATTTTCAAACATTGGTAATAATTATATAAATTTTCGCTCAAAGTTTCCATCACTTGCTAATCCATGTTTAGCATTTTAGCAATTTCACATTTTCAGTGATTTCAAATCTTCAAATTTCTTCAATTCAATTCATATTCAGTGTACATGCAAAGAAATAGCTCGGAGTGAAGAATTCTACATATTCATAATACAAAATACTTCAAATATACGCAATCAAAGCGATAAGGACTCACAACAACATTTCCTTTGCCTTGTCCTTCATAGGGTTCTCGTCACGTCTATCGCTAGATGCCATCCTCTGCAGTTTCAATAAAACCATTTACTTTAGGGTTGCACCGTTAAATAACTTCGAGTAGACTCCTAAGACGGCCACAACTACGACCTATTAGGAGCGTCCTAGGGAAGGAAGGACTTGGGTGACTCAAAACAAGAAGGCAATTTCAGCCACTTAGCATGTAACTCAATTATATTTAGCATTATGGAGACTCAAATTAAGCCACTAGTGTAATCAACAAGAGCCAAGAAAGGGCAACCAATAATCCCCATTATGAGTCACAAAAAGGGAACCAACAAAAGTCAGCAAGTGCTATGCCAGTCATTCCACAACAGCAGCACAAGTCGCAGCCAATACCAGCCCTCAACAACATCAAATGATAGCCAATAATCAAGTAATAAAGCAACTAATAGATAGCCAGCATAACAACTGGCCAACACCAACAATAATAGCTAACATAAGTCAACAAGGGACTGCTAACCACAGCCATCAAGAGCCAACACAGCTATTACCAGCAGTCAATAGCCAAGAGGAACAATCGACCAAAGCTCAAGGCAGCCCCCAACAAGCAGCCGGCCAACCACAACCATCAAGTAAAACCAGCCAAAAAGAAAACACGAAATCAGCCCATTCCATGAAGAACAAAGCGAACAAAGACAACATGCCAGCTCGATCTCAGCCCAAAGACAGTGCCCAAATCAATAACCATGGCAAAATCATCAACATCCCCTTATCAGGAACCCTAGACGACCAACAAGGGCATAAAGAAAACAAATCCCCCAACATCCCAAGCAACAAAATACTCAATTTGAACAACAAACAAGTAGAAAGAAAATTAATAAAGGAGAAGGAGAAGAAGGGGAGGGGAAGAAGGCTCACTATGGAGTAATTTCAGCCTCAATTTAGCGGCTAAACACAGAAGACCCGCAGGAGAACAAGAGTCATCCCAGTCTTTCTCAAAATCGATGACAGGAGAGGAGGTGCAGATGAGCCCTAAAGCTTCCATGCTCAACAAGAGCTTCCGAAGTGAGAAATATGATAAGTATTGGGAGAATGATCCGGTCCTGATCAATATATCAAGCCACCGTCTCTCAATAATCCGCCAATTAAGATTCAGGACCATAAACTAAGCCATAATCATATCAGCCCTCAGTAAAAAAATCGGCCAGCCCACT
Source organism: Platanthera zijinensis (assembly GCA_039513925.1). Lineage (NCBI taxonomy): Eukaryota > Viridiplantae > Streptophyta > Magnoliopsida > Asparagales > Orchidaceae > Platanthera > Platanthera zijinensis. Next base: position 53,253,130 of record CM077092.1, read on the forward strand.
AAGGACCCAAATCAGCCATCCAAACGGATCAAAAGGGCACAGTAAATAATATGCCAATTCAATTCTAGTCAACATTCATGCATGTACATAATGTCAATTGTATAATAAAATACGAATCGATCGTCGCAAAAACATCAAAAATCTCTTAACTTCAAAATTAAATGTGCGACGTCAAATCGACACTGAATTTTGTTGTTGTTTTTCATCATAGGGGAATTAATTTATTCTTTTTCTTATATCTCAAAAATATTAAAGTATTTAATATACAAGATCATGTTCAAGTCTTACAAGCCCAACAATTATCCTTCATATGGCCCCGAAGCCCGCAATGGGTGCAATGTCTTGAGTCGGTGTCATGACAACGTCCAGAGAGACCTCCACGGCTACTCCCCCTTCCACTATGAGAAGCAAGAGCCATCAGATTCCCAGCAGGAACATGCAATGCAGATGAGATAGTGGTACTGGTTGTTGCGGTTTTGGTTAGATTATGATACACGCTAGCCCTTTTCAGAGGAGAGGGATTCACTAACATTTGAGTCTTTGTTGTAGGGAAATTCAGATCAAGGCTATTTAGTATCCAACGTAGTACCAGATGTTCACGTTGGACCTTGTGCTCCTCCTTAGTATAAGGAATCTCCCAAAGATCTAATATCTTAACAATAAAGACCTTTCATTCTGTGAAGTTCTCGGTGATTGAACGTTCCCCTTGTCTCAATTTAGTCATCTTGGGGGAGAGTTCACCTAGACGAGTGAGGTTGTTCGCCTAATAGAACGTCATATGTTAGACATCTCATAGTTCTTTAGTACTGTCATAGTTCTTGCATATTTGTTGAACTGAGGGATTAATAGAGCTCAGTAGGAGAGCGAAGATCCAACAATCATCAATGTACCAATTCTCGTACTCTTGACTTCCCACAATATGAATTGAGAGTCGATTAAGGTGGTGCAGACGTCGTATGCCCGATAGGGACCCCGTTTTCCCACAATTGAAAGTTCAAGGAGGAAAAGATAGTAGTTTGCAATCCCTTGGGGGTACGATTGTTGGAGCGGTGCTGGTAACTAAGGATGTCATAGCGTAAATGTAGATCAGAAAGTTGTACTGGAATCGCCGACAAGGGGGACCAGATCGTCAGATTCAGATCGGAGAGGTAACGACGACATAAACAGTAATGCGCAGGGACATTGGCATCAGTAGGTATAGGTAGCAACGGCTTCTGTCAATCGACATCACTGGGCACAGTCGATGTTAACAAACATAAGAAACAATGGCATAGAAGGCGTCGTCTTTGTTTGGTGTCGTCTTCGTCGATTGACAGAAGCGGAAGGCATGCCGATCGTCCTAGTCGATCAACAACGACGAGATACATAAGCGTCATCTTCGTTGGAGATGATCAGGGAGACGTTGTTGTCGTAGTCGATCGTCAACGAACACAAAAGGAAATGGGAGTTTTGTTGGCGTCTTCATGGATCACAGAGGTTGTGGGATTTTCTTTTCGAAAAGCGGCTGGCTACACCCTAATTACCCTTAATATCATGTTGCAAATGAATTGATACCTCAATAGAGGTATAAGGGTTTATTTATATTGTGCGAGCGTGTTACATAATGTGTACAATAAATAAAAAATACATAATTTATCTAAATATATACATATACGTATATATATGCATATATATATATATATATATATATATATATATATATATATGAATGGGTGAATGGGATGAACAGTTGAGTAAATTCTCTAAGAATTCTTTGGAGGGGGGTGAATAGAGATTTAAAAATATTTAAGATATTTTACTTACGTTATCAAAGTATTTTCTAATTTGCACCTATAATTTGTAGTCACAATAAAATAATTAAAAGGAAGAAGTAAAGTGCAGAAAAGTTAACATAGCACAACACACGATCACTGAAAGACACACCACAAAAGACACCAAAACTATAGTGGTTCCCCAAAATCTGGGTACATTCACTCTTCTACCACTTTGGTAGGAATACACTATCCCAGTGCCTGAGTCTTTTGATAAGGTGACTCTAAGAACCAACAACTAGATCTTTTGATAAGGAGATCTTGAACTAATGACCATATATTTTGATAAGGAGATCTTGAACCAATGACTGAGTCTTCTGATAAGTAGACTCTCAGAACCAGTGATTGAATCCTTTGAATAGAGATCTAAAAACTCTTTACTCAACAATACAAGATGAGAAGAGTAAGGGAGAAAGAGTTGAAGAAAAGTCTTCAAGATGAGTCCTCTCTCAGCAAGAATCTGAGAACTGTAGGCACTAAGTGTTCTGGATCCCTTCAATATGATTAATCCCTGCTTGAGAGGAAGTTACAAGGATTTTAAGTCTTGGATTCACAGAAGATTGATTGTTCTAAGCAACAACAAAGAAAAAATTAAGAAGAATCAGGCTGCTGTCGACTTGTGTCAATATTATGTCTCTCTGTGTGTTCTGTATATTTTTACTTAATCATCTGAGTATATCCTTCGTTGAATAAATTTGAATTTCTCCTCTTTATAGAATTTTTTTTCAGAAAGAATAAAATTATATTCTTCCAACTCTGCTTCAATGAATCTCAAAATATTCTTCAAAATTCTTCTATAAAAACTCTTTTGAAATCTGTAGAGAATTCTATCCTTTTAGGCTCTCTTCAATTCTACTTAAAATATTTGAAAGAATTCTATAAAAACTTCCTGGAAATAAGCCTGGACAGATCCTCTGTTAATTCCTTTTTGAGTTCCTCTCGACGCTACATCGACTTCAAGTAGAAGGAACGTCGAGTTCTGCCTTTAAAATGTAATTCAGTCGACTTGACTCTATAATTCGACGTAGCATCGATATCATATCGACGCATGTGTCATATTTTTCCTTAGGCATCAGCTTAACTTTTGTTGTTGCTCTGAATTCTAGTTGAAGTGACGTCGACTTCTTGTCTGCGTTGCGTCGACTTCTTGTCTGCATTGCGTCGACTTTTAGTCTGCGTTGCGTCGTTTTCTAGTCGTTGCATGTTGACTTATCTTGATTTTTCTTCTCAATTTCAATGTGCCTACCTCATGCCTTCGACTGAGCTGACTTCATAGGGCATCTATGACAATATTACCCTCTATACAATATGGGTAATAATCATAGGTTGTAAAATCACTTATAATATAATTTGTTTAGTTAAATCAAAATGGTTTTTCCCAACAATATATATAGTTAAAATAACTTGTATATTTGGCCATCTAATGACCCATTGAAGGGCCATGGTTTATGTTTAATAATTAGTCTTATATCTTCGATTGAGTTGATTTACCACTCATCCTCCCTATATATACTTATGTATACCTTTGTTGTAAAGATATAAAAATGGTGGGATAATGAAATAATAAATATTTCTCATTTATTGTGTAATTCTACATGGTATCAGAGGACAAAATTTCCTACAGACCCATTTTAATATTTGATTGAGCCTTGTTTCCGTCCACGTCCCACTCGTCGCTCGTCGTTCCCATCCACATATGGTTTCTCTGCTCCTGTTAGAGTTCCTCCCTCGCGCTGCCTCCGTGTCCCCCGTCGACATCCCACCTGAGCTCTCTCCTTTTTTTCGAGATGGCCTTCTCACCACCGAACTTCTACCTTCCGAGCTTGATGTCATCCCTCTTGAGCTCTCCTTACCGAGATCTTGTTGCTGCAGTGCCACTCCTACCGCGCTTCTGTTGCTACTGTGCCATTCCTGTCGAGCTTTACCTGCCAAGTTTGATGTCATCCCTGTCGAGCTCTCCTTGCCGAGCTCTTGTTACTGCGGTGTCATTCCTGCCGAGCTCCTGTAACTGAGACGCCATTCCTGCCAAGCTCTCCCTGCCGATCTCTCCCTGTTGAGCTCTCCCTGCCTAGGTGTTCCTGTGTGCCGACCTCATTATTCTCCAACACTTAGTTGCTTATTGCGATCTCCGGTGTCTTCTTTTCCTGGTGCAGTGGTTATGGATACGCTTGCCGGTTCTACTACGTCTTTCACTGATCTTGCTCCGACACCGACTCCTTCTAATGTACCTTATGAATTAAGGATTACCACCATCTCTCTCAATGGAAAGAAAATATTTGTGGAATGGGTTCACTCTGTGCGAGATGTTCTCCAAACCAAGGGGCTACTTCATCTTGTTACCAACACTCCTCCCACCGAACCTACGAACCAGTTGCTCCGTGATTGTTGGTCGAGTTCAGTCGCAACTTCTTTACTCAAAGGAGACTGAGCCATATCGGATGACCATGTACCATGAGACTGCCAAAGCTATGCAAAACGAGCTTCAATCTTTTTACTATGAAAAGGAAGGTCTCCAACATCTCTTCAACATCTATATTGTCCTCTAGGCGTTTGACCCTGACACTACTGGTGACCCGAATTACTTTCTGGCTACGTCCAAGACCCTTGTTGAGGCCTGGCTTCAACACCATCCCCCTCCTTGGATTTTGCCGTCCAACGAGCGCAGAAGAAGGCGGTTGACATAGTTCTCATGATGGCACGTCTACCTCTTCATCTTCAGAGCGTCCTGGCGACCATTCTCTCCTCGCCCACCGTTCCATCTCTTTGTGATGTGTGCTCTATGATTCTTAAAGTGTCTCCGCCCCCTGACGCTGTGTTACCTCCTTCACCCACCCTTCTAGGACGCTCCCTACTCATGCATTCTCCTCTTGGATCTTGGGGTGGTCTTCATGGCTTTCGCAGCGGCGGCCGTGATGGTTGACCTCGCTCGTCTCGATCCACTATTCGAATATGTACTTATTATGGCCACCTGAATCATATTGAGACCACCTGTTTCAAGAAACTCAGGCTCCTGCTTCCCTCGCCCACTAGGCCTCATGCCTCTCATGTGGTGGATGTCCCTTCCACCTCCCGTACCGTTGCTGACATCCTGCGCGAGGAACTCCATCAAGTTCGGGGTATGTTTACTCGGGTCTCTGTCTCTTCCTCTACATAATTTGCAAGTTTCTCATGTTTTATCACAGCCCGGTATGGATCGTGGACTCCGTGCCCACCTATCACATCTCCCCTCACAAACTTTCTCAGTTTTCAGATGGCCCGTGTTCGAATTTATCACGATAGCTAATGGTGATACCTCCCATGTTTGCAGCACTGACGATGTGCCTTTTACTTCCATTCTTCCTCTCCGCTATGTCTTTCATGTTCCAAGCTCTCTGTTTCATCTTCTTTCTGTCAGTCGTTTAACTCAGGGTCATGATTGTCTAATCACGTTTTCTTCTTCTTCCTTTGTCCTGTTGTATCAACGGACTCGGAATATCATTGGTATAGGCCCCTTATCCAATGGGATATATACTTTGGATCTTCCCTCTTTGGCTCTCACGTCCATCACCTCCATTGATTGCCATCAGTGTCTCAGGCATGCCCCTCTTCCTATCATCGAGCAGGCTTTCCCTGATATTCCTTTTTCTTCTTTTCAATGTGAATCCTTTATTTACTAGAAACATCACTGTTCTTTTTTTGCGCATTATACTCGTAGCGTTGTTCATTTTGATTAAGTGCATTCTGATGTTTGGGGCCCCTAAAAAACGATTAATATCTCTGGTGATCGATATTTTGTTACTTTTATTGATGTTCATTCTCGCCTAACTTAGCTACATATGATGCGCGTTCGCTCAGAGTTATTTCACGTCTTCTGCTCGTTCTCACAAAAACTAAGACCCGGTTCTCGCGATCCCTGAAAATCCTTCGCAATGATAATGCACGTGAATATACTAGTCGCAACTTTCAGGACAACTGTGTTGAGCTGGGCATTCTTCATCAAACCTCAGTCCTTATACACCTCGACAGAATGGGGTGGTCGACCATAAGAATTGTCACCTCCTCATGGTTTTGAGGGTGTTCCAAATGCAGGTTCCCACTATCTACTGGCATTTCTCAATCTCCACTGTTTGCTTTCTCATTAACCGCATGTCCTCCTCTGTCCTAAACTTTGTGACACCCTTTTCTATTCTCTTCACCTCCACCCCTTTATTTACCTTCACACCTCATATCTTTGGTTATGTCTGCTATGTCCTCCACCTTGGTCTCGTTGTGGACAAATTGGCTCCTTGTACTACGTGTATTTTCGTTGGCTATTCTCACACCTAGAAGGGATACGTTTGTTATTCTCCCTCTACTCAGAAACTCGTCACCTTTGTTGATGTCACCTTCCATGAACATCAACCTTTCCACCTATATGACACCTCTCACGTGCCTTCCACTCCCGGCCTACCACGTCCTCATGTGCCTACCTAGACCGATCCTCCTCTTCTTCCCACTCGTCCAATTGTGCTTTTCCCTTCGCTACCTCCTCCTCCTCCTCGTGTCCACTCACCTCGCTTTCCTCGGTCTACTGCTTTATGGGAGACACACCTACTTACTGATAATTCGTCAGCTATTGATCCTACATTGACATCCACTTCTCACCATAATTCAAATAATGTCGCATTGCCTCGCTTATCTCCGGCACTCCACAGGTTTGCAACCTCCATATCTTCTATTTTCACCCTTTATTCTCTACAAGAGGCTCTTCAACATCCGTGGTGGCGGGCCACTATAGATGAGGAAATGACCGCACTTTGGGCCAATCACACACGTGAACTTGTTTCTCTTCCTTTTGGCCATACTCCTGTTGGCTGTAAGCGGGTCTTCACTGTGAATAACAACTTTGATTGGACTGTTTACCGTCTGAAAGTTTGCATGGTTGCTCGAGGACTCACTCAGCAACATGACCTCGATTATGAGAAGTCATCCTCACCCGCTGCAAAGTTGAATGTTGTTCGGGTCTTGATCTCCTTGGTTGTTCATCGACATTGGTTGTTGCATCAACTGGAGATCAAAAATGCTTTCCTGAATGACGACCTCGCTGATACTATTTATATGCAACAACCTCCTGATTATGAGACCACGAGGGAGTCTCTTGTTTGTTACTTAAAGAAGTCTCTCTATGCTCTCGAAGCTCGTCTGACTTCTCACTATGCACCCGTCACTGCTCAACAGGAACAATGATACTTTTGATGTATGTGATGATATCATCATCATAACTATGATCATAATGGTCAAGAATCACCTGGCGAACAAATGTCAGACAGGATTTGGGGCCCCTCCGATACTTTCTTGGCCTCAAGGTCTCCTGTCGGCTTGATGGACTCGTCATGTCTCAACTAAAGTATTTTCTTTACCTCCTTCATGACCCTGGCTACTTTGGACGCAAGCTTGCTTACACACCCTTGGATGCCAACCATATGCTCTGCACCTATGCGTTTGTCTCTAGTCTTCTTCTTCCCAGGCCAGAGTACTACCGTTGATTGGTGGGAAAGCTTATCCATCTTACAGTTACAAAACTTGATATATTTTTTGTTGTTGGGGTGGTCAGTTGTTTCATGCATACTCCTCAGATCTGCCATCTCCAGATGGTTGAGCGTATCCTTAATCCTTTAGTACCTGAAGACTGCTTTAGGACAAGAGCTTGTGTATATGCCCTTTTCCTCCTTATCTCTTGTTGCTTACTCTGATGTGAATTAGGCTGACTCCCTTGATGATCGTTGATCCACGAGCGGTTTTTGCACATAATTTAGTAGGGGTGAGCACAACAAACCGCAAATTGCAAAAACCGTCCACACCGCGCAAACTGCACCAGTTTTTGAACCGCACCGCGTAGTTTAGGTGTGGTGCATTTTTGAAATTTTATAGATTGGGCTCGGTGCGGTTTTCGAATCTGAAAAACCATAAACACCGCACTGACTATTTTGCTTACTTTGAATTTTTTATAAATATGTGACATATCACATTTTATATTATTATGTAATATACTAATTAGACAATTACACTCTACAATTACAACCCAAATAGCCAAATTTTTGAATATAACTCAGCTCTTAGCGCTTAAGTTGACTGTCCATTCTCCAATATATGTATTATTAGTTATTTCATGATAATATAACTAGTTATTTCATGATAATATTACAACTCATTATTTTTTCTTTTATATATGACTCATGACAACTATGAAATGGTGTAACTACAAAATATCCTAGACAATCTCTAATTTTCAGAAGGACTACAAAACTCATCGACGATAGTAAGTAGTTGATAACATCGAATATGACATTTTCAAAAAATAAAAAAACACATTAAATTGACCAACATTCCATAAAGGAGGAGCTAGATGAGTGCTTGATTAGCACTTCACACTTTTCAAATAAAGATCAAGTAACAAATGTAGTGTGTTTTTTAATTGTTTTACTCATTTAATAATCACATATTATTGGATTAATCATGTTTCTTTTCAAGTGTTTCTTTTCCTAATAACATAATATGAGATTTTTTCCTTTTCAAATGTTGTTTTGACTCCTAATGTAGTTTATGTAAAATGCATACTAAAAACCGCACCGAAACCGCAACCGCACGCACAATCACATCGAAAAAACCACACCGCAAAAAACCACACCAAACCGAAACCCCACCGCGTAATTTCAATGTGACGAGGTTTTCTCGGGCCAAAACTACGCACTTGCGGTGCGGTTGCATTTTAGTTCAAAACCGCGCCACACCGCGCCGTACACTCCTATACTTTGGTGGAAATCTTGTCACCTGGCGGAACAAGAAGCAAATTGTGGTTGCATATTCATTTGCAGAAGCTCGGTACCATTCTATGGCTCCTGTTGTCACTGAACTCGCATGGTTGGAGAACCTTCTAAGCTAAGTTATCAAAGGCGCACCGAGGCACAAAAGGCCCCTGGAGCTTAGGCTCAAGGCGCAAGGCGCAAGGCGCAGGCGCGCACCTGAGGCACGTGAGGCGCACAAATGGGGGGAAAAGGAAATTGAGCGAATTGGGCGTCCAATTCGCTGAAATTGAGCGAATTCACTCAACCCAATTCGCTGAAATTCAGCGAATTGGGCGCCCAATTTCAGCGAATTGGGCGCCCAAGTGTGCCTAGGGGTGCCTCAGGTGCGTCTGAGATCATGTTTTTGTCCATCTCAATTTTTTTAAAAACACCTTAAAAGGCCCAGGCGCGCCTGGGAGCCTGTAAGGCGCGCGCGACTGGGCGCGCCCGGTAAGCCCGGCGCTTCAGGCGCGCTCCTTGACAACTAAGCTTCTAAGTGATTTGGGTGTAAAACTATCTTCTCCGGCCGTTCCTTTTGTGACATCCAAGTGGCTATTCAAATTACCAAGAAGCCCGTGTTTCATGAACCTACCAAGCACAACGTGATTGATTGTCATTTTATTCGGGAGAAAGTGCTCCTTAAGAAATTGGTTTTGCGGCATGTGCCTGCTGCTGTGCAAGTTGCTGACATCCTCACAAAGTCCTTATCCTGACCTTTAATTCACCAGTTTTTGTCCAAGCTTGACTCCCATGATTTGTATGCTCCAACTAGCTGGAGAGTGTTAAAATAAGTTGTATATTTGGCCCATCCAATGACCCATTGAGGGCCCATGTTTTATTTCTAGTAATTAGTCCCACATCTTGGATGGAGTTGGTTTACCACTCATCCTCCCTATTTATACTTTTGTATACCTTTGTTGTAAAGTTATAAAAAGTGGTGGGATCAATAATAAATATTTCTCATTTATTGTGTAATTCTACATATATATACATATATACATGTATATACATATATAAATATATATACATACATACATATATATAGGGCATTTATCGGGACCTCTCCTCTAACTTTGAAAAATTACAGACTGCGGCCCTCTTATTATGGAAATTACAAAAACTTCCCCTCAATGTTACAAAACATAACATTTACCTCCCCTGAAATACACATTTCATAACATCCATGCACAAAAATACCCCACTCGGAATACATTTCCAAGGGGGGTATTTTGTGCACGGATGTTGTGAAATGTAAACTTCAGGAGAGGTAAATGTTATGTTTTGTAACATTAAGGAGAGGTATTTGTAATTTCCATAATAAGAGGGGTGCAAGCTATAATTATGCAATCTTCCAGGGGAAGTTTTGGTAATTATTCCTATATATATGTATCGTTTATGAGTGTAGTACATACATTTTTTTGGAAAAAGAAAAGTTTGTTGAATCAATTTGAAATTGATCTCTTTCGACTAATCTTGAAGTTGGCTTGAGCAGAAATCTAATTTTTTTATTGCAAGTCCATTCCTAATTTTAATCTACTCAAAATCAAAATCAGTTTTCTTTGTCTTGAGATTTGTTTGAGCTATCTACATATAAAAAGCTCAATTTGAAATTTATACTTTGAAGTAGTAGAGTGGATAACGCTGCACCTGTTCTCAAGTACATTCTGATCTTAAAGCTATGAAAATTGCTACTTCATGTTTTAGGAAAAAAGAAAATTGAATGTTAAAGTTTATTGTATTTCAAAAAACAAGTAATTTGGCGGCCCTTCATTCTTTTCTTTGGTTCACTATCATAGGCTTGATGTGTGTTCCATGCCAATTATTTACATTTCAGAACATGAACTAATTTTTAAGAATAGTATTTTTTTTTAATTTGTTTGCCTAATGTTCTGAAGATTGAATAAATTGTATTGAATATACCTGATAACCTTTTTTCTTATAATATTAGCGTGTCTTACATTCAATTATTAGTAAGATGTCCTTTCTCCTTTTGACTTACTAATTAGTTTAAAGCGTTACTTTATGCAGGCTTTTGCAGTAATTGCTAGCTCTCCTCTTCGGGTGGATCTTTCGTGCGTCTTGGAACAAGTTGTCTCCGAGCTAACAACATTCCTGCGCAAGGTGAAATAGAATTTTTTCCATTTTGCTATGCAGGACGTGGAAGTGGATAATTTTTGCGAACTTTTTTTTCTTATTGTGCCACAGGCTAATAGGGCTCTGAGGCAGGTTACACTTGGGACACTCAATGCCTTGCTGGTTGCATATGGTGATCGAATCAGTTCATTAGCTTATGAAGTTATTGTTGTTGAACTTTCAATGCTCATAAGGTTTGTGTTAGTCAGGTATGTTAATGGCTTGTTTTTGAACAGTTTTTCTGACCCATTATACCTTGGCAGTGATATGGACCTGCATATGACTGCTCTGGCATTAGAACTTTGTTGTACTTTGATGACAGACAGAAAGTCTTGTGAGAGTGTTGGTTTAACAGTTAGGCAGAAGGTTCTTCCTCAGGCACTCATTCTTATTAGAAGCTCCTTGTTGCAGGGTCACGCATTACAAGTATTAATCTGTACATTTTCTCTCTTCTGCCTTGTTTCTTTAATTTACTGAGATTGATATTTTAATGTTGCAGGCTCTGCAAAGATTTTATTCTTCATTGGTTCATTCAGCAAATACAAGTTTCGATGTGCTATTGGATTCTCTTCTTTCAAGTGCTAAACCATCTCCACAGTCCGGTGGTCTTTCCAAGCAAGCTATATACTCTATTGCACAATGTGTTGCTGTGCTTTGTTTAGCTGCAGGTGATCAAAAATGTGCATCTACAGTTGAAATGCTTATGGGCATCCTGAAAGATGATGGCAACAGTAATTCTGTGAGTATCTTGCTTTGCACAAAATTCCCTGTCTTATTTGTAATCTTTGGTCAGCCCTTTCGTTTGTTTAATTCGACATGTTGTCCTTCATTAGTTGCACCGCGGAAAGGATCATTTTTAGAACTTAACTAAATTTACTCAATTTTTAAAATTTATAAGGTTTCATGCTCGTCAAGTTTTAAAAATTCAGCTCATGTCAAAATTACCCATGAAGTCATTTTTTTTGTTTTTGTCAAAATTACATGGGAAGACAGAGGTATTGATAAAGATGTGACACAAAGAATCCAAGCGGGTTGGTTGAAGTGGAGAGGCGCGTCGGAGATCTTATGTGATTGTAAAGTACTACTAAAACTTAAGGGCAAGTTTTACCGTACTGCAATTAGACCCGCGATGTTCTATGGTTCTGAGTGTTGGGCAGTGAATGTGTACATGAACAAAAAATAGGAGTTGCAGAAATGAGAATGCTTAGGTGGATGTGTGGACACACGACAACAACAACACAACAACACTCAAGCCTTTATGTCACTATAGTGAGGTCGGCTATATGGATCCTTTGTCGCCATTGTGCCTTATCTTTTGTCATAATCTCACTAATGCCTAAGTACATCATGTCTTTCCTTACAGTTTCATTCCAAGTCTTTATTGGTCTACCCCTTCCTCATTTAACATGCCTAGTGACTAGACTCTCACAACGCCTAATAGGTGCCTCTAATGGTCTCCTTTGTACGTGTCCAAACCATCTTAGACGAGCTTCTCTCATCTTCTCTGCAATTGGTGCTACCCATGTCTTATCCCTGATACTTTCATTCCTAATTTTATCCAATCTCGTGTGTCCACACATCCACCTAAGCATTCTCATCTCCACAACTCCCATTTTTTGCTCATGTACAAAATTCACTGCCCAACACTCAGAACCATAGAGAATCGCGGGTCTAATTGCAGTATAGTAAAACTTGCCCTTATGTTTTAGTGGTACTTTACGATCACATAAGATCCCTGACGCGCTTCTCCACTTCAACCAACCCGCTTGGATTCTGTGTCACATTTTTATCAATACCTCCATCTTTTTTAACTATAGATCCAAGATATTTAAAACACTCACTACGAGAAATATCTTTATCACCTAACTTAATAACGAAGTCATCTGTCCTTCTTGTACTGCTAAATTTTTAAGCTTCATATACTCCGTCTTTGCCCTGCTCAACCTAAAACCCTTCTTTTCTAAAGTATCTCGCCAAGATTCAAATTTTGCGTTTACACCCTCACACTCCTCATCAACCAAAAGGGATATCATCTGCAAACAATAAACACCAAGGTATTGCTTTTTGGATATGTCTGGTGAGCTCATCTAAGATAAGGGTAAAGAGATAAAGGCTTAAAGCTGAACCTTGATGTAAGCCAACAGTGATAGGGATTCCTATGTTAATCCTACAGATGTCCTCACCCCTGTCACTGAATTTGTATACATATCTTTGATTGTGTCAATATATGATATATTTACACCTTTCTTTTCTAAGACTCTTCATAAGATCTCTCTTGGAACTCTATCATAAGCCTTCTCAAGATCAATAAACAACATATGCAAATCTTGTTTTATTTGTCGATAGTTGTCAATGAGTCTCCTCAAGAGATGCATAGCTTTTATGGTCGACCTCCCTGACATGAATCCAAATTGATTCTCCGAAATATTAGTTTCTCATCTTAATCTTCTTTCTATTACTCGTTCTCATAGTTTCATGGTATGACTCATCAATTTAATTCCTTTATAATTATCATAATTTTGTATATCCCCTTTATTCTTATACAAAAGTACCAATATACTTTCTCTCCATTAGCCTGACATCCTCTTTGACTTCAGTTCTTATTGAAAAAACATGTAAGCCACAAAATTCCTTCATTTCCTAGACATTTCCATACATCGATGAGTATATTGTCTGACCCAACCGCCTTTCCATTTTTCATCTTATTTAGAACATCTTTTACCTCTGATACTTGAATTTTACGTTAAAAAGTTATGTTCTTATACCTCTTTGATTTACTTAACTCTTCCAAGTTCAATTCATTGTCCTTTGTTTCATTATAGAGTTGATAAAAGTATCTTTTCCATCGCTCTTTAATATCCATATCAGCCGTCAAAACTGTATCTGTCTCATCCTTTATGCATTTTACTTGACTTAAATCTCTTGTCTTTCTTTCTCTAGCTCGAGCAATTTTATATATGTCATGCTCTTCATCTTTGGTATCTAGTCTCTTATAAAAATTTTCATAAGCTTGACTTCTTGTTTTACTTACTGCCTGTTTAGCTTCTTTTTTGACGACTTTATACCTGGCTAAGTTTTCATCATTTCTACAAGCGTAGAGTGATTTATAGCTGAACCTCTTTGCCCTCATTTTGTCTTGCACTTTCTTTTTCCAGCACCAAGATTTTTTTTTTTGGAGGCTCATGACATTTTGATACTCCAAATACGTTCTTTCCACTTATCCTTAAATGTGAAGAAATAACTTCCCATAAGACATTAGGATCAACATAAGGGTCATCAACTAGTTGTTTCATTACTGGCTTCTTGAAAGCAACCTTCTTTTGCATCTTCAAGTTCCACTACTAAATTTTTTGCCACATTTTTGTTCTTGTCTTAAATTTATTATATTTAATTTATACATGTAACACCACTAATCTATGTTGTGTTGTCAAACTTTCTCCTGGTATGACTTTGCAATTCTTACAAATTATTTTATCCATTTTACGAGTCATGGAATAATCGATTTGTGATTTATTTGGTCCGCTTTTAAACGTAATTAAATGTTCTTCCCTCTTTATGAAAAGTGGATTTGATACAATTAGCTCATGTGCTACGGTAAAGTCTAAAATGGTTCGTCCTTCTTCATTTCTTTCTCCATATCCATATCCTCCATAAATGACTGTGTAATCTACATTTTCTTCCCTATATGTCCATTTAAGTCTCTTTTGAAAATCTTCTCTCTGTGTAAGATTTCTCTTACTAAATCATCTAAATCTTCCCAAAATTGCACTTTAATAGCTTTGCTTAATCCTACTTGTGGCGCATAGACACTGACCACATTAATAGTTTTCTTTCCTATGACCAATTTAAGAGCTAAGATTTTAGCAAATTTTCTATTTACTGCAACAACTTCATCCTTCCAAATAGTATCCACAATAATACTTTCTCCACTGCTTGTTTTATTTTTTTCCTGTGTACCATAATTTAAAACCTTAATTATCTAAAAAAGTAGCTTTTTCATCCACCCATCTAGTCTTTTGCAGGCATAAAATATTTATCCTTCTCCTAATCATTGTATTCACTACTTTCTATGCTTTCCCCGTTAGCGTACTTATATTCCAACTTCCAAACCTATGTCGATCACAATTTCTACGACATACTTCCCTAGGACGTCTAATATGTGAGGAATATTGCCTATCTTAACACTACACCCAAGTCTTCTTGGAGGTGCAACGGTTCTTGCCAAGACGCCACATTCGGACATGTGACACGTTCCTTAAGTGGAACAACCTAGCTTTTGCACAATTTCTGAAATGATCCATATTCATAAGGGTGACTAAATTTTACGCTGGTTGTCTACCTAACACAACCCTCACCATTTTTTATCCGGGCAAGAGTAGCACCAATTGCAGAGAATATGTGGAAAGCTTATCTAAGATGGTTTGGTCATGTACAAAGGAGACCATTAGAGGCACCTGTTAGGTGTTGTGAGAGTCTAGTCACTAGGCATGTTAAACGAGGGAGGAGTAGATCAATAAAGACTTAGAATGGAACTATAAGGAAAGACTTGATGTACTTAGGCATTAGTGAGATTATGAAAAAAGATAGGGCACAATGGAGACAAAGGATCCATTTAGCCGACCCCACTTTAGTGGGATAAAGGCTTGAGTGTTGTTTTTGTTGTCAATACTGAGTTTGTGGCTCTGATCTTTGAAGCCCTTATGTTTTATAGAGGTAGTTCAACTAGGGATGCGTAAAAAAAAGATTCGATGCATGCTTGAATGGCCTGTTTAGTAGGCTTCATATTTTTCATAATCATGTGGTTTTTTTGTTTTGGTTTGATATTTGAGAAAACTAAATTTGAACTTAAAAAATATGACTACAAACAAAGTATTAAAGCAATCTTACTTCAAATACAACTTTTTTTTGTAGCTATTAAACATGCAAATCTATAGATGGTGACATTAATTAATTCTAAAAGAGACATGCTTTCAATTTACAATGTTCTACGAGCATTATCATTGGTCTTAATAGTTCAACTTCTCAAGTTTCAATTAGAATGGTTCACGTGTTGACAAAACAAAAAGTCATTGATATCAAACCCGAGTATGTCATTATAATGCTAATGACATTATGTCATTATAATGCTAATGACATTATGACATAATAATGCTAAAGACATTGTGGTGGTAACATTTGAAAGGAATAAAGCGAGACATGATTTTATTAGAGCATATTTGAGACTAGCAATATTTTGGATAAGAAAGTGTAAAATAGATTGTCTACATGAGCTATGTTGTTAAAGACACGCTTAAAGCTCCAGGCTCTGAGGCTTTTGCTCTTCGTGCGCCTTTTTTGCGTCTTTGGCCCATAAAAGGCATGTCTGAGTGCGATTTTTGTTGCAAATTTTTTTTATCAGAAGAAAGAAAGAAATAATGTAAGAACTCAATAGTTTTTGCATGATTTAGTGTTTGTAAAACATATTCGTGTGTTAAAATTTAGATATGATGCAAGTAAACACATTAATTCTATTTTTCTAAGAGATATAAATTATAATAATGGATGATTAATGAGTATAATAGTTGAAAAATCTAATCAAAAAGATAAACTGATGCTTAGTTTTTAAAATGAATGTGGTTGCGCCTTGCCTTCGTTAGGCGTGCTTTTGCGTCTTGAGCCTTGCTCCTAAGTTCTAAGACTCCTTTGCTCCTTGGCGCGCATTGCGCCTTTAATATCTAAGTACATGAGGCAAGAATTGCTCCATTAAGGTAAGTAAATGGTGAAATAATGTTGAAGGATTCGGAAGAAAAAGAGATAAACCTAAAGTTGTGCAAAAAAAATTTCCGCAACATAGAATAATCTCATGTAGCTCTCAATATGAATGAATGACTGAGATTTCAAAAAGCCAACCCAAATAATTATGGTTAATGATGATGAAGGAGCATACTAATATTCTTAGCGTGCTATACTAAATAAAAAAACAGATAATAACATTTTAAACCACATGAATGCAAATTAAATCATATTAGATTTGTTATGCATTTCAAGTGAAAACTGAAATATGAATAATGAAACCAGACAACTTAGTCCGTAACACATATCCAATCCATATTTCACATGCATCTTATAGATTCCATGTTATACCATGTTGTATATGCGAAATCAGACCTTTCAAAAAGGATATTTGTATACTCAATGCATATGCAAAATGGTGCGAGTTTGGATGTTTACAAAATTAAGATGAACTTCTCCCGCAACACCAAGCAGTGGTGAATTGAAAATGAAGACCATAAAGCTTACTCGAAATAGTTGAGAGTGTTCACTGTACTATTAACACTGATGGTGGTGTGTCTAGTATCACTTTATTTTAAAGGAATTGTTGAATGAATTCCTCTACAGATGGCTTGCTACTGCTCTAATAGGATATCATGTTGAATATCTCAACAATTCTTATGTTTCACGCTCCTAAAAGGGACACAAGAAATATCTTGTTTTACTTGACATATAGTTATGTCGTCATTTTCATTTTTGTAATCATGATTCATGAAGAGGGTAAAAGATTTGATGTCCAATAATAACACCTTACCTTTTCAAACAAGCATAATTTCTGAAGTAATACTATAAACTTTTATCCCCATTTGAATGTATATGAATGTCCATGTGCTAAGGATAATGGTTGCAGACGACGAATGTCGGGTTCAAATATGTTTGAGTTTGAAATATCAGATATCTTATTGTGGAGATATATCACAAACATTTTAAGATCTCTCTATAAGCATGTTAGCATGTAGATGCATTTTATTAACATTAATACAGTGCAAAGGAAAGTTTACATACCTAAACAATCCATCCTTATGAGCAAACCACAAATTAGAATTATCTTTCAATAGTGAATCCTAAATAAGGCCAATGGAAATTGGTCTCAGTTGTGTTGGGGCCTAAAATCAAACACCTTATATGCAATTCTCCCAAATGAGATGCACAAGTATCTGCTACAGAAGCGAAAGCCGAATATCAGCAAACCCCAAATGAGATAGAGAAAAACGGATTTAACCTAATTGGAGAATCCAAGCATGATATGATATTTAATGTGCATGAGTTAGACAAATCAAGAACTCACCAAAATAGTTTTAACCTAATAGGAGATTCCGAATAAGATTTGATTCTGAGATTGCTGGAGTTTAAGGAGATAGACAAGTCAAGAACTCATGAAACAAGCCTAAAATATTTAATCATAGTGGATCATGGAAGAGAAACTCACGAAATTGAAGCTTCCCTCCGTTTTGATACGCCATATCAAAACCCTAAACCCCGCAATCGGTGACTTCTGGCATTTTGAAGCCCGCACGTCGGGCGTTCGCCGACCTCCGCCGTTGAAAATCCGACCTCCGCCTTATCTGTCTTGCCCTGGAATCGCCGACCTCCGCCGTATGTTTCGCAGCCCGCATTCTAAATGCCTCGTATATGATATCTATCCACACACACACACAAACATATTTCCAACTCCCGGCGGGCTTCACGAGCACTATCATATAGAGAGATCTCTCTATATCTCTCTATATTTCCAGCCCCGGCGGGCTTTGCCTGCCCGCCCCTTATTTAAAAATATATTATTTAATATTTTTTTAAGTATGTAAACTATTTTTTATTTGTATGTTTTTTAAAATAAAAAAAATTATCTGCTTAAATAATTGTTTTAATTATTTTATCTAATTTTAAGTTTAATTTTTTATAAATAACTTATTATTTTTTTTTTTTAAATGTAAAGTAATTGTAAAAACAAAAACAAAATTAGTGGGTAGCTGCCGACTCACGGTTAAGGTGATGGGCGCCTCCTACAGCCTCCGCGATGCCTATTATAACTGTATCTAATAATTTCCTAATATAATCGTTACTTGTCCTAATCTATATTCTAATTCTAAATTTCGAACTTTACAAACACGTGCTATTACTTATAGCCGATAATCTCTCTTTTTCTGGCGATGTGGGACTAATGGGATTCCCCTCCCTCTCTCACGCCTGTTAGGGTTTGGTCCACGCAGCCACCGACGGACTCGCCAGCGGCCTGCCCTCATCCCACCGACGGTTTCGACGGACTCCAGCGGGTTCGCCAGAGTCCGGGGAACCCGCCGGTTGGGTCCGGGCAGGCCGCCGCCGAGTCCGCTGGCGACGGCGTGGACCAACTTGAAGTTGAGATGGGCTTGAAACAACACTATCAGGCTTTTTGCGGGTGAGAGGGTGGGGGTAATACGCCCAGCGGTTATTTGCAGTCCATTCCGTTGATGATCTTACTTGATCGATTAGCTGTGTTTGCAGGACTGGTTGTTTAGTGGCTTCAAAACGGTCTCAAATGTATTTCTATATAAGATATAAATATATATATATATATATAGAGAGAGAGAGAGAGAGAGGTTTATAACTTTTACTTCCAACTTCTAAATGTACTAGTGCAGTACTTGTTAAAACATTCATAATTCCCAACAATAATAATTGACAAATAAAAAATTTCATAGTAATAGCAGTTAACTCACATCCCAACTTTATAATGGCATACCCTCTCTAGAGACGGCAGTGCACCAGCAATTGGGGAACAATAGAAGGATGGTAAATATGAGGTGTTGGGATTGCTTGGGTGAGATTTCTCTCCATGAGGTATCTTCCTTAGTAGGAATCTTGTAGCTCTCCTTTTCTGTCATCACAGGACTCGTCGGAGTCTAGCCACTGCCGCTAGGTGTCGGCATGAGCAAAGCCTACATGCGATGTGGGAGGGGGCACCCTATCTACAAGTTCGGTAAGTACGACACCAATCTCGCCGGCGAGCCCCTTCTGAGTGTTTTGTTGAGGTCCTTGTATGCTTCTTCTTCCTCTACGAGCTCCAACCAATTTTGCAGCTAGTTGTTTGATGTATGATTTAATATATCCTACACATGAAAACAATTTGTAAGTTGAAAATAGGAATTTTGCATATATAAAAGATCACTGTTGTTTATCTGTTGTCTTGTTCGTGAGAATAATCTATTGAATTTCGGAGTACTCGCCAAAACAAGGTTGATAAATTGGATGACCCAAGTCATGATCCGAGGCTTTGGGTTGGGGGACCACTGCTTACCTTCGCTATGATAGTTCAAATGAAAGGTATGTTTCATGGGATTATAGCGCAGTCCGCAAAGAACAAGGAAGGGCTTGGAGTTATCAAAGAGTGTGCTAGAGTACTCTAAGATCGAGGGAATGTGAGCGTGATAACCCAAGTTGCACTTGCAGGCTTTGAGTTAGGGGACCACCACTTATGCTTTGTAATTCTATATTGAACGATGGGTAAATTAGGTGGAATTACGGGCAAGGAAGAAGTTCTTATTATTGTCTTGATCATCCAAGTACTGTCTAAGATCAATGAAAAATAGCCGAATAACATAAGTCATGCTTCCAGACTTTGCGTTAGGCGACCACCTGTTTACATTTTGCCAAGTTTGAGGGAGAGATAATTTAGATGTGATTACGGCCCAGTTCGTAAATGGAAAAGAATTACTTTGAATTATCAGTATGAGTACCGGAGTACTCGCCAAGATCAATCTAAAATTGGTTGGAATGCTCAAGTCATGCATTTAGGCTTTGGGTTTTGCGACCACCACTCCCACTTTGCTAGTATAGTTAGGGAGAAAGGTAAGATAGGTGGGATTACGACCAGGTTTTCAAAGGGCAAAAAAGTTCTTCGATTAATCATCTAACTATTGGAGATGAATCTTCTTTTTGTTGTTCTATTTAGTTTATATGAAAGAACTTGCAAAAGTGTTTTGGCGGCATTGTCTTTGTTCGAGGTCTTCTATGGATATTATCGCGTCATGTCATCCAAGCTCCAACTATAGGGTACAACCTCTCCTTCGTATGTGGAGATTCGGTACTATCCATTCTTTAAGACTTGGTACTATCCATTCTTTAAGACTTTGTAGATTATAAAGGGCCCTGCTCAATTTGGATTGAGCTTCCCGACCAATGTTGAACGGCTTGTCTCATTCACCTTCAGAATGAGATTTTCAGGAGAGCACTGCTTCACTCGTATAATATTTTTTGTTAAAATGTCTTGTCATTCACCGCTTAATTTCCTCTTACCAAGTGACCGCAATGTTCCTGGTTCCTTAATCAATTTGAAGGTGACTCGTTATTCTTATTCATTCTCGATCCTCCAATCTTTCCTTCCTCCTCTTAACGCAATAATCCACAGACTTCTGATTTTAGATTCTGCTTAAATGAGTGCCTCTGATCCATTTGATATCTTGAAGGGAGTTTTCGCCGTTGCAAACGTCGGGGTGATCCTAAGCAACCAAGTGAATGATTGCAGTTGTTTGGCACAACTCCCTAGACATTCTCCACCTTCTTCTAGAGCAAGTTGAGGATGGGCATGGTTGCAATTTCCACCTGTTTGTTTCTTATAGGGTGACTAATGGGCTCGTATCGCAAGTTCGTGCCAAGTTGGAGGCAAAACTTCCGGAGTCCCTTGTCGGCGAACTGTGGATCGCTGTCGATGATGGTGAGAATGTCTTGTCAGTAAATGGTACCCCCTACCCCCATCCCCCCACCCCCACACACGAAGTTTTTTACTATCATTATAGTCCGTTTTGCATGGGACTTTACTTTGAGCCACTTAATAAAATTTTCAATAATAACATGGATGAACCGTCATTGGCCGCTAGCATGACGAAGGGGTTCTGATGCGGGGACAGGAGTCCACCTGCCCCGCCACCTTGGCATCAGCACCAAGGGGCCCACCTGGAGTCAGCACCAGACGGCTTTATCAGGCCCGCGGGCCATACACCCCAACTCATCCCCGGGCTCACAACAGGCGCCGATAAGTTGTTGAGGCCAGGGCTAGATCCCCCGACCTCCTTGATAAAGCATTCTTCTGCGAATGCTCATCACCAACTGAGCCGCGGATCAGTTGGTGGCTTGTGGATCTACCATGCTTCTAAATGCCCTTCCACTACGGAGCATGCAAAACGGCCCGACCTGGCCTCTGATACCAATTGATGTAGGGTAGGCTGTGTAGTTGACTCCTAGAATGCAAACTAGTGACGTGAGGGGAGGACTCACCTTAACCGTGGACTATATGCGAGACAATATTATTCAGGCGTGTTAATCAACAAAAGCAACAAGATGATATAATAACCATTGCATTCATTCATAAAGGGAAACAATTTTCTTTGAGCGATTTAGGCAATAGCTTTCCTCCGCATGGAGGGCTAGAATTGAGCGCGCGACGAATCAAGCGTCCTGCAAAGTATGAAGTTTACGGGCGAATACAACGTGCTATCTTTCCTATCAATCACAAGGATCCACAACGTGCACAATATTTTATACCACAATAATAAATCCACACAATACAAGTACAAAATCTGAAATTTAAAACAAGGGCTGCAGCGAACTCAAGCAAAACTGAAATCTTTGGAGGAAAATTAGGCTATCGGGTTGTACGAGATGGGATCGGGTAAGGGAGGGTGGTTCCACGGAAGGAGGGAAGTTGGTGGAGTGGCCACGGAGGAGAGAAACGGGGGGGGGGGGGGGGGGGTGGGGCTGGCGCCGGGCTGGATCCGGCAAGATCTGGCCCGGTCTGGACAGATCTTGCCGGATCTGACCAGATCCGGCTGTAGGGGGGAGAAGAGGGGTGCGGCTGGGCTTGGAGGGGCTGTTCGGAGGCAGTAGGGGGGGCTGGAGGGTGGCTGCACGTGGGGAAACAGTGGAACAGGAAGCTGGGCGGAGGGAGGGTTCCGGCAGCCCAAAACGGGGCGGACGGGGTTTCCGGCGGCCCAAAAACTGGCGGACAGAGGGGGGGTTCGGCTGCTAGAAGAGGCGGGTGGTTTGGGCTGTAGGCAGCGGCAAGATTAAGGGAGGGAGGGAGGGAAACAAGGAGACTTTAGGGCTCCGCGGCGTCCACCAAGGGCTCCGCGGCGTCGGCACCAAGCACCGTGGATTGACCACCGGAAGCAAGGAAGAAGACTTCTCCAAACTTTCAGCAATGAAAAATTCCTGCAGCCCTAATACTTCTATTTATAAGAGAATGAGATTAGGGCAACCGGAATCGACGGCTATGATTGGCCGGCGGTTCCGATCCCATAAGTACATGAAATAATATCCAAAATATAAAAAGTCATATATGAAACTGAGTCGAAACGACGAGCCGGACACATCCGCGGTGGCGGATCGCCGGTCCGATCAAGCACGTCGACGCGAATATACGAAGGTGGGGTCCGCCTTTTGTCGAGATGCGCCCGATGGTCCCCCATCAACTCCCCCCGACTGAAAAGCCTTCATCTCCGATGAATGGAGATGATCATACTGTAGTCGAAGCCCGGGGGCGAGTTGATCAATCTCAGCAGCAGCAATCCAAGTGTCGTCGGAAGCGGAACGTCCATACCAGCGAACCAAGTAGCGACACACGAGTCCATCCGTAGAGGGGACGAACTCGTGCGCTATGATCTCTGTAATTTGCTTGACTCTCTGCTCTTGGGAAAAGTGGTCCGACGATGGTGGTGGTGCACCAGGTGAAGCCAATGGTGGGGAACCCCTGGGTAAGTGGGAATCAACTGGAGGCTGGGTGGTGGGGAAAAGGGATGGTGGTGGAGGTTCGGGAAGGCCGCCATGGTAGGGGTCGGGGTACTCGTGAGGTGGGAAATAGGATGTCAGGTCCTCAACATTGAACACGGGGTGGATACCCATGCTCGCAGGAATGTCTAGCTCGTAGGCAGTCAACCCGATCCGCCTCAAAACGGTGTAAGGCCCAATTCGCCTGGCGCTTAATTTCCTAGCAGGCCCCTGAGGGAGCCACTCCGCACGAACTCGTACCATCACCTGTTCGCCAACCAAAAAATATTTTTCCCGCCTATGTTTGTCTGCCTGTTCTTTATAATGTTCGTTGCTTAAATTGATTTTACGCCTGATAGATTCATGCAACTCATGCAAATGACGTGTGAAGGACTCTGCAGACTCACTAGGGCGTGACTCAGTCGGGACGAGTATAAGATCAATAGGCTTCCTCGGGTCATAACCGGATACTACCTGAAACGGACTCAGACCAGTCGACCTATTGACAGAACTGTTGTATGCAAACTCAGCTACAGGGAGCACCAAGTCCCAACTAGGTGCATGCTCACCAACTAGACATCTCAGCAGGTTTCCTAAACTTCGATTCACCACCTCAGTCTGGCCGTCCGTCTGAGGATGGTATGCGGACGAGAATTTAAGAGTAGTCCCTGTTTTACGCCATAACGTCTTCCAAAAGTAGCTAACAAACCGCACGTCCCGATCGGACACGATGGACTTCGGGAGACCGTGTAACCTGAAGACCTCGCTCATAAATAAGGCCGCGACGCGGGGGGCATCGGCGGTCTTGCTACATGCAATAAAGTGCGCCATTTCGGAGAAACGGTCGACCACAACAAAGATAGAGTCACGCTTCCGCAGGGTACGCGGAAGCCCCAACACGAAGTCCATACTAATGTCCTCCCGAGGACGATGGAGAACGGGAAGAGGGGTATATAAGCCGGTGTTCTGTTTCGACCCCTTGGCTGTCTGACAGATCCGACAATGTCATACAATGCGAGCCACATCCTTCTTTAGGCTGGGCCAATAGAAGCGATCCTCGGCAATAGCGATCGACTTATCCCGCCCAAAGTGGCCGGCGGCACCCCCTGCGTATAATTCCCAAACTAAGTAGTCGCGGTACGACGTGCTGGGTACACACAAGCGGGAGCCCCGGAATAAATAACCTTCACTAAGCCTATACCCCTCAATATCGTCAGGCAGATCCTTCGACAGCGCGACATATATATCAGAAAAGTCACGACATGTGGGGTAGTCTGCGATCAATCTCTCAAAACCATCCACCTGGGCCCTCAAGGTGTGGAGGAACGAGACTCGGCGACTGAGTGCGTCAGCGGGTTGGTTCTCAACACCAGCACGGTGTTTGAGAACATAGTGGAAGTCCTGTAGGTACTCAACCCACTTCGCATGCCGATGACTCAACTTCCGTTGGGAATCAATGTATCGTAGGGCCTGGTGGTCCGAATAGAGGACGAACTCCCGGGGTAGAAGGTAGTGCCTCCAATATCGTAAAGACTGGACAATAACATAGAATTCTCGATCGTAGGTCGAGTATTTCTGCTTAGCTTCGTTCAATTTCTCACTAAAGTAAGAGACCGGGTGTCCCTCCTGACTCAACATGCCTCCAATACCAACGCCAGATGCGTCACAGGCGACCTCGAAAGCTCTACTGAAATCGGGAAGTCGCAGAACAGGGGCGGACGTCAGCTTGTCCTTTATCTCCTCAAATGCGCGAGTGGCCTCAGCGGTCCACTGAAAGTCTCCCTTGCGTAAGCAGCTAGTAAACGGGGCCATAATCGAACTAAACCCCCTAACGAATCTCCTATAAAAGGTCGCAAGTCCATGAAAACTACGGGCCTCATGAATGTTCGAGGGCGTGGGCCACTCGCGGATGGACTGGACCTTCTCAGGGTCAACGGACACGCCTGAGGAGGAGATAATGAATCCCAGAAAGTGTACTAGACTCAGATAAGAAGGAGCACTTTTTCAAATTGATAAATAATTTCTCCCTTCTGAGAATGTCAAACAGGAGTCTCAAGTGCTCGAGGTGATCCGACTCGGTAAGGCTATAAATCAGAATGTCGTCAAAGTAAACGACTAGGAATTTACCCATGTAGGGTCGTAGGACCTGGGTCATGACTCGCATGAATGTACTTGGGGCATTCGAGAGCCCAAATGGCATGATCAGTCACTCATACAGGTCGTCTTTCGTCTTAAACGCCGTTTTCCACTCATCCCCTTCCCGAATTCTGATCTGGTGATACCCGCTTCGAAGATCAATCTTCGAGAAGATCTGGGCTCCTGACATCGTGTCTAACAAGTCATCGAGACGAGGAATCGGGAAACGTTACTTCACGGTAATCTTATTGATAGCTCTACTATCAATACACATACGACAACTGCCGTCCTTCTTAGGGGTAAGAAGGGCGGGGACGGCACAAGGGCTCAAACTCTCGCGAATAAACTGCTTCCGAAGAAGCTCATCAACCTGCCTCTTGAGCTCAGCGTGCTCAACGGGATTCATGCGATAATGTGGCAGATTGGGGAGCGAGGCCCCCGGGACTAAATCTATAGCGTGCTGGATGTCCCGTAGAGGGGGTAACTCATCAGGGAGCTCCTCTGGCATAATATCCGCGAACTCACCTAGTAAGGGTCGAACGCCAGGATGAACCTCAGGCGTAGGGCAGTCAGATGCCATAGTGGCAGCCACCACGTACATGATACCGACATCAGTGCTATCTCTCAGAAACTCGCTACGCCTCAGGATATGCACGGGCCTCGAGGCAATCGTGCTAGTGGACGGCTCAATCTGGCCCTTGGGTCGCTCTCTGGGCTGGGTGGGAGATAACGTGATCTTTCGCCCTTTGTCGTAAAAGACACACGTGTTCGACCGACCGAAGCACGTGACATCACGATCGAAAAGCCAAGGGCGGCCTAACAGAACGTGGGCGACGTCCATAGGTATGACATCGCACCAGACTCGATCCTTGAAGGATGCGATGGTGATCGGAACAAGGCAGCGCTGGGTAACCTGGATCGCAGTCTTGTCGACCCAAATGACACGATAGGGGTGAGGGTGAGGCTCCGCCTTCACCTGCATGCGGTCTAAACCTCTCTGGGTACCACGATATTTACGCAGCTCCCACTATCGATAGCTAATTTGCAGGGACCGCCTGCACTCGAGAAATATGTATAGAAAATGGTAGTGCGGCGCCAATCCTCATCAGCACGTGGGGTGTGCAGGAAGCGTCTGACCACTCCCACCTCTAACGAACGATCGGCATCGCTCTCCCAGCCCTCCTCCACGGTGGCAGTGATCTCCTCAGTAACCTCCTCATCTCCCTCTAAACCGTGCTCTTCATCCTCAATCAACAGATTCCGCGTAGGGCAGTGGGCCGCTACGTGTCCTCTGCCTGAGCACCTAAAACACTGAATACCCCCAGGCCTCTGGCCCTCCGTGGCGACAACCTTCCCCTTCATGTCAGGAGTGAATCGAGGGGGTGGGGTGGCTGTAGCAGTCTGGGCCGGAGCGGGCTTCCTAAACATCGACGAATCCGTCCGGGAAGGAAACTGCTTCGTACTAGAGGAGCGAAGGTACTGCTCATACTCTAGAGCGAGCTGGAATATCTGGTGTACCGTCTCTAAGCGATGGGGAATCAGCTCTCGCCGGAGATCCGAACGGAGGCCCACCTTTAATCGGGAGGCAGTGGCGATGGGTTCCTCCGAAATATCGCTCCTAACGACTAGCTCGTCGAATCGAGCCATATACTCGGCCACCGTGAGCGTCCCCTGACGCAAGTGCTGTAATTGCTCGAATAACTGATCCCGGTAGGACGCAGGGAGGTACTTCTCGCTCAGCCTCTGCTTCATCTCTCCCCATCTGGTGATAGGGTAGTAACCGTCACGCTCTAAGGATCTCTCGACACTAATCCAATATACCTTGGCCTGCCCGACTAACTTCATCTTGGCAAACCGGACACAACGTTCATCACTCATGTCGTATCAATCAAAATAGTGGTCCATGTCAAGGAGCCAATCACTAAAGGCCTTCGGGTCCAGGCGGCCATCGAACGTCGGGGCATCGAGGCGAATCCGACGGGTGATGTCAAAGGCGCGGTCGCCTCTCCGCGGGTCAGGATAATCATCAGGATCATCGTCACGGTCATAATCGTGTCGAGCGGGCGGGGGTCCGCGCTCACGTCGACCCGGCGGGTAATACTCATCACGACGCTGATCATGGCGACTGTGTGGGGGTACACGGTTCCTAGGGCCAGGCTGTCGTTGCACGCGGTAATCCTCCCACGGGGGTGGGGGTCGGCCACGTGGAGGCTCGGGGTTCCGCCATGCTGGCGGGGTGGGGACTCTCACGGGGATCTCACGATTGTAGCGGTCTGCCGGTGGCGGATCATCTCTGACCCGCTGCCCGCGACGGGGAGTCATCCGGGTCACCCGCGATCTCATTGTCGTGTAGGGAGGGAGTATCCCTTGCGTGCTCTATCAGATCTAGACGACGAGTCACCGCGGCAATATCGTGACGCACATTTTCGAACTGGGCACCCATTGCGTCAAAACGCTCTAGAATTAGGCGCTGAAAGTCTGTGGTAGCGGCGCTCGAATTCGAGCCCGCTGCCCGATCGTTGGTCCATCCCGCAAATAGAAAAAATCTTAAAGCTCGTGATGGACCTCAACCACGAGATTCCAACTCTCATTGATTTTGTGTTTTTCCTCTTCTCTCATCAAATGGTTTGAGGACTGATATATTTTCCACCAGAAAGTCTTCTACCCCCTAGATTGTGTGAAGTAGCATCAGGTCACTTTAGCTTCAATAAAAAGCACTTTGTTTTAGTTTTTCCATTTTTGGGAACAATTCATTTAGATGAGTAAGATTGTTCTCTTGTGAGAATTTGTCGAAAGTATCTCACAATTCTTTCTTACTCGTGTAACTCTTGCACATATGTTGAGCATGTGTTGCAGTAAAGGGATCTCCACTCAAAATTTGCGTAATTAAAGCTTGCACCCCTCTAGCTTTCAAAATTACAACAACCTCTCCTCAATGTTTACATTTTGTAACATCCTTGCACAAAAGTACCCCCTTGGAGTAAATTTTCTGGGAGATCTTTTTGTGATGGATGTTATGAAATGTAAACATTGAAGGGGGGTAATTGTAATTTCGAAAATTAGAGGGGTGCAAGTTGTATTTACGCAAACTTCGAGTGGAGATCCCGGTAAATAACCCTACATCTATACTTAGTATTTAGTGAAAAAATGCAAGAAAAATGGGAATACGAAATATCGAAATTTATTCTAACAATTAGGAACAGGAGTAATGATAGGTTGAGTATTGGACCTTGGCTTAAGCATAGCTGAAGCTCCAAGAACTTTCCCCTCCAATGGCTTTTGTTATTGGTTCAGGTAAAAGCTCTCTAAGCCCTATAGTAGATAGTGAAATGTTTTCAACTAAAAGATAAATATGATATTGCATCTTTTGCACCAAATATGACCACAATTTCATAATGAAGTTGTAAGAGCTGGAGAATCATTATTAGGAACAGGAGTAGCCATCATAGGTTGAACATTTGATCTTGGCTTAAGCAGGTGAAGCTCCTAGAGCATTCACAGGCAATGGCTTTTGTTATGGTTCAGGTCATGATCACTAAGCTTTAAAGTAGATAGACAAAATGATTTTCCACGAAAAAATAAATATAATTTTCCATCTTTTGCACTGTGGATGCATCAATTTCATGATGAAGCAGTCATGGTTGTGTAGGATAATTCATTGTGTTGCGCTCATAATTTTCTTATTACCTGAGGGATTCGCTGGTCAAAGGGTTCAATTTGTATGCTTAAGCAAATTTGGAATGTATGTTTAATTATGAATTTTAAGTACCTCAGATTTCATTTGATGGGAAATGTAAAAAATGCTGTTAATATCATGAATTGGAATCATTGTTCTTCCTTTGTTCATTAGGCAAAGAAACACTTGGCATTGCTGTGTCTTGGAGAAATAGGAAGAAGGAAAGATTTGAGTGTGCATTTACTAATAGAAAATATAATCATCGAGTCCTTCCAGTCTCCTTTTGAAGAAATTAAATCAGCAGCTTCCTATGCCCTTGGGAACATAGCCGTTGGAAACCTGTCTAAGTTCTTACCATTTATCTTGAACCAAATTGACAACCAACAGAAGAAGCAAAATGATTTTCCACGAAAAAATAAATATAATTTTCCATCTTTTGCACTGTCGATGCATCAATTTCATGATGAAGCAGTCATGGTTGTGTAGGATAATTCATTGTGTTGCGCTCATAATTTTCTTATTACCTGAGGGATTCGCTGGTCAAAGGGTTCAATTTGTATGCTTAAGCAAATTTGGAATGTATGTTTAATTATGAATTTTAAGTACCTCAGATTTCATTTGATGGGAAATGTAAAAAATGCTGTTAATATCATGAATTGGAATCATTGTTCTTCCTTTGTTCATTAGGCAAAGAAACACTTGGCATTGCTGTGTCTTGGAGAAATAGGAAGAAGGAAAGATTTGAGTGTGCATTTACTAATAGAAAATATAATCATCGAGTCCTTCCAGTCTCCTTTTGAAGAAATTAAATCAGCAGCTTCCTATGCCCTTGGGAACATAGCCGTTGGAAACCTGTCTAAGTTCTTACCATTTATCTTGAACCAAATTGACAACCAACAGAAGAAGCAATATCTTCTACTGCATTCATTAAAGGAGGTGAGTTGTGTGTATAGCAATTTTCTTGGGACTATTTATAATTTTCCATTGGTCCAATACCTGGCACATTGGAATATTTCAGGTTATTTCAAGACAATCTTCAGATAAAACTGGTCAGAATGAGCTTCAACATTCATATATTGAGAAGATGTTGGCTTTACTTTTTAATCACTGTGAAAGTGAAGAAGAGGGAGTTCGCAATGTTGTAGCCGAGTGTTTGGGAAAGATTGCACTTATTGAACCCAGAAATCTTATTCCTGCTCTGAAGGTGTGATTTTCTTATCTACTTGGAAAATAGAAGGATCAATGTGTATTGTTAATATGCAATTTCCTTCCTTGTATTCCTCTAGGTGCGCACCACCAGTCCAGCAGCTTTTACAAGAGCGACAGCTGTCATTGCAGTGAAGTATTCCATTGTTGAAAGACCTGAGAAAATTGATGAAATTTTATACCCTGAGATCTCCACATTTCTTATGCTAATTAAGGATAATGATCGAGTAAGCTTCTTACCTTACGTTCAAAATCATAATGTTATTTTTGGCTGTTTTTTTTTGTTCTTGGTTTACCTTTGAAAAAGGTGTATGTATCTATTGTTAATTTTGTTTTCCTGTCCTTTTCTACAGCATGTTAGGCGGGCTGCTGTCCTTGCCTTGAGTACTGCTGCTCATAACAAGCCAAATCTGATTAAGGGGCTCCTTCCAGAGATGCTAATACTTTTGTACGATCAAACTGTTGTTAAGGTGTGTTCTAATAAGAAGAAGTGTGGTAATCCAAAGTTATTTCATGCAATTGTATATATGTCTGTGTGTGTATCATCCAGTTAGCCAAATGTCATCATCCGAGCTAATAGTCTTAATCTCAGAATCCTCATTTTTCATTTGTTCTTTGTTCTTGATGTATAAAATATAACAATTCTAATAATTTAAAACAACATTTTAAACAACTTTCATCTTAGGTTATGATGCACCTGTGCATCACACTTAGCACGTGTGAAAACCCTAAAGCAGGTTTTCTCCAAATGATAAGAGAAACAATTAGAGGTTTTCAAAAATTTGCATCACAGTAGTACTGAAAAGAGATATTTTATTACTTTCTTTATTTATTTTCATCACGAGATACCAGCTTAGGAAAAATAATAAATACAATGATCGCATTCGCAGTTTGGATTTGCATTACGATGGTTTTCCTGGCACTCCCCAATGCCAATAAAGATCTTCAGCCATACCTTCGCCAGTTCTTCCGGCGGAATCCTTTGCGGTGCGCTGAGACTTGCTCCTGTTGCCTAAAAATATGTAAATCAACTGGATTAGTCATACAAATATGACTATGTGAGACAATTATTTCGTGAAATGTTGTACATGCAAACAATGGGTGTATTAACAATATGCATACATTACATCAATAAATATTTAATTCTTAGAGTTAAAGTAATCCTATCCCCCTGAATTTAAGTTACATAAAATGGCAAATGCTCCGGTGATGCAAACTTGACTTGGATACCACCCACTTAAGGGCTTCCCACTTAAGGGCTTTCCGTAGGCTCACCCCTACATGGTGAATCCGTCAGTGGATGCCTCCACATCATTGGATTCGAAACCATCACATTTCCCCATGCAGATGTTTTAAAGGAGTTTTTATCTTGATGCGTAAATAAGAGTTTGAATAAAATAAATCCCCTCAGAAATATAATGATATCGCTTTATGTTTTTCCCTCGCCCACATGTATTTCTTAGCGATATGTCATGAAGGCGAAATTCATATGCACAAGCACTTATTTATTTCATAAAATTGCAGCATAAGAGAAAAGTAAAGGAATAACTAAATCAAGAAATAAGATACTCACCAATGCTTTACCTTTACCCTTATCCTTTCCTGCATTCATACCTTGATTTTCACGAGACGCCATCCTCGCTTGCCTTAGCTTTGGAAACCACTGAAACAAAATGCATATAGTTCGGGTTGCGTCTCGTTTTACTCGCAGTATAATACATAAGGATAGACTCATTAATAACCATGAAGCGCCAAAACCGATAATACGCAAAAGATCAGAGAAAAAGGCTTTTGAAATCAGTAAAATCGGCTCTTAATTAGTACTGGACGGCCAAAACATCGCTTGAATGGGCTATACCAGCCCCCAAAATGGACTCTCTGTCCTCTCACTTGCTGTCCAGCTACTAATCATCACGTTCGGAGAAAACAACGCAAAAGTAGTACACAAAACGGCTCTTAAATGATCACAGAAAAATAGTCCCAAAAGCCGTACAAAAGCAACCCAAACATTGTTTTGCAAATAAATCAAATTGCTGACTAAAAGATATAGGAAAATCCATATGCTGCTCAACACTACTCCACCAAATTCGCAAAAGAGAAATTAGAAGAGGGAGAGAAAAATGCTTACAGCAGGAGAAGGAGGAAGGGGACTGTTACGCAATCGATCTCTGATGGATCGCAGGAGAGTAGCAAACTCCTTCCTAGGACTCCGTAGAAGCAGCAGCCCTAAAAGGCTCAACACAGTCCAACTGAAGGCACAAGGAGGGCAGCAGCGGCAAAAAGAACAAGGCACAGCAGGTATTCAAGCTCAGAGGCAGAGAAGTAGAGCAAAGACAGCAAGATCAGCTCAGGAAAACAAGAACCCGAGCAACCCTAAGCAGTCCAGCAGGTCGTCGGCGCAGGAGGCTCGGTGCGGCACAGGAACGGAGCCCGGAAGCGCAAGGCAGGGTCGACACCAATCCGTGGCACGAGAAGCACAACCCGAGAAGGGTTAAGAAGAAGGAGAAGAAGAGGATTTCCGATCGATTTGGAGCAGCCGGGGGAAGAAGGCGACGGAGCAGAAAACCGCGCAGGAGCAGGAGATCGACGAAAGCAGTGAGGGAGACGGAATAGCCCGACTTCATATAGCAGTGACTAAGCGGTTAAGCGGCAGAGTCGAGCCAAGCATCGCTCCAGGTGTGCTGAACCGAACCCATAACTTAAAAACAAGCAGCCAGCTCAACTTCAAAACAGCCAGCACACAACCAAGGTAGCCAGCACACACTCAACACAGCCAGCACATTTTTAAAAGTAATTACAGCAAGCCCACATAAGAAAAACATCAACTTTAGCCCAACAAGAAGATTTTTTACCCTTAAGGTAACAACTCAACTAAATAAATGAAAAGAAGTATACCAAAATTGAAAGAAAATCACCCAAAACGTTTGCGTAAAATGCGCACTGCCTTAACTTTTATCATCATCGGGGATTTAAAAACATAAATCAAACTTTATTTATTATACAAGATTTTTGACTCGTTACAATTTATCCCTCCTTAAAGAAGTTTTCGCCCTCGAAAACGCAAAAGTATTGACATGAACAATTTATTTCTTGTGATAAGATTCGAAATTAAAGGCTCGGGGCATCATCAGTCGATCGTCTGGTACTTCAGGAGGAGGAGCCGGAGTTTGGACAGGAGCAGAAGGAGCTAAAGGTACAGGGGCCGGTGTAGGCGTCGATGCTAGGGACTCGGTAGTCATTTGATATAGTTGAGGTGAAGGACCTTGAGTGCTAGAGGCTTTGCTTAAGAGTTTTGGACATTTCCTCTTGGTGTGCCCTGGCTGCCGACAATAGTAACAGGCGCCAATCAAGCACTCTCCGCGATGGAAACGACTGCACTTCGCACACTTTGTCGCAGTTACTTGAGTAGTAGTATTGGTTGACGGGGCAAGCTGTACTGCCTTTAGATCTCGGCTGCCTTGAACTTCGTTTTGGGTTGGGGTTTCAGTTACCTTCCTTTTCCCACTATCGCGAGCCTTCTGCGATTTACCTTGGTCAATTTCTACTAGTCTTGCTCGCTCGACTAATTTTCCGTATTCGAGAATATCCAGGGGTACGAGCAAATTACGGATGTCATCTTGTAAACCTTGTTGAAACTGACGACATCGATCTTCTTCAGTCGTGACGAGAGAGTCGGCATAATATGCAAGTTTAGAAAATTCTGCCTCGTGCTGCAGTACCGATTTTGTCCCTTGAATCAATCGCAAAAATTGATCATGAAGAACTCGTTTCTCAGATCGTGGCACAAACCAGTTAGTGAATTCATGCAGAAAGTTTGTCCAGGTTACTTGTTCACGTCTGATGAATTTTGTAGCCACAATATTATTCCACCAACGCTAGGCTGCTCCGTTTAATAAAAATGAAGCTAACTCAACTTTTCGATCTTCCGGGCAGCGCATGACTTGAAATATAGTTTCAATGCGAAGTATCCAATCTTCAGTTTCTAATGGAGACAATCCTCCGACGAACGTTGATGGTTTTAAATCCAAAAATTGTTTAAGGTCATAATCCAATTGTCGAGAATGGGGTGCAGGGACACCCATGTCGAAAGGAGGATTAGGAGGAAGGTTCATTTGTTGTTGGCGAGCCTGTTGAGGGTTAGGGTCAACTTGTGGTAATGGGGGTGTAAGTGTAGCTAACGTTGGGAATACCAACTTAAGGGCTTCAGCTATTGCTAACACAAACTCAGAAGGTTTCTTCAGTTGATGTCCATTGTCACTTTCTTCTGATCTTGTTCCTTGTTGAACTTCCCGTTCCTCGCGATCCCCCTGACGGCGTCGACTGGAATAAACTCGAATAGGTTCCTATGAAGGAATGTAAATTCTTTTAGGTTACATCTTATGATCGAGTACTCTCTATGACACAATATTTTGAATACCAACCTCGCTCTGATACCAATTGTGAAAACCCTAAAGCAGGTTTTCTCCAAATGATAAGAGAAACAATTAGAGGTTTTCAAAAATTTGCATCACAGTAGTACTGAAAAGAGATATTTTATTACTTTCTTTATTTATTTACATCACGAGATACCAGCTTAGGAATAATAATAAATACAATGATCGCATTCGCAGTTTGGATTTGCATTACGATGGTTTTCCTGGCACTCCCCAATGCCAATAAAGATCTTCAGCCATACCTTCGCCAGTTCTTCCGGCGGAATCCTTTGCGGTGCGCTGGGACTTGCTCCTGTTGCCTAAAAATATGTAAATCAACTGGATTAGTCATACAAATATGACTATGTGAGACAATTATTTCGTGAAATGTTGTACATGCAAACAATGGGTGTATTAACAATATGCATACATTACATCAATAAATATTTAATTCTTAGAGTTAAAGTAATCCTATCCCCCTGAATTTAAGTTACATAAAATGAGAAATGCTCTCGTGATGCAAACTTGACTTGGATACCACCCACTTAAGGGCTTCCCACTTAAGGGCTTTCCGTAGGCTCACCCTTACGTGGTGAATCCGTCAGTGGATGCCTCCACATCATTGGATTCGAAACCATCACATTTCCCCATGCAGATGTTTTAAAAGAGTTTTTATCTTGATGCGTAAATAAGAGTTTGAATAAAATAAATCCCCTCAGAAATATAATGATATCGCTTTATGTTTTTCCCTCGCCCACATGTATTTCTTAGCGATATGTCATGAAGGCGAAATTCATATGCACAGGCACTTATTTATTTCATAAAATTGCAGCATAAGAGAAAAGTAAAGGAATAACTAAATCAAGAAATAAGATACTCACCAATGCTTTACCTTTACCCTTATCCTTTCCTGCATTCATACCTTGATTTTCACGAGACGCCATCCTCGCTTGCCTTAGCTTTGGAAACCACTGAAACAAAATGCATATAGTTCGGGTTGCGTCTCGTTTTACTCGCAGTATAATACATAAGGATAGACTCATTAATAACCATGAAGCGCCAAAACCGATAATACGCAAAAGATCAGAGAAAAAGGCTTTTGAAATCAGTAAAATCGGCTCTTAATTAGTACTGGACGGCCAAAACATCGCTTGAATGGGCTATACCAGCCCCCCAAATGGACTCCCTGTCCTCTCACTAGCTGTCCAGCTACTAATCATCACGTTCGGAGAAAACAACGCAAAAGTAGTACACAAAACGGCTCTTAAATGATCACAGAAAAATAGTCCCAAAAGCCGTACAAAAGCAACCCAAACATTGTTTCGCAAATAAATCAAATTGCTGACTAAAAGATATAGGAAAATCCATATGCTGCTCAACACTACTCCACCAAATTCGCAAAAGAGAAATTAGAAGAGGGAGAGAAAAATGCTTACAGCGGGAGAAGGAGGAAGGGGACTGTTACGCAATCGATCTCTGATGGATCGCAGGAGAGTAGCAAACTCCTTCCTAGGACTCCGTAGAAGCAGCAGCCCTAAAAGGCTCAACACAGTCCAACTGAAGGCACAAGGAGGGCAGCAGCGGCAAAAAGAACAAGGCACAGCAGGTATTCAAGCTCAGAGGCAGAGAAGTAGAGCAAAGACAGCAAGATCAGCTCAGGAAAACAAGAACCCGAGCAACCCTAAGCAGTCCAGCAGGTCGTCGGCGCAGGAGGCTCGGTGCGGCACAGGAACGGAGCACGGAAGCGCAAGGCAGGGTCGACACCAATCCGTGGCACGAGAAGCACAACCCGAGAAGGGTTAAGAAGAAGGAGAAGAAGAGGATTTCCGATCGATTTGGAGCAGCCGGGGGAAGAAGGCGACGGAGCAGAAAACCGCGCAGGAGCAGGAGATCGACGAAAGCAGTGAGGGAGACGGAATAGCCCGACTTCATATAGCAGTGACTAAGCGGTTAAGCGGCAGAGTCGAGCCAAGCACCGCTCCAGGTGTGCTGAACCGAACCCATAACTTAAAAACAAGCAGCCAGCTCAACTTCAAAACAGCCAGCACTCAACCAAGGTAGCCAGCACACACTCAACACAGCCAGCACATTTTTAAAAGTAATTACAGCAAGCCCACATAAGAAAAACATCAACTTCAGCTCAACAAGAAGATTTTTTACCCTTAAGGTAACAACTCAACTAAATAAATGAAAAGAAGTATACCAAAATTGAAAGAAAATCACCCAAAACGTTTGCGTAAAATGCGCACTGCCTTAACTTTTATCATCATCGGGGATTTAAAAACATAAATCAAACTTTATTTATTATACAAGATTTTTGACTCGTTACAGCACGTGCATCAGGGCCCATTCAAGGCTGTTTTTTTGTTGTTGATATCTATAGGAGCGCTATTTGGATGATTGGAGCCTATAGATGCAATCAAATTTTTTTGTAAATTTTTCTGTTTTTATTTAATTTCTTGGAGTGGTGTTTGAGTTTTTTGTTAAATGACATTATCAGACGATGTGGGCCTTTTGTGTAATGTAATCTAATTCTACTTTCTATAAATGCCATGCATAGGTAGGATTGATGACTTAAAGAAGACCCGATCAGTCGTTAATGTACGAGTCTCAAAACCTGTCTTGCTTCCCCTCTGGTGGTGTTGATGCCATTGGTCGTCTCCCAACCACCAGTTGACACCTTCGGCGAACTCTTTCCAACTTTTTTTCCTCCTTCCTGGTCTCCACATCTACAACCTAACACCAATCTAACTTCCCAACCACTTTCAACCCTCCCATCCTCACTTGCCAACATCTAATGTCCCTCACGTCCCCCCACGTAGACACACACAAAAACCCCACAAAACCACGCGGCCTCCTCCCTCCCTCGTGCCTGATAATTCCTCTCTGAGTACTAATCTTCAACTGTGATCCAACTACCCGAGCCTCTCTGATGCAGGATGACACGTAGGGTTTGCGCGTCTGTCGGATTTTTCTAGGAAGTCCTAAATGTATGCAATACTTAATGAATTCTTTTACAAAAAATTTGAGCGGGCGTTGTGCAGACTTTGAGAAATTAAGCAACTAGATTTTGTAAAACACAAAATAACTATTTTGTTTAAAATGAATTTTCTTGAAAATAAATGGTTCAATTCTAAATTCGGGAAAAGAATTTTGTAACTTTCGTTCTGTTCCCCTTGCCGTAGCAAAACAGAAATCGTGAACTCCAAATACGTTTTCGTTTGGAGTTTCCGACGTAGTGTTCACTGACAAAATTCGGGAGAAAACCAGCAGTGAATCTAAAATCGTAAGAGAAAATGTAGACACGCAAAGTAGGGGGAAGAATCAAGTTACCCACGGAAAGAGGCGTCTTTCCATATTTGAAGTCGATGGCGATCCCGTAAGCAACTTCTCATCACCTTCGATCTCCCGTTCCGAGGTCGGCCGCTAACACACACGGGAACCATGAAATTAATTCACTCTCTACCTCACACAAGTGTCTCCACGAAATATCAGACACTCAACTATTTTGGTAAGCCGCAGAAAAAAACACAGCAACATATTTTTCTATCTCAAAATTCTCACGGCAAACAAATCAAGTTGTTTCTACTGCTTGCCGAAAACACACAAGTAGCAATCTCAAAAATTCATCAGCTAAATCACACCCACACAGATCCCTTCACGGGATAACACGAAGTTTACAAAAGCTTTAACTGTTTTCGGAAATTTGTTCTCATGGAAACATTAACCTCAAAGTCCCAAACTCTGTAGTAACAGTTAATTCTACTATTCCACTTTCTAATATCACTGTTCATCTTCTTCAACAATCGAACATCAACTCCTATTCTATTTTGACACAAAAATGTATACGTGAAGCAAAAACTCAAATAAATTACATCAACAACTCTTTCGAACAGGAAAACGAATAACGCAAATAGCAAATCTCATTCATCAATAGGAAACCGGGAAAATCATCTCAATATTCATTCCCCACCCAAATGAAAACTACGACAAGCCCTATTTATAGGGTTTAGAAAAAAAGAAAACAGGTAATTTATGAGATCTGGAACCTGCGGAAGCTTGGATGAGTGGCCATGGTGGAACGATGGGAGACGTTGCTGGGAACTGCCGCCGAAGTCGGGAGTACGCCGTGCCCAGAAGTTAAAGCAGGACCCGGTCGCGGTTTGATCGTGGGTGCGGGATCTTCTCCTTGTGCATCGTTGAAGTCGGACCGGAACGCGACTTCAAGCCCTAGTGCGACAGAGGAAAATTAAACCTGCGGCTTCTTTCTGATTTCAGGGTGCGGCTAGACCGGCTGAGGGTTGTTTACACATCACTTTATATATATATATTTTATATGTTTATATGTATATATTCCAAAAATTCGAAATTATACAAATGCAAAATAACAAAATTGCAAAAATGACACAAATTATAATATGCAAAACTCAGAGCCGATAGAGGTCCGGTTGGGTGCGGCGTCAGACACTTTTGCGTCGACCTAATCGGGGTTGGTCTCCACCAACTCTCCCCCTCTCGAAATCACTCATCTCTGGTAAGTGTTTCGAGCGGTAGTGTTGTAGAAGATCAGCATCCTTGTACTGTAAATCCTTTGCCAAGACCCAGCTAGTCTCAATCTCTGGTCTATCACGCCAACGAACCAAGTATCTCTGAAAACCACCATCAGTAGTGGTCACTGTCCGGAACTAAGATCTGTCGCGGAAGTCTGTCAGCGACTCTGGAAATTGGTAAAAAAGAATCTCCTGGTGTCTCATGCTCAGCCTGAAAACTGTCAGCGGAAAACAGAAGAACTGCAGGTGATGTGTCAGCAACTGAATGAGAATTGGTGTATCCTGAATGTGGCTCCTCACTAACACTCACCAACCCAGAAGAATCAAATGAAGGAGAAGGCAAGAGAAAATCTAAAAACTCATGCGGGTAATCGTGGAATAAAGTCAGATCAAATACGTTAAAAACTGGATTTGCTCCCCAAACGGAAGGTATCTCAAGTTCATACGCAATTTGCCCAATCCACTTTACTACTCAAAAGGATCTAGTTCTTCGGTTAGCTAATTTCTTTACGGTACCTGAGGTTAATCGTTCCGAATTTAGCTGAACCATTACTAAGTCATCCACTTTGAAACTAGTAGCTCTTTTATGCTTGTTAGCTTGAGTTGCGTATAAATTATAAGTACTAGACAATTTCCGCTCAATTTCTTTATACAAATCATGCAAATGCAAAAGATTAACTACTAATATGACTAACTCCACAAACCACAGTTTTTAGATACAAAAAGCAACTCCTGAGATAGGTACATGATCTGGACGCTCGGAAGGTGGATCATAGGAAGAATTCATCGCGGGGGTGATGGATACTCAAGTGAAAATCAGAGACATCAGTGAGAAGATGTGTCATTATGATGTGCGAATTGTTTCTACAAGTGCGAATGATAAGATATAAAATCAACAAATCGGTGAGTGCACCCTCAAACTCGATTGTGATACTAAGGATAGATACATCCCAAATGCGCGGTGAACAAATATATGGTTCATCTGGGGGTTCACCTTGAGGGGTATAATAAAATTTGTCAAAAATATGACGAGTACCCGCGTAGGCTCCAAAAACATTTGGAGTGCTCTCATATAAACAATATATGCACCTGAAGTGTGACAATCGTGATAAATTTACTAAGGGAATGCGAGACATCTGAGGGCTCACCAGGTTGGACATATGAAAACTCATCGCAAATATGATGGTCTTCAAAATGATAACCATATTCATTGATAATAAGACACGACTTTAGACTGAGGTGAGTATCCATCACAAGAAAGAACGCATTTTATGGGTCAGCATGCGGTACGTCCCATAACTCACCTAGAGTGTGAGTGACCAGATGGTTATGATCAAGCCCTACTATATGTATGTCACACTCAAAATCCTCTCTTTAGAGCACTATCGACATCAGGGGCGATAGTGGAAAAGGTGTTGATGTCTTAAAATTCATAAGCGTGCTAATCACATGAATCTCATCCACACAAGGACAATGTGACTCATCTAGAGGCTCAATAGGAGGGTCGTCAAAGAACCCATCAGTAGAGTGATGGTCCTCCAGAAGCAAACCCATCAGTAGAGTGATGGTCCTCTAGAAGCAAACCCTCAGACGAGGTCTTGCCCCGGAAAGGGATGAGGTGGAAACCTTGAGATCACTACTAAGCTTTCGGCTCCCGATCGTGATGTGACTCAGTGCGCCATCTGGTGAAGAGTGCGAAAAGTTTATACTTAATAGAGATCTAATAAATTTAAAATCGAGGGCAGGTTCACTAAGTGGAGCAGACTCTCATGGGGGTTGACTCTATACATTCTGTATCAGTCAGAGTGGGTGAAGATTCCCTGCTTTGGGAAGATGAGTGCTCTCGCCGACCCTTAATGGTGGTAATGCGAGTGTGTAGATCATCAAATTGTTGAAATTCGGCCACCGTCATGTTCGTTTTTGGAACACTAGGAGAATCACTAAGTGTGATGTAATCTTGACAAGTGTGACCTCTATAGGATTCTTGAGGGTAATCGTGAGGATCGTCTATAACATAATCCTGTCGCGCTCGTGGTTGGACGTGAGTCCTACTAATGTGTGGTGGTGGTTGCACATATACATAATCAGGTTCCTTATATAGAGGAGACGTGTAGTGTCGATTACAGGAGTGATACTGAACTCTATCATCATAATATTGTATCGAAGGATCAATAGGATCCATTCGTGTGCGAGGATAGGAACGACGACAAGCAACATACTGATCTTCTCTAGCATAATTAGATCGTATTAGTGGATCAACTCGATCTCTGTAAGTGATATACAGTAATCGAGGATATTCTTCAAGTATCGTAAAGATCTTCTTGATGGAGTTCTATGGGAGCAGGTGTAAGTGGATTCGTGATCCTCAAATAGAGGATTCCTCCTAAATGTAGACCTTTCTAAGTAGTGGTATGGGGTTTCTTGATGTAGTCTAACCAAATGCTCATCTCGAATTGGAGATGACATTGAAACTCGAGGGGAAACTTCTAGACTATTCACCTTAAAACGAAGGTTTTCGAACCCTTCTCGCACTTGGTGTATACTTTTTTTTTCTATCACCGTCATTTGGTCGGCGAAAGGTAAAAATCATGGGGGTGGTTCATTCCCTTTGTTCACACGACTCGGTTGACAACTGTTGGAGCTTGAGGAGACCGGGCGGTTTTATATCTAGCCGCAGCGGTCAGCTAGTCTCCTCGGTCTGGCACTCTGGAGGTTTGGCTCAGCGGTCTGGTGGTGAACATCAGCTAGCGGTCAGGAGGATAGCAACATCAGCGGTTTGAAGGTTAGCCGTAACAACGGTATGAGAGTTAGCTGCGGCAGCGGTCTGGGAGTTAGCCGCGGCTGCGGTCTGGGAGTTAGCCGCAGCAGCGGTCTGGGAGTTAGCTGTGGCAGCGGTCTGAATGTTAGCCGCAGCAGCGGTCTGAATGTTAGCCGCAGCAGCGGTCTGGAGATTTACCGCAACAGCGGTCTGGAGGTTAGCTGCAACAGCGGTCTGGAGGTTAGCCGCAGCAGTGGGTTGGTGGTTAGCCGTAACAACGGTCTGGAGGTTTGCCGCAACAGCAGTCTGGTGGTTAGCCGCATCAGTGGTCTGGCGATTAGCCGCAGCAGCGGTCATGGTGTTAGTCGCAGCAGCAGTCTGGGAGTTTACCGCAGCTGCGTTCTTGATGTTAGCCGGCGCTGCAGTTCAGAGGCTTCAGTGGTTTTGTATTCTGTATAGCATGACTGTTTGACTGTGTCAAACCGCATAGCCGCGCAACTTGTATTTTGTCCCACATCGCCTGTTGTATTCTCTCATCTCATCCGTTTGCTATAAATAATGGGGCATACCTATGTATTATTTATCTTTTTGGAACAATAAAATTTGTCTTTATTTAGCTATTTTCACACGGTATTAGAGCGAACCGATCCTTTGCTCCAATTTGTTTGCGGTTTGTTTGTCTAACCGCTTCCAATCTGTTTCGTCCAGACTTCTTGCGTTTTTCTTCCCGCCCTGCCCTCCCTCCCTTGGTTGTCGCTGTTCCTTTGCGACTTGTTCTGTTCGTGCGACCTTTCTTTGCTGCTTGTTCTGTTCACGCGGTTTTTCTTTGTGGCTTGTTCTGTTCGCGCGGTTTTTCTTTATGGCTTGTTCTGTTCGCGCCGCCTTCCTTTCTAGTCGCTTGTCTTTGCGACTTGTTGTGTTCGAGTGGGTTGTTTTCTTTACCCGTGCGGTTTCTCATTGTTTTCTATGGACATTCCTGCTCTCTCTTCTTCTTCTACTCTCTCTACCCATCCTTCTCTTTCTACTTCTTCTTTCTCTGCTTCCGGTAATTTGGGTACTGCTTCGAAGCTTACCGGTCCCAATTACCCTGACTGTAGTGTGTCCTTCATTTTTCTATTGCGTTCTCAGCGTAAGCGTCATCATTTGACTGATGAACCCCCTCCTTCTGGCTCTGTTTCTTTTGATGATTGGGATGCTGCTGATGCATTGGTGCGTACTTGGTTAGCCAATAGTTTGTCTGATGAGTGCCTTCCTGTCATTCGACATGATCCAACGGTCAAGGCTGTCTGGAATCATCTTGTCGCTTTATATTCCAAGGGATCACAAACTTTGCGCATTTATACTCTGTATGCGGATCTTTTTGCTCGCCCAATCATGACTCCTGCTTCTGCCTATCAGGAGGTTCAGACTCTTGGTGCTGAACTTCTTCAGCATAGACTTTTTTCTGCTGAGCAACACAAGCACTTTCAGGAGCTTCTGGTTGTTTGCTATTTACTTCGCCTATCGGACTCTTATGATATGATCCGCCAACAAATTCTTGGAGAGGCGGATACTCCGACTCTGGATGCTACTGCTTCTCGAATTTCCGCTGTTACTACTCTTCTTCAGCGTCTTTTGCTTCCCTCTCCGTCTCCTGATGTTGTTGCTCATTCAGCTCGTGATGACATCTCTGGTGGCCGTACTGGTGGTCGTTGTTACT
The DNA here is from genome assembly GCA_039513925.1 of Platanthera zijinensis. Classification (NCBI taxonomy): domain Eukaryota; kingdom Viridiplantae; phylum Streptophyta; class Magnoliopsida; order Asparagales; family Orchidaceae; genus Platanthera; species Platanthera zijinensis. The sequence goes on from CM077092.1 coordinate 53,296,866, forward strand.
CTAAGCATCTTTGTTCTCATTGTGACCGACTTGGTCACCTTGTTGACCGTTGCTGGGCCAAACATCCTCATCTTCGTCCAGCTTTGGCTGATTCCTTCAAGCAGTCTACTTCTTCTCTAGCTACTTATGGTGCTGCTCTGTTGGCTATGACGGGTAGGTGGCTCATTGATTCTGGTGCTACTAATCATATGACGAGCAATTCTCGCCTTTTCTCTTATCTTGACAAGAGTAACCGGTTACCTCCAGTTCTTATTGCAGATGGTTCTCCATCTCTGGTTTATGGGTCTGGCACGGTGCATGTTACTCATTTTCTTCAGCTTCAGGACATCCTTTATGTCTCGAATTTTCCGTGCAACCTTCTTTTTGTTACTGTCCTTTGCAAATAGTTGAACTGTGCAGCTATTTTTACTGCTTCTACTTGTGCTTTTCAGATTCCTCATTCCAAGGAGATGATTACTACTGGGACTGAGAGCGGCGGCTTGTTCTATCTTGATACTACTTTTGCTTTTTCTGCCTCTTCTTTTTTACTTCAGTGGCATCTTCGACTTGGACATCCTCCTCATCGGATTCTTTATCAGCTTCTGCCTGATTTACCTCGCGACGATTCTTCTCTTGATTGTGAAGCTTGTCAATTTGGCAAGCATCACCCGTCTACTTTTCCTGCTAAGCATGACCGCAGTTCTTCTCGTCCCTTTGACCTTGTTCATTCAGATGTTTGGGGTCCTGCTCCCCTTCAGACTATTGGTAGATGTAGTTTGTATTTTGTTACATTTATAGATGACTTTTCTCGGCGTACGTGGTTGTATTTGTTACATGAACGCTCTGAAATTTTTTCTATTTTTACTGCGTTTTATAATGAAATTCGTATACAATTTGATACCCCTATTAAAACACTTCGCACTGATAATGTTAAGGAGTATCTTAGTCATCAGTTCACATCATTTTGTTTGGATCGTGACATTGTCCATCAAACTAATTGCCCTTACATTTCACAACAGAATGACGTTGCTGAACGTAAGAATCGCCATCTTCTGGATGTGGCTCGTAGTCTTCTCACTCATATGCATGTTCCCCGGTCTTATTGGGGTCATGAAGTTCTTCTTTCATGTTTTCTCATTAATCGAGTTCCGTATTCGCTTCTTAATGACAAGACCCCTTTTTATGTCCTGTATCCTGATGCGACACCGTTTCCTTTACCTCCCCGTGTCTTTGGATGCACAACGTTTGTCCACTCTCCTGCTTTTGGCCGCGACAAACTCTCTCCTCATTCTATTAAGTGCATCTTTCTTGGCTATTGTCCGACACAGAAAGGATATAAGTGTTTTGATCTTGTTCTTCGGAAACAGTATGTCTCGGCGGATGTTACTTTCTTTGAGGATGCTCCATTCTTTTCTCCTCCCTCTATTCTTCTCTCTTCTGATGATTCTTGTTCTTTTCCAAATGTGTCGACACCCCTTCCAGTGCCTGCACTTCTTTCTTCTCCTTCTATTTCCTATTCTTCTACTGTCCCTGATTCTTCTCCTGAGCCGCTGCCACCAGCTCCCATGCCAGTAGTCTTTCCTTTGGATGGGACTGATACAGTAGACATGACAGACCTTGATATTCCGATTGCTCTTCGGAAAGGTGTTCGATCATGCACTCAACATCCTCTTCAGGATGTGGTTTCTTATGCGGAGCTATCTCCTTCGTCTAAGAGCTTTGCTCTTGCTCTCTCGGCCAATGTTATTCCAACCTCCTATCACGATGCTTTTGTTATTCCTCATTGGAATACTGATATGGATGAGGCAATGCACACTCTCACTGAACGGGGTACTTGGACTCTTGTTCCTACCCCTCCAGGAGTTGATGTGGTTGGCTGTCGCTGGGACTTTATCATCAAATTTCTCCCTGATGGTACTATTGATCGTTACAATGCACAACTTGTTGCCAAAGGGTTTACGCAAACCTATGATGTAGATTTCTTTGATACTTTCTCTCATGTTGCTCGGATTACTACAATCCGTGTTCTCTTTTCGGCGGCTGTCAACAGAGACTGAGAAATGTCTCAGTTGGATGTAAAGAATGCTTTTCTTTATGGTGATTTGCAAGAAACAGTCTATATGGAACAACCTTCTGGGTATGTTGCTCAGAGGGAGTCTCAGGTTTGTAAACTGCGAAAGACGATCTATGGTCTTAAGCAAAGTCCCAGGGCCTGGTTTGAGAAGTTTGACGAGGTTATTTCTGTGGTTGGGTTTGCTCGAAGTGCTGCAGATCACTCTTTGTTTATTCACAAAACATCGGCTGATCTTGTTATCCTTGCGGTTTGTGGATTATATTCTTCTTACATGGGATGATAGAAAATGTGTGAATATGACAAAGAAGCATCTTCTTAAGCATTTTGTTACCAAAGATATGAGATCTCCGAGATATTTTTTTGGAATAGAGATATCCAGGAAACCCGGTTCGGTTGTTTTTTCAAAACGAAAGTATGTATTCGATCTCTTTAAAGAGACAGGTCTCCTTGGGGCTAAACCTTCTCGATCTCCAATGGCTGTTGGAGATGACAAGTGTTGGAGTAATGACTCACCTCTTCTTGAATATGTCACCAGATACAGACGACTTGTGGGAAAACTCATTTATTTGACAGTTACAAGACCCGATATTGTTATGCAGTGGGAAGAGTGAGCCAGTTTATGCAAGCTCCTAAGGAGTGTCATCTTCAGTCGGCTATAAAGATTTTGGAGTATGTGAAAGGTGCTGCAGGGAAAGGAATTCTGTTTCAGAAAATGGGACATTTGAAGGTTGAGGCATACTCTGATGCTTGCTATGCAGATGATAAGGAAGATAAGAAGTTTACGTCAGGGTGCTGTACTTTTGTTGGAGGAAATAGTAGGAAACCCAAGAATCAATTAAAAAGTGGAGAAATGAGAGATCCCTACACTTATATAAGTGAGGGAGGAAATACAAAGGCGATAATACCCTAATGGGTAAATACAAAATAAAACTAAAAGGAAACAACTTGGTGTTTCAACTCTCCCCCTCAAGTTGGATGGTAGATATCTATCATTCCGAGTTTATGGATGATATCAGTAAAGGCATCGGAGCCAAGACTCTTGGTGAAGACGTCGGCTAACTGATCTCTGGAATGGACGAAGGTGTGACTAGACTTCCTTTGTCAAGATGATCTTTGATGAAGTGACGATCCACCTCAACATGTTTGGTCCTATCATGCTGAACTGGGTTGTGTGCTATGCTGATGGCTGCTTTGTTGTCACAGTACAAGGATATGGGAGCTTTCTCCTTAAGACCGAGATCTTGCAATAAGATGCTCAGCCAAAGGCCTTCACAGAGACCCTGAGACATCGAACGATACTCAGCTTCAGCACTAGACCTGGCTACAACACTTTGTTTCTTGCTACGCCATGTAACCAAGTTTCCTCCAATGAAGGTGCAATAACCTGTTGTAGATTTTCGGTCATCATGACATCCAGCCCAATCTGCGTCGGTGAAGACCTCGATCCGCAGATGTTTGTTCTTCGAGAACATCAGCCCCTGTCCTGGAGATTTCTTTAAATACCGGAGAACACGATAGGCAGCCTCCTGGTGTCTGACCCTTGGGGCATGCATGTACCTACTCAGGATCCCAACCGCATATGTAATGTCAGGACGAGTATGTGAGAGGTATAAGAGCTTTCCAACCAACCTCTGATAACTAGGAGCATCTGTACGATCACCATTGCTGTCCTGATCAATCTTATGGTTCTCCTCCATGGGTGTGTTAGCGGGGGCACATCCAAGCATGCCAGTCTCTGTCAGCAGGTCCAACACATACTTCCGTTGGGAGATAATGATACCCTTGTCAGAGCGGGTCACCTCAATTCCTAGGAAGTAGCGTAGCCTTCCCAGGTCCTTTACTTCGAACTCGGCTGAGAGAAGTCCCTTCAGCTTTGAGATTTCATCTGTATCATTTCCGGTGATCACGATGTCATCAATGTAAACAATTAGCACAACAATTTTCCCTTCAGTCCTTTTGACAAATAAAGTATGATCAGAGTGTCCCTGTTTGTAGCCAAACTTGATCATAGCCTTATGGAATCTGCCGAACCAGGCCCTCGGAGACTGCTTTAGTCCATACAGGGACTTCCATAACCGACAAACAAACCTCTCTTGCCCCTTCTTCACAAAACCTGGGGGGAAAGACATGTACACCTCTTCCTCGAGGTCACCGTGCAAGAAAGCATTTTTAACGTCCAGTTGATGAAGTTCCCAATCAAAGATCGCAGCACAAGATATGATCACACGGATAGAGTCCATCTTTGCTACAGGAGCGAAGGTCTCTTGGTAATCAACCCCCTGAGTTTGAGTGTAACCACGAGCAACCAACCTAGCTTTATATCGCTCAACTTTCCCATCCTGATTCTGCTTAACTGAGAAAACCCATCTTGAACCAATGGGTTTCTTGCCAGGAGGGAGAGAGGTGACATCCCAAGTGTGGTTCTTCTCCAAAGCTGACATTTCTTCCTTCATTGCTTGAGCCCATACTGGTATGCAAAGTGCCTCCTGCCATGTTTTAGGGATAGAGATCTCGGACAAGGAAGATATAAATGACTGGTGAGGTTTAGAGAGATGATCATAAGCAACATGATTAGAAATGGAATGTTCAGTACACCGGGCCTTACCACGTAGCCGAGCAATGGGAACATGTAAGTCAGCATCAGGATCTGAGTCTGAAGACAACATTGGCAATAGCGGAGCGACAGTGGGCTGAGTACCTGGTTTTCGACGATGATATATATGAGGTAGAGGAGTGATGAGTGAAGGATGATGAGAAATATCTGTAGTGGATGGCGTAGTGGAAGTAGGAGGAATATTTGTAGTAGTAGGAGGAATATCTGTAGTAGTAGGAGGAATGAACGTGAGAGGAACAGTACCAATGACAGGAAGAGGGACAGTATCAATGACCTCATCCTCCTTCTCCCCCTGACGACAAGAAGGAGTCAAGTCAAGGTAATAGGATTCATCCTCGCGGAACGTCACGTCCATGGTACAGAAAGTACGTCTGGTTGGGGGGTGATAACATCTGTACCCCTTGGTGGTGGTAGAATAACCAAGAAAGACACATCGGATGGCTCGAGGATCGAGCTTATCCCGAAGAGGCTGGTGAACATGAACAAAACAAACACACCCAAAGATACGAGGAGGAAGAGAGGAGGTATGAACAACAGTCTTAGACGCCAGACGAGCCAGAGGTGTAGCATAATCAAGAACCCGCGAGGGGAGACGGTTGATAAGATGAGTAGCCGTCATGACGGCATCCCCCCAATAGGATTTCGGAAGGTGCATGGTGGTGAGAAGGCAACGGGCAACATCAAGGAGATGCCTGTTTTTTCCGTTCCGCCACCCCATTTTGGGTGGAAGTGTAAACGCATGTAGTTTGGTGGATAATGCCATTATTTGAGAGGTAGGCCCCAAACACACCACGATCATCATATTCGCCCCCATTGTCACTACGAAGGACACGAATGGTGCCATTGAACTGAGTTTGTATCATCTTATGAAAGGTTTGAAAGACAGAAGCAACATCCCCCTTTTTTTTTTAAAAGATAAACCCAAGTAGTACGGGAAAAACAATCAATAAACGTAACAAACCATCTATATCCAGTCAAAGAAACAACTGGGGAAGGTCCCCAGACATCTGAATGTATAACAGAAAAAGGAACACTACTAGGAGAAGATAAGTGAGATGATGAATGACGAACATGTTTGGACATTTCACATACATCACATTTAAAACTAGAAACAAACTGAGATAAAGCAGGAAAAAGTTTTTGAAGGTAAACAGGAGACGGGTGACCAAGACGCAAGTGCCAGCGTCGAGCGTCAGCAGTAGAAACAGCAGAAGAGGACAGAGCAAGGGATGATGGTGTAGCATCCAGGTAGTACAGACCACCGCGATTCCTACCACTGCCAAGTATCCGCTTCGTACCCAGTTCCTGAAAAATACAAGAATCAGAGAAAAAGGTTACAAAACAGTTAAGAGATTTAGTAAGATTACTAATAGAAAGTAGACTGCGGGGAAAGGATGGGACATGCAAAACAGAAGTGAGAGGGAGCGTAGAAGAGCAGGAGAAATTGCCCTTGCCAGCAATTGGAGACAAGGTGCCATTGGCAGAGACAACCTTGTCCTTACCAGACAAGGGTGTGTAGGAGTAAAAACCTGTAGAGGACCCGGTCATATGATCAGTAGCTCCGGAGTCAATAATCCACTCAGACGAAGGAGTCACAGCAGCATGGGCACTGGGCATCGCAGCAGTAGCAAACAAAGAGGAACTACTCGGTGTAGGATCAGACTGAGAGTGTAGCAGACGGCGGAGAGCATCCAATTCCGACACGGTGAAATGATCTGGGAGCTGACCATGATGGCCCCCTTGAATCTCTGTGGAGTAAGCAGCATCATGAGAACGGGTGTCAATCTGGCGGTGTCCACCACGACCAGGACCACACCCACGTCCACGCCCACGGACGTATCCAGGAGGGGCAAGGTGCGGATGAAGCTTGAAGCACGCTTCCCGAGAATGGCCCCGACGGCCACAATGGTCACAGGTGGGAATCTGGGTGGTATGGCTAGAGCCACCACGACCAATACTAGTAAATGCCGAGCGATCAGAGGGGGGAGCCACCGTGCTGAGAGACCTCCGACGATCTTCATCGCCAAGTACCATACTGAACGCCTCCCTGAGAGATGGGAGGGGTAAGCGATGAAGAATATTGGTGCGCACCATATCCAACTCCATGCTCAAACCCATCAAGAACACATGAAGACGAAATCGTTCATCACGCTTTTGTAACAGAACTGCATCGGCAGTGCAAGCAGGGGTAAACTGATCGAAGTAATCTAACTCCTGAGAAATACGCTCGAACTCAGAGTAGTAGGCGGAAACAGTCATAGATCCCTGTCGTAGTTCCAACATACGGCGGGTCAGCTCATAAACCTGAGTGGAATTCCCGATCTAAGAATAAGTCTCCCGCGCGCGAGTCCAAATCTCGTAAGCAGAGTCCATTAGCATATAGCTGCGGTATACCTTTGGAGACATAGAGTGGAGAAGCCAGGAAACCACCAGGGAATTCTCGGAATCCCAACGTGACCAGGCAGGATCAGTCAGGGAGGGTGCCACTTTGGTCCCATCAATGTACCCAAAGAGCTGGTGGCTGCGAATAACATGCTGCGCCGCACGAGACCACTCTAGATAGTTAGTGCCATCTAACGGCACCGTGGTAATCTTCAAGGAGCTAGCATGACCAGAAGGTCGCTGGAGTTCACCCATCTGGGAACCTGAAGACCGCAGGGTTTCCCCCATGTGGGGAACAGAAACATTTGGTGATGACGAGCCACCACCAATCGAAGAATCATCCATGAGAACAGATCTGAAGAGGCTCAGTTACATCAAATCTTGAAAAAGGAGAGGTGCCCGATCATCAGCAACTTCAGCAACTTCAGCAACGTCAGAGAGGTGCCCGATCTGGAAAAAACAGCATCTGGAGCAACTACTACAGCAGCAGCAGAAGACACCAGCAGCACCCGGTGGAGAAGAAGCCACCAGCAGCAGGAGCAACTACAGCAACTCCAAGGAGGAGAAGCCCGATCTGCAGGCAAAGAGAAAAGAGAGAAGCCCGATCTTCAGGGAGAGCTGAAATTTGGTCAGCTGGAAGAGCAAGAAACAGACGGTAGTTTCCAGGTCAAGTGCAGAAACCTAGTATAAAAACATGACTCTAACTACTTGCGAGCGTAAGTGGTTACAGACACTTATGCTTGATTTATGAGAGGTTTATGATCATCCTCTGCCAATGTTCGGTGATAACAAGACATCCATATATATTTCGAGGAATCCAGTCTTTCATGAGAGGATGAAGCATATCGAGGTGGATTGCCACTTCATCAGAGAGGAGATTTTGAAGTCAAATCTGCACTCCGTTTATTATCTCAGCGAGAGAACTAGCTGATTTTTTCACCAAGCCAGTTACTCCTTTTGGGGAGGTTTGTAGCAAGCGGGCATGGTAGATATATATGCTCCAGCTTGATGGGGAGTGTTGGAGCTTGAGGAGACCGGGCGATTTTATATCTAGTCGCAGCGGTCAGCTAGTCTCCTCGGTCTGGCGGTTTGACTCAGCGGTCTGGTGGTGAACCTCAGCTAGCGGTCAGAAGGATAGCAGCATCGGCAGTCTAAAGGTTAGCCGTAACAGCTGTCTGGGAGTTAGCCGCAACAACGGTCTGGGAGTTAGCCGCGGCAGCGGTCTGAATGTTAGTCACAGCAGCGGTCTGGAGGTTTGCCGCAGCAGCGGTTTGGAGGTTAAACGCATCAGCGGTCTGGAAGTTAGCTGCAACTTCGGGCTGGTGATTAGCCGCAACAGTGGTCTGGAGGTTAGCCGCAACAGCGGTCTGGTGGCTAGCCGCAGCAGCGGTCTGGCTATTAGCCGCAACAACGATCTGGCGATTAGCCACAGCAACGGTTTGGTGATTAACCGCAGCATCGGTCTGGGTTCTAGCCGCAGCAGCAGTCTTGGAGTTAACCGCAGCTGCGGTCTCGATGTTAGCCGGCGCTGGAGTTCAGAGGATTCACTGGTTTTTTATTCTGTATAGCATGACGGTTTGACTGTATCAAACCGCATAACTACGCGGCTTGTATTTAGTCCCACATCGCCTGTTCTATTCTCTCATCTCCCCCGTTTTCTATAAATAAGGGGGCATACTTATGTATTTTTTAATCTTTTTGGAGCAATAAAATTTGTCTTTATTTAGCTCTTTTTCACAACAACGTTCAACACGACGCATCTCAGAGTTTTACCTCTTTAGGATGTTCAGGTGGTGAATTGTGAAAATAAAAACCTTGTTATGCTAAAAACCTTTTTTTTTGAAAATAAAAAAAATGGTATGCGGGGTTCCTAGTCTAAGCATGGCAGATTCCAAAACTTAGAAAATTTCGGAACCTGGCTCTGAAACCAAATTGATGCAGGACAGCGCGTTGGATTTGTGTGTCTGTCGGTTTTTTCTAGCAAACCCTAAATGTATACAATACTTAATGAATTTTTTTACAAAAATTTTGAGCGGACGTTGCGCAGACTTTGAGAAATTAAGCAACTAGATTTTGTAAAACACAAAATAACTATTTTGTTTAAAGTGAATTTTCTTGAAAATAAATGGTTCAATTCTAAATCCGGGGAAGTAAATTTGCAACTCTCGCTCTGTTCCTCTTGTCGTAGCAAAACGGAAATCGTGAACTCCAAATACGTTTCTGTTTGCAGTTTTCGACGTAGCATTCGTTGACAAAATTCGGGCGAAAATCTAGCAATGAATCTAAAATCCTAAGAGAAAATGTAGATACACGCAAAGGAGGGGGAAGAATCAAGTTACCCACGGAAAGATCCGTCTTTCCGTAATTGAAATCGATGACGATCTCGCGAGGAACTCCTCGTTACCTTCCATCTCCCGCTCCGAGGTCGGCCGCTAACGCACACATGCACAATGTAATTAATTCACTCTCTACCTCACACAAGTGGCTCCACGAAATCTTAGACACTCAACTATTCCGGTAAGCCACAGAAAAAACACAACAACACATTTTTCTATCTCAAAACTCTCACGGCAAGCCAATCAAGTTATTTCTACTGCTCACCGAAAACACACAAGCAGCGATCTCAAAAATTCATTGGCTAAATTACACCCACACAGATCCCTTCACGGGATAAGACAGTTCACAAAAAATTAACTGTTTACGGATAAGTTGTTCTCATGGCAACATTAACCTCAAAGTCCTAAACTCTACAGTAACAGTTAATTCTACTATTCTTTTTCTAACTTTCTAATACCACCGGTCATCTTCAACAATCGAACAACAACTCCTATTCTATTTTCACACAGGAATGTATACGGGAAGCAAAAAATCACAGAAATTACATCAACAACTCTCTAAAACAGGAAAACGAACAACGCAAACAACAAATCTCATTCATCAATAGGAAACAAGGAAAATCATCTCAATATTCATTCACCACACCAAAAGAAAACTACAACAAACCCTATTTATAGGGTTCAGAAAAAAAAAGAAAACAGGTAACTTATGAGATCTTGAACCGGCGGAAGCTTGGATGAGCGGCCATGGCTGAACCATAGGAGACGTGGCTGGGAACTGCCGCCGTAGTCGGGGAGGACGTCGTGTCCAGAAGTTGAAGAAGGACCCGGTCGCGTCTGGATCGTGGGTGCGGGATCTTCTCCTGGTGCAGCGTTAAAGTCGGACGGGAACGCGACTTCAAGACCTAGTGTGGCAGAGGAAAGCTAAATCTACGACTTCTTTCTGGTTTCAGGGTGCGGCTGAACTGGCTGAGGGTTGTTTACATATCACTTTATATATATATATATATATATAGAAATAATTACCCAAACCTCCCCTGTAAACTAGCATAATTAGTGAGAGCACCCCTCTTATTTTCGAAATTACAAAAAACTCCCCTTAAGTTTTCATTTCATTACCAAAACCTCCCCTGGTCTTTTCATTTCATTGCATCCATGAAGAAAAATACCCCCCTGGACACTGTTCACCCAGGGGGGTGTTTTTGTGCATGGATGTTATGAAATTAAAACTTCAGGGGAGGTTTTTGTAATGAAATGAAAACTTTAGGGGAAGTTTTTGTAATTTCGAAAATAAGAGGGGTGCTGTCAGTAATTTAGCAAAGTTAGAGGGGAGGTCCCGGTAAATGGCCCTATATATATATATATATATATATATAGATAGATAGATAGATAGATATATATATAGATATTTATATTTTCCAAAAAATTGCAAAAATTACACAAATGCAAAATAACAAAAATGCAAAAATGACACATAATATTATGCAAAACTCAGAGCCGATAGTGGTCCGGTCGGGTGCGCCGTCGGACACTTTTGCGTCGACCTGGTCAGGAATGGTCTCCACCACTCTCCCTCCACCATAGAGCTTATTCCTTATCACTCAGAATACCCCTTCGTGTCATGAGCCCCCATATAGCATCCCCCAAGCCACCTCTTACCCCCTCGACAACCCACTACTCCAAAACTGTTAGCCATTCGATTCCTTAATATTTCTTCTCATCCTTAATATTTCTTGTCATCCTTCCCCTACTAACCGCACAATCGAACCATTGGATTGCTCCCGTCCCTACTTGAACCCGCCTTGTGCATCACTTCTATCTTGAACCCAAATTGCTTTACAAGTTTTAATTCGATTTCAATTTGTTATGTTGTGCAACTAACTATTTTTATTTAGTGATATTTCGTACTTTTAGTACTTGCATCTTTCTTTTTCTAATGTACATGTAATTTGTAATCGCTTTAAAAATTCAATTTTTGTATGTTATCATTAGTTTGCAACCATTATTTTTAACTAAATTTATGTTTATTGTATTGCTAGTCAGAGAAATTGTTTGTTGTGTCATGTGCACCTCACATTCGGGTTCGGTCTATTGCATGTCATTCATGTGTTACATACATTTTTACTTTCATATTGAATTAGATCGATTGTAGAACCTTTTTGACTAGGCCAAACTTCTTGTAGTACAATGTTTAGTTCAGAGATGAACTAAGAATCTAATAGCGGGCATGCAAGGTCTTTATTATAAACCCTATTCCAAGCGGCCACACCTCACAGGAGAAGAGGTGGAGAGAAGGTTGGCACCTCGCAGGAGAAGAGCTTATCTGGAAGTGGAGAAGACTCGACACCTTACAGGAGCCGAGCTCAGCTCGAGGTGGAGAAGAGGTAGACACCTCACAAGAGCCGAGCTCAACTGGAGGTGGAGAGAAGGGGATATGTCTATGGATACGCCTATTCGTGGACCTAGCCACGATCATAGACGAGCTTGGGCGATCTTGGACGAGCAGAGGAAAGCCCCTTCACGAGGATGTTGCGAGTAGCCCTTGTAACTCGCTAGTAGAGGTCGAATACTCGCCAACATACCCCCCCCCCCCCACACACACACACAGGATTTGTATATAAATAGACCCCCAGAGGTACCAGGAACGACACTTTTGGAAGACGTTGAGATCCCCCCAAGTTAGATACTTGCCAAGTCCGTGTCTTCCTCTTATCTCGCCCAACCATTTGGTTGTGGAGGGGAAGTTTCTCCTAAACTTTCGGGTATGTGGTGATATCTCCTTTCTGAGGCACCTGGGGTGTGATTGTAGACATTCCTCTCTCCTGCTCTTGTTCTATCCGAACTGTGGCGTTTGAACGCAAAATTAGTAACCTCAGGCTGCATTGATCCGGATATTTGGAATCAGGATTTTATTGGCTTTAACACAAAACATAATTTATTTTTCGTGCATCTTGATACCAATGGGATCAAGTAGTGCACTTTCGATTGATGAATAATCAAAGTGAAGTATTAGTTTAAAATTTTAACATTCTTAACTTAGGGACTTCTTTTCCACTGTTTAATTTGCTTGAGGTAAGGATGGAAAGTGGTAATTATAAATAATAGCAAATATTTAGGCCAAGCTCAGGCAATGCGACCACAAACTTTTACTGATCCCAATGGAGCGGACGAGGGCGAAGGGAGACCACCAGTGCGGCGGGTGTATCAACACCGTGAGCACGACACGCGTAACTTGCCGGCCTAGACAACATGGTCGAGGGGCGTTATTTTGTCCTTTATATTATTGTTGTCTTCTTTTTTGGTACCGTTATTTTATGTTGTGACCGACGACTATATAAGTTAGAGACTATTTTTTTTGGGTATGCTTGAATGTATTTAGAACTTCTGGTTTTCCCTCTCTCTCTTCTCCTCTAATTTCTCCTCCCGTCCTCTCTTTTTTCGAACCCAAGCATTTGGTCTGACCTGCTGCCTTCCGGGCGCGGTCTCCACCGCTCGAAGTACTCGCGCCTAAGCAGTCGTGCATTGCGCCCCCTTTTTGCTCTTCCGTCGCGTGATCGATCCTCCGTTCTTGTTGCGTCGCGTGTCGTCCGTATCGCCGCGTCCTTCGCGTGGCCCGTCCGCTTCCGCCACCGACTCGTCGACTCCAATAAGGCTCCAACGGGCTTCCGGACTCCGCCTAAGGCTTCCGGCGTCCAGATCCCCTCCTCCACTCGGTCGCATCGCCTGCCCTAGACGCTTCTCCAGCTTGTTCGGTCTTCCCGCCTAAGGTTTCCAACGGTTTTTGTTTCCCTTCCTCCACCCGGTCGAGTGTATGCCCCTTCGACTGCGATCGATGGTCAACATCGACGTAATGCTGCAGCCTTCATCCACCGATCCCGCCATCCTTCATCGTTTGGATGAACACGGCTGTTCGATCGCGTCCCTGCAGGCCCTCATGCTACGCTAAGATCGATTCCCTCTTGGCCGACCGCCCTACCACATCCGCGAAGTCAGCGACAGACTCGTCGTCCCTCCTTAGAGCCTCTCGGAACTGTTCCATGCAACAGCCCCCCTGCCCGGGGCTCTCTCACCGGGCGCTCGTTCCTTTGATGTTCCCTTTTTCAACGGCACTTACCCCATGAGATGGATTGCCCAGACCGAACAGTTCTTCGAGATACAACAGGTCTCGGAGCCGCAGAAGCTCAACACGACCTTGATTAGCATGGAGGGCTCCGCCCTCCGCTGGGTGCACTGGCTCCGACAGTCCAAATCGACCACGTCTTGGTCGGACCTTCAGCATGAGCTCATTTGCCGCTATGACACCCTCTACTCAGGCTCTGCGATGGAGCGACTCTACGGCGTCCGCCAGACGTTCTCCCTTGACGAGTACATCGATGAGTTTATCGCCCTCGCAACGCTTGTGCCAGGACTTCCGCCACACCAGTACCTCAGCTTTTTCATGCATGGGCTCCTCCCCCACATTCATGCTCGGATCCGCACCCACCATCATCCGTCGATTGCGGAAGGCTCATGGATCTCGTTTGCTTGGTGGAAGCAGAATTTCAGATTTGACCTCTGGACCCGGGCAAATTTCCCCTACCTCCAGCGCGCCCGGTCAACCGGCCAACAACGGCCTACCGTCCACGACAACCAGAGATACCCACCCCGGCTCTCCAATCAGGAATACCGTGATCTGCGCCCGAAGGGGTTGTGTTTCCGCTGCAAGCAACTCACTCTCCTATGCATGAGTGCCCACTGAAAGACCTCCAAATCCTCATTGGCGAGGAGGAACCTGAGGTGACACTTGCAGACTTCGAGGCCCTCGAGTTGGATACGACGACCAAGCCCCCCCCCCCCCCCAACAACCATCTTTCACCGCTTGGACCTTCCACTATTTACCGTTGGCGGATTATCGGGTCCATAGACGATGAAGTTTCAGGGGACACTTCACAGGGCCTCTGTTATGGTGATGATAAAAAGTGGGGCGAGCCACAACTTCGCCTCTCAGCACCTGGTGGATCGTTTGGCGCTGCCAATGTAGGCTGCTAAGCGTTTCTTGGTCTGCTTACGGGATGGGATGCGGCGGGCCACGGGTGACCTATGTACCGCCCTTACTCTCACCATCGACAGCAGCCCATTTCAGGCAGACTTCTACGCTTTTTCTTTGGGCGAGGTAGATGTTATTCTTGAGGTGGCTTGACTTCGTACCCTTGGAGATGCCAACTTCAATTGGGACCGCATGACTATGTGCTTTCTCCACAGGGTCAGTCTATTTCCTTACCACTCCAGAAATCCACTGACGTGGATTGGGCGACCTTTTTGTGGCACGTGTGTGTGGTGGGGGGGTGGGTGGGTGGGGGGGCAGGGTGTTGTCTGCCCAATGCTCTCTGACCGCTCCAACGCTGCAGGCTATCTTGTACCTCTTTCCGGATGTCTTCATAGACAAGACCCGTTTTCCCCCGGCCAGGTTAACGGATCACTGCATCCCCTTAGAAGGGGGTGTGTCGTCCATCTCGGTTCAACCTTACCACTACGACCACGCTTAAAAGGGAGAGATCGAGACGTTGGTGGGCGACATGCTTGCGTCAGGCATCATTCGACCCAACGCTAGCCCTTCTCGAGCCCGTTTTTTGGTCCGCTAGAAGGATGGTTGTTGGCGCTTTTGCGTGGACTACTGGGAACTCAACAAAGTCACCATCCCGGATAAGTACTCTATTCCGGTCATTCAAGAGCTCGTGGATGAGTTACGGGGAACAGTCTATTTCTCTGAGTTGGACATACCCAGTACCCGCCGACTACCATCAAATACGGTTTCGAGACGAGGATGTTCCCAAGACGGCGTTTCACACGCATGATGGTCATTACAAGTTCCTGGTCATGCCTTTTGGCCTGACCAATGCTCCAACCACCTTTCAGGCTACCATGAATGATCTATTCTGTCCAGTCCTGCGCATGTATATATTGGTTTTCTTGGATGACATTCTAGTTTATAATTCATCTTGGCAGGACCATTAGGACCATGTTCAGGCCACTCTCCACTCTTCTGGATCACGCTTTCTGCACAAACCACAAAAAAAACGTCTTCGGTCATGCAAAAATTAGTTACTTGGGGCACACCATATCTGCCAACGACGTAGCGATGGATCCGGACAAGGTTCGGGCCATCCTTCAGTTGCCCATACCCCGATCACTCTGCGACGTCTGGGGATTCTTGGGTCTCACCGGATACTACTATCAGTTCATCCTGTACTACGACAAGATCACCAAACCGCTCTCCAGCCAACTGAAAAAGTTGGAGACCGACATTTTTCATTGGCTACTGCTGGCGGCTGCGACATTCCAGACCCTTCCGCAAGCTTTCAACACTGCCCTCGTGTTAGCTATGCCAGATTTTTTGCAACCCTTTGTGGTGGAGTGCAATGCCTCCGGCTCGGGCGTCGGTACGGTTTTGATGTAGGCGGGACAACCATCACCTATTTCAGTCGTTCGTTTGCGGTCATTGTGCGTTCTCTCTCCGTATATGAGTCCGAGTTGATGACATTGGTTCTAGCAGTACAACATTGGCGGTCCTACCTGCTTGCCTGCCACTTCACGGTTCAGACAGATCATCACGGCCTACATTATCTCCTCCACCAGGTGAATGCGACCCTAACACAGTAGATTTGGGTGGCCAAACTCTTGGGGTACGACTTTTACATTAAGTTTCAAGCGGGATCGTCCAACCAGGTGGCCGCGCCCTCTCCCGCCAATTTCAGGCGGTGAATCTGACTGCCGTTTCCCGACTGGTCTGGGAGGACGCCTCCATTCTTCGGCGTGAAGTTGCAGCCGACCCCGAGCTCCAGTCAATTGTTGACACCTTGCGGCTGGACGCCACCGCCCGCCCACCTTATCGCCTTGTGGGCGACCGCCTCTACTATCAGGATTGTTTGGTCCTTTTTGGCTCCTCTCAGCTGTTTCCATGCTTACTCATCGAGTTCCTTGCGACCCCGGAAGAGGGTCACGTGGGCGCCTTCAGGATGTATTACCACCTCACCGCCTCCCTGTATTGACCGGGAATGTTCCAGCAGGTAAAGACCTTCGTCGCGGCTTGTCTACCATGCCAGTACGATAAGTATGAGGCTACCTTTCCTGGGGACCTCCTCCAGCCGCTTTTTGTTCCGACATAGGTATGAGAAGACATTTCGATGAACTTCATCTTCCGGCTTCCCCTCTTCAAAACATGGGATTGCGTATTGGTGATCGTGGACTGCCTCTCCAAGTATGCAAATTTCATCCCGCTTCGGCACTCGATCACGACTCCCTGAGTGGTCGCTGGCTTCGTTGAGGGGGTGGTCCGCCTCCATAGGTTTCCTCGTTCCATTGTGAGTGACCGCAACCCCCTCTTCCTGAGTTCCTTTTGGCAAATGATGTTCAAGATGCATGGAACGCATCTTCAGATGAGTAGGCCTACCACCCGCAGAAGGACGGGCAGCCCGATGTCATGGATCGATGCTTGGAGACCTATCTGCGTTGTTTTGTGTGTGATCACTCGCGGGCTTGGGCCGAGTGGCTCTATTGGGCAGAGTACTATTTCAACACGTCCTTCCACTCCAGCACCGACACCACACCGTTCGAGGCCGTTTATGGAAGGCCTCTGCCCATCTTCACACAGGCCATGTTGGGCGAATGTGTGGTAGTCTCCATGGGTGGACTCTTCCGTCACCGCGATGCCATGCTCCGTCAGCTGCGCCAACACCTCTAGTGTGCCCAATTTTTTGAACACCACTACCTGGGAAGAGTTATAATTAATTCATGATATTTAGCTTTTAAATGTTTATATTTGTTTTATAGTATAGTATTATTAAAATAAAATTATTTTACAATATTACGCATATTTTAGAATGTACCGATGTATACTTATTAATAATATTTTATTTTGAACCCTCTGAGTTTATTTTGAGATTTAGTGACTTATTGTTAGTCTATTTATTATGTTAATTTTTTTACTTTTAGAACATATCATTATATATATTATACATAAAAATAAAAAAACTTTATTTGTTAGATATGGAAATCATTGTAAAATATCTCATATATATCTTCAATTTCCGACATCTGACATTTAAAAAGTCAATCCAACATGTTTTTAATATATAATATTTTACAAATTTACTTCTAATGGAATCCATGCATGATTTTTCTTACTCCTGGAGGAGGTGCTCATTCTCCGTAGCAACTCATGTCTCCTTGATAATGCCTTTGAGCTATTGTGTGGTGTGCAAGAAGTCAAGCTGATGGATAGCCTTGTTGATAACTGTGTGGAACTAGCCAATATGGACCCAAAGTGACTATGACACAACACTTGGGCTATTTCATTCCTGGTCTCTGACCTCACGTTCGGCTTTGCACTCATAATCCCTCTATCATTTCTCACACTATAAAGCAAGCTCCCTTCATTGAGGAGGAATTTTTTATTACATTGCGGGGCTCTTTGAGAGCTACATCCCATCCCACTATCAACCTGTTTTATTTATTACTCTTAGAAAAGACATTGTAAAGGCCCATCTAATAGTCCATTTTGTTTTCTTTTCTCTTGTTATATTCGTCCTACACCTTGTATATGAGACTCGTCTCTCTTTCTTCCTCCTATATATATGTACTCATACATTATATTCATATACACAAGAAAGATATACAAGGTTGACTTGATTTACTGCATTACTCCTGTCCTTGCTACATGGTATCAGAGCCATCCGGTCCTACCTCCTGTTTCGGGCGGCTAGTCCCTTTCTACCCGCCCAGCGTTTGCGGTTAACCGCCGGTCCGCTCTCTCTTCTCTAACCGCTTCGTCTTCACTGTCTCTTTTCGTTCTACCCGGCGTCTCCTCTCCTCCCGTGGAACCACCCTCCTTTCCTTCTCCCGCTCAGCTTTTAAAACTTTTCTCTCTCTATCCCGTGGAACCACTCCTCGTGCGGTCTTCCCCTACTAGCCGCGGATCTCTGTCTAACTGCTGTGCTTTACCGCGTCTCTTCTCTCCTCTAGCTGTTGCTCTTCTCGTTACCGATCTCTCCTTCGCAGACCTTCTTGCCGCGCGATCTCCGCGTGCCTAACTGCGGCCTTCTCTGGCGTGGTTTCCTCTAAACCGCCGCGACATTTTCTCTTCCTCTCTAGCCGCAAACCTTCTTGCCGCGCGGTCTGTCTCTTTGCTGCAAGGTCTTCCTCTGTACGTAGTCTTTTCTTCTCTTCTCGCTGCGGTCTCCTGCTCTAGCGACTTCTTCTAGCCGTTGCTCTGGCGACTTCTTCACGCTGCGGTCTGCTCTAACCGCTGCCCTGGTAACTTCTTCTGGCCGTTGATCTAGCCGCTGCTCTGGTCAATCAACCCGCTGATCTAGCCGCTTGCGGTATCCTACTATAGCCGCCTACTCTAGCCGCTTGCGGTCTCCTGCTTTAGCCGCTGATCTAGCTGCTTATGATCTCCTGTTATAGCCGCCGATCTAGCCGCTGCTCTGACCGTTGATCTAGCCGCTGCTCTGATTGCTTCCTCTAGCCGCTGCTCTGACTGCTTCCTCTAGCTGCTGCTATATCCACTTGCTCTTGCAGCTTGATATAGACGCATTTTCTAGCCGCTTATTTTAGTCATTGTTCTACCCGCTTCCCTAGTCGGTTATCCTCTTGATCATGGATTCATCTACTACTTCTTCCTCTCATGTTATGGTCACTGCTCTTACTCCTGAGCTCCATTACGAGTTACGCATCACTACTATATCTCTCACAGGGAAGAAGAACTTTGTTGAGTGATTGCATTCTGTTCACCGGGTTCTTCAGTGAAAGGGCTTTCTGCATCATTTAATACATGGTGTTCCCGATGCCCCTACTGATGATTGACTTCACAACGATGGGCGTGTTCAGATATGGTTTCTCAACTCTCTTGATGGCGAACCTTACCGCATGACCATGTATCATGAGATGGCCAAGGCGATGTGGGATGAACTTCATTCCCTTTACTCAGGCAAAGACAGTCTCCAACACCTTTATGATATCATTACTGGTCTTCAGACTCTTGACATTGGCAATGCTACCGACCTAACCTCATTTATTGTCCGGTCTAAGAGTCTGGTTGAAGTCTGGATTCAGTATCAGCCCCGACTACGAATCTTGCTGCTCAGCGCGCTCAAAAGTAAGAGTCAGTATTGCCATGATGATGGCTCATGTCCCGCCTCATCTTCAGAGTGTTTGGGCTCAGATCCTCTTGTCTGCTGCGACTCCCTCGTTCTTTGATGTGTGCTTCATGCTGCTAAAGGTTTCCCCGCCTCCTGATACAACTGGACCTCCCTCCCCGACCCTTCTCCAGCACTCCTCTGCGTCATTACTCCCGCTCCCTCCTCTTACTCGTGGAGGATGTTCAGGCTCTCGGGGAAGGGGTCGTGGTGACAGGCCGCAGTCTAAGCATTCTTGTCACGGCGAACCAAGGCGAGCGCCGGGCGCCTTGACGCTTAGGCAACAAGGAGGACGCCTAGGCGACAATAAGGCGAGCAAGTCGCAAGACGCCAATTTATTTCTTTTAAAAATGGCAGGCTATAGACATCGGTTATTATAATAATCGTTGTCTATATCCTGCATTGGACTATAAAAGACGATTATTATAATAACCGTTGTCTATAGCCTGCCTACGCTGTCTAAAGTCTGTCAGACAGGCTATAGACAACGGTTATTATAATAACCGTTGTTATGGTCCAATGCAGGATATAGACAACGGTTATTATAATAACCGTTGATATCCTGAAAGCTATAAACAACGGTTATTATAATAGCCGTTGTTTATAGCTTGCATGCTATAGACATCAGTTATTATAATAACCGCTGTTTATAGCCTACCTGACAGACTTTAGACAGCGGTTATTATAATAACCGATGTCTATACTTCCATTTTTTTAACTTGAAAGATTGTTTACCAACACATCCACACAGATTGATAGCTTCTGATATCCTGATATCTTCTGATATCTTGAATTCATGATATCTTCATATCTCAACACATTCATACCATTAAGTAGCAAGCACAAAGGTTCTGATATCATGAATTCATAATATCTCAAATTCTCAATTCTCAATACATTCATGTCATGAAGCAGTAAGCAGTAAGAAAAAATAATGTCACTCAATACAGACTTCAGAGAAAGAAATAACAGAAAAGTGAATACAAAATTATCATAATATAGTATTATGGTCAAATCCAAAATATCTTCATTATAGACAATAACATATTAGCATGAATAATATTTTTAACATAAACTTTAAATAATCATAAAAGATCAAATAGAATCATCATCTAGTAAGGCTCTGTTTGGCTCAGCTGCAGCGACTGTAAAAGCAGTGGTGAGAAGCAGTGGTAGAATAATCAGCTGTTTTGCAGAGTGGTGGTAGAATCTGTGAAACTGTTTGGATGAACAACTTTTGCAGAGCTGTTTCAAACGGAGAAGCTGTTTAATCTGTTTGGCAATACAGATGTGCGGTGCACAGTTCATTTTTTTTGAACTTAAACACAATTTGCAATAACATAAAAAGAACAAGTTAACTTAATTCATTTTAAGTGCCCAATAACAATATTGAAAAATAACAGACTATTTTCAAAATGATTATTTCAGTTATGAAAATCTTAAACGTGCTCTGTCATGCTGATGAAACTTATCCCTCGATCATCAATCGTTAACTGCACATCAAAAATAAATATAATTATTGAATTTTGTTATATATGTTTATAAATATAAACGTCGTAATAGTGTATACCTGTGATTCTCTGTGAGTTGATCTACAATGCAGTCCCTAATATTGGTCATTTCTGTAGCTCTCGTCCCCTCAAATGAGCTTGGTGCAATGTTCGGATTTTAATCGATAGTTCTTGGACGATTGTTTGGTCGCAACTCATATGCCTCTGGATGAATAAAGATTTCGTTTTCGTCACAAACATCAAACTCTGGGTCAGCCCTCGATGGATGTCTTCTAATAAAGTTGTGGAGCAACATCGTAACGACCACAACAACACACTGCTTTGAGAATTCAAAATGAGACATTTTGCCGAAGTATGAGTCACTTTTTCTTCCATACACCAAAGCTCCTTTCGATCACACAATGTAGCGATGAGTGTGCTTTATTAAATATTTCACGTCGTCCTTCAATTAGGTGCTTTCCCCGAGCAAAGTCCGGCAAGTGATATCTAGTTTCCGGAAAAGGTTTCAAGAGCTCCTTTTCCAATGGGTAACCAGCATCATAAACACAATCATTAACACACAAACATATACACACACAAACAATCATACACACACAAACATACACAGACAAAATCACACTCACACAAACAATAATCATATACACACAAACACAAATCACACACAAACATTATCATACACACACAAACATACACGAACACAAATCATACATACACAAACACAAAACATGCACACACAAACACAAACACAAATCAAACAATATACCCCAACTATGTAATGTGCAGTTTTTATTATTATTTAAAGACAGACATCAAAAAATACAAATTAAACAATTGAACTTCACACTTTGTAAGTTAAACACCAAAAAAGTATACCCCAACTTTAATATGAAACAATATACCTTGCACAAAGTAGATGCTCAAACGAGAACGTGTTGTCGCCGGAGAAGAAAAAGTGCAACCCTAACCTGAAAAACAAGTGAAAAATCTGGGCAAGTAAAAAACTGGAAGAAATCGAGAAGCTAGTAAAAATCTGGGCAATTGTTTTGAGCAATCGGAAAGCAGAAAAAAAATAAAAAATTTGGAGCATCTGGAGAAGGGAAGAGCAAAAAACGTCGGTGATAAAGGGAGTATAATGTCTAGGAAATTGAAAGAAAACCGGCTCTGGAAGAAAACCATATAGAATTGCAAAACGGCATTAAGGGGTTCGATCTTTACCTACAGTTTTGGAGAAAACTCGCCTGCGTGTAGATGGAGGACGGTGGTCAAAGAGGGATAATCGACGGTGGCCTTTCGCCGAGAAGAGGGGTTGCGGGATGCGGAGGTCGGGAGTTGTGGAATTTTTTTCCCAGGTCAAGACATACGGAAATTAGAGCGGGGGCAGTCGCGCGATTTCCATTCGCGATAAATTTCCGCGACAGCGAAACCGTGAATTTTTCGCGACAGGGGAGCGGGGGCGACTCCACCAGCGCTATGTAAAAAATCGTTTGGCGGGTGATTTTAAAAATTCGCGACACCCCACCCCTAAAACGCCCCGCCAAACAAAGTCTGTCGTCATTGGCATTGCATGTGCTTGGTTTGTTTGAGGTACTTGTCTTTTGCCCATAATATCGTCAATATCTTCATCATCATTGACAACAAAAAAATGATCTAAATTTTCATCCCTTCATCCATTAGTTGAAGATTAGCTCCAGCGCCATTTCGTAAATTTCGAGCCCCAGTTCCAATAGCTCTCTCTACAGCTTCTCATGTGAGATTATCATCATCAAAAACTAGAACATTCTCTGGTTTGTTCATCCTCCACCCACCACTCCAATTTAGCTCATCAAACACTAAAGGGTTGTAATTTCTTTCCTTTTCACGTTTTCTTAGAATCGTGCATGTAGACGATGATTATATTGGATGTATACAAGATCACTAAGACTTTGATGCTCAAATCTATTTTTTTTCTGTGTGAATCTGAATCAAGATAATTACAAACTTATTAGTAATTATAAAAATATTAATTTTTATATTGAATATTTGTATACTTACTAACTCAAAAGTACTCCAGTTGCACTCACAACTAGAAGAAGAACAACATAAGTCAAGTATGCGCAATGCTACCTTTGTAAGGTCAACATTCGGTCCTCCAGGTGCACCACACCAATCCACTATTTATTTAAGACAAATATAAATTATTTAACATATAAATAATTTAAGAAAAAGTAAAAACGTAATCAATACCTACTTGGATTTAAGGTGGTTCGTTGCCTTATAACCATAGACTTTCCAAAACTATTTCAAGATGCTTTGTAGTTAGTACCTTGTTCTGCAATCTTGTCTTCTAATTCTTAATCGGGCACTAGTTTTGCAATAATATCATTGAAAGCATCTTGAAATTTCTATGTATCATCATTATATTTTTCCTCGTATTCAAAATATTTATTTTGATTTAGAAACAAAGCTGCCCTATATAATTTTTGCTCCATTTGATTTATCCATCCATTTTCAACAATCTCAATAATTTTTTTAAATAATATTTCTTTGTTATCAAAATGTTCTTTGATCTTTTGTTTAGTTTTTTCCATTGCCACATTTACTTCCGGAATAGCTGACCTTTCATCTCTATATACTAATCGCAAAACGACAATCAGTGATATTCCTCATTTTAGACAATCTCTTACTTCATTCCAAAAACGGTTGAAAGTATTTTTTCAACAAATTGTTTTTCGGCTTCAGTTTTTGCCTAATTAGCGACATTCCACGAATGCAACAAAAAAAATAATTTAGCTTCTCCTCATGCTTAAGCACACTTTGTAGAGTAAGGAATGATGTTGTAAATCTAGTCACCGAATGCCTCACTAGATTACCACCTATAGTAGCTCTTACTGCATCAAGTAAACGAGTGTGCCTATTAATGAAATTTGTAATCATCATTGTCTTTCTTATCACCATTTTGTTCTGTTGTAGCTTGCTTATATCCTCTAGCATGAGATCAATGCAATGAGCTGCACAAGGAGCCCAGGATAATGTGGGTCTTTTCTCTATTAAAATTTTACCAGTTATCTTGTAATTGAAAGCATTGTCAATCTCCACCTGCATACAACATAACTTTGTATATATCAAAAGTTGTAGACTATTAAACTTGAAATATGAAAATTAGTGAAACCAAAAAATTTATCTGAACAACGCACTCTGCCCATATCTCTCTACTCTTACTATCAAGCAACTCTGATAACATTGTACCATCTTGAATATGACTGGATATCTACAGAACCTATAAAATATGATCTTTCTGGATAGTTAACTAAGAAATTGATCAAATGTCTATCTCTCCTGTCTGTCCAACCATCTGACATAAGAGTGCAACCATATCTCCTCCAGTATGCTTTATAGTTTGTCTCCATCTCCTTAACTTTATCTTTTGTATTCAATAACAATGAGACTCTTAAATCATGATAACTAGGGCCTTTATAACCAGACTCATATTGTCCAACTACTTCAAACATGACTTCAAAACTGCGTGCTTTTGCAGCATTGAATGAAATTCCACATTCGTAGAATCAATCGACAATATAACTATCAACTCTCTTTTTCTCTTCAGGTGATCTAAAATACCTCTCGATAGTAGTTTGTGCAGTACTTTTAACACGTCTATCATCAACTACATTTTCAGGAGTACGTCTCACATGAGCATCCATATGACCCTTTTTTGTGGAAAGTGCATTAGTTTTCTCTTTTTGGCACTTGTCCCAGAACTTGAGACAAATGACGATTTAGTTGTAGATAATGTCGGGGATACATTTTATGATCATGTTGGCTCTCTTTCTTGTTCAATCTCATTATTATCATCAGTAGTCAGATACACATTATCCTTTTTTATCATTTAAAGCTGAATACATTTCAGCTTTTATTTCAGAAATAGTTTTAAAACACTTTGATACATCTTCAACCCGCTATATAAGTGTTGTTTCAACCTTTTGATATCACCTTTTATCAATCTATTACACAAATTACATTTAACTGTATTTTTATCTTTTAGGTCGGGTCAATGTCCATACTTCCATTTAGGATCCTTTGACTTTGCTTTTCTTGTAGGATTTGTTTTTGGATCATGATCATTACTATCAATGGATGAAGCAATACTGTTGTTGTTTTGTTCTTTCATCTTTCACAAACAAGACCTATAGAATGCAGAGTTAGATCGAGACAATGAAATAACCGGTTATTCTTAAGCTAAAGAAATCATCATAATGAACAATTTAAAGAACTATCAAATGAACTGCAGCCTGCAATTATTCTACACAAAGAACAATTTAAAGATCATTTAAAGTATAAAGAATTAAAGAACATGCTTATTTACAAGAGTCAACAAGACCATTTTCATTTATTATACTTCTATACAAGTATGAAGTTAGTCGAATAACTTAATGTGTTACATAAATAGATCTGTAATAAAAAAATACATTTGTGAATCATGAATCATTAAGCACAATTAGTGATTATATAATCACAAATCTTATTTTGAATAATATCTATTTTCTCCGACGAAAATTGTGTCACTCCATCATAGATCTGCAATAAAAAAAATTTGTTAAAATTAATTCAACATAATAATTATTATTTACTAATTTACATGCACTTAACTTACCAATAATGACATTGACACACTTCTAAGCGCATCAACTATATCAATCATGTAGCACATGATATAATACCTACATTGAATATTATCTGGTTGTTTTGGACACTAAATAAATAAATAATTGGTAAGTATTTTAATTACAAATTTTTAAATATTAGAAAAATTACAATACATATACTCATATAGGCTATAACTTACCGGTTTTCACTTTAAATCCTTTTGGTTTGTGAAAACTGGTATGTCGATCCTTTGTTAAACCCTTAAATGCACTTTAAAAAATATAAAAGAATTTAGTTTATAGTCAAATCTGAATTCCAAATAGGAAAAAAACTAATTAGTAAACTTACTTTATAATGACATTTTTAATATTATCACGAATGTCAAGATTTAGGAGATCAAGCCAATAAATTGTATTATTATTGTAATCAATAATACCCAACATCCAATGTTCTCTGTGAAACAAATGAAATAATTAATAACTTAATTAGAATAAAAAATAATAATAATCATTGATACAGAGATACTTTACTTACAATCTATGATAGAGCAAAAATAATAAAGAATCCGATTGGAATTGACTAAACCTGATTTTTAGACTACAGCTCGTGATTTTGAATGTGTCTTGACATACTTATCATCAAAAGCAAAAATGACTGTTGGATTATGAAAACATACACTTCTATTGTATGCAAATTTCTTTAATTGTGAATATATGTACTTGCAAAAAAACATGTAAATTCAAAATCAATTTATATATTAATAAAAAATCTTAATTTTGTAATATTTGATACTCAGTACTTACCCAATACATGTTAATATGATGTTAACTTCAACTTTTTTCTATATTTAGAAAATCGTACAATCCTGAAATTTCAAAGTATGAACTTGTTGATTCAACAGTCTCAATACTGTTGGATCTAATACTAGAGATATTTTATTTTCTTTCTACATCGTATTTATGAAACTGGGTAACATAACAATGAATTCATTTGTAGTCTGTGGAAATAAAAGAATTAGTATTTTAGACATCAATATTGAATTCATTGATTTCATAAAAGTCAAAAATAATAATTCTAATACCGGGGAAGGTAAACGTTCATGTGATGTCTCAGGTTCATATGACCTGAATTCAGACTCCGACTCACAAACCAAAAATAACAAAAATATTATTTATTATCTGCTCAACAAAAAGAGAGCATGATATTTCATAAAAATATAAATAATTAAACATAATAATATCTGAGATATATATTGAGTAGTTTCACGTACAAGTGCAATACTTGTTCCAGTTCCAGCACTAAACGTGCGCATAAATTCTTCAATTTGATTTTTCATACTACTCATCTCAGCTTGATGCGCTTGTTATTGTTGGCTTATATAGGTTTGATGTTCTTGTTGTTGTTGGCTTATATAAGCTTGATGCTCTTGTTGTTATTAGCTCCATAATTTTTGTTGCTAGCTCAGTCTTTCTTGTACTATAACTTTCACATCTTCAATACGAGTTACTGATGTTAGGTTGTAGACTGCAGTTCTAACTTGTTGAAAAAAACTTTTAATGGTGGAAAACTTGCCACCAGCTCTAACTCTACCAGGATGTTCTTGGCCTAAAACAGATGCAAGGTTGTCATCTCTTCCCTGTGACACTGTTTCAACACTCTGGGACTCTTGACTTGAGAACTCATTTTAAGCAAAAGTAATAAATATTAATACAGAATTGCAGATAAGAAATTATACTTCACAAGCAATATTACTATTGATAATTTATAAATATTTAATTTACACTTACAATTTTAGATGTCAACTCAGCTTTATCTTTATTAATGTATTCATTAGTATTTCTTTTATGACCGGCTTTCCATAACTCTGCACGTGAATTTGGTGCAGCTGCACCTTGTTCAACCATGACAATAAATTATCATTTAAATTATTGAGAAAACTAATTTTTAAAATAATAAATATGAGAGAGAAGTAGAAAATTAATACTATTCTTTTTTCTAATCCAGAATAATACATTCTGAAAGTAGTATGAAAAGTTTTTTATGCTTTTGTTCTCTCTGTATTAACCTTACTTTTCTCCTATACAAATAAATATTTGTTAATACTTAAATTGCTTATAAGCTAAAAAGTTAAAGAATGATATAAAACATTGAATTTAATAAGAACACATAACCATATTGTAACACCTCAATTTTGACAACAGAACTTCTGGTCGATATCGCCCGGCGACAATGAATATCGGCGATGGCGATAGCAATAGACTCGACGCACTCAACGTCATAAAGCGTTGAATGAGTTCATCGCACTCGACGCCAAGAAACGTCGAGTGAGATATCGCATGATGATAGTGGGTATCGCGCGACGATAGCCCAACTCTCGACGCCTTAAAGCGTTGAGCGAGCTCAACGCACTCGACGCCAGGAAGCGTTGAGTGAGATGTCGCGTGGCGATAGTGGATAACGCCAGACAATAGTGTGACGTATGCTAGACACGTGTCAGATGGCCAGATGGTGGCCGATGAGCGGTGGTTGACTGGAGTTAAGCCGATATCGCCAGAAGACAACGATATCGCGCGGCGATAGCGTTCTTTTTGACTTTTCAGCCCAAATCATGGCCTTTGCTCCCTTTTGATGAAATGATCGTGTGGTTGAGATTAATCCTGAAACCACTTATGCAGAGGAGTGGAGGAATGAGAAGTTATTCTTTTCTTCTCACACTCTCTCCTTCTTTCATCCAAGTTCTTGAAAGAAAGAGCTAAGGGTTGGAGCTGAGCTTGAAGAGCTTGCTGTAGGAGATCCAGTAATCAGAAGCAAGATCCGAGGCTTGGTCCGTGAAGAGGAAAGCGCGGTGCTCCTTTCCAACCGGACAGAAAAGCGGTCATGACTCCGAAGAAAATTCCAAGGGTAACGATCTTCTTTCTTGGATAAGTGAAGTCCTCCTTTTTGCATAAACATAAAATCCCCCACCAAAAGGTGGAGAATCGATGGAATTCCAACGGGTTGATATGTGGTGCCCCCGTTTAGTTTGCATTTAGATCCGGAAATAGCTATTATGAGCTATGAGCTCTTGAAGGCCAGTGTGGCGAACGGACAAGGAGAAACCGACCCGCGTCAGTCTAGACATTGAATTGGCGGTTGAGCAACGGACAATGACTGAACTATATCCGCATTATGGTTGTCTAACTCGAGTGCCTAAGTTATTGGCATTAGTTAGGATCAAATAATGAGAGTCTTTGGTTGTACGCCGTTAAGATTAAAGTCTCAGGCCGTGGGCAGAAAAGACTATAAATGCTCAATGATGACCGTCATGTCTAGGACCTCTAACGGTGGTGGGACCCTAGTATTTCTGGTACACCGAGAATGTGCCCTGAGTGCACGGAACGTTTGACCGCTGAGGCACTCGTTTGTGATATATTGAAATGTGCGTGAGTGCACTTTCTTGTGATATATCTATGTGATGATGTTATGCCTGCAGGAAAGGAATACCGCTGCCCCGGGAATGGGGTAAGGCCGTTATACATTGGTCGGCTGAATGCTGACCGTTGCCTTGTTTGTCATCCTTGTGGTGGATTTTCCCTGTACATGTGCTGGAGAGCTGAGCGGGAAGTAGCGAGCTAAAGCCCCGGAAGCTATGCCGGCCCTCGATGGCCAAGCGAAGTTTATTGCTTTCATGTGTGGTCGGTCTGCGTGCCGATGTCTGTAATACGCATCTTGTAAAGAGTAAATGTAATACTTTAAGGCCAGAATAGTTTTGAGTTACTATTAACTATCATCGGGCGACAGTGACTATCGCCGGGCGACAGTGACTATCGTCGGGCGATAGCAGCTTTTGTGTATTCTGTGCTGAACATTCCAGTTTTTAATATAGTGGACTTATCTGTGATTCTTGAGTTCAAATTAACCCTGAAACTTCCGCTAAAATGCTCTGAGTTAGGAGTCGTGTAGTCTTTTGATATTAACATGTAGTACCGCTGCCTGTTTGTGGAATATAGTGTGAGGCCTCGGCCGGACCCTCTATTATATTTCATGTGACGGGCGGAGGTGTTACAATTTGGTATCAGCGTGTCTTAGTCTTCCTCCGACGAAATCGTGGTCGAATTCTTTTGAGCGGTGACAAACACATGTATGTGCGGACGTTATAACACAAATGAACTCAAGATTGTCCACTTATTAATGAAAATACACCGGTTTGAGGAACCTGCGAGTTCCTAATAGTCGTTGTTTACTTTTGCGTGTCGCTAAAATGTGTATTTTACACGTATAGGTGACTAGAAGTAGTGCAGGGCAGTCTGAGCCCCAACAATCCGTTGAGAGTGCGACACAACTGAGGTGCCCACACCTCCTTCTGCCGAGACTGTGCGATTAGTTGCTGAGGCATTGTTTGCAATGTTACATGCACAACCGACTGGGCTGGCGCAGCCTGCGATGGTGCCAGTACGGGCTGGTGTAGCCAATGAGCCTATGGTTGATAGGCAGGTTCCTGCTGAGGCTCTGGTAGAGACGCGAACAGCTGAACGACAACTGAAACAGTTTATGAGTTTCAATCCTCCTACGTTCACGAGTGCAGGATCCCCAATTCAGGCAGAGGATTGACTTGCGCGAGTCAAGAGGATTATGACGATGATAGGGGTGGAGGAAGGACAAAAAGTCACCCTGGACACCTTCCTGTTCGAAGGGGAGGCTCGGCTCTGGTGGAACGAAATGGAGTTGCACCACTTAGTAGGCAGACGACTAACGGAGGTCTCGATCGAGGAGTTTTCGAGACTGTTCTTGGCAAAACATCTGTTGTCGTTGCAGCGCATAGCCATGAAAAATGTGTTTCAACGTCTGACGCATAGCGAAAGTAGTGTTGACACCTATTTGCATGAGTTTACAAGATTGGGACGTTATGCGTGGTCTACCGTCGCGGAAGAAGAGCGTAAGACCAATCGGTTCTATGAGGGACTACGAGATGAGCTGAGATTGCTGCTCTCGAGTTCACTGAATCAAGAGTTTCTAGCATTGGTAGATACGGCCCGTGCGTTGGAGAAAGATATGTAAAAGGGTGCAGGGTAAGAAGGACTTGGCGGTAACAAAGTCCGAGTTTAAAGTGTCGCATCCTGGAAAGTCTGGTTTCCGCAAGAGATGGGGCAAGAAGTCTAAGTCTTCTGGACAGGCTCCTTCTACTGTTGCTTCGGGAGCAACTTCTTTGCAAGGGCCTCTTACATGTTATACGTGTGGCAAGCCAGGACATTTTGCCCGTGACTGTCGGAGTGGTCCTCCAAAGGTTGAGAAGAAGGCAGGAGCATCGTATGCTGATAAAGGGAAGACAGTGGTGGAGTCCACTGCATCCCAGTATGCTCCAGCTCGGCCAATGGTGTACAATCTTGGCCAACAGGAGGCCATCAAACAGGCAGATGTCGTTACAGGTATGAGTAGTATATAGTTTGATGTTTTATATATTGTATACCTTATGATTTCTTGCTTATAATTTGAGTAATATAGGCTTTGTCCTTATTCGGGACCATCCGGCGAGAGTACTGTTTGATACAGGTGCTTCGCATTCATTTCTATCAGAGGACTTCGTATCGTAGATCGGAGTGCCTACTCGTGTGACGGCAGATAGACTAAAGGTGTTGTTGCCTAACGGATGCATAATGCGTGCGGATAAGTCTTGTTGTGTTGAGGTGTGCATAGGAAGTCGGGATTTCGGACTGGAAGCATTTGTGCTGCCGATATCTGAATTCGATGAAATCTTTGGTATGGACTAGTTCTCGGAGCAGCGTGTCTGTATAGATTGCACCTCAAAGGAAGTCACGCTGGGACAAAATACCGAGCTAGAGACTAGATTCGCTGGTATACCGAGTAGCGCCAAAGAAAATAACGGAATTGAAGGTTCAGTTGCAAGAGTTGCTAGAGCAAGGCTATATACACCCAAGTATGTCACCTTGAAGCGCACCGGTTCGTTTTGTGAAGAAGAAGGACAATAGCTTGCGGCTATGCATCGATTATAAAGAACTGAACAAGCTGACGGAAAAAAACAAGTATCTGATACCACGGATTGATGACTTGTTCGATCAACTGGTTGGATCAACAGTATACTCGATACTATATTTGAAGTCTGACTATTACCAGTTGAGGATTAGAGAATATGACATTCCCAAGACAGCGTTTGGAACACGCTATGGTCATTACGAGTTCACTGTAATGTCGTTTGGGCTAACTAATGCGTCATCGCTATTCATGGACTTAATGCATCGAACGTTCAGGGAGTATTTATACTAATTTGTGATCGTATTTATTGACGACATACTAGTGTACTCTCAGTCGGAAGAAGATCATGCGAATCATTTGCGGATGGCGTTGCACACCCCGAGGAGAAACAAGTTATATGTTAAGTTCTCAAAGTGCGAGTTTTGGCTATCGTCGGTGGCTTTTCTTGGCCATGTGGTTAGTGAAGAGGGCATTGTGGTGGATCCGGTGAAGATAGTTGTTATACAGGCGTGACCTGCTCTGTCTACTGTAGCTGAAGTCCAGAGTTTCCTTGGACTCGCGGGCTACTACAGGCGCTTCGTGGATAACTTTTCATGGATAGTCTTACCTCTCACCACACTGACGAGAAAAGATCAGAAGTTCGTTTGGACGGCAGAGTGCGCACGAGCTTTTGAAGAGCTGAAGAATCGTTTAACCACGACGCCTATTTTGACGTCTCCATGTGGTACTGACGGCTATGAGATTTACAGTGATGCATCAGGGAGCGGCTTAGGCTGCGTTCTTCTGCAGTTTGGAAAAGTGATAGCTTATGGCTCACGCCAGCTGAAGGTGCATGAGCGGAATTATCCAGTCCACGACTTGGAATTGGCGGCTGTGATATTTGCACTTAAATTGTGGCGTCACTACTTATATGCCGTGAAAGTTGACATTTTTGCGGACCATAAGAGTCTTAAGTATCTATTGGACTAGAAGGATCTAAATATGCGATATCGGATGTGGATGGAGTTCCTCGGGTACTACACCTTTAAGATTCACTACACTCCCGGGAAGGGAAATGTAGTCGCAGATGCCTTGAGTCGTAGGACTCCGGCAAGGGCTAGTTGGATGCTAATGCATAATGAATGTCTGATCCAGGAGTTGGAGGCCTTAGAAATTTCTTGTGTTGACAAGAATGCCACTGCAAATGCGTGTCTTAACTGGACGGAGGTACAGTATGACCTTGCAGACAGGGTTCGGTGAGCAACGGAACTCGATGAGTGTCTAAAGTGCTATGCAGCGGATGGGTCAAATGCCCAATTCTCCTTGGATGACGGCCTTTTGTGGAAAGATGGTCGTTTGTGTGTCCCCAATGTTGGTAAGTTACGGGAGGAATTGATGTACGAGGCACACTTCACGAAGTACTTAATTCACCCGGGGAGCACAAAGATGTACAAAGACATGAAGAAAGTGTTCTGGTGGCCAGTTTGAAGAAAGACATAGCCCATTATGTGGCAAAGTGTCAGACTTGTGCCTTAATAAAATCTGAATGTTAGAAGTCTGGAGGTTTCGTGAAGTCTTTGCCAATCCCGGTATGGAAGTTCGATGACATTTTTATGTATTTCGTGCATGGACTGCCAAGGTCTCAGAGCGGAAACGATGTCGTTTGGGTAATCGTTGACCGGTTAACAAAAGTGTCGTACTTCATACCTAACAGGAAGGTCTCAGAGCGGAAATGTTGTACGTGGATAACATCGTATGATTGCACGGCGTGCCCCGTAATATCGTCAATGACCGAGATGGGCTTTTTACTTCAGGTGATTGGAGGCTAATTCACTAACTGTTGGGTACCAAGTTAAAGTTTAGCACGGTCTTTCATCCTCAAACGGATGGTCAGACCGAGAGGACCAACAGAACAATGGAGGATATGCTCCGTATGTGCGCCTTGGATTTCGGGAAGAGGTGGGAAGACCATCTCTATATGATAGAGTTCGCCTACAATAATAGCTACCAAGCTAGTATTCAGATGACGCCCTTTGAAGCTTTATACGGTTGGAAGTGTCGTACACCTTTGGCTTGAGCGGAAACAGGCGAATCAAAGCTATATAAGCGCAAGGAGGTCGAAGATGTAAATTCGACCATACGTACTATACGAGAGCGGCTATTGATAGCCCAAGATAGCCAAGCAAAGTACTACAATGCCAAGTACCGAAACGTGGAGTTTGCGGTTGGCGAGTGGGTGTACTTGAAGATCAAGTCATTCAAAGGCGTATCCAGGATTCAACGCTTGAAAAAGCTGAGTTCGAGGTACCTTGGTTCGTTCAAAGTGGTTGAACGAGTTGGAGAAGCTGTCTATCGGTTAGCTCTTTTGGCGGAGTTAAGTGGCTTGCACGATGTGTTTCACATATCAGTGTTGCGTAAAGCTGTGAAAGAGCCAACTCAAGTAATTGTTGTTGATCAAGTACCGGTCGATTGTCGGCTAACGACGAAAGTTCGGCCTATTCGGATCGAGGATACGGAGATCAAGCAACTGCGAAACAAAACAGTCGGGGTGGTCAAAGTCCGGTAGGACAACTGTGGCCGCGAAGAGCTGACATGGGAGCGTGAACAAATCATGCGCGAGGAGTATCCCGAGTTGTTTGTAAAGTAATGTTGTAACATTGTTTTAAAATATGTTGTAACATATAAGTTGTTGTTTTTCCCTTATAGCTGAGTAAAATTTCGGGACGAAATTTCTTTAAGGAGGGGAGGGTTGTAACACCCCAATTTTGACAGCAGAACTTCTGTCGATATCGCCGGACGACAGTGGGTATCGCCGACGGCGATAGCAATAGGCTCGACGCACTTAACGCCATGAAGCGTTGAATGAGTTCATCGCACTCGACGCCAAGAAGCGTCGAGCGAGATATCGCATGACGATAGTGTGTATCGCGCGGCGATAGCCTAACTCTCGACGCTCTCGATGCCTTAAAGCGTTGAGTGAGCTCAACGCACTCGACGCCAGGAAGCGTTGAGTGAGATGTCGCGTGGAGACAGTGGATATCGCCAGACGATAGTGTCACGTATGCTAGACACTTGTCAGATGGCCGGATGGCGACCGATGAGCGGTGGTTGACTAGAGTCGCATGCCGATATCGCCATGCGACAATGATATCACGCGGCGATAGCGTTCTTTTTTACTTTTCAGCCCAAATCATGGTCTTTGCTCCCTTTTGATGAAATGATTGTGTGGCTGGGATTAATCCCGAAGCCACTTATGCAGAGGAGTGGAGGAATGAGAAGTTATTCTCTTCTTGTCACTCTCTCTCCTTTCATCCAAGTTCTTGAAAGAAAGAGTTAAGGGCTGGAGCTGAGCTTGTTGTTGGAGATCCAGTAATCGGAAGCAAGATCTGAGACTTGGGTCCATGAAGAGGAAAGCGCGATGCTCCTTTCCAACCAGACAGAAAAGCGATCATGTCTCCGAAGAAAATTCCAAGGATAACGATCTTTCTTCTTGGACAAGTGAAGTCTTCCTTTTTACATAAGCATGGAATCCCCCACCAAAAGGTGGAGAATCGAGGGAATTCCGACAGGTTGATATGTGGTGTCCCCATTTAGTTTGCATTTAGATCCGGAAATCGCAGTACGGAATAGACATGCTGTGTGAAGCCCATCTAGACAGGTTGATCTGGATTTGTGATGTTTTATTTTGCGAACCGGAGAAGACTCCGCGTATAAAACAAGTAGTTTACGGGGTCGATGGGTTGTGCATGTGAAGTGGAGTAACAGGAAGTACTGGAGGTGCGCTCCAGGAAAATAGCCAGGGAATTCCACAGTTTGGAGAACAGTTGGATATCGTCGGGCGATAGTGAGTATCGCCGACGACGATAGCTCTTGATGAGTTATTTGTGTTTTGTGCTATGAAAGATCAGTGTTTCTGGCACTGCAGGATGCTGCTGGGTGTTCTGGACTGATGTTCAAGCATAGCCAGTCTCTTGGAGACCGTGTGGCTATTATGAGCTATGGGCTCTTGAAGGCCAGTGTGCCGAACGAACAAGGGGAAGCCGACCCGCGTCAGTCTAGACATTGAATTGGCGGTTGAGCAACGAACAATGGCTGAATTGTATCCGTGTTATTGTTGTCTAACTCGAGTGCCTAGGTTATTGGCGTTTGTTAGGATCACATAATGAGAGTTTTTGGCTGTACGTCGTTAATACTAAAGTCTCAGGTCGTGGGCCGAAAAGACTATAAATGCGCAATGGTGACCGTCATGTCTGGGACCTCTAACGGTAGTAGGACCCTGGTATTTTCGGTACACCGAGAATGTGTCATGAGTGCACGGAACGTTTGGCCGCTGAGGCACTCGTTTGTGATATATTGAAATGTGTGTGAATGCACTTTCTTGTGATATATCTATGTGATGATGTTATGCCTGTAAGGAAGGAATACCGCTGCCCCGGGAATGGGGTAGGGTCGTTATACATTGGTCGGCTAAATGTTGACCGTTGCCTTGCTTGTCATCCTTGTGGTGGATTATCCCTGTGCAGGTGCTGGAGAGCCGAGCGGGAAGTAGCGGGCTAAAGCCCCGGAAGCTATGCCGGCCCTCGAAGGCCAAGCAAAGTTTATTGCTTTCATGTGTGGCCGGCCTGCGTGCCGATGTCTGTAATATATATCTTGTAAAGAGTAAATGTAAGGCCTTAAGGCCAGAACAGTTTTGAGTTACTGTTAACTATCGCCGGGCGACAATGACTATCACCGGGCGACAATGACTATCACCGGGCGACAATGACTATCACCGGGCGACAATGACTATCGTCGGGCGATAACAACTTTTGTGTATTTTGTTCTGAACATTCTATTTTTTAATATAGTGGTCTGTGATTCTTGAGTTCAAATTAACCCTGAAACTTCCGCTAAAATGCTTTGAGTTAGGAATCATGTAGTGTTTTGATATTAACATGTAGTACCGCTGTCTGTTTGTGGAATATAGTGTGGGGCCCCGACCGGACTCTCCATTATATTTCATGTGACGGACGGAGGTATTACACATATATTCCGGAGTGGTGCGATGGTCGACACAAACTCTCCAGTTTTCAACAGTAATAAAGTTATACTTGACAGGAACATTGTATCGATGCTCCTAATCAACATCCTTCACATAAGTGATAAAAAGTTTAGATTTCCAAGACCTCCAACTTTCATCCATGTTTTTCGTTAATGCATTGTAAAGACCATCAATATTATCAAAATAAATCTTAAAATAATGGACAATATTAATTAAAAATTAACTAAAACATCACAGTTATGTAATCACTAATAACAAAATTATGTACATTTAATTCTTCTCATATTTGATCTTTAAGTTGTTTATCAACTTCCTTCCATGCAGCATATGTAATTGACACATAAGACCTCACAAGAGATCCCATAAAACTCATCAATTTATTTGGTTCAGGCCCGGGAATAATGCGGTCATCATCACTCACAGAAATAAAAAGTTTCTTCTCCTCTAGCCTAAGCTTATTCAATTCATTCATTTTAGTGAAATCTCTTGTTGACTTTGATGAAGATCTTCTATTAGCCATTTTTATGTAATAAGAAAATCCTAAAAAAATCTAAACCATCCAAAAACCCTAAACAAAATTCATAAAAAAACTACAATGATATTGAGGTACTACCATACAATCACACATATAAATATATATGTTACTATGTTAGTGCTAAATGTTAATATAGAACCATAGAGTCTGGTGGTTTAGACATGTACAATAAGGGTTAAAATGCAACAATTAGGCTATACCTATCAAATACAAAAATGCACATTGTGTTGTTTATAACTTTATATATATTTTGCATAGCCAAAACATGATAGTGAAAGATTTAGTGGGTGCCTGCTAGGCTGCTACACAGTGTTTATACTACTATTACTACTAATAAAGACATTACCAAAGAGCTCAAAACTGAGAAAATGAAAAAATAATATTCCTAAATGAGAATATGAGATATGTCGAAGAAGAATCGTTAAATCGAAGTTACTAGAGCAGAAACTTTCACAAAATCGCCTTTAGGGTTTTTCGCACAGAGCAGCGACTGTAAGAGTCATGTCCATGTTTTGGTCAGGGTAGAATAGAAAATGGTTTCTTTATAAATCGTTGTCTATTCTAGGGTTCAGGTTAGAATAGACAACGGTTGTAAACAAACCGCTGTCTATTCTAGGGTTCAGGGTAGAATAGAAAATGGTTTATATATAAACCGCTGTCTATTCCCATATTTTTTTAAGCCGCCCAACGCTTGTTTACAATTGGGCACCTGAACGCCTAGGCGATGCCATGACAAGAATGGGTCTAAGTGCTCTTCTTGCGACAAGGAGGGACACCTAAAGGCAACTTGCTATCACAAACACGGTCTTCCTCCTCGTCTGATTGCTTCTGTTGTTGATCACAATCCTTCTGCCACTCGTAGTGATCTTGACGAAGTCCACCTCCAACTCCTGCAACTCCATAGGATGCTCAGTCACCCACCTGCCTCCGATTCTCGTGAAGGTACCACTTGTCTCTCCATGAGTCCACACTGGATAGTGGATTCCGGTGCCACTCACCATATCACCTCGCTAAAGCCACATCACTACTTGGATTCTTCATATCCTAAGTGTATCACTGTGGCCAATGGTGCTACCGTTCCTGTCTCCGGCTTTGTTATCATTCCTCTCAATTCATCTATATCTTTCCGCTCGGCTCTTCATGTCCCGGGCTCCCTGTTTAATTTTCTTTTTGTTAGTCGACTCACTGAAGATTTTAATTGTTCTGTCACATTCACCTCTACTTCTTTTATGATGCAGGATCGGCGGACGCAAAGTATCATATGTAGAGGACAACTGCAAAACAGGCTCTACCTTCTTGATGTTTCTGCTACTATCCTCTCATCAGTCTCCTCTATTGATTGGTATCAGTTTCTTGGGCATACTCATCTACTAGTCCTCTAGAAGGTCTCCCTGACATTTCTCTTTCCTTTTTTTCTTGTGATTCATGTATTTTGGGAAAACAACATCGTTCATCTTTTTCTCATCATTGTACTCGGAGCTCTGTTCCTTTTATTTTAGTGCAATTTGATGTTTGGGGCATGTACAAAATAGCTAGTGTGTCTGGTTATCGTTACTTTATCATATTTATTGATGACTATTCTCGCACAACATGGTTATACTTGCTTCGTGATCCCTCCGAGCTTTCCCGTTTATTTCGGGCTTTCATTCTTGAAACTCACACAATTTTCTGTCAATATTAAAATGCCCTGAACTGATAATACTCGTGAATACACTAGCCATAAGTTTGCTAACATCTGCTCTAAATTTGGCATTATTCACCAGACTTTGTGCCTATACACCACAACAAAACGGTGTCGCCGAACGTAAAAATCAACACCTTCTTGATGTTGCTCGCTCCCTCATGCTTCAAATGATGGTCCCAAAGGTGTATTGGAACTTTGTTCTTTCGATAGCATGTTATCTCATTAACCGTCTCCCTTCTTCCGTCCTCCAAAATATTACTCCATTTAGTCTCCTCTTCCCGCCTCTCTGTTGTTCTCTCTCATGCCTCGCATCTTTGGTTGCACTTGCTGTGTTCACGTTCTTGGTTCGTCCTTGGACAAGTTGGCTCCCCGGGCAACCAAACATATATTTGTCGGCTATTCTTGTACCCAGAAATGACATGTGTGTTATTTCCTTACTACCCGCAAGGTGACTGTTTTTGCTGATGTTACCTTTCAGGAAGTTCAACTATACTTCACCGCTCCAAACCTACCTCCTCCACCACCGTCTTTGTCAAGACCTGTCATCTCTGTTACATCTCCACCACCACTCCTACCTGCCCCGGCTCCTGTTCTTCCAAAACCCCCTCTTCTTTGTGTCTATACTCGTCGCCCTCCTCGCTCCGCCGCCCCAATGCAGTTGGCTTCGACCTCTGACACTTTGCAGCCTGCTGATCCGACACCGGCCTTCACCTCCCATCCCATGACAAATTAGGTGTCTTTACATCGGCTGTCCCCAACACTTCACACCTTTGCTACTTCGTTATCCTCTATTTATGTCCCTAACTCTGTGCAGGAGGCTCTTCAACATCCAGGTTGGAAGACAGTCATGGACGAAAAAATGACAGCCCTCTAGGCTAACCGCACATGGGACCCGGTTCCTCTTCCTCCAAGATAGACTCTGGTTGGGTTTAAATGAGTCTTTGTTATCAAGCATGCTCCTGATGGGACGATTGACCGTCTTAAAGCCAGACTGGTGGCTCGTGGGTTTACTCAACAAGGTCTCGACTACGAAGAAACATTCTCTCCAGTGGCCAAGCTCAACACGGTTCCGGTCCTCCTTTCCGTGGCTGTGCATCGCCAATGGCTCTTTCATCAACTGAATATTAAGAATGTCTTTCTTAATGGTGATCTGCAAGAAACAGTCTACATGCAACAACCTTCGGGGTTTGAGACCACGGGGGAGTCTTAGGTTTGTCACCTCAAAAAGTCAATTTATGGTCTCAAACAATCCCCCGGGCATTCTTCGACAAATTCAGTAAGGTTTTGCTGGAGCTCGGTTTTACTCGAAGCTCGACATACTTCTCTCCGTTTACTCGACATCACACAACATGCATTGTTCTCC
The DNA here is from genome assembly GCA_039513925.1 of Platanthera zijinensis. Classification (NCBI taxonomy): domain Eukaryota; kingdom Viridiplantae; phylum Streptophyta; class Magnoliopsida; order Asparagales; family Orchidaceae; genus Platanthera; species Platanthera zijinensis. The sequence continues at coordinate 53,337,132 of CM077092.1, forward strand.
TCTTAGTATATGTCGATGACATCCTAATCACAGTAGATGACTCAAAGGGAATAAAAATGATCAAACAACATCTGAGTTCTGTTTTTCAAACTAAAGATCTGGGGAACCTACAATACTTCCTCGGCCTTGAGATTGTAAGATGTCCGGATGACCTTGTCTTATCTCAACGGAAGTACTGTCTCGACCTTCTTCAGGATGCCGGTTACTCTGGATGCAAGCTGACCAAAACTCTCATAGATGTCAATCATAAACTTTGTGTTGAAGGCGCAGTTACAGATCCACTTCTTTCAAATCCAGAATACTATCAACGCCTTGTTGGAAAACTGATTTACCTAACGGTCACAAGACCTAACATAGCCTTTGTTGTTAGGGTTGTCAGCCGGTTTATGCACTCTCTTCGGATGTCTCATCTACAGGTCGTCGAACGCATCCTGAGATATCTAAAAACAGCTCGTGGTCAAAGGATGGTATACAAAACCTCTTCCTCTACTTCTACTCCAACTTTGGTTGCGTATTCAGATGCTGATTATGCTGGATCTCTGGATGATCGGCACTCTACCAACGGTTTTTGTACCTACTTGGGAGGTCATCTTGTTGCCTGGCGGAGCAAGAAACAAGTTGTGGTTGCTCGATCTTCAGCTGAAGCTGAATACCATTCGATGACGTCCGTTGTATCCGAGCTTACCTGGTTCAAAAATCTCCTAGGTGATATGGGAGTAAAACTTCCCTCACCAGCTACCTTACTCTGTGATAGTTAAGTTGCTATGCACAGCTAAGAATCTGGTCTTCCACGAAAGAACAAAACACATTTAAGTTGATTGTCACTTCATTAGAGAGAAAGTTCAAATGAAGAAACTGGAATTGAGACATGTTCCGGCTACTGATCAAGTTGCTGATATTCTCACTAAGGCCTTGCCGAGTACTCTATTCTATAAGTTCTTGTCCAAGCTTGGTGCCTACGACTTGTACGCTCCAGCTTGCAGGGGAGTGTTAGAAAGGATATTGTAAAGGCCCGCCTAATGACCCAATTTTTTTTCTTTTCTCTTGTTATATTAGTCTCACACCTTGTATATGAGACTCCTCTGTCTTTATTCCTCCTATATATATGTACTCATACATTGTATTCATATACACAAGAAGGATATACAAGGTTGACTGGATTTTCTGCATTACTCGTGTACTTTTCTACAATTACCTATGAAGCAAGGATACTTAATGGCCTACAATATCGGCTCGAACACGTATCGAGGGCGGGAAATGCTCAGAAAAGCATTTCCGAAACATACTTACATTAACTTTATATTAAAAAAAATATGGAAACGTGTATCCCGCTTGCGTGATACGCGTTTTGTGTCTTTGATAGGGCAACCGAACTGCGTTGAGTCATAAGTTATGATCTGTGTTGCTCCTCACGCTCCTAATATTTCTCGCCACTTTACCAGACCCACCCCTCAAACCCACTCTCACATTTCCCTGTCATAGACATCGCTCGATCGTCTCCCACATCAAAATCCCTCGCTCACCTCCCACCTAAACCCCTCGCCTCCCTTATTCAGTTGTTTCCAAGGACCACAAAGATCGTGGAATTGAAGCACTATTTGGAAGCACCATCATCTCCTCCCCTGATTTAGTGGCTTTCAAAGACATTAGAGATCGTGGAATCGGGGCCCTCCTCGCAAGCACCTTCGGAGCCCTGCAGATTTCCCGTAAAATCTCACATTTTTCTGAGCATCCTCTCTAACATGAGTTTGTTTCAGCAAGCATTTATAATTTACAGTATATTATTTTGAACATTTCATGCACCATCTTCAATGAATGAAACTCTTTATATGCAAGAGTTAAATGCATTATATTGGATTATCTTCATTTTCTCACTCTTTAGAAAAATGGTAGCATAATACTGATTACTGAATATGTAATTTATATAAAATATAGCATTTAATCAGAGTTTGGAGAACCGTTCATTCATAATTTGAAATTTAATATTGTTATTTCTGTCTATTGAATATTTTTGTTGTAAATGATTCTTCATTCTCCCATTATTATTTATAATATTCTAATATTAAGTTTTTTTATATCAGGTCTTATATTGCAATATTTCATTAGATGGATTCAAATTGCGCGGTTTCAATATATTTACACTTAGGCTTCGTTCGTTTCGCAGGAATTGAAATGCAAGAATTGGAATTGACTTCAATTCCAATTCCGGGAATTAGAATTGACTTCAATTCCAATTCCCGCAGGAATTGGAATTGACTTCAATTCCAATTCCCGCAGGAATTGGAATTGAAGTCGATTCCAATTCTGTCGTTCGGCTAAATGCAGGAATTCTGTCACGGGAATTGGAATTATTAATTCCACTGTTTCCCTCAATATTAGAATTTTTCCGTCCGAGCGCGCATTTTCAACCCGGGCGCGCATTTTTTCGCCTAAGCACATATTTTTTCGCCCGGACGCGCATTTTGTGCCCTGGAGTGCATTTTTCGCAGGGCGCGCAGTTTTCGCCTGACCGCGCATTTTTTTTGCCCGGACACACATTTTTCGCTGGCCAAAAAATGCGCACCCGGGTGAAAATTCGCGCCCGGGCGAAATATTCGCGGCCGGCCGGAAAATGTGTGCCTGGGCGAAAAATTCGGGCCCGGGCGAAAAATTCGCACCCGGGCGTAAAATTCGCTCTCGGGAGAAAAATTCAGCCAGACAAATAAAATTTCATCCAGACGACGTTCGGGTGAAAAATGCGCGTCTGGGCGTAAAATCCGCGTCCGGGCGAAAAAATCCGGGCCCGGGCAAAAAAATCGCGCTCGGGCAAAAAATTCGCTCCCAGGCGAAAAAATCGTGCCCGAGCGAAAAATGCGCTCCTGGGCGCGCAATTTCGCTCGAGCGAAAAATGCGCGGCCGGGCAAAAAAGGGCGCCTGGGCTTAAAATGGTCGCTCGGGCAGAAAAATGCGCGCCCGATCGAAAAATGTGGACGCGGGCGAAAAATGCGCGCCCGGGTGAAAAATGCGAATCCGGGCAGAAAAATGTGTGCCCTGTCAAAAATTTCGCTCTTTGGCAAAAAATGCGGTTCTGGGCGAACAACAAAATTTGCGTTGATATATTTTTGAGAGAGTCGGGGACGCGCTGGTAGGGGTGGGAATCACAAATGAAGACCTCGTGAGGTAAGAATTGAGGGAGCCATGTTTCTTCTATAATCAATTCCCATGGGAATTGAAATGAATTCCAATTCCAATGTAATATTATGGTCGCCGAACAGTCACAATTGGAATTGGTAATTGAATGCCAATTCCAAAGCCCCAATTCCATCGAAACGAACGGAGCCTTAGTTTGTTAATTATCTTGGTTTCATAATAATTAATATTTATATTTAAATTATTTGTTTTTTATAAAACCTATCCTGTATCCTTTTTTTAAAATCACGTTTCCCGTATTCGATTCGTCTCGCATCTCGTATCCCATCCACGTCCTCGTGCAACATAGTTTATTACTACTCCTCTGAACCATCTTTCCCGCTCAGGTTTCTTTCACTGACATCATTCCTGCATTAAACGTCCAACACCCTATCCTCCACAGCCATTTCATTCTGGGGCTAAGCCCTCTATATTTTTCCCACCATTAAGACTTAGATTGTGGAATATGTGTAACACCCCAACCTAGTTTAACAACCCATCAGCCGTCCGGCTGGGTCCAGCGACAAGAAGTCAACTAAGAAACAATATTAAAACTAGTACATAGCAGACATAATTGAAAAGAACTGAAATGAAAGCTTACAACGGAAGTTGCATAAGAATCTAAAGTTAAAATTATACCTCATCCTTGTGACTTCGCAGAGCCACTAAAATTGAATAGGAAACAAATAATTGCATATCTGAAAGTTTTAAAACAAGTCTGGTACAAGAAAATCTTAAACATTAATATTACATGTATCCAAAACTAAACAGTATGGTATTATAAGTAAAACAATAACTGGAAGAGAAAACGAACTATATGAGCGACTGAAATGACACGCTCATCCTATACGTAGTTTCCCACCTGGGTCCCCTGTAAAAACATGCCCAAAATATGGGTCAGCTTAAAGGAAGAGTAAGAAAAACTATTCCTTCTATTGACACTAAAAATTATTAAAAAAAATATTGAATGCATGCTTTTATTTTAAAATCAGTTTATACTATAAAAAAAACGTTATGGTAATCTGCTATGCATGCTCTGGCAAGATATCACTAGCAACATAAATTTTGTTGGTTATAAGATTTTGTACTCTCGTTCGTTTGCACAAGTTCTGACGTTGGTCATCTAAGTATTTTTCTAACGTACGGTCTATTCTTGAGTTCTAGATGGTTCACGCTTACTCTTCTTCTTGAGCTCTAGAAAGAGTAGTTCCTAACGCGCAACTGTAATCTAACGATCCGAGTCCAACTAACGAACTCAAGTGTTCTAGTATCACGTGGACACAAACTCGAATCTAATAATTATTTAAAAGGGAAAATATCTCCCCAAACTCTGAGGCCCATAAGGTACACTACGCCCTATGAGAAATATATTACGCATCTACCAATCTTGAACTAGTACTACTCTGCTTGTGACGTTACTTTTTGGGTACTAAAGAGCGTTCATCAAATTGATGTGGTTTGCTAGAATTTGTAATCGAGCCCCTAATATCTCATATTTGTATCTATCTGTATATACGTGTGGAAGTTTCGTATCATGCACTAACCCGAGATCTGACTGCTTGAGGAAATTTGGAATTGGTCTCTATCAGGCAACGAGTTACTGAATTATTACTAATTTATCATCTTCCAAACGATACTAATCACTTTTGTGCTGCTATAGTATTTTATACGGAATCACACGAACATTTAAAATGTAATCTAATTAGTATGCCTAGCCAGAAAGAATTAGAGTTTCTTACAGTGGTGGTGCGATGTTCGTACACCTGACGTGGCGACATAGTTTCTTTTGAGTGATAAAAAGCCTCCACATTTCAGATTCAAGCCGGAACTTCACCTAAAATTGGATATGTGACACAAACCTTAGTCAATTTTAACAATCTTCTAAGGTTCTACTAAATACTAAACCTAAACCAAGTATAAGCAATTTCCTCCATCGTTAAAACAAAAGTGAAGTTTATCTAGGAGAGAAAATAAAAAAAACTTAATACCTTGTTGGACGGAACGGAGGTGCTAAACGACCTTCTGGTTTGGGTCCACACCTCTGCAAAATTCAGAGGTCTCGACGGGAGTTCTGGTCTCGCTCTGCGCAGTACCGTGGGCTTTGGAAACAAAAACATTGAAATCCTCTAACAACAATCTCGCCGAGGCTTCTGAATGGGCAGTGAAAACAACCAAGGATAGGAGTTGATGCAAACAAAATCCTGTAAGCGTTCCTGGACGTAACAGGTTGCCAAAACTGTGCCCGAGAGGCCGGAACAGCAACGCTTAGCAAAGCCGATCGGCCTAAAAACGACAACGACGACGCTAATCGTGTGAAAAACCTTGATCGCGGGCTGGGATTAGGGCTTCGGTAGAGGAAAAGTCGCTGGGGTGACGGAATCGCCTGGAAGCGCGACTTGCGGTTATCGGGAGAAGAGGGGGGAGAAGAAATACACCGCCAGGAAGAATTAACGGGATTAAGGAGGCGTGACTTGGGCGGTTAAGGAACTGCACAGAAGATTGAATCGACACGACTATTCTAAAAGGATTTTGCATTTCTACTTAATTACCCAAACACCATTACTCTTCACCATTCAGAATATTTTTGATATGCCCTTGTGCTAAAAATTAAATAAAAGAAACATCGTACGAACACTCCAAGACTAAAATAAATCCTTTATTTAACGTATAAGATTTAATCATACTAAATTTGTACCTCGACATGGCAATCATTCGATCAACTCCACTCGTAATCAAATCCTGAAAACTTAAATTATATTTTTGAGTTAATAATTTACAGATGTTACAAATCTCTTCCCCTAAGAAAATTTTTGTCCTCGAAAAGTACAACATACCTGGGTCAAAGAGGAAGGCACACTCTTCAATCTTATTAAGCTCATCTTCTCTTTCCCAAGAATACTCGGGTCGTCCACAGTTCATCCAAAGAACTTTTATGAATATGATCTCTCTACTCCTGAGCTTCTGAATCTTTGAGTCCACTATTCTGACTGGTTTAACCCTGATTCTAAGATCTGATTCAATTGATGTTTCCTCGGTACTGATTATCTTGCTAGGATCTCTAACTGCTTTTCTAAGATAGGAGACGTGGAATACATCATGTAGACCACTCATTTTCTCGGGTATGGCTAACCTATAAACAACCTCACCAATGCACTCCAAAACCTTGAAAGGACCAACGAATCTGGGACTCAACTTCTTCATCCGATTAATTCGAAAGACTACTCTAACTGGTCTGACCTTCAGGTAAACCAAGTCACCAACACTAAATTCCACTGCCTTGTGCCTCTGGTCATAATACTTGGCATGACGATCCTTTGTTATCTTCATACGTTCTTGAATGAGCTTGATACGATCAGTGATCTTGTCAAATCAAGATTCCCTGATGGCAGATCTTTCTTCGCTTTCAGCCCAACACAACGGTGTCCGACAACGCCTACCATAAAGAGTCTTGAACGGTGACATCTCAATACTCGTCTGATAACTGTTGTTGTAGGAGAACTCAACGAGAGTAACATACTTTTCCCACTTCCCTCCAAAGTCCAGAATGAACATCTGAAGCATATCTTCCAAGGTTCTATTTGTATGCTCGGTCTGTCCATCTGTCTGAGGATGGAAGACGGTACTGAAATGTAGCTTAGTGCTCAACCGCTCCTGAACGTGTCTCCACTCCTTGGAAGTAAACCTGTCATCTCTGTCTGATACAATGGTCTTGGGAACACTGTGAAGTCGAACAATCTCATCAACATACAACTGCACCAATCTGGGACCCTGGTCTGTCCTCCTATTGGGTATGAAATGGTTAACTTTAGAGAGACAATCAACTATAATTCATAAGGAATCATTCCCACTCTGAGATCTGGAGAGGCCATGAATAAAATCCATCGAGATGTCCTCGAAGTTCCACTCTGGGATGGGAAGTGGCTGCAACTTGCCTCCCGGTCTCTGGCATTCAGCTTTGACTAACTTGCAAGTTTCACACTTCCCAACATACTTAGCAACGTCACCCTTCAAGCCTGGCCACCACACTATTTTCTTCAGATCCGCATACATCTTTGTGCTACCTGGATGTATCGAATATCTTGAATTATGAGCTTCAAACAGTATGTCCTCTCGAAGGTGGCTAACATCTGGAAAGCACACCCTACCATCGTGCGGTAGTAAATCCTCAAGTATACTGAACTTCTGCTTCTGACCTGCCTTAGTCAAAACTCATATCTCGGACATCTTTGGGTGTAAGGGTAGAGCTGTTCTGATCATATCTTTGATGTCGCAAGTGATTTTCATCCAACTTAACTTTGCAAAACCAGCATTTGGGTGCGGCACCTCACTAATCTCTAACATTTCCAAATCTAGCATCAACTCCTCTTGCTGAGTAAGGAGAACAAAACTCGATCCTCTACGGCTAAGCGCATCAGCCGCCACATTCTCCTTTCCTGGGTAGTGTTAAATGTCCACCTCATAGTCTGACAAAAACTCTAACAATCTGCGCTGCCTTATATTGAGTTTTTGTTGATCGAAAATGTACTTGAGACTTTTGTGATCAGTGAAAATCTCACAATGGACCCCATAGAGATAGTGCCTCCAAATCTTCAGAGCGTGGATGACTGCTGTTAAATCCAAGTCATGCATGAGATAGTTCTTCTCATGAACCTTCAACTGTATGGAGGCGAAGGTTACGACTTTACCATGCTGCATAAGTACACAGCCCAAACCTTGACCTGAGGCGTCGCTATATATCTGAAATCCATCTAACCCTGGCGGTAGACTCAAAATCGGGGCGGTCATCATCCTGGTCTTCAACTCCTCAAACGCTAACTCGCACTCCACTGTCCAACTAAAAGCTTTACCCTTCCTGGTAAGCGAAGTCAGTGGTAAGGCTATCTTCGAGAAGTCTTTTATAAACCTCCTGTAATAACCTATCAAACCCAAAAAGTTTCGGACCTCCGTGAATTCCCTCAGTCTCGGTCATTCCCTTATTGCTTCTATCTTCTTCGGGTTAACGAACATGCCTCTCTGACTGATAACATGTCCTAAAAATGCAACCTCTGATAGCCAAAATTCGCACTTAGAAAATTTTGCATACAGCTGATTCTTTCTGAGCGTCCCCAAAACAGTCCTGAGATGGGAGACGTGATCCTTTGTACTTCTGGAATACACTAAAATATCATCTATGAAGACAATAACAAAACGGCCTAAAAATTCCCGGAAAACCCTGTTCATCAAATCCATAAAAGCAGACGGGGCATTGGTCAGCCCAAACGGCATAACCACGAACTCATAATGTCCGTATCTGGTCCTGAATGCCGTCTTCTGAATGTCTGCTTTCCGAATCTTCAACTGATGATAGCCTGACCTGAGGTTTAACTTAGAAAATGTGCAAGAACCCTCAAGCTGATCAAACAGGTCGTTGATCCTGGGGATAGGATACTTGTTCTTCACTGTCAACTCTTTCAGCTCGCGGTAGTCAATGCACAGCCTCAGACTACCATCATTTTTCTTCACAAACAAAACTGGTGCACCCCAAGGTGAAGTGCTGGGGAGAATGAAACCCAGATCGAGTAACTCTTGCAACTGGACCTTCAACTCTGCGAGTTCTCTGGGGGCCATACGATAAGGAGACTTGGCCACTGGTGCCGCTTCAGGTACAAGATCGATCTGAAAGTCAATCTCCCTAGTAGGAGGGGCACCAGGTAACTGTTCTCGAAAGACGTCAGGAAATTCCTAGACCACATGTACCTTTGATAAATCGGTCTTGGCTTCTGCATTCATCAGCACTAAGAAGGTTTCACAACCTTTGCTAATGCATCTAACAGCCTTAACAGACGAGATAATCAGTTTTGCGACTCCCTTCATGCCCTGGAAAGTAATAGCGATTTGGTTGGGTCCTTCAAACTGTATCAGCTTATTTTTGCAGTCTATCTTAGCGTTCACATCCGATAACCAGTCCATCCCCACAATCAAATCGAAATCTACGATAGGGGGTAACAGGGCTTCTACAACAATCTCCACTTCTCCAAATTGCACTAGTACCCTACACTTATCCCTGGTTTGCAGGAAGGATCCATTGGGCATCATGACCTCTAACGGTAATGTCTCTGGATAGACTTCTAATTCCAGACTATGTACTAGAGATTTTGTTATGAATGAGTGTGAAACGCCCGTGTCAAAGAGAATCTTGGAGGGTACATTATATATCATAAGAATAATTATAAGAATGATTGATCACAGAAATTTTTAGTGTCACTAAGGAGGATTTAATTAAATTTTCTATAACACAGTCATAAAATAACACATACCTGTCATCACATCCTCCTGCTCCTTGGCTTCCTGCAGGCCAAGGTCATACGCTTTAGGCTGCACCGGCCCACGTCCCGAAGCTAGTCTCGTGTCAGCACTCATTGGTGCTTTTCTTTTGTCAGCTTTGCTCGGAGCACCGACCTCAAATTTCGACTACGCAAGAGGGTTACACTAAATCAGACTAAGGTGAAAAGGGTATGCATAGATAAGCAGAAATTAAACACTTAACTGAAATTACGTGATTTCCAGATGCTCCCTGACAATAGCGGGCTATGTGTCCTGGTTGCTGACACTTGTAACATACTCCTGCAGAAGCCAAACACTCACCCAGATGGTGGCGCTGTCACTTAGGACAAAGGGGGTTGTCCTTGACCCTGTCTCCGGACTGACCGCTCTTCTTACCATCAGGCTTCTGCTTCTTGGTCCAGTTCTTTCCTTGACCGCTCGTGCTCTAATGTTGTTGTGGCGCCTCCTGGGGTCGCTTGGATCGGAAGTTGATGCGCTTCTGAATTTTTTGCTGGTCAGCTTCCAACGTCCTAGCAGTGTCTACCAGACTCTTATAATCGGCGTTCACCATAGTCAATAAGGGTTGCCTCAGAGAGTCCCGCAGTCCATCCACAAAGCGGCTACACTTGTCGTTCTCGCCCCCTTGCAACATGCCCGCATATCGAGACAAGCGGGTCAGCTCCCGCTCATAAACCACTACTATTTTGTCCCTCTGAATCGGCCTAAGATACTTCTCTTTGAAACTGCGGCGCTTCGACGGGGGAACAAACCAGCTAGTTAGAGCTGTCGAGAAATCATTCTATGTGAACATGTCTGTGGTATGACCTGTCAACGTTGGAAATAAAATTTAACGGTATTAATCGACGCAAAGAGTCCAAGGAATGAGAAGTTTAAACTGAGTTACTTACGAGCGGGGTCATCTGCTAACTGCCTGGTCCACCACTGATGGGGCTCTCCTTTCAGGAGAAAAGCCGCTAAAGGAACCTTCCGGTTCTCAGGACATTCTAACACCTCAAGCAGCTCTCGCGTCTTCAAAAGCCAGTCATCTGTCTCCATTGACGACTCTTCCCCATTGAATTTGGTTGGGTGAAGGTCCCGAAAATTTCTTAGGTAACGCTCCATTCCTAAGTCTCCAACCACTTGTACTGGAGCTGCTACTGGACCTACAGCTGGCAGTGCATTTTTGAATTCCAATAGGGCTAGGGCCACCGCCCTGGCGACGATGGTTGCCAAATCTGCCTGTTCTGGCACCGCTGGAGTTGCTGGTGCTGCGGGTACTGGAGGCGCTGTTGGGGAACTATTGTCATCCATGACTATCTCAGGTGTAGTATTCTGGTGAGAAGGCTCGTCGGCCTCACTAGTACGTGGTACCTGTAACACGTGAGGAAAAGAAAATATTTATTACTCCCTGAGAGTAAACTTAAGGATCTACTAAGAAAAACAACGCATACACATCTTGAAAACCAGCTAGAGCTTGATGACTCTAACATCGAAACAATGGTAAAAATTAAATACTATTGCTCTGTGGATTTTCTAGGTCATGAAATCCTAAACCTGCCTCTGATACCAATTTGTAACACCCCAACGTAGTTTAACAACCCATCAGCCGTCCGGCCGGGTCCAGCGACCAAAAGTCAACTAAGAAACAGTATTAAAACCAGTACATATCAGACATAATTGAAAAGAACTGAAATGAAAGCTTACCGCAGAAGTTGCATAAGATTCTAAGATAAAAAAGTGTACCTCATCCTGGTGATTTCACAGAGCCACTAAAATTGAATAGGAAATAAATAACTGCATATCTGAAAGTTTTACAACAAGCCTGAGACAAGAAAATTTTAAGCATTAATATTACATGTATCCAAAACTAAACAGTATGGTTTTAGAAGTAAAACAATAACTGGAAGGGAAAACAAACTATAGGAGCGACTGAAATGACACGTTCATCCTATGCGTAGTTTCTCACCTAGGTCCCCTGTAAAAACATGCCCAAAACACGGGTCAACCCAAAGGGAGAGTAAGAAAAACTATTCATTCTAGTGACACTAAACATTATTTAAAAAAATATTGAATGCATGCTCTGGCAAGATATTACTAGCTACATAGATTTTGTTGGTTATAAGATTTTGTACTCTCGTTCGTTTGCGCAAGTTTTGACGTTGGTCATCTAAGTATTTTTCTAACGTACGGGTTATTCTTGAGTTCTAGGTGGTTCATGCTTACTCTTCTTCTTGAGCTCTAGAAAGAGTAGTTCCTAACGCGCAACTGTAATCTAACGATCTGAGTCCAACTAACGAACTCGGGTGTTCTAGTGTCACGTGGACACAGACTCGAATCTACTAATTGTTTAAAAGGGAAAACATCTCCCCAAACTCTGAGACCCATAAGGTACACTACGCCCTATGAGAAAGATAATGCCCCTCTACCAATCTTGAACTAGTACTACTCTGCTTGTAACGTTACTTTTTGGGTAGTAAAGACCGTTCATCAAATTGATGTGGGCTAGAATTTGTAATCGAGCCCCTAATATCTCATATTTGTATCTATCTGTATATACGTGTGGTAGTTCCGTATCATGCACTAACCCGAGATCTAACTGTTTGAGGAAATTTGGAATTGGTCGCTATCAGGCAATGAGTTACTGAATGATTACTAATTTATCATCTTCCAAACGATACTAATCACTTTTGTGCTGCTATAATATTTTATACGGAATCACACGAACATTTAAAATGTAATCTAATTGGTATGCCTAGCCAGAAAGAATTAGAGTTTCTTATAGTGGTGGTACGACGCTCGTACACCTGACGTGACGGCATAATTTCTTTTGAGTGATAAAATGCCTCCACACTTCAGATTCAAGCCGGAACTTCACCTAAAATCGGATATGTGACACAAACCTTAGTCAATTTTAACAATCTTCTAATGTTCTACTAAATACTAAACCTAAACCAAGATATAAGCAATTTTCTCCATCTTTAAAACAAAAGTGAAGTTTATCTAGGAGAGAATAAAAAAGCTTAATACCTTGTTGGACGGAATAGAGGTGCTAAACGACCTTCTGGTTTGGGTCCACACCTCTGCAGAATTCAGAGGTCTCGACAGGAGTTCTGGTCTCGCTCTGCGTAGTACCGTGGTCTTAGGAAACAAAAACACTGAAATCCTCTAACAACAATCTCGCTGAGGCTTCTGAATGGGCAGGGAAAACAACCAAGGATAGGAGTTGATGCAAACAAAATCCCGTGCGTTCCTGGACGTAACAGGGTTGCCAAAACTGCGCCGGAGCGGCCGGAACAACAGCGCCTAGCAAAGCCGATCGGCCTAAAAACGACAACGACGACGCCAATCGCGTGAAAAATCGCGATTGCCGGCTGGACTTAGGGCTTCGACAGAGGAAAAGTTGTTGGGAGATGGAATCGCATGGACGCGCGACTCGCGGTTATCGGGAGATGAGGGGGGAGAAGAAATACACCGCCAGGAAGAATTAACGGGATTAAGAAGGAGGCGGGACTTGGGCGGTTAAGGAACTGCACAAAAGATTGAATCGGCACGACTATTCTAAAAGGACTTTGTATTTCTACTTAATTACCCAAATGCCATTACTCTTCACCTTTCAGAATATTTTCGATATGCCCTAGTGCTAAAAATTAAATAAAAGAAACGTCGTACAAACACTCCAAGACTAAAATAAATCTTTTATTTAACATACAAGATTTAATCATACTAAATTTGTACCTCGACATGACAATCATTCGATCAACTCCGCTCGTGATCAAATCCTGAAAAGTTAAATTATACTTTTGAGTTAATATTTTACGGATGTTACAACATGGGTATGTGTTTTTGCCGTAAGCATCCCTACTCTTCACCATATAAGTGTACCAATGAAGAACATAGGATGTTACTTTATGTTGAGGGCGTTGAAATCAGATAAGGATATTTTGTTGCTGAAATGGAAAATGACCCTTGATTTTAATGCAAGTCAATCATCCAACCGGATCTTCCTCTCTTTTCCATAGTGAGATTGATGGACCGTCTACGATGAAAAACTTATGGTGTACAATGTACTTTTTTGATAGAACCGTCATCACGATGATTGATACTGGTGCAGGCCACAACATCTCCCACAACTTGCTATCCTTCATTTTGCTCTTCGTGGTGTTCAACGTAGGTTTACTTGTCTTTGTAGTGGATGGTCAGTGCACCACTATATAGATACTTGAACCCGCACCCCCATCACCTTGGTCTCTATTACGGGCACCACAAGTGGCTGCGTTGACCCGAACAGGCCTACAGACCATACACCCCAACCTACTCTTTGCGGGCCCACCTGGGGCTTCCGGGATAAACCACATGGCCGGTTGTTGGAGCGCGGTTTCAAACCCGCGCCCCCTTTGATAAGATTACTTAAATGCAGAGCTCATCACCAACTGAGCTCGAAACCGCGCTCCAACAACTGACTGCGTGGTTTATCCCGGATGCCCCAGGTGGGCACGCGGAGATTAGGTTGGGGTGTATGGTCTGCAGGCCTGTTCGGGTCCACGCAGCCACTCGTGGTGTCTGTAACATAAAAGTGCACCTTTTTTGTTGGGGACCATGCCTGGGCTCTAGGACTCTGGGCTCTATCCCGCTCCCGTACCCGCGCAACAGTACTCCGCCAATAGGCCTGCAGAGCCAGGAGGCACCCCACCCCATCACTGTGCCTGTTCCCCGCAATAGTAGGTTGTTGAGGCGGGGTTTCAAACCCCCGAACTCCTTGAAAAGAAGGCCTTAACGCTGCCCCTCATCTCCAACTGAGTTATGCACCTCAGTTGGTGATGAGCTCTGCTTCTAAGTAATCTTGTCAAAGGGGGTGCGGGTTCAAAATCGCGCTCCAACCACCGACCGCGTGGTTTATCCCGGAAGCCGCAGGTGGGCCCGTGGAGAGTAGGTTGGGGTGTATGGTCTGCAGGCATGTTCGAGTCTACGTAGCCACTCGTGGTGCCCGTAATAGTCTCCTCTTTCACGGTGAATTTCTATGTTTGTACTTGTGTGTGTGGGGGGGGGGATTATTTATGTCTTCATGGTTATCTTATGGCTCCAAACATTGGGCAAGTTGTATGATGATTGGTCAACTCTCACAATTACTTTTTTTTCACTCTCCCATTGCCTCATAGGTGAAGCATATGTCCCGTTCATCAGCAATATTTGTTCATTTTGTGTACGATGGTTGGATTTATTCGCACATTTATGGACTATGGAATCTTCAGTACCAACCGTCCACGCTCGCTGATTCTGTCTAAGTTTAACACCCTCCTGCAACATGGGGAATGAAGTCCTCATTGTATCTTTCCTTTCTTGCAAGGAGCATTCATCGCCTTCTTCCTCCATCGATCTTGTGTCTACCATATACCCTGTTTCAAATATGCCAGGGTTGCATTCCCTTAGACAACAACAACACTCAAGCCTTTATCCCACCACATCTATGGTTGCATTCCCTTAGACGAGAGCTTAAAATTACTACATCTCCAATTTATTCTTTTTTGCTATAAATAAGGTGCTATGCATACCATAGAAAATTATGTTTCATGAATGGACTAAAATATCAAAATTGATTTTCGCATTGTTGAAGATGAGTGGTACAAGAAAGCTACTTCATGTGCTCATGTACTATAATAGCCATGTTTACTTGTATTCTATCAGTATTGCCTCCAGAGATATCTCCTCATGAATTTCACAATATCTGCGCTCCATCCAACTTGAGCAGATATGTTATAATATTGTTAGAATGGAAGGACCAATTTGTTTTTCTTTATCCTATTTATAGCATACTTCTTATTTTTCGTAGACTTGGGTTTACTATATCTCTTGTACTTGTATTCTATTTAAATACCCCTTGTTGCCATCAACCAGGTAGTAGGAAAAGTTGTCCTCATTAACTTCTACTTCCTTGTCATGGGGATATTGAATTACATTATTTGTCTTTAAATCCGTACACACTTGATATCTGAGCTTCATGAGAAATCTCATCAACAATACCTTGTGAGGTCAGATCTCTTATGTTGTTATGTCATAATCATCTTATATCATGTAGTTTCGAAAAAAATAAGGTAAGCTTCAGGACCAATTAGTTAGCAGTTGTATATCATCCCTCACACTATTTTGACCATTTTGTTTATTTATGTATGTTGCATATCGTTATATTCTCTATGTTAACTTTTTTTTATCGTTGTTCTTATTTGTTGATGAATTTGCATAAATTTTATCATTTGTTGCAGCAAGAGTTGATAAGAACGGTGGATCTTGGTCCTTTCAAGCACACTGTGGATGATGGTCTTGAAATCAGAAAGGCAGCTTTTGAGTGTGTGGATACTTTACTTGACAGCTGTCTTGATCAAGTGAACCCATCAGCATTCATAGTTCCTTATCTTATATCTGGTTTATCTGGTGAGTTTAGAGTATTCTCCTTTACATATTCCATCTTTAGCATTTGTATAGACCAAACTTCTAGATATGCAATTTCTACCTTCCTCCAGTGAGAGCTATTACTAGAGTTGTATTAACAATAATTAGTTTTCCATTGTCATTACAGGAAAGCCTCTAAATACATTTCGATATGGCCCTGCCTTCTATGTTAGGTTTGGTTTGTACGGCTCCAATATGATAGTGTGGCATCTTATCCCTTTTAGAAGGAACACATTATTCTCATCATATTCTTTCTCTGCCAAATTTTGTGTTCTAAATTTTTTTATACACAGTATTCTTAAAAGTTCCCATATTTTTGGCTGCTGAAGCAGAAAACTTTAACATACCTACTAAGTGAATCTGAATCGTTAAATATAGGGCCTATAGGCTTTCCAAAGGGCTAGGAAATGTAGATATTTGCAACAGCCTTTTGTATTGACTTGGAAAAGTTTTGGATCCGATAAATGCTCTCACTCGCATGTAAACACATCCTTGAATGCAAATCTTTCATTTTATTTTAATTTTAAGTAAAAAAACCCAAATACGCCTTGTATGGTATCCCTTTTCTGACTTGAGAAAGTAAAACTTGGTCCATGGAATAAACAAAATACTTAACTCAGTGTAGGGGATCTCTAATTTTAAGGCACAAATTAGTGGCTGTTATATATCAAATTGAGAATCAACAGATGTGTTAAGATTTATGACATACAACTAATAGGACTTGGTGCCGGTGGGGTGAGATTCTTGGCTAAACTCTTGAGTCTTTGTTCTTCCCTCTGAGTGTGTTAGACCTAATTCCCTTCTTATACTTATTAGTTAATAGACAACTCTTTATTTTATTTGTTCTTTATATATAATTTTTAAATTATTTAAATTTTTTAAAAATTTGTATCCTGGGTGATGGAAATTTGCCGCGTGATCGTTTTCGATGGAGGAGATCGGGCTACCACATGGCGGGAACCATATTTGCATATTCGGTGAAGATGCATTGATTTGTTCGGCGACCTGAGACTGCGAGCGCGTCCGGAGCATTGTTATTCATTTTATATGTATTTCATCTATTTATTTTTGTCATGTATTTAGTGTTTTAGGACACCGAACGTAACAAATGATCATAGTTGTTCACGTCGAGTGTCCAACCACCCCCTATCGCCATAAATAGTGGCAGGTGTTCTCATTTTCATGCATTTATGATTTGCGAGAGAATCCAGACCGACAATCAGTCGTGGTGCGATGCCGCGAGACCCGCTGTTCTTCGTTTTAGCGTAAAACCGCTCGACTTCTTCGCCGCCTCTCGTTCATCCTGCCGCTCTTTTTCTTGGGATTCCATCCCCAATTGCAAGTCGACCACCCACATCACTGCAAACCTCAACGATCCGTTTAGCTTCATCCTTAAACCGCAAGTTGCACAACCAGTGCATCGTCTCCCTCCCTGTACATCTTACTCCCACTTCAGCCACGGTCTTCTCTCGATTCTGCTCTAGATTCCCTTCTCTCTCTCGATTCAGCAAACCACCGCTCCAGTTGCGACATTTCTTCCGTCGCGCTTCTGTAAGTCGTCGCTCGCCCCGCTAGAACTCTTCATTCGGTCAACTTATCACTTTTACCTCTCTTAACCGTCTCCTGCAACCCTGCACTTTTCAAATTCCACTTCCCCATCCCTTAACCAGTTCTAGCAGTTCATCCGTAACCCTCTTTGTCTCTGATTCATCTGCAAGCCCCACCTTCCCCCTCTCCAACCATTTCTTCCCTAAGTCCTCCATTTTGGCCTAAAAATTGGTTATACCATTCAATCATTGTCATCATTTAGTGGATCCATGCTTGCTGCCGCCATCGGATTCTTGTGTTATGTGACTATTAATTTAATGTGTTATGTTATTTTGTATTAAATGTTTTGATGAAATCTCTTATTTGTTGGTTAAATGAAATCTTGAACATGCTTTGTGCCATTTTCATAAATTCTATAAAACTTATTTGTGCAAATTTTAATTTAAAGCACCACTTGTTAAAGAACGTAATTATTTTCTTACGTGCACGGAAATTATTGTGAATGATGCGTTGATTTGCTAGCCGCTTATAAATCTATTGCTAACTTTTAAATCCGGGTTAGTTCAAAACGTGCATGCAACATTTAGGTCCGGCTTGATTGCATTCATTTCGCACATCCACTTGGCTTTGCAATAGCATGTCGGCACAACAATTTTCACAATGGCCTGTCCCGCGTCACTACGTTTTTGAAAATGGTAAATCTAATATTTGTATCATTTTGTATCTCGCCTCCATCACTGTGCAACGTAGCCAAAGGGAATGCTTACAGATCATTGTACTCCCCATCATTTAGCACCTTTAGTTTTGATAAACATAGGTGATGCAGGGCGAATCTATAGGCGGCGGATAAACTGCGACCTAACCCTACATGCTATGCAAAAGTCTGACGGGTAGGTCACAATTGGATAATAAATTATCATATCCCACACAATTAATTCACGACAAGGCAAAATATTTTATTAAGGCAAAACAAGCTTAGGCTTTCCTCCGCGTTGAGGGCCAAAGCAAAAGCGCGCGGCGAATAAATCCTGCAAATCACAATAATAATTTAACAAACAACTACTATGCAAGGTATTCAAAACAAGTACAAGATCCAATCCAATATAAATATGCTGAAAATAATAATTCGCTACAACAATGGCGCACCAAGTAGTCGGCTGACCAAGGCAATGAAGATTTCGGAGCCGGATGCATTTGGACGACGATCCGATGTGGAACCAGCGGTGGGGAAGTGATGGCAGTGGTTGTCCTCGGCGGTGGGAGATTAAAACGGGCCGGAAATGGGTTGATCCGACCACGTGGGTAGAGATCCGGACGGGGATTGGATAGATACGATGATTTGGTAACGAATCTGGGCTAGGGAATGGTGGATGGATGGGGTGAATGCCGGATCCGGGCTGAATTTGCCTAGATCCGGGCAGCTAGGGCGCGGGAGGGGCTACACGGGCGGATCCACATGCGGCGTTTGACTGGCGGCTTGGGAGGGAGGCTGTAGAGAGAGGTGGGGTGTCGATCTGGAGGGAGGAAGCAGCGACTATGGGTTAGGACCAAGGAGTGGTCGGCTGAGGGAGGGGCTGACACTGAGAGGCCGGCTGCTTCAGGAAAGGGGGAAACAGTGGACAACAGAGGATTGGGAGGGTGGAAAACAATAGGAATACACAGTAGATTTCATTAATGAATAGTAGATATGAATTTTGGGGATTGTAGGGGTTGCGGATGAGGGTTTTGGAGGGGGAAGGAGCCTAGGGTTAGGGGTACCTTGGGGAGGGAGATACAAACCTAAGAGTCGTCACCTAGGATTCCACGGAGTCGGCACCGTGGAGGGATCGCCGGATTTCGGGATTTCTCTTCTCCAAAATCTGCAATGCCTCAAATCAGCCCCTAAACGGTCTATTTATAATAAAGAGAAGATTAGGGCATCCCACCATCGACGGCTATGATTGGCCAAAGGTGGGGCCACCTAAATGTATCAAAATAAAATGCAAAATAGTGAAATTATAAATCAAATCGATTTGCAATGCGAATCCGAACACATTTGTGGAATCCGACCGTCGATCCGGGCACGCCATATATAGAAAGTCGCCAAATCAGCCCCGAATGGACCCAAAACTTGTCATCCACTGCAAGTGCTTGTCTATGCTCCGCATCAGTCTCCCCGGCTTGAAAAAGTTTATCTCCCAATGAATAGGGATCGGAGTTCTCTCGCTGTATGCCAGGTAAAACTCGAAGAAGTCCACCAGAAGTCGCCCAAGTGTCGTCTCTGGAAAAGTGTCATCACTAATCAACTCCCCCTGATTGAAAAGTTGTCATCTCCGGTGAATGGTGATGATCGTGTTGAAGTCAAAGTTCACGGGCGAATCGATCAAGCTCTGCTGCAAGTTTCTAAGAGTCACCAACGTCTGTAGTAGGAATGCACTGGTGGAGTCTGGTCTCCATGAATCTCTCAACGCTCAACTCACAAGTGGTGGATCCCGGTGCGATCGGCGGCGGCGTCGGTAGAACCAAAGAAGATGAGTCCCCATGTGGGTGGGTGTCAGAAGTAGGTGAGTAGTAGCGGCCATCAGACATAGGTGATGTTGGTACTACCATGGTGATCTGGAAGTGATCAAGCATGTAGCCTCACTGCCAACGCAGTATGAGCCTATGGTGTCGCACATAAGAGTTTTTGAGAAGTTGGATAGGTTTGTGTTGGCCTTGCTCATATGTGATATGAGTGAAGGACCAAGCGTATGACGTTCTGGACATGGTGGGATTTCATTCCGGGACATGTATTGTGAATATGGGTCGACCGGTATGTAGTCGGTACAAGCTAAGGGAAATTCGTCGAGTATGGGTAAGGGGTTTCGACGAATAGGTTGGATTCGTCGTGTATCGTCGTGACTACTCTTCGATTCGCCGTGTTTCGTCGTGACAATTCGCCGATTCATCGTGTATCGACCTGATACTCGTCGAATACTATCTCGACCGGTTTATTTCTTCTAAGTCTGTTTTTCGGCGGGTCTGCGGTTATCGGCTCTCTTGGTCACTGTATAAATAGTTTTTACTGTTGAACCGGAAAGAGGACTGTTCATTCCAGACCTAAATCGCGAAAGCTGACAACGACGATCTTCCTCGCGACGAAATTGTTCCGCTTCCGCGACCGTCGCCGCCGTTGCCGCCGATCGCCGCTTGTCGCCGCCGACTTTCCGCCATCCCTAGCCGCCGCATGAAATTGTTTCCAAAGCGTCGTCTTCGTCGTTGTCGCCTCTCCTTGAAAGGATCTAGTACTCCATGGAGACGTTGAAGGAAAGCCTCTTTCCGACTTAGATCTTGTGCGACAAGAGTCTAGGGTTCTCCATGCTCGTGTGGATACCCGTAGAGGCGTGGACATTATTCTACCCTTGGAACTCCGGCCGTTGTCGTTCGTTGGAATCAATCGGAGCACCTAGGTTAAGGTTTGACTCAATCCCGCGAAGGTATAGATTTATTTATTGTCTCATTACTTCTTGATTAATGGTCATCGCAAGATCCACAACATACTTTTGGTTTTTTCTTGTTTCCTCATTCCATTGCGCACAAATGTTGTGACGATATGCAAAACCCAACAGGTGGGCTATGAGGGTGGTAAGGTAACAAAAGTGGAGGTCTGGGCGGCTGGAAGTCCCCACTGCTTGGGTCCACATGCTCGCGAGGCTCGAAGTACGACGTCATATCTTCAACACTAAATATCGGATAGATGCCTATACTTGCAGGGATATCAGGATCATAGGTGTTCGTTTCGATCTGTCTCATGATTATATAGGGATCCATTCGTCTAACGCTCAAGCCTTTAACAAGCCTCGCACGGAGCCTCACAACGCAGATTCACACCATCATCTGCCCGCCTTCATGAAGTACCTGCTCTTGTCAGTGAACATCCATATGTGATTTATAAAATTTATTATCATTATGGATTTCTCGTCGGATCGACTCATGACATACATGCAAACGATGAACAGACAACACAACAGACTCATGCAAAAGATGATGAAACGACTCAACAGACTCATGCAAATAATGCAAATGACACATGACTGACACAACATGCTCTATATGGGAGAATCTAATAATGACCTGAAAACTTTTCAAAGGAGGTGACATATCAGGAGGCTCTCTCGGCGGAGTGTAGAAAAACTCATCCCGTGTGAGACGAGTGCTCAGATGACCATGAGAGACAACTATACTTAAATACGGGCTCGTAAAGAGCCAAATGTCCCTCGGGGAACGTGGCACATCAGGGGGCTCACGAGGAGGTGTGTAGGAAAAATCATCGCGAAGGAGACGACCACCTGAGTGAAAATTGTGTACACCGACTAGAAGTCGTGACTCTAAAATGCGGTGAGTGTCCCCGACAAGAAAGAACTCATCGGGTGGGTTAGTGGACGGTGTTTCCCAAAACTCATCGTGGGTGCGATATGTCAGCAGGTGGTGCCCAGTATACCTGATGCTCCATACAATATCCATCCTCTGGGGCAAGGCCAGAGACGATAATGGAAGAAACGACATTAACCTTAAACTCGTAAACAAGCGGCTCACCTGAATCGCATCCTCACTAGGATGTGGTGGCTCATCAGGAGGCTCAATAGGGGGATCGTCATAGAACTCGTCACTAGGGTCAAGGTCCTCCAGATGAGTACCATCGCAAGGGGTAGTGTCCCTATGAATAGGTGACATAGTCACTTCTAGATTAACACCAGGCTCCGGGCTCTCGGTCGTGATGTGACTCAGGGCAATGACAACGAGAGAGCGACATAGACCTACACTTAAGAATGGATCCGTGGGTGCGGTGTTAGGAAATGGGTCTGTGGTTGGGGTGCTAACTAACCCGGTGTATGACAGAGGAGGTGTGGGTGAGGGACACAATACTACTGACTCAATAGGTCGCTCAGGCTCACTCTCAATCGGGCCACAAGAGACGGGTCAGATACAAGAAATGGGTCACTCATTGGGCTAAGCACCTCACTGGGGTGAGAGCATTCCCAATAAAGTATCACTTCAGTTATGTCTGACTGAACAATGATAGGCAAAGTGGTTCCCTCGGTGTGAGAGGAGCTTGTACTATTGAGTTCATGGTGAGAATCTTATCGACCAGCTCTTGTTGATCTCAATGATTATTCATAATAAATGGCGATTTGATATGTCTGCTCAAGGGACTTCGAGTTATGATAAACCATTTTGGTACGTATGTTAGACCGAAGTCCAGACCGAAATCAAGGAGTGGTCATGGCTGGGTCCTCTCTAATGTCATTCCTCACAACTAACTCATTAAAGTGATCCTTGTACTCAGCGACAGACATGGATCCTTGCTGAAGGGAAAATAATTGGTCGAGCAAGCGACTCCGATACGACGAATGCAGATACCTCTGACACAATGTGTGCTTCATGTCCACCCAACTAGTGATGCGACGAAGATGGTCTCGCTCGCAGGTCCTCTCAACGCTAGCCCAATATGCCCTCGCCTGATCTAGAAGTCTAAGTTTCGCAAACTTGGCGGGACGCTCACCGAATAACTCAAAATGATCGAGATAATATTCCATATCCACGATCCAATAACTGAAAGACTTGGGACTCGATGAGCCATCAAAGGAAGGGACAGCAATATGAAACTGACTCTCAAGATCTCTCTCGGAATGACTATCCTCATAATAATCATCCCTAAGGTAACCGAGTTGTGTCGAAGGATCAACACGATTCGCTCGCGTGTACGGATAAGAATGACGACAATCATACTGATCGTCTCTAGTATAGTGGGGTCGTGTCGGTGGGTCAACACGATCTCTAAAAGTGGTGTGCTGCGATCAAGGATAACTGACATAGTAATGTGAGGGTCTCCCCGACGTGGCTCTGTGAGAGCGGGTGCAAGTGGACTCGGGACCTCCAAAGTGATTAGAAGAATAATTGTGACACCTAGACATAACGAAAAACCTATAGAGTCTACGACTGCGTATCGAAAAGTGTGCGCAACCTGGTTGCGTGCAACCTCGCTTTGATACCAATTGACGCATGATGAATCTATAGGCGACGGATAAACTGTGACATAACCCTACATGCTATGCAAAAGTTCGACGGGTAGATCACAATTGGATAATAAATTATGACATCTCACACAATTAATTCACGTTAAGGCAAAATATTTTATTAAGGCAAAACAAGCTTAGGCTTTTCTCCATGTGGAGGGCCAAAGCAAGAGCGCGTGGCGAATAAATCCTGCAAATCACAATAATAATCAAACAAATAACTACGATGCAAGATATTCAAAACAAGTACTAGATCCAATCCAATATAAATATGCTGAAAATAACAATTTGCTACAACAAGGACGCACCAAGTATACGGCTGACCAAGGCAATGAAGATTTCGGAGCCGAATGCGTTTGGACGACGATCCGATGTGGAACCGGCGGTGGGGAAGTGATTGCAGTGGCTGTCCTCGGCGGTGGGAGATGAAAACGGGACGGAAATGGTTGGATTCGACCACGTGGGTAGAGATCCAGACGGGGGGTGGATAGATATGATTATTTGGTAATGGATCTGGGCTAGGGAATGGTGGATGGATGGGGAGAAAGTCGGATCCGGGCTGGATTTTCCTAGATCCAGGCTGCTAGGGCGCGGTGTAACAACCCAAAAATGTGTCAAATAAGTTTAGGCAAATTGAATTTTTTTACGAATAATTTTTGCGTTTTCGTTTATGTTTCATTTCATTTAATTGGCTACATTTACTTCATTTATTTATTTGTGGGTGCAAATAGCCAAATAATGGATTGTGTGGGCTGCATTTGGTAAGTGGGCTGCCATTTCAAATGGGCTGCCTTTGGTATTGGTAAGTGGGCTGCCATTTAAATGGGCTTGTGAAATGGGGGTGTTGGCTGAGTTTGGTGTGTTCGTTGGTGTGGTGTTAGCTGGTTTTGACATTTGGATAAGCCACATGTTGGCTAGGTTGAGTCTTGGGGATGGTTTGGGTGGCACCTGGTTCACACCTTGGCCTTTTCTTGTCGCTGACCGCTTACTCCTCTGTTATAAAAACAATCCCGAGCCTTTGCTTCTCCCGCACATTTCTCTCTGTCGCTGCTCCTGCGATTTCTTCTCTCTGTCGCTGCTCTGCTACTTCTGCTCTACTGTTATCGACTTCTTCTTCTCCCTGGCTTTCTCTCTGTGCTTCTGAGTCGTCATTGCTTCGGAGTTGTCGCTACTGTGCCGCCGACTCTGCTGTGTCGCCGATTTTGTTGTGCCGCTTAGGGCTTGCTGCTGCGTCCTGTTACTACTTTCTGCTTTTAGGGTTTGCTGCTCCTGAGCTGTTAATGCTCCCTCTACTGCTCTCAAGCTGCTGCTCCCGAGCTCCCTGTGTCACGACTGTGCTGTTACTGCTGATCCTGAGCTCCTTGTTTCGTTTCTGTGTTGTTCCTGTATAACTACTATGATGTTCTTGTGCAGCTGTCGTATACTGCCTTTCTCCCTTCCTCTCCTGATGTAAGGACGTTCTCCTCCTTTCTACTATGCACTTCCTATAATTGGTTCTTGCTGACATAATTTTGGTGGACTGATTTTACTGTTTTCATAGGTTGTTTGACTACTTGGTATTATTTTTACGGGTGCATTGTACGGATTTTGATGTTTTCGTTTTAGTGGATCACTTTATGAGCATTTCAGATTATTGTTGAGGTTATTTTGAGCTATTTAAGAGCCGTGTTTGGCTATTCTGTGTCGTTTAGCGGCTAAGGTTGAGATTTGCAGTCTCGGTTGAGGATTGTTTTGGTTGGACAGCTCGTATTAAGATTTCTTTTGTCGTTTATGTTGACTTTCGGATTTTGACGGATTTTAAACGCCCTTTAAAACATTAATGGTACGAATATCAAGTGACGCAACACAAATAAAAAGTGCGTACAATTTCAGTGGTTTTCGAAGCCCAAGAGCAAGAGGATGTCGTCGTAAGATAATCGTGACAATAATGCAAATAAAAATACTGATAAAGGCAAGGCCTTGGTGAGATTCTTATTTCTTGGATTATTTTTATTCCAGTATTTTCTTTGGTATTACTGTTTTACTGTTTATAAACATTGCCTGTGCATATGAGTTACACTAAATGATAAATCGTTATGGATTAAATGTGCGCGAGGGAAATTGAAAGCAATACAACCTTCTGAGGGGAAATTTCATGTTTTATGTAAATTACGTTAAGATAAGAATAATAAAACTCTACATAAGGAAATGTGAAGGATTCGAATCTGATGATGTAGAGGTTATCTACCTATTGATTCACCAGTAGGGGTGAGAATACACTTACGCCCTTCGGGGGTGAGGCCCAATTCAAGTTTGCATGTCGGAGCATTTCCTATTTTATGTAACTAAAATTAAGGGGTAAGTTAAGATTCAGTATTGAGAGTAAATGAAATTGATGATTTATTGTAATGTATGCATATTGTTATTCCCCATTACCTGCATGTATAACTGTTTCAAGAAATACTTTTCTCACATAGTCATATCTTTATGACTAACCCTATGTGGACCCATTTTTTTTAGGCAACAGGAGTCACTTCTAGTGCTCGGAAAGGGATGGTAAGGTTGAATATTTTTATAGGGATCGAAGAAGCCCAGAAAAAATGGCTCCCGAGTGTGTTTTTGTATTGAGTATAGATGAATACTAGTAATCTCTTTATCGTCGGATGTAAATAAACAAATGAATGAATAAATTTCTGATGTTCATGCTCTTTGTACTGTGATGCTGAGACTTTATTTATTGAAAACATGTTCGATTCTCGAATCATTTGGGAAGCACGGAAATAGGGTCTTCACACGTGGGAGGGGCTGCACTGGTGGATCCACATGAGGGGGTGGACTGGCGGCTTGGGAGGGAGGCTATAGAGGAAGGTGGGGTTGTCGATCTGGAGGGAGGAAGCAGCAGCTGAGGGAGGGTCTGACACTGGGAGGTCGGCTGCTTGAGGAAAGGGAGAAATAGTGGACAACGGAGGATTGAGAGGGTGGAAAACTACAAGAATACACAGTAAATTTCATTACTGAATAGTATGTATGAATAGAAGGTGGAATTTTCGGGCAGCCATTCGTGGCTAAATTTTGGGGATTATAGGGGCCGCGGATGAGGGTTTCGGAGGGGGAAGAAGGAGCCTAGGGTTAGGGGGTACCTTAGGGAGGGAGATACAAATCTATGAGTCGTCACCTAGGGTTCCACTGAGTCGGCATCGTGGAGGGATCGCCGGATTTCGGGATTTCACTTCTCCAAAATCTGCAATGCCTCAAATAAGCCCCTAAGCGGTCTATTTATAATAAAGAGAAGATTATGGCATCCCACCATCGACGACTATGATTGGTTGAAGGTGGGGTCACCTAAATACATCAAAATAAAATGCAAAATAGTGAAATTATATATCAAATCGATTCGCACCGCGAATCCGAACACATCTGCGGAGTTCGATCGTCGATCCGGGCACGCCATATATGGAAAGTCGTCAAATCAGCCCCGAATAGACCCAAAACTCGTCATCCACTGCAAGTGCTCGTCTATGCTCCGCATCAATAGGGAGTTAAATTTCACTCTAAAGTAATTATGTCAAATTAAAAAAAGGGCAGCCCAGTGCACAAAGCATCCCCGCGCTGCGAGTGCCTAGGGAAGGATCCCACTACAAGGGTGAATTGTAGGCAAAACTTGCCCTGCATTTTTGCAAGAGGCTGCTTTCAGGAGTCGAACCCATGACCTCAAGGATACATGACAACACCTCAACTAGTGCACCAAGGATCCCCATCAAATATGGCAAATTAAGCTCCTAAATTTTTAAACCTTATGTCAATCTTTTTCCAAATGCACATTATTGCTTGGATACAATATATTTATGTTTGAATTATGATGAGTAATTGAGTTATAGTTAATGTAATATCAAAATACAATTGTATTTATAAAGAAAAATCAATTATGTTTAAAAAAATGTTTAGCTTGCCGTTCTACATATGACTATATGAGCCACATATACACAAATTTATCAAGTTTTAGCCATGTAGCGTGGGGACGGAAATGAAATACGGGATACGATACGAAGCGGATGCGGGAAAGGTGATTTTTAAAAAAATAAGGATACGAGAAACTTTTTTAAAATTTTAATTATTTTAATACAAGTATTAATTAATATAAAAAAACAACTAACAAACTAATTGTGCATTTCTTGAATGATGTAAACACAGTAAATAATGTAAACTAGTAAATAATTTTGTGTTAGATTATATAATTTCTACTATGTGTTTATTAGTTGTAACACCTCTATATATAGAGGCCTCCTTGTATTGCAATGGAATAATCTAATTTTCACGGTCAACATGGTATCAGAGCCACACGTGCCCTAAATCGCCCTCCCGCACTCGCTCGCTCGCCGCTCGTCTGTCGCTCGACGCTGTGCGCCTCTCGACCGCACGTCGCACGCCGCTCCACCCTCTCCGCAAGCCGCACGCCGCCCCGCCCTCTCCGCACGCCGCACATCTCTCGGCGTTCGCTCCCGACCGCACGCCTCTCCACTCGCCCTCCGTTATTTTCTTCTGGCGCCGGAATGATCGTGCAGTGAGTTTCTGCTTCTTCTGGCGCCATTTTCTTCCCGTAATGGCTTCTTTGTGGATAGATCCTTTCCTCCTCTCCATCCATCTCTTGATGCCCTAATCCTTGGGCTGTTTCCCTCTCCGGATTTCTCTTCCGGTCTTTTTTCCTCTCCCTCGGGATTTCTATTCCTGAGCTATGGAGACTAATGGCGCAGATTCTCCCTCTCTCAACCGGAGTCACTCCGGCTCCTTCCGGTGTCTCTTCTCCGGCTATTACCTATCGTGGAACCACCGAACATAATACTTCTCAAATCACTACCATCCGCCTTGATGACGGCAATTACCTCTCGTGGTACCGGTCTATCACCCTTGCTCTCAAAAGTCGGCGCCTCTATGGCTATGTCACGGGCCAAATGAAGGAACCGGATAGGAATTCCCCCGAATGGCAGTAGTGGGAGTCCGAGAATTCCTTGGTTATGTCTTGGCTTATCAACTCTATGCAGGAGTCTATTGCCCGCAACTATCTCTTTCTCGACAATGTTACTGATATTTGGCATCGTGCTGAGGCTACTTACTCTCGTCGGGGCAATGCTGCCCAGATCTTTCAGTTGCGCCGCATGATCAGCTTACTTCGGCAGGGTGACCATCCTCCTTCTGTGTACTACTTGGAGTTCACACAACTTTATCAAGAGTATGATCATTTTGATTCTCTTGTCTTTGTAAGTCCCATCGATGAGGCAATGGTTCGGGCCCGGGATGACCGTAATCGCATATTTGAATTCCTTTATGGATTACATCGTGACTTTGACCAGATCAGCGTTCAGATCCTTGGCCGACCGCAGATACCTTCTCTTCCTGAGGTCTACAGCATTGTACAACAAGAGTTTGATCGTCGTCAGACACTTCTCCCTGACTCTGTGTCGGAGGGCTCTGCTTTGGCTACTACCACCACTCCCTCTCTTCTTGGTACTAGGCCCTCCCAGGATTTCAAGTTGAAGGGTTCAGATAAGGATCATCTCCTGTGTGACTATTGTGGCAAGAGTCGCCATACTCGGGATACCTGCTTCAAGCTTCATGGATTTCCTACTCCAAGAGGGGGTGCTCCACCTCGTGGAGGCTGTAGTTCTGGCCGCTTCTCAGGTCGACATGATGCTCTACCCTGTGCAACCCATCTTGCTGATGCTCTACCCTGTGCAACCCATCTTGCTGATGCTCCTACAGATACCTCTCCTGGCTGCTTTGGTACTGATACTGCTGCTACCCCTGGTGGCTTTACTGCGGATGAAATGTTGGCTCTCTGACGCATGATGCAGGGAATGTCTACTGAGCCATCGTCCTCTTACGCTCATACAGGACTGCCAGGTGCCCACTCAGTTGTTTCTTCCTTTTCTTACTCAATGGGTCATTGACTCTGGGGCTACGGATCATATGACCGGGTCATCCACAGGTTTTGTTTCCTATACCCCTCATTTTGGGCGTGATAAGGTGAGTATTGTTGATGGTTCTCTTGCCCCTATTGCTGGCAAGGGTACCATCCCATACTCCGCTCTCACCCTGTCCTCAGTTCTTCATGTGCCCACCTTTACTCGTAATCTTCTTTCAATCAGTCATTTAACTAACTCCATGCATTGCTCTGTGACATTCCTTCCCTCCTCTTGTGTCTTTCAGGACCTGACGACGGGGAAGGTGATTGGCTCTGGTAGTATGGTGGACGGTCTCTATGTTCTTGATCCTGGCACTGCTTCTCCTACCATGGCTCTTCATTCCAGCACTACCCATCCTCTATACCCTTGGCATTGTCGCCTGGGCCACCCTCCTATCTCTATTATGAAATTATTATTTCCTGCTATGTCTAATGCTGTTTTTGAGACTTTTGTCTGTGATGTCTGTAGTCTAAACAAACATCATCGTACTTCATTTAAGCATGCTTCGCTACCTAGTTCTATTCCATTTGCGGTTATTCATAGTGATATATGGGGTCCTTGTCATGTTCCTTCCTTTTCTGGGTGTGCATGGTTTGCTACTTTTATTGATTGTTTCTCTCGTACTACCTGGCTGTACTTGATACATCGTAAAAGTGATGTATTCTCTGTTTTTCGGCGCTTTCATAGCATGGTTTCCTGTCAATTTCAATCTAAAATAAAAGTTCTTCGTAGTGACAATGGACGCGAATACATTGATTCGCAGTTTGAAAACTATCTTGCTGATCACGGCATCCTCCATCAGACTACATGTGCTTATTCTCCAGCCCAAAATGGTGTGGCCGAGCGGAAGAATCGCCACCTCCTGGAGGTTGCTCGCTGTCTGTTGTCCACCATGCATCTCCCAAAATTTTATTGGGGAGATGCTGTCCTGACTGCGGCATACCTTATCAATCGAATGCCAACGCGTGTCCTTGGGCATTCTACTCCCCTTCATACCCTCCGGGTGCGCCCTACACAGCTTCCTCCTAAAGTGTTTGGTTGTGTTTGCTTTGTTCACATCCACCAACCCCGCCCCTCTAAATTGGATCCTCGTGCTCTCAAGTGTGTCTTTATCGGTTACTCACCTACACAAAAAGGGTACAAGTGTTTTCATCCTCCTACCAGGAAAGTGTATGTCAGTATGGATGTCACATTCCGTGAATCTGAGTCATACTACCCTATCACTGACTCTCCATCTTCAGGTGATTCCCCGTCTTCGGGTGTTTCTCTGCCCGTTCCTCCACCATATCTCTCACTTCAGGGGGAGACTCTACCAGTGGAAGTGAGTCCTCCAATACTAGTGGAAGTGAGTCCTCCAATACCAGTGGAGGAGAGCTCCTCTCCTATACCTTCATCTTCCTCCATACCTTCACACCCGATCCTGCAGGTATATACCCGGCGTGTCATGCGGCCAAGCACCAAGCCCCCACTATGCTACCGGAACAATCAGTGGATCCGGACTCAGGGCCTTCTGATCTTCTGATTGCCCTTAGAAAAGGTACCAGGTCTTGTACTCACCATCCCCTATCAAATTTTGTATCTTATGCTGCGCTTTCTACCCCCTACAAGTCCTTTGTCTCTTCCCTCTCTACTGCCTCTATACCTGCATCTTGGCAACAAGCTCTGGCAATCCCTGTGTGGCGAGAGGCGATGATTGAGGAAATGAAGGCTTTGGAAAAAAATCATACATGGGACTTGGTACCTCTCCCCAATGACAAGAAACTTGTTGGGTGCAAATGGGTGTTCTCGGTGAAACAGAACGCACAAGGAATTATTGAAAGATGTAAGACGAGATTGGTTGCAAGAGGTTATACCCAAACCCACGACATTGATTATCAGGAGACGTTCGCCCCGGTGGCCAAGATGAATACTATCCGGGTCTTACTTTCCGTTGCTGTTTGCAAACATTGGGACCTATTTCAGCTGGATGTGAAGAATGCCTTTCTTCACGGTGACTTGGAGGTCTATATGTCGATTCCCCCGGGTCTTGCTCCTGTTGGTTCCGTTGGGAAAGTGTGTAGATTGTTGAAGGCTCTCTATGGGTTGAAGCAGTCCCCAAGAGCATGGTTTGGCCGATTCCACAAGGCCATGATGTCATTTGGATACTATCAGAGCAATGCTGATCACACATTGTTCATTAAACGTAGATTTGGAAAACTTACTGCTCTCATTGTGTATGTTGACGATATTATCATAACTGGTAATGATATCGAAGAAATTCAGAGCTTGAAACAAAAGCTAGCTGGAGAGTTTGAGGTCAAGGACCTGGGAAAACTCAGATATTTCTTGGGAATAGAAGTTGTCAGATCCAAGCGGGGGATCTTCATTTCTCAATAAAAGTATATGTTAGATCTCCTCGAGAAGATGAGAATGAGTGGATGCAGACCGGCCGACACTCCAATTGAAGCAAATCACCGTTTATCGCGTGATGATGGAGCGGACATCGAAGATGTCTCAGGGTTCCAAAGATTAGTGGGGAGGTTGATATATTTGTCCCATACTCGCCCAGATATTTCCTATGCAGTGAGTGTTGTGAGCCATTACATGCACGCTCCCAAGACCCGACACATGGATGTTGCCCACAGAATTTTACGGTATCTTAAGTCTTCACCAGGAAGGGGTATCCTGTTTGCCCCAAACACCGGCCTAAAAGTTGAAGTCTACACTGATGCTGATTGGGCAGGGTCTGTTGATGATAGACGTTCAACTTCGGGATATTGTTCTCTCATTGGAGGCAATCTTGTTACTTGGAGGTGCAAGAAGCAACAAGTTGTGGCACGCTCTAGTGCGGAGGCCGAGTTCAGAGCTATGGCTCAAAGGGTCTGTGAAGGCTTATGGCTTCGTGCCTTAATGCGTGATCTTGGTCTCGAAGAAAAAGAACCCATCCTTCTGTATTGTGACAACAAGTCGGCCATCAGTATTGCACACAATCCCGTTCAACATGACCGAACGAAACACATCGAGGTGGATCGACACTTCATCAAGGAGAATATTGAGCGAGGGATTGTGTGTACTCCCTTTGTGCTCTCCAACAGGCAGCTAGCGGATATTCTCACGAAAGGATTAAGTGGGAACACATTTGGCAAGATTGTGGACAAGTTGGGCATGATCAACATCACTTGCCCAACTTGAGGGGGAGTGTTAGATTATATAATTTCTTCTATGTGTTTATTAGTTGTAACACCTCTATATATAGAGGCCTCCTTGTATTGCAATGGAATAATCTAATTTTCACGGTCAACATTTTGAAATAGCTTGTAATGTACAAAAGAGTATTAAGATGAATAAGGAGTACATGTAAGTATGAAAATATGCATTCTACTTAATGTAAGCATGAAAATAAGTATTATACACAACAAATAAATATCAAATGTTTAGAGATAGTATGCAAAATAATTATAATGTGTTATGCGATGTAATTGACCTATTTAGAACTGAAATCAAATCAATAGTAGATGCATTTGATGGATTGAAATTTAAGTATCATGTATTGACATGCCGGAATACTCACATAAAGTTTTAGATCATCAAAATATAGCTGGGGGTGCTTTAAACAAACATACGTTATAAGTTAAGCTCTATGGATGCCTGACATGACCTAAGCCAATGCCAAGAATAACCACTACACAAATATACCATGAAGTTACACTAATAGATAGTTTCTATTGGAATAAATCTTGGGGATGTACAAATAATAACGAAGTGCACCTCTAGGAGGCAGTGGAGCAGCAACAGCCAAAAAAATTTGATCATTGATCTCAATCCAATTACTGTAATGACAATGGCCATAGAACAAAAAATAAATCAAGGTAGGCAGGAAAAGATATGGAAATGTCTAGGAAATGAAGAAATTTTATGGCTTACATATTTTTTCAATAAAATACTGAAGTCAAAGAGTTTGTCAGACCAATGGAGAGAAAGTATCTTGGTACTTTTGTATACGAATAAATGAGATATACAAAAATGTGTTAATTATATAAGAATTAAATCGATGAGTCATACCATAAAACTAGAGGAATGAGTAATAGAAAGAAGATTAAGATGAGAGACTAACATCTCAGAGAATCAATTTGGATTCATGTTAGGGAGGTCGACCATAGAAGCTATACATCTCTTGAGGAGACTCATTGACAACTATCGAGAAAGAAAACAAGATTTGCATATGCTGTTTATTGATCTTGAGAAGGCTTATGATAGAGTTCCAAGAGAGATGTTATGGTGAGTCTTAGAAAAGAAAGGTATAAATGTATCATATATTGACATAATCAAAGATATGTATACAAATTCAGTGACAAGGGCGAGGACATCTGGAGGATTAACACAAGAATTCCCTATTACTGTTGGATTACATCAAGGTTCAGCTTTAAGCCCTTATCTCTTTACCCTTATCTTAGATGAGCTCACCAGACATATCCAACAAGCAATACCTTGGTGTTTATTGTTTCCGGATGATATCGTTTTGATTGATGAGACGCGCGAGGGTGTAAACGCAAAACATGAATCTTGGCGAGATACTTTAGAAAAAAAATGTTTTAGGTTGAGCAGGGCAAAGACGGAGTATATGGAGCTTAAATTTAGCAGTACAAGAAGGACAAATGACTTTGTTATTAAGTTGGGTGATCAAGATATTTCCCGTAGTGAGTGTTTTAAATATCTTGGATCGATAGTTCAAAAAGATGGCGTTATTGATAAAGATGTGACAAATAGAATCCAAGTGGGTTGGTTGAAGTGGAGAGGCGCGTCAGGGATGTTATGTGATCGTAATGTACCACTAAAATTTAAGGGTAAGTTTTACCGTACTGTAATTAGACCCGTGATGCTCTATGGTTCTGAGTGTTGGGCAGTGAATTGTGTACGTGAGCAAAAAATGGGAGTTGTGAAGATGAGAATGCTTAGGTGGATGTGTGGACACACGAGATTGGATATGTATACAAATTCAGTGACAAGGGTGAGGACATCTGGAGGATTAACACAAGAATTCCCTATTACTGTTGGATTACATCAAGGTTCAGCTTTAAGCCCTTATCTCTTTACCCTTATCTTAGATGAGCTCACCAGACATATCCAACAAGCAATACTGTGGTGTTTATTGTTTGCGGATGATATCGTTTTAGTTGATGAGATGCGTGAGGGTGTAATTGCAAAACTTGAATCTTGCGAGATGAGAATGCTTAGGTGGATGTGTGGAAACACGAGATTGGATAAAATTAGGAATGAAAGTATCAGGGATAAGACGGGAGTAACACCAATTTCAGAGAAGATGCGAGAAACTCGTTTAAGATGGTTTGGACACGTACAAAGGAGACCATTAGAGGCACCTGTTAGGCGTTGTGAGTGTCTAGTCACTAGACATGTTAGACGAGGGAGGGGTAGACCAACAAAGACTTGGAATGAAACTATAAAGAAAGACATGATGTACTTAGACATTAATGAGATTATGACAAAAGACAGAGCACAATGACGACAAAGGATCCATATAGCCGACCCCACTATAGTGGGATAAAGGCTCGAGTGTTATTGTGTTGTTGTTGTAGGCGGGAGAAGATCCAAATTCAATACAAGAAATGTATCTTTCTAAAAAAAACGGGATATTGGAAATGACAATGATCAAAACCCAGAATAAGATGAAGAGGAAGAAGAAGTAGAGGAAGAAGAGGAAGCAGAAGTAGAAGAAGAAAAAGAGGAGGCGGAGGAGGAAGAAGAGTAGGAAGAAAAAGAGGAGGAAGTGCTTACGAGCAAGGCGGGATCAAGAGCAGGGAATGGGATCTAGAGCGGAAGTAGCAGCAGCAAGAGTGGCGAGCTTTGACGTATGTGAATTAGAGCAGGGAGTGGGATCTAGAGCGGCAGCAGCAGCAACAAGAGTGGATAACTTCGACGTATGTGAATTTTGTAAACCTAAAGCGTTAAATAGTATGCAGTGGGACTCTTTACCGCATGGGAATCGCGTATCCCGCAATGCGATTCCGAATTAAAAATCTTTTTTTATTTAAAAATGTGTTTCCTAGAGTTTCGGAAACACATTTCCGCGCATTTTGGAACATTTCCCGTATCCGATACATATTCGAGCCGATACGCAAAGCATTTTTAATTATTTGTGCTTCATAGAGTGTTAGTACTTAATACAAGAATTCAAATCCAAGAAATTATCTCTTTTATTAAATAGTATTCTTAACTTTCAAATTTTACTGAGCTTAGAAACTTTCCTCTCAGGCACATTTAAGTATGGCATTGTTGAGATTCATTTCTATTTTTATTTTATTACATGTATTGAATCATGAAAAGAAAAATCTATGTTCACTCTCAGAACACCCCTATATAAACAACAGAGCTGTAGCATACAAAGTCTACAAGCGGTGTGGGACAAAATTGAAACACAGCTTGGTACGTATATATACTAAAATCTAACACTCAGTAAGCTTGAACATATTATATCAATCATGCCCAGCGTGGCATATATATTTAACAAAAACTTGTCGAAAGTGGATTGATGAATATATGAACAAGTTCTTTGTCTGAAGTGACAAATTGGGTGTTGACTATTTCTTTGTTTTTGTTCTTTTGTGAAATACAAGATTCCTGGAAGTATATATAGCTATCTTGTTATCAGAATACATAGAAAGAGTAGTATTGTAAGTCTCTTCAATGACTTTCGACATTGTTTTGAGTCACTTCAATTTACAAGCAGTCCGCATCATGAGATGATATTTTGTTTCTACAATGAATCTAGAAATAACAGTTTGCTTGTTACTTCAACATATGAGTAGATTTTCTCCTAGTAATATTCACTATTCGGAATTAAATTTCTTATCATTCTTTTCATCAGTGATGCCGACGTTAGAGTATGCTTCAATACGTGGATAATCATTTTTCTTTAACCACATACCTTTGTCAGGAGATCCCTTGATATATTCTAATATCTTCATAGATTTGTTAAGTGGCATTGTCTAAGAGCATGTATCAAATGACTAATGTTCCATACTACAAATGTATTGTCAGGTTTGCTTGTAGTGAGATATATACGAGTAACATCCTGAAGTGGTAGTGAAGTTCCATCCCATAGACTATCACTCCCCATAGGCATAAGAGTGTGGGTGGGATTAGCTGCTAGTAAGTCATTTTCGTCAAGAATGTCCATGACATATTTCTCTGTGATAATGTGATTCCTTTGTCGCACATGGCAATCTCAATACTTAGAAAATATCAAGAAACTCTCATATCTTTATTTACAAAATGCTTTCTCATATACATTTATTTTTTTAGACCGTATTCCGTTACGGATTCGATTATGATGTATTATTCCCTATATAAAGGGGTCCCCTCTATTAAATAGAATTAACTTTGCTCTAATTAACATGGTATTAGGGCTACCGTGCCCCCCGCTCCGCTAACGACCCCGCTCCGCTTCCGCTTGGGCTCCCGCTCCGTTTCCGTCGGGCTCCCGCTCCGCTTCCGTCCTGCTCCGCTTCCGCCTGGCCTCCCCCTCTCTCCCTCTCTTTCTCTTGCTCTCTTTCTGAAGTTTGTGACTCTTCTATAGTGTTGATTGGCGCTCGACAAAATGTCGGACGATCCGCGCTGATGCTTCCTCGGACGGGTCTCCAACAGTCCGATTGACCTCATACTTCAGCATAAGTTTTGCTTTGCCTCTCTTATCCTCCTTAAGTTTTGTGTGATTCCAATGATTGGATGTCTTCCAATCTTCAATTTAGGGTTTCCTTTGTTGTCGTTGATCGTGACTCCTAATCCACCATTGATACTTGTTCTCTCTTCTTCTCTTTGACGGGGTGTTCTTCTCTACTCTATTTAATCTTCTTGGCGGTTTGGTTGCACTTTGTTCCATGTTGGAGATTAGTGATTCCGGTACTCCCACGACCCCTACTGAATCTACCCGGGCTAGTCAAGATCACCACTATTCCCAGCTTACCACAGTCCTCCTTGATGACAACTATATGGCTTGGTCCCACTCTATTACCCTTGACTTAAAGAGCCGACATCTTTTGGCTGCATTAATGGCACCGCCACTGCTCCGACTATGACTTCTACTACTCTTCCTAAATGGGAGTCAGAAAACTCCCTTGTCATATCATGGCTTATCAACTCCATGCAGGAATCGATTGCACTGAATTATCTTTTCCTGGATACTACTGCAGACATATGGAAGCGCGCTGAGTCTACCTATTCCCGTAAGGGGAATGCGGCCCAAATCTTTCAGCTTCGCCGCAAGATTGGGAATCTCTGTCAGGGGGATCATCCTGCTTCTGCCTATTACCTTGAGTTTACCTATCTCTATCAGGATTATAATCATTTTGACTCGCTTGTCATGGTGTGCAATGCAGATGCACTCTTGCTGAAGA
Source organism: Platanthera zijinensis (assembly GCA_039513925.1). NCBI lineage: Eukaryota > Viridiplantae > Streptophyta > Magnoliopsida > Asparagales > Orchidaceae > Platanthera > Platanthera zijinensis. Next base: position 53,374,959 of record CM077092.1, read on the forward strand.
ACCGCGAAGATAGAAATTGGGTATTTGAGTTCCTACATGGATTGCACAAAGATTTTGATCATATTACGGTCCAGATTTTGGGGGCGTGTTCCTATTCCCTCACTTTCTGAGGTTCACGATATTTTTCAACAAGAGTTTGATCGACGACAGTTGTGGAACCCCTCCAACCATCTAGAGGGATCTGCTCTGGTGGCTCATTAACCCAATATTTGCAGCCGTCCTTCTCGTAATTTCAAGCCTAAGCCGACAGATAGGGATCACCTCACATGTGACTGTTGTGGCAAGTCTCGTCATACTCGGGGTACTTGTTATAGCCTCCATGACTTTCTTCCTCATTGAGGTGGATCGACTTCTCGTTGTGGTTGCGGTCGTGGTAGGACTCGTAGCCGATCTCCTCACTCCGCTCATCTGACTGAGAATTTCGTTGGTGGTTCTTCTCAGTCGTCCTCCTTCTTTGCTGAAGAGATGCGGACCCTTCGTCATTTGATGCACAGTCTTACTACTGAGTATGTTGATGCCCTTATGTCATCATCTGCTTTTGCCGACACAGGTACTTTGAGTGCCAAATCCTCTTCTGTTGGTCCTACTCAGTGGATTATCGATTCCAGCGCCACCAATCACATGATCGGTTTTGCTTCAGGTTTTGTATCCTATTCCCCTCTTTCAGGCCGAGATAAAGTGAGCATTGTTGATGGGTCATTATCTTCTATTGCTGAGAAAGGCTCTATTCCTTGTTCTTCTCTCACTTTATCCTTTTTTCTTCATGTTTCAAAGTTCACACAGTCTACTTTCTGTTAGTCATTTGTCTAATTATCTTCACATTTTCGTTACCTTTTTTTTCTTCTCATTATGTCTTTCAGGATCTGAAGACGGGGCAGGTGATTGGCTCTGATAGCATGAAGGATGATCTGTACGTGTTTGACTCCTCTTCCGAGCATAGGCGGACCTTTGGAGGGACACACCCGGGCACGTGCCCGTGTGTAAAAAATCACGAACTCCGCCTCCATCGCATTCGACGTTCCCTCGTAACTTCCTGCCCTAAATTTTCTGAGACTTTCAGCGAGTTTCTTCCCCGACGGCCCGACTCACTCCTCCAGCCTAGGTAATCTCGCCGCCTCTTACTCCTCCATCTTCTTCTTCTCGTCTTCCTCATATATTTGCCCTAATTTTTCTGCGTCGTTGCAGTGCCCTTCCTCCTCCGACATCACCGACATCCATCGTTCCCATATCAGGTCGTTTGCGGCACGCCTGATGCCGACACTGTGTGAGCGCCCTTCCCCCTCTGACATCACCAGCGGCCCCTCTGCCCATCATGTATATATATTGTTTCCAGTTTCCCCCTTTGAATTTGTTTCCTACTTCAAATTTGTTTCCCCATTCATCAACATTCAGCCATCACATTTCAAATTTGTTTTAGAGAAGTTGGATTTCACTGTTCAGTGCCCTTCCCCCTTCTATTTTGTTTCCCCATTCATCAACATTCAGATTTTAGCATCAGGCATTTTTTTTCCTTTCCCCCCTAACCCTGACATAATTTCCTTTTTGTTATTGTTGTTTTCAAATCTATTTGTGGGAATTGTTTTCAGATATGTTGCTGTTATTTCATATGAATTAGTGAATATTTTGGAAGTTGTTGTTCATTGCGTTGAATGGTTAATTTCACCTTATTCGTTCAGTAATCCAGGTATTTTGTACACTGTTATTTGGATTTTGGATGGAGAAATTTTTCTTAAAAGGTTGGTCGGGGTCAAGTTTACAAGAGCACAATCAAAGTGGTAAAAGACATCAGCTAGATATTAATTTGGAGGATTTACCATCAAATCCGGGTATGAGGCAACCTATTAGCTCTTACGTTGTCAACCAGCAGGATTCAATCAGAAGATATTATTTGCAGAATAGGCCTTGTCAACCTCGTTTAGATAATTTTCCTCAAACTATGATTGGTCACAAAGCAAGGTGATTCAATAAGAACTGGTATAATGAATTCAAGGGTTGGGTAGAGTACAACACAATAAAAGATGCAACATATAGACTTTATTGCTATATTTTCACGCAAAGAGGATGCGGTACTACTTTTGCTTCTCGTGGTTCTAGGTATTGGAAAAATAAAACGATATTAGACAAGCACATGGGAAATCATACAACTGCACATAATTGGTGGAGACCAGCCCGGATCTGGTTGACGCAGAAGTGGCCGACGCCGCACCCGAACGGAGCTCTACCAGCCCTGAGTTATCGCATTTTGCTTTTTATTTTATTTTACTTTGTTTTATTTTCAATTTTGTGTTTGACAATTTTATTTTTTCTGCACGTCTGCGTGCGTAGCCATGTTTTAGAGTTTTTCTTTTCCCCAAAGGATAATATATGTATATATATATGTTATTTACACATACATATATATAGTTATATTTTCCTATTTGTTCAAATAGGTCATCTCATTGCTTATCCCAGTCGGCCCATCCCGGGCGTCTCTTCCCCAATATGCCAGAGTCGGGTGAATTCCTTGTTTTCCACAGATGCACGTGGTAAGTCTCCCGCTTCCGCTTCTCCCGGTCACGATCGGCGCGACATCCGGTCTCCCTTCTATAGCACCTCTCCAGGAAAAACTTTCCGCCGCACATCCTTGAGCCCGACGCCACGATTTCCCCCTTTACAGCAACACCATGGCCACGATTTCCACCAGCCTCGGCCGCTGCTTCTGCCATGGCCGACCTAGGCAAACTATTTGATTTCTTTTTTTTTTGTTTTGTGGTTGGCCTATATAAAGGGAACCCCATGTAATTTTTGTTGGTTGTTGAATATTTAGTTGTTGATGAAATTTGTTGTTAAGATTTCCTTGATTCCGTGAACTGTGAGTTCGATGAATGATATTGAAGATTGAATCTTTTGATTATTGCTATTTGTGTTTTGAATCCCGTTTGAGGTAGAAGATGAACAACTCGAAATTGAAGTAGCTATGAGGCTTTGATTTTGTTTGATGTGTTCCACTTCTGTTGGTAGTTCGGTTATTGAAGACTTCACCAGGAAGGGGGATCCTGTTCACTCCCAATATAGACTTGAAGATTGAAGTTTTCACTGATGCTGACTGGGTTGTGTCTGTTGAAGATAGACTATCTACATTAAGGTATTGCTCATTCGTTGGTGGGAACTTAGTCACTTGGAGAAGTAAAAAACAATTTGTCGTCTCAAAGTCCAACGCTGAAGTTGAGTTTAGAGCGATGAGACCTGGCATATGTGAAGGATTTTGAATACGCTATTTGATGTGTGACCTGAGTTTGAATGAGTCTAGTCTTATCTGGTTGTACTGTGACAACAAGGCTGCAATCAACATCGCAAACAACACCTTGCAACATGATCGCACCAAACATATCGTAGTGGACAGACATTTCATTACGGTGAAAATCGAGAAAAAGATTATCTACATACTTTTTGTTCCCTTCGGGGGACAATTAGCTGATAACTTAACTAAGAGTTTTGGAAGAAATATTTTTTGTGCTTGTATTAACAAGTTGAGTATGAAAAATATAACATGCCCAACTTGAGGGGGAGTGTTAGACCGTATTCCGTTACGGATTTGATTATGATCTATTATTCCCTATATAAAGAGGACCCCTCTATTGAATAGAGTTAACTTTTTCCTAATTAACAAATTTATATGGCATATATATCGTCACCTGTCAGAAGAATATCATGTACATAGACTGCGAGAACCACAATTCGTCATCCTTCTTCTTTACAAATATTAAATGGTCCACATGACTTGGTGGAAACCAACAGTGTGAATACCTGATTGAACTTGTCAAACCAAGCTTTCAAGCTCTGTTTAAATCTTGATCCCCTATATACAATTTCCTTCGGATCATGATAGGCATATAGGAATACATTTTTGAATATAACGTAAGTTGACTAGTATTTCCTGTAACATGAATAAAACTTATATGGAACTAATATGAGCCATTAGAGAGAACCTGTCAAAAAAGTCTACTCCATACATTTGTCTGAAGCATTTTGCAACATGCTTGTTTTTGTATCTTGCAATTTGTCAATCTGTGAGAAACTTAATCACGAAGACTCACTGATATCCAACAATGTTACCACCTGGATGTGTAAGAGCAAGGCTTAAGGTGTCACGAGATATTAAGGTATACATCTCATTCATAGTGGTCTTCCAACATGGAATGATCATAGCTTCCTTGTACAAAGAAGGAATACTGGTAGCTGATAAGTCCAATGTGAGGCTCAGATGCTGAAAAGAAACCAAAGTAGACTGGGATGCTACACTCTTCCAAAGAGCAGTATGAGAGTCAGAATCTAAATCAACCTTTGGAGTTTAACCTTCAGATGGTGAAGACACTAGCCTGGGAATTGAGGGATGAACTACATGAGTGGAAGGAGGTATAAGGGAATTTGGATGTTGACGTTTGTTGAAGTACGGATGAGAGGAAGGAGAGGATAGAGAATGAACAATAGGTATATTGGTAGATGAATCATGTGATGGAGGATCACAGACTCTAGTAGGCTCAAGGGAAAGTGATTTGACCGTCTTGGAGAAATATGAAGTGCACTCGAAAAAAGTGACATTTAAAAATACATATTGATGTCTGGAGAGAGGATCTATGCAATGATATAATTTTTGGGTTGGAGTGTAACCTAAAAAGATGCATTTCATTGCATGAGCCGATAGTTTGTCACAGCTTTGACAGGGACATAAACAAAGGAAACTCATCCAAACACTTGGGGAGTGAGTTGAAAGAGAGAAACATCTGAATAAATAATAGAAAAAATAGACTTGCTTTTAAGCGCAGATGATGGCGTATGATTGATCCTGTAGCATGAGAGAAGAATGGTATGACCCCAATAGAATTTGGGAACAATCTTTTCACACAACAAAGTTCCTTCCTTTTTGTTACATCATGTTGTTGTGAATTTTTTGCACAAGTGGTCTTTTGAATTATGTCATTTACTTTCTAGACTTGCTTAGAAGTTTTAGTCTCAATTTTTGTAGGAAAAGATGCATGATGATGCTTACCAAATTTGTCAAGCCTCACGTTCTAATATACACTCAACAAGAGAAGACAAAAGTAACTATTGTAGAAAACTAGAAAGTAAATGACAAGGACATTTATTCATGTGAGGAATGAGACTTCAATAGCAGATCCAAAGGTGGAGAAAGAGTCGTCCAAATAATATAGTTCTCCCACCTCAATCCCGGTAGTAAACTGTTTTCTTGTGGAAAGGACCTGAAAGTAGTTGTTCGATGGAAAGAATAAGTCGCAACAATTTAGACTTATTATAGCACTAATTGAAAGGAGACTACAAGGAAGATTTGGAATGAGGAGAACATTCTCTAGTGAGGTGAGAGGATTTAGTGACAACCTCTGATCCACAAACTGAGCAAGAGACCCATCTACAATAATCACTGGAGGTATCCGACTGTGCCTGTTTAGATGGAAAAAAATTGTTGAGTCTTCAGTCATATGACTAGCAAAACCATACTCAAAGAGTTAGATACAAGTGCTACCTGAAGAGGAGGGAACTGAAGCGACTCTAGCAGAGTTCTTTTATACAACATCTAGAGCTTCAAAATCAGCCTGGTGTAAAACCATCTTCTTGTGTCTAATGCAGAGGTAGATGGGGTTTGGGACAAGTTATCAGAAATAATTCTCTCAACAGAAGCCTGAGGACGGGGGAGGGTGTTTGGCAAAGAAATGCTTAATTGGATGATCAATTTTGTCGCGATGATACCAAATGGGATGAAAATCATCACACCCTCCAATTTGCTCTCCTCGACTATGTCGTCCTCTAATAGTAGCAAGGGAAAAGCTCCCGGAAGGAGCAGTAATAAAAATAGTTCTTAAAAGTTGAACCACAGTGCTGACACAATTTTGGCATCCAGCGTTCAAATGGCATACTCTCCAAAATTTGTTGTCAGATCATCCCATAGGTCTCTTTTAGTCATTGGAGATAATAGATAATGAGAAACTCCTCAAAGTATTTATGATGTGTGGCAATGTCAGCAGGTAATGTGAAAGAAAAAGGGGTTGATAAACTCTTAATAACTCTATGGGGGGGAATAGAGTTATAAAAAAATCTTTTTACAGAAAAGATAAAAGCAAATAAACTAAGCTAATCTAACCACATCACAAGCACACAAGAACACAGAAAACACAACCAGACAACACAAGAATTTTATAGTGGTTCCCCAACTGGGTACATCCACTCTTCTATCACCCTTGGTAGGAATCCACTACAGGTTTTGATCAGATGACTGTCACCAATGAGCTTTTGATCAGGTGCCCAAAAATCAACCCAAGTCTTTTGGAAGGAGACTTGCAACCAGGAATAATTTTGAAGGGAATTAAAATCCTGTACAGAGGTGAGGATGAAAGAGTGATGAAAGTCTTCTTTTCTCAAAACAATGAGAAGACTGTGGATTCAGAGATGTTGTCAAAGCTCCCCCTGAGATGTAGAAGGGTTCAGGCTGGGAAGCTTTGCACAGGGTGAGTAGGTCTTCAACTGAGAGACTTGGTTCAGGAGCTTTAGACAGATGGTGCTGGAATGTCTTAGCAAGGTCCTGGAAGAGAAGAACAAAAAGACTCTTGATTTGTAAAAGTTGTTCTTCTTGCTTTTTCTTCAAAGCACTGACAGAATGAGAAAACTAATGAAGAACTGCTTCAGAATGTTTTTAGGATGTTAGCAGGAACAATTTTTTTCTTTCTCTGTGTGTCTATCTCTTGTCTTTGTTCTTTCATGGAATCGGCAGCCTTCTTCTTTTTGTAAGATAAAACAATTTTTGACTTGAATTTCAAAAACATTCCTTTAATTATTCTGCAGGAATCGAGGAAAGACAACGGCTACAATATCTGCAATAAATGATTTCCTCAACTGTCTTTGGCATATTAAGATAATATAATAACTCCGTGAAAACCTGTAGCTAATGCTGCAATAGAAACGGCTATAAGCCTTGATAACATCAGCATTAACTACCAGAGATTTGATTCCATAAATAGCCTTGACAAAAATGAAATCTTCAAGACAGTTGCGCAATAAGATAGTCGAACACAGATACATAATCGCAGAGCTGAGATAGAAGATCGTCGAGCTGAGACTGGAAATCGTCGATCTGAGTTCTGAGATCGTCGAGCTCAGCTCAGAGATTTTACCTCTGCGATCGTCGATCAGAGATCGACGATCTTCGAGCCGAGATCGACGAAAGTCGAACTGATATCAGATCCACAGATTACTTCTGAGTCTTGGTCTTTGAAATGAAGTCCAATGCTGGTCTTTATGAGGTCTGCTCTACTAAGACTAACTTTGACCTAGACTTTGACCCTGGCTATACAAGTGGGTCAAACAACCTAGGAGTGAACTTACCCCAAATCAAACATGGGGTTCCAACAATCTCCCCCTATTTGGATGAGGTCACTCAACATAAAGAAACAACAAAAAAAACAATACAGTGTTATAGCTATCTGATATGGTATTGAAATAATCACCAAATATAGTATAGCATGTAATTCACATATAATCCAGATAGAGCAATAACAACAGATAAATAAAAAAGAGTTCAGAGAACTTAGGGTTTATCAGAAGTAGGAGCAGAAGAGGGTTTAGAAAATATGATCTTCCTGGAAGAATCTTCTGCTTCTTTCTTTGACATCTTCATATCTTGATCTCCTAGAGTCTTCTGAGATGCTGCTCTAGGCACAACTGCCTCAGGATGAAGAGACATATACTCTGATGGATTAAATACTTTCTTGCTAACCTGCAATCTGTCAAGCTCTTTCTCTCTATATGATGACATAGTAGTGAATTGAGAGGGATCCTGACCTTCTTTCCTGGCTTTATTCATTTGAGATAGCCCAACAAATTCATTCAACCTTGCCATTCTGATGTTGGGGTCAAGCTCAGGATCAAGAGGAGGAAGAGGGTCTCTCTGAACTAGCTTCCTGAACTGACTTCTGAGATGAAATTCTAAACTGAGTAGATTGAGCCTGGAAATTTGTAGACACTGGATTCTGCTGCTTCTGACTGGAGTACAAAGATCTGGGAGGAGGAACTTCACTAAGTTTTCCTTTAGTCTTTCCAGAAGATATAGCCCTTTGAGAAGAAGAATATTTGTCTGAAGATCCAGCTGGAGGAAGAGGATTTGAAGATCTGTCCTTCCTCTGATAGGTCTGGGAAATAGAAGTAGACCTTTGAGCTGCTAAACCAGAGGCTCCTGCTGCTGGAGGGGGAGGAGGAGGACCTCTCCTGGACCTTTGAGGAGGAGGAGGAGAGTACCTTCTACTTTTCTTTCTAGCCTTCTGCTCATTCTTAGATAGCCACATCCAATGAGGCATACCTGGATAAGGAGTAATATTCTGGAGAATATAGTATGGAGTGTCATTCTGAGGATTTGGCTTTGAGACTGCTTTTGGTGGAGCTTTCCTTTTCTTAGACACTTTCTTCTTGTTGTTATCAGAATCAGAATCATCATCTTGATCATCTTCAGATGAGCTTTGGGTAAGAGCATATAGTGTATCAATCTCTCTGATCACTTCCTTTGGAACTCCCTTATTAGCTGGAGGAAGGATAACTTCAGCAGGAACTGCTTTAGTTTCCATAGCAATATCTTGAGCAATGAGATCATCAAGACTTGGAATGAGGCTATCATCCAAAACATAGGATGGCCCAGGAGATCTTGTCATCTGCTCATCAGACTGTTCTGCCAGAGGAAATACAAAATTTGTCTTTAGTTGTCTAACAACTTCAGGTCTTAGAGAGGGAGTGCAACACACAATAGCCAAAGAGGATGGCTTCCAAATTGGAAGACAATCTAGAAATAGTGTGCAAAAGGAACTCAACAACTCAACAATATCCACTGTGGGATTGCTGCAACAATCACCAACAGTCAGAACTTCTGGAAGAACTGTTTCTTCTGTATCAGTATCAATATCAACAATTTTTGTATCTAGAGCCATCTGATCATCTGAGGAAACATCCTCCTGCATATCTGCTGAGACTGCTGCTACTAGAGAAGGCATGGGAGCTTCTTCATTGGATATCTCCCCCTGCCTGGTTGCAGAGGCATCTGTAGCCAGGCCCCCAGAAGAAGGGACAGAGGAAAGGGTAGCAACTCTATGGGTAAGAGTGTTGATGGAGGCAGTTAGAGGAGCTAGAGCTTGTGCTATAAGAAGCTCTAGGGAAGGAGAAATGAATTTCAGAAGATCTTTGGCTATATCTGAGAAATTGAGGTAAAGGGGTTCAGGCTCAGAGGCTGTGTAAGGAGTTTGATGACCACAGTTTGAGCAAACTGAGAATGCAGAAGGGAAATCTGTGTGAGTGTACTCAGGAAAGGAGGAGGATTGAGGGTCAGCAGAGGGAAGAGATGTTGATGGAACATCCTCTTAGGATGGGGTCAGAGGGAATCTGAGAGGACAAGGATGGAGAAATGATGAGGGAAGTAATGTGCTGAGAGGAGACATGAGGATCTTCAGGATGATCTTCATGAGGAGATGCAGGATTATCTGCATGAGGAGATGCAGAAAGATCTGGATGAGGAGATGCAGGATGAGGAGAATCAGGATGATCTGGGGAGATATGAATTTGAATAGGTGAAGCAGGAGGTGGAGGTGAAGGAACTGGAGAGGATTGGTTTTGGGAGGCAGGGACTGAGGGAACTGAGGGTGAGACAGAGAGAGGAACATCTTCTGGGGTTGGGGAAGTAGCTGCATCAGCTCTGGTATCCTCAGAAGTCCTGGAGGCACTGGAAGGCCTGGGAATGGTCCTCTCCCACTTTCCAAACAAAGAAGAGTCCAACCTCTTACTGGCATTGATGAATTGGGTCTGGGAGATCATCAATTCAAGACCTTTTGCCTGGAGAAATATGCCTAAAATTCTCCCAAAGCAAACCTCTTTCTTAGAGCTTTTCCTTCTAATCAAATCAAAGAATAAATCAGCCCAGTTGACTAATTTACCATTAACCAGAGCAGACATAATAGCAAACTGCTGTCTGTTAATGTTATCATGGGCAGAGTGCTTTCCCAGTAGCACTTTCCCGACAATATCAGCCAAGAACTTATATTGAACAGATAAGTTCTTTTTCAGCGGCTTTGCTGGCACTCCATCAGGATGACCCATCCTTCCCAGCATATTTTATATTCAGAACTGTCTTGATCCAAACTATCATCTCCATTCACCAAGTCAAACAATTCAGAAATAATGACTGGAGTAAGAATGACCTGATTTCCAGAAATAGTCTCAACCATGGTTGATTCATCTGGACAAGTTGAAGAGTAAACCCATTCTTTTATTTCAGCGGTTGGTAACTTGATTCTCTTTGACATAAACTTTCTCAGACTTTGAACTTCACAGAACTGCAACATATCCTTGAATATCTGATCGCAATGGCTGAAGGAATCGAAATCGATGTCGAACCCTGCGTCAAATTTCATTGCTGACAGGATAGCCGCCGGAATCGCCATTAGAAACCTGCAAGGGAAAACACAAGATCAAGTGCAGGAGGGAGAAATTGGAAAGCGCGGGATAGAGCACGACGATAAACCCTTAATATAGGTTTTTCGGAATGTGAAGAGTCGGGCTCTGTCCTACGATAAATAAAGAAAAACTTCTATCTCAGGTCGACGATAGATTTTTAATTAAATATTATCGTCGGTCTCAGATTGAAAAGGGAAAATAGATCGTCGATCTTAGGTCGACGATTTATCTTCTGAAGTAAAGGCGTCGATATCTGGTCGACGATATTTACTTCACAGAGCTGTCGTCGATCTCTGGTCGACGATTTAGCTCAAGATCAGTTCGAAGATCGTCGATCTCCGTTCGACGATTTAGGAACAAATTCAAAACCTAAGACAGAAAAATTAAATTAATCCTTCACATTGATCATTCCAAGCTGATTCAGGAAGAATATGTGCTTCTTTTCATCCAGGGGTTTGGTGAAAATGTCTGCTCTTTGAAAATCAGTGGAGATAAAGTCAAGATTAATTTTCTTTTTGTCTACATTATCTCTAATGAAATGATGTCTTATATCTATATGTTTTGTTCTAGAATGATGCACTGGATTATGTGCTATAGATATAGCACTTGTACTATCACAGAAAATGGATTGAATTATTTAGATTGAAACCATAATCTAAGAGTTGGTTTTGTATCCACAAAATCTGTGAACAACAACTGCCAACAGACATATATTCATCTTCAGCAGTCTGTTTTGTATACAGAAATTTGCTTCTTGCAAAACCAGGACATAAGTCTATCACCCAGGAACTGGCAAGTTCCTGAAGTGCTCTTTCTGTCCACTCTACATCCAGCATAGTCAGCATCTGAAAATTCAGTCAACTCAAACTCTGACTCTGTTGGATACCAAAGTCCTAGATTAGGACAACCCTTTATATATCGTAAAATCTTTTTTATAAAAATAAGATGAGATTCTTTAGGGTTCACCTGGAACCTAGCACATAAACATGTAGCAAACATGATATCTAGTCTGCTTGCTATTAGATATAGTAGGGATCCAACAATGACCCTTATACATGGTCTGATCAACAGGTTTTCCATGTTCATCAGAGTCTAATACAGCATTGGCAGCCATGGGAGTCTTCATAGGGGAGGCATCAGCCATCCCAAACTTCTTAATAAGCTCATTAACATATTTAGATTGGGAAATGAAGATTCCATCAGGAGATTGTTTCACTTGGAGACCAAGGAAATAAGATAGCTCTCTCATGCTACTCATCTCAAATTTGGAATGCATTAGATCAGAAAATCTTTTGCATAGTTTGGGATCAGTAGAACCAAATATAATGTCATCTACATATATTTGTACTACTAAGGTTTTATCATGATGCAATTTAGTAAAAAGAGTTCTATCTACCATGCCTCTTAAAAAACCATACTCTAAAAGAAAGTTGGCTAAGGTCTCATACCAAGCAATTTGAAAACAAAGGAGGGATGAGTTGGAGAAACAAAACCTGGAGGTTGTTCAACATAGACCTCTTCTTTAAGTTCTCCATTTAAGAATGCACTCTTGACATCCATTTGGTAGACTTTGAACTTCTTGAATGCAGCATAAGCCAGAAATATCCTTATAGCTTCTAGCCTGGCAACAGGGGCAAATGTTTGATCATAGTCAATTCCTTCCTCTTGCATATACCCTTGAGCAACAAACCTAGCCTTATTCCTCACAATCACACCTTGGGCATCAAGCTTATTCCTGAAAACCCACTTAGTTCCAATTACTGGATAGTCTTTAGGCCTTGGAATCAAGTCTCAAACTCTACATCTCTCAAATTGATTTAGTTCTTCTTGCATTGCAATGATCCAATGGGGATCTTGCTCAAGCATCAGTTATGGATTGAGGCTCAATTTGAGAGAGGAAACAGGCATGCATCACATCATTGTTGAGTTGATGCCTTGTCTGTACACCTACTGACATGTCTCCAATTACTTGGGATCTAGGGTGATCCCTAAGTGTGACAAAATCAGATGGTGGAGTTTGTTCAGCAACAGTAATTGGAGTGAATTCTTCTTGTGGAATTACTTCTGCTGTTGGGGGAAGTTCAGCTGCTTCCATAGTTTCTTCTTCACTGTCTTCATTAGCTTGCGGAAAAGGATGTGATATAACCTTTGGAGTAAGGTTTAAGTCATCCAATTTCTCACACAAGTGAGGTACTTACAAAGAGTTATTGGTAGAAATCTCTTTCTCCTTATAAAACATGTTAGCTTCATCAAATAAAACATGCATAGATTCTTCAATTTTTAAAGTAGATTTATTAAACACCCTATAAGCTTTGCTGACTTGGGAATATCCTAGAAAGATTCTCACTGCATTCTTTGCTTCAAATTTTCTAGTGTATTTCTTGTCATTATTGTGAATATAACATATGCAACCAAATATTTTAAAATAGGTGATTATAGGTTTCTTCCCTTTGAGTAATTCATAGAGAGTCTTATGTTTAAGTTTATGTATCAAACTTCTATTCAGGACATAGTTTGTTGTGCTCACTGCCTCTGTTCTAATAGGATAGAGACATGTAAGCATCTGCAAGTAATGTACCTGCAGCTTCAATGAGTGTTCTATTTTTCCTTTCAGCTACCCCATTTTGTTGAGAAGTTCTAGGAGCTGAGAAACAGTGTCTGATACCTTCCTTCTCACAGAACTCATGCATAAGAAGAGAGTCAAACTCAGTGTCATGATCACTTCTGATCAATGCAACTTGAGTAGAGTACTCAATCTGTATGGTCTTGAGAAAATCTGTAAGAACCTTAAAGGTATCTGACTTAGATCTCAGAAAGAATACCCAAGTGAATCTAGAGAAGTTATCTACAATCACTAGAGTATAAGATTTCCCTCCTAGGACTTTGTACAGCAATAGGACCAAAAAGGTCCATGTGTAGCAGGTACAAGATCCTAGGTGAATCACTCTTATTAATTGACTTAAAACTAGATTTAGTTTGTTTGCCTAATTGACAAGCCCTGCATAGGCCTTCCTTCTTGTAGGAACCAGAAGGTAAGCCTCTAACAAGGTTGTATTTAGATAGCCTAGCAATGTTTTTCAGATTAACATGACCTAGTCTCTTATGACATAAAATACTTTGATTACTAACTATATTAAGCAAGCATATATCAGAAGATGCAGAATGAAAATTTACTAAGTAAATGTTTTCTTGTCTATTGCCAATTAAAACAGGTTTGTTTTTTTTAGATGAAATAATACAAGAGCTAGAGTTAAAAGTTACCTGATAACCTTCATCACAAAGTTGACTTATTGAGATGAGGTTATGCTTCAAACCACTTACATAAGCAACCTTCTTGAAAGTCACTGCTCCAATCTTGACTTTACCATAGCCTTTGGTCTGGCCACAGTTTGAATCACCAAAGATAACCTTTGGTCCCAGCTTGGACTTGTAATCACTTAAGTTGTCCTTGCTGCCTGTCATATGCTTGGAGCAACCACTGTCCAGATACTATTGTTGATTAAATGTTGGACAGCTCTTTACCTGCAAGGATGATAGTTAGTTGTTCTTGACCCAGGTAACCTTGGGTCCTTGTTGATTTACATAACTGTAACTTGGAAATGTAAGAACATTCAGGTTGATTTTTGTAACCTTTGGGATGATATCTTCTTGGTGGTATTATCCATTGATTAAAAGGATTAATATTGCTATTAGAATTTAGGTTTTTATTGTTAGGATCTGGGATCGACGATTTCTGGTGGGATCTTCGACCTGAGCTCGACGATGTTGGATGAGATCTTTGATCCATGCTCGAAGAATGAAGATATTCATTCTTGGGGCACCAAAATCGTCGATCTCTGGTCGACGAATCATACTGGTATCATCGATCGTAGATCGAAGAATGATTATTACTGAAATTTGCATTCAGAGATCGTCGTTCTGAGGTCGACGATTTATTCATATATCGTCGATCTGAGTTCGACGATAACTGCTGAACATTGTTATATTTATTATTCTTCTGATTTTTAAGTTTGTTCTTAGTTTCAATTTGTTCAAGAAATTCATTAACCTTATTAATCTGTTCAATGTTTTTCTTTCCTTTATCAGAAATAAAATTTACAGGTTTAGAAAGATGATTCTTTTGCATTAGGATTGGTTCACTGGATGAAACTCCTAATCCTAGTTTGCAGTAATTAGTTCTAGCATTTAATGTGCTGGTTATATCTAGCAATTTTAAACTTCTGTTATTTAATGATTCTTCTAATATCTTAGCTTTGCTAAGTTCAGATTTCAGAAAGATAATTTGTTCATTTGCATAATTTAGTTCATTAGATAGATTAGCATTTTCAGAAGTGATTTTATCTAGATCATTTAATTTTTCTCTAAGAAGTTTGATTTCCTTCTCAGAGCTTATCAAATCTAAGCATAAATTTTTAAATTCAAATTTGAATTCATCAGATTCAAAATCATAAGATGCTAAATACCTGATCTTCAGCTGACAGGTTTTCTTCATTATCAGGTTCTTCTGTATCTGATCTGCTACTGCTAGTATCAATTGCCATGAGGCAAACTTCATTTGCCTTTGCCTACTCTTCTTCTTCACTGGAGCTGGAAGATGTGGATTCATCTTCTGTGTCACTCCATGTATCAGCCACAAATCCTTTGTCCTTCTTTTTGTGCTTGCTGGAAGAGGCCTTGTTGTAATGCTTGCTTCTAGATTCCTTCTCTCTTCTTCTTTCCTTCTTTTGATTTTCAGGACATTCAGACATGAAGTGCCCTGATTTCCTGCATCCAAAACACACTACTTCTTTAGTGGGGGTTTTGTCATACCTGGGCTTGCTGTTATTTCTGGATGACTTCTTCCTGAATTCCTTCCTTGCCATTTTAAAGAATCTCTTGGAAAAGAGACTCATGAGCTCTTCATTGACTATTGGAGCTTCAGTCTCTTCAGCAGCCTTGAATGCAATGGATTGTTCTTTTCTTGCAGGAGGAGTCCTTTGCTCTACATCTTCTCTGGACTTGATTAACTGCTTATAAGATTTGAGCTTTACCAGGAGAGATTTAGTTGAAATCTCATTCAAGCTTCTGGCCTCTTTGATTGGCCAGATCCTGGTGTCTCATGAGCTTGGAAAGCACATTAGGATCTTGTCATTTACCTCTGTGAGAGAGATGTCTTTATCCAATGTCTTGAGCTCACTGATGATGGAGCTTAGTCTGTTGTACATGTCACCAACAGATTCAGTTTCATCTTTCTTGAAATTCTCATATTGTGAGATGAGAGTTGATCTTCTATCTTTTCTCTCATCTGCTGAGCCAGCAACCATCTGGTTGAGTGAATCCCAGATTGCTTTTGCAGAGGTGCACTCAGCCACCTTTTGAAAGATGTCATCTGACATAGTCTGAGCCAAGATGTTCATGGCTCTAGCATCAGCAACTTTAGCTTTCTTCTGACCATCATTATAGTCAGGAGGTGGAACAATATTTAAGCTTTTAGATGCTGTTAAGGTAGTTGCCACTGGAGCTGGTGGACCTGTCAAAATAGAGTTGAAGATATCCTCATCAATAGAGTTCATATACAATTTGATTCTTGCCTTCCAGATAGTGAACTTTGACAAGTTACACACTGGAGGTCTGGTGCTGGTGTATTCCTTATTTTGTGTCATGGTATCAGATAAATTAAAAACACAAAAATAATTATTCAGAGCTTATCTGGAGGTTTTGGTTGGCTCAAGTGTTAGTCTGTATAAGAATAGTCAACCTCTCTCTGATACCAATTGAAAGAAAAATGGGTTGATAAACTCTTAATAACTCTATGGGGGGGAATATAGTTATAAAAAAAATCTTTTTACAGAAAAGATAAAAGCAAATAAACTAAGCTAATCTAACTACATCACAAGAACACAAGAACACAGAAAGCACAACCAGACAACACAAGAATTTTATAGTGCTTCCCCAACTGGGTACATCCACTCTTTTACCACCCTTGGTAGGAATCCACTGCAGGTTTTGATCAGGTGACTGTCACCAATGAGCTTTTGATCAGGTGCCCAAAAACCAACCCAAGTTTTTTGGAAGGAGACTTGCAACCAGGAATAATTTTGAAGGGAATTAAAACTCTGTACAGAGGTGGGGATGAAAGAGTGATGAAAGTCTTCTTTTCTCAAAGCAATGAGAAGATTGTTGATTCAGAGATGTTGTCAAAGCTCCCCCTGAGATGTAGAAGGGTTCAGGCTGGGATGCTTTGCACAGGGTGAGTAAGTCTTCAACTGAGAGACTTGGTCTAGGAGCTTTAGACAGATGGTGCTGAAATGTTTTAGCAAGGTCCTGGAAGAGAAGAACAAAAAGACTCTTGATTTGTAAAAGTTTTTCTTCTTGCTTCTTCTTCAAAGCACTGACAGAATGAGAAAACTGATGAAGAACTACTTCAGAATGTTTTTAGGATATTAGCAGGAACATTTTTCTGTCTTTCTCTGTGTGTCTATCTCTTGTCTCTGTTCTTTCATGGATTCGACAACCTTCTTCTTTTTGTAAGATAAAACAATTTTTGACTTGAATTTCAAAAACATTCCTTTAATTATTCTGCATGAATCGAGGAAAGACAACGGCTACAATATCTGCAATAAATGATTTCCTCAACTGTCTTTGGCATATAAGACAATATAATAACTCTGTGAAAACCTGTAGTTAATGCTGCAATAGAAACGGCTATAAGCCTTGATAACATCAACATTAACTACCAGAGATTTGATTCCATAAATAGCCTTGACAAAAATGAAATCTTCAAGACAGTTGCGCAATAAGATAGTCGAACACAGATAAATAATCGCAGAGCTGAGATAGAAGATTGTCGAGCTGAGACTGGAAATCGTCGATCTGAGTTCTGAGATCGTCGAGCTCAGCTCAGAGATTTTACCTCTGCAATCGTCGATCGGAGATCGACGATCTTCGAGCCGAGATCGACGAAAGTCGAACTGTTATCAGATCCACAGATTACTTCTGAGTCTTGGTCTTTGAAATGAAGTCAATGCTGGTCTTTATGAGGTCTGCTCTACTAAGACTAACTTAGACCTAGACTTTGACCCTGGCTATACAAGTGGGTCAAACAACCTCGGAGTGAACCTACCCCAAATCAAACATGGGGTTCCAACATAATGGTCGGTGTTAAAGAAGTTTGGCACCCTTGTTTGGAAAATTCCTCTTGATTTGATGATACAAAACTCTTTATTATTGATGATAATGCAAAATATATCTTCCAGTCGGAGGTGCAAAGATTTTCTAAGTCAAAGAATGTTGTTAATATGCTTTATTTGAGTGCAAAATGTTGTTACTAGGCTTTAGTCGAATGCATGCTATTTATTAGGCTTTAGTGGAATGCAAAATGTTATTAGTGGGCTTTAGTGGATTGTAGAATGTTGTTAATAGACTTTAGTCAAATGCAAAATGATGTTGATTGACTTTAATCGAATGCAGAATGTTGTTATTAAGCTTTAGTTGAATGCAACCAGAATTTTGAAATATAGCCTTTGGAATATAGAGTTGTTGAAAACTGTATTCGTTGCATTAACAGTTCCTGATGAACGGGGTTCGTGGATAGTAGCTTGGAATATAATAATAGAAGTTCTCATGCATGCATGATAGCACAAAAAAAAATCACAAAAGTTATAAAACCCTTTTGAAGGGCAAGTGAAGCTCCATCTCATTACAAGGAAGATAAAAGAGTAGGAAGAGCTAGAAGGATTTAATGAAGGAGGAAATTTATTCTAATCTCTAATCAAGTATCCCATTCAAGCAAAGAATCTCAGGCTTCATTAGAGATTCAACTTTGTGGAAAAGCCATCAACTCCATCTTCTGCTACGAGTTCTGAGAGCATCTAAAAGACTCAGTTTGGTTGTAAGCGACTCCTTATCAAAAGACTCTGTTGTATTGGTTCTAAGGGTCTGCTTATCAAAATACTCTGACTTTGATGGATTTAGTCAACATAGATTGGGCCAGTTATCTTTGAAGTGCTCCCAAGGTTGCTAGTGACATGGTGGGCCGTAGGCGTTGGACGAGGGCACATTGACGGTAGATTTGTGTTCGGGTGTTGACATTAAAACACAATACAAGCAATCCATAGGGAAGAGATCAACACCGGAAAAAGGAGCACAACTTATGAAGGTCGTCCAACCATCAAGCCAAACGTCCAACCAACATATGGATCAAGACGCAGTATTCCATGTCCAAAAAGTCGATGAGTGGTCTGTTGAGAAGGATCTGCCGAGACCTTTTGTTCAACCGACCAATTGTGAGCTGCTGGACAAGTGGATTGCGAGAGCCGCTAAATCGTAGGAGCCTTTGTTGAAAAGTGTTAGAAGATATAAGGATAAATAATGTAAATGCCCATTTATAGTCCCATTTCTTCTTTCTCCTTTAGTCTCACATCTATTGTATAGGATTCTTCCTCCCTCTCTTCTCCTATATATTTGTACTCTCTCTTATATTTGGATAATGAAGAAGGATATACATGGTTTGCCCATTGTTTTCTACTTGGTATCAGAGGGAAATGGTCCGGCCAGTGCCTGTCTAACCGCCTGGTCCTCCTGTTAACCGGGCGGCTTGTTCTCCTGCTTATCCGCTCTGGCATACGGTCTCCTCTCTTTCTAACGGCGACTTCCCGCGCGGTTAAGTTTTTTTTCCCGCTCCTCTTGCTCTCTCTCGTGGCTTCCACCTTCCCCCCATTCCCTTTTATAAACTCTCTGTCAGGTGGGACCTTCCCCCCTTGCCTCGACTTCTCTTAGCCGCTACTCGCTGCGGTCTCCTTATCTACCCGCCGAGTTCTTGTCTTCTCTTCTCGTCGCGATATTTTCTTAGTCGCTGCTCTCCTCGCTTCTCGCCGCGACTTCTCTTTGTCGCTGCGAATTCCCTAACGACTGCGAGCTCCGCTCTTGGTCGCGGCATCTTTCCTTGCCGCTGGTGTGCTCACCGTGACCGTGCGGACTCCTCGCGCGGTTTCTTCTCTGCTTAGTCGTTGCGACTTGTCTTGTCGCTGGCGGCTTCTCTCTGTAGCGGGCTCCGCATATTAGTCGCGGCATCCTCCTTGTTGCTGGTGTGTTATCACTGTGACAATGCGGCTTCTCCTCTTGTCTAGGCGCGGCGGCTTCTCACAGCTAACCACTCCGAATCTTGGTCGCGTTCTCTTATCGCTGGTGTGTTGACATCGAGACCGTGCAACTTCTCTTGCTCTCTAGTCTTGGCGGCTTCACTTCTCTTACCGCTCCGGATCTTGGTGCGGTCTGCCTCTAATCGCCCGATCTAGTGCTTGTTCGCTGGCCTCTGTTCCTTCTAATCATTGTCGCTCAGGGTTCTTTCCGCCTTGCATCTATTTTCTTGGCCGCTACGAGGTCTCTACTTACCGTCGCGATTTGTTTCTTTCCGCTGCGGGCTCTCTTCTACTTGTTGATTCTCACGCAATCTCCTCTAGTTGTGTGCGACCTCGTCTTACTGCTGGTGCCCGCACGGCTTCGTCTTTCGCTGCCCTCATCGCTCTTCCGTATTAGTCGTTGGTTCTGTCTGGCAAGCCGTGTGCCTTCTTGTCGCCCGGTTTCTGTGTCTACTCGCAGCTCAGGATTATGGCGTCCGATTCCACCACTGCTGATGATATTGCTGCGTTGCGTGCTTAACTCCATCAGCTTCAAGGGGTGGTTAATCGCTCCTCTGGCTCCGTGGCCTCGATTTTCAAGTAAGGTATATCATCCCTCTCACACAGCTCTCACTGGATTGTGGACTCGGGTGCTACACATCATCTCTCTCCGCAGCAGCCCCCTAAATACTTAGATACTGCTTACCTGAAGCACATCACTTTTGCCAATGGTGACATGATCCCGGTTTCTGGCACTGCACATCTGCCTCTTACTCATTCCCTCTCATTATCCTCGGTTCTTCATGTTCTGGGCTCTCCTTTTAATCTACTTTCTGTTAGCCGTCTTATGCAAGACCTTGATTGTTGTGTTACTTTCTCACGCTCTTCCTTTGTGGTGCAGGATCGGCTAACGCAGAATATACTTGCTAGAGGGCGACTGTCTAACAGTCTATATCTTCTTGATGTTCCTCCCACTGCTCTCACCACTATCTCCACCACTGATTGGCATCGTCATCTTGGGCATGCCCCTCTTCCAATTCTCAGGAAAGCTCTTCTTACTGTCTCTCTTCAAACGTTTTTTTGTGAATCTTGTATTTTTGGCAAACAACACCATGTCTCTTTTTCTCCTTCATGTACTCGGAACGATGCTCCTTTATCCTTAGTACATTCTGATATCTGGGGGCCCTATAAGGTCTCTAGTGTTTTTGGGTATCGGTACTTTATTACCTTTATCGATGATTACTCGCGGGATACCTGGTTGTATTTACTTCGTGATCGTACCGAACTCACAACTACGTTCCGTACGTTTCTTACGGAAACTCGCACTCAGTTCTCTACCCGTGTCAAAACTCTTCGTACAGACAATGCTTGAGAGTATACTGGCCGCACCTTCTCCAATCTATGCGCTGAGTTCGGTATTATACATCAGACTTCGTGTGCCTACACCCCTCAACAAAATGGCATAGCGGAACAGAAAAATCGCCACCTCCTTGATGTGGCTAGATCTCTCATGATCCAAATGCAGGTTCCTCCCCTCTATTGGAACTTTGCAGTCTCTACTGCTTGTCACCTCATCAATCGCATGTTTTCGTCTGTCCTCAACTTTGTGGCACTCATTACTCTTCTTTACCCATCCACGGCTCTCTTCTCTCTCACACCTCGTATTTTCTGGTGTACCTATTATGTCCATCATCTTGGTCCTTCCACTGACAAGCTAGCCCCTCGTGCTACCAATATTTGTTGGGTACTCCCGCACTCAGAAGGGGTATGTCTGCTTTTATCCTACCACTGGTAAGGTGGTTGTGTCTGTTGATGTCTCCTTTCATGAAGACCAATCATATCACGTCAGTCCTTCTGATCCCCTTCTTCCTCCTCCGCTACCTCGACCCACCGTTCCCGTAACGTCTCCGCTTCCACCACTTCTCCCTACTCCTCCTCTGCTTCTGATTCCTACACCACCACCAGTCCCCTCCAAACTTCATGTCATTCAAGTGTACACTCGTCGTCCTCCATGTCCAGATGCCCTGCAGCAGCTTCCCTCTACTGGTGTGATCTCGCGGCTTGTTGATCTGGCATCCCCCTCGACGGCTCATCCTTTGGCCAATCATGTCTCTCTACATCGGCTCTCTTCACCTCTTCTTACCTTTGCTCTCTCTCTCTCCTCTATCTCTATCCCTAACTTTGTGCAGGAAGCTCTCTAGCATCCGGCGTGGCGTACCGCCATGGATGAAGAAATGACTGCTCTGTGGGGTAATCATACTTGGGATCTTTTGTCTCCTCCTCCTGACCACAGTTGTGTTAGCTGCAAGTGGATCTTTACAATCAAACATGTCGCAGATGGGACAGTTGATCGCTTAAAGGCTCGGCTTGTGGCATGGGGTTTTACTCAACACTACGGTCTTGATTATGAAGAAACGTTCTCCCCAGTCGCAAAATTAAATACGGTTCGGGTCTTGATCTCCTTAGTTGTTCATCGTCACTGGCCCCTCCATCAGCTTGATGTCAAGAATGCTTTTTTGAATGACGATCTTCTTGAAATAGTGTATATGCATCAACCGCCCGGATTTGAGACCACGGGGGAGTCTCGTGTATGTTTACTTCGCAAATCTATTTATGGTCTCAAACAGTCTCCACAGGCGTGGTTTGGAAAATTCAGCAAGGCTGTTTGTGAGGTTGTCTTCAAACAAAGCTCGGCAGATTCCTCTCTCTTCACTCGTCACCAATCAACTGGGACTATAATACTTCTGGTTTATGTGGACGATATTCTGATCACTGGTGATGACTCAGCTGGGATGCAAAAAGTTAAGCAACATTTAAATTCTATCTTTCAAATCAAAGTTCTGGGAAATCTTCAATATTTTCTTGGACTAGAGGCAGCACGGCGACCTGATGGCCTTGTCTTATCCCAGCGTAAGTATTGCATTGAGCTTTTGCAAGATGCTGGTCTCTCGTGTTGCAAATCTGCGGAAACCCCGATGGAAGTCAACCACATGTTGTGTACTCAAGGATATGAGTTTGATTCTCTACTTCCAAATCCGGAATACTATCATCGTCTTGTGGGAAAACTGTATACCTAACCGTTACGAGACCAGATATATCATTTGCGGTTGCTGTGGTCAGTCGGTTTATGCATACCCCATGGGTTTCTCACCTTCAGGCAGTGGAACGCATTCTCAGGTATTCTGGGCAAGGACTTGTGTATAAGTCATCTTCCTCCCTTTCTCTTATTGCATACTCTGATGCGGATTATGCGGGCTCGTTGGATGATCGACGTTCTACTACTGGTTTTTGTACATACTTTGGAGGAAATCTTATCACATGGCGGAGTAAGAAGCAGACGGTGGTTGCTCGCTCGTCTGTTGAGGCTGAGTACCGTGTGATGGAGGCTGTTACATCAGAACTAACCTGGCTGGAAAGTCTTCTAATGGATTTGGGAGTTAAGTGTCCTCACCATCAACATTGTTTTATGACAGTCAAGCTGCAATACATATTGCAAAGAATCCTGTGTTCCATGAGCGGACTAAACATATTGAGGTTGATTGTCACTTGGTTCGAGAAAAGGTTCAATCAAAGGTGCTAAAGCTTGAACATGTTCCTGTTTCTGGGCAAGTTGCTGACATCCTTACCAAGGCATTAGCTCGCAAATTGTATTACCAGTTCTTGCCCAAGCTTGGTGCCTACGACTTGTTCGCTTCAGCTTGCGGGGGAGTGTTAGAAGATATAAGGATAAATGATGTAAAGGCCCATTTATAGGCTCATTTCTTCTTTCTCCTTTAGTCTCACATCTATTGTATAGAATTCTTCCTTCCTCTCTTCTCCTATATATTTGTACTCTCTCTTGTATTTGGATAATGAAGAAGGATATACAAGGTTTGCCCATGTTTCCTACTGAAAGGAGAGAATCTCTCAAGGGCGAGCGAGGATGGTGGAAGTGAGAGCTTTTGTCGAGAATGAAAGAAGAGGATGGGCGAGATCGATGAGGAGGGACGAGAGCGGTTTTGTCAAGAATGACAGAAGCAACTGTGGGCTTTGTCGATAACGAAGACGGTTGTTGCGAGTTTTGTCGAGAACAGAGCCGGCTGCAAGTGCTGTCAGAATGATAAAGGTTTGTCTGGCTATTAGAACATCGCTCGCTTTGATATCATGTTCAATCATGAGAGGGGTAACTTACAAAGTCTACATGTGTTTTGGGACTAAAGATGAAACACAGCTCTGTACATATACATACTAAAATATAACAACATGCAAGCTGTATTCTAGAGTTTTCTGTTCTGCTTGTTAAAACTTCCTGAAATCTCAAATTCTGCAGTCAAGAACCTTGCCCAGCTTTTAAATTTTTTTGGATTTTATGCTAATATCTCTTATGCCGTGTTGCTTTCAGAACATTATGATGTAAAGATGCCATGTCATCTCATTTTATCCAAACTTGCCGATAAGTGCCCTGCTGCTGTCCTTGCAGGTTTGTCTCCAGGGTTTTGTTCAACTTGAGCCTAGTTTGTCTGCTAGGATTTTTTAATGGTTTTTCTGATTAAATGATCAATTTCAAAATTTTGCAGTTTTGGATTCATTGGTAGAACCTCTTGAAAAGACTATCAACCACAAGCCAAAGCTTGATGCAGTGAAGCAAGAAGTAGATCGTAATGAAGATATGGTCAGGAGTGCTCTTAGATCCATTGCTTCCTTGAGCCGCATAAGGTTACCCTACAAATCCCATATTTTCTATTGCCAACCATACAGTTTTTGTAGATAAGAAATATAGATTAAAGTAATACGTTTTAGAGAGCAATTGAATGAGACCTTTAACTTCTTTCTAATATTTCTATCTGGAAAGCAACTACTTTCCCCTTAAAATCATTTGCTTGTGTTAATGATGCTCTCCATAGAAAGCGAGCTAATTGTATGGTTAATTGACTGAGAAGCAAAAACTGATTTTTATTTCTGTTTTTTTTAAAGAATTTTTATTTTGCTATTTATTATTTAGTCGTGGTTTCATTTAGTTTGGCTCGAGTCTTAGTAGTTAGGGTTTGTAGAAAGAAGAGATGAAATGGAAGGTGCAAGTTTTATTCATCCTCAAGAGGCATTTTATAGGATTACAACAAGACACCCAACACCGATAGGCGGTGTGGGGCTAAACTCACTAATAGTAAAATACTAACTCTAACACTCCCCCTCGAGCTGAAGGGGAACCCTACAGCTTGAACACAACATAAAATGGAAGGTAAAAGAAGGTTGACAACGTGAGACAAAACAACATCCACCGAGGCCCAACTGCGTGTCACCGGGGATACTTCAACCGGGCAAAGGCCACACGACGTTGATCCGCAAACTGACCATGACAACGCTGGATACACTCGGAGCGGAGACAAAGTCAACCACGAAAGACCAAACCAACCCTACCAAATCCAGAGAAAACAACGCGGAGACACAAACAACATACGAGATCGACCTGGGGGCCATGTGTGACTAAGGCATGAGTCGGGAAAGAGGCATCCAAGTCTCCGTTATCACAAACACTCCCCCTCACGTGGAATACGTGCAAGCAGACATAGGATATACCTAGGGGCCATGCGTGACTAAGGCATGAGTCGGGAAAGAGGCATCCGAGTCACCGATATCACAAACACTCCCCCTCACATGGAATACGTGCATGAAGGCATAGACTCGCCTGGAGGCCGTGACGTACACTCTCCCTCACGTAGAGCACGTGCAAGAAGGTGGAAATCAAAGAGACGCAACACAAAAACACAACAACAACTTAAAAGACAAGAAAAAACTACATAGAGGAAAAAAATAGCAGCTAAGCGGGAGAGGCAGCCGTCGGGAGAAGCATTTGTCGGCACGAAGGAGCAGCAGGGCAGCAGCGGAGGAGAAGCACGGCTCGCAGAGCAGCCGAAGAAGTAGTGTGGCAGAGGACATCCATGCCGGAGAAGAAGCAGCTGCAGCAGCAGGCCGGAGAAGAAGAGAGCAGCAGCAGTGCAGCAACGGCACTGAGAGAAAGCAGCGCCTGGCAGTCGGAGAGGAAGCAGTTGCAGCGCAGCAGGCCGGAGAAGAAGCAGCTGCAGTTGCAGCAGGCCGGAGAAGAGGACGCGGCAGAGCAGCAGGCCGGAGAAGCAGAGACGAAGCCAGGCCGGAGCAACGCCGGGAGAAGGAGAGCTGGCTGGAGAAGCAGTCGCGCAGAGGAGCAGCGCACAGAGGAGCAGAGCAGAGCATAGGAGCAGCCGGAGCAGTCGTCGGGGTCGGAGAGAAGCAGAGACGAAGTCGTCGATGTCGCAGGAAGCAGAGGCGTCGCAGGCAGTGCACAGTAGCGGCGGAAGCAACCGATGTCGACGTCCGGAGAATCATCCGTCGGGAGAAGTTGTACAGGGAGAATGTCCCGCTCCCGTCTCCGGAATCAGACGGCTATTATGTGGACGGGAGCAGGGGGAGGCGGCACCCGACGAGCCCTAGCAGGCGAGCGGAAGCGGAAGAGGAGAACGGGTCGGGTGTTTGGGATGGAGGAACAGTAGCCGGAAAAAAATTTAATTAGGTTTCAGAGTGATCGAACCCTCTGATACCATCATACCATGTAGAAAGAAGAGATGAAATGGAAGGTGCAAGTTTTATTCATCCTCAAGGGGCATTATATAGGATTACAACAAGACACCCAACACCGATAGACGGTGTGGGACTAAACTCACTAATAGTAAAATACTAACTCTAACAGAGTTTATTGCCAAGATTATATATATCTTAGACCAATTGGTTCACAGCAATGTTTATGCAATTGAATTTCAATTTTCTCCCGCCGTCACTCTCACACACACCCTCCGCTAGATTATGCAGCAGGTGATCCATGGGAAAGTGCTTGATAACACTCTAGAGCCTCGTGATCAGCCTTGACACCACTCAAGATGTCTCTTTCGCATGCCTGCGTCTGATGGCCATCAACTTTCGCCCCTCCCTGGATTGACTACCTCACAGCAGCCTACATTAAGGCTTCATTTCATCAGTATCGTGGTTATCTGAAGGGAATAGCATACTCAATTTCAAACCAACTTCCTACCAGATGAAGAATCATAATAACTTGTTGTCAAAACGAGATGTCATGGGGGTCTCTGTTGATTAAGTTGGCAAATGATAAAGATAATGAAAAAAATTATGATCTATAATGCATTGATGAATGTCAAAATTAAGCCATGATCGCATTGTACCTTAAAACTCGTGAGGATATTGTAGTCGTAGGGCAATGTGCGTAGAGAGTAGAGAGTCCATCGATTCAAACTCTTTGGAAATGTCTGAAATTTTGTCACGTACGACCGTGCGCCTTAAGGGCATGATCGTGCTCCCCTACAACAACTACAGGTCAGTTTGGAAATTCTACTATTTGACCATACGTATGACACACGACTGTGTGCGCTGAGCTGCCAGTATCATTTTTGAGAGTTGTCCTTAGACCGTGCGCCTCGTTGATTCAAAATCTTGCGCCCATTCAGGATGATCGTGCCTGAAGGATAGATTGAAGTTTACGTATGATGTATGACTGTGCACCCTAAAAGCATGATTGGCATGCTACCAGAAAACCGATGCACGACTTTGATTCTCAGTCATAATTCTTCTAAAGGGCATCCAACGGCCTAAGATCTTCTGCGATGCATTTAGGTTGTGTTGGGGCTGAAAAAAGGGTTCATTTCATCCTTAGCTTGGTTTTGAAAAGGAAGGGTAAGAGAGGGAGAAGTTAAGGTTCTCGAGAAAGAAGCGGCATTGTTTAAGATTCGGGGCTTAAATTGGTGATCTGAGATCGGGGAAGCGTATCACTCCCTCCCCGGTCATTCTCCACCGATTTCTTCACGATTTTCATGGCTCCAAGGATGATGACATGGATAACAACTCTTTTCTCCGGTCTTAGGATAGTTTGTATGACTTCGACTTTGTTTGGTTTGGCGTTTTGCTCAGGAGGCGGGAGGAGAAGGAGGGCTTTTGGAATTGGATGGGGGAGGCTGTGGTTGGAATCCCTCCGTTTTCCTCCATTTCTCATGGCGTGCCGCGTGCAAACGGAACAAACGCCGTCATCGGCCATTTGGTTACCCGTCATGCGGCGGCGTTTTCCCCAAACGGAGAGCTTCAAACGCTGCGCCAAACGAAGCCTTCACGCTTGATTTCTTGCATTATTCAAGGTCCTCTCTCACTAATTAGTAGAGTAACAACCACCTTTGGTTCTTTGGAAACCCATGGCGTGGGATTGTGTCCCAGGTACGTGTTGCCTGAATCAGTTTTAGTTGGCGACCAAGTATGCATTAACCAGCAACACTCCTTGTACCCATTGATTTGTACGTGAAACCATAGTCGTTGGGTGGATTTTGTTATCCCTTACATAGTCTTATGAATAAGAAATGTTAATGTGATGAGTTTAGGTCGTTATTTATGTGGGTGTATCTAGAGCGTAGATGTATTTTACTGCATTCCTAAATCAATGATTGATTTTAAAAAGCTAAATTTGTGTTAAATACTTAAACTCAAAAATTGGTGGTGAAATCAAGACGTCACGAGCTTAGGCATGTGATAATTTGTTCAAAAATTTTGTAAACTTGCACTGGTGGTTAACGTTTGCCCGCTTTCAACAATATATTTAATTCGTCCACAAGAATCACGATAGAGGTAACAAATTAACCGCAAAATAGCAATAAGGTTAAAGTTTGGCAAGCAAGCTCTGAAAAATATTAAACCTCAACATGCATTCGCGAACAGTGGACTAAAAGTTAATCAAGATACAAGAAGAGAGAGAGTCATACCAACTGCTTGTGCAGAAGACAAAGGCCCGACTGTGTACAGAGGGGTGGAAACAGAGGAACTCTGGACTGGGACCAGACGATGGAGGGGCACAGGAATGAAGGGGCTCGGCCAATAACTTAGACCAGAGGAGGAAGACGTCGTGGTAGGTTGGAGGTGAGTCGATGAGGGTTCCGACGGTGATGGAGGGCTGGGACACAGGCTTCCGTGGCAGAGAACGACGGAAATTTGTGCGTGGGTTGGGTCCGGGCGCAATGTCGACCAGGGCAGGTGGAAAGCAGGTCGCTGGCGCCGGAGAAGGCTTCAGAATGCGTCGATGGGGGCGAGGAGCTCAGTCGACGGGCGAAGAGGGAGCGTCGGTGGTGGTGGAGCCTTCTGGCAGCGGCGTCAGGCGGGGAGAAACTGAACGGGAGAAGCTTATGCGGGCAATACTGAGAAACAGAGATAATTTTCTCTGATTCCCGATTCTTTTCCCGTCTCTCCTCTCTGAAATTTGCAGGTGGCTTTTAAAGAAAAGAGGGTAAAGTGGGGGGTTACAGCCAGCCATATTTAATGAGGTTAATGGCAGGGTGTTTTGGAATGACATATAAATTCACTCGGCTGGTGAATTAAAATGAATGAGGAATAAGAAATAGAAGGGGATTACTTTTTGAGAGGCAATTAAATGGAATTGGATGGGCCGGTTGTTTCAAATGTCCATTTAGATATAAGTGAAAACAAAGAGCTTGATAATAAATCTGAAATTAAATAAATGTACTACCTTAAGGTCTTGATTTCAGATTTATTTAATATTTAATAATTTTATTTCTTGCTTCCCAAATTAACCCTAGTGCTAATTTGACGGACCAATTTATTTAAGATCTTATTGATCAGTCACACCAATAAGTCGCACGAATGATTGTGCAAACGCAACACAACGTGCACAAATATACGAAAAAAAAATACATACTTGCGCGACGACATGCGCTATAAAATATTTAAATAAATGCAGTAAAATAAAGTAACGGTGCAACTCAGGTTGCATCAATTCCACCGGGGTTGAAAGATCTTGACCGCGTCAAGAATTTGATGGAACCAGTCACTGAAACATCCAAACAATGTCACGAGTCAAACATTGCCTCCGTCACGCCAAGATAGATGGTCAAACACATGGAGGACTCATCATCGCAACACAAGATCTGTTGGCAAACCCTATTTCCTGAAAGGAACAGAAAACTCATCTCCCTTGAAATAATATAGCTCCAGGCGATGAAATCAACCGCAAAGTTATAATTTTCCAAAGTTTCTCGAAAACTGTTGTCAAAATTTCATGCATGACATGCAATTGTTTAATAAAAATCAGAGGTGTAAGGAGGCGTGTTTGACAAAGTAGGAAAGAGAATGAATCAATATAGTAAAGAAAGAGGCAAGGCAGGAAGTAAACATTATTAACTTGTGGATTCATTAGAACATATTGCATTATACAAACTTTTTGCTATACACCTACAAAAATTTACTAAACCAAAAGCAACGATCAACATGTCGTCACCCACTGATACCTGATTAACACCACAAATTTTTTAACCGAGCACAAATTTTCATTTAAAACCAACTATAAAAAACCCTTAAACCTTGTGTCTCTATGAGGCGTGAAAACTTTAGGGATCGTGACTATCCTCCTAACACGATTATGCATGGATAGATTGTTAATTTGACAATGGAACTTAACACATTCTTCAATAATATTAGGATAATGAAAAGGACTAAATGTGTGATCACCGAAAACAAAGTCTATAAAGGGTGGTGACTCGGGTGCCACTGGTGATTGGCCACCAAGGACAATGCATGTGGTCTCAAGAATGTGCGGTTGCAGTGGGCTAGGAGAGTTCGGACATAAAGAGATCGAGTCTATGCCCGCTAAGATGAGTGACTCTTCTCTAACCAATTCCTTTTCCAATAGAGGTGGAATCAAAACTGTGTCAACCAAGGTGAGTGACACATCACTAGTAAATACTTTTCGGAGTGGGGCCTCAGGAATACACTCGGCCTCTAAAGGTTGTGACAATGTGAGCAAACGAAATTTCTATTTCTGCCAAGACGTCGAAATATGGAGGAAAAAGATCTTCCTGGATCTGTGGCTCAAGAAGAACCTCCTCGATTGATGGGAGTGATTTAGTGGAGACAAGTGGTGTCAAAGTGCTCGTGAGAGAAACATTGAGCCTAGAAAGATGACTATTAAGACTCTGAATCACTGGTTCCACTAATTGATATGTAGTTGTGAGGTAGTTAGGAAGAACGTATCGTTGGCGCATTCTCATTTCAAGGTTGTGTACATCATCGCACAACCCAATCAAACTCTGTGTGCATTCTGCAGTGACTGTGTCGACCGACTTCGTCAGATCACGCATTCGAATGGCTAAGTCACCTAAGGTGGCTCCTATTCGATGTAAGCGACTCTCCATTTAAAAAAAAAATAGACTCAATTTTTGTAAAAAAAATGGTTATATATATTCTTCTAATAATAATAGAAAAACTTCACTGATTTTTTTTTGGTAAGAAAAAAAAGTGGGCTCAAAATTTTTTTCTTTTTAAAATAGAAAATGACAATTTTTTAAAATAAAATTTTACTTTTCCTTTTTGTAAAACCAAAATTTTTTTGAACTAAATAAAAAACAGGATTGTTCGATTCACAATAGTAGTGAATCGAAAAGAGCTTTGATACCAAACTGATGCATTCATAAATTTTTGATTGATTTTAAAAAGCTAAATTTGTGTTAAACTTAAAAATTGGTGGGGAAATCAAGACATCACGAGCATAGGCATATGATAATTTGTACAAAAATTTTGTAGTCGCATAGGTGGCTAACATTTGCCCGCTTTCAACAATATATTTAATTCGTCTACAAGTATCACGATAGAGGTAACAAATTAACGACAATAATAACAATAAGGTTAAAGTTGGGTAAGCAAGCTCTGAAAAATATTAAACCCCAACATGCATTCAGGAACAGTGGACTAAAAGTTAATCGAGATACGAGAAGAGAGAGTCATACCAACAGCTTGTGTAGAAGACAAAGGCCCGACTGTGTATAGAGGGGTGGAAACAGAGGAACTCTTGACTGGGACCAGACAATGGAGGGGCACAGGGATGAAGGGGCTCGGCCAATAACTTAGGCCAGAGGAGGAAGACGTCGTGGTAGGCTGGAGGTGAGCCGATGAGGATTCCAGCGGTGGAGGTCTGGGACACGGGCTTCCGCAACAGAGAACGACGGAAATCCGTGTGTGGGTTGGGTCCGGCCGCAGCGTCGACCAGGGCAGGTGGAAAGCAGGTTGGTGGCGTCGGAGAAGGCTTCAAGAGGCGTCGATGGGGGCGAAGAGCTCAGTCGACGGGCGGAGAAGGAGCGCCGGTGGTGGTGGAGCCATCTGGCAGCGGCGTCAGGCGGGGAGAAACAGAAGAAGCGTGGCTGCTTGTGGCTTTTAAAGAAAAGAGGGTAAAGTGGGGGGGGGTTACAGCCAGCCATATTTAATGAGGTTAATGGCAGGGGGTTTTGGAATGGCATATAAATCCAGCCGACTGGTTAATTAAAATGAATGAGGAATGAGAAATAGAGGGGGGTTACTTTTTGAGAGGCAATTAAATGGAATTGGATGGGCCGGCTGTTTCAAATGTCCATTTAGATATAAGTGAAAACAAAGAGCTTGATAATAAATCTGAAATTAAATAAATGTACTACCTTAAGGTCTTATTTTCAGATTTATTTAATATTTAATAATTTTATTTCTTGTTTGCCCAAATTAACCCTAGTCCTAATTTGACGGACCAATTTATTTAAGATCTTATTGGTCGGTCACACCAATAACTCGCATGAACGATTGTGCAAGCGTTTCATAACACACAAATACACAAAAATAAAAAAACATACTTGCACGACGACATGCGCTACAAAATTGGATCAAAGTGTTGGTTCCATAACCACATATTACAGGGAACTGAATAAGCTGACTGAGAAGAACAAGTATTCGATTCCCCGAATCGATGACCTCTTCTATCAATTGGTTGGTTCCATGATGTATTCAAAGTTGGATTTGATATGTGTACTACCAATTGAGCATACATGAAGCAGATTGGTTTAAGACAGCCTTTTGCACGTGCTACGGATATTTTGAGTTCACGGTGATGTCGTTTAGTGTTACCAATGCACCTTAGGTATTCATGGATTTGATAAACCACGCATTCTGGAAATGCCTAGACTGTTTTGTTTTCATCTTCATCGATGATATTTTGGTTTATTTCCAGTCAGAGGAAGAGCTTGACGGACATTTGAATGAGGTGTTAAGTATTATGAGGAAACACAAACTTTATGCAATATTCTCCAAATGCAAATTTTTGTTGTCTTCAATAGCATTCCTTGGTCATATTTTGAATGGAGAGGGTGTGGCGGTGGATCCATCATAAGTTGCAGTGATCCGACACTAGCTCGAACTGAAAATGTGGCGTGAAAGTGCGGAGATGGATCTAAATATTACTTAACAACAAAAAAAGGGAAACTGAAAGGGAAGTTGTATATATGGGTTACGCAAGTTATGCATATGAACTCAGCCAGATCACTGCAAGAGTAGATAAATACAACAACAACACTCAAGCCTTTATCCCACTATAGTGGGGTCGGCTATATGGATCATTTGTCGCCATTGTTCCCTATCTTTTGTCATAATCTCACTAATGCATAAGTACATCATATCTTTTCGTATAGTTTCATTCTAAGTCTATATTGGTCTACCCCTCCCTTGTTTAACATGCCTAGTGATTAGACTCTCACAACGCCTAACAGGTGCCTCTAATGGTCTCCTTTGTACGTTTCCAAACCATCTTAGTCGAGCTTATCTCATCTTCTTTGCAATTGGTGTTACTCCTGTCTTAAACCTTGTAGGAGAAAAAAAGGAACTTTGTATATATGTTCACTTGTATCAAATACAAATAATGAGTACATATTTATAGGAGGGAGAATGAGAGAGGAAGGTCCTATACATGATGTGAGACTAAAGAGAAGAGAGAGAAATAACAATAAAAATACATAATGGGCCTTTTGTCAAATGGGCTTCTCTAACACTCCCCGCAAGCTGGAGCGTACAAGTCATATGCACCCAGCTTGGACAAACACTGGTAAAATAAGGTACTTGATAAAGCCTTCGTGAGAATGTCAGCAACTTGATCAGTGTCCGGAACATGCTTTAATTCAAGTTTCTTCATTTGAATTTTCTCCCGAATAAAATGACTGTCTACCTCGATATGTTTCGTGCGCTCGTGAAATACCGGATTCTTTGTTATGTGTATGGCCGCTTGACTGTCACAAAAGAGAACAACAGGTGAAGGTAGTTTTACTCCCAGGTCAGCAAGAAGGCTTTCAAGCCATGTGAGTTCTGAGACAACTGATGTCATCGATCGGTATTCAGCTTCCGCGGAGGATCGAGCAACCACGGCTTGTTTCTTACTTTTCCATATAATGAGATGACCGCCAAAATATGTACAGAACCCACTGGTTGACCGCCGATCGTCCAGGGAGACAGCATAATCGGCATCTGAATAAGCAACCAATGATGGAATAGAGTTGGAGGTTTTGTAAACCAGCCCTTGACCTGGAGCTGTCTTAAGGTATCGGAGAATCCGTTCAACCGCCTGGAGATAAGAAACTCGGGGAGCATGCATGAACTGACTGACAATCCCAACAGCGAACGATATATCAGACCTTGTGACCATTAGGTAGATCAACTTTCCCACAAGGCGTCGATAGTATTCCGGGTTCTGGAGAGGCAGATCATCATCAGAGGCATGGGCACATAGCTTGTGATTTCCCTCCATCGGATTAGTAGCTGGCTTGCAACCAGACTGGCCAGCTTCTTTGAGGACAAGACAATACTTCCGTTGGGAGAGGACAAGCCCATCCGGACGTCGTGCGACCTCATGACCGAGGAAGTAGTGAACATGCCCCAGATCTTTGGTCTGAAACACGGTGCTCAGATGCTGTTTGACCGCTTGAATACCCTTTGAGTCATCCTCAGTAAGTAGGATGTCATCAACATAAACTAACAGAATGACCGTTCCTATTGTCCGGTGTCAAGTGAATAGGGAGAAATCTGCGGAACTCCGAGTGAAACCCATGTCCCGAACAACCTTGCTGAACTTTTCAAACCACGCCCGAGGGGATTGTTTGAGACCATAGATGGATTTCTTCAGAAGACACACACGAGACTCCCCCGTGGTCTCAAACCCGGGAGGTTTGCGCATGTAGACGGTTTCCTGAAGATTGTCATTCAGGAACGCATTCTTGATATCCAACTGATGAAGAGGCCAGTGGCGATGCACATCCACGGAGAGGGCACGAACAGTGTTGAGCTTGGCCACCAGAGAGAAGGTTTCCTCATAATCAAGGCCCTGTTATTGAGTGAAGCCGCGGGCC
The DNA here is from genome assembly GCA_039513925.1 of Platanthera zijinensis. Taxonomy (NCBI): domain Eukaryota; kingdom Viridiplantae; phylum Streptophyta; class Magnoliopsida; order Asparagales; family Orchidaceae; genus Platanthera; species Platanthera zijinensis. The sequence goes on from CM077092.1 coordinate 53,409,739, forward strand.
ACCAAGCGGGCCACCAAGCGGGCCTTCAGACGGTCAATAGTGCCATCAAGAGCATGTTTGATGACGAATACCCATTTACACCCAACAGGGTGCTGCCCGGGAGGTAAAGAGACAAGGACCCAGGTCTGGTTGGCGCACAGGGCCATCATTTCTTCGTCCATGGCAGCCCGTCAGCCTGGATGTTGAAGCGCCTCCTGCACAGAGTTAGGGACAGAAACAGAGGATAATGATGTGGCAAAGTGAAGAAGTGGCGGTGAAAGGAGATGAAGAGAGTCATAATTCGCCATTGGATGAGCTGTGGAGGGTGGAGTCGGAGCAGCAAGCCGCGGAGCGTCAGAGGTCGAAGCCGACTGCAGTGGGGCAACGAGACGAGGAGAGCGACGAGAATAGACCCGGATGACAGGTGGCTAGGGAAGGACCGTAGGCTGGGCAGGAAGGGGAAGGACCGTAGGCTGGGCAGGAAGGGGAAGACCGGAGGCAGGGCAGGAAGGGGAGAAGGTGGAGAACGGGGAACAGAGATGACAGGGCGCACGACGGGCTCCGGAAGAGGAGCGAGATCCAGAGCAGAGAAGAAGGGAAGATCTTCCCGGAAAGTGACATCCGCAGGAACAGTCACCTTGCGGGTAGTGGGCGAATAACACACATAGCCCTTTTGAGTGCGCGAGTAGCCCACAAAGACATTTGTCCGCACGGTGATCCAATTTGTTTGTAGATGGGATGAGGTGGCTATGTAATCAGGCGCGCTTCAGGCGCGCGCCTCACACGCCTACAGGGCGCAGTTCAGGCGCGCCTGATTGCCTGAACCGGTTTTAACCTAAAAACCGGTTCAGGCAATCAGGCGTTGCCTTATATCGCGATTCACTTCGTCATTTTTCCCCGCATGCCTGTTATGTTCTAGGTTTAGGATCGAGCTGCATCGCCGACTGCTGATTCCCTCCCCGATTCCTCCACTCTTCGCCTTTCTTCTCGCCGGAGTCGCCACCGCTCATCTCGCCGTAATCACTGATTTCTCGCCGGAGACACAGAAGAAGGATTAGCCGGTCGTTGACGTCGTTCTCCTGCACTGATTTCTCGCCAAAAACTATGCATCCTCTCATCTCCTCCTTTAATTGTAAGATTCATTCTCCATTTCTCCTCTTATTTCTTCTTTTAATTGCTGTTATGGATTCCTATGATTATTTGTGATGATTTTTGTTTCTTTCTAAGTTTTGTGCTTCACTGTGCTTCACTCCTGCATCCTCTCATCCAGCTTCACTGTGCTTCACTCCTTATCAAACCTTTTAGGAAGGGCTTCCAGTTCACTGTAGGATTCATCCAATTCACTTTTTTTACAGTGAACTGGGCTTCCAGTTCACTGTAAATCAGTGAACTGGATGAAGCCCAGTTCACTGAATACAGTGAACTGGGCTTCCAGTTTACTGTAAACAGTGAACTGGTCTTCCAGTTCACTGTTTACAGTGAACTGGATGAAGCCTACAGTGAACAAGAAAAAATGTGGTTCCTAGCAGCCCATAAATTTGATATTTCTCAAAAATGTTCATTTTCTCAATCATAGTAGTTCCTAGCAGCATATAAATTTCTTTCCTAAGCAACATGAACAAGAAAAATGCATTTAGTTTCATCAAATTTGTTCATCTTATATTCTTGTTGGCAATTTATATTATGTCTTCTTATATTCAGCAGATTTCTTTAAAGCATATAACCTTGGTTATGAAAAGAAGGTAATTTTTATTTGAATCCAATAAAATATTATTCGTCTTCATAGCAAAGAACTCAAAGAATCCAACATATGGTGTGGTTAACTGGTTATGCTTGTTCATGTTGTTGTGCCTTGTAGGCTTGTAGCCATCATTTTATATTTATGCTTTTTCATGTTGTTTATGCTTAAGTAGACCTAAAATGTTTTTGTATTATGAACATATAAAGTTAATTCTGTTATTCCTTTTCTTACTGGCCCGAATTTTTGCATGCTTCGTAGTATTACGTATTTAGCTCTGAAAATTAATTCAGCATCCATCTCTGAAAATGGATGCAAGTGGTTCTGGTTCTGGTTCATCCAGCATCCAATCAAGGATTGATCCATGCTGGAAGTACGTGCGTCAAATTTCTTCCGCCAATAAAAACGACTTGACTTGCATTTTCTGTGATAAAGTCACGAAGGGTGGAATTTATCGTGCTAAAGAACATATTGTTGGGGGATTCAGAAATGCAAAAGCTTGTCTTAAAAGCCCCCCACATATGCGCAACGAAATACAAGAATATATGGAAAAAAAAGCAAGTCCAAGCAATACAGACAACCAAACAATGCCTGACTTTGCAGATATCGACACATTTTGCAGTGATGAAATGGAAGCCAATGTGGGCAAGATTCATAAAAGAGAAAGTTTCTCCAAGAAGCCTCGAACTAAAGGACCAATAGGTGTGTTCTTTGCTCCAAAGGTTGGCAATATGGGGGCACAAAAAGGAGCTGAACAAAAGATGAAACAAACTTCTATTAATGAATCTTGCAAGAAAGAGTTGAGAGGGCGAGCTTGTAAACATATAGCTCAATGGATGTACGATGCAACTATCTCATTCAATACTGTAAAACATCCTAGTTTTGCGATAATGGTGGAATTCATTGGACAATTTGGAGTTGGATTGAAGCCACCGAGTTACTATGAGATTCGTGTCCCTTTGCTAAATAATTAAGTCACTGAAGTAAAAGATATGATGAAGGCATACGAGGATGAGTGGAGGGTCTTTGGATGTTCTATTATGGCTGATGGATGGACAGATCGGAAACAGAGAACGTTAATTAATTTTTTAGTCAATTCACCAAAAGGTACATTTTTCCTAGAATCTGTCGATGATGCATCTAACTACTCGAAGACGGGGGAAAAATTATTTGAATTACTAGATAGAGTGGTTGAAAGGGTTGGAGAGGTGAATGTGGTGCAAGTTGTTATGGATAGTGCCAGTAATAATGTGCTAGCAGGTAAATTAGTAATTATTCATTAATATTCTTAATCATCTTCAATTTTTATTTTTTGTGTACTTATATGATACTTTCATACCCAACAAACACTCTAACTGGTAAATTATTGGAAGCAAAATGTCCAAATTTATATTGGACGTCATGTGCAGCGCATTTTATTGATCTAATGCTGGAGGATATTGGAAAAATGTCCAACATTAGTCGCACACTAAAGAGGGCAGTGACCGTAAATGGCTATATTTATGTTCGGCCTGGAGTTGTGAGCATGCTAAGGAGCTTTACGGGGCAAGTGGAGCTTGTTAGGCCCGCTGTGACGAGGTTTGCAACATCTTTCTTAACAATTCAACGCATTCACAAGCAGAAAAACAATCTAAGATGTTTACCTCGCCTGAATGGTCTTCGAGCAAGTGGGCAAAAGAAAGCGGAGGTAAACAAGTGCAGAGCATTATACTAATGATTTCTTTTTGGAGAAGTATAGTGGATATTTTAAAAATATTTGGTCCTTTAGTCCGCGTATTAAGATTAGTGGACGGTGAGAAAAGACCTGTCATGGGTTATATTTACGAAGCGATGGATAGAGCTAAAGAGGCGATCATTAGTTCTTTTAATGAGGAGGGCAAATATATGGATGTCCTAAAAATTGTGGATAAAAGATGGGAAAGCCAACTTCATCGACCTCTTCATGCCGCGGGTCACTATTTAAATCCAGAATATTTCTACTCTAATACCACTATTGCAGAAGATGGAGAAATTATGGAGGGCTTATACAAGAGTAACAAGACAATGTAAAGACTGATTCCAAACCATGAAGAGCAAGATAAAATTATTGACCAATTAACTCTATATAGAAATGCTGAAGGACTATTTGGAATGGAGTTTGCAATTCGGCATAGAAAAATTAAGTCCCCAGGTAAATTACATAATATTCAAACAAATTTGTTTTGATTTTTCAATTTTTAAATATTTACTATCTTAATAGCGTAGTGGTGGCAATCGTATGGTGCTTCAACTCCAAATCTAAGAAGATTTGCGATAAAGGTGCTTAGTCTTACATGCAGTGCATCCGGTTGTGAGTGAAATTAGAGTTTTTTTGAACATATAAGCTTTTAAAATTTATTATCAGTAATTTATATTTTATATATTAATGATAACTTATTTATATGGTTATTGTTTATTGCAGATACATAGCAAAAAAAGAAACAGACTAGCTCAACAACGCTTGAATGATTTAGTATTTGTGATGTACAATCGAGCGTTGAGGCGTCGATATGATGCACGTGATCGCATAGATCCAATTTCATTGACAGATATTGATGATAGCAATGAATGGTTGATGGGTAGAATGGAAGAAGATAATGATGCTGAGGCTGAGCGAGAGGACTTGGTGTTTGATGATGAGTTATTAACTTGGGACACAGTTGTTACTGTCACTGGAGTTGACTCCAGAAGAAATTTATCGCACACGATTATCGAAAGGAAAAAATGTGGTTCCTACGAAGACACTTGAAAAAAGGAGTATTTCAAAAATGAAAACTCCTACTCCATTAGTCATTAGAGAGGCTACTACACCATTAGTCATTAGAGAGGCTAATACTCCATTAGTCCTCAAAAATGCTGATGATATCGATGAAGAGGAGGTTGAATACAACGAAGAAGAAGAATAATATAACGATAGTGGAGAAGATGATGAAGACATAGTCTTTTCAGAGGATGAGTAGCTAGGTGAGTAATAGATTATTTAAATTTCAGAGTACTTTAATTATTTATTTAAATTATACATTAATAGATGTTTTCTGATTACACAAATAATGATATTTTTCAGGTCTGATTTTCAAATGGTGCCTCTCGATCTTCTGACCGGGCCACTTGATGTCGCTATTCCACTCTCACTTCGATCTTCTGGCTAGACTATTTGATGTTGCATATTTGATTCAAGTTTTATTTATGTTATTAAACTTTGGTGTGCTTATTACATTGCTCTTCCTTTTGTTGTGATTTTTCATGCTAGCATTTTACTATCGTTTTGCTCAATATAAATTTGGGTGTGTTATTACTTTTTCTATAATAAGGGTGTTTGGTTCATGTTGTATTACTGATGCCACGTTTTGAAATAACATTATAATTTTATATGGTGGTAATCTAGATGTTGGTCTAAATTGGTGGGTGAGTTAGTTCAGTTTTTTGTTCTAAATTTGATATAAAAAACAAAAATAGAAAGAACACATGTGAATTGGGCTCGCCAATTCGCTCAATTTCAGCGAATTGGGCGCCCAATTCGCTCAATTTCAGCGAATTGAGCGAATTGCGCGCCTAATTCGCTCAATTTCAGCGAATTGGGCGCCCAATTCGCCCAATTTCAGCGAATTGGGCGCCCAATTCGCCCAATTTCAGCGAATTGGGCGCCCAATTCGCCCAATTTCAGCGAATTGGGCGCCCAATTTGCTCAATTTCCTTTTTTCCCCCTTTATTGCGCCTCACGTGCCTCAGGCGTGCGCCTGTGCCTTACGCCTAGGCTCCAGGGCCCCTTTGCGCCTTGCGCCTTTGACAACATAGCGAGGTGGTGAACGTAGCATGTACACCCAAAAATGCAGGGGGTAAGAGGGAAGGCCGGAGTGGAGGGAAATAGGAGGCTGAATGAAGTTGCATTCTGGAGGACGGAGGACGGTAGACGGTTGATAAGAAAAACAGGCCGTGGAGAGCGCAAAGTTCCAGTATGGTTTGGGAACCCGCATTTGAAGCATAAGAGAGCGAGCCATATTAAGGAGATGACGATTCTTGCGCTCGGCGACACCATTCTGTTGTGGGGTATATGCACAAGACGTTTGGTGAATAACCCCAAACTCGGAGCAGAGGGACGCGAAGTCATGGCCAGTATACTCGTGCGCATTGTCAGCGCGAATAGTTTTTATGGGAGCAGAGAATTGAGTGCGAGTCTCTAGAATGAAAGCCCGAAATACGCGGGGAAGCTCAGAATGATCACGAAGGAGATACAATCATGTCATGCGAGAATAATCATCTATGAATGTAAGAAAATAACGGTAGTCAGAAATACTTGGAATCTTGTACGGACCCCATATATCGGAGTGTACAAAAACAAAAGGAGCAGAGCTCCGAGTACAATGAGAAGGAAACGATGAATGTGGCTGCTTGCCAAAAATACATGTTTCACGCTGAAAAGTAGGAAGAGATACATCTGGGAGAGCCTTCTGGAGGACTGGGAGAGGAGCATGACCAAGACGCCGATGCCAATCCGAAGATGAGACAGATGCGAGGAGAGTAGGAGAGTCATCAAGAAGGTAGAGCCCGTTCCGCGGTCGCCCCCTACCAATGATAGCCCGCGTCTGCTGATCCTTTATCAGAAAAGAAGAAGAGGTAAATGTCACGGTGCAATGTAAGTCAGTAGTAAGGCGACCAACAGAAAGTAAATTGAAAGGAGAGCCCGGAACATGAAGAGTTGAGCGCAGGACAAGGGAGGAGGCGAGAGGAATATCAGCACAGCCATAGACCGGGACAGCTGCCCCATTGGCCACAGTAATGTACTTCGGGTGAGGAGAAGACAAGTACTGAGGCGGTCGAATAGAGGTGATGTGATGAGTGACACCAGAATCGATGATCCATCGCGGGCCAGTGGAGAGGCAGGCGATACCTTCATTGGAGATGGGAGGTGGCGGAGGCAACCGAGGCCGGCGGGCGGCTGAGCAAGCCATGAAGATGCTGGAGCTGAAGGCGAACCTCGTCGAGGTCAGTACGAGTTGGAGAGGAGTCGGTGATAGCAACAGAGGCCTGCGGACGAGGAGGACGACCATGTTTGCGATAGCACGTGGCTTCAAGATGCCCATCTTTGCCGCAGAAGGAACACTTACGCCGTAGCCGGCCACCCCGACCACGTCCCCGAGAATCAGAACGGCCCCCACGGGCTGAAGTAGGGAGAGGTAGTAAAGGTGCAGGGGCCTGCTGGGCAAGGGTCGGAGACGGAGGTCCAGAAAAATCCGGAGGCGGGGAGACCTTGAGAAGCATCGAGCACACATCCGAGAAGGGCGGGGTAACTATAGAGGAGAGAATCTGAGCCCGCACACTGTGAAGGTGATGTGGGATCAGAGCCATCATCATGGCGATACCAACGGCTTCCTTCTGGGCACGTTGGGCAGCAAGGTCCACAGTAGGAGGCTGATGTTGGATCCAAGCTTCGACCAGAGACCGAGCCTGGGCAACAAAGGAGGTCAGATCGGCCGCCCCACCACTATCAAGAGCCTGAATTACAGTGATGATGTCATACAAATGATGGACACTATCTTTGTCAGAGTAGAGGGTATGGAGCTCGTCCCACATGCCCTTGGTCGTCTCGTGGTACATGGACAGGCGATAAGACTCGCCATCAACAAACTTGAGAATCCACGTTTGAACACGACCATCGTTACGTAACCAGTCGTTAGTAGGAGTACCGGTAACGCCCTGGGTCAAGTGATGGAGAAACCCCTTCGACTGCAGGACTCGGCGAACAGAGTGCGTCCACTCCACAAAATTCTTCTTACCGGTCAGAGAGATAGTAGTAATCCGGAGCTCATCACAAATATCTGGCAGAGAGGCCGGGAGGTCTGCTGGAGAAACCGCCGGTCCGGTAGAGTCAGCAGAAGAGGCCATGAAAATAAACCGCGGCTAGGAGACAAGACCTTCAACAGAGGAGGCCGCACGGGTAGGGAAGCCGCGCGACTAGAGGGGAGACCGCACGGTCACGGTGTGAAGGCACCAGCGGCAAGGAGGAGGCCGCGACCAATGTGTGGAAGCCGGAAGAAGGAGAATGCAGCGGGCAGAGACAACCCGCTCGAGGAGACCGCAGCAGATAGAAACAGGTCGCGCGGACAAACTGCAGCGTAGACAGAAGAATGTTGCAGCGTTTACAGTGATCAAGCACCAGCGGCAAGAGATTCCACGGCCAAGAAAAACAGAGAGTCCGCACCGAACAGAAGGAACAACCCGCGCGAGGAGACTGCAGGAGGAGACCGCAACGAGAAGAGCCGGAGACCGTTCGGCAGGGAGGGAAGGAGAAGACCGCGACCAAAATGCGGGAAGGCAACAGTCCGCACGGTCACACACCGCGACCAAAGTGCGGAAAGAAGATAGTCTGCACGATCTGGGTGAGCACAGCAGCAGTCCGAGCAAAGGAGGCCGCAAGAGGAAGGAGAGCGGACAGGGAGAGGAAACCGCGAGTAAAAAGACTCGAGCGGACAGACAAAGAGGCCGCGAGTTGAATGAGAACTCGAGCGGATAGAGAAGGCAGCGGGAAGGGGAGGCCGCGAGAAGAGGTCGCGAGTAGCAGGACTCCAGCGACAAGAAGGCAGCGGATAGGAGAAGGTGATCGTGGCGAGCTGAAACAGTCCGCGGCGAGAAAGAGGTGAGAGAGACCGCGGCAGACAAGTAGAGCCCGCAGCGGGCTGAGCGAGAACAACAGGGAGAAGTGGGCCCCACGGGTCAGAGCGGAAGGAGGCTATAAGAAGCCCGTGGAGGAGGGTGGAACCACGGAGAGAAGAGGAAGCGGAAAAAGAAAGGGAGGCCGCAGGAAGTCGAGCGGCAAGGGATGGGAGTGGACAGAGGAGGCAGGCCGCAGCAGGCAGCAGGAGAGGAAGGAGACTGCTCAAGGTAGGCGGTTAAGGAAAGAGAAGCCGCCCAAGGAGGATGGTGGCTGTGATACCATGTAGGAGAAAAAAAAGAACCTTGTATATATGTTCACTTGTATCAAATACAAAGAATGAGTACATATTTATAGGAGGGAGAATGAGAGAGGAAGGTCCTATACATGATGTGGGACTAAAGAGAAGAGAGAAATAACAATAAAAATACATAATGGGTCATAATGGGCTTTTGTCAAATGGGCTTCTCTAACAAACCTGATACATTCATTCCTAATTTTATTCAGTCTCGTGTGTCCACACATCCACCTAAGCATTCTCATCTCCGCAACTCCCATTTTTTGCTCATGTACACAATTTGCCCAACACTCAGAACCATAGAGCATCGCTGGTCTAATTGCAGTACGGTAAAAATTTTCCTTGAGTTGTAATGGTACTTTACGATCACATAAGATCCCTGACGCGCCTCTCCACTTCAACCAACCCGCTTGGATTCTATGTGTCACATCTTTATCAATACCTCCGTCTTTTTGAATTATCGATCGAAGATACTTAAAACATTCACTACCGGAAATATCTTGATCAGCCAACTTAATAACGACGCCATCCGTCTTTCTTGTACTGCTAAATTTATGATCCATATACTGTATTTGCCCTGCTCAACCTAAAACCCTTCTCTTCTAAAGTGTCTCGCCAAGATTCAAGTTTTGCGTTTACACCCTCTCGCGTCTCATCAACCAAAACGATACCATTCGCAAACAATAAACACCAAGGTATTACTTGTTGGATATGTCCGGTAAGCTCATCTAAGATAAGGGTAAAGAGATAATGGCTTGAAACTGGATCTTGATGTAAGCCAACAATGATAGGGAATTTTTGTGTTAATCTTCCAGATGTCTTCACCCTTGTCACTGAATTTGTATACATATATTTGATTATATCAATATATGATACATTTACACCTTTCTTTTCCAAGACTCTCCATAAGATCTCTCTTGGAACTCTATCATAAGCCTTCTCAAGATCAATAAACAACATGCAAATCTTGTTTTCTTTCTCGGTAGTTATCAATGAGTCTCCTCAAGATGTATAGCTTTCATGGTTGATTGCACTGACATGAATCCAAATTGATTCTCTGAGATGTTAGTCTCCTGTCTTACTCTTTTTTCTATTACTCGTTCTCATAATTTCATGGTATGACTCATCAATTTAATTCATCTGTAATTAACACAATTTTGTATATCTCATTTCTTCTTATACAAAGGTACCAAGATATTTTCTCTCCCTTGGTCTGACATTTGGTTTGACTTCAGTATCTTATTGAAAAAACATGTAAGACATAAAATTCCTCCATTCTCTAGACATGTCCATACTTCGATGGTTATATTGTCTGGCTCAACCGTCTTTCCATTTTTCATCTTTTTAGAGCATCATTTACCTCTGATACTTGAATTTTACGATAAAATGTTCTTTTCGTTTTCCATCGCTCTTTAATATCGACAACATCCGTCAAAACTGTATGTCTCTTCTTTTATGCATTTTACTTGACTTAAATCTTTTGTCTTCATTTCTCTAGCCCGAGCAATTTTATATATGTCACACTCTCCATCTTTGGTATTTAGGCGCTTATAAAAATTGTCATAGACTTCACTTCTTGTTTTACTTACTCATGTTTAGCTTTTTTTTAGCGAATTTATACATGACTAAGTTTTCATCATTCCTATAAACGTAGAGTGATTTACAGCTGACCCTCTTTGCCCTCACTTTGTCTTGCACTTCCTCTTTCCACCACCATGATTCTTTATTTGGATGTCAATGACCTTTTGATACTCCAAATACGTTCTTTCCACTTATTCTTAAATGTGAAATATAACTTCTCATGAAACACTAGGATCAACATAAGGGTCATCAACTAGTTGTTTCATAACTGCTGTCTTGAAAGCAACCTGCTTTTTCATCTTCAAGTTCCACCACCGAATTATTTGCAATATTTTTGTTATTGTCTTAAATTTATTATATTTAATTTGTACATCTAACATCACCAATCTATGTTGTATTGTCAAACTTTCTTCTGGTATGATTTTGCAATCCTTACAAATCATTTTATCCATTTTGTGAGTCATAAAATAATCAATTTGTGACTTATTTGGTCCGCTTTTAAACGTAATTAAATGTTATTCTCTCTTTGTGAAAAACATATTTGACATAATTAGATCATGCGGTACAACAAATTCTAAAATGGTTCGTCCTTCTTCATTTCTTTTTCCATATCCAATTCCTCCATGCACGACTGTATAATCTACATTTTCCTTCCCTATATGTCCATTTAAGTCTCCTCCTATGAAAATCTTCTCTCTTTGTGGGATTTCTCTTTCTAGATCATCTAAGTCTTCCCAAAATTGAGCTTTAATAGCTTCACTCAATCTTATTTGTGGCGCGTAAACACTGATCACTTAATCCTATTTGTAGCGCGTAAGCAAGAGTAGATAAATATTTAAAAGAAAAATCAAAACCATAGAGAAATTATAAAAAATCACATATCTAAGTTATAGAGCATGGAACATATACAAGACAAAAAAATTATGGAGGTTCCTCGAAATATGAGCAGTCCTCTCTTACACGGTGTGTGGGATGGCATTGCCTTCACGAAGGACACTAGTCTTTTTCGTTGGAGACTCCAACCCAACAGAGGGAGCCTTTGTCCATCGGAGGCCCAACTGTGCAAAATAATGTAGAGGGGGGGACTGAAGATGCTTTTCATAGGGTTGCCGGGACAGATTTTCAGCATCCAGATGTTGTTAGAATTGTTCATGAAGTTGTCTGATTGGGTAGGTGAGGTAAGGTAATTTCAGCAACAAGATGAGGTTTGCTGCCCTGGAAGTCTGGACAGCAACCTGGCTGGTAGGAGGTGGCTGTAAGGGAGATGAGGTTGCTAAGCAGGAGCCAACGGGTTATATTCTGGATGGATTTGTTGTTCTGGACAGCAGAAAAAAAGTTCCCTGCAGCTGGGATGGGGGATCAGCAAAGGAATTCCACGAGGGAATGAGTGCTATATTTGGGGTTGATGTGGCTCCACGTGTGATTGGGTGATGGGCAGATTGGGAACAACTTGGTTGTGGCTCCACGAGAGGGGAAGAGGCAGGGAGATGGGCTGAATTTAATTGGAGAGGGGCTGCAGTTGGAGAAGCAATTGGAGGATCAAGCAACCTGGACTCGACTTGAAATTGAAGAGCAGAGAAGGGCGAAAATCAGTCAGGCAGCTTGGAGGTACTGGGGGAAGTTATTGGAAGGAAGCGGGGGCAGTTATTGGAAGGATGTGGTGGGGGGAGGCTTTCACATGGGAATGAGAGAAATGGGAGTGGCTTATTGGCTGATAGTGTTTTTAGGGGATTGAGGGCGGTGAAGATTAATTTTAGGAGGTGCCTAAAATTTAGGAAAGAGGAGAAAGTTAGGAAGTGGAGTAGTTATGGAGGTGGTTTCTGGCTAGGTGGAGGTTAGTGGTGACCGGAGGTGAATGGCTGGAGTTGGCCTGAAGTGGTTGCCAGTGGTTGTGGAGGTCGCCGGAGAAATTTTCCGACGATTGCCGGAAAACTGAAAATGGAGGAAACTTGATAGAGATGGTGGTGATGATAGTGGGAGGCCGAAAAAGTTTTCTAGTGGTCGTCGGAGATGGGATTGTGGGGTATTGGGGCTATTTTTTGCTGGGATATGGAGGGAAAATTAGAGGGACTGTTGTACTGTTTTCCTGGGAGCAATCGAGAGGGAGGAGATGGGGGTTTGGATGAGTTACTGGCCAAGAAAGGGAGGGGAGATGGGCCTAGGGCTGGTGGCTGTTTTGGAGGTGGAGCGGGGAAGGTTTTGTGGAGGGGGTGGGTTGCTACCATTGGAATTGGAGGGGAGGTCCCTTTGAAAATGGGGGCCGACTGTAGCTAGTGGAGGAGGAGGAAGGGTGATGGAGTGGCCGGCCAAGGGGGAAGATGGCAGGGGCCGACCAATGGGAATGGGAGGGAGGAGGTAGACCCGAGCTTCGTGCCTGGGGTTCGGCTTCTGCACCGAGATGACCAAAGAATGAGTTTCAATACTCCATTCTTCAATGCCCTAAATGAGAGCCCTCACTCTTTATTTATAATTTTTCAGGGAGCAATGAGTGGCTATGATTAGCCGACGACCCAACTCAAAAAAATACAAAAATGCAACTTGAAATAAAATGCAGCAAGAGACAAAAATACTATGATCGACGAGCCGTATAAAATGAATGGTCATGATTCCACATCAGTATGTCTCTTTCTGACCTCTTCATCTGGAGAGCTTCGTTAGAGCTTTTTCTTTCTACTCGGTCGCTTCTTATGAATCTAGATATGTTTAACTTCTCTAGGCTGCTTATTATCAATCAGATAAAGTTTTGTACCATCAAATTCAAGGAATTTTTCTCAACAATTTTCCTCTATTTGATGAGAAAATCTTATAGCTTGATGGTAGAACTTACAGAAGCAATGGTTCCATATACATATTTTCTCCCCATGCATGTGTCACTCCTCAGTTTCTTATATTTCCCCTCATGCAAGTATTAAAAATAGGGGGAGGTCCTATGATTTTCTTCTTCCGCTTTTGGAGACTTGCTCTTTCCAAGATCCAAGTGTGCTTCTTGGAAAGGCATTTAGTATTTGCAGTCAGAAGAGTAGATTCTAGGGATTCCCTGTTAAAATATTATATATATAGCCTAACTTTAGATTTTCATAATGCATACATGACATGAATGCACATGGTGGTTGTGATTGTTGAAGAAAAACTGTAGATTTAAAAAAAAAAACAGATCTAATTAGACTTGTTTCACCATGGCGTTTAGCACTTAAAGATGAATCTCGCTCTGATACCAATTAAACGTGCGGAGATGGATTTGAATATTACTTAACAACAAAAATAAACCGAAAGGAAAGTTGTCTATATGAGCTACGTATATGAACTCTGTTAGATCACATCAAGGGGAGATAAAGGATAAAAAAAAAAAAAAAAAATCAAAAGTACGGAGAAGAACAATAAAAAATCACAGATCTAAGCTATAGAACATTCAGCACAGACGAGATTAAAGCTTTTATAGAGGTTCCCTAAAATATGGGTACTCACCTCCACGGTGTGTGGAAAACATTGCCTTCATGAAGGCAACAACTCTTTTTCACGGGAAATTCCAACCCAACAGAGTGAGTGCCTTTTTCATGCGAGTCTCAAGAACCCAATGAATCTTTTACATTAGAATTTTGACCATAGAGTAGCTCTTTTAAAGGGAGAATTGTAACCCTTTAAAGTAGTTAAGAGAGAATAGGAGGTTGGTAGTTGTGTATTGTTTGCATTAGAGAGTGATCCTAGAGAAGGGGTAGTGGGTTACAACGATAAAATTAGGAAGTGAAAGGGAGAGTGCCCTACATTCATAAGAAAGGAGATTGCTCCGCATACAGAGAGTGATGTCTCTCTATTTCGCCCCTTTTTTTCCTTTCTTCATTCTTCTTTGTTATTTTGATTTGTATTATCTACGCTTCTGCTCCACCTTGATCTTCAAGTCCTCACCCTTCTTTAATAGCTGTCTTGGATTGAAGATGGTTCAAGGCAGTGTCCCCTATCTTCTTCCAGTCTTGTCCGAGTCCCAAAGAGATGCGGATGGTAGCTTCGGCTTTCTGACTCTGCAACGACTCTATTTTGAATTCCGACAAATCATCAACGACAGTCGAATCCCGACAAATCATCAACGCAATCAACGAATGTTGATCTCTGGTCTGTCGGCAATCACTGAGCTCTGGTCAGAAATCGGCTGGTACAAAATCTTCCTTCTGTGAGCGCTGAAGAAAGGATGGCTTAGTTTGCAATTGAGTTCAACTTCAGTTCATGAATGGAATTTTTTGTCCGATCTGGGAGCGCTGCAGCTGAGAACGGTGGTTTGTGATCTATTCTCCGACAAGTGATTAGATACTTGGTCAGTGAATGGTTCCTTGATCGATGAATGTTCGGTCAACAATCTCTGGCAGCTTTGGGATGAGGTAGGCCTATTTTCGACCTTTTCTTATGGAGAGCCTCCATCACGATTCTTTTTCTGCTTCAGGGTCACTTCCTTTGAAGCAGGAACTGTTAACTTTTTTAGGTTCCTTATCATCAAGCATATAAGGTTTTGTACCATCAAATCCAATAGATTTTTCTCTGCATGGTGATTATGTTGGGCTTCTTAGGACATGCCAGTTACTATTTCTATTTTGTGTTTCAATGATTGTGCTCCCTCTCACCACTTTAAATCACAAGTTTGTTTAGACGTTGAAATGCGTGCGATCTTTTGAGCAGTAAAAGAACCAATTGATCTCATCACCTAGCATTTGCTCTCCTGACGGCATATAAGGATATCATATTTAGAGTGATTCATCGAATAGTGGCTTGAGTTGCGTGTTATAGCGGTTTGGGAAGGTGATATTGTATGGTTTGTGCCAGCTAAAAATTCATGAGGAATTATCGGGTTTATGACTTAGAGTTGACTGTCATGGTATTCGCTCTCAAATTATATTGTCATTACGTGTACGTTGTGAAGGTAGTTAGTTCCTTGGAGATTATGATTTTGATCTCCATTACACTCTAGGAAAGGTGAACGTTGTCTCCATTGCGTTGAGTGGGAAAGCTCAGGCAGGTAAATTGAATCCTCACGCATGATGATCTCTTGGCTCATGAGTTTGAGGCATTCGATATCAGTTGCGTTGGGAGGGCGAGTACTACTTCATGTCTGAATTGAACGAAGGTTCAATATGATATAGGCGGCCACATCCGAAAATCTCTAGAACTGAATGAGAGTATGCAGTGGTATGTGAAAGAAGTGACAGGAGGTTCAAGTGTCGAATTCTCGTATTAAGATGGGATTTTGCGGAAAATGACAGGTTTTACATTTCAGATATTGGTAAGATCAACAATGAATTGATGTATCGGGCTCACTTTTATAAGTAGTCGATTTATTTACGACGTACTAAGATGTATATCGACACGGGTATGAAGGACATTGCCTTCTTTGTAGCCCAATGTCAAACATGCTCCTTTGAAAAAGCTTAATGTCAGAGGCCCGGTGAATTTTTGAAGTCTCTAGTCTCTACTAATTCTAGAGTGGAAGTTTGATGATCTATCTGTGGATTTTCGTGAATGGATTACTTTGTGGAGAAGCACAAGGTAGCTCACTTTATTCAAAATAGGAAGGATGACTTTGTGGAGAAGCTTGCTGAGTTGTATGTCAAAAACATAGTTCTTTTTATGGGATTCCTCATTATATTATTAGCGACTGGGATGAGCGATTAATGACTGGAGGCATGCACATCACAATTTGGTCACTAAGTTAAAGTTCAGTACGACTTTTCATCCACAGACGGATGGGCGGACTGAAATGATAAACAAGACACGGAAGTCATGTTGTGGATGTGTGTTCAAGACTTTGGGAAGAAGTTCGAAGATCATTTTTTATGACCGAGTTCGCTTATAATACCAGTTATCAAGCGATCATCTAAATGACACTATTTTAAGTGTTTTGTGGTAGAAGATGTTGATGGCTTGGGCTGAAACAGGTTACACAATGTTGCTGAAGTTCAAGGATGTGGATGAGGCAAATGCGACGAAACAAAAGGCCCGCAAGAGATTGTTGGTTGTTTAGGATAGGTAAACCAAGAACTACAACACAATATCAAAATGTAGATTTTATTGTGGGCGGCTGTGCGTATTTGAAGTCAAACCATTCAAGGGGGTGTCAACGATCCAGCGACTGAAGAAGGTGAGTTCAAGATACCTAGCACCGTTTGAGGAGATGGAGCATATTGGCGATGCTTCTTACCGCCTTACGCTATCTACTGAGCTCAGTGGCATGCATGATGTTTTCATATCTCCGTTCTAAGAAAGACGATGTTGGAACCTATGCAAGTTCTTGAGGGTGACAATGTGATTGTGGAGCATGGACTATCTATGATGTCAGACCTTTTGCATTGAGGACTCATAAGACCGTTTGTTGTGAAACAAGTAGGTCAAGATGGTTATGGTCTACTGAAATTACTGTGGCCCAAATGAATTATCTTGGGAGAGAGAACCTTCTATGCGAGAAGAATACCCAGAACTGGCGAGTTGTTACTACTTCGTTGAAATTTTGGGACAATTTGTTTAAGGTTGGAAGAATTGTAATACCCCATTTTTGTACCTTGGAACTCATGAGCATTATTATAGGTGTAGAGCACCATGCGTAGGGAGTCCATCATTTCAAACTCTTTGGAAATGTCTGAAATTTCCTCGGGCACAAATATTTGTTGAAAGGGGGGGCCGGCCCATCTTGGGAAACCCGGGGAAGAAAGCTCACAACCCGACTGCAGTCGATGCACTCCAACCAAATCTCTCGGGGCCCAACAACCTTCCGGGATTTCCCCAAGATGTGGGCCCCGAGAGATTTGGTTGGAGTGCATCGACTGCAATCGGGCTGTGGGCTTTCTTCCCCGGGTTTCCCAAGATGGGTCGGTCCCCCCTTTCAACAATATTCGCCTTGAGAGGCGCGGTTGTGCTTCCCTACTGCAGCTCTAGGTCCGTTTGGCAGTTGTACTTTCTGACCCTGCATATGACACGACCATGCTGGGTACACCTTACGACAAACTCACATAATATGGGAAGAGAGCCCTAGGATTAGGTATGCCTTACAGGTTGTGTTGTTACTTTGTGTAGATGCCATGAGAGTGTACAGTGGAATGGCTGTGAGCACCCTCCACCTTGATGATGTGTGAATGTTGTGTTAGGTTCATCCATTGTTTTATTAAGGGTTGTGGTGAGTGTCTGGATGAACCAGATTATCAGTCATCATTCATTGTAGGCCTATTTTTTATTTACATGCTCAATATTGTGCTCGTTGATGTCTGAGAGAATGCATGTATAGAGTGGGTTGTATACATTACGCTGCCTTGTTGTACATATTGTATGCTTGTTCATTTTGCGTACTTACAGGGCTTGAGATGGCTCGCCCTGGAGTCTGCTAAGATGACACGGGGAGGGAGTTGTTACACAATGATTGTTCAGTTTTGGTTGACCCTTATATTCATTCTTGACCTTTTGATTGCATGAAGCATAGCGGGAAAAAGTCTAACGCTTAAAGAATAATGATGTTTTGATTTATATTTTCCTTCATATTAGTATTGCAGGCATTTGTGCTTTGCTCTCTTGTTTTAGACACTTGATATTTTGATGTAAAGGCCACAAGGCCTATTCATGGATGATGTATTGATGTATGAGCTACCATTATCATGATTTAGTTATGTGCACTTTTATCCTTGGGTCTATAGCTTCTACTTGAATTATGAATTGTGTACTCTGATAAATTGTTTGATTTTTCTAATATCTTATAATACTAGGTTTGTGCGAGTTTTATGTTGTGAATCCCGGTATTATGACCCCTCCCCCCCCCCCCCCCCCCCGCCAAACAGTAGGCATCGACAGGGGAGTATTATCTCACACTACTGCCAACCTTTAACGGTGAAGTAGATATTGTAAGAGTAGAGGTATGAATGTCTCAACTCCCACCCATCACATACTCTCAATGCCACAGATCGGCATGGTGTTCCTGGGGGACTTCTGTGTGTGCTTTTGAAACCGTCACTTGAGCCCCCTAGATTCCGTCGTGACTTCTTGTCTCCGCCTCTCCTGGAAACAAATCTAACAATTCGTGGAGACGCAGAGAGTACTCCTTCTCCGACCCAGTTCTTGTGGGACAAGTCCTTGGGGTTCTATTTCACTCATGTGGATACCTGTAGAGTCACAGATTTATTTTTGTGTTGACTCAGCCGCCTACTGTTAGACAAAGCTTTCTGGGCTAGAGCTTTGGAGCATCTTGATTGAGTAAAGACTCAATCTCATTCAGGTACTATGCACTTGTTGTTTACTTCTATTTCTTGACTCACGGAGATCGCAAGATTCTTCACTCTTTTGGGTATTTCTTGTAAATTTATTCCGCTACGTACATATGATGTGGTGTTTCACTCTTGTATAGAAAGCACAACACAAAGTCCCGACGAGGGTTAGCCCGGTGGTGATTTGGTTGGAATGCTTGGATTGCAGTCCGACTAGGTGGCGTGATTACCCGTTGGGCCCGACCTTTCAACAACCCTCAATAATTTTTATGGCTTTTTCGGCCCAGTGCCTCGCTTTACCACATTCGTATACCATAATAAGAATATTACGCATCTTCTTTGGATGAACGTTCTGCAGTTTGCGGTTTGGGCCCAAGCTGCATGACGCAGTTTTGGATCGATGGCTACCATATTTTCACAGCATCCTCCATCTAGAATGCTATGAAAATATGATAGCATCAGGCCTTTCCTTACTTTAAGAACCCACGGTACACCATGTTCTGGTTTGCAACCAATCATCATCACCTAGAAGCTTATAGCCTCTGATGTCCGATTCGAGTGTTACATAGTGTCGTGGTTTAGCCAATGAGGAAGCGCAGCGGCTTAACTAAGGGTGTGCACCAAAAACCAAATTCGAAGGAAACAAACCAAACCGATCAAACAAACCAATTTCCGGACCGAACCGATCTGTTCGGTTCGATTTCGGTTGTGGGGGGTTAAAAATCGACCCTCATTCAGCTCAGTTCGGTTTTTCCATGCGGTTTTTCCCATTGAAAAACCGGTTGAACCGAACCAAGCTGAGGGGGATACTTTTTGTATTACTTACTTTTTAAGACTGACTTTTCAATATTATGTTATGGTAATTGTTTTGTATTTCAAAATCAATGTTGCAGATGTCGGATGTCGGGGACACGTCGGTTTGGGTTTTCATGTCGGTTTTTTATATATTGGGGATATATCGGGAATATTTCATATGTCGGATTTTAATATTTAATTAATTATATATGTAATTAAATGTTATTTTTTAATTTTTATACATGTCACAGTACTACCTATTCTACAACTTATTGAACTTTTAAATATTAAAAGTTATATGTAACATTTAACATACAACACTTTAAAGATGAAAATTTGTAAAACTAGTGATTTTAAGATCAAAATTTCAAAAATCAAATTTCAAACATACCTCATTCTTCATCACTTAAAGACTCATCTATAGTCGGCAGAGTAGATAGAATATGATTTTCATCCGATGAACCCTCTAGATCTCCCTCGCCCACTTCAGATATTTTTCTTTTTCCCCTTCTTTGATAACTAATTGACACTTCTTTACTTGTAGCTAATTTTTGAGGCCTCCTTTCATCATGATCAGCGTCGACTATATTGTCAATTTGCGCCCATGTCAGCCCCTCTTCAGGAAAGACTTCATCATCGTCATCTTCATCTTCATCCTCCTCAGGATCAACATTCACCATCCACTCTTGTACCATTCCAGAATTAACATTCTTAGCTGCCAATGGTTCACAAGATGTCTCTGAATATTTCGACTTCAGCAAAACATTGAACTTTACAAATACTAAATCGTTTAATCTTTTGCTATCAAGTTTATTTCTCTTTTTAAAATGTATCTGCAAAATTTTTAAAAAAGTTAAATAATGCATACAATCATATAATAAGATATTAATGTTTAACTACATAACTATATTAATGTATACCATCTTGAAGTTGCTCCAGTTCCTCTCACAGCCAGAGGATGAAATAGTCAGACTTAAAATTTTCATGGTCATAGTTTTAAGGTACGGTGTATCAACACCGTTAAGCCGCCATCAATGTACTGTGAAAATTAAAATGACAACACAATGTATTAATTATTCATTTATTATACATAAATACATCATTATTGTTAATAAATATATATATTAAAATGTACCTGGATTTAAGTTGGGATTTTGTAGCTGTCTCTTTGTCATCTCTTTAGCAAATAACCCTTGTTGGTATTGGTAAACATTCACGAGAAAAATTACTAAGTTGAAAAAAATCAACATCAGAAAAACCTCATAACTTCATTAGATCATTAGATCTTCAGATATCTTTTATATTATCCACGCAATATTTTATTTATCCTACAATATTTTGCATTCTCAGTAGTATACTAGTATACAAAGTTATAGCTATCATTCAAACTTTCAAAGTATCCAGCAAAATGAACAAAGCATTCAAGTATCATTCAAATTTTCAAAGCATCTCACATTTTGTTTATCAAAAGACACAAAGCAGCAAGACAACTAAAAATGTGAGTGGATATACATGCATCATTGATTGCAAAATGAAGTTGGATAAATAACTATTAATATGGGTATTTCAAATCATTTGTTGATTAATAAACGTGTCAAATAAAAATAAAGCAGCAATTAATAAGACAAATAAAGCAACAGCGCAGCCACCATGCTACAACCAGCAAGTCAGCCACAAGACAATCATCATGCCTTGTTGAACTAATAAGGCAACAGGGCAGCCACCAGCAACAACCCACGAGGCATCCACCATGCTACATCTGACAGCTAGCACAACAACCAACACACAAAAAACGAAATGCAGAGCGATAGAATGAGAGGGGGAGGTAGGGAGAAGAATGAACCAGCCGAGAGAGCACCAGCGAGCAGGGAGAAGAAAGAACCAGTGAGATAAAGTACCGACAGCGCGCGAGAGAGGGAGAGCACCAGTGAGCTAGAGAGCACCAGAGAACCAGAGAGCACCAGCGAGCAGGGAGAAGAATGAACCAGAGAGATAAAATGTCGACAGAACGCGAGAGAGGGAGAGAACCAGCGAGCTAGAGAGCACCAGAGAACTAGAGAACCAGAGAGCACCAACAAGCAGAAAAAGAAAGAACCAGAGAGCTAAAGTGCCGACAGCGCGCGAGAGAGGGAGAGCACCAACGAGCTAGAGAGCACTAGAGAACCAGAGAGCACCAGCGAGCAGGGAGGTGAAAGAATCAGAGAGATAGAGTGTCGACGGCACGTGAGGGAGAGCTAGGGCAGGATCGACGGGGAGAGCTAGGGCAGAGCGACAGGATGAAATGAAATGAGCGGGGTCGGGGGAGTTAAAATAGTGGCCCGACCCCGCTCATTTCATTAATAAAATTAATAATTAAATTAAAATAAATAAATAAATAAAAATTTAATTTTTAGGCCGGCATGTCGGTCGGTCCACTTTTTTCAAAACGCCACAAGTAAAATTTACATCGGTTTTTTGTCGTTTTTGCTCCCAAACATTCATGTTGGCCGACATGTCGGACATTTCGGCCGATATCCACAACACTGTTCAAAATATATTGTAGGTAAATTTAACCCAACAATCCAACATCCTTTATATACCAATACCCTATCGTTACATTTTGAATCTGTAATATCCTTATTATTGATTAGCATACATTTCAATTCTTAGCAATAAAATACAACTAGCGCAGTGCAACCAACATATGTATTTCTCATGCAATATGAATTTATAGGAACAAATAACATGAGAAATCTATGGTTGTCAAATTAATCAGTACAAAATAAAAAAACATCAACTTTTTCATGATAATGTGGGCTGCAATTTTTCAGATATTTTGTCTTTTACCTTCGATATTGTCTCTTCGCACAAACATAGAAAATCAAACCGACACATAAAAACCGAATCGAACCGAACCGATTGGTTTTGGTTCGGTTTTGGTTTTTGGTGTGTAAAAACCGAGATTATTCGGTTCGGTTTCGGTTTTGCATAAAACCGAACCGAACCGACCCGCTTGCAAGCCTTGGCTTAACCCGAGGAGAACCTTATCACATCAAAAATTTGTTGTGCATCTTTGGAGCTTTGCTGTTTTTACGTACTAATTATTGGATAACTTGAAAATATGCAAATCCAACCCAATTGAATGACACCAGAATTTACATAGAACCAATCAAAGCCTTTAAAGCATTGGTGACTGATTCCTAGAATCAAAGTCGAAACCTAATTTTTAAAATTTTATTTAAAAGTAACGCAAATCCAATATATCACATATATGACATCATGATAAAACTATCATCTAAATTAATTAAGTCAAACAGGTCCCCCCCCCCCCCCCCCTCATTTATAACTCTTGTCCCCTTCATTTCCTGATAACATATCTCTTGATGTTTGGCTCATCTCCACTATAGATAGATCTCTCTTCCACTGAGAATAGACGAATCCTTGGATACTTAATAGGAGATTGATGGAAATAGGAGGGAGAGCTCTCCCCTGTGTGAGATGGGACCTCTGGCAATTTTCGTTGCCACCATTTTCAGTCCAAGTAGGGTCTTCTCCGGCTATGAACAACTCTTGCTCCAACACCTTCATTGTCAGTAATCTCTTCCATGAACGAACGAAGCATGTAGAAGTTGACTGTTATTTTGTTAAAGATGCGGTTCTTTCCAAAAATAAAATGAACTTGAAGTGTGTGTGTCTTCCAAAGCTCATGCTAGAAGCTGGATATGATTGACATATATTCTTCAACTTGATGGGAGTATTGTGTGTGTGTGTCTCTCTCTCTCTCTCAAAATATTGTTTGGCCGCGCTAAACTTATGATCAATTATTACACCTTATGGTCACATAATAAATACTCTTGAGCTATGGAATTAAATGTTCCTAATGACACCACCAGGAGTTTACTAGTCAATTATTTTTAGGGCCATTTACTTTTGAAATTACACTTTATGGTCACATAGTAAATTATTACTAGTCACCTAGTAATAACCGGGTATTTTTGTACATGAATGTTATGAAATGTAAACTTACAAGAAAGGTTTTGTAATTTCAAAAATAAGATGGGCGCAACCTGTAATTATGCTAACTCCGCGAAGAAGCTTTGTTGGTTATTTTTTATTCTTATATTAATCATTAGTGGGAGTAAGAGTTGATTCTAACTGCAATGAAACATATTCTTGTGCAGCGGAGGTGACTGCAGCCTAAAGTTTAAGATGCTGATTAACAAAATAACAAGTTCTCCCACACTCGCGGAGAAATACAATTCGGTGTGGTCAGAGTGATCGAAGAAATTCAGGAATGTGAAGAGAATTGTTGATTTCTGTCGGTCGCCCTCCCCGGCTTTTACACCGCGTAACGGAAAGTTTCGCTGAAAAGTGCACCGAGGGATAAAGTGCTATTGATATAGTTCAATGCAGTTCTTTCATTTATCATTTTTGGGCGTGACGCTACGACTTGTGAAGGCAGAATCCGTTTCATCGTGTATTTTTTTTTGGATGTTGTGATACATGGATGTTATGGCCTTTTTTTATACAAATGTAAGCTTATAACCTCTTAACATTAGCTGCACGACAATTAACAAATTATGTCGTTCTTATATATTGTATCATATTGATACATGTGTTTTTTTTTGAGTCAATCAATTCGTCAAAATTCACTTGATGCGTATTTTTATCCGAACACCCTTTTTAAAATTTTACTGTATTATTTTGTTTGATATTGACTTCAATGAACAAAAGTTCAGGTAGGGTTAGGGTTTGCTTGATTAGAGGAAATCGAACTCTTGAGAAATGTTTGTTTGCGGTTTGTAGGGGATTTTGCATGCTTTGGACCCTGCAGTGTAAATGTTTGCTCCCCGTTGTGTCGGATGGACTCCAACAAATGCAATATCATGAGAATGCGCTTTCTTGTTCCCCCAATATAACTATGTTTTAGATTGTTGAAAGTTGAACCAAGCCGTTCTTGAGTGTGCCAAGCCCACTTTAGGCAATGCTCATGAACAAGAGCCAAATAGGCGTCCCAATAACTGGACTGTAGTCCGTACATCTCAAATTGTCCTCTCAAATATAGAGAGGTATGTTCTTGAGGCTTATTTCACCTCTCATACCAACAAGACGTTTGAATTGCGGTAGCCTCCATGAATCGGACCATAATGTCTGATTCATTCGTAACCGCTTGACCTTTCCCCCCAAACGGAGCCACCTCTCATACCAACTGAGCTAGAATAAGTCTCTTATAAAGGTTGGTGGTTAAAATCTTTGCCTTAACAACCTACCTCCTCGGAAGAGAAAAGGTTTGGATGTACAGACTGCAGGTTGCCTATTTGGGTCTTGCTCATGAGTGATGCATAAAGTGGGCTTATCAAAGAGTGGCTTGGCCCAACTTCCATGCACCGCAACATGCTTGGTAAGTGTTTTTTGGGAAAAAATTTATTCTCATCACTACAGTTCTTTTTAGGTTCTCTTGATGAGCGATTTTTTTAAAAGTGCATTTTTAAGAATGTGTTTTTGAGGCTTTTTGAGCAGCCTCTCCAATACGACAAACAAGTTTAACGCACAGCAGCATGACTAGTAATATTGAAATTCAAATTATACCACTTAATGATTAAATGGTATAATTAATATGAATTAATATTGCCCTATATTCATTAAATACATGTGCCCTCAGAAAATACATGTGCCCTAAACACTAGTTCCAAAATTAGCTGAACGTTGTTAGCACGGTTACAATTTAAACTGTGCATTCAACTTTTATACTCTTTGAAATCAACCCGTTGAGCATTTTACGGTGATCTACTGTGCCTTAATAAATTCAGTTGTATGATTCGTGATCCTACAATTCTGGGCGAAAATCCAGGAAGATTTCTGAATTTCAAATCCGGGTGGATTTTTGAATACCAAATCCGAGCGGGTTTTTGTATTCCAAATCTGGCCTGGATTTTGATAAATCGTGTATATGAAGTCAGTGCTTGCAGAAAAGGAACAGTCAAAATTTCACGTTTGCTACCAGATCATGTGCGTTATAAAAAATTTACTCGCCCAACAAACATAGAAACTGGATAGTAAACAAAAGCAAATATCCAAGCATGTATAACATAATCTAAAAAACTAGAAAAATACAGTAATTGCGATATGAGGCTAAAGAAAGCCTCTAGGCAAAGATGGGTGAGATCTTATATGTACAACATCCATCAGAAGAATTGTAAATGAACAAAAAACTCCCAAGCACAAAAATGCGGCATTTGCGACAATGCCATGTCATTCTTCAAAGAATCAAGTTGAGAAAAACATCCGCCGACAAATCTTGGAAAATGAAGCCATCCACGATTATGCTGTCATTCCTCAAAGAATCGAGTCGAGAATATTGCTGAAAACATGATTATGATCGATAAGGCGGAAAGCCAAAACCTCAATCCACAAAAGCATCAACATCCAAAATTTCATTTACTTTACTCAAGGTATAACTTCCAATACTTGATAGCCCTGTCCAAAAAACCCTGCACACCTAGGCCGGGGCCGGGCCTGGCCTGCTTGGCCTGCCATGCCTGGTTTTGCCACTCGGGCTCGGGCCCAGGCTTGGCTTTATCTGGGCTCGGGCCCCCTCTCCAAGAGGGGGCATGCCAAGGCCCCAAGGCCGGGCCCGGTAATTATAGGAAATCCTGCATATTTAGGTAAAATTTTATAAAATCCCGCCTATAGGCGGGATTTCCAAATGAAATCTCGTCAATAGGGGGGATTTCCAAATGAAATCCCGCCAATAGGAGGGATTTCCAAATGAAATCCCGCCAATAGGAGGGATTTCCAAATGAAATCCCGCCAATAAGCGGGATTTCCAAATGAAATCCAGACAATAAACGGGATTTCCAAATGAAATCCCTCCAATAGGCGGGATTTCATTTGGCAATCCCCCTCCACGAGGGATAGCAGGCTGGTGCCAGGCTGGTGCCAGGCTGGTGCCAGGCTGGTGCCAGGCTGGTGCCAGGCTGGTGCCAGGCTTGGATGCCAAGCCCAGATCAGGCCCAGTGATCGAGCTTAGCCTGGGCTAGGTGTCGGGGCTTAGCCTGGGCCGGGCACCAAGCCAGGCATTGAGGTTATATGGGGCCTTGTTAGGCCTCCAGAGCCGGCCTGGGCCCAAGCAGGCTTGCAGAGGACCGGGCCTAGCCAGGCATTTTTTCGGTCGGGCCCAGTTTTTATGAACACGCCTACTTGATATTAAGGGTTTAGGGTGGGATAAAGGTTCCAGTGTTGGTTTTGTTCCATTATTTGATATTAAAATGTACCAATTGGCATAATAATGATAAAAGGTTTGAAAAAGATGGAATTAGAAATATATACACGAATTAAATGCAGGTAGAAAGTTATTAGATTACCAAAAATAAGGAAATGACTTTGAACTATTGATTTGCATGGCTGTGATTAACTATTGTCAAAAGCAAGAAACTTGCTCAATAGTGGCTGGAAATGGATTTGGTCCAACTAGATGATAGTGTATTCAACTGTGTTGGCTTCAGTTTAAAACTAACACAATAAATGGAATAAGCACATATATACGTTTTAACCATAGCACAACACATGATGCAAACAATCACACTACGCAAGTCGGCGAGTATACCAGCACGCACGCACATGCATAAACGCAACACACACACAATTTAACTTGACCTAAAGTCAACAATTTAAGATGTTAACTGAAGGCGGCTCCATCAAACTCTGGATATAACCTAATTCTTCCATCCTAGTATCCTACCAAGCAATAAAAGAACAAGCACATAGAAGACACGCAGCCAAACAACCACAAACACCATTTTAATCCAAATAAATTATTTTAATGTAAAAAACTTAAAATTACACAACTGAAAGCAATGTATAACAGTTCCGTTAACATTTCCAAAGGAATGTGCGACCATGAACAACTATGAAGAGTAAAGTCATATTTTAGAATATGATTTCGGCGGCCGTGTATTGTGCATTGGTTCACGCCTGCAAGAGTTCTAACCCCATGGATAGAAATACACAGCATGGCATCAGGTATATCAGCTTACCTTGTGTGATTTACAAACACCCGAGCCTCTCCACTTTTCAGAAATTGGTTTTGAGTTGGATGTCTTGGCTCTCAACATAGTATTACAAATTTACAACCAGATTGAAGCCCGGGCTACCACGTATCCATGGGAATCAATGTGAATGGCGTATTGGAATCTGATCAAGGCAGGTCAATGCGCAGAAAACACGAAAAGACAATATTGGACCACACACAAGAATCCATGTGAATAGTCATGCATTGGGTATGTGCTCTATAAGAACCTGGGCCTCTTCACACTTCACCAATTGATCATGAGTCCGATGGTGGTTTATCTATATGGTATCAGAGCGAGGTTGGGTTTCACGCTTCTATGTATCCACATGAAGTATCAGTTGAATGAGATGGGGAAAAAGCAATTGAATTATATTATTCACTCATAAAGGGCTATTAATAACATTACAAAGGACTCGCAAACTCTAAGACAAGATGTGGGACTAAACTCACTCACACATATAAATACTAGTAATGATAATAATAACACGACTTGTAAATACTAATGAGTATCTCTCAACTCTCCTCCTCAAGTCGGACGAAAAATGTCGGTCATTCCATGTTTTTTGATGTCATCAATGAACGCATCACTTCTCAAGCTTTTAGTGAACACATCCGCCAGTTTATTTTTAGAGTGGACGAATGATGTGACCACGGTTTTTTTATCCAAGTGATCTTTGATAAAGTGTCGGTCCACCTCAACGTGCTTTGTCCTGTCATGTTGGACTGAATTGTGAGCTTTACTAATCGCTGTCATGTTGTCGCAAAATAAGGATAAAGGAGTCGTCACGGGAAACCCCAAGTCCTGTAGAACGGTACGCAACCATAGGCCCTCACACACCTTGTGACATTGCACGGTATTCTGCCTCGGCGCTTGATCTAGCCACCACATTCTACTTCTTACTGCGCCATATCACGATGTTTCCTCCAACGAAGGAAGAGTAACCTGTTGAGGATTTCCAATCATCAGAACATCCTGCCCAATCATTATCAGTGAAAACTTTGATCCTGAAGTGGTCGTTCTTGGAGAACAGAAGACTACAACCAGGGGCTTTCTTCAAATACCGTAATACACGGTATACCGCATCTTGATGTCTGATCCAAGGAACATGCATGTATCTACTCAGAATGTCAACTGCATAAGTAATATCGGGACGGGTATGAGAGATATTAGTTTTCCAAACTAATCTCTAGTAGCGTGAGGCATCTGCCTGATCACTGTCACCATCTTCACTAATTCCATGACTTTCTTCCATCGGGGTGTTTGCAGGAACACAGCCAAGCATCTCGATCTCCAGCAACAGATCCAGAATGCAGTTCCGCTGAGATATAAAGATACCCTGATCAGACCTAGTCACCTCAATACCCAGGTAGTATCGTAATCTTCCCAAATCTTTCACCTCAAACTCACCAGATAAGAGAGACTTGAGATTCTCAATCTCTTTCATATCGTTACCAGTGATCATGATGTCATCCACATAGAGAATAAGGACCACAATATTCTGATCACGTCTCTGAATAAGCATAGTATGATCAGACTGCACCTGTTTGTACCCAAATTTGAGCATAGCCGTGAGGAATCTGCCAAACCATGCTCTAGGTGACTGTTTCAAGCCATATAGGGGCCTCCTTAGACGACAGACAAGACCTTCAACTCCTTTTTTCACGAACCCAGGAGAGAATTTCATGTATACCTCTTCATCAAGCTCATCATGAAGAAACATATTCTTAACATCCAGTTGGTGAGGATCTCAGTCCATGCAAGCCGCGCATGACAACAACATCTGAATAGAGACCATCTTAGCCACAAGAGCGAAAGTCTCCTGGTAGTCAACGCCCTGAGTCAGAGTGTATCCCTGGGCAACCAGCCATCTCTTGTACCGTTCGACCTTACCCTCTGGTCAGGAGGAAGGGAAGAGACATCCCAGGTATGGTTCTTGTCTAAAGCTGAACATCTCCTCTTTCATAGCCTGAGTCCAGGTCAGGATACCCAAAGCTTCTTGTCATGTCTTAGGAATAACAATCGAAGAAAAAGAAGAGACAAAGGCCTGATGGGTCGGGGTAAGATAGCGG
Source organism: Platanthera zijinensis (assembly GCA_039513925.1). Classification (NCBI taxonomy): domain Eukaryota; kingdom Viridiplantae; phylum Streptophyta; class Magnoliopsida; order Asparagales; family Orchidaceae; genus Platanthera; species Platanthera zijinensis. The sequence goes on from CM077092.1 coordinate 53,439,142, forward strand.
TAATCCATATGATTATAAATAGGGTGTTTAATACATGCAGCCTTACCTTTCAGCAACGCAAGAGGAATATGCAGATCTGCATCATCAGAATCTGAGGCAGCTGCGGGCACTGGTAGAAGTGGAACCTTAGTACCTTGTATACCTGAGGAACGTCGGTGGTATACGTGAGGAAAAGGAGAGATTGGAGTATCGGGCAGAGGAACAGGGATAGGAGGAAACTGTTGTGGCTAAGGAGGAAGAAGAGAAGAGGGATATCTGTATCACTGCTCTCCCCCTGACGAAGAGAGTGAGCCAAAGAAAAAAAAATACGATTTCTCTTCCCGGAAAGTAACATCCATAGTACAAAACATACGCAATTGGAGGGGCGTGGCAACACCGATACCCTTTCGTTGTAAAGGAGTAACCAAGGAACACACAACGATAAGCCTGAGGGTCTAGTTTGCCTTGGTGAGGTAAATGAGTATGCACAAAACAGGCAAATCCAAAGGCACGGGGTGGTAGATGGGAAGTATAAATCACAGTCATGGTATACAACCGAGCTAGGGGAGTGGCATAGCCAAGGACACGTGAGGGAATCCAGTTGATAAGGTGGGTAACGGTAAGGATAACATCACCCCAATAAGATTTGGAAAGGTGCATTGTAGCAAGAAGACAACGTGCAACATCCAGGAGATGCCGGTTTTTTTGTTTGGCAACTCCATTTTGGGTAGAGGTGTGGACACACATGGTCTGGTGGATGATACCATGACTGGTAAAATATGAGCCAAACGCTTCACGTTCGTCATATCGCCCCCCCCCCCCCCCCCCATTATCACTTCAAAGGGCATGAATAGGCCCTTAAATTGGGTCAGAACTGTTTTATGAAAAATCTGAAAACAAGAGAAAACTTCACTTTTTTTGTTTAACAAATACACCCTTTCTGCGAGAAAAACAATCAATAAAATTGACGAACCAACGGAAGGTAGTTATAGATAAAACGGGGGACGACCCCCCAAACATCAGAATGAACAACAGCAAACGGGATGGTCCTGGGTGAAGATAAAAGAATTGAATTATGTCTCACATGTTTAGATATATCACATAAATCACAGACAAAAATTTGTAAAAACGGCAAAAAAATAGGAAACAATTTCTGAAGATAGGTAGGAGGAGGATGTCCAGGCCGCAGGTACCAGCGGCGAACATCATCAGCTGTAACAGTAGAGCAGGAGAGAGCCCGAGAAGGAGGCAGGAGATCCAAGTAATACAGTCCACCGCGGTTCCTACCATTGCCAATGTTCTGCTTCGTACTCAGTTCTTGAAAAACACAGGAATCAGGAAAGGTCACGGAGCAATTAAGGGATTGAGTAATATTGTTGATGGAAAGTAAATTGTGTGGAAAAGAAGGAACATAAAAGGCAGATGACAGAGAAATAGTTGGAGAGCATGAAATATGACATTTTCCAGCAATGGGAGACAACAAGCCAATAACAGAAACGACTTTGTCCTTACGAGACAAAGGAGTATAAGAGAGAAAACCTGAAGAGGAGCGGGTCATGTGGTGAGTGGCACCAGAATCAATCACCCATTCGGAAGATAAAACAGTGTTTGCATAAGGACTCGACATAGCAATAGAAGCAATGGAAGCAGGGGCACACGGGAATAGATCAGGCTGAGAGTGCAGCAGGCGGTGGAAAACATCCAATTTATGAGCAGTGAGCTGCCCAGAAATAGCACTGGAGGTCTCGTCGTAGATGTCTGTAGAGTAAGAAGCATCATGAGGCTTGGAGCAATCCTGGTGATGGCCCCCACGTCATGGTCCCCGACCACGTCCACGTCCACGGCCACGAGGGGCAAGTTGTGGGTGAAGTTTGTAACACACCTCCCGAGTGGCCTTTGCGGCCACAATAATCACAGATAGGAGCAGACAAGCTAGGACTGAGAGCATGACCACGGCCAACACTAGTTAGAACATAGCGTTCAGGAGGAACACTAACACTAAGGGATTTCCAACGGTCTTCATCACCAAGGACCATGCCGAAGGCCTCCCGAAAAGACGGGAGAGGGGAACGATGAATAATATGTGTTTGCAACTTTGCACCATATCGAACTCCATGTTCAGCTCCATCAAGAAGACATGAAGAGGAAAGCGGTCCTCCCGTTGTTGTAACTGAACAACATCCGCTGTGCATGCGGGAGTGAAATGCGAAAAATAGTCCAATTCTTGATATAGGCGCTTGAACTCCGAAAAAAAACGACACTGTCATAAAGCCTTGCCGCAGTTCCAAAATGCGGCGAGTAATTTCTTAAACCTGCGTAGAACTACCAATTTGAGAGTATGTCACACGGGCACAGGTCCAGATTTCAAAGGCGGAGTCCATCAACATGTAACTCCGATAGACCTTCAAAGACAGAGTGAATAAGTCAGGAGACGATTAGGGAGTTTTCTGAGTCCCACCGCTTCCAGGATGGATCTGTTTTGGGGGCTTTTTAACTGTTTCATCAACGTAACTGAACATTTGATGGCTGTGAATGACATGTTGAGCAGCTATTAAACATTCAAGATATTTTGTGTCATCTAACGAGACTGTGGTAATCTTCAGGGAGCCGGAGTGGCCATGGGACCGCTGAGGGTCACTCATCTGAGGCTGAATCACACCTGGCGATGAGACTGTGGAGTCACTCATGTTTACTGGCACCAAAGATCAGCAAGCAAATAGAGGAACAACCCAGAAAACGAAGATCCGGAGCATGGCAGCAAAACGAAACAGGCGTAAGGCCAGAAAAAAATCCCTTCAGAGGCTATGGGAGTGAGCGGCCACATGAGAGATCAGCAGAACACAACAGTGATCGAACTTACGAGATCGAGGCGTCGGCGGCATCAATAGTGGGGGTCCAAGTCGTGGGATCGACGACAACACAGCAGGGGTGGCGACAACACAGTGGGATCAGCGGGTTCGGCGGGATCGACATCAATATAGCGGGATCGGTGACATCAACAGGGGTGGCGGCATAGCAGAGGGTTCCCATTTTTACTACACAGAGGGCGACCAAGTTGCCCACACAAGAAGTCATACAAAACCTGTAATTTTTTGCACTAAAAGATTTATGCAAGACATAAAATGTAAGAAATATTCACAAACACAGGTTTCATTGGGTTTGTCAATTTTTCCAATCGACGCAAAATCAGTTTCAATATCGAAGATGGTGTGCCTAGAAACATCCCGAGCATGGCATAACAGAATTGCAATTGCAAGAGCAGAAATATAAGCCGCCTTCATTGTCACGTTGTCTAAGAGCAGGTGTAAGCAATATAAAATTTCCTTGTGGGAATTATGCAGGACAAAACCTGCACCAACAGGACCTGCCCGAGATTGAAAGCATGCAAATTTAATTTTAAGAGTACCATGAGTAGGATATCTCCAAAACTTTAATTTGTGAAGAGAGTTGGGGGCCAAGTGTTTTGGAGGGCGGAACCTAAAATTAAAGTATTGAGAATGGAGCATGTTTGCTTTTCCCAAACGGCGCAAAAAATTTTCAACACGAAGCTTTATTTTAAAGGGGCTAATTCTCAAATTTCTAAATTTGACATCATTTCGAGCAAACCAGAGATGCCAAAGAACTATGGGAGGAAGGAGGAGGCGAATGTGTGTTTTAGACACCCAAGATTTGGAATTTTTTCCAACACATAAGGAGTTCAAAAACAAAATTAAATGTAACCCTATCAAGGTTGAACAGATTTGAGTAAAACGTCCAAATAGCATTAGCGGCATTGTTATAAAGGAGAGTGTGACCAATAGATTCAATGTTGGCACAACATTGGAATTTAGAAGTCATACGGAAGCCTCGCAACTGCATGACTTCCTCAACTGGGATAAGGTTATTAACCAACCTCCAAATGAAAAAGGATATTTTAATTGGGATAGATTTAGACCAAAAAACCTAAGAATAGACAAATGTTATCGTTGTCGAATCTGACTCCAAACAAGTTGGAGTCCAAATTTTTTAGTAGCATTTAATTTAAAGATGCAACGACACTAAGGTGAATTATTAATTAGAACTTTCAAAATATCAGATACTGATTCCATGTCCAAAGTTCTCATTAGTCAGTCTTGGACAGAGCTAGTATCAGTGGCCGCACCTGGGAAACGATCTGTCAAACACTCGAAGCCAAGCCAATTGTCATGTCAGAAGGATAAATTGCCCTGACCAATTTCCCAAGCAAGAAAATTTTCAGCTGTGCTCCGCGACCTAAAAAGTCTGCACCAAGTTACAAGGGAGGTATTTTTACGAGGAACTAAAGCGGGGTGCCGTCAACGGCAGTATTTAGCACACATAAACGTAGCCCACAAATATTGAGCCGAAGGCAGCTTCCATTACAGTTTACAGGAGTAAGAAGTGAGGGTATCCTGTAAGGTACGAAAACCTAAGGCTCCTTCAGTCGTAGAGTAACAAACTTTATTCCACGAGACCCAATGTGCATTTATAATGGAGTCTGAGGAACCCCAAAGGAATTTGTTGGAATTTGTTGAATAGTTTTTCAATGCGATGAACTATGTCCATGGGAGGTTCGTGTATTTGAAAAACATGATCGACTATTGTTAAGAGGACACCTTTGATTATAACAATACGACCTCCCGGGGATAGAATTTTTGCATGCCAGCCATTTAGTTTACTTTGAATTTTGGAGATAAGAGGTTCAAAATATAGAATTTTTTTGTGACCGTTAAAAATTGGTGCACCGAGGTAACAGTAGAGGAAGCTCAGATATTTGAAGTTAGAGATAAGATAGATATTATTAATAGCACTAAGGCCCATATGTTTGGAAGCCACAAAGGTGCATTTGTGTCTATTAATAGCCAGCCCTGATAAGTTTTCAAAGAGGGATAGTATATTAAGAATTAGAGTGATAGTGGGAATCGAGTCATTACAAAAAATAATCAGCAATGACAAATAGGGCAGAGAGCGAACGGGAAATGTAATCCACTGCAATGATAAATAAAGGAAACAAGGGGTCATATTGTCTAAGGCCTTTCGAGGAATTGAAGAAACCCGATGCGCTTCTCCATTAGAAAAACACGTTGGATCTCGTGGAATAAAGTTTGTTACCCTGCGGCTGAAGGAGGCTTAGTTTTTCGTACCTTACTGGATATTCTCACTACTTACTCTTGTAAACTGTGGTGGAAGTTGCGTTCAGATCAATCTTTGAGGGCTACGTTCATGCGTGCAAAATACTGCCGCGGACGGCACCCCTTTTTAGCTCCTCGTAAAATACCTCCTTCGCAACTTGGTGTAGACTTTTAGGTCGCGGGCCACGGCTGAAAATTTTCTTGCTTGGGAAATTGGTCAGGGCAATTTATCCTTCTGGCACGACAATTGGTTTAGCTCCCGGTGTTTGGCAAATCGTTTGTCAGGTGCGGCCACTGATACTAGCTCTGTCCAATACTACCTTATTAATATACATTGAAATATTGATAAACTAATGAGAACTTTGGACGTGGAATTAGTATCTGATATTTTTAAAGTTCTAATTAATAATTCACCTTATAATTGTTGCATCTTTAAATTAAATGCTACCCAAATATTTGAACTCAAACTTGTTTGGAGTCAGATTCGACAACGACAACATCTGGATATTCTTAGGTTTTTTTTATTTAAATCTATCCCAATTAAAATATCCTTTTTCATTTGGAGGTTGGTTAATAACCTTATCCCGATTGAGGAAGTCATGCAGTTGCAAGGCTTCCATATGACTTCTAAATGCCAATGTTGTGCCAACATTGAATATATTGGTCACGCTCTCCTTTATACCAATGTCGCTAATGCTATTTTGACGTTTTACTCAAATCTGTTCAACCTTGATAGGGTTACATTTAATTTCGTTTCCGAACTCCTTATGTGTTGGAAAAAATTTCAAATCTTGGGTGTCTAAAAACGCATTCGCATCCTCCTGCCTCTTATAGTTCTTTGGCATCTCTGGCTTGCTCGAAATGATGCCAAATTTAGAAATTTGAGAATTAGCTCCTTTAAAATAAAGCTCCACGTTGAAAATTTTCTGCGCCTTTTGGGAAAAGCAAACTTGCTCCATTCTCATCTTGAAAAAATCTGCATTTCTCAATACTTTAATTTTAGGTCCCGCCCTCCAAGACACTTGGCCCCCAACTCTCCTCACAAATTAAAGTTTTGGAGATATCCTACTCCTGATACTCTTAAAATTACTTTTGCATGCTTTCAATCTCGAGAAGGTCCTGTTGGTGCGGGTTTTGTCCTGCGTAATTCCCACAAGAAAATTTTATATTGCTTACACCTGCACTTAGGCAACGTGACAATGAAGGCGGCTCATATTTCTGCTCTTGCAATTGCAATTCTGTTATGTCATGCTCGGGATGTTTCTGGGCACACCATCTTCGATATTGAAACGCATTTTGCGCCGATTGGAAAAATTGACAAACCCAATGAAACCTGTGATTGGGAATATTTCTTGCAGGTTGTGTCTTACAGAAATCTTTTAGTGCAAAAAAATTACAGGTTTTGTATAACTTCTCGAGTGGGCAACTCGGTCTCCCTCTGTGTAGCAAAAATAGGGGCCCGAAAACCGCATCAGAGGGACGGACGCGCGAGCAAGGCCTACAATCAAGAGCGATACGACGAAGGAAGAGAGGAGCGATCGATCGAGGCGAAACGAGACAACGCGGGTAAGAAAACAGGTGACTAGGGTTTTCTTCTCCCTCTGATACCAAGTTGAATGAGATAGGGGAAAGCAATTGAATTATATTATTCACCCATAAATGGGCTATTTATAACATTACAAAGGACTCACAAACTCTAACACAAGATGTGAGACTAACCCCACTCACACATAAATACTAGTAATGATAAAAATAACACGACTTGTAAATACTAGTGAGTATCTCTCAACTGTATCCATGAATATCCATGTGAGGGTGACGTAGGACGAACGTAATAAGTGCAGTTGTGTTATAAAATACTCCAATGAATGTGTGTTCATGGGGTGTCAAGAATTTAGAATGTTGCAATGCATTTGTCTAACATTTAATTGCAATAAATTCTAAAAGTAATAGGAGAATTGACAAACATACACAGTAGAGATTAGACATTAGAAATACAAACAAGATCTTGTAAAATTTAAGAACGTGTTTCAATTAAAGGTACAATGAATGATTCTTTCACGTAGAACTAAAACTACCCAACCTTTTACAAATTTAAGATCCCAAATTATGTCTTTCAACAAATAAACAACACAAAACAATGTAGACTTCCAAATTAGAACCTACAAGCAATAGGCATTTGGGAGGATGTTTGATTGCTGATTCTGGGGTTGAAGAGTGGAATATAAGAAGAGAAGAAGAAGAAATATTATTGTGATACCCTAAACCGGGCAGAGAATACATATTTATAGGGCAAGCACCGCGTGACAAAACGTGTGAACTAAGAAACTGAAACAAATAAAAAAATAGCAAAGATGCCTAAAATACGTATATTTAACTCTCCCCCTCAAGTGGGGAATATATATCGATCATTCTCAGTTTGCTTGTATTGTTCATGAAGTTGTTGTGTCTTAATCCCTTGGTAAAGACGGCAGCAAGTTGGTCATGTGAATTCACGAACGAAGTGCATATATTTCCCTTGTCCAAGTGTTCTTTGATGAAATGTCGATCAACCTCAACATCCTTCGTCCTATCATGTTGAGCAAGATTATGAGCAATACTGATGGCGGCTTTGTTGTCGTAGTAGATAGTGACTGGCTTTTTCACTTGGAGACTCATATCTTGGAGAATTGTCTTCAACCACAAACCCTCACATACTCCTTGTTTCATAGCCCTATATTTTGCTTTCACACTTGAGCGAGCCACAACATTCTGTTTCTTGTTCTTCCACGATACAAGGTTTCCGCCCACAAATGAGCAATAGTCGGTGGTGGACTTCCTATTGTCTTGACTGCCGGCCCAATCGATATTTGTAAACACTCCAATTTCCAAAGGTTGGTTTACAGAGAACAGAAGTCCACGTCCTGGAGACTTCTTGAGGTATCTCAATACCCGATACGTTGCCTATTGATGGCGAACGGTGGGAGCATGCATGTATCTACTTAGAACCCCCACGACGTATATAATATCAGGGTGAGTATGAGATAAATATATAAGTCTCTCAATCAACCGTAGGTATCTTGAAACATCCACCTTCTCTCCACTAGTGTCAGCATCGATCTTGTGGTTAGCCTCAATAGGTGTATCCGCGGGAGCACAACCACTACTTCAATTCTCAAGAAGTATTTCAACTTCCCCAGATCTTTGACCTCAAATTTTTGCACAATTGTTTTTTAAGTGATCTACCTCCTCTAGATCATCTCCTGTAATGATGATGTCATCCACGTATACAATAAGAATCGAAACTTGGGCTCCTCTCCTTTTGATAAAGAGTGTGATCAGCCTGTCCTAGAGTATATCCCAGGTGGAGCATGGTCTTGTTAAACCGTCCAAATCAAGCTCTAGGAAATTGGTTCAGGCCATATAGAGATTTTTGCAAACGACAGACCTTTCCACTGGACCCTTCTTTAGTAAAGTCAAGAGGAACTATCATGTAGACTTCTTCTAGATCACCATGCAAGAATGCATTTTTAACATCAAGTTGTTGTAATTCTCATCCACGACACGCAACACAAGAGAGAATCACTCGAATAGAATTCATCTTTGCAAACGAAGCAAAAGTTTCTTGGTAGTCAATTCCTTGTGTCTGAGTATATCATTGAGCAACCAAGCGTGTTTTATACCGCTCCACCACCCCATCCTGATTCTGCTTAACAGAGAAGATCCAGCATGATCCAACAGTTCGCTTTCCTGTGGGAAGATGAGCAAGCCGTCATGTCCCATTTTTTTCCAAGGCGCACATCTCTTCTTTCATATCTTGTTTTCACTAAGGTATCTGAACAGCCTCCTGCCAGGCTTTAGGAATCACAATAGAGAAGAGATGAGATGAAAGCTTTGTGAGCCTAAGAGAGGTGAGAGTAAGAAATGTAGTTGGAAATGGGGTGTCTGGTGCCACCCGTTTTACCTTTAAGACGAGCAAGGGGAACATGGAGGTCATCTTCTGAATCTGGAGCGAAGACAGGCACCGGCATCGGTGGAACAGCCACGGTCTGTACTTGCTCAGTCGTTCGACGTCTGCGAGAGTAGGTATATAGAATCGGAGGAATATAAGTGGTCGCCGCCGCTGATCGTGGATTCTTCCTGATCTCCCGGCGACAGAAGCTTAGCCAAGCAACGCGTCTCACGTGTCTATCTTGAGACCTTTTGTCTCTTGGTTTGTTGAACGGGAATACCTTCCCCTTCCGAATCGATTGAGACGATCGATCCAAGTAAGATCGTTGGTAGACCTTGCTAGCTTTGCTACGAAGTTTGGATCTCGAAAGCATCACCGCCGCTCTCCTTTGCAGCCGCCGATCTTGATAGAATCGCTGCCGCAAGCATTGCTGCCGCCGATCTCGGGGAGATCCTTTCCAAGTGAGAGCTAAGGTCGTGGACTCTTCGTCTTCTTCAAGAACGCGTCATCGAACGAAGAGAGACACCTAGCGCTCCATAAGTAGTTTGTATTTTATACATTCCATTTTTACTTTTGTTGTAAAGGAACGTTGGTTCCTCTTTGTAAGGGTTGGGTGCAACCCGTGGTGGAGGAGTGGTGACTCCTTCGGTTGGAAGGGTTCCTTCCAATAGTGTGAGGATTGGATTTCAATCCGGTTGGTGAAGTGACTGAGTCGTCCCGTGTTGGGATATAGGTCGAAGGGGGAAAGTGGACGTACCCAAATCGGGAAACCACTATAACTGCATGTGTCTTTCTGTGCTTTGTTTGTTTTCTTTTATTGTGCAGGTAGAATTTTAATTCCGCAATAAGACTGCGCATCACCTATCCCCCCCAGGTGAAGTTAGTTGGCACTAGTGTGACTTTTAAGAACAATAGTCGAATAGCGAAGAAGCAGACGCATAGAGAAGCGGCACGGACATCGGTTCGTGTAGGTTGCAGAATCGAGCATGGACGCGCGAGGCAAAGGGAGAAGCGCAGGATCGGATCGATCTTCAAGAAACAGAAACTGCGGCCCAAAGAGGGCAAATCAGACCAAATATTAGGGAGTATTGTTTGAAGAAGAGGGAGAAGAAAAAAAAGAGAGATGACAGAAAGAGATTCAGTCCCTAGGGCTCCTCCAAATAGATCATACTTCCAAGATAATCAAAATAAGTAATGCCTATACTTATAGTACTTTGCTTAAAAACACACAATGGACAAACAATAAATAACCACACAGCTCGAAATATATATGCGATAATAAAGCATAGAGCTGACAGGTGCGTGATGTCGTGCGCACTACTGACGAACGTTCGTCATCAAGTGGGATGCATGTCGTCGTCCCCTCTCTCCCAATATTCATATACGCATTGTGTCCTCTTCTCCTCATCCCTTTCCCTCGTACACATTTGTAACAAAGAGTGAGTTCGTTTACATACTTACAGCTAGGATCTTAGATCCCCCCCCATCGCCCTCATATCACTAACGGGGCCCCAACTCCTCCCCATGACCCATCTCGTAGTAAGGAGAAAATTAGGTGCAAGCCTAACACTAGAGTATTTTGATGTTGCAAGTGTATGGAGCCTGGACACAGATCATCTGAGTGTCTGCGAAGCCACATCATCGACATTGCCGATTCCACTAATGGATATGAGACAGAGTTTAGAGTTCTCCTTAGTGACTCCAAACCTGATCCTGAGCCCGAGTTTGAGAGTGTAATAGAGGTGAGGGAGAACAAGGTAAATACTTAGTTTTTGTCCTTCATTATAGCTTGTTTTCCCCTGAATTCTAGCTTAATTTCCCCTAGTGAGATCACTGAGACTGGTATTCAGAGAATTGATATTTTCCAAATAACTACGCACATTCGGGGACAATTTTGTTTTATAGCCATTGATAGTCGTAGTACAGTCAACTTCATTTATCAATGTATGGTAGACGCATTAGGACTCGAGACACACCCCTTAGATCAACTATATATCTTATCTGAGGTTTGTAGTCATTTGATTATGCTTATTACTCAACATTCGCGTAGAGTTCTCTATAGGGAACACGTTCCAGGATACTGTTTTGGGTCATGTCGCAACCATAGAAATCCGTCACAACCTTTTACGACAATCATGGCAGTACAACAGACAAGTCATGCACGATGTCACGAGGAACTTGCATTCCTTTGATCACCATGGACGCAGGAATGTTCATCCCCAGAAGAATGTCCTTGCTCTTAGGGCACCCGAGAGTACCTCACCACTATCCGACTCACCTTCCTCTAATTCCACTATGTCGCTTTCGTACACTGCCACACTTATGCTTGGACCCCTGCTTCGGGGAAAAGAATATGATTTTAAAATACCTTTCATCTTAGATGCCCCACTTTGTTTTCATCCTTTTCCCCTCATCATGGTTCTACATTTGTCAGCATTACGACTACCAATCACTTACCATTAGCACTAAATGTGCCACCTCATATCAATTTCATATTTTGTCATCACACTATTAGTTCACTCAATTATCCTCAAAATATTGGTGAGCACGATGAGCTTCTTCGTCAGATTATCGATTGATTTAGGTTTATCAGTATTAAGAGGACGGGGATGATCCCTAGGACTTTCACTCCACATAGGGACATGCTTTAAAAGACATTTTTGGAAAATATTAAGTGGCAGATTTAGGATCAATTTTAAGTTTTGCAGTGCTCGTCAAACTCAAGCATGTGATATCATTAAGATAATCGACTTCGATTTAGTATAAGCACATAGATGTCTAGCATGAGAGCGTATGATGCAATATTTTTGATGATTCTACAGGCCAACCATGATGACATCATATCTTGCTTCTTTGATCCTGCTTATCTGGAGTTCCTTTTCTTCCACTTTGTGATTCTCGTCTCTTTGATGCTCTGATTTTTATTGATCATTTAAATATTATGCATAAAATGATAACTAACAGTTTGTGAGCATCATCCGTAGACTATAATTTCATGGTTCATTTTCACCGAGGGTTTATATTTTTTGAAGGAGATTAGTTTCTTACATCTATAAAGAGGACCTGCCTATATATAGCTACAGCGAAGGATTCATCCTTTGTCCCGCTACTCACCACAGACCATAATCTCCCACATTCCTTTACCTTTCAGTCTTATCTTGGAAATCCTATACAAGTCGTGGTTATTCAGAAGCCGGGAAGTAGCAGAGCATTTCTCAGATCGACGTTTGGACATTTCAGTAGCAAGTTGCATCACGTTCTCGAGGGCGCCGAGTTCTTTTAACCCCATGGGAATTGATGCAATCTTAGTCGCATCTTTATTTTATTTTATTTTCTACATTTTTTGTTATGTGTATGTCTTTGCACACATTTATTTCTTTTATTTTCACACATGTTACTTGCGCTCATGATTAGTTTATTGCATGTCATTCACGCACTTGTGCGACTTCCTGGTGTGATCGATAAGATCTTGAATGAAAAGATCTCTCAATTTAGGCTAAGCGATAATTGGGGAAAGCTTTGAAATGATATTTTATAATTTAGTATTTTAATTTTAATTTCTGAATTATGGTTAATTTTGACATTCTAATTTAATGGAGAATACATAACGAAAGACACACATTGAATCGCCCTCCTTTATTTCCATTTAATATTGTATATTAAAAAAACAAAGGGAGACTGTTAGTTACTCCATCATACACCCTGGAAAAAATGAAGCGGAGAAAATAATTATTTGTTTCAGAATAAAATGTGAGTGCCTCATCTGCTCCCGTTCTCCTACCCGATTTTACTCCCTGCTGCCAACATCTCTGGCATCAGCACCGTCGTTGGAGTCTAGCCCTAGGACAAGCGACTTTCATATACCTTATTTCCATCGACATCGACAAAGCTATCATCGGCTTCCATCACTTTCAGACGTCACAAGAAACTAGGCATGCTTCCATATTCTTTGTTTGACGTCCAAATGCATCTCCCATCTCCGTTAATGAGTTTTGCCGCAAACCACTACACAAAACCTCCTGCAATAACTCCTTAACCACCTGGCAACATCCCCTTTATCTCTTCCCTTCACTTTTGTCTGACCACCACAGGTCTTCTCCCAGCAATTCCACTCTCCCTCGTACCATACATGTGAGTAGGTCTGTGCAAAAGGAACCGAAGAACCGAGAACCGAAACCGAAACCGACCCGAATTGGACGGTTTGCGTTGGTTCCTGTGTTGATCGATTCGGGTCTGGATCCATGAAATATGAGAACCGTCGATTCGGGTCTGTTCTTGGTTCTTACTGTCGGGTACCCGAGAACCGACACGAGTTATACTATAATTTAATTTTCAACCGACCCTAGTTATACTTATATTATATAAGTTATATAATATAGTTTTATTTTTATATATTTTGATACTTTTATATACATACGAGAATTTCAGCCGCCCGAACTCCGAAGTCCCGAACTCCCCGAATCCCGAACCCTAGCAGCGATTTCTTCTCGATTTCTTCTTGAACCTTGGCAGCGCACCGCGACGGTGCTGCTTCCTCCTCTCTGATGGTCTAGATTTCTTCCCAGGAAGGTAGGCAGGCACGGGCGCACAGCGGAACTGCTTCCTCCACACCCGTGACCAGCATTTCTCGTTCCCAAGACTTCCGGTGACGGTAATAATCGAACTCTCCTACTATCCTCCAGTTTCCCTGGTTGTCATGCCTCACTATGAAGCTGTTGTTTCGATGTATGTGTTTTCCTGGCTGTCTTACCCTTCTAATTTTCCGGTCCCGATTTTTGCTGCAGTTGGAGGATACGCAGTCAGGATTTTTGAAGTTGAAAGTTTGAAAACTAAGGTAATTTCTTCTCTTCTTTCAAATCTTCCTTATTCACTTAAGATTTTGTGTTCAGTATATTCATTATATTCAGTACTGTTCAGTATATGATTAGAGATATTCTTCAAATTATATATTGCTCAGTAACTTTGAATCATGCAGATTGCAAAGTTCCGGAACCGAGATATGATTATAGATATATATCTCATGCAGATTGCAAATTATATATCTCAATCAATTATATATTGCTCATTATCATGCAGTTTGCAAATTATATATTGTTCATTGTTCAGTATTGATTAGAGATATGATTATAGATATAATTATAAATATGCTTAAAGATGTGTTTACAGTATTGTTCTAAGCATTAAATTCAGTAATTTTTCAATAATTATGAGATATGATTAGAACCGAGAACCGAAACGAATGGTTCGGATCCGGTTCTAACCTTAGGACCGTGGGTCGGTTCCGATTCCAAAAAATTGGAATCGACCCTTTATGGGTCGGTTCCTATTGGGTGGAACCGAACCGAACCAATCCGAGTTGCACCCCTACCTGTGAGTTCTTCCTCAAACAGCCACTCAAAACCTCATGCAGAAACTCCTTAACCACCAGGCCAAATTCCCTTTAGCTCTTCCCACCACTTCTGTCTAATCACTACAGGTCTTCTCCTAATCATTTCACTCTCCCTCATACCATACCTGTGAGTTCTTTCCCAAACCACCACCCAAAACCTCATGCAGTAACTCCTTACACACCAGGCCACAACGCCTTTACCCTCAGTCATCTCGGCATTCAGCCCAGCACTCGTGAGCCATAGTCCACCTCTTATCTTGCTGGTATTTTGCTAGTTTTCATTTGATGCTTATGTTTTAAAAACAATCTAACTCAGACCTTGTCATAAACTATCATTTTTTGTTTTTTGTCGATTTTGAAAAGCTTTATTGTTACTTCATTTACTCCCCGTGGTTTGATATGTCATATGTATTACTCGCTTGACTGTTAGTTAGCCTGTGTGTAGTCTTATAAAGGTCTACATTAATTATCTCATGTTATTGCTCGACGAGTTGAATTTTGTCGATAAAAGACCTCAAATTTATTATTTAATATCAAAATCCCACTTTTGGGGTTACAATAAAGTTTCTTCAAGAGCCTCGGCTCCTGAAAGAAGAGATTGATAGCCATGCCACTCATTTTAGATGACATGAATTTGATCTCAGTATTTTCTGACTCTCCTCGGCTATTACGGTAGCATACCCGTGAGTTCACAGGTATTATGCATGATGATCACTTGCCCTTAACACTAGAGAAGTCACATTATATTGATTCCATATTTGGCGACATCACGAGTTGTTTTGTCCAATTATCGATATGTATAGGAAAATTCATATTAGGAGGATAATAAAGACCTCTAGGATGGTCACTCCCCATGGTGATACTTGTAACATGATTTAATGACTTCACAGGTCGAGTCTGCTTGCATCGTACCTCTCTCAATTGATCTCCACTCCCTTTCACTTTGTAATGAACACCTATCTCATGCTCTAATTTTTATTAATCACTTAAATATTATACATAAAATTATAACCAACAGTTTGTGAGCACCTTCAGAAAACTATAATTCCATGACCGATTTTATTGTCGGAGATTATATGATTGACTTCATGCATCTTTCAGGAAAGAGAATTTGCTAAAAGGTCATCAGCTACGGTAATGAATCTATCCTTAGTCACTTTCTTACCACAGTTAGAGTTCTCTCACTCTATATGTTTACCTTTCAGGTTTATCTTGGAGGAGTCTGCTCGGGTCTTTGTTATTCAGCAGTAGGATGGTAGCATAGCATTTTCAAATCAACTTTCGGACTTCCGAGTAGCAGGCAACATCACATTCTTGACGGGGTCAGGATTTTAAACTACAGGATAATTGATGCAACCAGCAATGCATCCTCGCATTTTTATTTTGTTGTTATTCGCACATGTATCGCGCATGTTTCTTTATATTTTTGCGCATTTTATAAGTGCCTTTTGTTTTATTATGGATACCACTCACGATTGTTGTTACGACTCACTGGGGTGATCATTGGATCATCCAGTAAGACCCTGAATAAGATCTATCAAATTAAGTCGTAGTGGGGTTTAGGTCAAGCTATTTTAAAAATAAAAATTTAAGTATTTTATTAATAAATTTTATTTATAGATTTGCAACTAAATATTAGAAAAACTATTAATTTTAAAAATCATAATTATTTAGTGAGAATACCCTTAAGAGTTGACTTAAAATCATCCTTAATTACACTTTTTTATTTGCTTACACATTGTATTTGATATCACATTTGTTATGTAAGAAAATTGCCCCAAGTTATTTCTATAAAATTCTCATCACAAATTAAACTCCATTTATACAAAACTTAAATCATCATTCCTTTACATTAACAAGCTCACTTTCATTGAAACCATAGCCTGGAATAGAAACTAAACAGCAAACTTTCCCTCGGTTTCATTCCTCCAGCCTCGCCTACGGAAACCCACAGCCTGATTCATCTTCACGCCGCACCCCCTCTCCACTCCTTGCCGCCGCCATCAGCTGCCCAATTGGACTCTGACGCACCCTCTGCCAGATCGAGTTCCCCAGACGCCATGAGCTTGGAAGCCCTCTTACCTATCATTGTCAGACTCCTCCGGCAGATAACCAACTACTATATCCCATCTGATCTTCATCCAAACTTTCCAACCTAGTCAATATTCTCTGATTCCAACCCAGAAAGTTAGATCCACCCAGTATGAAGTTAAGCCCTCCATGGAGTGTTTCCAATCCTAACGCCTTGTCAACCCAAAAATCTCATGGATCTAATTCAGAACTTTATTCTAGTAAGTTCTGATTTTGCTAAGCAAACCTGATTCCTCACTATCCTTGAGTCCACGAAAGATCAGATTCATGTGGGTTTACGACCTTGTGGTATGTTTATTGTCCTTCTCATTCCCATACTATGCTAATTAATATAATGTTATGCTTAGCTTAACTTGGTCATTTAAAATTTCAGAACAATGATTCACTTAATTGTCACTAGTCATGTTTGTCGTTAATTAAAAATCATGTGTTACTCTTTGGACATTTTGCCCGGAAAAATATATCATGTTTTTCTATCGTACATTTGCTAAGCCCTTACGCTTGTCAACTAGTATCCCGTCGAGGATAAGAGCACTGCGAGATTTAAGAGCACTGTGAGATTTAAATGTAATCGCAAGATTTATTTAATGCCAAAATTTATACTTCTGGGTTGCATCATCCCTATTTTCATGCTCTGACTCTCTGACGCAGGACTTAGATTGTATATGGCCATTGGACACCACACATTTCCCATTTCTTGTCAGGTGAATGCTGAGTAGCGGCTCTTGTGATGAATCTAGCGGACTGAGATGAGGGATTACCCCAACTCAAACACATGCAAACAGCAACACATGACCAGCAAGGCCAATAAGCATCATTGAGAAATAACCTTGACCCCCGATAATTCAATTTTTTGTCAAGCTTTGTTTGCATCGACAGACTTCCGATGTGGCGTGCTTCCATCAAAAGCTCTGTTACCACTTCTATAGAGCCTTCAGGATCCTAAAGCGCATCGACGAGGTCACATACTGTTTGCATCTTCCTACTTGTAGCCACATCCACCCAGTGTTTCATATCTCACAGCTTCTTCACGTGGAGGGTCATCACCCTAACCATGGCATGACAAGTCTGCGGTGTTTTGAGTCGGACACTATTTTGGAGATAAAGGATATCACTTGGGACAACCAGCTCGTTACCCAGTGGTTGATCCATTGGAAGAGCCTTTCTTCGGATGATGCTACATGGATGCATCATGAAGACACGTTGGCTCAATTTCCTTCTCTTGACTGTTAGTACAATGCCAATTTTCAAGGGCAAGTTGTTGATACACATCTGAGTCTCAACACTCGGGACACCACGCCGCAAGTGGGAACCCACTGACCATGTGCGACTATTAGTGCAAGTTAGCTAAGGGTCTGGAAGGAGTAGGGTAAACTGGTCTTTTAGAATTGCGAACACTCCTATATAAAGGAGGTGTAACCAAGGAATGGGGATCTCATATCTTGAGAGCTATTTTGTAAGCGCAATGCACGGGACGACATGAGAAGCTCCATCATCATTATCTTCCATTAATATCATGCAATGTAATTTCCCTTGATCGTACCATTCGCCATCTGTACTACAATACTGAATTTGCAATGTTGCAAAAAAGGAAATTGGCAAAGGAAATCATATCCTTATTTAAAATGTTGTAATGCTATGCAAAAATACTTGCCAATTTAGGTTATTAACTTCATGATATAAAAAGTATTTCAAAAACCCTAATCAAGCTTTAAAATGACAATCTTGACCTACCATGATGAATATATTAAAAATTATCAAAAGAGGTATGAGACGTGCTTGAGATAACATGTTTACTTATTTATATGAAATAGAAAAATGAACTTCTTGAACATGAGCTAGGAGCTCAGCCCAAATCAATCATTCAACTAGGTTGCATGGGCCTATCGTGTGGATTCCAACTCATTATAGAAGATGGAACCCATTGGGCAATGCATATGACCCTTTGTCTGATCATCAATCCACTAGTACGTTCTTTTTATATCAATATGTACGCCACCACAACTAATCATGAATAATTAAATCAAAGCAGAAAAGAACTCTGACTATTTCCAAAGGAGTATTTACACCTTTTTTAACATGGTGAAGCCTGCACGCAAGAGGTGAGACCTCTATTTTGTGAAGGCACAACTAAGTCATGGTCGAGATCCAAACCATCGAGGTCAGCAACTCTAATGCCCCTTGAACATCATGTTCTCATCACAAGAAACTAGCCTCAAAAATATATGAAGCCATGAAAAACATAAAATATGTCAGTAAAATAGGAAATTATCTATAAGTATTCCAAATGAACTATTTTAAAAATGGAGTGATCAAAGAATTCCCAAATAATACTAAGACCATATGAAGGATTAACATTAACACCATAATTTTATGTTAATCATGTGCGAGTCAGTGCACGGGGGACCCCGTGCCCCGCGCGACAGGACCCCAGCCACGTATGTGCGGGCGGGAACATTCGGCGGGGGCGCGACATGCAATGGTGGCAGAGACATTTGGCTCACGCAAGCTCTGGTGGTGTATAAATATGTTGGAAGACTCCATTTGTGCTTTATCAGCATAAATTACAATACATCAACCTAAAAGATTAACTTAATGGATAAGGATCGTTAGTAGTATATTAAGAACTCAATTCCAGTATGAGACTCTTTTTTACTTTACATTTCTATAAATCCTTGCAATCTCCCCTCACATGAGAGAGACCTACCCACCGGCCATTCTACAATGAATGCTCCATGAATTCATACATCATAACCAAACATTATAGAAGAACACCAAGCAAAAAAACATCATGAACTAGGTGACATTTCCATGACTTTGCCCTTATGATCTAACGTTGATCTGCTCATATTCAGCAACAAATAAAAACTGGTAGAAACTATTATATTGAATTCAGAACAACACTATTTTATAATGAAAATTGGAGCTCTATAGTAAGAGAACTTCTCATACAGAAAACTTATCTGATTCAATATCAGCACGCTTAGAAAGCTTTTCTTCATTTGTAGACTATCATGCATTTGAACTCAATGCGGATCAGAAAGCTAAAGTAAAAGCACCCATCTTTACAATTACCTCAATCAAATTGATTGAAAGCTTCCACAACAAAAAAAATTGAAATTAGAAAAGGACATCCATACAAAGAAATGATTGTATCGGCAGGCTTCGCCCGCACATTCAAGCGAGCGCATTCACCCGCATATTCGAACGAGCTGCGTTGTCATGCAATTAATTCATATATTAGCATAAAATCAAATCTGATTTTCCCCCACCCGACTGAAATCCAGCATTCAAGTCCCCCATTAATTCAATAGCCAAGACCAACTCCATGCCATTCTACTGCGTCCACTTTAAAGTTGGAGAAGGTAACTATGGAGGGGAGGATGAAAAGGGATTTGAAGGTATCATATCAATTAAACTCTCCAAATGAGACCAAACCAAGTCGACTTCTTTTCACAGAAGTATCAATAGAGTAGTGGAGAAATTGAATTTGATTACTCTCACACAGAAAACCAAGATGAACCCTAAAATGGAGTCCCTTGTTGTATGTGTGAGGGAGGATGGAGGAAGAAAATCCAGAACCATAAATCCAGGCTAGAGTAATCAGAAATCGAGAAGGAAAGGGGAGATTTGCGAGCTGCTCGATTCCATAGGTCGCCGGCAGAAGTTTTGCCCCAAATCGTGGAGCTCTCCCATTTCCCAGAGACCGAAAAAGAAAATTAAGAAGAAGACAAAGTAGAGGAGGGGCTGCCGAAAAACGAAGCTGCCAAAAACCATCCAAGGAAAGAGTGAGTTGAAAGCCATGTCGTATGTGTGAGTTTGGAGGGGGGAAGAGGATGAGAGGAGTGACGGGATCTTCAAGTGAAGGGTAGACAGTGTCGCGGGAGGGCAGCAACGCAGGAGGGCAGCGTCGTCGGAGGGCAGCGTCGCTGGAGGGTAACATTGCGGGAGCTTTTTCCGGCGTCGACATAGAAGCGAGTGGAGCCCTAAAATCGCGATGGTGAGGAAGACGAAGAGGCTCGTGAAGAGAGCGACTGCTGTGGTTTTTTCGTGGACTGGGTTACCATAAGAGAATTTCTTTATATAATAGTATAGATGATGGCACTCAAGCAGTTATTCATAACTACTACTTGAGGATAGAAATGAAGTTAATGGTTTTAGAAAGGAGAAGTGATGGGGATCACAGTTCACGAGCGGGCCAATCGATATCGAAACAATCCAAGTTTAAACGCGCAAGAGGAAGAGTTAGGATCATCATATAGACGAACCGAGCTCATAGTTGCGTTCAGAGCGACGGCGGGATTTATGCATGTATATTTTTATGTATTTAATTTATACACATTTTGTGTATGTTTTGTATCAACCAATCATAACCGTTCGTAATGGGATTCTAGCTTATAAATAGAATATTAGCGGTTGTTTCTAGGCATTGCAGAATTTGAACAGAATTTTTAGGTTCTCGTGATCTTTTTACAGTACCGAAGCCATGGAATCTAGGTTTCAAAACTCAGACCCCACTCCTCCCCCATTTGGCCGACCATTGCCATACTTTCCCCACTTCCAGCTGTCAAAAAACACTACCAAAGGGGACAGACAGCCACCATACCACTTCCCCTCATCAATCACCCAAGTAAATACCTTATAAGTCCTTGTAACCACCAAGTCATTCCGATGAAAACCACCTGTAACTATTATAACTTCCCATTACTTGGGTGATTATTGGCTTTTTTCTTCATTCCAGCCCCCAAGACAAGCACCCCCTTCTTCCCTTGCCCTGGCGACACTTCCAGTACCTGATTTCTACATCCTTCCATCTGTAAAGCCTCCTCCCTGCTCTGTAAGACTGCTGCCAATAGCACTCCCGTGAGATCCAGCCATGTTCTGGATTCCTAAACCTGCTGGCAAACCTCAACACTTAATTCCAGCCACCATACCATCTATTTGACCACCCAGTGCATTCCCCACAGCCCGGCAGCTTTCCCAATTACATCAATTCTCTCCAAGAACCCTAACAGTGCAAAAAATTCAGTCCAGGACGCAGAAAACAGTACAGGATATTAGTAAACTTGCTGTCCACCCATTCAAATAAGCCCTTTACTGCTTCTTCAGATTCAGATTACTGGTGTAAATTCTAATTTGGAAGCCTACATCGTTATGTGTTGAATACTTGTTGGAAAACATATTGTTTGGGATCTAAATTCGTACAACTTTGTTAAAGTTTTATTCTACTTCAAAAGAATATTCGAACATTTAATTGAACCAATCATACATTAATTTCAATTGGATCTTGTTTGTGTTTCTAAAACATAATCTCAATCGTGTGCATATTTATGAATTCTTCTATTAATTTCAAATTTTAATTGAAATTGAATGTCAGATTAATGCATGTGCATCGCATCATTTTAGATTTCCCTACATCATTACACTTGTATTCATCCAACAGAGTACTGTTAGGGTATAATCACACCATGACCTCACATTATCCTACATCAAGAATTGTCATGGGTATTATTGAAAAGAGAATATCCTTAAGATTAGAAGGTATACTTTACAATAGCAATAACATATGTATATTGTATAGATTGTATTTGGGTAACAAATAATCATTAGCAAATGAATTACGTGATACATATGCACACTTGTTAAGGGAGATGATACGCACGTATCTTTAGATATTTTGTCATGTAGTGTCTTTGTCCTGTAGTGAGTCCTCCATATATATACGGAACCCCTTAGGTATTATCTGTTGAGTGTTAGTCTTTTGGTCTCTCCTTGGAGAGGGGAGTGCCTTGGAGGACCAAAGCATTCGGATGTCTGGCGTTAGCTTGTCTTCCAATTGTATCTTTTATTTCATGCAATGTAAGTTCGTGTTCCTTGTTTTATATCTTGATACTGCTAGCACGTAAATTGGTCCAATTTGCCGCTCAGGCGCTCATTTAGGATTTCAGGCGAACCTTATTTGGATTTTCCTCCACCAACCACTTTTCACTTCGCACGCATCGACCAACGCCATCGACTTCTAGTGTGACCTAAGACCTGCACGTCTTCGTCCCCGCATGCGCCCGCTCACGTGTTCGACGGGTCCTGCGCGACTCACCTCTCCTGTCCCACATCGACCTATCTGGTATCTGCGAGCCCGGCCTCCATTCGGACGGCACCTTCCAACATGTGCGTTTTTTACGTCTAGACTCAGTAGCTACAGTCCAAATTCTGTCATGAATACTGATTTTGGCAGGTCACTCTAGCACACCACCCAGCCGCTTGTCACGCCTCCCTCCATCGCTCCACACGGACCTCCAACATTCTGCTGATTACAGAGCCACCATTTTGCGCCTTCTTCGGCTACTGTGGTGTTTCCTCTGCCGCCAGCTCCCCCTGCAGCATCCCAACGGCCTCCGTCAAAATCCAGTCGGCCTCCAGCACTTTCCCTTTGTTTCCCAGCGAACCTCTAGCACACCTTCAGCATTCTAGCAGCCCTCCTGCGGCTCATGTAGGACTTCGGTAGCCCTCCTCAACCTCATGTCGCACTCCGTCGGCGCTCACACTCCCTTTACTCCATGTCCCTCTTTTTAGACTCATTGAATGTTCGATGTGATCGAATTTAAGTTGTCATGGATAACCTTCTTGCCATGGCATATACGCTTCAGCTTCTTCCACATGCCCCCTTACAACCCATGCCCACCCTCTGCCTCCCATCGAGCTTCCTTTGTTCCCTTCATCCCATCAGCACTCTTCAGTGGGTCTTCAACCATTAGAAAAGATGTTGCTTCCTACTTTCCCAACATCCCCTTCATTCTCCCACTAACGATCACGGCACGCATCACCTAATACCCCCCATCTTCTAATTTACGTCAACATCCCTCCAATCTGAAAGTGAGGGGATAAGTTGTAAACTACTCTAGAGGGGGGGTGAATAGAGTATTCAAATTTTATGAATAACTAGTCAGCTCTCTTCGAGTTTATTTGCGGAATAAAATAATCTGATACTTGAACCCTAAGAGCCTAACACAGTGACGTGCACAAGTGAGAGAGTTAACTGAAATTTCAGTTTAACTCTAAACCTATCACAGCAACTAGCAATCCTAGGTAGTTCTATCACAGCCACAGAAAAGACAATTAAACAAAAACAGCCAGAGAGACACAGGATATAGTGGTTCCCTCTTAATAGGTACTCCACTCTTCTACCACCCTGGTAGGAATCCACTACAGGTTTTTGCTAACGTGCCCTGCCACCAATGATCTGATTCAGGTAGATCAAACAGACCCTTTGAGCTTTTGATAAGGATGCTCAACCACAGGTTGTTGATAAGGTGCCCTGTCACCAATGTTCACTTTTGAAGAGGTGTGAAAACTCTTTTACAAAGGGGTTGAGAGGGTTAGATTGTCTTCTCTGTTGTTAATACAGATTAGAGAAGACTTGTGGATTCTCTAAAGAATCAAAGTCTCCCCCTGGCTCAGTGGAAGTCCAGGGAAAGCCTTTGCTTCAGGATGAAGGAGTTTCAGATATACTGAAACTAAATCCTCAGAGATCTGTAGACTGATTTTTATCAGGTCTTCAGATTCTGGAGCACGTGAAGCAGATCTGGAGCTCTTTCTGAAGTCTTGAAAACTCTAAGCAGATGCTCAGGAGACTTGAGAATGAAAGAAATTGCTCTGGGCTTATGCGTCAGGAAAACTTTTCTTCTTCTGATTGTGAGATGGTGAAGAGTTGCTCTGGAGATGCTTGAGAGAAATCCAGCACTAAAAAATCTCTCTATATTTGTAACGTCTTATTTTTCTGAGAAAAAATCTCTCTTAAATATGTCTTCTCATTTATCTTTTGGAACGGCTCTATTGATTTGAATTCTCGAGCCCTGCAACAGATTATCTCAAAATAGAATATAGCAATAGGAATAGAATGACCTATTAGCTCTCTGTCAGTCCCAATAAGGAAATAAATGAATAAAAAGAATCTCAGCATAAAGACTTATCGTTCTTGGAAATAGCATACACCGCCAACGGCTAGAATACAGCCTGGCAATATATTTTGTATAATAAGACAAAAATGCTTTATCAAAATACGAAATCCCGTAATTTATGCTTAATATATTTGGTAAGTAATTCATTTGAATTTAAGCCATAAATTAGCAAAAACATTCTTCAGAAAATCTTTCTAACCACACGCTAAAACACTTGGAAATAAACCAAGGAATAAAATAATTGCAAATTGTTAAAGGCAGACAGAAATCGTCGAACAGGGGTTCGATGATCGTCGACCTAGCTAACAGATCGTCGACTAAAAGCAGAAATCTGTCGAAACAGAAATCGTCGAACGGCAATCGTCGACCAGCTCAAGATATCGTCGACTAAAGCAGAAAATCTGTTAACACAGAAATCGTCGAACATCTCATGATGTCGACGACTAAGGCAGAGATCTGTCGAGACAGATATCGTCGAACATCTCATGATGTCGACGATTAAGGCAAAGATCTGTCGAGACAGAAATCGTGAAGCAAGACCACGATCGTCGAACTGCTGATAGCAGATCGTCGACCAACCTTCAGAGCATAATAAGCTTGCTCTGAGATCGTCGACCATCGGTCGACGATAATTGTCTTGACTTCAACGATTCTATAGCCCTGCTATCGTCGACCACTGATCGACGATCGCGAGGCCTCGTTCGACGATGGTCGAACGGGAAAAAAACTTTAACCAAAAATTCATTCTACAACTTCTAATCTAAACTTTAGATCAGATATAAACTACCCTAGGGAGACTAAACAAAGTCTAAACATGATCATATATAGTTATATGAATCAAGAGGGGCTGGAAAGGGATTACATAAGCCAAATCACATCTAGGATACCAACAATCTCCCCCTATTTGGGTTATGTTGTCCAATCGGATCTAAAAAGTAATGCACACAATAACAAAAGCAGAAATTAACCAAAAATTTAAATCACAGGCAATCCACAGGAAAACATAAAACCATAAATCAGCAGAACTAAAGTATCAAGCAGATTTATCAGAGGTTTTAGCATCAGATGATTTCTTAGGGATTACAGCTGGTTTGAAGATAATTTCTCTGTTTGGATTTGCTGCTTGTCTTTTGGATAGCATTAGATCGTGTTCACCAATAATTTTCTTTTCAGCATAGCTTGGTAGAACTGCAGCAGGGTGCAACCTCATGTATTCTTCAGTATTGAAAATTTCAGAGTTTACTTGAATTTTGCTGAGTTCCTTTTCTCTGAATTCAGACATAGTTGTATATGTTGTAGGGTCTAGTCCTTGAGCTTTGGCTCTCTCCATCATGCTTAGTGCAATAGATTCCTTAAATCTTGCCATAGATGCAATTCTTTCAGATTCAGTCATATCTGATGGAGAGGATGGTCTGTCAGTATCAGCTTGAGCTGCAATCTCCATGTTCCTTTGAAGAGCTGTGGCTATTTTGCTTGAGTCAGAAGGAATTTGTGCAGCCTTCTTAGGATTAGATTCAGCATATAGAGATCTTGGAGGAGCAAGTTCAATGAACTTCTTGTGGGATTTCTCTGAATAGACCACTCTTTTTCCTTTTGTTTCAATTGTCTCAGAGGCAGCAGGTTTCCTTGATGAGGAGGATGGACCTCTCCTGGGAGGAGAGGGTTTCCATTCTGGAACTTTCTTTTTAGGAGAAGGAGGAGGAGAGAAAGTAGGTTGCTGAAAAGTCATCTCCTTTATTTGTTCCATGAGAACATTTTCATTTCTTTTTTCTTCCTTGTCCTGATACATCTTGGCCTCCCTGGCTTTGGTTACTCCTTCTCTGGTAGGACTGAAGGATGTTAGAGCTGGCTGATCTTGCAGATAGGGCAGAAGAGAGACTTCCAGAGGCTCCAGCACCAGGAGGTGGAGGAGGACCTCTGGGGGGGAATTTCTGAATAGGAGTGTCATATCTTTTTGATCTCTTCTTCTCTCTTGTCTGATTCTTTGAGAGCCTCATCCAGGGTCGAAATTCTTTGCTCTTGGGATCAATTCCCTTCAGAATGAAATAGGGAACATCCTTGTCTGGATTGGCAGTAGGAGGAGCAGATGCTTTCCTTTTCTTGGATACAGCCTTTTTCTTTTTCTGGGAGCTATCAGAATCCTCAGAGTCATCATCATCAGAGGAGTGAGATGAGGTTCTGCCAGCATAATCATCAAAGTCTAGGTTTGAGATATCCTTGGCAGTTATAGCATGTTCAGCCTTCTGCTTCTCTCTATCTTCTCTTTCTCTTGCTTCCTCAATGGCATCTTGCTCAAGGAGGGCATCAAGATCAACATTTGGAGTGCTCTTCCAGAGTTCTGATTTAGGATACAAGTCAGGAACTATCCTGGGGACCAGTTCTGCAGTAGAAGGAATGGATAGAGGAAAGGTAAGGATAGGAGGAGAAAAGATGACAATATCTGCAGGGGCAGATGCTTTTTCTAGAGAGATGGCTAGGGAATCCAGATGATAATTAGCCAACCCTTCAATGTACTCAGAGGCAATATTCTCAGCCACAAAGGCTATAAATTGTTCTAGGTTTAGAGTACCTGAGCTTGATTCCTTTTCAGTCATCTTGGAGGCTTTTTCTGGTAAATCTAGCACAGCCTCAGCTTCTTCAGCAGCAGCAGCAGTGTTGATTGTGCCTGCATATAAAGAAAGATAGGTTAACAACCAAGTGGGAATAAAATATTCCCCCAAGGTGAACAGCAACAGGTAATTGATAGAGTTACCTGAAGATCTACACAGGATACCACTTTGCATCTAGGAAGGAGGTTATAATTCCTTCTAGATGTTTAGCGACATCAGGGATAGACACCTCTGCAAGGCACACGAGGAGTGCTATACAGGAAAAGAAGAGAGAGTCCTTGATCAAGGGGTCATCAAGGTACTCAGGTCTATAAGAGACCATTTTCTCTTGAAAAGAAGGAACAAGAGGAGTAGATGTGAGTGAGGACTCACAGTCTAGGTTAAGATAGGATTCCAAATCTTCAATGGAATTTGCAGCATCATCTTGCAATACTGATGCAGGATCATCAGCAGCATCTGGTTGAGCAGTAGCATTCTCAAGTTGTTGAACCACTACTTCTGAGTCAGTAGTGTTTATTGAAACTTTTTCACACAAGTCCATGAGGACTTCCTCATTATTTTTCTCTGGGAGATCTTCATCAGAGGCTAGATTCACTAGGGAGTGAATGTCTTTGTTAGATAAAGATATCAATTTAAAATCCTGATTATAACCTTTAGAGGAAGTGTTTTTACCTTCTGATTGCTCTAGATCTTTCATTAGAGACTCTTTCTCTGGAAACTCTTGATGTTCTTCTACAATTGCTGTAAGGGGAAGAGAAGAGTTGTCCTGAAGGGCCAAGGCATCACCTGAGACCACTTCAACAGACATCTCCCCCTGCATGACTTCAGTGGGGACTGGAGTCATGCATCTTACTGAAGAGGGCTCAGCAGAGGGTGGAAATGATTTGATGGCTTCAGTAAGGGCTTTGATGGATGCAATGAGAGGGGCATTGGCAGCCTCAATCATTTTTTGTATGGATGGAGTGATGAGCTCTACAATTTGTGCAAGCAATTCAGGAGTTATCTGAAATGCTGAGGATGTAGAGGTGGATGGAATGGAAGCAGTATGATCTACCACATGATCAAATGAATCATGTGGAGATGGGTGAACATCAGCATGAGTGTGGGATTCATGTTGAGATAAGTGTGTGAGGATGGTAGCAGTGACCATGTCAACACTGGCTGCGGCTGCCAGATGTTGTGGTATGGGTGACTGGGTTGGAGATGCATGTAAGATGGAAGATGCATGTTGTGGTGGCACTGCAGATTGTGTGGAGGGTAATGCAGGAGATGAGGATGCAGGGGTAAAGAGAGAGGATGAAGGGATTGCTGAGCCTTCCCCAGCAAGCTGGAGAGTGGCTGAATCAGCCCTTGTGTCTGATGGAGGGTTAGGATCAACCCTGGCTGACTTCTTGATAACTCTCTGAGATTTCTTGAACAGAGAGGGGTCCAACCTCTTGCTGGCGTTGACTGCGGAGGGTGCAGAAACAAGCAGCAGGGGTGCTTTCACATATAGAAACACACCCAACACCCTGGCAAGGTTTACTTCTTTCTGATTGTTCTTTCTCCTTATTAGTTCAAACAGAACTTTTCCCCGGGCAATCTGCGTCTTATTCACCAACACTGACATTAAGGCAAATTGTTGCCTGTTGATGTTGTCGTGAGCAGAGTGCTTTCCCAAAACGACCTTGCCTACCAGGTCTGCCAGAAACTTGTACTCTGGAGACAGGTTTATTTTCAGCAGCTTAGCTGGAATACCCTCAGCATGGCCCATCACGGTTAGCATGCGGCCATATTCCTCTGAATTTTGCTCATAGTCCTCAGTACCGGTTGGTAGACCAAACAACTCAGTCAGAACTTCAGGAGTCAGGATGACCTCCTCTCCATTTATCTTTCCAGTCATCGCTTCGTCGCTGGAGGACGAGGTATATACCCATTCTCGAATCTCTGGTATATGAATCTTTGGTGAGAATGACATAAATTTCTTTAGCCCTTGATCTTCACACAGCTGCAGAATGTCTTGGATGGGTTGATCACATCGGCTGAAAGAATCGAAGTCGACACAGAAGCCAGTGTCGAACTTCATTCCGAAGAGAACTGCAGAAGGAATCGCCATTAGATTGAAGAGAGAATGACGAATCGAGATGCAAGGCAGGGGAGAAGAGAATCGCGCGGGATTAGAGTTCGAGAGCGAATTCTAAGCCAGAAGATGGAATATGAAAAGACGGAGCGGAAGGACGACGATCTCCAGACCTAAATCGACTATCAGATATAAATCTGCGATCGTAGATCCGGAATAAAATCGGTCGTCGAACAATGACCGACGATAGTCAATTTTTGACTAAACGAAAAACATCGACCGACTACAAGCAGTCACCACGATCGTCGATCAATATATGTTGGTCGACGATTTTCCACATAGCACAGAAAATCTGTCGTCGACCACTGGTCGACGATAGATACCTAAGGAGAGATCGTTGACCAGTTGATCGACGATTTCTGCCTTACTACCGAACGAGCTGTCGTCGACTGTTGGTCGACGATAGTTCTGACCTGGTCGAAGATCGTCGAGCAGTCGTTCGACGATTTTAGACAGAAAACAAAACTAACCAAATTTTCACTACTCTGAACCATTAATCATACCAAGCTGGTTCAGGAAGAACAAATGCCTTTGTTCATCAAGGGGCTTAGTGAAAATATCTCCTCTCTGCAGGTCTGTGGATATAAATTCCATTGCTATCTTGTTCTTTTCCACATTATCTCTCAGAAAATGATGTCTAATCTCAATGTGCTTGGTCCTGGAATGGTGCACAGGATTTTGAGCAATTGATATTGCACTGGTACTGTCACACAGAATTTTTGTTTTTGAGTGTGTATACCCATAATCCACTAGCTGATTTTGAATCCACAGGATCTGTGAACAACAACTAGCCGCTGCTATATACTCAGCCTCAGCAGTTGAGGTAGACACAGATGCCTGTTTCTTACAAAACCAAGAGACAAGTCTCTCTCCCAGGAACTGACAGGTCCCTGAGGTGCTTTTCCTGTCAACTCTACAACCAGCATAATCAGCATCTGAATATCCAATTAATTCAAATCCTGACTCAGCTGGGTACCACAGTCCTAAGTTAGGGCATCCCTTAAGGTATCTCAAGATCCTCTTGAGAAGAGTTAAGTGAGATTCCTTTGGGTTGACCTGAAACCTAGCACATAGGCATGTAGCAAACATTATGTCAGGCCTACTTGCAGTCAAATACAGCAGGGAACCAACAATGGCTCTATAGTTCTTTTGATCAACAGACTTGCCATTGACATCAGAATCAATAACTGCATTTGAGGCCATAGGTGTGCTCATTGATGAAGCATCAGACATTCCAAATCTTTTAACCAGCTCTCTGGCATATTTTGATTGAGAAATGAAGATACCATCATCACACTGTTTCACTTGGAGACCAAGGAAATAGGATAACTCACTCATGCTGCTCATCTCAAACTTGGAGTGCAATAGTTCAGAGAACCTCTTGCACAGTTTGGGATCAGTAGAGCCAAATATAATGTCATCTACATAGATTTGAACTAACAGTTGTGAGTCCTTATGATGTCTAATAAATAGGGTTCTATCTACTACACCTCTTACAAACTTGTGTTCTAGAATGAAATTTGCTAAGGTCTCATACCAAGCTCTAGGAGCTTGCTTAAGTCCATATAGAGCCTTTTGGAGTTTGAACACATGAGTGGGTAAGGTTGATGAAACAAACCCTGGTGGTTGTTCAACAAACACTTCTTCCTTTAAATCTCCATTGAGGAAGGCACTCTTCACATCCATTTGGAAGACCTTAAATTTCTTATAGGCAGCATAGGCTAGGAAAATCCTAATGGCTTCTAGTCTAGCTACAGGGGCAAAGGTCTGATCATAATCTATGCCTTCCTCCTGTCTATAGCCTTGAGCTACTAGCCTAGCCTTATTCCTAACTACTATGCCTTGGGCATCAAGCTTGTTTCTAAACACCCACTTGGTGCCTATGATCAGTTGGCCTCTTGGTCTTGGAACCAAAGTCCAAACTCTACATCTTTCAAACTGGTTAAGTTCCTCTTGCATGGCTATAATCCAGTGTGGATCAAGCTCAGCATCTTTAATAGTTAGGGGCTCAACCTGAGAAAGGAAACAAGCAAACATCACATCTTTGTTGAGTTGATGTCTTGTCTGGACTCCTACTGAAATGTCTCCAATTACTTGAGATACGGGGTGATCTCTAAGTGTGACAAGATTAGTAGGTTCAACAATGATCTGATCTTCAACATTTTCAGGATTTAATTCCTCATGTGGAATTTGATCAACTGTTGGAGCAGGTGCTTTAACTTCAAGAAGTTCTACATCAGATTCAGAATCTGAAGAAGCAACCTGAGGAGTTTGTAGGGGATGATTCTCCTGTGTGAGTCTCAAACCTTCCAAATCCTTACTTACTCCTAGGACTTGCACTGTACTATTAGAGGAAGAGTCCTTCTCCTTATAATACATGACTGTCTCATCAAAAGAGACATGTGCAGACTCTTCTATCTTAAGAGAGGATTTATTGAGGACCCTATAGGCTTTGCTTACTTGAGAGTATCCCAGAAAAACTCCCATTGAAGCTTTTGCCTCAAATTTTCTAAGGTATTCTTTGTTATTATTATGAACAAAAACAACACAGCCAAATACTCTAAAATAGTCTATTTTAGGTTTCACTTGCTTAAGTAACTCATAGGGAGTCTTACCCTTAAGTTTATGTATCAGACTTCTGTTCAATACATAATTAGCCGTGCTAACTGCTTCAGCCCAAAAGGACAGAGGCATGTTAGCATCTGCCAACAATGTACTTGCAGCTTCAATTAGGGTTCTGTTTTTCCTTTCAACTACCCCATTTTGTTGAGGAGTTCTAGGAGCAGAGAAGCTATGTTTGATACCTTCCTTCTCACAGAATTCTTGCATAAGAAGAGACTCAAACTCAGTACCATGATCACTTCTGATCAAGGCAATCTGAGTAGAGTACTCACTCTGTATACACTTTAGAAAATCTGTAAGAACCTTGAAGTTATCAGCCTTAGTTCTCAAGAAGAACACCCAAGTGAACCTAGAGAAGTCATCTACAGTTACTAGAGTGTAAGACTTTCCTCCAAGACTCTGTACAGCAATAGGACCAAATAGATCCAAATGTAGCAAGTACAGAATCCTGGGAGAATCACTTTTATTAACTGATTTAAAGCTATTTCTTGTTTGCTTACCTAATTGACAAGCTTTGCAAAGGCCTTCCTTCTTGTAGGGGCAAGAAGGTAAGCCTCTTACAAGGTTGTATTTAGCCAGCCTAGAAATGTTTTTCAAATTTACATGACTAAGTCTCTTATGCCAAAGGGTATTATTACTGGTTACTTCATTAAATAAGCATAATTCAGATTTGGATGAGTTAAAATCTACAACATAAACATTACCAATTCTAATACCTACTAACACAACAGTATTATTTAAAGCAATATTACAAGCAGTGTCAGTAAACCATATCTTGTACCCAGCATCACACATTTGGCTTACAGAGATTAGGTTGTGCTTTAGTCCTGAGACATAAGCAACCTTCTTGAATGTTACAGCTCCTATGGTGAAGCTGTCATACCCTTCAGTCTGTCCACAGCTGGAATCCCCAAATACAACTTTTGGTCCCAACTTGGCTTTGAACCCTGACAGATTCTTCTTCTTTCCTGTCATATGCTTTGAGCATCCACTATCCAGATACCATTTGTCATGTATGACTGGATAGGTCTTCACCTGCAGAAAGAACAGTTATACATTGTGGACCCAGGTTACCTTGGGTCCAGTATTCTTCACAAAAGAAAAACTAGATATAAAAGATCTTGCAGGCTTAGATTTATATCCTAAAGGGTGTGATCTCCTAGGTGGGATAATCCATTCAGTTAAAGGATTAAACGACCTAGGGTAGTGATTGGGACTTGCAATTCTGGAAGTTTGAAATTTATTGTCCAGCTTAAGTCCAGATCGTCGATCCACGGTCGACGATCGCAAGTCATATCGTCGATCATTTGTAGTAGTGCTTTGTTCTGGATTCCACGATCGTCGATCACTGGTCGACGACTCAAGATGAGATCGTCGATCTCCTGCACCGAAGATATCATACTTGGTGAAGGTGTTCAGCGATCGTCGAAGGACGTTCGACGATTGGTTTGACGATCGTCGATTAATGTTCGACGATTTTTGTAAAGCTAGAAATTTTTTCTTCCTGTTCTCTTTCTTAATCTTATTCTGAATTTTCTTACATTTTTCAATTTCCTCAGTATTCTTTATTCCTGATTCAGAAATAAATTTTACTGGAGTGCTAAATCTCTCCTTTGTGAGGAGAATGGGTTCACTAGATGTAGCACCTAAGCCTAGTTTATCATTACCAACCCTAGTGTTTGCTATACTAGTTATTTCAGATAATTTAAGGCTTCTGCCATTTAATTGTTCTTCTAATCTCTTAGATTTAGCTAGTTCTAATTTTAGGAATGTTACTTCTTCTTTTGAGCTTTCTAATTCCTTTTCTAATCTAATTATTTCAGTACTTTCCATGTCTAGTTCCATTATCTTTAATCTAAGTGACTTAATTTCTTTTTCAGACAATAGTAAATCTAAACATAGAGTTTTAAATTTTAATTTGAACTCAGGAGATGAGAAATCAAATGAGTCGATTACCTGGTCTTCCATAGAGGAATCTTCTTCATTGTCTCCTTCTTCTTCAGAATTCTCTGCAGCTGACAAGGAGCTGCAGGCATCAATAGCCATGAGGCAGACCTCTTTGGCTTTCTTCTCTTCTTCTTCTTCTGAATCACTGGAGCTAGAGGAGCAGGTATCCTCTTCTGTTTCACTCCAGGTAGCAGCCACAAATCCCTTGTCCTTCTTCTTGTATTTGTGTGAGGAGGACTTGGAGTGGTGCTTCCTGTACTCTTTCTCATGTTTCTTCTCCTTGTGTTTCTTCTCTGGACAATCTGGAGCAATGTGTCCAGGCTTGCTGCAAACATAACAGATGATTTCTTTAGATGGAGTTTTGTCATACCTTGGTTTGTCCTCATACTTGGAGAACTTCTTTTTGAGGTCTCTTCTTCCCATGTTGAAGAACCTCTTGGCAATGAGTGCCAGTAACTCCTCATTTGATTGACTTCCTTCAGAAGTCTCAGCAGCCTTAAGAGCTAGAGAGTGCTCTTTCTTTGTAGGTGTAGGAGTTTTTACTTCAGTTGCAGCAGCTCTGCTCTTTAAAGTTTGCTCATATGACTTGAGCTTTCCCAACAGAGCTTCTGTGGAAAGTTCCACAGTGTTTCTTCCATCCTTGATGGGCCATATCCTTGAGTCTCAAGAGATGGGAAGGCACATCAGGATCTTGTCATTGACTTCCGACAAGGTTATCTCCTTGTCCAAAGACCTCAGTTCACTTATTATTGAACTGAGTCTTGTGTACATTGTGTCAATGTCTTCAGCGTCATCCTTCTTGAAATTTTCATACTGAGAAGTGAGGTTGGATCTCCTGTCCTTCCTCTCATCAGCTGAGCCTGCAACTATGTGGTTGAGGGAATCCCACATAGCTTTAGCTGAGGTACATTCAGCAAGCTTCTGGAATATTTCATCAGACATCGTCTGAGCTAGGATGTTCATTGCTTTTGCATCAGCTGCTTTTGCCTTCTTGTAAGTTTCATTGTAGTCAGGTGGTGGTACAGCACTGAGATCAGCAGAAGTGGAAGCAGCAGCAGGCCTAGCAGGTGGTCCTGTCAAAATAGAGGAAAAGATATCTTCATCAATAGAATTCATGTATAGTCTTATCCTGGCCTTCCATATGCCAAACTTGGACAAGTTGCATACAGGAGGTCTGGTGCTTGAATAATCCTTAGACTGGGCCATGTGTGAAAGTGTTTGTGAATGGTATCAGGAAACAACTTATCACAGGATCTTTTAACTCAGGTGTTAGCCTGTATGAACAGCTAACCTCCCTCTGATACCAATTGAAAGTGAGGGGATAAGTTGTAAACTACTCTAGAGGGGGGGTGAATAGAGTATTCAAATTTTATGAATAACTAGTCAGCTCTCTTCGAGTTTATTTGCGGAATAAAATAATCTGATACTTGAACCCTAAGAGCCTAACACAGTGACGTGCACAAGTGAGAGAGTTAACTGAAATTTCAGTTTAACTCTAAACCTATCACAGCAACTAGCAATCCTAGGTAGTTCTATCACAGCCACAGAAAAGACAATTAAACAAAAACAGCCAGAGAGACACAGGATATAGTGGTTCCCTCTTAATAGGTACTCCACTCTTCTACTACCCTGGTAGGAATCCACTACAGGTTTTTGCTAACGTGCCCTGCCACCAATGATCTGATTCAGGTAGATCAAACAGACCCTTTGAGCTTTTGATAAGGATGCTCAACCACAGGTTGTTGATAAGGTGCCCTGTCACCAATGTTCACTTTTGAAGAGGTGTGAAAACTCTTTTACAAAGGGGTTGAGAGGGTTAGATTGTCTTCTCTGTTGTTAATACAGATTTGAGAAGACTTGTGGATTCTCTAAAGAATCAAAGTCTCCCCCTGGCTCAGTGGAAGTCCAGGGAAAGCCTTTGCTTCAGGATGAAGGAGTTTCAGATATACTGAAACTAAATCCTCAGAGATCTGTAGACTGATTTTTATCAGGTCTTCAGATTCTGGAGCACGTGAAGCAGATCTGGAGCTCTTTCTGAAGTCTTGAAAACTCTAAGCAGATGCTCAGGAGACTTGAGAATGAAAGAAATTGCTCTGGGCTTATGCGTCAGGAAAACTTTTCTTCTTCTGATTGTGAGATGGTGAAGAGTTGCTCTGGAGATGCTTGAGAGAAATCCAGCACTAAAAAATCTCTCTATATTTGTAACGTCTTATTTTTCTGAGAAAAAATCTCTCTTAAATATGTCTTCTCATTTATCTTTTGGAACGGCTCTATTGATTTGAATTCTCGAGCCCTGCAACAGATTATCTCAAAATAGAATATAGCAATAGGAATAGAATGACCTATTAGCTCTCTGTCAGTCCCAATAAGGAAATAAATGAATAAAAAGAATCTCAGCATAAACACTTATCGTTCTTGGAAATAGCATACACCGCCAACGGCTAGAATACAGCCTGGCAATATATTTTGTATAATAAGACAAAAATGCTTTATCAAAATACGAAATCCCGTAATTTATGCTTAATATATTTGGTAAGTAATTCATTTGAATTTAAGCCATAAATTAGCAAAAACATTCTTCAGAAAATCTTTCTAACCACACGCTAAAACACTTGGAAATAAACCAAGGAATAAAATAATTGCAAATTGTTAAAGGCAGACAGAAATCGTCGAACAGGGTTTCGATGATCGTCGACCCAGCTAACAGATCGTCGACTAAAAGCAGAAATCTGTCGAAACAGAAATCGTCGAACGGCAATCGTCGACCAGCTCAAGATATCGTCGACTAAAGCAGAAAATCTGTTAACACAGAAATCGTCGAACATCTCATGATGTCGACGACTAAGGCAGAGATCTGTCGAGACAGATATCGTCGAACATCTCATGATGTCGACGATTAAGGCAAAGATCTGTCGAGACAGAAATCGTGAAGCAAGACCACGATCGTCGAACTGCTGATAGCAGATCGTCGACCAACCTTCAGAGCATAATAAGCTTGCTCTGAGATCGTCGACCATCGGTCGACGATAATTGTCTTGACTTCAACGATTCTATAGCCCTGCTATCGTCGACCACTGATCGACGATCGCGAGGCCTCGTTCGACGATGGTCGAACGGGAAAAAAACTTTAACCAAAAATTCATTCTACAACTTCTAATCTAAACTTTAGATCAGATATAAACTACCCTAGGGAGACTAAACAAAGTCTAAACATGATCATATATAGTTATATGGATCAAGAGGGGCTGGAAAGGGATTACATAAGCCAAATCACATCTAGGGTACCAACATCCCTCCAATCCACTCTCCTTTCGACGAACCCGTGGCAGAGGCTCCATCGAGCAGTTCACCAACTTTTCAAACGACGCCACAAGCTTTTTATGCTCCCCTTTATTTCTTGGAAACCCTCGTTCTCTTGTCGACTCTCTTATCTCCAACTTCTCTTTTCCAACATCCCCCGAATCCATTATTACCCAACCCTCGCATTTTATCACTCTCCCACTTCGACCAAATTTCCCATCAGTTTTCATTCCAAATTCACACTACATACTCATCATTGTCCCAATGTATGGCTCCACAACACTTTCAAAATCTGGATGGGTTTGAGTCATCAATTTCACTAGCATCCGGCCTCCGACCGAGACCCTGGTCCAATTGGCATGCACCTTGCTTTACCTTGAGGATAAGACCTTAGGTGGGTATGACAGTGCTTCACCTCTCGGACAACCCCATGTTGAGTTGTACGCCCATTTTATCACTTGTACGGCTGTACCACAAATCTGCAGCAACCAAGCCGCTGAGACGCCTCTAAGCTTTTTATGTCTCACCTGATTCGCCCACTAGAGAAGCCGCCCAATTCTCGCTGACATGCCCATGGGGACCCCTCCCAGCTCGACCATGGAGGCAAGATTGCTTTTCGAGACGGTTGTATTGATACACACGTGTTTTTAAGTATTTTATCATATAGTATCTTTGTCCGTATAGTGGGGCCTCCTCCATCTATATAAGGAGCCCCTTAGGTAGTGAGAATTATCTTTTGACTGTTAGTCTTTTGGTATCTCCTTGGAGAGGGGATTGCCTTGGAGGACACGGCCTCCATGTGCTTAGCGGCGGAGCTTGTCTCCCGATTGTATCAGTGTTTTCTTTCATGCAATGCAAGTTCGTGTTCTTTTCTTTAGATCTTGATACGGCTAACCCATATCAAGAGATGTATGGTAAAACTAAGAAGGATAAAAGAAGAAACAACTACATTGAAGAAACTATATATGTGAATACAAGGTTACATTTTTTAACTAGAGTAATGTAAAATGAAAAATTTGAGATGCATCAATAATGTAGCATTAGAATTAATACGGCATGCACGGTAGACCAAAGATTACCGGGTTAGGCGTTGTAAAACAAAGAATTATGTAAACTTATGTCAACATTACAGCTGCACTCAACAGCTTTTGCATGAAGAAAAGTACACTATAAATAGCTGGGATAAGAATAGTAATGATGATAAGTACTTATGATAACAATTTTAAATTAAGGTAACATTCATTTCTAAGTATATAACCACATTCTTCGCAAGTATGATTCATTTGTAGATTTTAGATCCTATTATGCATGTTTGAGTGATCAAGAAATGAGGACAAACGTTAAAGATTTCATTTTGTTCCAAATCTATAAACAATAAAAAAAATGTATTTAAAATTAGTCCTTGGAATCACATATCAAAAATCCTATTTAGCAAAATGGAAAAGCTGACCAAACTGACTCATGAGTATGTTGAAAATATGGTCTGAAAAAAACAATACATGTATTACAATGATTTATATTGATAGGCAGTATTTAGATCACATGAGGCTGTAAGCTAGCACACTACGGGATGCTTATTAAGGATAAGTGTAAAGAAAGATATCACAAAACAAAAAAGGAAGTTTAGTGTAGAACCTCTATAGTTGGATAAAACTAGCAGAATAGACATGAAAATAATAAAAGCATGGGTTTCATAAAGGAAATCGGTAAACCTTGGGCAGGCACAAATTAGAGTGGGAAGCCTATTTGTCATGTCTTTGTTGACATCATAAATTTTGATTTCTTCTCCGCGGGCTTAAGGATTTGAAAGGAACACATTAGGGTTTCATCAACACTCATCATTGCGCCAGCATTATCAAATTCACCACAATAATTTGGGGCTGAAAATACTGTGACAAGCTGTCTATCAGCAAAAAATTCATAGCCATCCTCCACAACCTGCCATTTGAAATTAGCACCATAAAAGGTCAAGAAATTGGAGCTTACAGTGTAAAGAAAAGATTACCTGATGTGCCCGACAAATAAGGTCTAAGTCGTG
Organism: Platanthera zijinensis; assembly: GCA_039513925.1. Lineage (NCBI taxonomy): Eukaryota > Viridiplantae > Streptophyta > Magnoliopsida > Asparagales > Orchidaceae > Platanthera > Platanthera zijinensis. Next base: position 53,478,254 of record CM077092.1, read on the forward strand.
CTTGACTAGAAATTCAGATACTTTATCAGCACCAAAAGTGTATGAAACCCCTCTATCATTCATTCCCCAACCTTGAACTTCTCTACCAGGATCAGACCAAAGTAGGTCACATAGTAAACCAGTGTCTGGAACATCAGTTGGTCGAATAATACTCTTGATCTGATCCAAGTTAAACAAATCAGGGGAGATGCCACCATGCATGCATAGTATTTTGTCATCTATAAGAGCAGCTACAGGGAGACAATTGAAGCAATCAGTAAAGATCTTCCATAGGCGGACGTTGAACCGACGCTTGCATTCATCGTAAAATCCATAAATTCTATTTATAGAAGCACACTCATGATTTCCTCGGAGAAGGAAAAAATTCTCTGGGTATTTGATTTTATAAGCAAGAAGAAGGCATATTGTTTCTAAGCTCTGCTTCCCTCGGTCTACATAATCACCTAAAAATAAATAATTGGCCTCCGGTGGAAATCCTCCATACTCAAAAAGCCTTAAAAGATCACTATACTGGCCGTGGATATCACCTGAAAAGTGCAGACAGTAACACGTCATATGATGGCTTAATAGCAGTATATTTAGAGTACTGTCAGTACATAGTTTATTCATCATAGCAGTGCATTTAGACTGACAGACTTAAATTTTATTATTAATTATGTAAACATTACAGATGCCAGCTGGCCATTGTTTGAGGCTTATGTATAATCCTCTTTTTATATTCAATTAGAAGATAGAAAAGCCTTGCAGTATAAACGTAAATTCATAAACCTTAACCAGAAGTCATAGACTTTAAAGTTGATGGATTATTGAATGTTTCACACCCGTTCACCATATAATAGGTTAACAATATAGCTCAATGCTCATGAAAAGCTTGTGTTTGGCTCATTCTTTGAATTAACCAATTGACCATAAGCAATATTTATGATGTCACTGACCATATATATATATATATATTGTTAGAGAATATTAGGAAGAATATGTAAATAGCTCATTTATAGGCCCATTTAGGTCTCTAGTTTTAGTCTCACATTGTTTGTTTTGGGACTCCTCTCTCTCTCTCTTCCTATATATATGTACTCATACTTGAAAGTGGATATAGAAAATACAGTCTACAAGTTTTGACTGAATCTTTTCTGCATGGTGCCAAAGCTCGAAACGGTCCTTCTGGCGGTCTGAATTTTTCTAACCGCCGACCTTCCCTTCTAACCGTCGGCCTTCCGTTCTAACCGCCGGTCTTCCCTTCTAACCGTCGGCCTTACGTTCTAACCGCCGGTCTTCCCGTCTAAACCGTCGGCCTTCCCGTCTAAACCGCCGGCCTTCCCTTCTAACCGCCGGCCTTCCCTTCTAACCGCCGGCCTTCCCTTCTAACCGCCCGCCCCCCCCCTCTAACCGCTCCTTTCTGTGGTCTCCGGTTTTCCTAACCGGCTCTTCCCCTCCCTCTGTGGCTTCTCTTCTTTTCTCCCTCCCCCAATCCTTTTATAGACATTCCCTTCCGCAGTTTGGTGGGACCCTCTATCCGCTTCTCTGTCCGCATGGTTTCCCCTCTCTGTCCGCAGTGGCTTCTCTGTCCGCAGCAGCTTCCCTTCTGTCCGCAGCAGCTTCTATCCTCTACTCGTGCGGTTTCTCCCCTCTGTCCGCGGAAGCTTCTCTTTGGCAGGGCTCCCTATCCGCTCCTGTCTGCGGTCTTGGGCTCTCCACTGGTCGTGTCCCCCCTTTGCACCTTCTCTTCCTAGCCGCAGTCTGTGCGGTCTCTGCCTCGCCTCTCCTGTCCCACCGGACTGTTCTAGCTTCTCCTCTTCTCACGCGGTTTCTCCCGCAGTCTGTTCTAGCGGACAGTTCTATTCTCGCGGACTGTTCTTGCCGCCGCTCCAGGGGTTTGTTCTCGCGGTCTGCTCTAGCCGCTGCCTCCCGCGGTCTCTACTTGGCTTGTCTGTGCCCATTCTGTTCGCACGGTTGCATCCACGGTCTCTAGTCTTTGGCGATTTCTCTCTGCCGGTCTCTTTCATGCAAGGATTTCTGCCGCTTGGTCGCCCTTTTTTTGCTTCTGCTTAATTGGCAATAGCCTCTCCGTCTATTCGCTCGGCCTATCCGCCTTACCGCCTGACCGCCCGGCCTCTGCTTCATGGCTTCACCGATGCTTATATGGACTCAACTGCTATCACCTCTCTTTCAGCTCGTGTTGTTGCTTCCACTACTGAACATCGGGATGAACTTCGAATTACAACCATTTCTCTCAATGGGAAACGGAACTTTATGGAGTGGGTGCACTCTGTTCGTCGTTTGCTGCAGACGAAAGGGTTTCTTCATCATTTGAAAAGGGCTACACATTCTGCACCCACTGACGAGTGACTTCGTGATGACGGTCGTGTCCAATCTTGGTTTCTCAATTCCATAGATACCGAGCCCTACAGGATGGTGATGTATCATGACACGGCCAAGTCAATGTGGGAGGAACTCCACTCTTTCTATTCTAGTCAGAACAGCCTCCAACACTTGTTCGAGATCATTACTGATCTTCAATCCCTTGATCTCGGGATACCAGGTGATATGACCTCCTTCGTTGCCAAGGTCAAGACCCTTATTGAGGCATGGATACAGCACCAGCCCCCTACCACTGACTTGGTTGCCCAATGGGCACAAAAAGAGGCAGTCGGGATTGCTATGATGATGGCCTGTGTCCCCTCTCACCTGCATAGTGTTCGGGATCATATCCTCTCCTCAGCTACAACTCCCTCTCTCTCAGATGTTCGCCTTATGCTTCTGAATATTACACCGCCATCGGAGGCTCCTAAGCCTTCCTCTTCGGCACTTCTCCATCTACCTACACCAACTCATTCCACCTGTGGTTCTTCATCCTGTGGGGGTCGCCGCCCGTCTCGAGGACGAGGACGTGCTGGAACCCCCCCCCCCCCTTAAATGCACTTATTGCGGTCGGGATAATCATCTTGAGGTCACATGTTACCGCAGACATGGTCTACCTCCACACATTGTTGCTTCTACTAAGGCCGAGTCTCCGCAGATTGCTTCTGCATCGGGTTCTTGCTCACCCAGATAAGCACCTACCACTATTTTGTAGACCCATCTCCTTCATTTTGATTCCATTACAGCAATCCAGCAAGCCCCAAACCAATCCGTAGTCCCAGCAGTTGACTTCATCGCCACAAATTTGTTGTTTGCCGTCAATTGTCTGCCTCCATATTCCCATTCCTGCGTGAGGTATTATTGTACTGTGTTTTTTTACTTAATTATTAAAGGATTTTAGGTTGAGCAGGGCAAAGACGGAGTAAATGGAGCTTAAATTTAGCGGTGCAAGAAGGATGGATGACTTCGTTATTAAGTTGGGTGATCAAGATATTTCTCGTAGTGAGTGTTTTAAATATCATGGATTGATAGTTCAAAAAGATGAAGGTATTGATAAAGATGTGACACAAAATACAAGCGGGTTGGTTGAAGTGGAGCGGTGCGTCAGGGATCTTATGTGATCGTAAATTACCATTAAAACTTAAGGGCAGGTTTTACCATACTACAATTAGATCAACGATGTTCTATGGTTCTGAGTGTTGGGCAGTGAATTGTGCACAAGAGCAAAAAATGGGAGTTGCGGAAATGAGAATGCTTCGGTGGATGTGTGGACATATGAGACTGGATAAAATTAGGAGTGAATGCCTCGTGGATAAGACAGGAGTAGCGCCAATTGCAGAAAATATATGAGAAGCTCGACTAAGATGGTTTGGACACGTGCAAAGGAGACCATCAGAGGCACATTTTAGCCGTTGTGAGAGTCTAGTCACTACTCACTAGGCATGTTAAACGTGGGAGGGGTAGACCAAGAAAGACTTGGAATGAAACTATAAGGAATGACATGATGTACTTAGGCATTAGTGAGATTATGACAAAAGATCGAGAACAATGGCGACAAAGGATCCATATAGCCGACCCCGTTATAGTGGGATAAAGGCCTGAGTGTTGTGGTTGTTGTATTGAATACTAGAAACATTTCATATTTGTCAACCTTAAGAAATACACATTCCTCACTCACAGTTTGACATTCTTAAGGTATATTGTGTCTTTTGAAAGAAACAAGGTCAATCCTAAAAAGGTATATGCCATCCGGTTGTGGCCTAGCCCTAAGACCATCAACGAGGTCCATGGTTTTCACGGGTTAGCATCTTTTTATCATTGGTTCATTAGGAACCGAGTGGTTACCATCAGATTCGGATCCAACCCAAGGATGAATGGAAGACTGCCTTCAAGACAAGGGAAGAACTCTACAAGTGTCTTGTGATGCCTTTTGACCTCTCCAACGCCACTACTACATTTATGCGACTCATGCAACAAGTTTTTCTCCCTTTGATCGAAGTTTGCGTGGTTGTTTACGTTGATGACATTCTGATATATAGCACTGACCCCGACGAACAATTAGGTCACCTTTGGCAGGTTCTCCAAATCCTTTTGAAGAGCAAGCTTAATGTCAACCTTAAGAAATACACATTCCTCACTCACAGTTTGACATTCTTAAGGTATATTGCGTCTTTCGAAAGAAACAAGGTCAATCCTGGAAAGGTATATGCTATCCCGGTCATGGCCTAGCCCTAAGACCATCAACGAGGTCCGTGTTTTTCACGGGTTAGCATCTTTCTATCATAGGTTCATTAGGAACTTTAGTTTCCTTATCGCTCGTGTGACAGATTGCCTAAAGAAAAGCTTCTTTTTCTGAACCGAGAGACCGAACGAGTTTTCACTATTGTGAAAGATAAACTAACTAGTGCATCTCTGCTAGATCACCCAGATTTTGAGAAATTTTTTGAGGTCAGCTGCGACACCTCTATTATAGGCATAAGAGTTGTTTTAAGTCAAGAGGGTCGCCCTATTGCATTCTTTACTGAGAAATCGAATGAATTCAAAACTCGTTATTCCACATATGATTTAGAATTCTACGCCATCGTCCAATCACTTCGTCACTGGCGTCACTATTTAATTCAAAGCGAGTTCATCCTTAATACTAATCATAATGCAATTCGACATTTGAAGTCTCAAAAGGAGGTACATAGGCATGTTAAGTGGACAGCTTTTCTTCAGGAATACACTTTTCATTTGAAACACAAACCTGGTGTTTCGAATAGAGTAGCGGACGTCATTAGGCATAGGTCAAATGTCCTAGTCAACCTTTAGCCGTGTATCCTCGACTTAGATACATAAAAAGGGATTTATCCATCTAATCCGTATTTCGGCGAGATTTGGGCCGCATGTCAGTTTAATGGTACTGATCCCACTACGGAATATATTTTGAGTGAGAGTTTTTTTATTTAAAGTGACTCGCCTTTGTATCTGTGAAGGACCACTTATGAAGACCTTACTAGGTGAGCTTCATTCTTCTGGGTTAGGACATGTTGGGTAAAATAAACCCCTAGATCTCGCTAGCACCCAATTTTATTGGCCTAAAATGAAAGAGGATGTTGTCAATCTTGTTAGGCTTGCATAACCAGTAAATTTTTTAAAGGGCGCACACAAAATACCGGGCTATACACCCCTCTATCCATTACTGAGAGGCCATGGGATAAAGTGTCTTTGGACTTTGTTGTAGGCTTGCCCCGAACCAAACGAAGGGTAGACTAGATTTTCAAAGATTGCTCATTTTATCCCTTGTGAAAAAACATCAAATGCCACTCACGTCGTTGATCTCTTCTTTTGAGAGATCGTACACTTACACGGGATTCCCTGCTCTTTTACTTCTGGTTGCAACACTCAATTCTTGAGTTATTTCTGGAGGACATTATGGAGAAAACTTGGACCATGCTTGAATTTAGCGGCGCATATAACCCGCAGACAGATGAGCAGACCGGGGTACTGATTCAAAGCTTGGGCGATTTTCTTAGATGTATAGCGGGGAACACCCAAAGCAATGGGATTTAGTAATTCCACAAGCAAATTTTGCATATAACAACTCAGAATCGTTCCACACTTCCACTACCAAATTTTCTTTTGAGGTAGACTATGGATACCATGTCCCATTGTTACTCGATCATCATTCCCTTCCTTCTTTTGAACGAACCTCTTTTTATGCGCTAACTTATATTGATCATTTAAAATCTTTGCAAAAGTTAATTGCTAACAATTTGCGAGTCACTTCTGAGAAATATAAGGATGTGGAGGATAAACATCGTCGCGAGTTATATTTCTCAGAAGGAGGTTGGGTTCTTGCTTTTTTCAGAAATGAAAGATTTCTCGAGGGCACCTATCACAAACTACAACGACGTTTCGGCCCATTTCAGGTTAAAAAATGTCATGGCACAAATGCTTATCTTTTATATTTACCCGCTGAATTTGGAACTTCTCCCATCTTTAATATTGTTGACCTTGTGTCACTCTTTGGTGAGCCTCTCAGCACTGTCCTTAATCCACCCACTCCCGTACAATCCTCCACTCCACAGCCAACTTTAGCACCATCTACACCCACCATTGAGGAGATTTAGCAGGTGTTGGATGTTTGTGAGTTTTAAACGCGCACTGGTATATATCATTGATACCTCATTTTATTGAAGCGCAGGAGTATTTTAGACAGTTCATGAATTAGTGTCGTCGAGCTTCGTCGTCTTCGTCCCGATCTTTCTATTGTAAGTTTTTGGCATTCATTGAAGGGGTCTAGTCCTCTCAACCCCAGGGGAATTGATGCATCTGTGGTTGCATCTGGATGAGCTTCACTCATTATGTGTGTGTGTGTGTGTTTATTTTTGTCATCATCATATGTGTGTTTATTTTTGTCATCATCATATGTGTGTTTATTTTTGTCATCATCATATGTGTGTTATCGTCATTGTATCGCACTTTTATTTTACTTGAGTGAAAATAGGCTTGTTGGATTGACCAACCAACACGACCATGATTAAATAGGTCCGATAGTTTTAGATGTTTGAATGCAAGCATGACAATATTTTTTAATTGCATGAAATATCAATCAATCTCGGATTTAATAATTTATAGTTTTAGATGTTTGGATGCAAGCACGACAATATTTTTTAATTGCATGAAATATCAATCAATCTCGGATTTAATAATTTATATTTATTCGGAATTGATTTGAGAGTTTTTAAAATTAAATACCTTTTTGATTTACCATGAAAGCTTTAGAGGTTCCAACCCCCCCCCCTTTTAAATTCATGACATTAAAAACCCTTTTTATCACAATGAAAACCCCCCTTTGTTTAAATTGAAACCCCCCCCCCCATTCCACCTGTTAATAATGCCTCCAACTATTCGGTAGACTAAAAAAAAGGGAAATTGACATGACCTCTGTCATCATCATTTTCCCCCTATACAGCAAGCCAAAACCGCAAGTTCCACTTCCGTCAACGTCGTTGCGCCTCCCCGTGGGAAGACCAATCCTCGGCGAGCCTCCCAGTGGCATTCCAGCCCCAGGAGAACCTCTGTCGACCGCCCACAAGTTGGAAACGACGACCACCGCCTATCCGTAATCCCGCGCTTATGCCCGCGGAGCTGCAGAACTGCGCTCCGACTGCGAGCCCACCGTCGGCTCCCTCCGACGACTCCAGATCCTTGGTCACTGAACCCATGACCTCCAATACTATTCACCTCCTCACTCAAGCCTCCTGAGCAACATTTCCCCTTGCTTGCACCAACCCGCAGCCATGACAGTACCCCCTTTCCCACAGTCTCGTCCATCCTCCACAACATCCAGTTTCCTCCATATCCCCAACCAGCCACCTCCAATACCGAGCCGCCCTTCTCGACCAGCAAGTTGCCCCAAACCCGTGGGATCTTCTCCGCCCTGGGAAATCCCCGCAGGTATACCACTCTGCTCCCTGTTGTTAACATTTACTCATCCGTTTAATTTAAGTTGTCGTATTTTTAGCGCTTGCATTTCTTCCAACTTCTACCATCATCATTTCCTCCAAATTAAACATAATCTTTGTCGTTTGTTTGAGTTATCCGCTTGCGGAATAATTAAACTCGCGCATAAAATACAACGTAAGGTATTGATTCTTACCCAATTTATAGGCAACGAAGAAGCACCGTTAATGTTCAAAACACTCTCAACGATCAAAGTGTTCTCCACAACAGTTGGGTAGTTCCTTATAATCCTCATTTACTTTTAAAGTATGATTGTCATATAAATATTGAAATCAGCAATAGTAACAAGAACATCAAATATTTGTACAAATATATTCATAAGGGTCAGACCACATTGCATTTGAAGTTCAACCAACACCAATTTATGAGGAAGCTGAGAAGAGAAGGATTGTAGATCTATGTTTGGGGGAGTAGGTGAAAACAAGGCACAAAGCCAGGAAGTCGAACAGAGAATAGTTTTTCATTGTTCAGTTTTTTCCCACTATAAATCATGAAGAAGAGGATTTCAAAATCTTTTTTCGCTTAGTACTCTCGACCAATTTATTAATTCCAAATTTAAAATATTTAAATTTTAAATTTCAAAAAATACAGAGATTTAAATATATAATTTTAGACTTTATATACATATAAAAAAAATATCATTTTAATCTTCTAAATATTATATTTTTAAAACTTGCCCTAAATACCAAAATACTTGTTGCGGGTCACTCGAGGGCTGAGACGCTCATGAACTGGTCGAAAACAACCCGTCCTAGCTCGTGAGCAAATCAAGCGCGCAAACAGTCATACAAAGTTATCGACGGCTGGCAAGAAGACTTATTTTAACGTGGAAAACATGGAAAGGGTGAAAAACCACCTGGTGGGATTTGTGCCAGCCAAATTTCACTATCTTTTTAAAAGTTATAACAGAATTCTTCTCGAAAGTGACAGGCCACCGCTCGTTACAATTGTTCTTCCTAACTGCTGGAGTCGGTAGGAATGTGATGTTGGTGGGTGCGCTTAGAAGCGATCTGGACTTGAGCTGTAGAGTCGGGAGAAGCCTTTAAGCAGCCTTCTAGGAGACCTTCGAGAACTTTGTGTCTTGGAAGCAAGCGTCGGAAGCTGAAGAAGATTTTCGGTTCTCGAAAGCGAGCGTCGGGAGATGGAGGGGGTCGCTGGTTCTCAGAAGTGAGAGTTCGGAGCTGGAGGGGATCTCTTGTTCCTGAAAGCGAGCGGTGGGAGATGGAGGGGATCTCTGGTTCCCGGAAGCGAGCGGCGGGAGCTGGAGGGGATCTCTGATTCCCGGAAGCGAGCGGCGGGAGCTGGAGGGGATCTCTGGTTCCCGAAAGGGGCGTAGAAGAGAAGGTTTTTTCTCCAAATGAGAGCCTTATGACCCGAAAGGGGCGTAGAAGACAAGGTTTTATCAATACCGCCGTCTTTTTGAATTATCGATCCAAGATACTTAAAACATTCACTGCGGGAAATATCTTGATCACCCAACATAATAACGACATCATCCGTCCTTCTTGTACTGCTAAATTTAAGCTCTATATACTCTGCTTTTGCCCTACTCAACCTAAAACCCTTCTTTTCTAAAGTTTTACACCCTCGCGCGTCTCATCAACCAAAACGATATCATCCGCAAATAATAAATACCAAGGTATTGCTTGTTGGATATGTCTAGTAAGCTCATTTAAGGTAAGGGTAAAGAGATAAGGGCTTAAAGCTGAACCTTGATGTAAGCCAACAGTGATAGGGAATTCCTGTGTTAATCCTTCATATGTTCTCACCCTTGTCACTGATACATATCTTTGATTATATCAATATATGATACATTTACACCTTTCTTTTCCAAGGCTATCCATAAGATCTCTCTTGGAACTCTCAAGATCAACAAACAGCATATGCAAATCTTGTTTTCTTTCTCGGTAGTTGTCAATGAGTCATCTCAAGAGATGTACAGCTTCCATGGTCGACCGCCCTGACATGAATCCAAATTGATTCTCCTTGATGTTAGTCTTCCGTCTTACTCTTCTTTCTATTACTCGTTCTCATAATTTTATGGTATGACTCATCAATTTAATTCCTCTGTAATTAACACAATTTTGTATATCTCCTTTATTCTTAAACAAAGGTACCAAGATACTTTCTCTCAATTGGTCTGGCATTTGCTTTGATTTCAGTATCTTATTGAAAAAACATTTAAGTCATAAAATTCATTCATTCCCTAGACATTTCCATACTGCGATGGGTATATCATCTGCCTCAACTATTTTCCATTTTTCAACTTTTTAGAGCATTATTTACCTCTGATACTTGAATTTTACGATAAAACGTTCTATTCCTATACTTCTCTTATTTACTTAACTGTTCAAAATTCAATTCATTGTCTTTTGTTTCATTATAGAATCCTATAAGAATAACTTAGCAAAACTAGATATCGTAGACCAATATCTTAACCAAATCTAAGCATGTCATTATGTGAACGTACCTGGCGACCTAATGGTGGTAATGATAAGCCTTGTACTTATTGCTTTAGCTACCCTACTCTATAAATAAGGTACCAATGTACTGCATGTTTAATCGAAGTTTATACATTTTGTCTACAAAAAAACATTCAGCTTTCCTTACAAATCTAACCAATATCCATGTACAAAGCCATCGTGATATTATTGAACTTTGAATACTAGATATTGAAAATCAGATAATTGACTTTAAAAAACCAAATTTCAACCCTCCAAAAGGATATTACAAACTTTTTTGGTCTATTTGACACCTTATATAATTATGTATATACCCAATAAGCTTCGTCTAGTAATACATATGATGGATGCATATCTACACCTAGATCATCCATGTAACAAACTCTAAATTACTTAGGTTTTAGAATCTACAATAAAATAAAATCTAGGCACACAAAAAGTTCATTCGTAAACTTCGTACCCAATTAGCTCTTACCCAAGGAAAACACAACTAGCAGTTCTGAAAGGCAGGTATTTAGCCCAAAAAGTGCTCCTCAAACTACGAGCCAAGTATCACCGACTTCTCCAGCTGGCTGAGCAGCAATGTGATCCACCTTACCAACTTCTTTGTAGCAAAAATATCCCTAATAAACCTCTCCTTAAGGAAAAACGGCATGGTCCCGAATTTATAGCCTCAAGATCCATCTCTGCTTTAAAATTCATAATTGGCACTTATAAGTAGATAGTCTGGTTGGTACATGTTGTAGTAATACCTTACTTGATACTAAGTTAGTTTTGCCTTCATATATATAGCTCATCCCTCCTACTGAACGTTTTAAATCCCAACAAATGTATGGCCAGCTCTTTTTCTATGATACACAATTAGACATCACTTATAAAATTGCATATAAATGTGACACTGATGTTTGGGCAAATGACCATTCTCTTCCTGTCTGAATCACTTTACGAGATCTCAAACTTAGCAATATCGACTGTATTATCGGCTTTAATCTTCTTATTAATTGGTATCATGGCCTCCGCATTACTTCTCATAGTATGCATTTACTAACTCAACATGTCTTCCCATTTACCCTCAAACCCGCTCGAAAGTGTGGTGAGACCCTGACCCCTACATGACATTATCCCATTTCAGGTACCTGTAAACCAACTCTCCTAGAACTTTCAACTAAACACCCAAATAAGCTTGATGAGTTGGATGACTACCTTGCTGAAAATGCCCCACCTAGTAGTCATTGCCATTATATCCTTCCAATCCAATTATATATACTTATAGAGACAGATAACCTAGAACGACAAGCTTATTGCACGTTAGAAAAAAAGAAATATTTTGCAATAACCCGCAACATCATTGGGAACGAAATAAATTAGTCTCCCAACTCCACCTTAAAGATACTAATTTTTGTATTATCCCTAAAAAGATTGAAGTCACCAATGAAAATATAGTGGATTTTAAAATGCATATTGATGAACTCTTAAATCTCCAAGTCATTAGACGCAATAACATCCCTCGTAGAAGCCTCGACTTCATCGTCAATAACATAGTGAACAGACCAATGGAAAATCTAGAATGGTCATTGATAATACCACTGCATTTTTAGTAAGTTTGCTCTTAAGTCTAGGTTTTGGCAAATCTGAATACATCCCAATAGTATTCCTTGGACAGCATTCACATGTCCACTTGGCCATTTTGAATGGTTAGACATGTCATTTGGCCTTAACAATGCTCCCAACATTTTGCAACAAAAAATGGATGATATCTTTAACAAATATCGGTCATTTACTAGCGTATACATAGATGGCATATACTAAAGAAGAGCACATTAGCCATATCAAATTAGCCCTCTCAGAATTTATGAAACATGGGTTAGTTATTAGTATAAATAAAGCCTAACTTTTTAGAAAAAATATTGAATTCTTAGGTATCGAATTAGGACAATGAAAGATTAAGCTTCAAGAACACATTATCAAAAAGGTACTTGAATTTACTCCAATCAAATCTACTAAAACAACTTCAACAGTTCTTTAGTCTTGTCAAATACGCACAACCATTTATTAAGGACTTAAGAAAATTAGCAAGCCCATTATACAGTAAAATCAAAGGGACCCAAAAAGAATTTCATTTTGAGGATATAAACAAATTAATAAAATAAAATAAAAAAGTTAAAACATTACAACAATTAAAATTACTACTAGACACATAATACTTAATCATAGAAACAGAAAGATGTGAAATGGGATGGGGAGCAATCCTCAAGTGCAAACCCCATAAATATGCTAGTAAACTAGAAAAACAAATATGTCGTTACAATAGTGGAAGCATTAAAGAAAAGTAAACATTAGTAGTAGTGACAAAGAACTCTTAGCAGTATGTTATGGGTTGGATGTCTTTCGTCTGTTCATCATAAACAAAAATGAAATTTTTGTACAGACAGACTGTGAAGTTGTAAAATTTTATCAAAATAGAAACAGTAAGAAGATAAGTTACAAGCGGCAGACCAATTTCTTAGATCACATTATCAATAAAAACTATAAATTAAGTTCGAACATATTAAAGGAACCAATAATATACTTGCATACCAACTCCCTAGATTTTTTCCATGAATGATATAGAAAACTCCATATATTACATGCCGAAAATATGTGCTATGATAGAATTTTAGCGTATTTAGAACTAAGTCGTCAAAAACTCAAACCAGTTAACCAGAACTTATCTAAAGACATAGTAGATATCAAACGCTTTATTATTACTCTCAGGGAAAATATTGAATGTGAAATAGCAAGTCTTACTAATGAAGAAACCACAACTGAAAATGATCCTAACAGCGATTAATTTTTTTTGCAAATGGACTTCCGGCAAAAATCGCATTTTCAATTTGGCCCCTTCTAACTACAAACTTATCCAGCCTGCAGTAATCTACGATTCTGAACTAACCATGTGGTTACTCAGGTCCAGCAATGTCTCCTTGATAATTTATGGAATTTCAAATAAAGCAAGAACATCAATGACATTATTGAATGTGTAGCAGTGCATTTTGTATTTTTGAACTGACAGGTAAATGGGCCCCTTCCATTGGCAAATAATAATCCTATCAATCTACGACCAATTTCCACTAATGAACTCCAGCTTTTAAAAGCAACCCTTAACCAAATAGAGAAATAATTAGCAGAACAAAAGGAAATAATTATTGATTTAGACCAATTACCAACACAAATACATAAAGATTTAGCAAATGCAGTAGAAAATTGGCAAAATACGCCGAGAAGAAATGAAGAAAAAAGTTTTATCCATAATACTTAACCACGAAACAAAAGCATTTATCAAATACCAAAAAGTAATTAGACATTTAGAATACTTGCTATTTGGTAAATTAAGAGGATATAATATAGCATGTACAGCCTACAAGGAACATAGTCAGTTACAATATTCTGATTTAACGTTGGAAATAGATGTCTCCAAATGGCAAGGTATTCAAATAAAAATGGTAGACGTAAATATCCTAGACCTAATGGATCTGGAATTAATATCTCGACTAATAATTAGAAAATCTAGACAAGTAAAATCCATTAGAAGTGCCCAAATAGCAAATGTATTATTTCAGCTTCTCCAAAAAATGTCCAAAGGAGAAGCAGTCAAGCTATCATTAGATTTATACCGCTCTGTTATGAAGTAAACAACCTAAAAAACACCAAGTATGAAATACTCTTAAGAACTTTAAAAGAAAAGACCGTCTTCCACCATATTGTCTTTCATGAAGATGTCATAAACAGCGCAGAAGTGTGCCCTCTACAACAGCAAATCAGGGCATATTGTGTTTATATGAAAGCCTACGAAGAAGATCTCCATTTCCTTGACGAAGGGTATCTTGTTGCAAAAAATTTAAATTATCGGCTAATCGGCTATATCTCGGCACAGATGAAAATCTAGACCTTCATCTACGGAGTTTGAGTTAAAATAACAAACAAACGGATAACAAATTATTTTTACAAGAATCGGGCAAAGAATTTCATAAAAGAATACAGGAGTAATAATTATGCTAATAAAGACTTTATGGAAGAAGATATTATAGTTACGCCGCCCAGTTGGCCATAACCCGGCCTCATCTGGCCTAGGTAGTCATGTAGAAGACCAGATGCCGCCTATTGTTTGTGGATGGCCCAGATGACAAAATTCTTTTCCTTTAGTCACTACTAGATATTCTATGGAAAAGCTGTGTAAAGAAGTTTTCCATCCTAATCATCTAAGAAATTATTGCCCAGAAGAAACATTGTGGCCCCAGCTGAGTCGTGGCCAAAGCATCTTCTTTGTGAACGTTATTACCTTTTTTTAAAGGGTGCATTATTGTACTAGAGCATCTTCTTTTCCTTATTATTGTCACCTTTTTAAAAAAAAAAGGCACGCATTATTGTATTACAATAATGAAAGAAATAATTTCTCCATCGTGATTTCCTCCCGAATGCTATCTTCTCTCATATAAATAAAGAGTTGAGGAAATCTCATGGACACACGGTGAAGAAGATTGAGTGTGGCTTGTAAGAGTGCTTTGTAAGTGTGCAAGTGTGTTCATAATCCGCCTTGGCAAGTCAAGTTTCTTTTCATATATTTTGTACTGTAAGTATTCTTCTAGCGTTTTTCTAATTCTCTTTTATGCATAGTAGTGAATAGTCGCTCTCCCCTTGATGCATCCCGGAACTTGAAATTGGTTTAAAATAAATAAATTTTCGAGTCGTCTTCAAAATAAGGCGGGGCCGGCAGTTTAACACGAATATTCTCAATTGATAACCGACCTAGGGTTCATATTCGCGCCAAAAGAATTAACGTTTGTATGTATTTAGCTTAGATCATTTCTTCCACAAGCGCTTCAAGAGAGTAAATTAGAACGTTGTAGAGAATTAACGACAAACAGGAGTTGATGATAATCTAGGCAAGCAAGCTCTGACTTAATGGTCACAACATTTTAAGCATAAATATTTTACTAACAATCTTGAGCGGGATGAGTAGTAGTGGTATACCTCTAGCCTTTGTAAGAGTCAGCTCTAGGGATGATTAGCAGGTCCTGAAAGAGTTTTCGGGCAGCATCTAGGACTGACTCTGACTCTAAGAAACTGACGGGAGTGAACAGGGACGGTTGGGATGAACAGGAGGATTGTCGGGATGAGCAGGAGGACTTGCGGGAGTGTCGCAAGGTTGTTGGAGACCTGGTACCGTTGGGAGTTGCTGGAGGAGGGTTCGTCGGGGGTAGTCGCGTCCACAGGTGGCTCTGTCAAAAGTCGCGAGTTGAAAAAAAACCGGGCTGGGCAGGTCGTCGTCCCGGACAGGCGTAAGAAACCCGCTGTCAAGAACTCTGCCGACTGTGGCCCGTGAGGATATCGCCAGAGCCTTGGAAGGGTTTTGGCGGTGGCGGCGCTGGCCAGCAAAGCTCGGGTAGGCGGCGTCGAGCGGGAGAGGGAAGCGATCGGGGCTGGGAGTACGGGAAAGAGACAGTAGAACTGTTCTTTTCGTAATTTTCCCCGTGTCTCTTTTCAGGATAAGAGGGGGGATTTTACTAAGACCAAATGAATGGGGGGGTTTCAAACATATTAATAAATGCAGTGAGCATTTATAATGATAATTGCTATAGGTTAACATAATAAAAATGGGGGGTTTCAGCTATTTTTGACTGGTAGAATTCTTTTGTGATAATGCTGGTTGGGGGCTTAAATGGAGTTAAATAAAGGGGTTACATTTGGCCCTTTGGTGTTTGATGTCATGACTTCAGAGATTCCCTAAATGATGACTTAAATTGTATGACCCCTCACTTGCTTGCCTAAATCACCTCTACTCCTAATTTGACGGACCTCTTTATTTAGGGTCTTATTGGCCGGTCACACCAATAATCTAAACAAAAGTGCGCGATACAACATACGAAAACTATAATGCGCGAAGACGTGCGCTATATAAACTAAAATATTGCAATTTATAAGAAAGATGCAAACTCGGGTTGCATCAATTACCCCGGGGTTGAGAAAGCTCGACCCCGTCGAGAATATGACAAAACCCGTCACTGAAACAACCAGGCATCAAACCGCGAGAGAACGTTGTCGTTGCCATAATGTCGAAGAACGTGGAACAAATGAAGTTCATGTCGTTGTTGCACATCATCTGAAGAAATATCTTCCCTGAAAGCCATAGGAAACAAAACTCCAATGGAAAAAGACAACTCCCGATGATGAAATCAACCATGAAACTGTAGTTTTCCAAAGCTGCTCGCAAACCGTTAGCCATAATATTATGCAAAAAATGTAATTGACCAGTAAAAATCAGAGCAACAAATAGGAGGGCATCATAAAGTGGGGAAGATGGTGGAATGAACGAACGAGGTGAAAAACAAAACAGAAGGTAAGCCAAAACGACTTGTGGAACCATTAAATCATACAGCATCATACATACTCCCGCTAGACATCTTTGTGTGCCTACAAATCCCAGACAAATCACCTTAGTGACAATACTCGCGAGAATCCAACTAGCGCGACAAATTTTAAAACTGTTCTCAAATTTATCATTTAAAATCAACAAGAGGAATCCCTTAAATCGTGTTTCCCTATGAAGAAGAAACAATTTAGGGGCTGAGTCAATTCTCCTAATACAAATTTTTTTAAACAAATAAATAATGTGGATCAATTTTAGCGTACATGCCCAGGCTCGAAGGGCTGGGAATAAAAGAGTGATCTCCAAATACAAGGTCGATATATGGTGAGGACTTGGATGTCACTAGCAAGTGGACACCGAGCATAATGTCTTTGGCCTCAAGGGTTTGCGGTTGCAGTGATCTATGAGAATTAGGATATATGAAGATCGAGTCTATGCCACCTAAGATGAGGGGCTCGTCACTAGTCAACTCCTCTGGGAAAAGTGAGATTGAAGTTGTGTCATCCGAGGCGAGTGACGCATTACTAGTAACTTCTTCTTTCTGGAGCGGAACCTCGGGAATTAGCTCTGACACTAGAGGTGGTGCTTCAGTGTGAGCGAGGGAAAGCGCCGTTTCAGTTGAGATGAGGGTTTGAAGAGGAAGAAGTTTTTCTTCCTCGAGTTGGGACTCATGAAGAACCTCTTCGACTGAAGAGAGTGCTTCAGTGGAAACAAGTGGGGTTAATGTGCTCGTGGGGGAAACGGCAAGACAAGTAAGGCTGCTTTTAAGACAATGAAGCCTTGGTTCCACTAATTGATATGTAGTTGGAAGGCAATTAGGAAGAACATATCGTTGGTGCATCCTCATTTCGAGGTTGTGTACATCATCGCACAGCCCAATCAAACTCTGTGTGCATTCTGCAGTGACTGTGTCGACTAATTTCATCAGATCACGCATTTGAATGGCTAATTCACGTAAGATGGCTCCTATTCGATCTAAGCGACTCCCATTTTTTTTTTAAAACTAAATTTTTTTTATAGAAAATAAGTGAGCTCAAAAAGGTTTTCCTCTTTTAAAAAAAAGTGACAGAACTTTTAAAAACAAAATCTTTTTTTTTTTTGGAAAACATTTTTTTTAAAACAGGATCGTTCGATTCACAATAGAAGTGATTCGAACCGCCCTCTGATACCAAACTGATGCATCCCGAAACTTGAAATTGCTTTAAAATAAATAAATTTACGAGTCGTCTTCAAAATAAGGCGGGGCCGGCAATTTAACACGAATATTCTCAATTGAGAACCGACCTAGGGTTCATATTCGCGCCAAAAGAATTAACGTTTTATGTATTTAGCTTAGACCATTTCTTCCACAAGCGTTTCAAGAGAGTAAATTAAAACGTTGTAGAGAATTAACGACAAACAGGAGTTGATGATAATCTAGGCAAGCAAGCTCTGACTTAACGGTCACAACATTTTAAGCATAAATATTTTACTAACAATCTTGAGCGGGATGAGTAGTAGTGGTATACCTCCATACTTTGTAAGAGTCAGTTCTAGGGATGATTAGCAGGTCTTGAAAGAGTTTCCGGGCAGCATCTGGGACTGACTCCGGCTCTAAGAAATTGACGGGAGTGAACTGGGATGGTTGGGATGAACAGGAGGATTGTCGGGATGAGAAGGAGGACTTGCGAGAGTGTCGCAAGGTTGCTGGAGACCTGGTACCGTCGGGAGTTGCTGGAGGAGGGTTCGTCGGGGGTAGTCGCTTCCACAGGTGGCTCTGTCGAAGGTCGCGAGTTGAAAACAACCCGGGCTGGGCAGGTCGTTGTCCCGGACAAGCGGAAGAAACCCGATGTCGAGAACTCTGTCGACTGTGGCCCGTGAGGAGATCGCCAGAGACTTGGAAGGGTTCTGGCGGTGGCGGCGCTGGCCGGCGAAGCTCGGGTAGGCGGCGTCGAGCGGGAGAGGGAAGCGATCGGGGCTGGGAGTACGGGAAAGAGACAGTAGAACTGTTCTTCCCGTAATTTTTCCCTGTGTCTCTTTTCAGGATAAGAGGGGGGATTTTAATAAGACCAAATGAACGGAGGGGTTTCAAACATATTAATAAATGCAGTGAGCATTTATAATGATAATTGCTATAGGTTAACATAATAAAAATGGGGGTTTCAGCTATTTTTGACTGGTAGAATTTTTTGTGATAAATGCTGGTTGGGGGGCTTAAATGGAGTTAAATGAAGGGGTTACATTTGGCTCTTTGGTGTTTGATGTCGTGACTTTAGAGATTCCCTAAATGATGACTTAAATTGTACGACCCCTCACTTGCTTGCCTAAATCACCTCTACTCCTAATTTGACGGACCTTTTTATTTAGGGTCTTATTGGGCGGTCACACCAAAAATCCAAACAAAAGTGTGCGACGTGCGCGATACAACATACGAAAACTATAATGCGCGAAGACGTGCGCTACATAAATGAAAATATTGCAATTTATAAGAAAGATACAAACTCGGGTTGCATCACCCCTCCTCTTAGGGTGAAAGGACTCCAAAAATCTTGAATGCTCGGAAATGTTCCAAAGGTGTGTGCTCTTGGCAGTACACCAGTGGATTAATATCCAAAGCTCTATTCATGGGTGGCTGAGGCCAAGCCCAAAGATGTAAGAAAGTTTAATTAGGAACTTTATAACCTTTAACTTATGTATCAGTATGGAGCTCGGGGGCACCTTGGGAAAAAGTACCATCCGGTAAAAGGTCATTGGGAAAAAGTACCACAGTTGCAGGAAAAATACAAGAATTATGATAGAGAGGTTATTAAACCTAATTGAAACAACTGAAATCTAAGGGGACGTGGTAAGGACTCATGAAATTATCTTATGGATGGGATGACCCTCCTATAATAAAGTGGTATTATTCTTCTCCTTTAATTCGTACTTCATGGTAGCGGTCATACCCAATAATGCAGATGTATTTTACGAATGAATTCAACGGATCTCGATGATGCGGACTACATGCATCTTCTTCTTGATTCAAATAAAATTTGTTATGCACACTTCTTCCTCTTGATCTTTTTGATAATGCCAAAGCCTTATTCTCCTTAATTATGAAAAGAAAGAGAACATTAGTTATTTTGCAATGACGCCCCTTTGATTTAAACAAAAAGACTACATGTCTTTCTCCTTCATGGGAAAAGAACGGAGGAGAAGACCGTGAGTCCTCCATCACAGGAAATGAACAGAGGTGAAACTCTTCTTTCTGCTCTGGTGGTTCCCTTCTTCCAAACCCAAAAGCAGTCCAAAACTGCCCCTGCAAATCTCGATTAAATCCAAACTAAAAGGGAAAAGAGATCCACTGTCGGCCTATTTTGAAATCCAACAAACATCACCTTGAGAATTGTTGTTCGTAGAGAAAACAGGGAATCATACACTTGAGATGTCGATTGGAAGCAGCCCGATTTCCCAAACTGAGAGCCACAGACCGGTTCTTCTTCACTAGATCTGCAAGGTGGTGATGAGCTTCTCAAGATGAAAAGCTAGGTGGTGATTAGCTTCTCAAGATGAAAAGCTTATACCTCTGCTTCGCTGGATCTGCAAAGTGATGATTGGTTTCTCCCCAAGATGAAAAGACTGCACCTCTCGATTTGCAAAATATCCGGCATGGAAAAGAGGGGCACCACCGATAGCTTATAATCTCTAGAATTAGGGCGACACACAAGCCTTGATCGTCGATGAGGTTACGTCGGTCTGGTAGGAGACCGAGTGCTCCTTGCCTTGAAAGATGAACACATTTTGGAGAACAACAGTCGACTTCTCATAACTGAAGAGGAGAACGCCAATTTTTCTCCAAAATAAAGAGTGTGCCTTATTTCTCTTTTGTAGTAATCGAAAATTAAGAAGGGAAAAAGACACAAGCGGCGATTTCACAAAAGGAGGTGAAAGATACTAGGGATTTCACCCTTGTTCACAGGAAAGGAAGATCTGAATACGTGGCATATGAGGCTCTTAATAGGTGGAGCCTATTTTAGGAGTTACAAAATTGAACTAAAATTAATTGCACTCAAACCCCTAAATTAAAATGAAATAAGAAACCTTAAATAATTAATTAAGCCTCATAATTACGCCAAAATTTTGTTCCAAGGGTGAGGCCGAGTTCGCGACATTAATTGACGAGACAATCTAACCCGCCAATCACAGATTCTGATCATTCGCACGACTATTTTAATGCATGCTCGTAGGAGTTCGAATAGTCTCAAATTTTCTGAAGCGACCTTATCGGGGATAATCAAGAGAATAAGTCCACTAAACGGAAAAATTTCTTAACAATTCACGCATTGTCTTATTGGTCGGTCAAGCTAAGAAGCCACTGTAGTCAACATGTGTGGCATGTGTGATACAAATATATGGGTGTGAATAACATGCACGAATTCAAAAAAAACAAGTGCGAAGAAAATGGGCATTACATATGCAATAAAATAGGATAAATGTATAATGATGCGATGAAAGTTGCATCAAGTTGGTCCTGCAAATATATGAGTTTCTCGTTGTGCGAGACCTCTGCGTCAACTAATCAGTGTCAAGTTCCAAACAAAATCTGGATGTCAGGGAAGCTGTGCGAGATCCCCGGGGCTAGGTGAAATCCTCCCTAGGGTCACATGTGATCCCTAGGCGAGACCCCAAGTACCTGTGTCTTGATTCTCCTCTGCTTGATCTATGTCCTCGCTGAACCCGAGGCATGCACTAATTACAATAATTAATTAATTCATGGACACAATTTATACACAAACCTAGGTTTGTTATAATAAGTTGTTAATTAGGTTGATAGTGGTGATGTCGATGAAATTACTATAGAATGTCGCAAAAATCAACCAAATTCATCCTCGTGACGTCCCTGGCTGAGGCATAAGAGCATGTCAAAGAAACAACCTCGCAAAGGAGGAGCGTATGATCCTGAAATACAGATGTCATGGTCATGATCGACGATTTGAGCTTGACGCCTCTTAGGATTTGGATTCATGGTCCACAGGTCCAATTAACGAAGTTTCTTCACCCAAGGACTCCCTATGATCTCCCATGTAGTTTTAATTATAACATTTAGGAACCATCATTATTGACAATCTCCATCACTTGATGGAACTATTAAACAACCATAATTGATCACAATATGAAACTGACAAAAGATAGAAAATGCACCCTCTAGATGGTTGAAAAAATTAGTATTACACAAATCCAAAGAAAAATGTTAGAAACACGATACATGGATATGAATTGTTCAAAGAAAATGATTAGAATAATAAATTTTACCACTTCATTCCACACTAAGCAAAACCTAATGAAAATGAGGATTCACAATGCCAACCCCAAAAAACTAGTAATGCTAGCAACGATGATGATTACAACGTAAGCCCTTCAAAATTGCAATACTCGGAATACGCAATGTGTCATTCAGGGGCAAAAGAACAAATAGAAGAGCTTAAGGCTCGTTTGGAGTGGCTTATTTGCTCAGGTGAGTTTGGTCAAAACCATCATTATCATTAAATGTATGTTTGGCAAGACAAAGATTATGATCACTGCCAAGAAAATAAACATATTTTGAGCATAAAATGCATCAAATTTTTTAGGTGTTTGGCAAGGCAAAGATTATGATCACCACCAAGAAAATAAACTTATTTTGAGCATAAAATGCATCAAATTTTTTAGGTGATGTTGAACAATCACGAACGAGGGTTCATGACCACCGCATTCACAACAGACACCACCGCCCCAAACTAAGCCCAAGTAACAGCGATCATTTTGATTCTTTTAAGGCAAGATAGAAGAAGTGGAAGAGCAACGCAGAAGCATCAGAGAGGAGAATATTTTGGAAATTAGCAAAAGCGATGAATAGGGAATAAGCATATGCACGAATGTAACAGATAAAGCTGATTCAGAACCATGTAATCAAGGTATACCGATCAAATCTAGCCCTAATAGTTACAGGGAAAAGGAAAAAAAACTGACCGCATATTTTGATAGGGGCTTCAAGCTCCAAGAGATTGGGCTGATGTAGAAATATCTCCCTGGAAACGAAGCAAAGCTGCCGGATTTCGGCTTCGGAGAGCTGCACCTGCTTTCCCGGCCGAGCAGATCGCACCTCCAGCAACCGACTGATGATGTCGTCAAGCAGGGCTGAGTCGATCCCCTGCCCTAATGCGGCCGCCATCTCCACCCAGCTGCTCTTTCCAACAAGCAGATTACAAAGAAAACTAAATCGAAGGAAGCAGTAGAATGGAAGAACCCAGCAGGAAGAGAAAAGAAAGTGAGAGCAATCGAATTGGAGGTGATGATGAACAACTGTATTTAGGGGTTAGGGCTATTTCTAGTCCCGGTGCAATCTAAGAGTTGAGTTGAGTCCGTTTGATAGCTAGACACCCAGCTAGAAAAAAACTTGACTCGAGCCTATTCATGAGCTGGTGAACTTTTTTAATTCTTTATTTTTAAACAATATATTATATAATTATTAAAGTATTAATAATTAATATTCAAATAATATATTAATATTATATATTAATATTATATATTAATATATAATATTATAACATAGTAATAATCTCAGTCGTCTGCCTCTTCCGCGATATTACCTCCATCCCGAAGACTCGAACCCTACTTCTATTTTCTCTACGCAAGAAAACCACCGCTGGCACATCCTCATTTCCAGATCTAGGCTTCCGCATCCCCCTGCATCCCTCACCGACTTCAGGTATATACACCATTCTCATTTCTATTGTTACATAATCTTCAAGAATATTGTGTCTCATGTATTGTTACATAATCTTCCAATGTTATTCAATATGCTTTTAAATTTTTGGAAGAAGTCCATAATATTTCTACCAGATTATTGCATAATCTTCAATTTGTTGATTCAATTACATCCTCTTCAATTTGTTGTTAAATTTTTGGAAGAAGTCCAGAATATTACTGATGAACTGCTAAAGTTGAAGTCTCAGTCTTTCTTATTTTAGTGCCTCGTGATTATCACCTAAACTTTCATATGGTGCTATGAAATCTGCGCCTTGACTCTTGTGAAGTCTCGATCTTTCTTAATATTTTTGAAATCTGCATACTGTATTGTAAGTGTAATAGATACTTTCGAGTTCCGACAAGTTTCAAGACATGTATAAATTGATGGGGTTATTCTTCTTTGTTTATTCACAATACTTTGTTTATTCACAATCTATTGTTTATTCACAAATAGATACTTCATTAATGGAATTGTATTATGTATATATTGTATTTTATTCATGGTTATCACCTTAGATTCCTGTGCATTCTTGCTCTCATTCAGCTTGTATTCAACATTTCAACTGTTCTTTTTGCCAGTGTATGTTTTCCAAATTTGTGTTGTTACTTTTTGCCGGTGTATGTTCTATGCATTTATCTTGTAGCCAAAAGTATGCCTCAAATTAATTTTTTCATTTTATATGTTTATGCAACAAAGTGGTCATTGGTTCAAAAAAAAGTTTTTGAAGTTGTTGGCCTCTCCTAAGCAGGTTGCAGGTACTAAGTTTAACCTCAGGGAAATTCATGAGTTTATCATATCAAATACTTTTTGTATGGTTATAACTTTTTTAGTTTCTTAAAGAAAAATCTTACGTTTTTTTACTAATTGTCTATTTTTATTTTTCTTATATATTGGACTCTGTAGGAGATTCTACTAATCTGATTATGCAAAGCCACGAGGAAGTAGTTAAAAGAGTAGTTGGTGATATGGATTCAATTGCAAATGAGGTGGGAAATAAAACTAGTGCGGATATTCTTCCAACAACTTCTTCTGAAATGAAGGAGGGCAATAAAGATGTACTGCAAAAGGCAAAAAGACAAAAGAAGTCATCTATTGGGTCAAAATTTACAGAAGATAAGATAAGGATGGCTTAATAAAAATATCATGCAATCACTGCAACAAAAAAAATTCCCAAATCAAAAACCACTCCAACAACTCAATTTCATAGACATCTCCAAAATTGTGTTGCGCATCGTAGAGCAAAGGCCGAAAAGGAGAGATCTACACAAACTCAAACCCAATTAGGCTTTGTGTCATCTATAGTGGATCCATCCTCTTTTCCTACTTTACATGATGAGAAAGTTGATATTGAAATTATGAAAGAGTTGCTAACTAACTAGATAATGATGCACGAGCACCTATTCTCTATTGTAGAAGAGGAGGGATTCAATTTGATGCAAAGACGGGGAATGCCGGAGTGGAAAAGCATTTCAAGAACAACAACAATAAATTACTTTGTAAATGTGTATGAAATGGAGAAAAAGAAGTTGAAAAATTTATTGAAAAGCGTGACTAAAATCAGTGTCACTACGGATTGTTGGAAATCTAAAAATCAAAGGATCGAATATATGGTCATCACAGGACATTGGATTGATCAAAATTGGCAACTACAAAAACATGTCCTCAACTATGTTCACATTCCACCCCCCTCGTTGAGGTCTTGAGATTGCGGATGTTATATGACGTTGCTTGAAAGATTAGGGCATAAAGAGTAAGATTCAGACAATATTTGTTGATAATGCATCTTCTAATGATGCTATTATAGAGAATCTGAAAATTTACATAAGAAGCACCAAAAACCACTTTGTGATGGTAGATTATTTCATGTCAGATGTTGAGCTCATATTCTCAATCTCATAGCCCAATATGGTATATCTGAAATTAAAGACGTTGTTGTTATACGTGATAGTGTGGAGTATATTCAGCAATCGAATGCACTCCTTAAAATATTTTCTGAGATTGTTAAGTAACTAAATCTACCTGAAAGAAAGTTAATTGATAATTGTCGGACTAGGTGGAACTCCATATATAAGATGTTGGCAGTTGCAAGCAAATTAAAAGATATATTTCCAAGGTATGCAGAACGTGATACGCATTATGAGAGTTGTCCAACTGAGAAAGATTGGGTAAAAATTGAAAAAAAAAATATGCTCATTGTTGGAGGGTTTTTGGGCAGCCACACATATTATCTCCGGAAGTGAATATCCGACGTCAATTTTCTTTCTTAATGAGGTCAGTAGAGTGAAGGTTGTGTTGGATAAGAAATCATTGGGCAATGATTACTTTATTCATGACATGGTTGGAAAAATAAAGACGAAGTTTGATGAATACTGGGGGAATTCAAATTTGTTAATGTCCGTTACAACAATTTTGGATCCAAGATGTAAAATGCGAGCTCTTGAGTTTTTTTCCCAAATTATATTCAGCACAAAGAGCCGAACTTGAAATTAACATTGTTAAGGAGACCTTGCACAAACTTTATGCAAAGTATGTGGAAAACCATATGATGGAAGGTGAGGTGATTGGGGAAATTGAAGGGAGTAGTATTTCAAGTCAATCTAATAGACATGTTCAAACTTCAATCTAATAGGTCTGAGTATTTTGACTATGTCAAGTCTGTGAAATCCATTCAACCACAAAAATCTGAACTTGACATATATTTAGAAGAAAATTGCTACATGATCGAAAAAGACCATATTGGAGGTGAACAAAAATTTGATGTTTTGGAATGGTGGAGGGTTCATGCTCTAAAGTACAATATCTTGTTGACATTGGCAAGAGATATTTTAGCAATTTCGATTACGCTAGTTGCTTCGGAAGCTACTTTTAGTGCTGGAAGTAGAGTTATTGATAAATATCGTGCATCGTTAAAGACAGATACAGTTCAGGTTCTTATGTGTGGAGGGAATTTGTTGAGAAAAAGATTTGAAGTTAAAAAAAGACAAAAGTAAAATTAATCAACTATGATATTTATTTTGAAAAAAAATACTAATCTCTACTTTAAATTCTTAAAAGTTATGTCTTCAATTGCAGAGCGAGAAAAAAGCGATGCAAGTACTTCTTCTAGTTGATGACGATGCATTGAAAGGATAAATGCATGACAATCACTAGAATCTGGAGTTGAATGCTTGAAATTTTCAGATTTTAAGCAAAGAAATCTTCTTGTTTGTTGGACTATTATAACATATTATCATATAATGTTTGTGATTGTTAATGATTATCTCTTGTTACAAGATTTGTGACTGTTATAACATAGATTATAATGTTTGTGACTGTCATAATGAAAACTGTAAAAAAACGTATTTAACAACAATGATTCTTCTTCTAGCAACCACATGAAGATAATCTAATGTGCAAGAGTTTAAGGATTAGTGAATTAAAATCTAGCAAAGCAACAGTTCTAATATGATCCGTCCAGTTAAACTAATTCTAATGAAGAGCCCCTCTAATGTTATACTTCGAATTATACACATCTTTTATGAAGAGCCCCTCTACTTTGAATGAATTAAAAAAAATTAATTTTGTAATACGTTCATCTTTTATTTATCCATCTAAACATTTATTTATGAACTCTTAACACTATTCACATGAGCTGCAAGACAGTTTCTACTTATTTATTAGATAAAAAATCACAAAATTGAGACAGTTATATATATATATAAGACAAATTTATTGTTATGAAATCAAAAATTTGTTTTGTAGTTTAAAAGAGTAAGCATGTGCCCTGACTCCTGAGATAAATTTAAGTAGGGATATTCAAAGTATTTTGTCTTTGTTTATGGGTCTTGAGACGGTTTAGTATGATTGCCACGTTCATAATCCTAGTGGTTGTTCCTCTATGCAAACTTCATTCAAATGGTCCACAACATGGTATATTTATTTAGCTGAAAACCACCCGGTGAAAGAAAACGAGTCGAGCTCGTCAAGCTCGAGCCGAGCTCAAGCTCGAGCTCGTCGATCTCAAGCCTTTTAAAACAGGCTCGTCGAGCACGAGCTCGAGCTCAAAAAAAGAAGCCCGAGCTCGACCTAGCTCTTTTTGATGAGCTCGACACGAGCTCGACTCCTTTGCAAGCCTACCTACGATCATTATAGGGCTCTCACGACACTTTTGGCTATCCTCACATTTGGTTATAGCAAGCACTATTTTGAAGATTGGCTATCCGTAAGCAATATTTATGATTTTTTTTAATATTTAGAGAGGCAGTCCTTAATCAAAATGAAAAAAATAAAACATTATCAGAATACATACAATTTATCAAATTAAAATTACAAAAACATCATCCAAATTTTGATCCCTTTTAAATCTTTCATGGCTCATTCTTGTCAACTTTTCATATACATAAATGAGAAAGAATTTATTAAATTAACATAGAAGTACGATTAATTATGAGTAAGATATTTTGAAAGTAAAAAAATTGGGTATCTCTTTTCATTCAATATCATGCAATTGCACCATCCCAGATGAAGCTTGTTCAGTTGTAATATTTTGGTTGTAGTATATTTTTCAACCTTTCGCTACTTGTTCACGGTATCCATCCAAGTTGAAATAATTTGTGGTATTGGAGAGCAATCTTTTTAACACCAACTGTATGAAGTAATTATCATTTAAAAAATCAATGCAAAAAAGTTAGTATCTCTGGCATAGACGAATGTAGCAGAATAAATGTCAAGGTTTGCACTTTAGAAAGTTGAGCTAAAGCAATATTATAGCATGAACTGATAGTAAATCCATATCCGACATTGTCATCCACATGGTAAATGGCAGCTGGAGTTTTCGTGCATTGAACAGATAACAATAGTTCTTCATATCTCTGGCGTCCGAATATGAGACTATATAAAGCACTTCAATTTTCAAGTTCACGGTGTAGATCCACTTTTACTTGTGCCCAACCTCTGACAACATTCAAAGCCTGACTGATTACACGGTACCCACAGTGGTCGACCAATATGGTGCAAACTTTAGACGTACCTTGTCAATAAACTTTATGCTCTTATGAATTGCCAGCTTTACTCTTTTAGGGTTTTTATTACTTTTCATGACCTTTTCTTCCAACAATGCATACTCAAAATGTGAGGGTAGTATTTTGGTTGATAGAACCTCTTCTTTAAATTTCGTATTACTACCTTTTGGCCTACCTCTTAACTTTATTGGTATAGAAGGTTTCATTGTGTGGGCCGATGTTAGATTTATAAGCTCTCTTAACTTTCTTTTTAGCTCCTTCTTTTGTTCTTTGTTGGAGTCATAAAATTTGTTTGTGATTCCTTCAAGTTTGGTGTTTATGTTGTCTTCAATATCTACCTCAATTCTTTCATTCAACACTAACCTTTTCCAATGTCTGTTAATTAACCATAAAAGAGATTCCTTTTGAGTTAATAACATATGGAACTAGTTCATGTGCGCATGGAAAGCCCAAAGTATATCTTTTCAAATATGTTCATTCATTGGCTTGCTTGAAGTGTCCTCTTTTAATTTGATCTTCTTCCTCTTTAATGATTTTTAATGCTTATATAGACACTTTCCCAATTAACTCTGAATACAAAGAACCATTGAAGTCATTGCAAATTTTGATGCAACTTTCATCAAATGATTTTTTTATGTCTATATTATTGGATCATGCATTTCATACTCCTTGGTTTTAAAATAACAAATCCTGAATATATTTCATTATAATGTGTTTGTGGTGTGCAGATATAACATGTACAATACTCTGATGATTTTGGATGGGCAACGTACAACAAACTTTTACAAAACAGAGCTATCGCCGACAACAACTCCTATCGCCCCGCGATAATATGCTAATGTCAGCCATGCCGTAGGCCATGATTTTCAACGGTTACCACAAAACACATAAATCGAGATATCGCCAGGTGATATCAAGCTATCACGACATGATAGGCCCACGAATGTACACGTTCTCCATCTTCTCAGCGTGGTTATTGCAGAGAGAGACACGTGGCAGCAAACGGAGATATCGTAGACGATATCGAGCTATCGACGGGAGATAGTTCAAAAAAATATATATGATAGATTTCGAGAAATTGAAGTTACACACCTCTAGGAGCCTTCATCCCATGCATTCCCAGCCTGATAACTCCATGGAACCAGAAAAACTCCTAAGTGTTCGAGCAAGTACAAGAGCGAAGAAGGGACCATGCTTTCCAACTCCGATGACCTTTGCAAGGATTTGTCATCAACGCTCAAGACCTGAGGGAGTTTTCATTTTAGATTTCTTTTTTTCTTCCATTAATTTAATAAACGGTAGTGAAATCGCCGTCGTGTGAGTGACGACTAGGCCCTTGTGTGGTTTAGGGGGAAATCGCCACCCTGTGTGTAACGACTAGTTCGTGGAGAGATCTAGTGGCAAGTTAGTTATTGTATACAGGAAGAGATAAGCTTTAGTCGGCCGGTCCTTGAGAGAAGGACTGGTGAATTAAAAAAAGACTTTTCATCACAGTCTTGATTTCAAGCTTTATTGAAATCTATTGTTTATGTTTTACATCAATTATGAAATAAATTTTCATTCCAATTTTCTTATAATTTTCCAAGTGTTTGTTAAGAATATTTGGTTGTGAAAAAATTTGTTTGATTTCTATTTTTATTTGGCAAGTAAAAACTTTTTGCAAAAATTATCATTTGCCCTTATTCACCCCCCCCTCTAAGGGCGCCTCAAAATCCAACACTTGGTATCAAAGGTAGGTTTCTCCAAAATAGTTTTACGACTGGCAGAAATGGTGCATAACGATCACGCATTTTCTAAGGGGCAAGAAATTAGTTGACCTCCCTTATTCATTGACACATATTACAATTACTGAAAAACTCGAATGCGATGTTTTTTAATCTCTTTAGATATTGATGTATGGAATGTGGTAGAATAATGCTACACTCCACCTACAACGGTAGTTGAAAGTGTCACTATGAAAAAACCTAAGGATAAATGGGACGATACTGATAAACTTAAGTGCAAAAATAATGCTAAGGCAATGAACACTTTATTTTGTGCGTTAGATAGAACTGAATTTAATAGGGTGTGTGCATGTGAAACTGCATATGATATTTGGAATTTTCTTGAAGTTACTCATGAAGGTACGTCGTAGGTGAAAGACTCAAAGCTTTTTTAATTAGAGTCAGAATTTGAAAAGTTCATGATGGAAGTTAACGAAGATGTTGACTCCATGTATACAAGATTTACAAAGATCATTAACGACTCCAAAGTTCTTGGAAAGAATTTCTACAACGGTGATTTGGTGAGAAAGATTTTAAGATCACTTCCCCCAAAGTTCAATCCGAAAGTGACTGCCATCTCGGAATCACATGATCTTAAAACTCTCCAAATTGAAAGCCTCATTAGAAATCTAAAAACTCATGAAGTAGAGCAGAAAATTCAACAACAAGAGTACAACTTGGAGCCGAAAATGAAATCATTGGCATTGAAGTCCAAGAAAAAAGTAGAGAGTGAAACATATGCAGATGATGAAGAGGATGAGGAGAGTATGTTTGTAAAAAAATTTAAGAGAATTATGAGTAACCTTAAAAGGATAAATTCGTTCAAGAAGTATTTTAACAAGAATGAATCTGGATTTAAGAAAGGAAAAAGAAAAGTTAATGTTGAGGATGATGAAGAGCGCCCGCCACTAGAATGCTATCACTGTAGAAGGATTGGATTTATTCAAATAAAGTGCCCAAAGTATCTGAAAGAGCAAAACGAGAAGAGGTACGAGAAAAAGAACAAGAAGAATGGTCTTGAAGGTGGAGACTTGAGATGATACTTCATCTAAAGGTTCGAGTAGATCAAGTTTTGAAGATAACGAGGAAGCCAACATGTGTTTGATTTGAAAGAGCGTTTTGCCATCCGAAGACGAATGTAGTGTCTAGAGCGACACTGAGGTAACTCCTCCAACTTATGATGAATTGTATTCTGAATTATTACAAACTTATAAATTTTTTGATAAAAGTTTAAAAGATGTTAATTTGTTAAAAACCGAAAACAAAATTGTGTTAAAGGAAAATAGAAAATTATCTACTGAATTGAATGTGCTTGGGAAGGAGAAGCTCGCTTGTCAAGAGTGCAATCACTCTATAGCAAGGGTAAACGAAATAGAAGAAGCTCTTGATAAGTCTAAATCAAATGATGATTATTTTACCAAAGAAAAAAAGGACTTGAAAGATCTCTGAAATCTTCTCAATCTCAAGTAGAAGATAGTAAAAAGGACGTTTCAAAATCAGTGTGTTATGTTAGTCACCGAAACACCGATTTGAAAGACTGGATCCATGATTTGAATGTGGCAATTTAAAAGTTTAGAGTTGGCCGAAAATCCCTGGATATGATTTAAGCCAACCAATGACATGAATCTGCAAAGTACGAACTTAGATACATCGCTGGAAGTTATCGCCCCGTGATAACTACTACCACTGGCGATATCGCAAAGTCCAGAAAAATAAATTTTAAAAATAAAAATAATTTCTCTATTAATAATCCATCTTCCAGTAAGAGTCCGAATTCAGTTATGAAAAAAGGTGTCATCACCTTTTATTACTTGTGCCAAATGCAATAGGTTTGGACACACTACTGGCTCTTGTAGGAAGAAAGACCATAATATTTTTAAAAAAGTCTGGGTACCTAAGGCATCCACCTATTCTATGGGAGGAATCACTTGGGTAACCAGATCTTTACTCTCATCTTCTTTCTAGGTGTGTTGGCCAGCTAAGGACAAGAAAGACGTGTGGTACTGGACTCAGGATATTCAAAATACATGACAGACAACAAATCAAAGTTCCTTAGCCTAAAAATGAAGAAAGGAAGAGTAGTGACGTTTGACAACAACGGTAAAGGAAGAATCATGGGTATTGGTGTAGTAGGTAACAATTTCTTTACTATTTCAAATGTTTTATTTGTAGATGGTTTGAAACATAACTTAATTTCAATAAGTCAATCATGTGATAAAGGCTTAAATAATTTATTTGAATCGTCTACAAACTTTTGCAAAATTATTGATTCATAATCACAAGAATTTTTTTTACCACACTCAGAATTCATAATGTTTATATAATCACTTTTCATGATCTTTCTTAATCTTCACTTAAATATTTTATTTCAAAGAATGATGAATTAGAATGGTGGCATTGGCGACTAGGTCTTTTTAGTGCAAAACTTGTTGTAAATCTTTTCAAAAATAAATTTATTAAAGATTTACTTTTGTTAGATGGAAAGCTTTCTTCTTTATGTACGCCATGTCAAAAAGGAAAATTTTCGAAATTATCTTTCAAAAGCAAAAAAAATTGTTTCCACTACTAGACCTCTACAATTAATTCACATAGATTTATTTGGTTCAGTTACTACACGAAGTCTAGGAGGTAGAAAATATACTTTTATTTTAATAAATGATTATTCACGTTTTTGTTGGATGATATTTTTGGTTTCCAAATCCGATGCATACTTTGAATTTACAAAATTATGTATACGAAATCAAAATGAGCTTGATTTAAAAATTAAATGCATACGCTCGGATCATGAAGGTGAATTTGAAAATGATAAATTTATTTCATTTTTGATGCAACCCGAGTTTGCATCTTTATTTTATTTGCAACATTTTAATTTTTTGTAGCTCACGTCTTCGCGCATTTTAGTTTTCGCTTATGATGTATCACGCTCGTTCACGCACTTTTGTTCGGCTTATTGGTGTGACCGGCCGATAAGACCTTAAATGAATAGGTTCGTCAAATTAGGAGTAGAGTTGATCTAGGCAAGCAAGTGAGGGTCATAACAATTAAGCAATTAATCTATTCACAAAATTATAAATCTATAAATTATTTTTGTATTAGCTTAATAATTTCTGATTTCTTATTTGAGGAGTTACCTCAATTTGACTCTTCGTGGACCTTTGGGAGTTAGCCTAAATTTATTCACCATTAAGCATATTTAAATTTCTACCTTTCACTGACCCACACTGTCTTTATTTCCTCCTAAAGCCGGTTGTGGAAATTTGAACCCCCCTCTTAAATGTCATAGATTACAATTAAGCCTAAATCCCTTTTAAAACCAGCCCGTAACAGCCTTGTGTTAAATCTTCCTCTGCCAAACTATTCATTTATTTCTCCCTTCTATAGTTATAATTTATATGTTTTAAAAGCCAGTGTCATCCCTTTGTTCAGACCAACCTGGGTAAAAACGAAACAGAGAATTTCATTTCTCTGTTATGTCTCCCAGGGCACACGACCTGTCCGCGACTCCACTTCTGAACCCCTGACGCCTACCTCCTATCCCTCGCCAGCATGTGTCGCCGCCGCTGGAGGCCTACCAAGGCTCCGACGAACTGTCCACCACTGACCGCCTGCTGGAATCCCTACTCGAAGTCTTCCTCCACCGACGGGATCGGCGGAACCACTCCTCCCAAATCGTCTTCAGCCCCCTGCCTTCGACGGAGCCTCCTGAGGGCTCGTTCACCTCCGTCGAGTGTTCCCCCAACACCCTCGGGCACTATCGAGCCCGCAACAACCGTGCGGCTCTCCCGCAAACCTCCTGTGCAACTTCCTATCAGTTCTCCAGAGCCCGATCCTTCACCCAGTTGCTGCCCGAAGCTAACCTGTCAGCCTTTGGTATACCTCTTTACCCCATCTCGCTCAGATTCGCTAGTATATTATTATGCTTAAATTGTATTTGATCTTAAGTCAGAGCTTGCTTGCCTAGGCCTTCGTTACTCCTGTTTGCCATTAATTTTCTACATTATTGTTTTTTCTCTCTTGGAGCGCTTGTGGAAGAATTTATTTCGATCGCGGTTTGTGAACAAATGTTGGTTTACTAACGTGCGAGTACGAACCATATATCGGACTACATTTGAAAACACTCGTGTTATTTTTGGCTTACGCAGCGTTATTTAAAACCCAAACATGAATTTTACTTTTTAAAATTAAAAAGGAATTCCAGGAATACATCAGTTTGGTATCAGATGAATTCGAATCACTCCCATCGTGATTCGACGATCCTGAACTTTTATAGAGTTTTTTGTTTTTTCTTTAAATTTTTTTTATTAGTCTTTAAAAAAAATTAATTGAGTTTTTTAAAAAAATATATATATGGAGGGATGCATAGATCGCATTGACGCTAACATTGGCGACTTAGCCAACCGAATGGGTGAGTTGATGAAGACCGTGGAGGCACTCACTGCCGACGTGAGAGACACAAACCACATAGTCAACAACCTGAGAACCTTCGTCAATAACCTAGAAGCAGAACGACATCTAGGATTAAATCAACCACCCCACCAAAACCCTAGGCAAGAGGAAAAAAATCCTAGACCCGTAGAGCCTACACAACCCGAACTTGGACTCCATCGCCAACCCCATTGGGATGATGGAGTAAAGCTTGATGTAGGTGATTTTGAGGGTCATGTAGAGCCCGAAAAGTGCCTCGATTGGTGTGAGCGCGTAGAGCGATTCATGGAGTGGAAACAAATGCCTATGAATCGACAAGTCGAGTATGCCGTCCTTAGGCTAAAAGGACCCGCACTAGTTTGATGGGTTCAACTTGAGCGTACCCGGTATACTTTAGGCCTAGCACCTATCACCACGTGAGTAGAGTTTAAGTTGCAACTGTGGAAGCGATATGTCCCCTCGGACTATCTGCAAACTCTTTATCAAAGGTTCCACAACCTTCGACAGGATAAGATTTCCATGGATGAGTATACCCATGAGTTTTTAATGTTGTAGTCTAGGTTAGACCTGTACGAGGAGGACAATATGACAGTGTCCCGTTATCTGAACGGGCCCGATATGCTATTAGGGATGAACTAGAGTTGCACGACTTTCGAGATTTGGGTGAAGTGTCTAGTCGAGCTCGTAGAGTTGAGGCCTCCCTTTAAAAGAGGACTTCTGGGCATAGGTATACTGATAGGCCTTCCTCGAGCACCACCACCACTGCACCCATCCCTAAGAATTCTGATTCACCTCCTCATGTCACTACTGGGAACCCAGCACCTCCCAATGTCCTCACCCGAGGTAAGGAGCCCATGGGTTCCATGCCCAACACCAGAGTATTTTGATGCTTCAAGTGTATGAAGCCTGGGCACAAATCTTCTGAGTGCCCGCGACGCCACTTCGTCGCAATTACTGATTCCTATGATGGGCATGAGCCAGAATATGAAGTCTTCCTTAGTGATTCCAAGCCTGAGCCCGAGCCCGAGTCTGAAAGTGTTATCGAGGTCAAGTGAGAACAAGATGAGCACTTAGTTTGCGTCCTTCAATATAGTTTGATTTCCCCTAGTGAGACCACTAAGCGTGATTTTCAGAGACACGAGATTTTTCGCACTACTGTGCGCATTCAGGGACATTTTTGTTCCATCATCATTGACAACGGTAGTATGAAAAATTTCATTTCCCAACGTATGGTTGAGAAACTAGGACTCGAGATGCACCCCTTGGAGCAACCCTACCACTTATCTGGGGTTAATAGTCACATGACTATGCCCATTACTCACCGTTGTCTCGTAGAGTTCTCTATCGGGTTGTGTATTAGGATTCTGTTCTATGTGATGCCTCCCCCATTGATGTCTGTCATATCTTGTTAGGAAGAGCATGGCAGTACGATAGGCACGTCATGCATGATGGTGTAAGGAACTCCCATTCATTCAATCACCATGGGCGCAAGATTGTTCTTCTTCCCCAAAATAATAGTCTTATTCCTAGGGCTCCTACGAGAGACCTCGTCACCATAGCCCTCACCTTCTTTAGTTACCACACCACTCCTATTTAGTGACACTCTTCTGTCTGGACCCCCGCTCCAGGAAGAAGCGCTTGATTTTAGTGAGGCATTCGACCTAGATGATGTACGCACTTTTGGCGATTCCACTTTTGTTTCACCTTATATAGATTTTGTTTTTGGTGACTATACCTTTATTTCACCGCACTACCATATGGTTATGAGAGAGCTTGAATTTGGACTTTCTGAGCTTCATAGTAGGAGGATTGATTTGATCCCTAGACTTTTACTCCCTACTAGGGACACACGATTTAAAGGATTCCTCTAGTTAGTTTTAAATAGTGAATTTGTGAACGGTTTTGAAATTTATCGTGCTAGTCGGATTCTCGCGAGTGCTCTCATTACGATGATTGATCTTGGCTTAGTATACGCACAAAGGTGTCTAGCAGGAATGCATATGCCGCTGTATGGATTAATGATTCCACACGGTGCTCTTGCTTGTTTCCTCTTTTGTTTCTCATTCTGCTCTATCATTTCACCCTCTTCCTCACTTTCTGATGCTCTCCTACTTGTTGCTCTGACTTTTACCGATCATTTACATATTTTGCATGATATTATAGCTAACGGTTTGCAAGAAACATTGGAAAACTACAACTTCATGGCTTATTTCTTTGCCGGGAGTTGTCTTTTTCTAATGGAGATTGGTTTCCTGTATCTTTCAGGAGAGATGTTATATCATCAGTTAATGCGCAGTAATGACAGGACCTTCCTTTGTTTCACTTGCTTTGACATTATGGCTGCGACAAAGTTCTTTCACAGCTTGACGTCAGGATGTTACAGTGGCAGGTTTTGTCAAATTCTCGACGGGGTCAAGCTCTCTCAACCCCGGGAAAATTGATGCAACCCGAGTTTGCATCTTTATTTTTTTTATAGCATTTTAATTTTTGCAGCGCACGTCTTCGTGCATTTTAGTTTTCGCTTATGATGTATCATGCTCGTTCACGCACTTTCGTTTGGCTTATTGGTGTGACCGGCCGATAAGACCTTAAATGAATAGGTTCATCAAATTAGGAGTAGAGTAGATCTAGGCAAGCAAGTGAGGCGTCATAACAATTAAGCTATTATTCTATTCACAAAATTATAAATTTGAAATTATTTTTGTATTATCTTAATAATTTTTGATTTCTTATTTGAGGAGTTACCTCAATTTGACTCTTCGTGGACCTTTGGGAGTTAGCCTAAATTTATTCACCATTAAGCTTATTTAAATTCCTACCTTTCACTGGCCCACACTGTCTTTATTTCCTCCTAAAGCCGGTTGTGGAAATTTGAACCCCCCTCTTAAATGTCATTGATTACAATTAAGCATAAATCTCTTTTAAAACCAGCCCGTAACAGCCTTGTGTTAAATCTGCCTTTGCCAACTATTCATTTATTTCTCCCTTCTACAGTTATAATTTCTAGGTTTTAAAAGCCAGTGTCATCCCTTTGTTCAGACCAGCCTGGGTAAAAACTATTGATGCGGGAAATGGACGCACCAGTAGATAACGGTGTTCGAAATCTCATGGAGGATGAAGAGAAGGGGAGGAGAAGAGACTGCTGAGCAGCTGATGCGGAAAATGTCACATGATAAGTCTTTTTGAGCATTGTGAGGATGATCACCTTGGATCAAAATGTCATTTCGATCTTGTACATAGACCAAACCTTATGCTTAGTGCCCCTAGTTCAAATCTCGGTATGCCTTAGGTAGACATGTGACGTGATCATTCACTTTATTTCTCTTGGGTTAGCATTTTATCGGATCGAGATAAACATGTAAACTATGATATTTCTAATGCGTGTTTTCTCTCTTTTGATTCTACACGTTCACATATCATTGCCTTAATTAACGCTTCCATGCATAAGAATTGGACTGAAACTGCACTATATGTTTTGTGCACAACACATGCTAGCACTCGATTTACACTCATGATGTTTACAATGTTTGTTCAACCTAATTTACCTCATAACTCATCTAGCATTGTAGTCATTCTCATTGTGTGCTTAGTTTAGTCTGTGCTATCCAATTAATCTGAAATCTGAAACTTGTTTTTATCTATCTTGATCTATTCTATGACCCGCGCATCTCCAATTCTCTGATTTGCTTTTAGTTATGGGTCCCCTCTATGCTTATTGTTTCAAAACTTACCGTGTGTGCACACTATCTGCTGTTTATCTAAATCGTCATCTTATCTCCTATTTTTTCATCCTGCATGTTGTGTAGGCCTTGCCCACCCTTTTGATATTATCAAAGGGGGAGAATAAATTGGTTCATGAGTTTGGTCATGAGTATGCATCACGGGTTAGGAGAGGTTAAATGTAGGGGGATCATGGTTCAATTGTGTGCACATAGATATGGGGGAGCATCACATAGATAGGGAGAGCAAGTCGAATGTGTAGAGCCACATATATACTGTAACCTGATATTAGCTTATAATTCCTATCTTCTATATGCACTCTATCTCATGTATTATTTATCATGAACGGGATTTGATATTATCAAAAGGGGGAGTTTGTTGGAACTGATGTTTCACATTCCCTGTGTTTGATAATATCAAATCCCTGGTTGTATTTGATCATGTTGTATGTTGATAGAGTGTGCAGGTTGTCAGGCGCAAGCAACAGAGAAGACTCATATGGATGCTACCGCCAGGCGCTAGCATTAACGCGCCGCGCTAGCCCTCGACGAACGTTGATAGAAGACTGTCGAGACTCTGGTCTACCGCCAGGTATTAGTACTACCGCAGGCGCTAACATGATGATTTATTTGGACCTAGTGCTCTGGATGGTTTCAGGGCTAGCTCTATCGCGCAGAGCTAGCTCTCGACGAGTTCTAAAGGCAGAACGTCGAGACTCTGGGCTACCGCCAGGCATTAGTACTACCGAAGGCGCTAACACGACGATTTATTTGGACCTAGTGCTCTGGATGGTTTCGACACTAGCTCTACCGCGCTGCGCTAGCTCTCGACGAGTTTCGAAGGCAGAACATCGATACTCTGGGCTACCGCCAGGCGTTAGAACTACCGCAGGTGGTAATGCGATGATTTATTTGGACCTAGCGCTCTGGATGGTTTCGGCGCTAGCTCAACCATGCCGCGCTAGCTCTCGACGAGTTTCGAAGGAAGAACGTCGAGCTCAGCGCTACTGCCAGGTGACTGGATTATCGCAGGCGGTAACTTAACGATTTATTCGGTCCTAGCACTCTGGAAGATTTCGGTGGTAGCACCTACCGCGCGGCGCTAGCCTTGTCAAACGGATGTTGCCTTTTCAGGAACGTCGCATCCTATGTTACCGCGCGGCGGTAGGTCCTACACGCGGCGCTAGCTCAAATGAAAAGGCAAAAGATCGTTTCGAAGATTATTTTCAAATTTTGGAGGATAGATGGCACAACAAGCGCGCAAAACTACCACATGTGCTAGTCTTACCGCCGGCGGTAGCCTGTTTTCATGAAGATGTATAAAAGCTGCTGCATTTCCTGTTGTCATGACGGCTCCAAGACGAATTTTGACAAATGGTTTTTGAACTCAAGATTTCGGCCGCCTCCTTGCGTCTGTCTCCACTTGTTTTCGTCAAAGTTGAATGAAGCCTTCTCCCTCCCATTCGTGAACGAAGAACTCCGGCGATCCAGAATCTTCATCGACCACTGAGAACCGACCGGTTGCTAGCCAATGAAGATCTCAAGCATCAGCCATAGATCGCATACCGGAGAAGTCGTCAAGAGGGAGAACTTCATTTTCTTATCGTCTTTACTTTTAATCTTTGTACTCTTTTTCTATTGTCTGTTTAGTTTTCGGTGAGGAAAATCGACTGGAGAGGGTCGTCGGAATCTGAGAAGGATTCCGCGATAAATCGTCCCGGGATTTGGGATGTCTAGATCGGAGGATCTAGCGGGGCTCTGAGACCCTCCCTTGTGTGGAGGTGAAGAGTGGGCTCTAAGACCCTCCCTTGTGTGGAGGTGAAGAGTGGGCTCTAAGACCCTTCCTTGTGTGGAGGTGAAGAGTGAGCTCGAATACCCTTCCTTGTGTGGAGGTGAAGAGTGGGCTTGAACGCCTTTCCTGGAGGTAAAGGGTGAGAGCCATCCGGTCATAGTTTGGTCGGTATATAAACCAAAAGAATCTTTATTCTCTTCGTCTCTGATCTATGACGCCATGAAGATCAAGTTTTGATGTATACTCATCTTGTACTGTTTTTCATTATTGATTTAATGCAATGAAATTCTTTTCTCTATGATTGTTTTGGCATGTGAAATTTCTAAATTCAATAAACGTTCGCAAACCTTATTCACCCCCTCTAAGGTTGGCCACTAGATCCAACATACCCTAGCCGCGCGGCCAGAGCGGATAGAGAAGTCTATCCGCCTGACCCAGAAAAGGGGGCTGAGACAGGCCGCGACCTCCATAGGGAGCTTGGAGCAGGCCGCGACTTGCGAGCTGGCTACCTTGGGAGGGATCGCCGATTTCTGGGTTAACATAATCCCCACACTTTTTTAAGTCCCGAAGGGAACTTCGAAAAAGTAGGAGACCCACGAAAATCGTGGTCCACCCCTCAAAAATCTGATAGGAAAAGTAAGGGGTCAGGAGAGATAGAACCCGATGTCTCGCCTCAGAAAGGTCTGGAGATACTTATTTTTCTCCTATAAAGGAAAAGTTGTTATAAGTGAAGAAAGGTACATCTTGTGTGTACTTGAATTACTCTTGCAAAACGAAGAAGACTTGTGAATGTCTTCTATCGAGTCTCTATAAAACAAAGATGATAGGAGGCATAGAAGGATAATATCTTACAAGTATTTGGAGGAAACTTGCAAGTACCTGTTAACTTCTGTGAAAGAAGAGTAAGCAACAGATATGAAACGAAAATAAATTGCAAGTACTTGGAGAGGACCTGCAAATATCTGATAATCTCTGTAAAAGAGGAGTAAGAAGCAGATATGAAAGAAAATTAAGTTGCAAGTACATGAAGGGAACTTGCAAATATCTGCTAATCTCTGCAAAAGAAGAGTGAGAAGCAGATATGAAAGAAAACTAAGTTGCAAGTACCTGAAGGGAACTTGCAAATATTTGCTAATCTCTGCAAAAGAAGAGTGAGAAGCAGATATAAAAGAAAACTAAGTTGCAAGTACCTGAAGGGAACTTGCAAATATCTGCTAATCTCTACAAAAGAAGAGTGAGAAGCAGATATGAAAGAAAATTAAGTTGCAAGTACCTGAAGGGAACTTGCAAATATCTGGTAATCTCTGGAAAAGAGGAGTAAGAAGCAGATCTGAAAGAAAATTAAGTTGCAAGTACCTGAAGGGAACTTGCAAATATCTGCTAATCTTTGCAAAAAAAGAGTGAGAAGAAGATATGAAAGAAAACTAAGTTGCAAGTACCTGAAGGGAACTTGCAAATATCTGCTAATCTCTGCAAAAAAGAGTGATCAACAGATATGAAAGAAAACTAAGTTGCAAGTACATGAAGGGAACTTGCAAATATCTACTAATCTCTGCAAGAAAAGAGTAATCAACAGATATGAAAGAAAACTAAGTTGCAAGTACCTGAAGGGAACTTGCAAATATCTACTAATCTCTGCAAAACAAGAGTGAGAAGTAGATATGAAAGAAAAATAAGTTGCAAGTACCTGAAGGGAACTTGCAAATATCTGCTAATTTCTGCAAAAGAAGAGTGAAAAGTAGATATGAAATAAAACTAAGTTGCAAGTACTTGAAGGGAACTTGCAAATATCTGCTAATCTCAACAAAAGAAGAGTGAGAAGCAGATATGAAAGAAAACTAAGTTACAAGTACCTGAAGGGAACTTGCAAATATCTGGTAATCTCTGCAAAAGAGCTTAGGGTTTAGGTTTAGGGTTTAGGGTTTTAGGGTTTAGGGTTTAGGGTTTAGGGTTTAAGATTTAGGATTTTTAGGGTTTAGGGTTTAGGGTTTAGGGTTTAGGGTTTAGGGTTTAGGGTGGGTTTAGGGTTTTAGGGTTTAGGGTTTTTAGGGTTTATAGGGTTTAGGGTTTAGGTTTAGGGTTTTAGGGTTTCAGGTTTATGGTTTAGGGTTTAGGGTTCAGGGTTTAGGGTTTAGGGTTTAGGGTTTTAGGGTTTAGGGTTTAGGGTTTAGGGTTTAAGGTTTAGGATTTAGGGTTTTTAGGGTTTAGGGTTTAAGGTTTAGGGTTTAGGGTTTAGGGTTTAGGGTTTAAGGTTTAGGGTTTAGGTTTTAGGGTTTAGGGTTTAGGGTTTAGGGTTTAGGGTTTAGGGTTTTAGGGTTTAGGGTTTAGGGTTTAGGGTTTAGGGTTTTAGGTGTTTAGGGTTTAGGGTTTAGGGTTTAGGGTTTAGGATTTAGGGTTTAGGATTTAGGGTTTAGGATTTTAGGGTTTAGGGTTTAGGGTTTAGGGTTTAGGGTTTAGGGTTTAGGGTTTAAGGTTTATAGATTGTGATCAAGAGAGGAGACTTTTCTTCAGGGTGTAGGCCTTCTTGTATGCTTTTACTCTCCAATAGATGTTTCTGAAAAATATGTATTTGGATGTCTCTCAGATTGAAGATATGTCTCAAGAAGAGTCTGAAGTAGAATTTATGTATCTGTCTCCGGTGAATCAACAATCTTCTATATATATAGACTGTCAGGAAAGAATTCAATCATTGTGTCTATTTGAAATAAACGATTCTTAAAACGTCTGAAGAATCCCTTGAGAATTGTAACTGTCTTGGAATTAATTAGATTAAAAACCTCTGTGTTAAATCCATATTTAATGCTGCCTTAAACAACTATATTCATTAGAATATTTAACATTAAATA
Organism: Platanthera zijinensis; assembly: GCA_039513925.1. Lineage (NCBI taxonomy): Eukaryota > Viridiplantae > Streptophyta > Magnoliopsida > Asparagales > Orchidaceae > Platanthera > Platanthera zijinensis. The sequence continues at coordinate 53,521,284 of CM077092.1, forward strand.
TCAGAGTTTTAACTGACAGTTATCAAGCATTTGAAAACATTCTGCCTTCTGTAATATAGAAACTGCCTGATCGTCGAACCAGCAAGGATTTTGTCGAACTGAGCTTGGATTTTGTCGAATTGAGCTTTTACTTTAGTCGAGCTGAGCTCTGAGTTTGTCGAACTGAGATCTGAGTTCGTTGAACCGAGTTCTAAGTGCGTCGAATTGAGCATCTCTGGAATACCTTCTGAAATAACAACTCTGGAAACAAAATATGACCCTAGTCTATACAAGTTGGGTCGAAATAAAAATCCTAATCAAAGAATAGTAATCCTAGCCCAAATCAGTAATACGGAGTTCTAACAATCTCCCCCTATTTGGGTAAGGAGGATACTATCAAACAAGAAAACCACAAAGCATTGATAATTATCTAGCAGAAACATAAATTTTCAGCAGATATATAAAAAGATTTAGGAAAGTTATAAATATAACAAGGTTCAAAGACATAATCAAAATTGGGAATCCTTTTGAGGTGCATCAGATGAAGGATCTAAAGAAGACTTGGTAAAAATCAGTTTCCTTGTTGGATCATCAAACTCCCTTTTGCTCAGCTTTAGATCTTGAGAACCAATAATCGTCTGGGAAGAGATTGTAGGAACAACAGCTTCTGGATGCAAGCTCATATATTTATCATCATTAAACAAGCTTCTCTTCTCATATTTGTCCAATTCTTGTTGCCTATAAGAAGATATAGTAGTAAACTGAGAGGTATCCTTACCTTCAGTTCTTACCTTCTTTATTTGAGAAAGTGCAATTTGTTCCATGAACCTAGCCATTCTATATACATGATCTAACTCTGGTTCAATTACAGGAGAGGCTTGCATGTCTTGGCTAGAATATAGCTGACTGCTCTGACTGCCATAAGTCTCAGACCTTGTAGGTTTGTCTTGCCTGAATTGAGTTGTTCTAGAATAATGAGAGATAGGCCTCTGAGAAGAAGGTAAAATACCTGCAGATCCTGCTGCTGGAGGAGGAGGAGGACCTCTCCAAGACTTTGGATGTGAATGAAACCTTTTCATTTTCTTCCTTCTTTTCAGCTCATTCTTAGAATACCTCATCCAATCTGGATGGTATGGAGTAAGAGTTATCCCATGCAAAATATAGTAAGGGATATCAGCAGTAGAAGAAGGTTGAGGAGCAACCTTGGCTCGAGCCTTTTCCCTGGTTTTCCTTTTCATAGAAATAGAGTTTTCTGATACATCCGAATCTATATGATCATTCAGAATGCACCTCTGGCTGTTCATATAATACATCAATTTGTTTAACTATTTTATGTACCTCTTCCATATCTTTATTAAGCAGATCATCAAAATTAGGCATGGGAGATTCATCCCATAAAGGAGGGGAATAAGTCTGCTCAGAAATATTCATTATATCATCAATTCATTATAGTCTGTGAGACTGGCATCTCTAAAAAGTTGTTCTAAAGCTGAGGCATCAATAGAAGCAGAGTAACAAACTATTGCTCTAGAGAGATCCTCTCCAAAATCTAGTAAGCTAGTAATATGGTTGTGCAGTAAATCAAAATCTGATAGCAAATAATATATATTAACTGTGGGATTAATGATGAAATTACCAACAATAATAACCTCTGGAGGATCTGAAAACTCATCCTCAACTGTCACAAAAATTCTACAGTGAGCTAGACCAGCTAACATTGAGATGACTTTAGTCATTTCTGAATCAGGAACTTCAACAAAATTGGCTGCTGCAACTGGAGCTTCTTCATCAAGCATCTCCCCCTGGCTAGATCCAGGGAAAACTTAATCTAGGCCCCCAGAAGAAGGGACAAAATAGGAAGAGGCAACTCTAGAAGAGAGTTCTGAGATAGAAGACAAAATAGGAACCAAAGATGAATCCAAGAGCTCCTTGAGTGTAGGAGAGAGGAAATCAAAAAGTTGAGTGGAAATAAAGGAGAAATCCAGATACATAAACTCAAGTGGATTCTGAGTAGATACAGAGGATGGATTGGAAGAAGAGGGAGTGGATCTGTTAGCACAGTTCATAAAGATAAAGGAAGACTGTGGAATAGATGGAGGATTGATGACAGGGGGAAAGTCACCAGGAATTGTCTCCTGGATGGGTGAGTGAGGTGGAGATAAGTGAGGTGACTGATGAGCTGGGGAATCTGCATGGAAGGCTGAGGATGGAACTTCTACAGATAAAGTAGGCTGTAGAGAAGGTGGTGTGGAAGGACTAGGGGAATGATGTGGAGATTGTGGAGTGGGAGAAACAAGGGGACAATCTTCTTCTAGAGTAGGGAGAGTACCTGAGACAGCTCTAGTACTTTTAGAAGCTGCCCTAGAGGATTCAACCCTGGGAGGCTTAGAAATCACCCTCTCCCATTTACCAAACAGAGCAGAGGTGATCCTCTTGGATACATTAATATGTACAGTTTGAGAGACCAAAACCTCTGGACATTTGGCCTGGAGAAAAATGCCCAAAATTCTTCCATAACACACATTATTTTTATTAATCTTCTTCTTAATAGAATCAAACAAAACTGTACCCCAATTAATGTTTTTCTTATCAACCAGAGCACTCATCAACAGAAACTGGTGCCTGGTGAGATGGTCATGGGTTGAATGTTTGCCCAGAAGAACTTTGCCAACCACATCGGCTAGAAATTTATATTCCATAAGAAAAATCTTTTTCAATAAATGTTTAGGGTTTCCTTGTGAGTGACCTATTCTATCCAGCATAATATGAAAGTCTGTACTAGATAATTCTAAATCATCTTCTCCATTACCAAACCAAAAATTTCGGATAAAAGCACAGGTGTGAGAGAAACCTGATGACCTGAAATGGATCCAGTAATGGCTGTGAGATCATGAACCTTTGCAGCGTGAACCCATTCCTTTATCTCTGCGACCGAGAGCTTGATTCAGGTGGACATAAAATTGCGCAGATGCTGTGCCTCAAAAAGTTGAAAAATTTCCTGGAAGATCTGATCCGAATGACGAAAAGAGTCCATGTCGATATCAAATCCTGCATCGAACTTCATCGCAGTGAGAATCGCTTGCGACACCGCCATTATCTTGCAAAACAAAGAGATCAAGTGCAAGAGAAATGGAGAATTCGTGGAACGGAGTTCGATGAAAACTTAAAAATATTAGGTTTCAGAAGATGAAAGGACGATAAGCAATCCGTCAATCTCCGTTTGATGAAAGGTTCACAGAAGGAATCAATTTAATGTCTCTCCATCAATCATTCCTAACTGATTTAAAAAGAAAATATGTTTCTTTTCATCCAATGGTTTGGTGAAAATATCCGCTCTTTGTAAATCAGTAGAAATAAATACTAGGCTAATTTTATTTTTATCCACATTATCTCTGATAAAGTGGTGACTTATTTCAATATGTTTAGTCCTACTATGGAGGTCTGGATTCTGTGCAATTGAAATTGCACTAGTATTGTCAAAGTATATAATTGAATTATTTAAGTTGTATCCATAATCTAATAACTGATTTTGAATCCACAAAATCTATGAACAACAACTACCTGCTGCAATATATTCAGCTTCAGCAGTTGAAGTAGAAACAGATGTTTGCTTCTTGCAAAACCATGACACAAGCCTATCACCAAGAAACTGACAAGTTCTTGATGTGCTTTTTTTGTCAACTCTGCATCCAGCATAGTCAGCATCTGTGAATCCAATTAATTCAAATCCTGACTCAATAAGATAACAGAGTCCTAGATTAGGGCAACCCTTTATATATCTCAAAATTCTTTTTACTAAAATAAGGTGAGATTCTTTAGGGTTAACTTGAAACCTAGCACAAATACAGTTTGCAAACATAATATTTGGTCTACTTGATGTTAAATACAATAGAGACCCAATGATTGTTCTATATGTTTTCTGATCAACAGATTTGCCTTGTTCATCATTATTAATTACAACATTAGTTGGCATGAGTGTTTTCATAGAGGAGGCATCTGACATTCCAAATCTTTTAATTAGCTCTTTAGCATATTTAGATTGAGATATGAAGATGCCATCAGATGTTTGCTTCACTTGTAAACCAAGAAAATAAGATAATTCACCCATGCTACTCATTTCAAACTTTGAATGCATTAGGTCAGAGAACCTTTTGCAAAATTTGGAATTAGTAGAACCAAAAATTATATCAACAACATATATTTGAACTAGTATAATTTCAGTTTTATGATATCTAAAAAATAAAATTTTGTCTACCTTGCCTCTACAAAATTTATTCTCCAATAAAAAATTAGCAAGGGTCTCATACCAAGCTCTTGGAGCTTGTTTAAGACCATAAAGAGCTTTATTAAGCTTAAATACATGAATTGAGTGAGTTGAAGAGATAAAACCTGGAGGTTGTTCTATATAGACTTCCTCTTTGATTTCTCCATTCAGAAATGCACTCTTTACATCCATCTGATATACTTTGAATTTCTTGAATGCAGCAAAAGCAAGAAATATCCTGATAGCTTCTAATCTTGCAATAGGAGCAAATGTTTGATCATAATCTATTCCTTCCTCCTATGAATATCCTTGAGCTACCAGTCTAGCTTTATTTCTCACTATAACTCCTTGAGCATCCAATTTATTCCTGAAGACCCATTTGGTTCCAATTACTGGATAGTCTTTGGGTCTTGGAACTAAGTCCCAAACTCTACTTCTCTCAAACTGATTGAGTTCCTCTTACATTGCAATGATCCAATGAGGATCTTGTTTTGCATCTTTTATTGATTAAGGTTCAATCTGAGATAGAAAACATGTATGCATCTGATCTTTATTGAGTTGATGCCTTGTTTGCACACCAACTAATATGTCTCCAATCACTTAAGATCTAGGATGATCTTTAATAGTGACAAAATCAACATGTGGAGTTGGTTTTTCAATGATTTGTGTTGTTAATTCCTCTTGTGGAATTTCATTAGCTATAACTTTTTCAACATAAATTTCAAGATTATCTTCATCACTATCTTCAACAATCTTTTGAGAAGGATGCAATGTATCCTCTTGCTTTAGGATTATTTCATCTAGTTTCTCACACAGAATTGGTACCTGAAAAGAATCTATGGTAGAGGTATTCCTCTACTTATAAAACATGTTAGATTCATCAAACGATACATGTACGGATTCTTCTATTTTAAAGGTAGATTTATTATAAACCCTATAGGCCATACTAACAAGAGAATATCAAAGAAATATTCCATCTGCAGTTTTGAATTCAAATTTTCCTAAATGTTTCTTGTCATTATTATGAATATAACATTTACACCCAAATTTTTTAAAATAATTTACTTTAGGTTTCTTTTTTTAAGCAATTCATAGGGAGTCTTACCCTTGAGTTTATGAATGAGACTTTTGTTAAGAACATAATTTGTTGTGCTTACTACCTCTGCCCAAAAAGATAGGGGTAAGTGAGCATCTGCAAGTAATGTTCTAGCAGATTCAATTAGGGTTTTATTTTTCCATTCTGCCACCCCATTTTGTTGAGGAGTTCAAGGAGCAGAGAAACACTGCCTGATTCCTTCTTTCTCATAGAATTCTCTCATCAGAAGAGATTCAAACTCAGTGTCATGATCACTTCTGATCAATGCAATTTGAGTTGAATACTCAATCTTGATGTTCCTAAGAAAGTCTGTAAGAATTTTGAAGTTATCAGACTTATTCCTAAGAAAGAATACCCAAGTGAATCTGGAGAAATCATCAACAATTACTAAAGTGTATGACTTTCCTCCCAAACTTTGTATCGCAATTGGCCCAAAAAGGTCCATATGTAGCATATACAAAATTCTGGGTGAATCACTCTTAGATATGGGTTTAAAATTATTTTTAGTTTGCTTACCTAATTGACAAGCCCTGTAAAGTCCTTTCTTCTTGTAAGATCCAGAAGGTAGTCCTCTGACAAGGTTGTCCTTAGACAATTTATCAATAGTTCTATGGTTTATATGCCTTAATCTTTTATGCCAAAGTTCATTTGATTTACTTATCTGATTAAACAAGCATATTTCAGTTTTAGCAGAATTAAAATTGACTAAATAGATGTTACCTTGTCTAATCCCAGATAAAACAATTTTGTTTTCATTAGACATAATAAAGCATAAAGACTTATTAAATGATACCTGATAACCTTCATCACATAGTTGACTGATGTTGATAAGGTTATGCTTAAGACCTCTCATATAAGCTACCTTTCTGAAGGTAACTACTCCAACTTTGACATTGTCATAGCCCTCTGTCTGGCCACAGTTGGAGTCTCCAAATATGACTTTTGATCCAAGCTTTGCTTTGAAGCCTCTTAGATTAGCTTTTCTTCCTGTCATGTGTTTAGAGCACCCATTATCCAAATATCACTGTTCCTCTGTGGTAGGATAGTTCATTTCCTGTATTGAAAACAACTTAGGTGTTCTTGACCAAAATTACCTTGGGTCTTAATTTTCTGTCATAATCAGTAGAAATATAAGAATATTCAGGTTGATTTTTATATTCAAGTGGATGATATCTCCTGGGAGGAATGATCAACTCAGTAAAAGAATTTATCAACTTTTGAGTTTGATTATTCTTTTGAAAAGAAGTAAATTTTTTGTTTGAAAAGTTTAAGTTCGATGAATTATTCTGATTTCGTCGAGCCATATTCGACGAATAATAGTGATTTCGTCGAGCAGCATTCACTGAATAGTTATTCTCGATTCGACAAATTCTGTTGAACATTGTTTTTCTAGAAATTTTTATTTTGTTTTAGAATAGATTTTGATTTATTCTATAGTACATTATTTGACAAAACTTTAGTGTCTTTATCTGTACCTTCTAATATTTCATTTCTTTTAGCAGATATAAATTTTACAGTAGTTAAAATATTTTTCTTAAGAATTTGAGGTTGACTAGATGAAGCTCCCAAGCCTAGTCTACCATTTAATCTAGCATTGACTGTACTTGTAATATTCATCAGTTTGATACTTCTCCCATTAAGAGAATCTTCAAACTTCTTAGCCTCATATAATTTGTTTTCCAGAGAAACTGTTTGTTCCTTAGAAATTTTCAAATCTTCTTTAAGTTTAATGTTTTCTAAAGATAGATTATTCAATTCAGTTAATTTTTCTCTGAGAAGTTTTATTTTTTTCTCAGATTTTATCAAATCTTTACAAATCAATTTAAAATCTATTTTGAATTAATCTTATGTAAAATCAAAAGTTGAAATTACCTGGTCTTCTTCAGACTCAGATTCAGAATCAGAATTGCTGTTTGATGCATTGATTGCCATCATACAGACTTCTTTGGCATTTGATTCTTCTTCATCTTCACTTGAACTGGATGAAGATTCAGTGTCTGACTCACTCCATGTTTTAGCTACAAAGCCTCTCTCCTTCTGTCCGTGTTTACTAGAAGAGGGTTTGTTTGAATGCTTCTTAAAGTCTTTCTCCTTCTTCTTATATTTCTTCTGATTTTTCAGGACATTCTGGAAGAATGTGTCCTGGTTTCCTGCAACCATAGCAAACAATTTCCTTAGTAGGTGTTTTGTCATACCTTGGTTTTTCCTTTTCTGGAAAATCTTCTCCTGAAGTCTTTCCTGGCCATTTTGTAAAATCTTTTAGCCAAAAGACTCATGAGTTCTTCATTTTCTAGAAGTTATTCTTCCTCTTCAGTTGCTTGGAAAGCAATACTCTTGTCCTTCTTGACTGAGGATAAAGTCATTTGTTCAGCTTCTCTTGTTTTGATGAGCTGCTCATATGATTTGAGCTTGCCCAACAAAGTTTCTGTTGTAATTTCATTCACACTTCTGGCTTCTCTAATTGGCCAAATTCTTGAATCCCATGTGCTAGGAAAACACATGAGAATTTTGTCATTTACTTCTGTCAATGTAATGTCTTTCTCCAAAGTTTTCAGTTCATTGATTATGAGACTGAGTCTTGTATACATATCAGTAACAGATTCAGTTTCTCCCTTTTTGAAATTCTCATATTGAGAAATTAAGTGAGATCTTCTATCTTTTCTTTCATCTACTGATCCAGCTACCATTGCAGTGAGGGAGTCCCAGATATCTTTTGCTAGGTGCATTCAACAATCTTTTGAAAAATATCATCAGACATTATTTGGAATAGTATATTCATAGCCTTTGTATCAGCAGTTCTCAGTTTTTTCTGAGCTTCTTTCCATTCTGGAGGTGGTGTAGCATTAGTGCTTGTTGCTGCAAGTGGTGAAGGTGGACCTGTCAAAATTGAATTGATAGATATCCTCATCAATAGAATTCATATATAACCTAATCCTTGCTTGCCATAGTGCAAACTTATTAAGATTGTAAACAGGAGGTCTAGTGCTTGAGTACTCCTTATTTTGTGCCATGATAAATTTATCAGAGATCTAAAAACAAACTTCTAGGTAAAATAAGATCTGTTGGTTCAGGTGTTACCCTGTAAAACCAACCCTCCTCTGATACCAATTGAAAGTGAAGGGGATAGATCTAACTTTACTCTAGAGGGGGGTGAATAGAGTATTTTATAACTTTAATTTATTTTTATAACAGTTTTGAAAATAGTGATATATATATAGATAATATACACAACACACAAATAAAAAATATCAATCACAGACGACACAAGAATTTTATAGTAGTTCCCTAATAAATTTAGGTACGTCTACTCTTCTACCACCCTGGTAGGAATCCACTATAGGTTTTTGCTCAGGTGTCATATCATCAGAAGATCTATTTTCTAAGGGAGATCTAGCAACCTTTTAGGCTTTTGATAAGGTACCCAAAAACCAAACTTAAGTCTTTTGATCAGGTGACTTATGAACCAAGTATAAACTTTTGAAGGGAGTAAGAACCCTGTACACAGTTTAAGAGTAAACTAAAAGAGTTAGATATTGTTTTCTCTGTCAAGTATCTCTGAGAAGACTTAGGTTCTGTTTGGGAGTACTTTTTTCACTAGTCAAGCAGTCATGATCGCATGAATCGGGACTTAATTTAAGTCCCGATTCATGCGGTCATGACTGGATGACCGGTGAAAATAAGTCCTCCCAAATGGAGCCTTAGTGGATGATGTTGCAAAAAGCTCCCCCTGATTTGAATAGATATTGTGATCAAGAGAGGAGACTTTTCTTTAGGGTGTTGGCCTTCTTGTATTCTTTTACTCTCCAGTAGATGTTTCTGATAGATATGTATTAGGATGTCTCTCAGATGGAAGATATGTCTCAAGAAGAGTCTGAAGAAGAATGTATGTATCTGTCTCTAGAGAAGCAACAATCTTCTATATATATAGACTGTCAGGAAAGAATTCAATCGTTGTGTCTATTTGAAATAAATGATTCTTGAAATGTCTGAAGAATACCTTGATAATTGTAACTGCCTTGGAATTAATTAGATTAAAAACCTCTGTGATAAATCCATATTTAATGTTGCCTTAAATGACTATATTCGTTAGAATATTTAGCATTAAATATCAGAGTTTTAACTGACAGTTATTAAGCATTTGAAAATATTCTGCCTTCTGTAATATAGAAACTGCCTAATCGTCGAACTCAACAAGGATTTCATCGAACTGAGCTTGGATTTCATCGAACTGAGCTTTTACTTACGTCGAGTTGAGCTTTGAGTTAGTCAAACTGAGCTCTGAGTTGAGATCTAAGTTCGTCGAACTGAGTTCTGAGTACATCGAACTGTGCATCTCTGGAATACCTTCTGAAATAATAACTCTGGAAATAAAATATGACCCTAGTCTATACAAGTTGGGTCATAATAAAAATCATAATCAAAGAATAGTAATCGTAGCCCAAATCAGTAATAAGGAGTTCTAACCGAACATCCTAAAAGTACTTCTTTCATGTTTGAACTCTATGACGAGTAAGAACCGCAAGCCCGGACACGTGTAGACAATCAATTATTCAAATGTTGTGTTTTCATTTCAACTGCGTCCGACTAGTTTCAGGTATGACTAAGCCGCGAGCGATCCTCGTGCAAAAGGTAAGACTGCGCATGCGATTTGAATACAAAAGCTATTCACCGAACCCACTTTTCTACGTCAGGACGTCATCAGGGCATGCTGAAAGTCTTTAGTTTCAAGGATAGCTAAATTACTTAAAGGGGGGGGGGGTGAATAGGTTTCTTAGTCTTTGTGACTATCTTTTTGCTTTTATTTGGTTTAGGGTCTGTAGTGATTTAGTTACATTTGCTTTCAAGAGAATCACACAGATAACACAACAATTTTATAATGGTTCCCAAGATTATGGGTACGACCACTTTCCCTCCCATCTTTCTAACAGCTTGTTAGACAAGGCAATTCTCCAAACTCGGCTCCTAAGAGCTTACAACAAGATCCCACATGACCACTCAGTCTCCTCCAAGACCTACAGCTCAGGCACAAATCCCTATAACTAAGTGATCCAAAGAACACCTACCTCAGGCCCAAAGGCCCTACAACTCAGGCTGGAAGGATAGCCCTACCTCAGAGAGAATGACTCTCCTACAGCTCAGGCACAAAGGCCCTACCTCAGATCCAAAGTATCGTACAACTCAGGCACAAGTTCCCTACAACTCAAAGGGAATGAATCTCCTATCTCAGGCTCAAAACCCCTACCTCAGATCCAAACTGGATCCTACTCTCAGGCCAAGGACCTACCTCAGGCACACATGCCCTACACTCAGATCTATAACCAAATCCTACACTCAGCCTTTATATGTTCAGGCCTACACTTAGATCCAAAAGGATCTTATAGCTCAAATCCAAGAATGGATCCTACATAGAGTAAAGTGATTGGTTGATGTTGATTTGACTCTAGAGAAATTTCTCTGTGTCTGCTTTCCTTGACTGAGAATAACTCAGCCCTAACTTCTTCACAACAACTAGAGTAGTTCTTCAATAAATGGCTTCTTGTACTGGAAGTAACCTGCAGAACTCTGCTCTGCTACTTCTTTCCTTCCTAGACTGAACTAGAAGCTCAGTCCTATCTTCTTCACAAACACAAGATTATATCTTCAGGATTAGGCTTGCTTGAACTGTTAAGTCACTGCCGCTTAGGCTTACTCTGTTTCTTCTTCTTACTTCAGTGAGAAAAAGCTCACTGATCTGGCTTGTCTGAAGTTATCAGACTTGCTCTACTATAGCTAGGGTTAGCTTTGCTGCTTCTGCTTACTCAGAGATTTTCTATGAACTTGTTGTTGAAGGTGTTTATCACAACAACTAACTAGCATTAGCTTTCAGATCAACTGCAGCTAGGCTTAGGCCTTGGCTGCTTCTTCTTCCTCAAAGAATTTATCTGAATTTGCTATTGAAGATATTGATTACAACAATAAACTTGTTGAACTCTCAGATCAAAAGTTAGAACTTCTCCTTCAGATTCTGCAACAATGGTAAGAGGAAGAAGATGAAGTTCCTCCTTTTTCCCAAAAGTTAATTTCCTATCATCTGATCTGTCCTCTTTATCTTATGTCGTCAAATGGCTATTTTGCCCATGGGCCCACCAAAAGCTGTTGGCTGCAACATTACTTTTTCTTGCAAAAGTCATACTGTAGACCTGCAGTGCCATTTATCGTTTACTGTAGCTTTCCCGCAATAATTTGAAAATTTGCTGACTCGTGATGACGTCAGCATCTGTGGACTTAGTCAAAATCTCAATTTCAATTCTAGGCGTTGAGTGCGTTGAGTGAATGGCCTTCACTCAACGCCTCTGGACTTAGCCAAATCTTCTACCTTGCTTAGGCATTGGGTGCGTTGAGTGAATTGGCTTCACTCAACACCTCTGGACTTAGCCAATTCTTCTTTATCTACTAGGCATTGAGAGCGTTGAGTGTCATCTCTCAATGCTTTTGTACTTAGCCGCTTCTCTGAACCCTACCATCTTGTTGATGGGTTGAGTGCGTTGAGTGAGCTATCCTCACTCAACACATCTGGACTTAGGCAGATTTTTTTGTCCATCTTCATTAAGCTTTGACTAACCATTCCTTCCTCAGTGCTTTTTGTTGTATGGCGTTGAGTGAACTGGCTTCACTCAATGCCTATGGACTTAGCCACTTTTCTCTACAGTCAAAACAAAGGTTTTGGCGGACTGGTCTTTACTCGATGCTTCTGCTCATCTAGTGTTGAGTGAGCTGTCCTCACTCAATACCGCTGGACTTAGTCGATTTTCTACTTGCCACTGCTGAAGCTTTAACAAACTCAGCTATACTCGACACCTTTTGATATATGGCGTTGAGTGAACTACCTTCACTCAATGACCATGGACTTAGCCGCATTTTTGTCTTTCAAACTACTAGGCTTTGATTGTCCACACCTTACTTAGCGCTTTTTTGCATCTGGCATTGAGTGAACTGGCTTCACTCAATGCCTATGGATTTAGGTGATTTTCAGCCTTTCCAGCATCCTTCTTTGACATATGGCGTTGAGTTAACTGGCTTCACTCAACGCCTGTGGACTTAGACAAATTTTTGTCTCTCCACCTCTCTACCTTGTGACCATATGCCACAGCCACTTAGACAACCTGTCTAAAGTTGATCCAAAGAACATCCTGCACATGATGAGCTTGTGACAACTATTTTAAATTTTTGACATTGGGGTCAATGGACTCAACAATCTCCCCCTATTTGAAGAATTCAAAACCTAAGACAATGATATACACCCAGACATATTGGAACCCTACTTGTGATTTGGGCTAGGTTCACTATTAGGTTTGTTTAGATGACCCATCATGTATAGTCTAGGGTCATAGGTTATTTTTAGGGTCAAAGTCAGCAGCACCTACTTAGACTGTTAGTACTCTACTTCAGAAGACTTTAGAAACAGAATACTTGAATGGAAAAGCAGTTAAAATGATTGCAGGAAAGTCGTTCGACGATAGCTGAACTCAGCTCGACGATCGTCGATCTCAGATCAACGAACTCAGAGTTCCTTCTCTGAGTTGAGCTCGACAAAAGTCTAGCTGAGATCGACGAACTATGATCTCATATTAGAAGTTTAGATCAACAAAGGACTATCTCAGTTCGATAAACTTGGAGATCAGATTGGCAAGTATATTTTCAGCTTAACGATCCTGGAGCTCAGCTCAATGAAGGAGAATTCTTAGCTCGATAAACTTGGAGTTCAGGTCAACGAAATCATTGCTGAGTTCGACTAACTCCTTCCAGGTTTTGTTCGACTATTCTTCTATGCAACTTCTTAGATCGACTATCATTTTGATTTCAAATTTTATATTAAGTCAGTAATGCTCTGATAATTAATGCTCAATATTCTCAAGAATATATTCGTTACCTGGCAATATTAATTATGGTTTTCACAGAGTTATTACTTTACCATATTTATTGGGATAGTTTGGGAAATGTATTGAAGACAAAATTAGCCATTCAGGATCCCAGAATTTATGCAGAGGATTTTAGGAAAGAATTTAAAATTGAAATGGCTTTTGAATCTGAAATCATATATAAAGTGATTTTTTAGAAGATTAAAAAGGAATCAAGAAAATAAAAATTACAAGACAAGTGAATCAGTGAAAAATTATTCAGTGAAGAACAACACAGCTCTCATACACACAGTGTTCTTCATCTGCCTAAGATTTCTTCCAACAAACAATCTTCATTCTGAGATCATCTTCATAATCTCTCAAATACATTTACTAGAAGGAGCAGTTCTCAATATAAGGCCTACACCATGAAGAGAAAAAGACTCCCTCACCCGATCATCAACTCTATTCATATCAGGGGAGCTTTATGTTTCATCAGAATCCACTAGTCTTCTCTCAGATTATTTACAGAGAAGAACATCTTCAACTTTTTGTTTATTTCATCCAACTGTGTACAGGGTTTTCTTAACTCCCTTCAAAAGTTATACTGTTGGTTTTTAAGTCTCCTGATCAAAAGACTTAGCTTGGTTTTTAGTCACCTGATCAAAAGCTCAAAGGGTTGTAAGGTCTCCCTTAGAAAATAGATCTTCTGGTGGTAGGGCACCTGATCAAAAACCTATAGTGAATTCCTACCAGGGTGGTAGAAGAGTGGATGTACCCAGGTTTATTGGGGAACCACTATAATCCTTGTGTCTTCTGTGTTGTTTATTTCTTTGCTGGTGTGCTGTGATATTCTCTGTTTATATTTATACTTATATATTTCACCATATTTTAATCCGCTATAAAAACAAGTTAATAAATTTTTAAAACTCTATTCACCTCCCTCTAGAGTAAACATAAGATCTATCCCTCACTTTCAATTGGTATCAGAGGGTAAGGTTGTTTTGTTTCACAGGCTAACACCTGGACCAAAAGATCTTTGATAGATCCCATTTTCTCTAGTCTGTCTTTTATATCATGACACAAAACAAAGAGTTCTCAAGCACTAGATCTCTAGTGTACAACTTAAATAAGTTTGCACTTTGGAAGGCAAGGATTAGGCTCTATATTAATTCTATTGATGAAGACATTTATAATTATATTTTGTCAGGCCACCTACTCCATCTACATGAACACGCACCTCAGCTGTACCACCACCTGAGTGGACAGAAGCTCAAAAGAAGTTGAAGATAGCTGATGCAAAAGCTATGAACATCTTAGATCAGACAATGTCTGATGACATATTTCAGAGAGTGCTGAATGCACTTCAGCAAAGGACATCTGGGATTCCTTAAATGGAATGGTTGCTGGTTTAGCAGATGAAAGAAAGGACAGAAGGTCCCACTTGATTTCTCAATATGAGAATTTCAAGGGTGAATCAGAATCAGTTGCTGATATGTACACCAGACTCAGTCTCATCATCAATGAACTGAAAACTCTTGAAAAGGATATCACATTTCCAGAAGTCAATGATAAGATCCTTATGTGCTTCCCTAGCACATGGGACTCAAGGATCTGGCCAATCAAAGAATCCAGAAGCCTAAATGAGATTTCAACTGAAACCCTATTGTGCAAGCTCAAGTCTTATGAGTAGCTTATCAAGTCAAGGGAAGCTGAGCAAAAGGCTTCACCTTCACCCAGGAAAGAAAAGAGCATTGTTTTCCAAGTTATAAATGAAGCAGAAGCTATTCCAGGAAATGAAGATCTCACGAGTCTTCTAGCCAAGAGATTCTACAAAATGGACAAGAAGGACTTCAGGAGAAGGTCTTCTAGAAATGAAGATAAACCAAGGTATGATAAAACCCATAGTAAATAGATAGTCTGTTATGGATGCATGAAACCAGGACATATCCTTCTAGAATGTTCTGAAAAGCAGAAGAAAGACAAGCTGAAGGAGAAGGACTCCAGGAAGCACTCCAACAAGTTCTCTTCCAACAAATACAAGAAGAAGGAGAGAGGTTTTTTTGCTGAGACATGGAGTGACTCAGATTCAGAATCTTCATCTAGTTCCAGTTAAGATGAAGAAGAAGCAAAAGCAAAAGAGATCTGTTTGATGATAATTAATGCCTTATGCAGTAATTCTAAAGAAGAGTCAGAGTCTTAATCAGAAGAAGATCAGGTAATCTCAACCTTTGATTTTCATTCAGAACAATTTAAAATTGATTTCAAATTATTACGTAAAGATCTAATTTAATCTGAGAAGGAAATAAAACTTCTCAGAGAAAAATAAAATGATTCACACAACCTAGCTTCAGAAAATACAAAAATTAAAGAAGATTTAAAAACTGCGAATGAACAAATATTTTCTTTAAAAAATAAACTAAATGAGGCTAAGCTATTTGAAGAATCCCTCAATGGGAGAAGCATCAAATTGATGGACATCACAAGCATAGTCAATGCCAGACTTAATGACAAACTAGGCTTGGGAGCTTCATCAAGTCAGCCTCCTATTCTTCAAAAAAATATTTTATCAACCCCCATAAAATTCATCTCTACTAAAGGAAAAGAAAAAGAAGTTTTACAACTCACATACAAAGATACTAAAGTTCTACCAAAGACTAAATAAAAAAAATAAAAAATTCATAGAAAAATCATGTTCAACAAAATTCATTGAACTTAGATCGACGAAAATAGTATTATTCGTCGAACGGCGATCGACGCTCTCTGAACCCAGAATTTTGGTATAATTACTCATCTGCGGGTGCTCGACGAAATCATTGTGATTCATCGAACAGAGATCGATGATCGTGGAATGCATGAAATGACTATTATCATTCTATGAACCGAGATCGATGAAATCAATACTTTTCGTCGAACTCAGATCGACGAACTCAATTAAAATCGCCGAACTCATTTTATCAAAATAGAAACTTTAACTCATATCAAAATAATAATCAAAGGCAAAAATTTGTTAATCCTTTTACTCAATGGATAATTCCTCCTAGGAGATATCACCCATTAGGTTATAAGGATCAATCAAATTGTTCTTATATTTCCTGTTATTCTTATGAAAGAAATCATGGACCCAAGGTAACCTGGGTCAAAAACACCTAACTTGCTTTCTTGCAGGTAAAGAACTATCCTACCACAGAGGAACAGTTGTACCTGGATAGTGGCTGCTCAAAACACATGACAGGTTCAAAGGACAATCTCAGTGATTTCAAGGCAAAGCTTGGACCCAAAGTTATCTTTGGAGACTCCAACTGTGGATAAACAAAAGGCTATGGAAATGTCAAGGTTGGATCAGTGACATTCAAGAAAGTTGCTTATTTGAATGGTATGAAGCATAACCTCATCTCCATAAGTCAGTTATGTGATGAAGGTTATCAGGTAACCTTTAACAAGTCCTTATGCATTATTTCTTCTAGTTTAAATAAAATTGTTTTAACTAATATTAGACAAGGTAACATTTATCTAGTTAATTTCTATTCGTCAAAATCTGAAATTTGTTTATTTAATCAGATTAGTAAGGCTAGTGAATTATGGCATAAGAGATTAGCTCATATAAATCTTAGGACCATAGCTAAATTATCTAAGGACAACCTTATAAAAGGACTACCTTATAAAAGGACTACCTTCTGGTTCTTATAAGAAGGAAGGACTCTGCAGGGCTTGTCAATTAGGTAAGCAAACTAAAAATAGTTTCAAATCCATTAATAAAAGTGATTCACTAAAAATCTTGTACTTGCTACATATGGACCTTTTTGGACCTATTGCAGTACAGAGCTTGGGAGGGAAGTCATATACCTTAGTGATTGTTGATGGTTTCTGTAGATTCACTTGAGTTTTTTTTTTCTGAAAAACAAGTCAGATAACTTTAAAGTTCTTACAAATTTTCTTAAGAGCATCCAGATTAAGTACTCTACTCAAGTTGTATTGATCAGAAGTGATCATGGCACTGAGTTTGAATATCTTCTCATATAAGAATTCTGTGAGAAGGAAGGTATCAGACATTGTTTTTCTGCTCCTAGAACTCCTCAACAAAATGGGGTAGCTAAAAGGAAAAATAGAACCCTGATTGAATCTACAGGGACATTACTTGTAGATGCTCACTTGACCCTATCCTTTTAGGCAGAGGCAGTAAGCACAACAAATTATGTTCTGAATAGAAGTCTAATTCATAAGCTAAAGGGTAAGACTCCCTTTGAATTACTTAAAGAGAAGCAACCTAAAGTAAATTATTTTAAAGTATTTGGTTGTATATGTTATATTCACAATAATGAAAAGAAATATCTTAGAAAGTTTGAATCCAAAGCTGCAGAGGGAATTTTTCTTGGATATTCCCAAGTTAGCAAGGCTTATAGGGTTTATAATAAATTACTCTTAAAATTGAAGAATCTATGCATGTAACTTTTGATGAAACTAACATGTTTTACAAGGAGAGAGACATCTCTACCATATAAAATTTTCAGGTACCCAATCTGTGTGAGAGATTGGATGACTTAATCCTAACTCAAGAGGATATATCACATCCCTCTCAACAAATTGATGATAATGATAGTGGTGAAGAAATTTAGGAAATTCATGCTAAAGACATTTTGGCTAATGAAATTCCACCAGAGGAATTAATACCACAAATGGCTATTGAAGAACCAACTCTACCCACTAATCTCATCACACTTAGAGATCATCCTATATCTCAAGTGATTGGAGACATGTTAGTTGGTGTTCAAACAAGGCATCAATTAAATTAAGATCAGATGCATGCTTATTTTATCTCTTAGATTGAACCTCAATCCATCACAGATGCAGAACAAGATCCCCACTAGATCATTGCAATGCAAGAAAAGCTCAATCAATTTGAGAGATATAGAGTTTGGGATCTAGTTCTAAGACCCAAAGACCATCCAGTCATTGGAACTAAATGGGTCTTCAGGAACAAGTTGGATGCTCAAGGAATCATTGTGAGGAATAAAGCAAGATTGGTAGGAGGAAGACATTGATTATGACCAGACCTTTGCCCCTATTACAAGATTGGAAGCTATCAGGATTTTTCTTGCATATACAGCATTCAAGAAGTTTAAAGTATATCAAATGGATGTGAAGAGTGCCTTTCTGAATGGAGAGCTCAAAGAAGAATTGTTTGCAGCACAAACCCTAGGTTTTATCTCTCCACCTCACTCTTCTTATGTATTTAGACTAAAAAAGCTCTTTATGGTCTCAAACAAGCTCCAAGAGCTTGGTATAAGACTCTTGCTAGTTTCTTGTTAGAAAATAAGTTTTTAGAGGCTTAGTAGATAAGACTTTATTTATCAGACATCATAAGGAAATTTTGCTAGTTCAAATATATGTAGATGACATAATATTTGGTTTTACTGATTCCAAACTTTGCAAAAGGTTTTCTGACCAGATGCATTCAAAATTTGAAATGAGTAGCATGGGTGAACTATCCTACTTCCTTGGTCTCCAAGTGAAACAATCCCCTGATGGTATCTTTATATCCCAATCCAAATATACTAAAGAGCTTATTAAAAGATTTGGGATGTCTGATGGCTCAGCAATGAAAACACCCATGCCCTCCAATGCTATTGTTGATAATGATGAACAGGGCAAGCCTGGTTATCAAAAAATGTATAGAGCCATCATTGGGTCTCTTTTATATTTAACAGTAAGTAGGCATGATATCATGTTTGCTACATATATTTGTACTAGGTTTCAAATAAATCCCAAAGAATCTCATCTAATTTTAGCAAAAAGAATTTTGAGATATATAAAGAGTTGTCCAAATCTAGAACTTTGGTATCCAATAGAGTCAGAATTTGACTTAACTAGATTCTCAGATGCTGACTTTGCTGGATGTAAAGTTGACATGAAAAGCATATCAGGAACTTGTCAGTTCCTTGGTGATTGGCTTGTGTCCTGGTTTTGCAAAAAGCAAACTTCTGTGTCCACATCAACTGCTGAAACTGAATACATTGCAGCTGGTAGTTGCTGCTCATAGATTTTGTGGATTCAAAATCAGCTCCAGGATTATGGTATAAAATTAAATAATTTAACTATCTTTTGTGATAATACCAGTGCCATTTCTATTGCACAAAATCCAGTACTTCATAATAGAACTAAGCATATAGAGATTAGTCATCATTTTCTTAGAGATAATGGAGACAAAAATAAAATTAAACTTGTCTTTATTTCTATTGATTTTCAGAAGGCAAACATTTTCACAAAACCCTTAGATGAAAATAAACATATTTTCTTTAGAAATCAGTTGGGCATGATCAATGGAGACTCTTTAATTTAATTTTTGTTCTGTGCTCGACGAACTGGTCACCTTTCATCGAACGGAGATCGACGATCTATGAAATTTTCATGGAATTTTCATCGAATTGAGATCGACGAACCCTCCTTTAGAAACTTTCATCGAACGGAGATCAACGAATTTTTTTCAAATTATTTTCGTCGAACCGAGATTGACGAAATTTAATTCTTTTCGTAAAACTTTTGTTGACTTGAGATTGACGAAATGTATTTCATTTTAGATTTTTCATCAAACAGAGTTCGATGTTTTGCTTTTGGTCGGGCAGAGTTTGCCGTTTCGATTTCTAAAACCTATAATTAGGTTCTCATCGAACTCCATCCCACACTTTCTAATTCTTTTGCACTTAATCTCTTGTTTTTGTAGGCATGTCGATTTCAACGACGACCCTCTCTAGAATGAAGTTTGATGCTGGATTTGACATTGACATCGACTCTTTCAACCATTCAAATCAAATCTTCAAAAACATCCTTCAGTTATTTGAGGCTCCTCAGTTGAGAAAGTTTATAACCCTAAGGATCAAGATTCCAGTGCAAGAAATCAAAGAATGGGTATTCACATCAACCTTTCCAGAACAAACCTCCATCTCTGGATCAATCTTTGGTCATCAGGTTTCTCTTACCCCTGATATTCTAACAGAAGTTTTTGGTTTTATAAATGGGGAAGATGATTTTGAATTATCTAGAAATGAGTTTGAGGACATGCTAGTTATCATGGGTCACTCCCAGGGAAACCCTAATAAGCTACTGAAAAAGAATTTGACTGTTGAATACAAGTTATTGGCTGATGTGGTTGGCAAAGTCATCTTGGGCAAGCACTCTGCCCATGACCATATTACCAGGCATCAGTTTAACTTGATGAATGCTTTGGTAAATAAGAAATCAGTGAAATGGGGTGGAATTATATTTAATTTGATTAAGAGGAAAATAATTAAGAAGGATGTAAGTTTTGGTAGAGTTCTAGGCATCTTCCTCCAGGCAAAGGTGCCAAAACTGTTCGTCTCCCAGACCATTTTTATCAATGCCTCTAAGAGGCTTACCTCTGCCCTCTTTGGCGGATGGGAGAGGGTTATCCCAAAGCCATCTAGGGCTTCCTCTTCCAGGATAGCTTCAGAGGACACCAGGGCTGAAACAACCACTCTCCAAACCCCTGAAGAAGCTCCTTCTCCTCCTCCCTCTCTTGTTCATATGCCATCTCCTCCACTTCAACAACCATCCACAGTCATTGCTGACACACACTCCACTTCCATCCCTCCCGCTTCACCATCTCCACCTCTTCCACCATCACCAATCCATATTCTTGAGGATACACCATCACCTCCTCAATCACCTCTTCCATCACATCTTGCTGACATTCCATCCACCTCTACTCTTCCAGATCCACCTCTATCATCTACAAATTTCAATCTACTCTCATATCCATCTCCACAACACTCTCCACCACTTTCACCAGTTCAGGAAATAATTCCAGATGAACTTCCTGATGCCATCCCTCCAACACATCTTCCACCAACATTCCCAACTTTCCTACATTTAGACCTCCCTCAAGCATCCTCCTTCTATTCCAACTATGGTCACAGATCCACCTATACCCCCTCTACTCCTAATCCAATATATCTGGACTTCTCTGACATTGCCAATGATCTTCTCAAATTCATTTCACCCACTCTACAGAAGCTCATAGATGAGGCTATTACCCCTCTTACTGCTTCCATTTCTCTTCTAACGGCTCAGCTGGCTTCCTCCTCTTCCGTCCCTTCTTCTGGGAGACTGGGTTCAGGAATCTCTGAATCCAGACAGGGGGAGATGTCCAATGAAGAAGCTCCTCAAATAACAGTAGTAGTAGCAGCAGTAGCAACAGTAGCAATTCCAGCAGCAGAAATAGTTGAAATTCTTGATGATGATACTGAAATGATTTGTTCAGAAGAAGAGTCAGTTGATACAACAATAATCTGTTGGATCCCTAGTTTGGATTTGGGCTATGGTTCACTATTAGGATGTTTTGACCCACCTTGTATAGCTAGGGTCAAGTTTGTCAGTCCTAGAGTTTAGGCTAGTTTTTAGAATCAGGCTTCTTCGACCAGCCTGCATTGGACTTTAGGAGACTCAGACTTAGAAGAATTCAGAGTTCAAATTATTAGTTCGAAGTTCTTCGAACTCAGCTCGACGATCGTCGATCTCAGATCGACCAACTCAAAGTTCTTTCTCTGAGTTGAGCTTGACGATATTTTAGCTCAGGTCGACGATTTCTTCCCTCAAGACAGATTCTCTGCTCGACGAACTTGGAGCGCAGAGTTAACAAGATATTTCCATATTGTTGGGTATATTGGAAAATGTGTACCTGATTTGAAGAAGACTAACTTAGCTTAATATATACATCAAGGTGTATTTGATGTTGTTTTTAAGTTGACATATGCAGGTGAAGAAGTATAAAGAATACAGGAAATTATTCTAAGTCCATGTGTCGACGACACCTAAGAAATTGTGTCGACACTTCAGAAAATTGTGTCGATACTTGAAGGAAGCTGTGTCGACACAGAAAAGATAGTCGACCACATTTGTGTCGATACTGGGAAGCAGTGTCGACTCACAGAAAGATAGTCGACCACATTTGTGTCGACACTGGAAAGCAGTGTCGACTCACAGAAAGATAGTCGACCACATTTGTCGACACTGGGAAGCAGTGTCGACTAACTGAAAGATAGTCGATCTCAACTTTGTCGACACTGGGAGGATGTGTCGACACATTGAGACAGAGTCGACACACATTGGCAGAATCAACAATACTTGTGTCGACACCAGAAGACTGAGTCGACACATATTGGCAGGATTGACATTTGCTGAGTCGACACTATTGAGTTCTGAATCTACAACAACTGTGTCGACACACAGGACTTGTGTCGACACACTGCAAAGTCAAGACCAAGTTTATTTTCTGAAGAAAGATGAAGTGTTGAGTCGACACAAATTCTCTGTGTCGACTCATTCTCAAATGAAGTTCTAAAGAAGCTGTGTCGACTTAAAGGCAAACTTGTCGACATCATCAAAGGCTGTGTCGACACCAAGTTACTTGTGTCGACACATATAGACAGTTGGTCTCGACACTTCCTGACAGTCTGTCTCAACACTTTGCTGACCAAGACTAAGGCACAGGATCTGTTTGAAGACTTGACAGCTGTGGGTTGCAGCCAGTTAACTGATGTTGTCAGACTCGTCAGAAGACAGTTTTAAACCGGATCAGCTGGTTACCATTAAGAGGTCTATAAATAGACAGATTCAGAGAGAAGTAACAAGAGATTGAATTTTGGCAATCAATTTGAGAAATCAAATCAAGAGGAGTAATACACAAAAAGAAGATCTTCATCAAAGATCTAAGAAGACGATCTCAGGATCGATCTAAGAAGAGTTCTATCAAGAATTCAGAAGTGTCATCAAAGGTGTTGGATAGAGAGAGATTCAGCCATTTGAAGAAGAAGAAGGAAGCCATTACTGGTTTCTCAAGAAGCTGTTTGGGAAATCAACTCAGCTAAGTTCAGATTCAAGAAGCTTTGAAGAAAGCTCATTCAGTTGATTTCATCTTCAGCTGATCAAGAACTTCTCGCCTTGTCCTTCTCTCTCTCATCAAGGGCAAGTTAATACAAACTTCTTTTCTAATTTCTTAGGATCTGTCATACAGATCTGAGTTGTAAGCCTGCGTTATAAAGGCTGAGTGTAGGAGAGTTGATCTCTGAGTGTAGGGCTGTTTGCCTGAGTGAGGAGAATGTTCTTCTCTGATTGTAGGCCTTATGATAAGGCTGAGGTAGGGCTGTTGAGCCTGAGTTGTAGGAACCTTTTTAGGTTCTGAGCTGTAGGATCTGTGGATCTGAGTAAAGAGGAAGTTTGGCCGAATCTAGCATACTGCTAGATAGGTGAAGGGGAAGTGACGTACCCCAAACCTTGGGGAACCATATAAAATATGTGCAATCCGTGTTGTATGATTTTCTGTGATTCCTGTGCTGAGTGTATTAATTCTGTATTGAATTCTGCTAAAAGTGTAAACAACATAAGAACCTATTCACCCCCCCTCTAGGTGTTTAGGTTGTCTTGAAAGTAAAACTATCAAGTGGTATTAGAGGGAGGTTTCCTCAAAAAGGACTTAACAGTCTGAGAGATCTGAAAGGCAGAATCAGATTCAAGATGGGTTCTGGAGAAAATCACAAGGAGTTAGGGTCAATGAAGTTACCCATCTGCAGGAAGGAAATCTTTGGAATTTTGAAAGAAAGAGTCAGATTGTTCATGGATGCATCTGACCCAAGAATATACATCACAGTTCAGGAAGGACCCTTCATTCCAATGAAGGTATCATTCTTGAAGCTAATATTCAAACTCCAAAGAGTTATTCTGAAATGACCAAGGATGAAATCATTTTGGCAACCATGGACAAGAGAGCTCAGAATATTATTGTGAGTGCCATCGATGATTCTACATTTCAGAATCTGATTCACTGCAAGACCTCCAAAGAAATGTGGACACCTTGAGAGTCTACATGGAGGGATCTGAAGAAGTAAGACAGGATAGGCAGTCTATGCTCAACCAGGAATATGAAAGTTTTAGACAAGGAAAAACTGATAGCATAACTGAATGCTATAAGAAATTCTATAGAATTGTGAATGAGTTAATGTCCTATGGAGAGTCTTCGGTACCTATGAACTGAATGACAAATTCTTAAGATCCTTGACAAAGGATTGGACACAAAGATCTGTGCCATAAGAGAAGTGGCTAAACTGACAGATTTCTCCTCCAACCTTGTTTAGAAAGTTGCTATCCTATGAAATGCAACTTATGGTGAGGAATGAGGAGGAAAAGAATTCAAAAGGAGAGCATAGAGAGAAGACAGCGGCCTTCAAGGTAGAAGCCACTAGAAAGAATAGGAGGATATCATCATCTCCTCCTAAGGAAGTTGAAGAAGTTAGTTCTGAAAATTCAGAGAATCAGGGTCAGAAAGCTGTGAGTCAGATGCAGATTTTGCTGCATTTACAAGGCAATTCCAAAGATTCTTAAAGAAGAAGCAGTGGAGGTCTAGGCCCTCCTCATCACAGCAAGTTGATGACTATTATCAGAAGAAAAAAGTCATCAAGGAAGAGAAGAGCAGAACAAAGCCCAGCAAGGCCACTACTTCAAGATTGTCTGCTATTGTTGCAATAGGCCTGGACATGTAGTGGCTGACTGTCCCTGATAAGAGAAAGGAGTCATCAGACAAGAAGAAGACTTATCAAAAGGGCAAGAAGGAAAAATCCTTTGTTGCAAAGATGAAAAGAGCCTAACAGATCAATCAACTTCAGATCAGAATCTGAAGCTGAAGCATATATTGGACTGTATGCTGCTACTGAAGAAGAGGAGTTCATGCAATGCTAGACTCCATCTATGAATAAGAGGATCATCAGTGCATGGGACTGATGGTAGGAGTAGAGAAGACATGTGCCAGAATCAGTCTGGTCCTAGTAAGGTACTATGTCCTTCAATAAAATCTGTTTGTAGTACAAGTGCAGAATCAGCTACATCTGCATCAAGTGATGTAGATGCATTTGAATCTAAAGGAGATGTCTATCAATTGATAGATAAGTATGGGACTTGTTTGCAGGCCCTTAAGAAAAGCAAGAACCTGGTTAATCTCATGCTCAGGAAATTGCTGATCTAAGGGTAGCTGCAACTAAG
Source organism: Platanthera zijinensis (assembly GCA_039513925.1). Taxonomy (NCBI): domain Eukaryota; kingdom Viridiplantae; phylum Streptophyta; class Magnoliopsida; order Asparagales; family Orchidaceae; genus Platanthera; species Platanthera zijinensis. The sequence continues at coordinate 53,546,548 of CM077092.1, forward strand.
TTAGAGAAAGTAATTGATCAGAAGTTAAATGAAATTGCCAAGCTGAAGAATATACCTATTATTCAGATGGGCATAATTAATTATACCAATGATCAAGTGAAGAGTCTGGAGGCCAGACTAAGAATAGAAAAAGATTTAGTGGCTAGTTACTCTAAGCCAAAGTCTGTCTTAACCCTTGATAGATGAATTTGTGACTCAAAAGGGTAAGGCAGGATTAGGATTCAAAGTTAACCCCAGGGCAGCCCAATTCAAGAGGAAAGGCAAGCTCCTGTCAAGCCACTAAACCTTTCAGTCCCTATTAAGTTTAGAAAGGTGCAAGTGCCTTCTAACCAATATGATCATGAAAATATTCATGTTCATTTTAAGACTAATGTTCTGATTAACAAGGGTAAATGCCAACAGGCCTATCCATGTTCATAAACCCCAATGTTATAAGAAATCAGTGGGTGAAGCTGCTGCAGCACCAGCATGGACAGAAATTCTTCTATCAAGGGTGTATCTAGATCTAGATACAATAAGTTTGAATGTTGGTGCTGTGGCAAGAGAGGCCATTTTGCATTAGACTGCTGGCATAACACAAGTGTTAGAAAGAACAATAGTCTACTTGTTAGAAGAGATAATGGTAGCTTTGTTAATGCTAACCTGAACCAAGGAAATCTGTATTGCAGGAAAGTCCAAGTGGTCATGCCCCTATTTGGTACTTGGACAGTGGTTGTTCCAGGCACATGACTGGGACAAAGGGGCTGCTGAAGGAGTATACATCTGTCAAAGATGGACCTAAAGTGATCTTTGGTGGATCTGAAAAAGGAATCATCAAAGGGTTTGGTAACATTGCTTCTAACCTAATTACTATCACCCAGTGGCTTATGTAAAAGGTTTGAAACACAATCTAAATAAGCATAAGCCAGCTGAGTGATTTAGGATATGATATTTCTTTTTAAGGATGGATGTCATATCAAAGGTCAAGTGATCAAGAGATCATATTGACTGGGTATAGGAAGAGAAATGTATATTGTCTTATTTTGTATGTGAGAATAAGGCTTCTCCCACCTGTCTTGTAGCTGATGACAATGCTTCTCATTGTGTTTAAGTGGCACAAGAGATTGGCTCATCTTAACTACAAGACAATTGACCAACTCTTTAGCAAAGAGTTAGTGAGGAATGGTCCTCAAGTTAAGTGTATAAAGGAAGGAATGCTCAGCTTGTCAAAGGGCAAGCAGACAAAATCCTCCTTTCATAGCCTTGAAACAAGGATTCTGTGAGGTGCTTATACCTCTTGCATATGGAATTTTTGGTCCTATGCCAGTTCATAGTCTAGGTAGGAAGGTCTACACTTTTGTGGTTGTAGATGACTATTCTAGATTTACATGGGTGTTCTTTCTGAGACAGAAATCAGAAACCCCAAGTATCTTACTCAATTTTATGAAGCAAATTCAGAATGAACTGAATAGTACAGTGGTCTAACTTAGAAGTGACCATGGTACTGAGTTTCAATCTGAAAGCATGACAAAGTTATGTGAAGACTTTGGGATTTTCCAAGAGTTCTCCTCACCTAGACACCACAGCAAATGGCATTGCTGAAAGAAAGAATAGAACATTAATTGAAGCTGGGAAACACTTGAGTGACACCTCTCTTCCAGAATATTTCTGGCTGAGGCAGTAAACACTGCTTGTCATGTAATCAATAGGGCTTCTATCACCAAAAGCCACAAAATGACTCCCTATGAGATTATGAAAGGCTGAAAACCAAATCTATCCTACTTTAGGATCTTTGGTTGCAAGTGTTATATACTTAACAATGGCAAGTCATATTTGACTAAGTTTGCTTCCAAATCCCAGGATGGGATATTTGTTGGGTACAACACAATAGTAAGGCCTATAGAGTCTTCAACTTGACTACTCAAGTTGTAGAGGGAGTCTGTTCATGTTGTATTTGATGAAACAAGATTAATCAACTGTGAGTTGTCTTATAGATCAAATGATTCAACAGGTATAAGCAAAGTATAGACAAACTCTCCATTGCTGAAACAACAAAGGATGAAGCATTGGAAATGAAGGCTATTATCCAGGGGGAGAACAAGACTCAATAGGAGCTGATGAAAACCAAGAGGTTCAGCATGAAGAAGGAGCTGGAGATGTTCAACAAGAAAGGAATCTACCACCCTCCAGCTACAAGACATTTAAGAGATCATCCAGCTGATCAGATTATAGGTGATCCAAGACAGGGAGTGCAGACTAGAAGCAAAATCAAGCACAGACCTGCATTCAAGTTCCTGTCTCAAATGAAGCCTAAGAAGTTTGAAGAAGCCATCCAAGACCACCACACGGGACTGATGCTATGCAAGAGAGCTGAATCAATTCAGAAGGTGCAATGTCTGGGAGCTTGTTCCTAAATCAAGAGGCCACAACATAATTGGCACAAAGTGGATTTATAGGAACAATTGGATGAGAGTGGAATAATAGTGAAAATAAAGCAAGATTGGTTGCAAAAGGATACAGGCAGGAAGAAGGGATTGACTTTGATCAAACCTTTTGCCCCAGTAACAAGGCTGGAGGCAATCAGAATGTTCCTTGCCTATGCAGCCTATCAAGACTTCAAAGTGTACAATGGATGTGAAAATCAGCATTCCTGAAATGGTGATTTAAAAGAGGAAGTCTATGTAGAGCAGGCCATCAGGTTTTGTAGATCCTCTTAAACCTGATTATGTCTACAAGCTTAGAAAAGCTTTGCATTGGGTTAAAGCAAGCCCCAAGGGCTTGGTATGAACCCTGTCTACTTTCCTTATTGAGAATAAATTCTCAAGAGGAAAAATAGACAAAACTCTATTCCTTAGGGAATCCAAAGGGTAAGATCATCTTAGTTCAGATCTATGTTGATGACATAATCTTTGGATCTACTGAAAACAACCTTTGTAAAAAGTTTTGCCAAACTTATGCAAGGGAAGTTTGAGATGAGCAGTATGGGGAACTTAAGTTCTTCTTGGGACTCCAAGTAAGACAGACTGATGATGGCCTATCCATATCCCAGTCTAAGTTCACCAAAGAATTAATTAAGAAGTATGGTATGGAGTCATCCTCCATTATGAGAACTCCTATGGGAACAAGTATGCCTATATGCAAAATGATGCAGGTAAACCTGTTGATGAATCTTTGTATAGAGGAATAGTTGGCTCATACTATATCTCACTGCTAGTAGACCAGATATTATGTATGCTACATATGTCTGTGCTAGGTACCAAGCCTGCCCTAAAGAATCTCGTTATATTGCAGTCAAAAGGATTCTGAGATATCTTAAGGGGCCACCCTATCTAGGCATTTGGTACCCTAGGAATAGAGATTTTCTACTAACAGGTTATTCAGATGCAGACTTTGCAGGCTGTAGAGAGGATAGAAAGAGTACAACAGGTACTTGTCAATTCTTGGGAGGAAGATTGATATCTTGGAGTAGTAAGAAGCAGACCATGTGGCTATATCCACAGCTGAGTCAGAATATGTTGCTGCTGGCAGCTGCTGTGCACAACTATTGTGGATACAGCATCAGCTTAAAGATTATGGTATTCAAGTAAGTAGAACACCTCTCTTTATGTGATTCTAAGAGTGCAATTTATATTGCTAATAATCCTGTTTCTCATAGTAGAACTAAGCATATAGAATTAAATACCATTTTCTTAGAGAACATGTAGAAAGAAGACATCACATTGAATTTGTTAAAACAGATTATCAAATAGCAGATGTATTTACTAAGCCACTGGATGAAACAAAATTCAATAAATTTAAAATTGAATTAGGCATGCTGACCATTGATTAGTTTATCAACAACTTACAAGTAACATATTAGATTATCAAGTGGTCTCAAGTGGTATTGACAAAACAGAATTTGGCTAAGTAAATAGTGTCGACACATTCAGTGATAATGTGTCGACTCAGTGAAGTCATGACGACTAGTCAGAGAATATGTGTCGACACAGAGAATTTGTGTCGACACTTAAGAAATCAAATAGTCGACTCATCCAGGAATGTAGTGTCGACTTCACCAGAATAGTGGTGTCGACACTTACAGATTTTGTGTCGACACTTATTCTAAGAGTCGACACAGAATTTCTGATGCTCTACTATGTCTCTCAGTGTCGACATAATCCACAATTGGTGTCGACACATAGTAGACAGATTTGTTGTCGAGACAATAGAAGTTTGTGTCGACACATTCCATCTGTGTCGACACATATAGACTTTTTTGCCCGCCTTTTTGATCTTCTTTCAATAGAAGGTATAAATAGGTCAAGAACTTATTCTGTCGACACGCTTACAAGGTTTTCGAGACTGAAACCCGTGTCATCATTCTCTCTCTCTCTCTCTCTCTCAAGCTTTCTCGTCTGATCAATGGCGCCAAAGGTTGCAGATAACGTCAATGAAGGATATGAGTGGGTGCGCAATGGCTTGCGGATGCCCCGACAGATGTTCAAAGGATTGTCATCTAATTTCTGAGTCTGGATTAGAGTTTCTAGTTTCTGAACCGTCAAAGATCTGGAAGAAGGAGGTGATTGAATTCTTTACCTCACATCAGTGGATTCAGATGGTCTCAAGATCAAAGCCACAGTTCATGGTCAAAGGTGAAAATTACCCAAGAAGTTTAAGAAAGATTCTCCAATTACCTATCATTGAGAATGAAGAGGTCCCTGCTTCTAAGTCAAGAGAGGCTCTACAATGGTGTGGATTGGATCCAACCCTGAAGATTGGAGCTGCTTTCAACAGAAAGGGATGAATCAACAAGGAAATTTTTGTCTGAAGTGGTTGGCAAGGTGATTCTGTGCAACCAGGTGGACATGATAGGATTTCAGCCTATATGTTCAGCCTACTGACCAGAATTGTTTTACAATTCCAACTGACTGGTCAGCTGTAATATTGATAAAATTAAGGAAGGAATCAGAAGCCAAATCTGGCTAGAATTATGAGTTTATACCTGATTGGAGTGATCCCTGAGGTTATGCAACAACTGCCTGGGACAAAGATTAATCACATGAGGAAAATGGATACAAGATATTATTTTCAAGGTGGGATAGGTGCTGTCTAAAGATGTGCTGATGGATAGCAGGCAGGACACCCCTGTGAGATCCCCTGCACATGATCTAAGCACTGCACAACATCAAGAAGAGCAAGTGAGAAAGCAGGTTGAAGATCAGCCTGAGTCTGTTCAAGCTCACACTCCTGCCCAGAATGTATCTACTTCTGAACAGGTAAGGGAGAGCAAGTGAGTTTTTTCTCCCAAGGTCATTCCTAATATTTTTACTCCTGCACAGGTACAGGGGGAGCAAGTGCATTCTCCTACCCAGGAAATTCGACATACTGAACAAGTGCAGGAGGTGCAAATGTCTGACCATGTGCAAGAGAAGACCAAATTGATCTATCAAAAGATTTGAATATTGCAGATCTGGATGATTCAACATCTGTTCCAGCTCAGAGGAATACACTCTAGATGAGTTTATTTCAATGTTGAAATTGCTACTGATAGTAGAAGGAGCAAGATATTGAGAAGGTACTAGACATGGAGATACGCAAGAAATAGAGAAAGAGCAAGAAATTGAGGAGGAGCAAGAAGTTGAGGGGGAGCCTGTGAGGTTGAGGCTGAACAACAAGGCACTGAGACAGATATTCCTCTTCTTTCTCCTGACAGAGTTCAAATTGACAGTTCATCTGATTTTGAGAATGAAGAAGCCAGACTGGCTAAGAAGAAAAGCTTCATGGTCTTTAAGAGAAGGAGCAAAAGCTATAAGCAGACTCTACAGACTACAACTCTCCAATCTCCTTCTGAGTTCAATTATCACAAGTTATATGGTAGATTGCAAGTTAAGTTAGATGACCACAGGTTGGCTGTTTGAGAAGTATGTTGATGAGAGCAATAAATCCCTTCAATTTGACTTGGCTCAAGATATTAAATCTATTTGATTTGAAGTAAATATGAATAAGAAGGAGATGACAGATTGCTTCCATAAGGGAGGTACTGCTGTGGTATTTTTGCTAAACAACAGCAGTCTATCATCCCTAAAGTGGATGATATTGTTTTAAAGCAAGGTTATGTTTTGGAGAATCAGCTGAGGATGAATGATAATTGGCTGAATCTCACCAAGAAATTATTGATGAGTTGAAAACTAGACTAACTACAGGGCTGACTGAAGCAAAAGCAAAGGAGATGGAAGAGTTTGATAAGAACTTCAAGATGCCATTGAATCAGTTAAAACTGCTATCACCACATCTCAAAAGGACATATCTGACAAGCTTCAAAGGTTGAAACCCTATTTTAAAGAGGGTGTGAATTATCTGGATGGCCAGATCAGATTTCAGAAGGAGATCTAAGAGATCATATTACCAGAGAAGTCATAAAGGGGGAGAGTTTGTTAGTTCATGCTGGCTCAGAGCACACCAAATGGGTGATAAATAGTATTCGAGCCACATTGGGATATCCACCTTTGTGTGATGATGCTATGGTGGCTGAGTCAGGAATTCAAACAGGCCTACTTGAAGGCAATCAACCTGAGATTGCCCAAGTCATTTACCCTCCTCCAGATTTTGATATGATTGATCAGCAAGTTCAGGATATATAGTCCTCCAAAGGAGGTTACCAAGGTTATTATTGAAAAAGTTGATAAGCCTGATGCCAACTTGAAAGAACAGCAAGATGCTCTACACTATCCAAGAAAGATTTAGAGAGCAGGCTGAACTTAAAGCCAGATTTTGAGCAGTGGAGCCCTACTTCAAGAAATATTATACTAACTGCATGGAAGGCTAAGGAAGTAAAGGCCAAGAAATGAAAAGGAAGTGGTATAATGAAATGGAATGGCAAAAGTTTGAAGCTAGGCAGGAAGCCATAATACAGTTCAGGAGAAAAGCCAGATGGGAAGGCTCCACCAGATGCTCAGGAGCCGAGCAGAGTACTTTCCAAAGCCCTTTCATTACTTTGAAAGGCAAAGGCTCAAGGAAGCAACACAGAAGAAAGCTGAGCTAAAAGGCAAGAAGCCAGCTGAAGTTGCTGAAGCTCCTGTGAAGGCTCAAATCCAATCTGGCAAAGGAATTGTCATAAAAGAGCCTGATCAGTCTTAGCTCTACGTTCTTTCAAATGTGTTTTTTGTAATGTTTTGTTTAATCATTCAATGTAAACATCTGTAATCAAACATTACCAAGTTATAAATAAAATTTTTGTTTAAAATCACATATTCATGTTAATCTCTGATGAAATTGTTAATATTTTGTTTATATTAAGTATTCCTGTAATGTCATACATCATCATATTTTTTTTTAATGGTGTATATCATTAACTAAAAATGGTTATGACTTCTCCAAATAGGGGGAGATGTTTGGGTACATTGGAAAATGTGTACCTGATTTGAAAAGCCTAACTTAGCTTAATGATATACATCAAGGTGTATTTGATGTTGTTTTAAGTTGACATATGCAGGTGAAGAAGTATTAAAAGAATACAGGAAATTATTCTAAGTCCATGTGTCGACACCTGAAGAAATTGTGTCGACACTTCAGAATAATTGTGTCGACACTTGAAGGAAGCTGTGTCGACACAGAGAAAAGATTCGACCATATTTGTGTCGCAACTGGAATCAGTGTCGACTCACAGAAAGATAGTCGACCACATTTGTGTCGACACTGGGAAGCAGTGTCGACTCACAGAAAGATAGTCGACCACATTTGTGTCGACACTGGGAAGCAGTGTGTCGACTCACAGAAAGATAGTCGACCACATTTTTGTCGACACTGGGAAGCAGTGTCGACTACTGAAAGATAGTCGATCTCAACTTTGTCCGACGACTAGGGGGGATGTGTCGACACATTGAGACAGAGTCGACACACATTGGGCAGAAGTCACAATACTTGTGTCGACACTAGAAGACTGAGTCGACCACATATTGGCAGGATGACATTTGCTGAGTCGACACCTGAAGGCAGAGTCGACACATATTGAGTTCTGAATCTAACAACCACTGTGTCGACACACAGGACTTGTGTCGACACACTGCAAAGTCAAGTCCAAGTTATATTTTCTGAAGAAAGATGAAGTGTTGAGTCGACACAAATTCTCTGTGTCGACTCATTCTCAAGATGAAGTTCTGAAGAAGCTGTGTCGACTTAAAGGCAAACTTGTCGACATCATCAAAGACTGTGTCGACACAAAAGTTACTTGTGTCGACACATATAGACAGTTGGTCTCGACACTTCCTGACAGTCTGTCTCAACACTTTGCTGACCAAGACTAAGGCACAGGATCTGTTTGAAAGACTTTAACAGCTGTGGGTTGCAGCCAGTTAACTGATGTTGTCATACGACTCGTCAGAAGACAGTTATAAACCGGATCAGCTGGTTACCATTAAGGTCTATAAATATACAGATTCAGAGAGAAGTAATAAGAGATTTAATTTTGGGCAATCAATTTGAGAAATCAAATCAAGAAGGAGTAATACACAAAAGAAGATCTTCATCAGAGTTCTAAGAAGACGATCTCAGTATCGATCAAGAAGAGTTCTATCAAGAATTCGAAGTGTCATCAAAGGTGTTGGATAGAGAGAGATTCAGCCATTTGAAGAAGAAGAAGGAAGCCATCACTGGTTTCTCAGAAGCTGTTTGGAAATACTCAGCTAAGTTGTTCAGATTCAAGAAGCTTTGAAGAAAGCTCAGATTCAGTTGATTTCATTCTTCAGCTGATCAAGAACTGCGTTGTCCTTCTCTCTCTCATCAAGGGCAAGTTAATACAAACTTCTTTTCTAATTTTCTGTAGGATCTGTCAATACAGATCTGAGTTGTAAGCTGTGTTATAAAGGCTGCGTGTAGGAGAGTTGATCTCTGAGTGGTAGGGCTATTGCCTGAGTGTAGGAGAAGGTTCTTCTCTGAGTTGTAGGCCTTGTGATAAGGCTGAGCAGGGCTTTAGCCTGAGTTGTCGGAACCTTTTCAGGTTCTGAGCTGTAGGATCTGTGGATCTGAGTAAAGGGAAGTTTGGGGCCGAATCTAGCATACTGCTAGATAGGTGAAGGGGGGAAAGTGGACGTACCCAAACCTTGGGGAACCACTATAAAACTGTGTGCAATCTGTGTGTATGATTTTCTGTGATTCCTGTGCCATGAGTGTATAATCTGTAATTGAATTCTGCCTAAAAGTGTAAACAAGCATAAGACCTATTCACCCCCCTCTAGGATGTTTAGGTTTCTTGAGTTAACAAGATATTTCCATATTGATGTTCGCTGAGCTCAGGACGACGAATAGGATTTCTCAGCTCGACGAACTTGGAGCTTAGGTCGATGAAATCTGCCCAGAGGTCGACGAACTCTATTCAGCTCCAGAATGATAAGTTTTCCATATCTCTGTCCCTAATTCATTCTATTATTTGGCAATAATTCTCTGAATAATTAATGCTTATATTCTCAAGAATATAGCCGTTCATGGCAGCATTAATTATGGACTTCATCAGAGTTAATTACTTGCTCATTTCACTAGGACAGTTGGGGAAACTCATTAAAGACTATTCCAGCCATTTCAATTCCCAGAATCTCAGCAGCAATCAAGGATATTATTTTAAAATTCAAAGGCTGAAATTCTCTTAGAATATATATAGATTTTTTTGAAAAAGGCAACAAGTTAACACATATATACAGACATACAATAACTGATACAGAGAGAAGCACGACTATCATTCTCACAGGAAATTGAAGAAGAACATCATACACAGATCTTCAGTTTTTCTTTAGTTTCTTCTTCAGGCTTCAAAGGGACAACTAATCAAAACCAGTCCAAAAAGTTTCTGAAGAACTTCCCAAGGCCTATGGTGTCTACTAAACGTAAAGAAAATAAAAGCAACCGAACTAGCAATCCATCTAGGCAAGTATACCTATCGAATTGTAGCTAGGGGACACAAGTGTCGTATTGAAATCCGGGGACTGCTGAGTGCACTTACTCACATGAAGACTATTATTTTATCGAATGAAAAACTTGAGGATTAAAAAGTAAATTGCAATTACGAAAGGAAATACAGTTAAAGCTGGAAAGAGAACTACTACAGTAAGTTAAAGAGCTATTAGAAGCGATTACGATAAAGGGTTGAAACAATGGGATGGAAATGCACTCGATCAAGAATCACCTCGGCTAGAGTTAATAAAGAAATGCGATAAAAACCTAAACTTAATAGGGAAAAGCTTCTTGACCGCGGAGGTTCCTGAAGCTTAAGCACGCTTCTCTCGAAGTCGTGCCCAACTGAGTTTAGGAAGGTCCGATCGACTTTCGTCTAAATCGGAGGCCTAAAGCTCGCTTTACGCGGTGAACCCCTCTATTAGATTTTACTCCAATCCGGGAGATTTGGACGACTGCCTTTCTCGAGGGGTGCATACAAATCCCTTTCCTCTTGAGTGCTCACTTCAAACTATCGGCCTCTCGGCTAGCCAAGCATGAAAGCTAAGGCAGAGAGTATATATCGATGATATATCTCCAACCCAAAATAAATCAAGAGTAATTCAAGGCTAAACCCTAAAAAGAAAAGATAAAATTAAAGCATCATAACTTAATCTCTCAAACCTCGGATCATCAAGATCGAGTACAAGGAGGATTTAGTTACTCATGGTATAGAAAATGAAAATCATATTAATAATATGGAAACTAACACCGAGCAGAAGGGAAAGAGAATATCGAACTATTTTATTTCTTAATGTAGAGGAATCACAAGTAGGGCACACAGATACTATAAGAACACCTTCTACGATGCTTACAAATACTGTAAAAAGGAAGTACAAAACTGCTGAAAGAGCTTGCATAAAAAAAAAACGTAATTACTTGAAATGAGAAAGGGGAAGAGAAAAGCTTAAGACATGAAAAACTAAAGTGACAGCACTACTCCTTCTAAATCTGGATGCTGGGCTCAAGGAGAGGGGTTTCTATTTATAGAAATTTTTTCGGCCGAGTCACGCCCTCCGTCATGCCCGTGTCGGGTTAGGTACGAAAGCGTCGCAATAACTCTGGAAAGAAACAGCTGCTGGCAGCTTATTTTTCTCGGAACTTGGGGTGACAAGCCCTTCGTCACGCCCGTGTCTGGGGCGTGTCGCCTGTGTCTTCTGGTAGAAAAGTCAAAGTTGCTGCTGGAGCCAAAACTGTGAACTTTGTAGGTCACGCCCTCGGTACACGCCCGTGACTAGGAAGACACACCCGTTACTTGTTGGTGAAGGATGGAAATGCGCTTGCGGCGGAGAATTTTGCGGAAATGCATGTCACGCCCTATGTACACACCCGTGTTGAATGTGACACGCCCGTGACGGGGGCGTGTCGGATGGAAATCTTTGTCTTCTGTCTTCGGATCATTTTCTTCATTCCACTGGGTTACACGCCCTAGGTACACGCCCTAGGAGGGCGTGACCATGGGGCGTGTAACAACAAAACTTTGTAAAAACCTACAAAAAGAAGGAAAAATGTTAGTGACAATAATATATACAAAAAGGGGTCAAAATATAAGCATACAAGACATGATTTGTAAATTGAAAGCTAGAAAATACCATAATAGTTTAGGCTACAAAACGAACTATCAAATTCCCCCAAGCTTAAGCTTTGCTTGTCCCCAAGCAAAGATATAAAAACTAGCTAAAATAACAGGTGACTAATCAGGAGAATTCTAATTATATCAACACAAGTATCATGCGAAATTCCAAGTAGGGAGAACGTGAAACGTAAACCTAAAACAATTACTTAAACATGGTTTACAATTTATAAGCTTTACTAACGAAAATGAATCATCCAAAATTTCAACAAAAATCCTTTAAGCAAATCAACCAGATAAAAAAACGCATTGAGTTGTTACTAGATCCAAGAGGCAAATTATAACCATATCAATCAAATAGCAAAAATCTAAATTTAAATCCAAAACTTTACTAGTCTACTTTTCCTCATTACTTAGCTAATAAAAATAAAAAGCATGAATCAAAAGGACTTAATAGGACTGAAATGTTTGGTTTAGGATTATGATTAGGAGTGGAATTCAAAGATAAACAAGGAGGCTTAAAATCACACTAAACTAAAACAACGAGTTTCAAAAATTTTATAATGAACAAAATAACAAATTTTTTTTTTCTTTTCCATTTTTTTTTCAAAAACAAAGGCCATAATATTTTTATTTTCTTTTTGGAATTGGCCAAAAATCAAACACTTCTTTTGAGCATACTTTTTTTTCCAAAATTTTCTTCATGAATATCACAAAACAACCTATCATGATTATAAAATTTTTATTGAAACTCAAAAAAAAGTGTAGTGCGATTAGATAGGTTGGGAAAGTTGGCTTTGGTAAAAATGAAATGGTAAGTGGAGCTATCAATTGAAAGTAGAAAAAGGCTCAAAAGTGGCTTACTAAAAGTAAAAGAATTTTAGGTTGGCAAGAAGGCTCAAACGAAAACAAAAACGGCCTAAATCATTTTCATGTTTTTTAAATTCATTTAAAGCATAGATTTGAAAATTTTCAAAAAGCAAGTCTTAGATAATAAAGAAAGATTTATGAAATTATCTTGAAAATAGAAATAAAAGGCGACTTGGATCGTTCACATCTACTACTCTAATCAGAGGTTGATATTACAAAAATTATGAAAAGGAAAATAGTGGATGATGAATTTTCGAGAAAGTAAAGTAAATAAAGGATGAAAACCATAAAAAAAAAATTTTTTTTAGAAAAAAACGTTTCAATATTAACATACTACCGTGAATTAGAAACACAACATGGCCAACATTTTACTTGTGAAACATAATTAAAAAAACGATTTAGAAATATTATAATTAGCTAAGTTGTTTATAAGGGATTTTGGGAAAAACAAAGCAAAACGCGAGGGGAACTCTTGCTTAAGCTATTAAAGTAAAAAAAAACAAATATATACATGAATAGCAAAATGAAGTAGGAAATCCTCCCCCAAGCTTAAAATGGACATTGACCTCAATGGAGAAAGGAGATTAGAGAGAGAGAGAGAAAATGATACAGGAATGAAAGTACAGAATTGAAAACAGGTACTTCCCCGGATTTATGCGTCGCGAATGTTGATTGATGCTTCTCCCACATACTTGCGCTTTGGCACTTCTAGCAAAATCTTCTTCGGACTTTAAGATAGATTCAACAGCATTGGAGCGGGTGATTGCAGGAGCTTTGGCTTGTTATAGTCGTCCGGGGAAACCAAAAAAAAGTGTAAAATAAAGAAAACAAAAAAAAATCACTTGGGTTGCCTCCCAAGAGCGCCCTTTGTTTAAAGCGTCGTTTGAGCTCGACGCATCAAAAGAATATTGCTGTCCCAATATATTTTGTCCAAAATAATAATGTTCAAAGTTCTAATTATAAAACAGTGTTTTAAAATGTTTGAGAATCTAATCATGGAGGATAGAGTTAACACAGTTAGGACTGACATCACCACAGAAATATAGTTTAAGACGCTGACCATTTACTTTGAAATTACCCTTATCAGGGTGTGAAATCAAAACAGTTCCATATGAAAATACTTTCGAAACAGTAAAGGGCCCAGACCATCGTGATTTTAACTTACCCGGAAATAAACGTAAATGAGAGTTGTACAAAAGAACTTGGTCACCCGGCTTAAAGGTTTTTGGGTGCCTTAAGTGTTTGTCATGAAAATGCTTTGTCCGCTCTTTATAAAATTTGTTATTTTCATAGGCGTAAGAGCGCCACTCGTCGAGTTCATTAAGTTGAAATTTTCGAAAGTCACCGACAGAGTGGGGATCGAGGTTTAAAGATTTTAAGGCCCAAAAAGCACGGTGTTCTAATTCTACGGGTAGATGACATGATTTTCCATAGACCAATCGATACGGCGTACATCCGAGGGCAGTTTTGTATGCTGTTCGGTAGGCCCATAGAGCATCGTCTAGTTTGGTTGACCAGTCTTTCCTAGAAGTCGAAACAGTTTTTTCTAAAATTCTTTTAATTTCTCTATTTACTACTTCGACTTGTCCGTTGGTTTGGGGGTGGTAGGCAGTAGAAATCTTATGTGTAACGCCGTATTTAGTAAGGATTTTAGAAAACTGCGCGTTACAAAAATGGGAACCCCTATCACTAACGATGGCTCGCGGCGCACCGAATCGAGAAAATAATTTTTTAAAAAACATAACGACAACTCGGGAGTCGTTCGTAGGAAGAGCTTGGGCTTCTACCCATCGTGAAACATAATCAACGACAACTAAAATATATTTATTTCCGAAGCTAGAAGGAAGTGGGCCAACAAAATCGATCCCCCAGAGGTCAAAAACTTCGCACTCAAGGAAATAATTTTGCGGCATTTCATTTTTATTGGAAATGTTGCCCGACCGTTGGCAACTATCACACCTACTCACAAAGACTTGCGCGTCCTTAAATAGGCTAGGCCAGTAAAAACCCGCGCTGAGCACTTTGTGAGCGGTGCGAGCAGCTTGATAGTGCCCACCTGTCGGTCCTTCATGTAAATATTTTAATATATCAATTCCTTCTTCACAAGAAACACATCTCCTTATCATTTGATCCGCACAGACTCTAAAGAGATGCGGGTCTTCCCAAAAATAGTTCTTTAACTCAGAAAAGAATTTCTTCTTTTGCTGAGAGGAGAAATCTTTTGGGAGCACCCGAGCCACTAAATAGTTGGCGATGTGTGCGAACCAAGGAGAAGTAGATGCGTTAATTGAAAGCAGTTTCTCATCAGGAAAATAATCATTAAAAGATTTTTCATTTAATTTTTCTATAAAGGGATTGTCTAATCTGGACAGATGGTCGGCGGCCAAGTTCTCAGCTCCTCGCTTATCATGAATCTCTAAGTCAAACTCCTGGAGGAGCAAGACCCAGCGAATCAAGCGTGGCTTGGCATCTGTTTTGGCAAGAAGATATTTGAGGGCCGAGTGGTCCGTAAAAACGATGATTTTTGAAAGTGTAATGTAGGGACGGAATTTATCAAAAGCAAAAACTACAGCTAGGAGCTCTTTCTCGGTCGTGGTGTAATTTTCCTGTGCAGATGTGAGCGTTTTACTAGCATAATAGATGGGGTGGAAGTTTTTAGATATGCGTTGACCTAATACGGCTCCCACCGCGAAACTACTTGCATCGCACATTATCTCAAATGGAAGGTCCCACACCGGAGCTATCATAATTGGTGCGTTAATTAATTTTTCTTTTATTAAATTGAAAGAAGTAAGGCAAAGGTCATCAAAAATAAATGGGGCGTCTTTTTCTAATAGATGGGTAAGGGGCTTGGTGATCTTTGAGAAGTCCTTTATGAAGCGGCGATAAAATCCTGCGTGGCCTAGGAAACTTCTAATAGCTTTTACATTTGTAGGCGGCGGCAGCTTCTCGATAACTTCTATCTTAGCGATGTCTACTTCAATACCTCTCGCAGAAATTTTATGACCCAAAACTAACCCTTCCCTCACTATAAAATGGCATTTTTCCCAATTGAGGGCGAGGTTAGTTTCTTCGCATCGTTCTAAGACTTTTTCTAGATTTTCTAAACAACTATCAAACGCATCACCGAACACGGAAAAGTCATCCATGAATACCTCCATAATGCTTTCTACGTACTTGTCAAATATAGCGAGCATACATCGTTGGAATGTAGCTGGCGCATTGCACAATACAAACGGCATTCTTCGGTATGCGAAGGTGCCAAAGGGACAAGTAAACGTTGTTTTTTCCTGGTCCTCGGGAGAAATGGGGATTTGAAAATATCCTGAGAGGCCATCGAGAAAATAGTAAAAGCTATGGCCGGATAATCGTTCTAAAATCTAATCGATGAACGGCAAGGGAAAGTGATCCTTGCGGGTGGCATCATTCAATTTCCTATAATCTATACACATACGCCAACCCGTCACCGTCCGTGTCAGGATTAATTTGTTATTTTCATTACTAACTACCGTTATCCCTCCCTTTTTAGGTACTACCTGAACGGGGCTAACCCACTTACTGTCTGAAATAGGGTAGATAATTCCTGCGTCTAATAACTTCATAACCTCGCCCTTAACTACTTCTTTCATATTCGAGTTTATACGGCGCTGATGTTGAATAGAGTTACGTGAATTATCTTCCATTAGAATTTTATGGGTACAGAAGGATGGGCTTATGCCCTTGATATCAGAAATTTGCCAAGCAATAGCTTGGCGATGCTTACGTAGAACTAGAAGAAGTTTCTCGTTTTGCGTATCCGTGAGGTAGGCTGAAACGATAACGGGTAACTTGGAATCTTTTTCTAAGAAAGCATATTTAAGGTGTTCAGGAAGTTCTTTAAGTTCCAGGGTAGGGGGTTCTTTATAAGAGGATTTAGAAATTCTTTCTTTTTCAAAAATAATATCTTCATAAATTTTTTTATAAGGAATATAATAAGGGGTGGGGCTAGCAGCTAAGACAGCTTCTTGTAGCAATTCAGTTGGAAGAAAAGAGGAAGAACAAAAATCTGAAAATTCTTTTTCAAATTCAAAAAGGCAATCAGAAGATTCATCGCTTCCTTGCAGCGATTCAGCGGGAAAAGGAGAGTAGGAAAAAAAATCAGAAAACACTTTTTCAAAGTTGGAGAGGCAGTAGGAGGATTCATCACTTACGGCGTCTACGAAAAAACATGAGTCATCATGTGCTAACGTGTTCTTCATCGAAGGTGTGATAGAAAAAATGACTTCGTCATCGCCTACTCGAAGGAAAAGCTTACCATTGCTCACATCAATGATGGCTCTGGAGGTGGCAAGGAAGGGTCGGCCAAGGATCAGGGGAACCTCGACGTCTTCTTCGATGTCCAAAATGACAAAATCCACCGGGAAGATGAACTTGTCGACTTTAACCAAAACGTCCTCCACAATTCCTAATGGGTACTTGACCGATCGGTCAGCTAGCTGGATACTCATCCGCATGGGATTTAGGCCACCAATTCCTAGCTTTTTAAACAACGAGAGGGGCATCAGATTTATGCTCGCACCTAATTCGGCTAATGCATGCTTGACAAAAAGGTCACCGAAGACACACGGAATAGAAAAACTACCCGGATCACTGATCTTTTTCGGCAAACCGTTTGTCAAAACAGCAGAGCACTCGGCGTTTAGTGTGACGTGCGAAAGGTTCTCTAACTTCTTCTTATTGGTGAGGAGATCCTTCAGATACTTGGCATATTTCGGCATCTGGGAAATAGCTTCGTGAAAAGGCAGATTTATGTGGATATGTTTGAACATCTCCAGGAAGCGGGAATACTGATCATCCTGTCATTGTTTATTAAGTTCAGAAGGGTATGGCAGGGTTGGATTATTTTTAAAGATGGATGGTGGAGTGAGATCTTTTTCTAAAGCTGGGGTGATAATTTATTCAGCAGAGGGTGGTTTTTTTGAAATGGGAGTTGAGCTTGCCTCGGGCTCTGTGCAAACCATGCCAGAACTTTGCTTCCCACTCCGAAGAGTCATAGCTTTTGCTTGCTCTCTTGGGTTGGGCTCGGTATTGGCAGGAAGAGACCCGGCGGGTCGCTCAGAGATAATTTTTGCGAGTTGTCCTACTTGATTTTCTAAACTTTTAACAGTCCCAGCAAGGGTTCTTACTGTGGCTCATTTATATTCATGTATTTAGCAAACATTTCCTCCAAACTTGGAGGTTTTGAAAAATTTTGGGTAGGTGGTGGTAGAGGTGTAGAAAAATCAGTTTGTGGTGGCGGACATATTGCATTGGAGGGATTACTCCATGAAAAGTTCGGGTGATTACGTAAACCAGGATTATAGCTATTTGGAAAAGAAAAACCAGGAGCAGGATAAGTAGGAGCAGAAAAATTATGTAGAGTGTTTCTAGACATGTTGTTAACATAGTCCAATTGTTCGGGTGGAGGGGGAGTTGCAGATTCCCATACCTGAGGGGCGGAGGCAGCAGTCATCTCCGTTATCTTTTTGTTTAATATTTCAACTTGTAGGGCGAGCTGGGAGACGTTGTCAACTTCAAAGATACCTGCAGGTTTGTTCGGGCGGGACCTAGGCACATTCCACTGATAAGTGTTCATGGCCATGTCCTCAAAAAGATCAAGAGCTGCTTCCGGGGTCTTATGGTTTAAAGTTCCGCTAGAAGCTGCGTCTATCATTTGCTTTGTATTTTGATTTAGCCCATTGTAGAACGTCTGCACTTGTAACCATACAGGCAGCGCGTGATGTGGGCATCATCTTAATAATTCTTTGAATCTTTCCCAAGTCTCGTATAAGGTTTCAGAGTCGATTTGTCCAAAAGCGGAAATGTCGTTCCTAAGTTTTGTAGTTTTAGCCGGCGGAAAATACTTCGCCAAAAATTTTTCGGTTAATTCATTCCAGGTTGTGATGCTATTTTTAGGTAGTGTGTTCAGCCACTGCTTAGCCTTAGTTCTAAGAGAAAAAGGAAACAATCTTAGCCTAATAGCATCATTTGAGACACCATTAATTTTGAAGGTGTCACAGATCTCAAGAAAGCTAGCTATATGTGCGTTCGGATCTTCGTCCTGAAGCCCGTCATACTGCACATACTGCTGCACCATTTGAATTATGCTAGGCTTTAGTTCGAAGTTATTGTTAGCAATAGTGGGGCAAACTATGATAGATTCTGTACCCTCCAGGTTTGGTCTTGCATAATGGGACATAGTCCTTTGCACGACTTCCTCTTGGTTGGGTATTTCCATTCTTAAGGTAGAATATGAATCGGAATGTTCAACCGGTATGTGGAGAGTAGGGCCTTGCAATCGCAATCTTCTCCGAAGAGTACGCTCAATTTCGTGGTCCAAGCCCAAAATAACCGACGGACTTCCCCGGGTCATGCACTGGAAGAAGAAAGAGAGAAGTATTGTTTGTTTTTTTTTCTTTTATTTTTATTAAAAAATATATATATTTTTAGATGTTTTAGCTCCCAAACTTCCCAAGGACTACCCGATGAAGGGTTCGCAAGGTACTAAACAAGATAGTGGCACTTAAAGCCACTTTGCCCTTTTTGAGAGAATTTGTTGGTGTAGGAAACTTGTGATGTGGGTTTCTATTAAGAACGGTAATAAATATATATATAGATATATATATTTTTTTAATTTTTTAATTTATAAGAACGAGGATAAAAGTAATAGGTTCGTGTTTTCAATATATCAACAAAAGTTGCGTCCCCGGCAACGGCGCCAAAAACTTGGTGTCTACTAATCGTGAAGAAAATAAAAGCAACCGAACTAGCAATCCATCTAGGCAAGTATATCTATCGAATTGTAGCTAGGGGACACAAGTGTCGTATTGAAATCCGGGGACTGCTGAGTACACTTACTCACATAAAGACTATTATTTTATCGAATGAAAAACTTGAGGATTAAAAAGTAAATTGCAATTACGAAAGGAAATACAGTTAAAGCTGGAAAGAGAACTACTGCAGTAAGTTAAAGAGCTATTAGAAGCGATTACGATAAAGGGTTGAAACAATGGGATGGAAATGCACTCGATCAAGAATCACCTCGGCTAGAGTTAATAAAGAAATGCGATAAAAACCTAAACTTAATAGGGAAAAGCTTCTTGACCGCGGAGGTTCCTAAAGCTTAAGCACGCTTCTCTCGAAGTCGTGCCCAACTGAGTTTAGGAAGGTCCGACCGACTTTCGTCTAAATCGGAGGCCTAAAGCTCGCTTTATGCGGTGAACCCCTCTATTAGATTTTACTCCAATCCGGGAGATTTGGACGACTGCCTTTCTCGAGGGGTGCATACAAATCCCTTTCCTCTTGAGTGCTCACTTCAAACTATCGGCCTCTCGGCTAGCCAAGCATGAAAGCTAAGGCGAAGAGTATATATCGATGATATATCTCCAACCCAAAATAAATCAAGAGTAATTCAAGGCTAAACCCTAAAAAGAAAAGGTAAAATTAAAGCATCATAACTTAATCTCTCAAACCTCGGATCATCAAGATCGAGTACAAGGAGGATTTAGTTACTCATAGTATAGAAAATGAAAATCATATTAATAATATGGAAACTAACACCGAGTAGAAGGGAAAGAGAATGGCGAACTATTTTATTTCTTAATGTAGAGGAATCACAAGTAGGGCACACAGATACTATAAGAACACCTTCTACGATGCTTACAAATACTGTAAAAAGGAAGTACAAAACTGCTGAAAGAGCTTGCATAAAAAAAACGTAATTACTTGAAATGAGAAAGGGGAAGAGAAAAGCTTAAGACATGAAAAACTAAAGTGACAGCACTACTCCTTCTAAATCTGGATGCTGGGCTCAAGGAGAGGGGTTTCTATTTATAGATTTTTTTTTGGCCGAGTCACGCACTCCGTCACGCCCGTGTCGGGGGCGTGTCGGGTTAGGTACGAAAGCGACGCAATAACTCTAGCAGGAAACAGCTGCTCGCAGCTTATTTTTCTCGGAACTTGGGGTGACACGCCCTTCGTCACGCCCGTGTCTGGGGCGTGTCGCCTGTGTCTTCTGGTAGAAAAGTCAAAGTTGCTGCTGGCGCCAAAACTATGAACTTTGTAGGTCATGCCCTCGGTACACGCCCGTGACTAGGAAGACACACCCGTGACTTGTTGGTGAAGGATGGAAATGCGCTTGCGGCGGAGAATTTTGCGGAAATGCGTGTCACGCCCTATGTACATGCCCGTGTTGAATGTGACACGCCCGTGACGGGGGCGTGTCGGATGGAAATCTTTATCTTCTGTCTTCGGACCATTTTCTTCATTCCACTGGGTTACACGCCCTCGGTACACGCCCTAGGAGGGCGTGACCATGGGGCGTGTAATAACAAAACTTTGTAAAAACCTGCAAAAAGAAGGAAAAATGTTAGTGACAACAATATATACAAAAAGGGGTCAAAATATAAGCATACAAGACATGATTTGTAAATTGAAAGCTAGAAAATACCATAATAGTTTAGGCTACAAAACAAACTATCAACCTACATCCTGAGCAAAGCTCCAGTCTTCCTGAACACTTCAACATCTCAGGGGGAGCTTTGACACCAGCAATCCACTAAGTCTTCTCTGTTGTTTTGAGCAAGAGAAGACAACATCACCTTCTTACCTCACTGTAAAAAGGGTTTATTAACTCCCTTCAAAAGTTCTTGTGTTAGTTTTTGGGCACCTGATCAAAAGCCTAAATGGTTGTGAGGTCTCCCTGCAAATTGATCTTGTGGTGACAGGTCACCTGAGCAAAAACCTGTAGTGGCAGTCACCTGATCAAAAAATTGTTAGTGGATTCCTACCAGAGTGGTAGAAGAGTGGATGTACCCAGATTTGGGGAACCACTATAAATTCTTAGGTTGTCTATGTGTTCATTTTTCCTTGCTCTACTGTGTTGTGGTTGTGTAGTTTAGCTTTGTTCCTCTTTCATTTTATATAACTACTACTATCACTAATTTTACTGATAGATTTTAAAAACAACAAAAGTTTTAATTCACTATATTCACCCCCCTCTAGAGTAAATCAGATCTATCCCCTAACTTTCAATTGGTATCAGAGGATTATCAATTGCCTAAGTTGTCTTTCATAATCACTGTTTGCGATTTCTTCATTAATCCTACAGTTGACCTTCCCTCATTACTTCATTCTTTTGATACAGTGCATAACTCAAATTTACCAGTTTTTGTTGATACAGTTTCTGATTACTCTAAAGCATTAGTCTGCTATTCTACTCTAGTAGGATCTTCTGTGTTAAAAGAAATTATAAATAGTTTCTGTAATACTTCTTCAAGTATTTCTATTATAGAGCCAAAGGCTCTCTCTCCACCAACTTATGCTTGGGCTGAGTCCCCTATGCCAAATTTAGATGATATTCTTTCTGAATACATGGAAAAGGATGACTGTGTACAGATGCAAGCTGATACTAATATTAAGCATACACAGCAAGAAGTACAAGCTCATGATGAGTCTGATTTGTTCAAGCAGATTGATGATCTATATGATCCACCAGCTGAAGATGATTCTGATGATGATGATGAATCTGATGAGTTAGATGAATCCAGTTCCAAGAAAAGGAAGTTTAAGAAGAAAAACTCTCCAGTCAGGGATGCTCCAAAACCAAATCCAATAACAGATACCCTATACTACATTCTGCATAATATTACTCTCACTCCAAATACTCCCTACTAGATGAGACTTTCTAAGACTGAACAAAAGAGAAGAAAGAAGATGAAGAGATATAATTATCCTCTTTAGAAGTACTGGATTGGATCTCCTCATCCTCCTCCTCCTGTAGCAGGATCAACAGGCAATGTTTCTCAAGTTCAAAGGTTTGCTTCTTATTCTCATCAATCAAGACCAACTCATAGCAGCAAAGAAAGACCTTCTAGGTCAGACACTCAATCTAACACCCAACAGAGAAAACAACAGCAACAATATGATAGTCAAGACAGTCAACTAACAGAATAAGATAGCCAGGAAAAAGAAGCATCTAGTCCAAAGAGGCCTCCTTCTCTAGCTTATGATCCAGAATTAGATCCAAACTATAGAATGGCCAGGTTCAATGAGATGATAGCTCTATCCCAGATAAGGAAGGCCAAGGAAGAAGGAAAGGATCCCTCTCAATTCTCTACTATGTCATTTTACAGGAAGAAAGAACTGGACAAATATCAGGTAAAAAAATCTTTACAATGTTGATACCTATATGAATTTGCATCCAGAAGCTGTAGTGCCTAGAGCTGCAATTGTGAAAATTCTTGGTGCTCAAGACATGAAGATGACCCAAAGAGAAGCAGAGGACCCCAAAAGGATAATGGTTTTCACAAAACCTGCTTTTGATGCTTCAAAAAAAGACTCTTAATTTTCCGATTATTCTTTCTAAACTTTATTATTACTGTGTATTATTTTCACAAGGCACAATTGTTTATATCTGTTGAAGTGTTATAATTCTGCCAGATATTTTTTCTTGCTTTGTGTTTTTTTTTGTCTTGTATAGTGACCTCACCCAAATAGGGGGAGATTGTTGGAACCCTACTTGTAATTTGGGCTAGGTTCACTATTAGGTTTGTTTAGATGACCCATCATGTATAGTCTAGGGTCATAGGTTATTTCTAGGGTCAAAGTCAACAACACCTACTTAGACAATCAGTACTCTTTTTCAGAAGACTTTAGAGACAGAAGACTTTAATGGAACAGAAGTTAAAATGATTGCAGGAATGTCATTCGACGATAGCTGAACTCAGCTCAATGATCATCGATCTCAGATCGACGAACTCAGAGTTCCTTCTCTAAGTTGATCTCAACGAAAGTCTAGTTGAGATCAACGAACTATGATCTCATATCAGAAGTTTAGATCAACGAAGGACTATCTCAGTTCGACGAACTTGGAGCTCAGATTGGCAAGTATATTTTCAGCTCAATGATCTTGGAGCTCAGCTCGACGAAGGAGAATTCTTAGCTCGACGAACTTGGAGTTCAGGTCGACGAAATCATTGCTGAGTTCGGCTAACTCCTTATAGGTTCTGTTCGACTATTCTTCTCTGCAGCTTCTCAAATTGACCATCAGTTTGATTTAAAATTTTATATTAAGTCAGTAATGCTCTGATAATTAATGCTCAATATTCTCAAGAATATAGTCGTTACCTGACAACGTTAATTATGGTTTTCACACACTCTACCATATTTACTGGGACAGTTAGGAAAATGCATTGAAGACAAAATTAGCCGTTCAGGATCCCAGAATTTATGCAGAGGATTTCAGGAAAGAATTTAAAATTAAAATGGCTTTTGAATCTGAAATCATATATAAAGTGATTTTTCAGAAGATTAAAAAGGAATCAAGAAAATAACAATTACAAGATAAGTGAATCAGTGAAAAAGTATTCAGTGAAGAACAACACATCTCTCCTACATAGTGTTCTTCATCTGCCTCAGTTTTCTTCCAGTAAACAATCTTTATTCTGAGATCATCTTCATAATCTCTGAAATACATCTACTGGAATGAGCAGTTCTTTATAGAAGGCCTACACCATGAAGAGAAAAGGACTCCCTCACCTGATCATCAACTCTATTTATATAAGGGGGAGCTTTCTGCTTTATTAGAATCCACTAGTCTTCTCTCAGATTATTGACAGAGAAGAACATCTTCAACTTTTTGTTTAATTCATCCAACTGTGTACAGGTTTTTCTTAACTCCCTTCAAAAGTTATACTATTGGTTTTTTAAGTCTCCTGATCAAAAGACTTAGCTTGGTTTTTGGGCACCTGATCAAATGCTCAAAGGGTTGAAAGGTCTCCCTTAGAAAATGGATCATGTGGTGGCAGGGCACCTGATCAAAAACCTGTATTGGATTCCTACCAGGGTGGCAGAAGAGTGAATGTACCCAGGTTTTTTGGGGAACCACTATAATCCTTATGTCTTCTGTGTTGTTTATTTCTTTGCTGATGTGCTGTCATATTCTCTATTTATATTTATACTTATATATATCACCATATTTTAATCCGCTATAAAAACCAGTAAATAAATTTTTAATAATCTATTCACCTTCCCCTCTAGAGTAAACATAAGATCTATCCCTAACTTTCAACACATATGCAGCATAAATATAATGTAAACAACATGCATAACACAGAAATAATGAACACCCAAAATATATTCATTAACAGAAGGAATAATTATTTATGTGCATAAAACAAAACTACACATCCTTCAACCTTAAAGATGAATAAGAAAAACTTTTATGTTTCAGGTTCCCTTATAACTATTTCACTGCTCCTGGGCTTCTTTCCAGCTCTGTCAGCTTCAGCTTCTTTCTTCTTTTCTTTTTGCCTTAGGAAGTAGCTGAAAGGCTTTGGAATGTATTTTATAGGTTCCACAACATCAGGTGGCAATACACCTGACTTTAGGTCTCTCCTGTATCTCCTTCTGCTGGCTTCACTCTTTTCCATCTTATCCCACTCTTGGGAGCTGTAAAGCTTTCCCCTTTCATTCTTGCTGGACATGATCTATTCCCAGGCTGACAAAATGATACTCTTAGGCTCGGGGCTCCACTGCTTATAGTCAAGCCTGGCTTCCATCTGCTCTCTGTATCTTTTCTTGCTTAATCTGACACTTATTCATCTTTAGTAGCAATAAATTTCCCTTTTAATTTCAGAACCTGGTCAGCAGTGGGGCTGAATGTAGGAATGTCAACAACTATAGATTGTTCACCCCACATTGCACTAGCATCAGTATACTGAGTCTGATCTGCACCTTGATCATCCTAGAACTGGCCACCATACTGAAATTGATCATCTTGTTGGGTCATCTGTCCCTGATGTAGTGCCGCTTGAACTTGAATGGGGAACATGGGGATGTTGTCATAAGAGACTGGATCTATACCAATGATCCCCTTATAACATTTGTTATCCGTACAACATTCTCAGTGTTGTATTTAATTGTCTCCCTCTCCCCCTTTTTGACTTCTTCACACAGTAGTTTTGTCTAGGAGATGCTGGTTTTGTTCCTTTAAAACTCCAGGTAGTTAACTCTAGCAGTAACTTGGTTCTTTACCTCTAGTAAATTATCATACAAGAGCTTAGTGCAAGCATCCATCTTGGTAACCATAGCAGTCATTTGTGTGTCCAGCAACACCTTGTTTACATTATGGACAACAATCATGTTGCCAGCATTGATGTTCTGATTTTCTATAATTGTATATCCTCTGATATCATTTCCCTCTCAGTAAAAGCAACTTGCATAACTTGTTCTAGAACTCTCTCCCCCTCACTCTGAGGGCTGTATCTACCTTGAAGATTTATAGATTCTGGTGCAGATGTATCTTTAACTGTCTCAGCTGATGGAAACTCTTCAACATCTTCTTGAGTTCCTTCAGACTGAGTTCCACTAACCTGAGTCCTTACTGCAGGTTTAGAGGAGATGGACACTTATGCACACATGTCCCTTCTGGTTTCCTCGGAAGATTTAGTCAATTTGGGATCATGAGGCTCATCTTCTGGTTGTTCAGATGAACTGCTATCAATATTGTTCTCTTGCATAGGAACCTGTTCCTTCTGCTTCTTGGAGGTAGCTGTCTGACCATGGGTATAAAGGATTCTGTCCCATCTATCCAACATCTTTTTATCCATCTTTCTCATATGATGAATCTTGGTTCCTAATCTCATATTGAGGATCCTTGGAACACTGTTCAACAGAAATAGAGAGAGAATTCTTCCCAAATTTGGCTCAGCCAAGCACTCTACTGTTCTGTCAAAAAGAATTCATCCCCAATCCGTCCTTTTGAAGAGAATTACTCTGGCCATGAGTTCAAACATTTTCTTAGAAATTTTATCATGGGAGCCTGTCTTGTACAACAGGGCCTTCCCAATGACATCGACTAGGAACTTGCCATTCAGATTCCGTTCCTTTCTTAGAATAGAGCCAGTGGTGTGTTTGGATAATCCACACCACTTCAGTGCTGATTTGACATCAGACTGATCCAGGTCTTCTTCCTCATCTATCTCTAAGAACTTAGGCAACTGCAATGCCTTACTTAACCTTCTTGGAGTTATCTTTATCTTAGTCCCACTGACAACAGACTTGATTTTATTGGTGGATGGGTCGACTTTGGCATTTGAGAACAACTCCAAGACCTATTATATGCTTTCTGAACTAATGAACATCTGGAAGAGAGAGGTAACTGAATTCTTATCTAATGCAACACTGGATACAAGTTCAACTAACATTAAGTCTACAGTAAATGGAGCCAAAGTTACAATCACACCTAGGAGGTTGGCAAAGGTTTTACAGATACCAAGAATCGAGAAGGATGAAGAATTAGACACCATAAAGACTGCTGAAGGATTGGTGTGGTGTGGGTTGGCTTCAGTCACCAAGGTAGGAGGCACCCTGAGCAGGAAGGGCATGAATTCCCAAGGGAAATTCCTATCAGAAATCATAGGGAAGGTGCTACTGTGTAAAACTAGAGCACATGGCAGGATATCAGCTCAGATGTTTGAGCTTATGACAAGAGTAATATTCAAACTCAAGACTGACTGGAGTAGAGTAGTCTTTGAAAAGATAACAAACAGTATCAAGAAGCCAAACATGGCCAGGATACTAAATCTATACCTAGTCCAGGTCATACCAGACAATCTAAATCTTAAGCTTGGATCAAAGATACCCACATTAGAAAAATGGATATGAGGATTTTATCAAGGTGAGACAGAGTTTTGACAAAGGAAGCACCTGAACCTAGCACAAAGAAAGAGAAAATAAGAAGACAGTAGTTGTGGAGGATGAGTCTTCCAGTGATTCAGGTGAACAAGGAAGTTCAAGTTCTGAGACACAACAAGAAGCAATTAATGAGAAATATACTAGGCCCTCCTCTGGAACTAAGGATCAGATACAAGGGGAGTTAATTCCAGAGATGGAACACATTGAAGAAGAAAACCTTAATGTGCTTCCAACTTTAGAACGTGAAATTGCTGACAAGACAGTGATGGATGTGATCATTAACCTGAACATAACAGAAGGACTGACTGATGCTACTACATAGGATCTGCAGATGACAGATAAATACACTAAAAATACAGTCTATAAGGGTACTGCATAAGAAACTCCTGTGGATACAGAAGATGACATTCAGGGGAAGTTGAAAAACATTCTCCCACAGGATCCTATTCCTGACCCTCCAGGTCAAAATGATAATATCATAACGGAAGACCTCTCCTTTGCACAAGAAGATGCAAGGGTTTAGGGGGAGACATACAATATGATTCCTAACACTAATAGAGATAAAACACCATCAATAGTTGTCATTAATAGCTCATCTGACTCTGATAGGGAGGAAGCCTCTCAGCTGAAGAAATAGAAGATTGAGGAAGTCAGACAAAGGAGAAAAAACTATAAGAAAATAATGCAGTCATGAACAACTCCTGCTCCAGATTTGGATTTAAGTTCTTTTCTATTAAAACTACAAATTATGCTTTACCAACAAAGAACACAGCTTGAAAAGTATGTTGATGAAAGGAATAAGGAGCTGTAATTTCAATTGGCTCAGGACATAAAATCTATAAGATTTGAAGTAAACCTTCTTAAAACAGCCATGAAAAATTACTTTTAGAAAGGAGCTAATGCTGTTGTTTATATTGCTAAACAACATCAAGATGCAAAGAAGAATGAGGATGAAATGATAGTCAAACAAGGATATGTCCTTGAAAATCAAAGGATTTTGGATGAAAACATGACTGCTATGCACAATGAATCCTTGGTCAAGATGACTGAGCAGACTACTGCTCTAGAAACCACTATAGCTGCTGCTACAAAGAACATGGAAACTATACTACAAACTTGTTGAATTATCTCAAGATGATCAACAAGATAGTCTAATGCCAAATTAATATTCTCAGAGCTATCAAGATCACACCTTGATCAAGCGAAAACTGGGAAAACAAGTTCAAAAAACCAAAAGCAATTTAAGGAGCAAGCAGATCATATATTTACTATCTTTTTACAGTGCTAGGTATACATGGCGAGACATGATTTCACAAGTACAAACAGGAAGCAAGGAAAACAGAAGAGACAATCCGGGCGGATAGGGACAGTGACCGCCGAGACCGCGAGTCCACCGAAGCATTCGAGACCGCACAAACCGCTGCAATGCCAAACTGAGCTAAAGAGTCCGCAGAGACCGCAAGGTCGCGTGGATAAACCGTTATTCACTGCACAACTTGTCGCTCTCTACAAGCCGCCTAACCATAGTCGCCTTGCTGCCAGAGTCCGCGAACAAGAACTGAACTGACGAACAGGCTGCCTGGACTGGCGAACGCCGTTATTGAATAGAAGCTGGAGAAGACCGAATAGCCGTAGAAGCGACCTGCTGAATCCGCTGATTGAAACCGCAAGCCTAGTAGAAACCTAGCTTTCCCGAGTTAGCCGCACAATCTGCAACAACAACAATCGATTAACTTCAAACCGCGCGGACTGACAAATTGAGGCCGCAGTTTTTAATCCACGTTCAACTTACTGCTCACTCAATTATAAATGAAGTGCCAGGGGGGGTCCTATTTATAGGAGAGGTGAGGAGTGTGGTCACCGCCCTATGAGATAGGTTAATCGCCCCTTGTTCGCAGCTAGCACAGCCAGTCCGCCGAGTCCGTATTGACCAAATCATCAATGCCGAACTCACGAACAATCTGCTAACCATTAAGTGCAAGAACGCCACCATAATAGACCTGCTAGCCAGATGCCAGTCCGCACAAGGTAGTCCACCCAGTTCGCAAGGACAAGCCGGACATCAGCTAAAACCGCCAAGCACCAAGGCGAGAAGCCAGTCCGCACAAAATTGTGGACACTATACCAGCCCGCAAGCACAAGTCCACGAACAACAGGCAGACCGCCCGGTCACAGCAGACATTGCGGACTATGCAAATAACACATCAATCTATAACATGTCCACGACCAACAGGCATTCCGCCTGGTCAACAACGGACAAAGCGAACACCCTGGACTTGTCACTGTGTGTGACCAAGTCCAGCAACCTGCCAAACATATGGCATGAGCTCGACGGACACCAAGTTAGATCGCTAACTCTAAGGATAGTACTCCACCAAGAATGCAGCTCACCACCGCAACTCCAGAGATCAAATAGCAAGGACCATTGCCGATCTCGCGGACTCCTAAACCGCAGTCCGCGGACACAAACTAGCACAACAACCAACATCAACCAACTTCCATACTCACTATCAGTCCGTACAGTCTGCGGATTTCAATCCGCACAACAGGCTCCAGAAAACTTCACAGGTCGCCAACACCAGACCGCCAGACTGATTATCAGTCCGCGCAGTCA
The DNA here is from genome assembly GCA_039513925.1 of Platanthera zijinensis. Taxonomy (NCBI): domain Eukaryota; kingdom Viridiplantae; phylum Streptophyta; class Magnoliopsida; order Asparagales; family Orchidaceae; genus Platanthera; species Platanthera zijinensis. Next base: position 53,576,259 of record CM077092.1, read on the forward strand.
GTCTGGCCATGCCGCGCGGTCTGACCGATCACCCACTTTCACTTCACAAATTTCAACACTCCCCCTTGAAGTGAGAAGTGGTGATCAATCCCAGTAGACCTCGTAGCCACTGGAATGGCCCCTTCGACAGCGGTTTTGTGAAGATGTCAGCAAGGTTGTCTTCACTTCGAACATGCCCGACCATAAGAGATCCCTCCAACACCTTCTCCCTTATGAAGTGGTGCTCGATCTCTATATGCTTGGTCCTTGCATGGAAATTTTGATTGTTCACCAGTTTGAGCGCACTCTCATTGTCTCCTCAGAGTAGAGTAGGACCTTGTACTTCCTCATGGATGTCTTCTACCAGCTTCCTTAACCAAATGGCTTCTATAGTAGCCAAGGCTGAAGCCTTGTATTCTGCTTCAGTTGTAGAGACGGACACCGAGTCCTGCTTCTTGCTACACCACGAGATGCCCGCTGATCCACAGGTGAACACATAACCTGAAGTTGATCTTCGATCATCCAAGTCACCACCATAATCAGCATTCGTATATCTTAGCAAAGAAAAGCTCGAGTCCCTCATATAAAGGAGTCCCATATCAGAAGTCGTCTTGACATACTTCAAGATATTATTTGCCGCCACCAGATGAGACTTCCTTGGTTCTGTCATAAATCGACTTACTTGACCAACATCATAAACAATGTCTGGTCTTGTAATCATCAGGTAGATCAAGCTCTTTATAAGAGCTCTGAACACCAAAGGATCAGGAAGAATCCTTCCTTCATCTCGTCGAAGCTTCAGCCCTTGATCCAGGGGAGTAGAGCAAACCTTTCCTTCACTCATGCCAAAACGGTTCATAATGCGATCTACATATCCTTTCTGGCAGATGAGTATCCCACTCTCCTTCCTCTGCACTTCGAGACCAAGAAAGTGATGAAGCTCTCCCAAGTCTTTCATCTTGAAGCGAATGGCTAGCTCAGTCCTAAGCCTAGCTACTTCCTCCTATGAATTCCCTATGATGATCATGTCATCAACATACAGCTGGACCAAGACATGAAGCTCCCCCTTCTTCTTGATGAACAAGCTAGAATCCGAGTTAGAAGCAAGGTATCCGCATAATTGGAGGTATTCTACAATCTTCCCATACCAAGCTCTAGGAGCTTGCTTCAACCCGTAGAGAGCCTTCCTGAGTTTGTAGATGTAATCCGGATGATCTTCAGAGACAAATCTAAGCGGATGATCCATGAAGATGTCTTATCAATCTCCCCATAAAGAAAGACATTCTTTATATCAAGCTGCCACATCCTCCATCCTTGTCTAGCATCCAAGGCGATCACCACCCGAACCAAAGTCATCTTTACTACTGGACTAAACATCTCCTTATAGTCCTCTCCATACTACTGTGAGAATCCTTGAGCAACAAGGCGAGCCTTGTACCTTTCAATGCTTCCATCAGCCTTCTTCTTCAACTTGTACACCCACTTGCAAGTCACTGGAGTAATGCCATCAACCCTGGGCACAAGGTCCCAGGTTTCATTCTTCTTAAGAGCATCCATCTCCTCTTCCATGGCAGCTTCCAACTCCTTGATTCCAGTGGCCTCATTGAAGCTTGAAGGCTCTCGATCATCAAGAGGACCTGCAAAGAAACATGATACATTGCTCACTGCATTCCCTTTACAGTAGCGAGCTGGAGGCTTGATGACCCTCTTCGATCTCCAAAGAGTCTGATCCTTGCTTACCATCTCCATTGCTTCTTTAGGCTCAGCTCCATCTCTGGGCAAACTTTGAGCAATGCTCCCCATGCTTCCTGAACTAGAGGCCTCTGCTCCAGAGCTTGAGGCAACAGGAGCAGCTGGTGAAACAACAAGCTCCTCTTGAACAACTTCAGCAGCAACCTCCTGTTCTTCATCAACCTTGCTCTCTGGTAACTCAACCGATCTTCCTCCATATGTTGTCAGCTCATCAAAGACCACGTCTCTTGATACAATAGACTTCTTCATTGCAGGATCCATGCACTCCCATCCCTTCTTCCGCTCATCATAGCCTACAAAGACAAGTTTTCTTGCCTTTGCATCAAGCTTCGTTCGTGAAGAATCCGGGATATGCACATAGCAAGTTGATCCAAACACCCGAAGGTGTTCCACACTTGGCTTCTCCTTGAAAACCATTTCATGAGGAGACTTCATGTTGATTGGACTTAGAGGCATCCGATTGATGACATAGGTTGCGCAAGCCATTCCTTCGACCCAAAAGGACCTGGGAATGCCCTTTGCATGAATCCAGCACTTGCAAGTTTCCGTCAAGTGACGAATCTTTCTCTCCGCTACTCCATTTTATTGTGGAGTATGAGCACAAGTAAGCTCCCTCTGGATGCCTTGCTTCCTGCAGAAGTTAGAGAACTCGGAAGAGATAAACTCACCACCATTGTCTGATCTAAACTTCTTGATCCGTAGGCCAAGCCGTCCCTCCACCAGCTCCTTAAACTCCACAAATAATTGGAAAGTTACTGACTTCTCCTTCAAAAAATATACCCAAGTGTATCTTGAGTAATCATCAATCAAAACAAGCATGTATCCACTCCCTCCAAGACTGGCAGTTGTAGTTGGCCCCATCAAGTCACCATGGATACACTCCAATGGTTTCTTGCTCCTCGTTTGTGACTTATCAAACGAAAGGCGATGAGCCTTACCGTACTGACACCCTGCGTAAACGTGACCATCGCCAAAGGATGATAGCTTAGGCAAGCATTTCATAAGGCTCCTACTTGCCATAGCTTTCAGCTTATCCATCCCTACATGCCCCAACCACTCATGCCAAATGGTAGTGCTATCGTTTGTTCTCATTCAAGCAACGTAGGAGCTTGTTGCAAGAACAAACAAGTCCTTTACTCTCCTCCCAACATGAGCAACATCAGCCTTTACTGCTGATACGTTGCGAAGAAACTTCACTAATGTTGGACCAAACAGAACGTGATAACCCGCGTCTACTGCATTGGTCATAGAAAAGAGGTTATTATTCATGACCGATACATGATACACACTCCTTAATGTGAGTGGCCCCTTATCACTACCCAAGGACACAACCCCCTCCTTATTTACTGCATGAATAGTATTATCAGCAGTAATAATAACTTCATTACCTGAGTAAGCTTGCAGCGAGGAGAACTTCGACTTGTCTCCGGTGAGGTGATGACTACACCCAGAGTCCACGATCCAGTCGTCTTCAAAGTCAATGACAGATAAAGCATGAACACAAGTGCCCGTCATGAAAGCTCCACCCCAGCCAGCTTCCTCAGTATTAGAGCAAGCTTCCTCCTTGCCTGCAGTATGCCTAGGCTGCAGATTGACCTTGCAGTCGCGCTTGAAGTGGCCCGGCTGATGACATCTATAATACTTCAAGTTCTTCTTCTAATCCTTCTTAGGAGCAGAGCTCCTCTCTTGTTGATTATAGGTTGAAGGCTCATCTTCAGCTACAGTCTTCTTCTTCTTCTTCCATTCCTATCTCTTCTTCTTCTTGCCTGTGAAGAGTGCATCACTACCTCCTTCAAAGATAGTCACTCCAGCCATCTGCCAAACCAAACTCTCTTGCGAAGCAAGCAAGTTCTCAAGTTCTAGCAGAGATGGTTTAGTTGCCCAGCCTTGAACTGAAGTCAAAGGCCATATACTCCTTCCGCAGGCCGCGGATTATATGCCTTTTCAACTTAGCCTCAGAGATCGGCTCATCAGGATCAAGCACTGATAGCTCAGCACACACACACTTCATCTTCAGAAAGTACTTAGAGATGGTCAGTTCTCCCTGAGTTGTCCTAGCCAACTCATTCTCCAGGAACTATAGCCTAGCTAATTTCTTCCTGTTAAACAACCCATTAAGGGAAGTACAAATCTCTGTAGCAGACTCACATCCAATGATATTATCAAATAGCTCCGGTGAAACACCCGCTTGAGGGTAAACTCAGCCTTTGCATTTGTTCTCCTCCAGACTCTCACCTGCTCAGCAGTCCCAAATACAGCAGTAACTTCCTGCCTGTCGTCACCACCGACGACCTCCCAAAGCTCCTCTCCCAGAAGATAACTCTTCATGCATGACTTCCACTTCTTGAAGTTAGTCGGCGTTAAGAGTTCAATGCCCAGACCTCTTACATAACCCCCTTCCATTGCAGCAAAACCGGTCTAAGCTTTCAAGAGCACAAAGCACAACACACGTTGATCACTGCTCAAGCAACTGAACCTCCCTCTGATACCATGTTGAATTATCTGAAGATGATCAACAAGATAGTTTAACGCCAAATTAATATTCTCAGAGCTATCAAGATCACACCTTGATCAAGCGGAAACTTGGAAAGCAATCTCAAACAACCAGAAGTAATTCAAGGAGCAAGCAGATCATAGATTTACTATCTTTTTACAGTGCGAGGTATACTTGGCGAGACATGATTTTGCCAAGTACAAACAGGAAGCAAGAAAAACACAAGAGATAATTCGGGAGGATAGGAACAGAGACAGCCGAGACTGCGAGTCCGCCGAAGCTGCCGAGACCGCACAAACCGCTGTAATGCCAAACTGAACTAAGGAGTCCATAGAGACCACAAGGTCTCGCGGACAATCCATTATTCGCTGCATAACTTGTTGCACTCTGCAAGCCGCCTAACCGTAGTCGCCTTTCTTCTAGAGTCCGCAAACAATAACTGAATTGACGAACAGGCCGCCCGGACTGGCGGACACCGTTATTGAACAAAAGCTGGAGAAGACCGAATAGCCACAGAAGCAACCTGCTGAATCCACTGATTGAAACCGCAAGCTAAGTAGAAACCTGACCGAAGTCAACACCAGAAACATGACTTTCCTGAGTTAGTCGCACAACCTGTAATAATAACAATCGGTTAACTTCAAACCGCGCAGACTGACAAACTGAGGCCGCAGTTTTTAATCCAAACTCAACTTACTGTTCACTCAACTACAAATGAAGTGCGGGGGGGGGGGGGGGTCCTATTTATAAGCGAGGTGAGGAGTATGGTCACCACCCTATGAGATAGGCTAACCGCCCCTTGATCACAGCTAGCACAGCCAGTCCGCCGAGTCCGCATTGACCAAATCAACAATGCCGAACTTGCGAACAATCCACCAACCATCAAGAGCAAGACCGCCGCTATAGCAGACCTGCTAGCCAGATGCCAGTCCGCACAAGGTAGTCCGCCCAGTCCGCAAGGACAAGCCAGACATTTGCCAAAACCGCAAAGCATCAAGGCGAGAAGCCAGTCCGCATAGAATTGCGGACACTGCATCAGTTCGCAAGCATAAGACCACGATGAATAGGCAGATCCCCCGGTCACAGCAGAAATTGCGGATTTTGCGAACACTGCATCAATCCGCAACATGTCCACGACCAACAAGCATTCCGCCCGGTCAATAGCGGACAAAGCAGACACCCTGGACTTGTCACTGTGTGTGACTAAGTCCAGCAACCCACCAAACATTTGGCGCGAGCTCGGCGGACACCAAGTCAGATCGCCAGCTCTAAGGACAGTCCGCCACCAAGAATGCGGCTCACCACCGCAACTCTAGAGATCAAATGGCAGGGACCATTACATATCTCGCGGACTCCAAAACCATAGTCCGCGCAATCCGCGGACACAAACTAGCACAATAGCCGACAGCAACCAACTATCGGGCTCACTATCAGTCCGCGCAGTCCGCGGATTTCAACCAGCACAATAACCACCAGAAAACTTCACAGGTCGCCAACACCAGAACGCCAGACTGATCATCAGTCCGCACGATCTGCCCGAGCACCCACTTTCACTTCACAAATTTCAACAAAACTCACTCAGTCTCACTGTTAAAAGATATCAAAGCTTATAATAAGTAATTGGATAATAACTTACTGATGGTCAAAAATACTGTAACCTCAGGAATCAATTATTTGAATGGTCAGGTCAGATTTCACAAAAATGACCTCAGAGATCACATGTAAAGAGAAGTCATAAAGGGTGAGAGGGTAATTATAAAGGCCAGTTCTGAGCATGCTATATGGATATCAAACAATATTAGAGAAACTTTTGGCCATCCTGCCCTTTTGTATGATGGTGACCAAACTGCTGAGTCTGGTTGTCAGCCAACTCAATTTGAAGTAACTCATGATGCTCAGCAATCCATGTATAATCCTCCTACACAAATTCAATTTGAAGCCATTCAAGCTGTTGTTCAACATATGTACAGTACTCCACCATCAGTTCAAAATGTTATATATGAATAGGTGGAGATGTCTGTATCTGCTATGCTGAAAGAGAAAGAGGCTCGGCTGTCATAGAAAAGGTTTAGGGAATAAGCTGAAGCTAGGCTTGACTTTGAACAGTGGAGCCCAACCTCCAGATCAATCATACTAACTGCATGGAAAGTAGTTAATGCTAATGTTACTGATAGGGGTAAATGGTATCATGAGCAAGAATGGGCTAAACATTTAAAGTAGTAAGAGGTTATCTAGAAATTTAGATATGATATAAAGACAGGGAAGATCCCTGCTAATTCTATTGATCCCAGTAAATACTTTCCCAAGCCTTATCACTATTTTGAGAGGCAAAGGCTCAAGGAGGAAGAGATTTCTAAAGCCAAGGTTGATAAAGGTAAAAAGATAACAGATGTCAAAGTGCCTGAAGTAAAAGCAAAGATACTATCTGGAAAAGACATAGTCATCAAAGAACCAGAGCATCCTTAGAATATGTATTCTAGGCATTTTTGTACCTTTACTTTTAGATCAATATAACAAATTACATAATTTTAACCCTTGAATAAATTTATAATGAAAATTTGGTTGCACTATGTTATCTATATGTGTTATCAATTGTGTCACATCATATGTTATATTGTACTGTTGAGTTTGTAACTCTATCATCATGTTTTGGTATCATGTTGTATATCATTGAATTGGGGTTATGACTTCTCCAAATATGGGGAGATTATTGGTTACATTGGATACAATATACTTAATTTGAACAAGCCCCTTCAACTCAATGATATACACATATTTGTATTTGATGTATATTTAAGTTTATGTATGCACGATGTCTATTTCATATTGATTGGACAGGTAGACACAACAAGCTGACTAGATTTTGAAGAAAAATGGCAAAGTGCAAAAGTGTCGACACACTTCAACTATGTTGAAACCATTGCAGAAGCTATGTTAAGACAGGTCAGCAAAATGCCGAGTGAATTCAGCACAGTCTACATAAAAAAGGGTAAACACAAAAGTGTCGACACACTTCACCTGTGTCAACACCTTTGGAGAAGGTGTTTTGGGACAAGTCAGTTAACTTGACACAAAAGATTAAAGACAGCTGTGTCGAGACAAGTCAGTTGTCTCGACACCTTGAAGACTGAGTCAGTAGTGTCGAGATAAGAAATCATACCTGACACTATAAAGCTTGATGCAGTTGTGTCGAGACAAAACAACTATCTCGAGACAATCTAACTGTCTTGACACTAAGTAGATGTGTAGAGTCAACAAAGAAGATGGTTTTGTCGAGACAAATCAACTGTCTCGACACTTTAAAGATTCAGATGAAAATTCTTCCAAATAGAATTGTGTTGAGACTGCTATGATGTTTCGACATAAGTGTCGAGACACTTTGGACATTTCGACACTTTTATTTCTGAAGATGTGCAGAGTCAACACAGAAGTGTCAAGACAAGTAAGAACTATCACTTCAGCTACAAAAATGTGATACATCAACAAAAACTGTTTAAGGGGAAAATTTGAATAATGATGTCAGATGCTGATATCATCATCCAGAAACCAGCCATCCATGAAGGCTATAAATAGAGGGTTTGCCTACACCAAAACAAAAATACACACAATACATAAAATCAGAAAAAGAAAACAGAAATTCTCATTCTTACAATTTTGAGGAGGAAGAAGATGAAGGTCTTCAAGAAAATCTCCAGATCCCTTCACCAGGTTGGTCTGAAGACTAAGGTGAATCTGATCTACAATTTCTTCAAGGAATTCAAGCCAATCAACATCAAGAAGATTTCAAGTCCAGAGAATCAACTTTTCAGCAAATCAATTTATCAAGAAGAAATCCATTGCTGCTGAGTTGAAGAATCTATGCTAATAGATAAGTCAGAATTACAGACATTCTGTTTTCTAAAGGTTGTTGTTTACACTTTACCTATTTATTTTGTAAGATATCCTTGAGATCTGAGTGGGTAGGAGATCTTATCTCTGAGTTATAAGCCAAAGTTATAAAGGCTGAGGTAGGGTTCATAAGGGGCCTTAGGTAGGTGGTTTTGGGTAAATCACTGAGTTGCAAGCCTAGTTTATAAAGGCTGAGGTAGGGCTCTTGAGGAATCTGAGGTAGGAGATTGGGAGAATCTCTGAGGTAGGACCTATTAGTCTGAGTGTAGGTTTCTTAACAGAAACTAAGATAGTAGGATCTTTGGATTTGAGTTAAAGAGGAGGAGCTATAACCTTATCTAGCACATTGCTAGTGAGGAAGAAGGGGGAAAGTGGATGTACCCTAGATAGAGGAACCACTATAAATTCTGTGTATACAGTGTGCTGTGAATTACCGTTGTTTGTGTTGTGTTCAAAATTCTATAACTGCTGAAATTATTAAGTGATAAAGATTTACTAAAGTATTTTAAAAAATCACTAATTCACCCACTCTAGGTGATTATTAACCCATAGGATTATCTTTCAGTAATGTACGAATAGTGATTATAACGTTTGTTAAAATTGATTAAAAAACTCATATAAAACACACAAAAGAGCAACATGGAGTGTGAATTATAAACAAGGTTAAGTCGGATAGGGATTGGGTAGGCGCAGAACTTGGCTATAGGTTCTCATGATCTTAAGACATCATGGGTCAAATGATATTGGTTATTAGTCAAAACACAAAGTTGCCAAGTCTAGTCGTCTGGGACCAGTATATCAAATCATAGAATCTGTGGTTTGGAATTAGGTTCCTGCAAGTCAGAACTTTTGCACTTTAGGGCATTTGAAGATGGTTTACGAATAGTGTGTTCTATCAAAGTATCAATCCCTATCAAATTTGAATGATTTATTTACCCTTATACTTTGGGAGATAGTTTAATGTATAATTAGAAATCATGATAAGATGACTCCTTGCATTTAGAATATAATGGGATTTGGTGAATTAAACACAATAATGAAATATCATTACTATCCTCGCTTACCTGATATAGCAAAGTCACATGATCGTAAATATGAACTATAACCTTTGAATGACTCAATTAAGTAAAAAAATCATTATTTTGGAAACATGAGAATTGAAATAAGTTAACATTATGACACATAAGATAAATTGCTAGGACATGACATTGGGAATGTAATGACTCAGCAAATTAAAATGGGATGGATGATTAGTTAAAGTTGTACACATATATATGACCCCTTGATTATAATAACATACGGAACCGGGACACGTATGTTGATAACATTATAATCACCGTTAGGAGGATTCATGACTATGATATATAGATTTTGACTATCAAAGGAGTATATGGTGAAATTATACGAGAATTAATGAGTGTTAATAAGATTCTCATTATGATAAAGTCGACTTGTGACAAACCTCACCATTTTAAAAGGATACGCTTATAAAATTATGAATTAGACTCCATGTGAAAAGCGATTGGGAATCAAAATTTGTATGAATGTTAATATCAATAATGATCGCTTGATGTATGCTTTAAAGGTGAACACGCTATGAATTATGTATTATTGATTAAGTAGAGGTGTAATAAGTCATGAATTTGGAAGAAACAAAAATGATGATCCTTTTCATCACATCATAATCTTGGAAGTTAGTTAATGGTTTTACATAAAAGTGTTGGTCTATTGAGTATGATAATTTTGGTGAGCATTGGTCGTAAGGGACTTCAAATCCGATGCATGATTAAGGTTTATTTTAATGATGATATGTCAGAAGACTTGGAAATATGTCCACATAACTTTAATGGTAAGTATCCCTAAGTATGAGGAAAATACATTTGGAAGGAGAATGTTACCTCTGATAAAGTTTTCTTATAACAACAACCGCAAGTCCTATATGGTAGGAAGTGCCGGATACCACAATCTTGGGTTCGGGATGGGGACCCCAGGGCACTTGGATCAGATTATATTGATGATACGGATGCTCAGATACGGCTAATCAGGTATCAGATGCTGGAGGCGCAGAGTAGATATGTCAAGTATTACAATGCAAGACATCAGAAGATGGAGTTTAAAGTAGGAGATAAGGCATTCTTGAAGATATGTCCAGTGCATGGTATTTCCCGGGTGCGGTGGCACAAGAAGCTCAGCCCTTGATTTATGGGACCATACTTGATCTTGGTGCGGATTGGTCCTTTGGCTTACCGGCTGGAGCTGCCGCCAGAGTTAGGGAACCTGCATGACGTCTTACATTTCTCCTCACTTCAGAGAGCACTACTTTGGCAAGAGTAGCACATCACCACTACAGCAGGCCCAGTATCACCTGATAGATCAGTTCGTTTGGAGCTAGTCCGGATTGATGACACGACGATCAGAGTGCTGTAAAAGAAGAAGGTCCCCTTGGTCAAGGTGTTGTGGTCCAACCACGGATAGGAGGATCACACCTGGGAGTCGATGGATCAGATGCGTGAACGATACCCAGAGATTTTCTCCTCAGGTATAATTATGTTTAAGTTTCTTAAAAATCTTGTGCATAGAAATCCCGTAGACCCGAACTTGAATTTCGGGGACGAAAATATTTTTTTTGTTTATTAGGATTTGTAACATCCCATTTCCTTCTAGACCCCTTAACTTAGATTAGGGTAGAACCAACGGTGAGTGAATGGAGTTAGGCTAGGTTTGACCTAGGGAGTTAGGGTGGATTCACATAGGACCCACTTTAGGGTTCAATCAACTTTAACTTAGAAAATATTCTAGAAACTGTAGGCGTCGAGTGGTCTCGATGCCATTCGATAAAGCATCGAGTGCGCTGAGTGCACTCGACGCCACTCAATGAATTTAACTTAGAAAATATTCTAGAAATTGTAGGCGTTCAGTGTACTCGACGCAGTGTTGAGTGGTCTCAATGCCACTCAATGTGGCATTGAGTGGTCTCAACGCCACTCAACGTTATTGACTTAGAGATATTCTGAATGTTGTTGGCGTTGAGTGGACTCAACACGGCATTGAGTGGACTCAACGCCACTCAACGCTGTTGACTTAGAGATATTCTGAATGTGTTGGAGTTGAGTGGACTTAACGCGGCGTTGAGTGGTCTCAATACCAATCAACACTTTTGACTTTGAGATATTCTTAATGCTATTGGAATTGAGTGGACTCAACATGGAATTGAGTGGACTCAACATGGCATTGAGTGATCTTAGCGCCACTCAACGCTTTCGACTTAGAGATATTCTGAATGCTGTTGGCGTTGAGCGGTCTCAACGCCACTCAACATTATTGACTTAGAGATATTCTGAATGTTGTTGGCGTTAAGTGGACTCAACGCAGCATTGAGTGGTCTTAACGCCACTCAACGTTGTTGACTTAAAGATATTCTGAATGCTGGTGGCATTGAGTAGACTCAACGCGGAGTTGTGTTGTCTCAACACCACTCAACATTGTTGACTTAGATATATTCTGAATGCTATTAGCGTTGAGTAGAATCAACACGGTATTGAGTGCTCTCAACACCACTCAATGCTTTTGGACTTAGAGTATTTTTGGTATGGTTCACCTGTATGACTGAATCGAGTTTTCGGGATATGTGCTGATGGCACGTTTGAACCCGATCTCTTAAACAACCTATTTAATACATTAATCTTCTCAAGAAGACTTATTTAAAGAAATGATTGGTGGTCCAATACAAAGGTGACACATGGAAAAGCAACTCAAACTAATTGGCGGTTCAATATTAGGCTGACACGTGGCGAACAACTTAAGCCCTAATTCTTCTTATAAAAAGGAAGAGACAAGAAACACTAGCCGTCACTCCCACTCCTTACCAAGGCCACCATCATCTTCATTGAGCCCAGAGGAGTGGAAAATGACTTATAGAGCTAAGCTTTTGTTGTAGACACAAGAAATTGAGCTAAATCGTCGGAGCAAGGGTCGGCCATGGATCTCCACTACCATACCCGCCGCCAAGCTCACATCTAGGTCCGTTTCTCCTTCCCTCCCTCTGTGCTAGTATTCTAGATCCACTAGGAGAGATATAGGGCTCAATTGAGCCCGATTAAATGTGAGAAAGAGGGAGAAATACGAGCTTTTCTTCTTGCTTGGGTTCGCCGGAGGAGCTGCCTCCGGCGGCCATTTCACCGGAAAACGCCAGCCGCCACCTCAATGAAGGTGGTGGTGATAATCGCCGGCGGTGGAAGTGGCCTAGTGGCTGGGAAATAAGGTTTGAAGTTGGTACATGCTGGGTTAATCTGGATCGTCGGCTGGAGGAGGAAGATGCATGGATGTCGTCGATTTAAATCTTATAAACTATAGCATAGTATTATTATTATTAAGTGTATTTCTATCACATATCAAACAGCCAATTGCATGATAATTTTAGGCCTCATAGAGGCATATTCAGAGGACACTTTCAACATAGAAAATGTAGCACTAGGTCTTTACTTTGTTATGACACCCTAAACTTGAAATATGGAGCACTATAGATCCTTGTAGGGTCATTCTCCTAGGACTGCTCCTATACTAGGGCAAAACTTCAAATGGATGGCTAGAATAATCCATAAGTCCACATGCAGTGAAATTTAGGTCAAGCATGTGTGTATACCATACTTAGACTATGTCCAAAAATGAGAATTTTTGGAGGACAGTTTCCTATAGTTTTAGTCAAAATTTGATTTATTAAATAATTGTAATCTAGGGAGTTTTACAACTCCAAATACCCCCAAATTTTTGTGGCATGGCTCTAGTGTCATCATATGATCATGGTAAAAGTTTAGCACCATTTGGACCTCTACATGGTTGGCAAATCCCACATACATGGTGGAGGTAGATTTGTAAATGGAGTGCCAATTGTAAAAATGGGAAAATGGGAAATTGGCCCATTAAGCCCAATGCATGTCCATGGGATTTTAGACAGAGGCTCATAGGGATGAAATACACCTCCCATATAAAGATTGGTATTTTTGGGATCACAAATCCCATTAAATTGAATTATTGTAAAATTAGCTCATTAAGAATTAAAAATGAGAAATAGGGCTACTGACCTTAAAAAATTTCAAAGTTTTGTTTCAAGCCCTAATAGGACATTTAACATCTCTGGAAAAAGTTATGAGCTTGTTTTAGAATTATATCTTTTGTATTTAGTATATTTACAATTTTATCCTCTTGGGATTTAAATAAAAAGTAGGGGTAATAATGTTTGCAAAATTATGGAAAAATGTATAAACTCTTATTTCTGTAATATAAACCCCTGTGAATTTATCTAAGAATATTTGGATGATTAATTATGCTAAAAACCTTAGTAGTGGTATTTTTGTAATAATGTTCACATGTAATTATTTTAGGTCAAATCACTTGCTAGGAGTGTAAAATTCTGTTTTGGGTACTATTATGACAATGTTAATGACCAGTAATTTTCTATGAATTTTAATTGAATATTTTAGGTACTTCATTTGAAAAATGGAATAATTATGATTATAATCATAAATAGAAAATGAAGGGTAAATCAAGTGGAAAAATTAGCATCTTTTGTGAACAGTCATTTTTAACCTAGATGAACTCCAGATAAATTATCTAGACATAATGGACTATTGGATATAATAGTTCATGTTCAAAGTGATCTTGGTCACCTAATTAAATGATTTAATTTATGGTCCTAAATACTTAAAAAATGATGAAATTCTAAATGGTCAACTTTATACACATGACAATCCCATGATAAATATTTAGGGGCCTTTGGCCTAAGGAATTAGAAGTCATCTCATACAGGTTAGAATTAGATCATGGGCTACGCTTAGTAAAAAGTGACGTGTAACACTAGGACCCACAGGGTAATGATAGGTGGTTGGATTGAGAGATGTATTGGGAAGTTAAAACCCTGCTTGGTGTCACGAGTATGTCACTACATAGTAACAAGTGATAGAGTACAAGCCACAATGAGGACAACTATAACGGGGCCCAACGAAAGATCGTCGCTCTCCCAATCAGTACCTTAAGTCATTAGGTTTACTCAAGAGTAATAACGAGATTGGGGTATTAATAATGGGTAGATATTAATAAAAGTAAGTGTCCTTGAGAAAGGGAGCTTTGGTATTCAGCCCGTCGTAGTTCCTAGTACCCTCGAGAGCCCTTCACCGGGCATGCCATGCCCTAGGAAGTCCAAGGATTAACCCTAAACTGCTATGTATAACAAGAATTAGACAAGATTAGTCTAATAGGTTAAGGTAATGATGTGACAAACTCACCCGTATAGGGTTGGAGGGATTCAGGACGAGTTTAGTCCTGCGAGCTAGAGGCTCGGATGAGGATACATGATGGGTTTAGTCCTGCTAGCTGGAGGCTCGAATGAGGATACATGATGGGTTTAGTCCTTCGAGCTAGAGGCTCGGATGTTTGGATACAGGACTGGTTTAGTCCTGCGAGCTGGAGGCTCAGATGTTTGGATATGGGACGGGTTTATTCCTGCGAGCTGGAGGCTCAGATGTTTGGATACAGGACGAGTTTAGTCCTACAAACTGGAGGCTCGGATATTTAGATACAGGACAGGTTTAGTCCCGCGAGCTGGAGGCTCGGATGTTTGATACCAGGACGGGTTTAGTCCTGCGAGCTGGAGGCTCGAGTGGTTACTTCAGGATGGGTTGGTCCTACAAGTTGGAGTCTTGGGTTTTAAAATAACTTGTATGTGCATAAAACATATTAGTGGCGGGTCATGCAGTACTGGCCAGTCGTCACACCAATGACAGTACGATGACTCAGGTGAGGTGTGAGGGTTTGAGTGGCCAGTAGGTTGTTTATACTGTGGTCTGGAGGACGATCCACGAAAACGCACACCCGACCAAAAAGACTGGTGGATTTGCTAGCAAATTAGTACGCAGAGACTCTAGAGTGCACCTCAGACATATATAGAGGCGTACGAAGGGTCTAGGCCTGGTAGTGTGTATACCTGCCTAGGAAGTGGAGATGCTTGCTCCACTGCTGCCGTAGCCATAACGGTGGTACCAAAGAGTTCAGCTAACTCCAAAAAGTGGGAACTAAAAGTCTGTGATCACAGAGTCATGTGTGAGTTGCACTTGTATGATCCATAACCCACATAACATATCATAACATACATACATACCTAGATCATACGCACTGCAGATCCTTATCATATATATTTGTATGGGCTCTTTTATATGATAAGTTATAATTCCTGAAACCTTAACTTATAAGTTTGTATGGACATTCATATAAGTTAAGGTACTCCTGTGATGTTAGTGTAGCGGTATATAGTTTACTTTCTACTGAGTTTCTTTACTTTACTTACTGCACTACTTTTCAGTACTACTTTACTTACTACACTTCTTTTAGTACTACTTTTCTTTCATGACTTGTGCTTTATATATAGAACTGCTAATGTAATGACATAACAGTTAGAAATATATTTATGATAGAATAGATCCACTGTCACCTTCTTCCATTTTGATATTACATTGTCGTCCTCCGCTTTTGTCCTACCACTCGATGCCTAGGAGTCGCGGGGGTGAGGCGATGACAAAATGGCTTAGTCTTTTGACTAACGGTCGGTTGTGACCAAATCATTTTAGGAGCTCGAAGAGCTGGAGCACCAGTATGACCAGTAGGAAAAGGTGGTAGGACTTGAGGAGCAGATACCACATACTACTTCCATAGTTCAGTGTCAGGTAATGACGAGTGTGCTTGTTTAGATTTTGCTTCTGTATAGTATTATTATATGAGAGAGAGATTTTATATTCATTTTTTTGGCATGTATGGGCATAAACCCTTCTATCTTTTTGTACTCATTGTGGACTGTTGTACCTTTTTATTATATATATATATATATTATGTTATTGCAGTGACTTGTGGACTTGATAGCTTTTTTTTGTACTTTTATTCTCAATTGACCTATAGGTAAATGATCGTACTAGCCGGCAGGATAGACGTCTTGCGGTGTCGACTAGCCCGTGTATTAGTGTCACCGTAAGGCGGCGGTTCTGGGCATAATACTGGGTAACCTCCTTGGTAAGGGGAGGGGTCTTACAGTGCCCTCTTGGAAGCTCTGTAGAATAACGAGAAGCTTGTCAAGAGGCAAGTTGAAAAAATTGCTTCCCTTTAGAAGACAAAATCTCAAAACCTTGAGTCTGCTACCTAGTTAGCTCAAATGAGTAGGGAAATTAGCCAACTGAAAGGGATAATAATTATCCAAATGAGCACCATAAGCCAGAAGATCAAGATGATCAAGGATCTTGAAGGGAAAATTCTCAAGAGAGGAAGCTAGTGGCTCAGTTCTCAAAGGCACAATCTATGTTGCCCATCATTGACTTCTTCTCCTTTCAAAATAATAGAAGGTGATTGGGGTTCAATAGGAAAACAACATCATCTAGTTATAAAAGCAAAGGAAAGGCAGTTATGCCTCAAACCACCTTTTATAAGGGACTACTTCCTTCTAATAGGTATGACCATGATAACATATATGTTCACTGGAAGAATCGAAGTTCCTTCCATAAGGTTAATAGTGCACATTATAATGGAAGGAGAATGGGCATATGGTTGAGTGTTTTGAAAGCTCCCCATGAAGAAATTCAAATGGGTAATTATAAACCATTTTTTTGGCACTCCAACCCTTATACTCAAAGGTAAGGGTGTTGCATCTTCCTAAGTCAAATTAACAAGTAGGTTGTAGGAAAAATACTAACCCACTCTCATAAGGCAATATCAGATTCCATCAACACAATGTCAACTACCAACCTGGCATTTGTTGTTGTCAAGCCGATATCGTCGAGTAAGATAGGTTATCATTGAACACACAACGAAGTGCTTGCTGAGAGGAATAAGAAGAATGCAACAACCTTCTATGTTGAACATGGACATTCAGATACACCATCATCCTCTATGAATGTTTAGAAAAGAAGGTACAATATTTATGAGTGCTGGTGATGTCGTAAAGTGGGTCACTTTTCTAATGATTATTGGCACAATCCCTCTACACCTAATGCAAAAAGTGCCATGCTGTAAAGGTAGCTCCCAACAAAAATATTGCTTTTAATGCTGACAAGAACCTAAGATCTAAAGTTTATTGGGCTCCTAAGGCAAAATGAACTTTATCTTACAGGATAGTTCAAGTACCAACCTGAAGCAAATTTGGTACTTGGATAATGAATGTTCTGGGCACATGAATGAGACAAGGAGTCTTCTAAAGGATTACATTCCTGTGAAGAATGGATCAAAGGTCATTTTTGGAGGCTCTAACAGGAAAGTCACCAAAAGATATGGTATGATCTCTAATGACGTAGTCTCAATTACAATGGTAGCTTATGCGGAGCGATTGCAACACAACCTTGTAAGCATAAGTCAACTATGTGACTTAGGCTATGTCATTGAATTCCACAATGATAAGTGTCTAATCAAAAAGTTAATTAACTTGGAGACTATTCTCTCAGGCATTAGAAGTGGGAATGTTTATTGTTTAGATTTTATTTGCGATAATTCTTCAACTCTAGTTTGTCTAGTAGCTAATAAGAAAGAGTCTCTTTGTGTACAGTGACACAAGAGACTTTCTCACATTAATTACAAGATAATTAGCAAACTTTTTTCTGAGAATTTAGTTAGAGATAGTCCAAATCTAAAATGTGTTAAAGAGAGTCCTTATCATGCATGCCAGATGGGAAAGCAAACTAGGGCCACCTTTAAGAGTATTGGCTCTAAATACACTATAAGATGTTTTTATCTGTTGCATATGGATCTATTTGGTCCAATGCCCATTTCGAGTTTAGGAGGGAAGTTGTATTCTTTTGCGATTGTAGATGATCACTCAAGATTTACATGGGTATTCTTCCTTAGGAAGAAGTCAGATATCCCAGATGTCATCATGACTTTTGTCAAGGAAATTTAGAATGAGATGGAATGTACTGTGGTTAACGTAAAAAAGTGATCATGGTACATAATTTCAATCTGGGGCCATGATAAGGTTCTATTAATAGCAAGGTATCTCCCAAGAGTTCACTTCTCCCAAAACTCCATAATAAAATGGAGCGGCTGAAAGAAAAAACAGTACTTTAATAGAGATTGGTAGAACATTACATAGTGCTTCCTCTCTACCAGAATATTTCTGGGTTGAGGCAATCAATACAGCATGTCATTTTCTAAACATGGCCTCCATCAACAAGTCTCATGACAAAACTACCTATGAACTTCTGAAAGGCATAAAATCAACCATTTCATATTTCAAAATCTTTGGTTGCAAATGCAACATTCTAAACAATGAAAAGTCTCAGTTGACTAAGTTTACTGAGAAATGTAGTGTGGGTACTCTTGTTGGATATTGCTCCCATAGTAGAGCATATAGAGTATTCAATAGGAAGACCCCATGTAGTTGAAGAATTTGGAGCATATTATTGAAACTAGAACTCGGTCCCAACGGGAGTTCAGACCCAACGGGGTAACTTGCACATATTTCTCCCGAACTGGAGATTTTGATCGGACACTTAAAACTAGAGAATTGACAATGGGCTGCAGTGTGGAGGTCCTACTATACACCTAAAAGATCTTAGAGTGCTTCCCCTCCGAATCCAAAAGTTGAGCTGGGCTCATTCATCGTCTCCTCCTTAGCCACTTCAGCCTCGCCCCCTACCTTATGCGTTCCTCCATCACCTTCTCCACTTCCTCAGCCTCCACCATCCATGAGATGATGATGATGACAGTCACATAGCACTGCTTTGCCACCTTAAGATCTCCCAAGATCTGAACCTAGACACCTCCGTTATTAAACTTGAGACACTAATGGAAAGACGAAGGGACACAAAAAGGCGCTATTGAGGGGGCGCACAAAAATTGTGTTATAGCTGCTTAGAGCATCAACGATGACGAACCGACAGTTCCTCGATACTCCCCCTAACATCATATAGAGTCCGTCTCCTCCCTCACCTTCCTTCCTCTCTCCAGAAAACCCCAAATAACGGTCCATCCGAGTCTAGCACCCTCCTTGCCTCCACATGCATTACATCAAAGGCCTTCTTGAAGATCACATTCACTTAGCTCCCATTGTCAACCAGAATCTTAGATAATATGAAGTTCTCAATTTCCATCACGATCACCAAGGTGTAACATAGCAGATCTTTATAATTTGGCTTGCCCTTTGATGAAAAGTTATCTTTTCTTTCGGGGGAAGATTCTTGGAGGTCAAAACGACGCGCCTTCTGAACATGGT
The DNA here is from genome assembly GCA_039513925.1 of Platanthera zijinensis. Taxonomy (NCBI): domain Eukaryota; kingdom Viridiplantae; phylum Streptophyta; class Magnoliopsida; order Asparagales; family Orchidaceae; genus Platanthera; species Platanthera zijinensis. The sequence goes on from CM077092.1 coordinate 53,595,611, forward strand.
TTGGAAGCTTCCCTTGCAGGTGGCCTCGATCCCCACTCCTCCATGGATCACCCTAATCTCCATTAGGTGCCCACGTCGGCCCGATCCTTGCACTTATCTTCCTCCCCCTTTCCGAGCAAAACTTCTTTGACCCCCACTAGCTGTTGCTGTGTTGGACCTCTTGCTCCTTTTATCTCCAAAAACTTTGAGTTGGTGGTCGTTGCATGGCCATCCTCTTGGTGGAAGTCATAGTAAGGTAACTCCACCTTGCCCCTCCTATTCTTCCACTTTTATTCCTTCTCCCTCTCCCTCTTCCTCGAGATATCTCCTTGTCTTGTTGGTATGGGGGGAGAGGAGGCTTTGGGACCTATCTCTACCCCAAAGGGTTATACCTTCCTTACCCTCTATAGTAATTCCCCCACCTTGAAATCCTCTCCCTAGCCCCTGAACGGGCCCCCCTAGGGTCTCTAGGTAGGCCGATGGTTTGGCTCCTGGTACCCCCAACCTTGGTGATGCCCCTAGAACCCCCGGGCTCTTCTCTCTTAATTACTTCCTACTTCCCCGTGTTCCTTCACTTCTCCTTCACCAAATCTAGCCAGTTTTCTGGCAAACGTCGGGTTCGTCGATTCTCCTTCTATCTCCTTTGTTGCCATATCCATTAGTTCCTCGAAGGATAAAGGAGGCACCCTCTCTATCTCCAGACTAAAGAATCCTTATCATATCCCCAGCATAAAGGACAACATCAGGATATACTATGGTACCTATTAGACCAGGAGGACCTTCTCTTGGAACCTATACACATAACTCCCCAAAGTATCTTCTAGACCTTTCTTGATTATAAACAGAAACTCCGCTCCCTTCTTTCTTTTCTTCAACATTGAGAACATCAACAAGATACCCCAATAGAGGTCCTCGAAGTAATAAATTGAGCTATTGGGAAGCTGGTAAAACAATCCCTCATCTTCTCCTTGAAGGTGATTGCGAAGAGTCGGCATTTAAAGGCGTCCAACATCTGCCTGATGGACACCACGTCTTCAAACCACTGGTGTGTTGCACAGGATCATCCCTGCTAGTGTAGTAGGACATCTTTAGTTCCCGGAACCCATATGGAACTGGAACCGAGACAATCAACTTACTAAAGGGGCTCCCTCCTCCCATTGGGCGAGTTGAACCATCTTGCACAGTCATCTCACATGTTCTTCATTCACTTGTCGGGCTGTGGAACAGCTCTCGCCTAGCGAGGTCTTGCTCTCCTCCTTCAATATTCACCATCTTTCCAGGCCGACAACCCAGGGCATTCTCGCCTAGCTGCTGGGACGGGATTACAGGGATGGCAGGTATTGAGCACTCGCCTCTCGCGACAAATATGAGATGCAAGGTCTGTAAGACCACCCTCTTGAAATCTTTAAACATCCCAATCGTGACTCCACTCACCGGTGGTGGCGGGTTGCCCGAGTTGGTTACTCCTCCTTCACCTCCAGCCATGAAGCTTAGCTCATGATATTCTTATGCGGGCTACGGTCCACTCTTACTGCACAAAAAATGTTGAAATTGGAACTCGATCCCAATGATAATTCGGACCCAAGAGAGTAGCTTGTACCTACTTCTCCCGAACTGGAGCTCTTGAACGGACACTTGAAACTAGAGAACGGACCCTGGTCTGCAGCGCGAAGGTCCTACCACACACCCAGAAGATCTTAGAGCGCTTCACCTCCCAAGCCAAAATTCAAGCTAGGCTTCTTGGATGGCACTCAAAGCCAACCAAAAATAGCCTGAGGAGGATGAAGCCAAAAGAATTGGGTGCCCATAGAGTCTATTTATAGTTTTACAAGTTTGGTCTGCACATAGCGAAATCCCGCCATCTGATTTTACTAAAGACACCCAAAATTGGTCTATAGATAACCAAACTCTGCTTTTTGGGAGGGCTATTTGCAGGCCAAAACATATTATCCCATGGATAATCTTTCTAGGATGGGTAGACAAGGATGTCATACCCCCTGGAGTAGCGAGTTCTTAGATGAGGATGATAACCACCTACTCTCTCCTAGCTGAGGGCGAGTGCCCGATAAAGCCGACACTCACTTACCTCATACTCAATACTTGGGGCAAGTGTGAACCAACTCCCCCACTTGCCATATTATCGTATACTTGCTGCTTTGGGCAAGTGCAAGCCTATTAACCTCACTCACCTGTCACCTGTAGCCTTGGGCGAGTGCGGGCATGCTTGCCCCACTCGCCTCTCACCGGGTCCTGAGGGTCCATTTGCACCTTGGAATTTTCTGGTGAACCCACTCGGCGAACACAAGGTTGTACACACATTATTTGTGATAAGACTAACATGATATACAAAGGCTGGTATAGTGCTTTTAAGATTGCAGGTACTGAGCTAAACATGCAAGATCTATCCATTCAAGACAAGCCATGTGATGACTAATAATTTAGTCATCATTTTGGGCGAATATCTTATTTATATTTAAATAAATAATCACTTTTATTCGTTGTAATTCATAAAAACCTCGTAAAAATAATGTTCCATGCTCTAAATATTATATTTTCTATTTTGTAGGATTACGACAGGTCTCGTGGGGATTTACGTGCAATGTCTCGCTACCACAACCAAGTGTTCACATGTGAGTCTAACTTATCAACATGGGGCTCGGCCGGATATATTCAACACCACTACCTCCCTCCATGGATACAACCTGAGCTCCTCCGACCACCCATGCAAGTTATCATTCATTATATACATATTTATATATATGAATGTATATACATATGTATATATATGAATATAAGTATATATATATATGAATATATATATATATATACAAGCAGTCGTGCACGGGGGACCCCATTTGTCGCGGGGGCGACATTTGTCGTGGGCGGCGATATCGTTTGTCATCTCAGATATCGGTCGTGGGCGAAGATAACAGTTGCGGAAGCTTCCAAACATGTCTAGAAGAAGTAATACAATGCATAAAAAGATACAAATATATTCATGAAAGTACACTGAATATAAAAATAGAAGAAACAATACAGTTCATGAATATTACAAATGTTATATTGATCCATACAATCTATGTAATTTTGCTCGCTGCATGTAATTTTGTGAATATTTCTTTGAACACAACATTTTTTGTGTACACTCCTTCTTGCTCCTCCAATGTACCATTTTTAACCATCACTTTGGTGTTATTTGCGGAAACTCCTCTTGACAATGCCACATACAGTTGTCCATGGCTAAAAACATCATTTGGTAAATATACTCCAAATTTGAAATTTTGTGGCCCTGCGATTTGTTGATGGTTAGAGCATAGTTCAATCGTATTTGGAATTGCTTTCGGGTGAGCTCAAAGGGCATCTTAACATCCTCTTCGCTCTTCAAGGAAATTCGTTGTAGAAATACTTTGTGCCTTTTAAACTCTCCGCTCATTATTTCAGCTTCAATACCGTTTCTTGAAAAGTTTAAACATATAAGTCTTTTTTTGTTGCACAACCCAATTTTTGGATCAATATTTCTAAGAAGCATTATCGGTGAACCTTTCTTGAGATTGAGTTTGTGTGGTGGTAGATTCCCCAGATTTATTGAATTTAAGAATTCTTGCAAATATAAATTATGGGTATCGTCCACTACAGAGTCAAAAGAATCGTAAGTTTTGCATTCTCCCGGAAATATTTCAATACATTTTCATTTATTTTGTTGACATCTTCATTCAAAGGCATTATTATTGCTCTGCTTTCCATGTATTTGACATCTGTTGGGGAACCAAGCTCAGGGAATATTGCATTGATCAATATATTTACAGAGCATTCATCTACCCAAGGTATGACCATGGAGGTTGGAATCTAAATCATATCATTTAGAACAGCTGGCTCATCACCGTTACCCACGCACAGTAAGAACTTCGAGAAATGTGGATCATCGTGAGCTCTCATGTTCATTGTTAAGCTAAGAATGCGAACATTCGTCCATAAATACGATTCAATGATGCTTGCACTAATAATTTGAGATTTTGTTCCATTTATGACGACCGGTGTCAGCTGACGAAAATCACCACCAAAGATCATAACCTTATCGCCGAAGGGCTCATTGACGTCAAGGACATCCTTGAAAGATCAATCTACAGCTTCGAATGCCTTTTTATGAATCATTGGGGCCTCATCCCAAATAATTGCCTCGGCTTGTTATATCAATTCATGCAAATCAGACTGCTTATTAAATCTACAGGCTGACATTATTTCATATCTGATAGGTATTTTGAACTTCGAGTGTGCAGTCCTCCCACCCGAGAGTAGGTTTTCTGCGATCCCCGATGAAGCTGTTGCTAGTATAATGAACCCTTTCTGAAAGTTGCCAGCAATGCCTGATAAAGGTACATTTTTCCCATACCTCCCGGATGATGTTGAATGCTGACAGCTGTTCTGGATTAAATGAGTTTACTGAATTTAAGTCATCATTAGATATTGAGAACAAACGTTCATGTTCTATTAGGCTGGAGAAGATGTGCAAACCCTCAAAAACTTCACTTATGGCCGACAAACCAAAATCCTTTACTGTTTTCTTATGCTGTTGTAGAATGTCATCTAAATCATGAAGTAACTTATCTTTTTTATAAGTACTATTTGAAGTGCTGGTTGAAGTGTAATCTTCAGTCATACTGTCAAAGTTCTCATCCCACAGATCTTGTACAGAGGTCGATTCACAGTATAACAAAATCATTGCAAAAAGCCTTCTCAATGAAATTGGCATTCTAGAACATCTTGCTTCAGCCAGGCAATCTCGAATGATATTGTCCTTGAAAGTTATCTAGTGTCAACTATCTTCACCTATGGGGGGGGGGGGGAATAGGTTATTTGCAGTCTTTTGCGGAATTAAAAATTAACCTGCACAAGAAAACAAAAACAACCACAACACAGAAACACACAAGCAGTTATAGTGGTTCCCCGATTTGGGTACGTCCACTCTCCCCCTTCGACCTATCTCCCAACAAGGGACAACTCAGTCACTTCACCAAATAGATTGAAATCCAATCCTCACACTATGGAAGAAACCCTTCCACCCGAAGGAGTCACTACTCCTCCACCGCGGGTTGCACCCAACCCTACAATGAGGAATAAAAGTTCCTTTACAACAAAGTTAAAATAGAATGTACAAGAAATACAAACTACGTTTGGAGAACCCGATGTCCCTCTTCGTTCAATGAAGCTTTCTTGATGAAGACAAAGAGTCCACGATCGGAGCACTCTCTTGGAGAGGATCTTCCCGAGATCGGCGATGGAAAAGGATTGCGGCGGCGATGCTTTGTAGATCCAAACTTCTTGACGAAGCTAGCAAGGTCTACCAACGATCTTACTTGGATCGATCGTCTCAATCGATTCGGAAGGGAGAAATATTCCCGCTCAACAAATCAAGAGACAAAGGATCTCAAGATAGAAATGTGAGACGCTAAGCTTAGCCTCGGTCCTGTCGCCAGACGATCAAAGATGACATCTAAGATCAGCAACGTCGACAACTTAGCGAGCGGCGACGGCGACGGAAGGAGTTCCGCGATCGGCTAGGTTACGCTCGGCGGCTTCTTTCTTTTTCGTGAAAAGTTACTGTGGATGTTCGAAAATAAACATTTATATATACCCGAGCCAACCCCAAGGACCGTTGTGGGGCCCACAAGGAAAAACCCTAGGCCCGGTCAAAACAGCGCACAATTTTTGATTCGGTCCAGCGAACAGAGCATATTTTCCTAAGGCAAATTAGGCGAGAATCATTGGTGATTCCCGTCGAAGTCGGCGGGAATCACTGATGATTCCCGTCGAATTTTCCTTGGAAGAATTCCAGTTGAAATCCAAGACATCCGGAGGGAATCGGCGAGAATCAAGCCCATTCTCGACGAATCAGCGATAATGCAAAGTCATTCACGACGATTCGGCGAGAATCACTTAATGATTCTCTTCGATTCTTCCTTAGCTGATTTCTTGAATGCGTACTGTCAGATGGAAGCCGTTGGCGGGAATCAGTGAGTGATTCTTGACGATTCGACGAGAATCACTGGTGATTCTCGTCGAATCGGCGAGAATCACTTAATGATTCCCGACGAATTTTCCTTAGAAGATTTTTCTTATTTCTTCCCATGACTTGGTCTTTGACCCATCCTTGCTCCTCTGCTCTTGAATTATCTCAACCCTGTACTTGAAAATAAGTACACTCCAATAGAGAGAGCACACATGAGTCAACACACTGATCTGCTCAACGAGGGATTACGTTGTGCAGACCTGTGTATATTGATCCACTGCACCCTTACATTGGTGTGTACTTAGCATGGAATAGCTGCAAGCACATCTTGAAGAAAATCATCAAATACATTATCTATTCAACTTAGATTGTTCAGGGGCTTCTTCAAATCAGGTACATTGTGGATAAAATACCCAACAATCTCCCCCTATTTGAAGAAGCCTAAAACCTACAAGCTAAGGTGAATAGAATATATGGGAATGAAAATCATAAACTAAGAATTCAGTTGAGAGTGAAATTCATTATCATTTTCCTGAGAGCATACTTAACGTTTGCAGCCACCTTAGCCTTAGCCGAGAGGGTAATCTCCCCCTTTTCGGCTTCTGCAAATCTGGGACTTCACTTGGAGCCACATGCTCCCCCTCAGATCTTGCATCCATGCTCGAGCTTCAGTTCCTTGCTGATGCTCCCCCTTGATCCAAGAGCCTTGAGCCTTACAGTCTTCACTCTTCATAGTTTAGCATGCCGAGTTCTGTTTTGAAGAGACTGAACAAGGCCTCATCTAGGGGCTTTGTGAAGATATCTGCAACCTGCTTATCCGTGGGGACATAACAGAGAGATATATCTTTATTTTCCATATGCTCCCGAATTAAGTGATAGCGCACTTCAATATGCATCGTTCTGTTGTGCGACACAGGATTGTTCGCAATTGCTATTGCGCTTGAGGAGTCGCAATACATCGGAACTTCTCTGAACTGTAAGTCATAATCTTTGAGCTGATTTTTATCCATAGAAGTTGTGCACAACAGCTTCCTGCTAAGATGTACTCAAATTCAGCCGTAGAGGTTGCGACACAATTCTGCTTTTTACTGTTCCATGAAATAAGCCTTCTTCCGAGGAATTGACACGTCCCGAAAGTGCTTTTCCTATCATCCCTGCTTCATGCAAAGTCAGCATCTGAAAAGCCTATTAGCTCGACATCATTGTTTCTTGGGTATCACAAGCCAAGATTTGGTGTACCTTTAAGGTATCTAAGAATTTGCTTTGCAACGACATAATGAGATTCCTTAGTGTTCACCTAATATCTTGCACATACGCATGTGGAAAACATAATATCCGGTCTATTAACAGTAAGGTAGAGCAGGGATCCAATTATGCTTCTGTATTTGGTTTCATCAAAAGGTTTCCCTTTCTCATCCTTGTCCAGAGACACAGTGGATCCCATTGGAGTCCTTATAGAGGTTGCATTCTCCATTCCAAATTTCTTGAGGAGTTCATTTGTGAACTTCGTCTGAGAGATGAAAATTCCATCCTCAGACTGTTTCACTTGAAGTCCTAAGAAATACTTTATCTCTCCCATGCTGCTCATTTCAAACTTTCCTTGCATAAGTTGAGAAAACTTTTTGCAAAGACTGTTGTCCGTAGAGCAGAAAATTATGCCATCGACATAGATTTGCACTGGCAAGATCTTGCCTTTGACTTCCCTTAGAAACAATGTCTTATCTATTTTTTCTCTCGAGAAATTGTTCTCAAGAAGAAAACTAGACAGAGTCTCATACCAGGCTCGAGGAGCTTGTTTCAAGCCATATAACGCTTTATTAAGAAAATAAACATGATTAGTGAATGTAGGATTAACAAAACCTGGGGGTTGCGCGACATATACTTCCTCTTTCAATTTTCTATTGAGGAATGCAGATTTCACGTCCATCTGATAGACAGTGAATCCTTTGTGCAAAGCATACGCCAGGAACAATCATATCTCCTCGAGCCTTGCAACTGGTACAAAGGTCTGGTCGAAGTCAATCCCCTCCTCATGTCTGTAACCTTGAGCCACCAGCCTGGCCTTGTTCTTTATGATGACACCGTGTTCATCCAGTTTGTTTCTGAAGATCCACTTGGTGCCGATCACATTCTGGTTCTTTGGTCTCGGAATAAGCGTCCAGACGTTACATCGTTCGAATTGATACAGTTCATCTTGCATGGAAAGTATCCATGCTGCATCTTTGTTCGCTTCGTCGAACTTCTTTGGCTCAACCTGTGACAGGAAACTAAGGTGCAAAATCTCATTAATTATACCTCTTTGAGTTCTGATACCATCACGAGGATCTCCGATGATCTGATCTTTGGGATGATCCCTCACATGTCGGAGCTCTAGGAGTCTTGCATCTGGAGCTCTGACATCTTCTCTGGCATCTCCTTCTTCTAGGAGATTTTCTCCATCCTGATCTTCAACTTCTCCAGTTGGCGTTGAGGTGGAAACCTTAACGTACTTGGGAGTTACATCTTTAACAGTCTCATCGAGACTTAGCTGTTCAAGTCTTGCACCTGCATCTTCAAGAATGCCACTGGAAGAATGTTTATGGAGCAAGCTTCCTTCATCAAAAACAACATTAATGGACTCCTCTACTGCTAGGGTTTTCTTATTGAAGACCCTATATTCCTGACTATGGCTACTATAGCCCATGAATATTCCTTCGAAGCATTTTTCACCAAACTGTACTTCCCATTATTTAGTACATAGCATCTGCAGCCAAAAATCCTCAAATAGGACATGGTCGGTTTCCTTCCTTTTAATAGCTCATAAGGCATCTTACGATGATTCTTGTTGATCAACGCTCGGTTCTGCACATGACAAGCCGTATTGACAGCCTCTTCCCAGAAGTACTCTGGAAGAGAGGCGTCATTCAACATTGTCGTACATTCTTCAATGAGCATTCTATTTCTCCTCTCCGCAACTCCATTTTGCTGAGGAGTACGCGGGGAGGAAAACTCATGAAAGATACCAAGTTCTTCACAAAATTTCGTCATAGCACCAGACTCGAATTCTGTTCCATGGTCACTTCTGATTTTGACCACTGAGCAGTTAAGTTCGTTCTGAATCTTCTTGAAAAAACTCGTGAAGATATCAAACATATCTGACTTTCGTTTCAAAAAGAACACCCACGTAAACCAAGAGTGATCATCAACAATCACTAGCATATACGATTTACCTCCTAAGCTATGAACTTGCACTGGACCGAACAAGTCCATATGCAGAAGATAGAGACATCTGGATGAGTCTTTGTCTGCAATGCCCTTAAAGGTAGCCCGAGTCTATTTGCCCTTCTGGCATGCAGGACAAGGGCTATATTTGATGCACTTAATATTAGGGGCATCCCTTACTAAGTTCTTAGAAAATAACATATTAATTGTCTTGAAATTAATATGTGCTAATCTCTTGTGCCATTGTTCACAAAGAGATGCACTGCCTTTTGCTACTAGACACACGAGGGTAGAAGAATCTATGCTAAGAAAATCTAAACAAAATATATTTTTGCTCCTAATGCCAGTTAATACCGTCTCCGAAGAGGCACACGATATTATCAAGCACTTATCCTTGCAGAACTTAACGTCATAACCTTTATCACACAACTTACTTACACTGATCAGGTTATGATTTAACCCTTCAACATAGGCCACGTCGGTGATAGAGATTATACCGTTGGAAATCATACCGTAACCTCTGGTGACTCCTCGATCTTATCCTCCAAACATGACTTTGGGTCCATTTTCGACTGGAGAGTAATCACGCAGCGGGCTTCTTGTCCCAGTCATATGCCGGGAACATCCACTGTCCAAGTACCAGATAGGCGTTTTGGTGGCCTTTGGACATACCTACAAAACAGAATCCAGTCAGATCCACCGGCATTTCTCTTCAGCGCCATGACGATCCAGTCAGATGGAAAGCACCGTATCGGCCTCGCCTTTGCGGATCTTGACTCGGATCGAGAATTGGAGCTCCGAAGCTCCACCGGCGGTCGGAGTTGACCTCCTTCTTCTTCCTAGCTCTCCCCTCTCTCTTAACTTTTAGAAAGAGAAGACGAAATGAGGGTTTGAACCCTATTCCCAGCTTAAAACCCAACCAGGATAGACCTGAGCCACTAGATCCCAAAATAAGGAAACGGACCGCTGCGATTCGTCCTGAAAATAAACTTCCTAGGCCAAACACGTCTTGTGACATGCCCGTGTCCAAGGCCGTGTAACTCATTCGCCGTCAAAAATATCGCATCCCAAAAAGAACATGGGCACTCGACACGCCCTTGTCAGGCTTGACACGCCCGTGCCAACCAGTACACGCCCATGACGCTGGGCGTGTTCCTCCATCAAAATAGGTCCAAAATTTCCAGAGCACAACACGGCCATGTGACACACCCGTATCACATGTCGTGGGCTAGACACGCCCTGGGACACGCCCGTGTCCCAGGCCGTGTAGCTTCCTTAGCACAACTCACCAACTGACCCGAGCAGGACACGGGTATTTGACACGCCCGTGTTGGACCCGAACACGTCTGGGCTCAGGCCGTGCATCCTCACTCAACGATCGTTGAGTGAAAGGCGTTGAGTGGCTGATACGCCCTGGGACACGCCCGTGTCCCAGGCCGTGTTCACTACCCCGACGCCCGTTGACTGTAATTTCGTCGACCACGCGACTATCGCCGAACCCGAGCACGACATGCCCCTGGGACACGCCCGTGTCCCAGGCCGTGTCACCTCTACCAAATCCCAGACTTGGCTCAAAACTTCACCCGTCATTCTTTTGAGTTTTAAGGCGTTACATGGGTTTCTATAGACGGTTTATTAAAGTTTTTTCAAAAATTACAAAACCGCTGACGCATCTTTTAGAAAAAGATACTGCATTTATATTCGATGAAGAATGTTCTAAAGCATTTAATAAAATTTAAAATGAACTTATCAACTCGCCTATTTTAATTGCGCCAAATTTTTCTCTTCCATTTGAAATTATGTGCGACGCGAGTGATTTTTTTGTAGGGGCTGTTTTAGGCCAACGGGTGGATAAATAGTTTCACCCGATTTATTACGCAATCAAAACGCTCACTTCCACCTAAGCTAGTTATACTAGTGTAACATCCCTGATTTTTCGATGATTTTATTTAAAAGGGAAACACCATATTTGCGACGTCATGACGTTACTTTTAACGTCGAGTCGATGACGCAATGCCGTTAAGGAATTTTCGTGTCCGTGCGGTCGAGTCGGCTGAATTCTTGTTGTAATTGGGAAAATTTTTGCATTTTGAAATTTAAGTTAAGTAATCTTGGACTTGCTTGTCAAGTTTCGTCGCAATCCGAACATTTTTGGAGTCTCGGTGCATGATTTAATATCTCGAGAATGGTACGTCGGATTTTAAGGTTGTCTACGCTGCTAATTCGTAGAGTCAACGATTCATTCCAAAATATTTGTCAAATCGGAACTTCTGCAATTTGTCTTGCTTGTACTCGAGATCCCCCTTTTCATTCTCGAGAACTCCCAGTTGTTCTCGAGAAGTCATGAATTAATGTTTTCAAGAAGCTCTGCTTTAGTTCTCGAGAAGTCTATCCTAGTTCTCAAGAAGTCTGTCCTAGTTCTCGAGAAGTCCTATGCTGTTCTCGAGAAGTCCTATGCTGCACTCGAGATGTCCGTTTTGGCCTGCGTTTGGGGGCCATTTTGAGGATCAAAACGGCATTGTATCAAAAAATAGTAAACATGAAATTTGTTTGCCTCGACGATACCTACAACTTTTATGTCTACTGCTTTTTGATTTGAAGTCATCTTAGACTCCTATTTTCGATTTTGCCAAAACTGCTCGTAAATAAGCTGCATTATTGATTTCTCCCCGAGAACCCTTGTTCTACTCGAGAACAACTGTTTATTCTTGAGAATTATTGTCTTATTCTCGAGAAATACTTAATTATCTCGAGTCCTACTATTTTTTTCTCGAGAACTATAAGTTTCTCTTGAGAACTATGCTCTCTTTCTCGAGTAGCTCTCTTTCCTCTCGAGTAGTCCTGTATAGTTTGCGTTCAGGCGCATTTTTGAGTGTCAAAACGGCACCGGGTGGAAAAACGATCAACATGAAATTTGTTCATTTCGATGATATCTACACCTTTCATGTTGGGAACCTTTTGATTTGGAGCCATCCTAGACCTCTATTTTTGATTCTCGTGAAACTTCTCGTAATAACCCATTTTTGACAAAAAAAAATTTATAAACATAAAAAAAAATATATATATATATATATATATATATTCTTGGACTTAGGTTTTAGAACCAAACTTCATATTCTCCTATTCTTTTTCCTCTCGAACCAGAGCGGCGTGAACGTTAGAGAGAAAATACTTCGTGAACCTTCCGGTAGCCGCCGACGGTGCTCCGGTGCTCGAAATCTTCATCCGAATATAGATCTGGAAAGCTCTCATCGAGAGTTACGCTATCGTGGTAAATTTTTCCCCTTTCCTTGAGTTTTCTCGTTAGGGTTTTTCGGCCCTAACCCCCTTTTCGTTCATTTTTGTTTAGATTTCAACTCCTCCTGTGTTCTTTTGCCCCGATTTACAACACAGAGTGATTCAGAGGACTTTTCCGGTAAAACTAAGGCAAGTGGTGGTTTCCCTTCGTTTCTCCTTGTCCGATTTGATGGTAATGACTATGTTTTCATGTTCCTTAAAATTTTCTACGCTTATTCTTCCAAATTATAGTTATGATTATCCTTCTCAATGATCACATGAGGTTGTAACGTTTTGTCATGGTGAACTCGATTTTTGTCCGGTTATGTTTGATCATTCTTGAAGTGTCTTATTGATGGCTTTAAATGCCTTAGATTTCGTTATTGAACGGATTAGAGTTATTTAGGATTGTAAATCGTTCTTAAGGGTTAATCAACCATGTCATGTATCTAGTAATGTCAAGTAGAATCCGACGAGCTAAATCTCAAGATATTTATGTGTTGTGGTTTCTTTGGATTTCTAAAATTATGGGAGTTAGTGGATAAAACCACCTCTGCATTGTTTGACTCTTTTATTGTACCTTGTGGAATTATACCGGGTTTTTGGGCATCTGCGGTGTATGGTGGAGAGTATGAGACTCCCTCGCAGTTAAGCGGATAAATTATTCGTGAGGGGTGTGTCCAGTTGAGTGACCACCTCGCCCGTGTTTTTGTGGTAGAGTCGACCACAAGTGCTTAGTAAAGGTAGTTAAATTTCTTCCTTATGTTTTTTTACTTATTTTTGTTCCCTTTTTGTCTTGGGAAATCTGGTGTTGTTGGAGTACGTGACGATTCACGTAAGTATTTCTTTCTTTTCCTTTTCGAAGTTTTATTTCAGTAATGTTGGTCTTGGGTTGGTACCCCTTGATCTTTGTTTATTTTGGCTTATTTATTCTCTGCCACTATTTGTACTTTCTTGCTGAGGTGTGCTGTCTTTAGAATGTCACAGGTTCAGAGCAGTAGCAGGTAGCAGAGCTAGTTTTGTGTTTCTGGGTGGCAGTGTTTGTCATGGTTGTTACCTCGTCTCAACGAGATAGATTGTTGTTTATTTAGTTACTGATTCAGACTTACTTTTCTGTAAGTGGGTTCGTGTCAGTTGTTGGCGCCCACAGTTTTGTTATTTGCTTGATACTTGCTAGCTGCTTATTTCTCTGTATGTGGATGTTGATTACTTGCTCTCTGGGAGGATTATTGCTAGGAATGCATGTTAGGTATTTTTTTAAAGAATAAAATCAATTACCATTACTTCATGCACTGCATAATTTTAAAAAAACTCTAACTTGTTATATTTAGCGACCGTAAAAGCTATCCTTACTACTATTATAAATTTAGAGTCTTGCATAGCATGAGTTATCCTTTGGGGACGTTTATACTCATGTAGGATGTTGGAGTCAATCTAAATAAGTATTTTTCCACAGTGTATAATTATATTTTGATTCATGGACTAAATGAGCCATTAAGCCGAGGGATACGGCTAACTATTACACTTAACTAATTTTTTTCCTTAAAAAATAACTTAAACAATTTTTCTTCATGATTAAGTAGGTGTCTACCTGAGCGTCCGCAATTATCCCATGTTGACGTGGCATCATGACGCACATTTTCCCTTACTCTGATATGTTATTATATGCGGTGAAAATGCGGGTTGTGAAACCTACAACTGAAAAATAGCTTTTGGCAATAATTTTTGCGTTTGATAAATTTCTTATATAACACTATAAACAATTATTGTTTTTACTGACCACTCCACTCTCAAGTATCTAATGGAAAAAGGGATACCAAGCCCCAGTTACTAAGATGGATTCACCTTCTACAAGGGTTCGATTTGGAGATCCGAGATAAGATGGGAGCAGAAAATTTAGCGGCTTACCATCTCTCAAGATTGGAGAAACCGGCTGCAGGAGCACTAGTGGAGGCTTAAATAGATGACAAATTTCTTGAAGAGTGCCTCCTCGCAATGAATAAGGTAATGATGCCTTCCACCCCTTAGTACATTGATCTCGCCAATTATTTAGAGGCACAGATCCTCCCAAAAGGTTTTTCAAGTCAACAAAAGAAAAAATTCTTTTCAGACTTGAAAATTACTTTTGGGAAGACTCCTTTTTATTTCGTATATGCGCGGACCAAGTGGTAAGAAGGTGTATTTCGGGCAAGGAAGACGTCCAAATTTTGCAGCATTGCCACAAAGGACCAACCGGTGGACATTATCAAGCAAACCAGACCGTAAGGAAGGTGATAGAGGCAGGCTTCTATTGGCCCACCTTATTCAAAGACGCTCACATGTTTGTGGGCAAATGTAATAGCTGTCAACGGTCAGGTAACATTACTATCCGGAATGAAATGCCCCAAAACATATTCTTAGAATGTGAAATTTTTGATTTATGGGGAATAGATTTTGTAGGTCCGTTACCGTCATCACTTAATTATAAATATATTATTGTTGCGGTCGACTTTGTATGAAGGTGGGCGGAAGCTCAATCTCTTCCCACCGACGATGCGAGAGTCATCATAAATTTCATAAAAAAATTATTTACATGATTTGTCATACCACGTGCACTAGTGAGTGATAGAGGATCACATCTCTGTAATAGCCAACTCGCTAAAATTTTAGCAAAGTATGGCGTTACACACAAACTCTCCACCACTTATCACCCACAAACAAATGACCAAGTGGAGGTGGTAAATCGTGAGCTAAAAAGAATTCTAGAAAAAATGGTTTCTAATAATAGAAAGGATTGGTCGTTAAAATTAGACGATGTTTTATGGGCTTATCGTACGACATACAAGACCGCCATCGGTTGTACACCGTACCAATTAGTCTACGAAAAAGCGTGTCATTTACCGGTGAAATTAGAACACCGTGCATATTGGGCGCTCAAAATTTTAAATTTAGATTTAAACTTAGCCTCCGAACAAAGAAGTTCCAATTAAATGAATTAGATGAATGACGTGCAAATGACTATGAAAATAATAAATTTTATAAGGAGTGTACTAAGTTTTATCACGATAAAAAAATTAAAAATTCAAAGTCTTTTTCACCAGAGAATCTAGTCTTTTTATATAACTCACGTTTAAGGCTTTTTCCAGGTAAACTTAAGTCCCGATGGTCCGGACTCTTTGTTGTCAAAGAAGTTTGGCCCTACGGGACCGTCATTATTGAGCATCCAAAAAACAGCTCATTCAAAGTTAATGGGCACTGTCTAAAATTATATCACCCCTACGACCCCTCAACCGGAAAAAATGAATCACTAAACCTTCCAAACATTTAAAATAAAAGTCACTTAGTCAAGCTACGTGATAGTAAACAAAGCGCTTTGGGAGGCACCCCATAGTTTTCTTTTTTTTATTTCGATTATTTTTCCTTATTTTCTTTCCTAACAACTTTTGTAGGTTTTTGGTCGATGTTATAAAATGGTCTCCCTAACAAGTACTCAGGAAAGCTTCCTTATAACATCTAATTTTTTATTTATTTTTGCACTTATTTTAAAATAGATTTGTAATATTCATACTTAGTTTTAAACATTGGGGACAATGTTTATCTTTAAGTATGACGGGGTAGCATAAGTTAGTTCTAATTTTTAACTTAGGATGTTTTAAAAAAAATCTAGTCTTATTTCTTGCACTTTTTTCATAAAATTTTAGCACTTAAAAAGAAAACTACAAAAAAAATATAGAAAATTGAAATGTAATTTCCTAAAAAGGGAGGTTTGGGCTTGTCATCCCATCATATCTCCTAGTACCAGTGCGAACATCTCACATGGTAGACCTCGGGAAGTCTAGGAATTAACAAAAAAAATATATTTAGTTGGTTACATTTTTTCACTTAATCTATCAAAACTTTCCCAATTTACTTAATTGTAAGTTCTAAAGTAGACTTAATTTTTAACGTGGACTAAGAATTTTTTGTGCTAGAATAATTTTCTGAAACTTTTGAGTAAAATTGTTGACTCATGTAGTGCTTCTAGTCAAATGCATGTGTTTGAGTAGTATTGGTGTAGAATTAAATTCTTGTCATAAATCTAAACTTATGATTTGTTAATTTGTATAGAAAGAATTTATTTTACTTCTAATTTGAATCCGGTTTTATCCAAAAGTATTTTAGGGGAGTGTGTAGAAGATCGTTAGAAAGCTATTACTTGACTCAAATGAAAGGGTGCCCTTTTTCGTTGTCTAGAACTTGCCCTTAGCTATCTTTGAAACGTTTGCATTTTAGAATAATTAAACTCTACGGAAATGATTTAGGTTTCTCTTCACCTAACCCCAAATTACTACCATTTTCACACAAATTTTAGCCTTGTACCTTTATTTGATCTACCCCCACCATTTCTCCACCAAAACTAAAAAGCCCAACCTAATTGTACACTTAAATTTTGAGTTAAAATATTGAAAAAAAATGTGCTTATTAAAAGAGCAAAATTTTCATAGTTATATGTGGCCTAGGTATGTATACGCATACTTTGAATGATCCCAACTTTGAAGAGAAAATGGTGTTTATTTTAAAAGCTAAAATTTTATAGTGACATATGGCCTAGGTATCCATATGCATACTTGGAATGATCCCAACTATGAAAAGCAAATTCTCATAATGATATGCGGCCAAGTATGAGTATTCATGCTTGGAATGATCTCAATTATGAAGAAAATAAAAAAAATTTAGCCCAAAACTCTTTGTTTAAGTGAAATGCGCTTTCGTGTTCGTCATTGTTCACCTTTCTCTTAAACCCAAGCTTTAAGTACATCATATTTAAGTCCTAAAGATCCATATAGTTGCTTTAGTATAAAGTGTAGTGGAGAAGGTGCAAACAGACAAGCCTACAAACTTCTTTGAAGGCCACCTCGAGCGTCAATATCTGGTAATTTAAATCTCAGCGATCACGATATTTTCTCCCTTTACATAACTTTGTGATTAACCATCGACTCTTTTTAAAAGTAATAATGAATAATTGAAACAAATTTTAATTATCTCACAAATTAGAGTTTATGCGAAAAACATCTTTCTACTAAAATGTCTACGCATGCCGGCATAAAACTTCACATTTTACTCTCTAGCCTTCAAAATTTTATCTAGCATTAGATCTTCCTACCCTTATGAAAAATGGTTTGCTCGGAATGAGCAACAAGTAAGTATGAAAGTGTTTGATGACTAATAATTTAGTCATCATTTTGGGCGAATATCTTATTTATATTTAAATAAACAATCACTTTTATTTGTTGTAATTCATAAAAACCTCGTAAAAATAATGTTTCTTGCTCTAAATATTATATTTTCTATTTTTGTAGGATTACGGCAGGTCTCGGGGGGATTTACGTGCAATGTCCCGCTACCGCACCCAAGTGTTCCCATGTGAGTCTAACTTGTCAACATGGGGCTCGGTCGGATATATTCAACACCACCACCACCCTCCATGGATACAACCCGAGCTCCTTTGGCCACCCATGCAAGTTGTCATTCATTATATATATATACATATATATATATATATATGAATGTATATACATATGTATATATATTAATGTATATACATATGTATATATATGAATATATGTATATACACACACTATACAGCACCACCACCACTGTGTCCAGCTCCGGCCAGCAAAGGCGCCACCACCATGTCGGCCACTTCAACAACCCCTCCTTGCTCGACCACTTCAACACCTCCTCCAGCTGCTCCTAAGAAGCTCAGCCGCCACCTCTCCACCGACCAACACCTCCTGCATGCAGCGCCACCTCCGCGTCCGGCCTCCTCCAACAGCTCCACCTCTAGCAAGCAGTAGCTCCTCCAACCACCTCAACCCGACCTCCATATTAATAGCGACCTCCAGCTCATCCATCAAATAGCCGACCCCCCTCAATTTAATGCCTCCACTAAAATGACTCCTCCCCTAGCATTACGCCTCCACATAATGCCACCATGCAGCCGGCCCCCAACACCAAGCAGCACTCCATGAAACGCATCCGCAATTCACCCTCCAATTATTTTGCCATTGAATTGAATGCCGGCAAAAAAAATAAAACAACCCATGCTTGGAATATTCAATTTTGCACTATAAATTAGGCTCATTGGGGAGATGAAAGAGGATGGAATCTTTGGCTAGAAATTTAGAGAGAAGATTGGAGAAATTTGTTCCGGGATCACTCATCAAGTTGTCTGTTTTTTTCTGTCTTTATTTTGTTCATTAATGTTGTACGTCTCTTTATAACTTTGTCTTTGTTCCTCGTTTCTTCTAGAAATAAAAGTTCAAGCTTTATTTTCACAAAAAAATAATAATTCTATTTTTATCTCTTATCACCTTCATTCTTTCCCCTTTTTTATGATGTTGCATTTTTATAAGAATGATTCCCCCCATCTCCATGATAACTAATTGCTATAGTGCTCGATCAAGATGATCCGAGGATGAGATAATATTCTTATGATTTTAAGTTTGCTTTTCTCTAAATGTTGAAGGCATATGATTTACCATTGATCAATTCATTGAGGCTATATATTCTATATAGTTTCATAATAGTTTTCGCTCTTTAGTTTGTTGAGAGGCTCGTAAGGCGAATCAATCACTCATTGGTAAAAAGAGTAGAACGCAACCCTCGAGAGAGGACAACGTAACTCTTCCGGATTGGAGTAAAATCCAATAGCGAGGTTCACAACCTAAAGCAAGTCTTAGGCGATGCAATTTGAGAACAAAAATTCAGTCGATACACCTAAGCTTAGTTGAACCAAATCTTCGAAAGAAGGGTGTTCATGCTTCAAGAACCTCCACGATCAAAGCCTCTTCAACAAGAGAATTGCACTCTATTTTCATTTCAATATTTTCAATTTCTGAGGTGATTCAATGATCGAGCACTAGCTTTAACCCACTGAATTAATTCCGTCAACATTTCTAGTTTACTATTCGTAAACCAAAATCCAATTTCTAATTGATAAGATAATAGTGATTTTTGAAGTAGAATTATTCAATCACCCCGAGTTTAATACGACCTTATTTTTTATAAACCTATACCACTTCTGATACGGTACACTTGCTGTTGTCATTTGTAGGAATAATTTCACGCAATCACCATGCTCAAGCAAGATTTCTTCTCCAATTGAAGTACTCAGTGAAGAATTTCACCCAGCTAATGAAAATTAGGATACTACTAAAGCGGATCAGCTAGTTGGAAACATTCCAACAAGTCAGCCTGCTGCTGATAAAATGCCTGCAACAACTAGGCACCCGAGAGATCATCCTAACACTCATAATTAGAGATGTCAGCCCAAGGAGTCACCACTAGGAGCAAGATACATAATGAAGCTTTATTTCTAAGCTTCCTATCTCAGGTGGAGCCTAAGAAATTTGAAGATGCTAATAAAGATCTATTCTGGATCAAAGCTATAAAGGAGGAGCTACTGCAATTCAAAAGATGCAAGGTCTAGAAACTTATGCCTAAACCTCAAAGACATAACATTATATGCTCCAAGTGGATTTTCATAAACAAATTATATGAGAATGGACTGATTGTGAAGAATGCATGACTGGTAGCCAAAGGATACATGAAAGAAGAGGGCATATATTTTGATCAAACATTTGTCTTAGTTGTAAGACTAGAGACAATAAGGATGTTCCTTGCCTATACTACATACAAAGGTTTGAAGGTCTACCAGATGGATGACAAATTAGCATTCCTGAATGGTAATCTCAAAGAAGAGGTATATGTGGAGCAACCATTAGGTTTTATACATCCAACTCTAACTAGTCATGCTTATTTTCTTAAGAAAAAATTTTATGGGTTAAAGTAAGCCCCAAGGGCTTGGTATGAAACAATATCTAACTTTCTCATTAAGAACAAGTTCTTAAGGGGAAAGATAGATAACACATTGTTCCTAAGGGAATCTATGGGCAAGTGTCTCATAGTTCAAATTTATGTTAATGATATAATATTTGGGTCTAATGATGACAACCTTTGTAAGAGGTTTGCTAACATTATGTAGGGGAGTTTGAGATGAGCAGTATGGGAGAGCTAAAGTACTTTTTAGGTCTCCAAGTGAAATAGTCATATGAGGGAATTTTTATCTCTTAGAATAAGTACACTAAAGATCTTATTAGGAAATTTGGGATGGAGTAAGCCTCCACCATGAAAACTCCTATGAGATCAAATATATCCCTGGACAAGGATAAGAAAGGAAAACCTTTTGATGAATCCATGTACAGGTGTATCATTGGGTCCTTCATTCATTTGACTTCTAGTAGACCAGATATCAAGTATGCTACATGTGTTTGTGCTAAGTATAAAGCTTGCACTAAGGAATCTCATTACTCAGTTGCAAAGAGAATTTTGAGATACCTTAAGGACAGCCAACATCTTGGCCCGTGGTACCATTAGAACTATGATTTTGAACTAATTGGGTATTCAGATGCAAATTTTGCAGGGTGTAAGGAAGATAAGAAAAGAATAAGTAGGACGTGCTAGTTCATAGGAAGGAGATTGGTGTCTTAGAGTAGCAAGAAGCAGACTAGTGTAGCTATACCCACAGCTGAGTTAGAGTACATTTTATCAGGGAGTTGCTATGCTCAGCTTCTTTTGATTCAACATCAACTACATGATTATAACCATCAGGTAAGTAAAACTCCTTTGTATTGTGACTCATCCAGTTTTATCTCTATTGCTAAGAACCCTGTGCCACATAACAGGACTAAACATATAAAGATTAGATATCATTTTATTAGAGAGCATGTTAAGATGAAGATATTTGCCTTGAGTTTGTTCCCTTAGACAAACAAGTGGTAGATATCTTCACCAAGCCACTAGATTAGAAAAATTTTGATTCTTTCAAAATTGAGTTAGTAATGCTTAACTTAGAATAATTTTATCTCTCTTATTGTATTCCAATCTTATCATTTCAATATTCCAAGTGTTATCTGTATAATTTTCTTGTGCTATAGTTGGCTGCTAGAAAAATGTATGGTAGCATGTTAGGTAGATAACCTCGGTTGAAAATTTGACTCATTTTCAATAGTTTTTTATCATTTTGATGGAAAGGTTGGCCTAGTAGGGCAGAGGAGTTAAGGTGAGAAATTCTCATCTATATCGTTGAGATCATTGAGTAGAAGCTCAATGATCCCTCTCCGTCTCAGCGATATCGTTGAGATGGGCTGCTTTCTTTACTTTAAAATCATTTTCAATTGTTTGATCGTTTATGCTTGGTCAACCAAGATGTGTGGTGCTTTATTTCTATTTTAAACCCGGTTGACATATTAATATATATATTGATATATATAAAGCCAAGGTTTAGTTGAGAACATAAAACTCAAAATCCAAGAAAGCCGTCAACCTCATTCCGTCGTTCTCAGTATTCTCAACAACTAGGAATTATCTTCAATGGCGCCAAAAGCAGTGAAGATCTTACATGAAGGATATGCGTTTGTAATATTTGGGTTCCAGCATGCTCTAAAAAAGATCTAAGAAGTTATTAGACTGCTGGAAGCCGCGAGGTTAGAAATCTTTCTATCTAAACCTAGTCCAATCCTGAAAGAAGTAGTTTTGGAACTCTACTCACATGTTAAGGTTTCATCTACAAGAATGTCTATTAAAGGCAAGAAAGGGGATGTAAGGATTAAGATAACCCCCTAATATGATTGCCCAAGCTATACACCTTCCCTCTAATAAAATTGATGAGGACTAAGAGATTTCAAAACAAGAAATAGTAGATGTCTTAGACTAGTGTGATTTTACTGGTGAAAGATATGGATCACTAGAAAGGAAGTTGATGCAGGCTTGCACGTTGAAACCGAAATATATTTACGAACGCGCACAAATACCTCTCTACGAACCAAATCCTACGCTCACACAATCGCTCTACACTGCACCACGTTATTTAGTCCAATCAATTATATGCTAGCGTACGGGTAGCCCAACCGTTTAGGATCAAACAAGGGCTATAGGCCAATGTTCTTTCCGGCTAAGGGGACCTACACGATCCGATCGAGCGGTGTTGTACCAAAAGAGATCTACCGAATAAAATACAATTCGGAAAAGGTAGATCTCTCCCAACAAAAGAAAACGAGGGCTCACCAAACCCCTTTCGGAAATTTCAAGAAAAACACAAGTCGCTCGAAGAAACCCACGATGATTTAAATGCTATCAAAATCCAACGCTAAGAAAATCAACCACACGAATTAATCTAGAGGGAAAATCACAAAAGGTAGAGTTGTTTCATTACCCAACCGGAACGGATGATTCCGGTCACTCGGCGAGGATCGTTCTTCAACGGCTCTGCCGGAGTCACGCCGGTAGGAGAGAAACTCGCCCGCCTTCGTCGCGTCACGCCGGAGTTGGAAACCCACCACGGGGAGATCTTCTAGATTTGGCAATAAATATATATATATGGTAGGAGAGAGCAAATATGGTAGGTTTTTAAGGTTAAATATGGAGGGTGGTGGTCGGTTTTGGAAGGGGATGAGGAGAGCGGCGGCTAATTGGGTGGTGTTCAGTTTTATGAAGGGAGGAAGTGGTCGGTTTTTGCAAGGTGGTGGGTGGCCGAGTTTATGAAGTGGAGGGAGGATGGTGGACGATCTAGATGTTGCAAGGAGAAAGGGGCTCGGGTTGCTATAAGGAGAGGAGGAGAGGAAGAGGGGGTGGGAGGAAAGAGTGGCCGGTGACCAAGAGGAGGGGAGAACCAAGGGAGGCCGAAATTTGGCAAGAAAGGGAGGAGGGAAACTTCTCAAAGTGAGTGTTTTAATTTTTTTTTCATTCATTCAATAATCAATCCTTCATGAAAAGGCCTATATATAGGCTACACCACTCAATCTCCACCATACAAAATTAAACCACTCATGATGGCTAATGACACCCATCATGTCATAACAAAACAATAATTAAAGACAATAAATAAAGATAGCAATTGATGGTTATAGGCACCCATCATACATGAAATTAAAACAATGCGACAAAAATACCAAACATAGAAATGACTTATTAATTAATAATAATATATTAATAATAATTATTATTATTTAATAATATATGGGTTTGCATTTTGGACGCTATTATGCCGACGCTCCGCATGGTCGTCCGCAAGTATGCCGTCGCCGTCCTCGAAATATTGTGGGCCGTCGTCTCCATCAATCCTCCCCTGCTCAAAAGTACTCATCACTGATGAGTTGGTCTGAGAGTACCGGTGCAGGAGAGCATCATCCACAAGAGACACGTAGCAGCGAACAACACCACTTGGAGAAGAGAGCACTTCAACCTGAGTATCCTGTCATGCAAAATGTTTGTCCTGGGGACCCTTGGAAAAGCATTAGGCAATAAAGGAAGAAAAGTTTCAACATCAACTACCAACGTACCTCCAGTGAAGAATGAAGAAAAGAGCGATCCAAGCACAAACTCACTACCCAAACCATAAGAGAACGAAGTGGAACCTGTAAGACCCCTTTTTTTCTTTTTAAACCACCAGGGTCTTAGCCCAGAATTGCCGCTTTGCGGTGGCACCGACTCACGGGAAGGCAACCACTACAAAACGCCAATTTTGCTGGCCCTTTTCGATCACAAGAGAGAGAAGCATTTATACAAAAGTGTAAACAAGTCCACAGAAACATGTAAATAAAAGTGAAATCATAACCAGTCCATCAATAGTAATAAAAGGAAAATAGATAAATGGGCTCGAGCCCAGTACATCAGAGACCTCACTACAAGTCACTCATCGCGGAAGCTAAGAAAATACTAATCACTCACGGAGCTGGTCGCAGGTGCACCGGTGCTAGACTGTCCCACCTCCATGCGCACCGTACTCCGCTGGTGCTGGTCCCTGTCTCCCATCCGGAGCTCCTGTAATGTTTGGTTCGAAAACCATTAGTCATAAAGACTAAGCCCTATCATCCCCTACCCCTCCCACCACGGCTCCTAAGTACCGGGCGGAGAGGAGGAAAGGGAAGCTACAAAAGTGGAGAATGATCAAGCAGGTGACAGTGGACCTAACTAGCAAGTTATAATAGGTGAACAGTGTAAATGTTGTAATAGGTAGAGCAATTAATAAATAGCAAATTGTATAAAAGAAGGCAGCTAGAGAACAGTAAGTAAACAAACAAGTAAGTAAGTAAGTAACCTTACCTTATATGAATGCCCATACAAACTTATAAGTTAAGGGGTCTTCTGCAAGGCTCCCATCGTATAAAAAGTCCCATACCGATTTATACGTTGGGGTGACGGTTGTATGCAATTATGAGTGTAGTGATATGCTATGCCATGATTCATGCAAGTGCAACACACGCACACGACTCTATGCGCACAGACCTTTAGTTCCCCCTGTTCGGGCAGTTAGCTTCACTCTCAGGAACCTCCGTAGTGGCAAACAGAGACAGTGGGTCGGGCCCCCCACTCCTAGGCGGGCATCCACACTACCAGGCCTAGCCCTCCCGTATGCCCCTAGAAGAACACAACCTAGAGTATCCGCGTACTGCTGCTGGATGTACCCTCCAGACTTTATTTGGCTAAGTGTCCCACACCGCCGAGTCAGCGTACCGATGTCGGTGTGAACGACGATCGGGTACCGAAGACCCACCACCTTTACTCTGTATTCCAACCCCTCGAGCCCTCGGCCCCCCGGACAGTCCTGTCCGTGCATCTACCTTCAGAGCTAATGTCTGAATGGCAACACGTCCTATTATTCTACTTTCCTAGCTATCGGGGAGTGAGTATATGTAACCCTAGTTATACTAGTTGCTCTTTTAATTTATTATTCCTATGGTTTACGTTAGCCCACGACTGCCCCCGGTATACCCCGTGAAGGGCTCTCAAGGGGCACTAGGAACCAAGACGGCGGCATTACGGCCCGAAGTTCCCTTTCGCAAGGCACTTATTGTTATTGGTTGATCTCCCTTAACCCGATCCTCTTTTAGTTACTTTAGTTCTAACCCTAGAGTATTAAGACTCTTCCTCTTCTTCCCGGGATGGACGATCTTTCGTCGTTCCCGTACTCCCTTATCCTAACCAGTCCCACACTCTACTTATCCTGACTTCTATGATGAACTCAATCTTAACTTGCCCTACCAACCATCAACTACCAGAATTCCGTGGTTTTACTATATGCAGACCATCCTAAGCTTTATGAGGTACACAAGGGGAGGTACACCAAATTATCTTCCAAATCTTCTATAATATTTACTGGAGGTCTACCATATCATAATTTGTCTAAATCCAGAAATTTATAATTTTCCTAATTAATCTGATATTTATTTAATTTTTCCCAAAGATTGGCCATGGGTAATTTTAAACATGAACTACATGATATTCTTAAGTAATGGCAACCCAAAAAATTATGATCACTAAATAACAGTATGGTAACTTCAAATATAGATTCTCAGAATTTTATAGAAAGTATTTAACCTCTAAATAATTTATTCAGTATAATCACGTTAATTCTACGTAATGAAGGAAGTACCGAAATTATTCATCTAAAAATTATAGAAAAATCACTAGTCAGTAGTATGATACATAAAAGATCTTTGTGCAGAGAATCATAATTTTACTAGCTTGCTAAACATCACTAAAGATTTAATCAAATAATCAAGGTAAAACACACCTAATGAAGTAAGTCCTAGAATTAACCTTCCAAAAATCCCATAAAAATTCACAGAGATTTAAAATAATAATAAACGTTCTTTGCTTAAATTTCATCACTTTTCAGAGAGTGTGTATTCCCTAATAAATTTTCTAAGCAAATCATACACTACTACATCATTAAAGGAAGTATCCAAAATAATGATCATAAAATTCATAGTAAAATATCCAGAGCTTGTACCATCCCTATAATTCACTATACCCAAATCTCACCACTTTTCAATGTGATTTAGTATCATTTCCTATCTCTACAAGTTTTGCGCCCCAAACTAGGGTTAGATTTTTAGGTATCCCAACGGTCTCCAAATTTACTAAGATTTCGTCCAGAGAACTATATTGGCCCTATGGTTCTCTTCACCAAATTTCGGGTCAATCCAAGGTCATTTGACCACATGACCTTCACAAACCACCAAGATCCATCCTTAGGGTTTGGCCTTGGTCCTTAGGGCAAACTTACCCCGATCCACCTCAAACTCCACGAGGGGGTGCTAGAGAATATTACTAGCCAGTGGTAAAAATCTCAGCCTCTGTTGAGGTGATCTGACTACTCGAATTTCAAAAGTGCACTTTTAACCTAAGACCCCTTATTAGGGCAAAACTTAGGGTTGATCATTTCGAATCCAAACCATCTCCAACTGAGATGAAAAATTATACAGAACCTCATGGTGAACCCAGGGACCACTCACCAGAATTTGGGAGGGTTTGGAAATTATTTAACTATCTAATTAAATTCGGCTAAGATTATTGAATTTTTCTAAAAACTATAGAAAAATATTCTCCAAAAATTCTCATTTTTGGATAGCACCCAGATATATGTAAGATTAGACCACACCCCAAATTTCAAGTCATTTTGATGACTGGTTTAGAGTGGGTAATTTTTCTAAGGTCAAGACGGCCCTCTGGATAGACCTCACCAAAAAGGGTGCTGTGGTCTAACCAGGACTCCAAATCGGGTGAAATTAATTTTGAATTAAAGTAGACTTCAAGGACTACTTTTTCTATGTTGACCCGTTTTCCTGTAGGAGCCTCTAAGTATTTTTCCCAAATTATTTAAGGTGACAGATATTTTCATTCAGAAATTGTTTTAAAAATAGAATTTAATTCTCATGGCACTGTTCATCTTCTTCAACAGCCCGAAACCAGAGGCCTGAAGACTCATTTTCCTGTAGCTTTTCCAAAGCTATTTCCCGGCCATCCAGCCATCTCCCAGGCCGGCCACCACCACCACCACCTCTGTTGAGGTGAGGGCTATCGTCGGGCGGCGGCACGGCCGCCGGAGTGGCGGTTTCCGGCGAACCCGCCACCATGTAATCTTCGGAAAACCACGAATACGCTCACCCGATCTGGCTCTTTTGAGCCCGATATCTCTCCTAAGGATTCCTAAGATCTATCCGCAGAAGAAGAGGGAGGGGAGGACCTTGTTCGCGGGTTGGAGGCGTGCAGAGCGTCGGGAAGCCATTTGCGCGGTGGTGGCGTCGCCGGAAATTCTTCAACAGCAAGGGGAAGTCTGAAATAGTTTGAGGGAGTGTAACCTTTTCCTCTTGCTCTTAGGAGTCTTTTATAGATCAGCCAATGGGGAGGGGAAAGTATGAAACGTTGGCGGCCATTACTAATCCCTTAATGACGTTTCGGTTATGACGAAT
The DNA here is from genome assembly GCA_039513925.1 of Platanthera zijinensis. Classification (NCBI taxonomy): domain Eukaryota; kingdom Viridiplantae; phylum Streptophyta; class Magnoliopsida; order Asparagales; family Orchidaceae; genus Platanthera; species Platanthera zijinensis. The sequence goes on from CM077092.1 coordinate 53,623,349, forward strand.
GGCAGTTGAAACGCTGGAGATGAAGAGATGCTCGCCAGGTGGCGATTTCCTATTGGACAAACATTTCCTTAATTATTTAAATAATTAAAGTAGGAAACGGCCCATAAATACCATTGGTTTTCATTCCCATAATCAGAATTTATTATTGCGTCGGTTACGGAAATTTCCAGTCTGGCTGTCGTTTCGGCCTTGGTCACGGGCGTGACACATAGGTCACGGGCGTGACAGGCCCGGTTAGCCAAATCTGGGTTCGACGATCGTCGAACTGAGATCGACGATCGTCGAAGGGTGGTCACGGGCGTGACACCCGGGTCACGGGCGTGACTGGCCCGTGTGGCCAAATTCTGGGTCGACGACCGTCGAACTGAAATCGACGATCGTCGAGCGTGGTCATGCCCTATGTCACGGGCGTGACATTGCGGGTCACGGGCGTGACATGTCTGGTGACTAATTCTGGGACGACGAGCGTCGAGCTGAAATCGACGATCGTCGACCGTGGTCACGCCCTATGTCACAGGCGTGACATTGTGAGTCACGGGCGTGACAGGCCATGAGGCAAATTTTGCGCCGGACGATCGTCTACCTGGGATCGACGATCGTCGAAGGAGTCACGCCCCAGGTCACGAGCGTGACACCTGGGTCACGGGCGTGACAGGGCATGAGGCAAATTTTGCGCCGGACGATCGTCTACCCGAGATCGACGATCGTCGAGGAGTCACGCCCCAGGTCACGGGCGTGACACCTGGGTCACGGGCGTGACAGGGCCGGGTGGAAAATTTTGTGCCGGACGATCGTCTGCCCGAGATCGACGATCGTCGAGGAGTCACGCCCCAGGTCACGGGCGTGACACCTGGGTCACGGGCGTGACCAACCCGTGACCCGAAATCCTGGTCGATTTATTTCAACTTTTGGGTTCCCTAGGGTTCTACCACAACCAACCGACTCTTAGGGGTCTAGCCGGAAATGGGATGTTACAAATCCCAATAAACAAAACAAAGATTTCGTCCCCAAAATCAAGGTTAAGTCTACGGGACTCTAATCGGGAAGAGAAGCTTGTAACATCCCATGAGAATTAAGGAAATTATTTCCCTACGTTATGTTGGCTTTATGCGGTTTCAAATCTAAGATTAATTCGCCCACTTAACCAGGTATATACAACCCAATAAACAAAAGATTAGCCCCTATTCTTGAAGTTTCAGTCCCATTGATTTAAAATAGGAAGGTAAATTAATTGTCCAGGGGGGTTGTGAGGTATACCTGACGAAAAAGTTCCGGGTATTTTTGCCGCATCAAGTCCTGTGGTTCCCATGTATGCTCCTCCTGCCCATGATTGTTCCACAGAACCTTGACTAACGGGACCTTCTTCCGTCGCAAGACCCGCACTGCTGTATCGTCAATCCTGATAGGCTCCAAGTTGACTGACCGATCCGAGGCCACCGGGCCATCTGCCGAGGAAATCAGCTGCTCAGGGCGTAGCAGAGCCCTTCGAAGTGAGGAGACGTGGAAGACGTCATGCAATCCCGCTAACTCCGGCGGTAGCTCCAGTCTATAGGCTAAGGGGCCGATCCGCTCCAGGATCCTATAGGGCCCCATATATCTTGGACTGAGCTTCTTCCGCCCGCGAACCCGCGAGACTCCGTGCATCGGCCGTATCTTCAAGAAAACCCGGTCTCCTACCTGGAAATCTACTTGACGATGCCTCGCATCGTAGTATTTTGCCTGTCTGCTCTGGGCTTCCAACATCCTGTCTCGGATTAATCTAATCTGAGCATCTGTATCTCCCACGAACTCCGAGCCTAGTGCCTGCGGATCCTCATCCTGAACCCATGATAGTGGGGTTCTGCACCTCCTTCCGTACAACGCTTCGTATGGAGCCATGCCTATGCTGGACTGATGAGCATTGTTGTAAGAAAACTCGACCAGTGGCAGCAATCTCTCCCAAGGCTCGCCACGGTCCAAAATACATAGTCGCAACAGATCCTCCAGTGTACGGTTGGTGCGCTCTGTCTGTCCGTCGGTCTGAGGGTGAAAAGCTGTGCTGAATGTCAACCGAGAACCCAGATGGGCCTGGACTGACCTCCATTCCGTGGATGTAAACTGCCCATCCCGATCCGAAACGATAGTCTTGGGCACCCCATGATAACGCAAAAACTGCTCAATGAACCTCCGCACTAATACACTGACCGGTGTGTCCTTTGCCACTGGGATGAATCTGGCCACCTTTGTCAGCCTGTCCACTATCACCCAGATCGAGTCGTTCCCCGCACGGGATCTAGGTAGCCCATGTATGAAGTCCATGGCTATATCCTCAAACTTTCACTCCGGCACTGGAAGCGGCAGCAGCAAGCCTGCCGGGTTCCTACACTCCGCCTTCACGAGCTGACAGGCCTCACAATGCGTCACAAAATACGTAATATCTTTCTTCATACCCGGCCAATACATCGTCCTCTTTAAATCCTTTACCATCTTGGTGATCCCCGGGTGTACCGAATATCGGCTGCAATGAGCTTCCGTCAAAATATCCTCCCGGATCCGTCCTCCTGCTGGTATGTAGACTCTGCCTCGGAAACACAGGAGCCCATCCCTCAAAGAGTAATCTCCCGTCGTGCCTTCCTCCAAGGCTCGGAATATCGGCTCAGCTCTCTCATCCAGCATCTGCCCATCTTTGATGCGGTCCCGAATGTCATCAGTAGTAGCCATCGACCCCAGGTACTCCATGTACAGCTCCGGGTCATCCTCAGACACTAGCGAAATCTGCATCTCCTCGAATGATCTAATCAACTCCAAGGCCATCAGCTGCGGGCCTACTCCTGTCGTACTCGCTCTCCGACTCAGAGCATCTGCGACCACGTTCGCCTTCCCAGGATGGTAGTGCATGGTATACTGGTAGTCCGACAGAAACTCCACCCAGCGTCTCTGTCTGATGTTCAACTCCTTCTGGGTGTCGACGTACTTCAGATTCTTGTGGTCGGAGAAGATATCACAATGTACTCCGTAGAGATAGTGTCGCCAGATCTTAAGAGCAAAAATGACTGCCCCCATCTCTAAATCGTGCACGGGGTAGTTCTGCTCGTGCTGCTTCAACTGACGGGAGGCGTAGGCTATTACGTGCCCGTTCTGCATCAGAACGGCACCCATCCCCTGATAGGAAGCATCTGTATACACCTGGAATCCCTCCTTCCCTGATGGAAGAGCAAGGATGGGAGCCGAGGTGAGACGATCCTTTAGCTCCTGGAAGGCAGATTCGCATCGAGGCGTCCATATAAAAGGGGACTCCTTCTTCGTCAGAGACGTAAGAGGGAGGGCAATCTGAGAGAACCCCTCGACGAACTTCCGGTAGTAACCGGCCAGTCCCAAGAAACTTCGAACATCCGTGGACGACTTTAGCGTTGGCCAATCCCGTACTGCCTGGATCTTTGCAGGATCCACTGCCAGACCTGCTCCACTGATGACATGGCCCAGAAAGGCCACCTCCTTTAGCCAGAACTGGCACTTGCTGTACTTGGCATACATCTCATGCTCACGCAGCTTCCCCAAGGTCAAGGCCAGATGTCTCGCGTGCTCCTCCTCCGTCCTTGAATAGATGAGAATGTCGTCAATGAATACAATGACAAAGACGTCCAGATACTCCTCGAACACCCGATTCATCAAAGTCATGAATGCGGAGGGTGCATTCGTGAGCCCGAACGGCATCACGGTAAACTCGTACAAGCCGTATCTGCTGCTGAAGGCCGTCTTCGGGATGTCCTCCTCCCGAATACGAAGCTGGTAGTACCCTGACCTCAGATCCAGCTTTGAGAACCAATGGGCTCCCTCCAGCTGGTCAAAAAGCTCGTCTATCCGTGGTAAGGGATACGTGTTCCGGACTGTCAACCTGTTCAGAGCCCGGTAATCTATGCACAATCGAAGGGTCCCGTCCTTCTTCTTAACGAACAGCACCGGAGCTCCCCACGGTGATGAGCTAGGCCGAACGAACCCGGCCTCCACTAACTCCTGAAGCTGGCTTCGGAATTCCACCAACTCCTTTGGGGCCATTTGATAGGGAGCTCTGGATACCGGCTTAGCCCCCGGTACGAGCTGAATCTGAAAGTCCTTCTCTCGGTGCGGGGGTAACCCTGGTAGCTTCTCCGGAAACACGTCGGCGAAGTCCCGCACTACTGGAATATCTGCAATGGAGTCCTTGGCTACGACCGCCTCAAAGAGGACCTGATAAACCTCTTCCCCATGTAGGTGGGCCTTAACAGCCTGCACAGACGATAGCAAGGTACGGGGTGCTGGTATAATACCTTCGATAACAATGAAGGAGTCGCCGTGCCTCACGGTGATCCTCTTCGCCACGCAATCGATCTGGGCATGGTTCCAATAAAGCCAAGTCATGCCCAGGATCAGATCGTAATCTGGCATCTTCAGAACCGTCGTTGGTGCCTCAAACTCCTTTCCGCCGATCCTTGCTTCCATATTACAATGAGCAGAGGTCAATATCTCTGACCCGTCGGGTAGGCGCACCCTCATCATCTTCCCGGTGAATGGCTCCACTCCTGCCAGTCCTTTCACGAAATCCTCCGACACGAATGATTGCGATGCACCAGTGTCGAAGAGGGTGTGAGCGGGCTTGCCGCTCACGAATACTATGCCTGGGGTAATTAATTGTCTTAGTATTCTTATTATAGTTTATCTTCTCTTAATTTCTAACCAGGTTATGTTTAGAATAGTAGTTTATATGAAGAAAATCCGAAAAGTACTGCCATACCTGTGATAACCTGCTCCGGGTCCCGGGGCTGTGTCAGGTCTAGAGCATACACCTGCTCTCTCTCTGGCCTACGACCTCGATCCTGGAATCCTCGTCCTCGGTCCTGTCCTCGTCCGCCAAACTGTCGGGGAGGTGGAGCGCCCTGATGTGCTGGTGGGGGTGCTCGCCTCACAGGGCAGTTCCTCTTGATATGCCCCGGCTGGTTGCACTGATAGCATACCGGTGGCTGCTCTGCCGTCCTTGGCATTTACAGCATCTGTATAGGCTGGGGAGCCAATACCCCCTGACTCCTCTGCTCCTGCCCAAACTCTTGACGAGGCTGATCCCCGTTCCTTCTTTCTCCAATAACCTGGCCTCGAGGACGGTCTCTACGTCCTCCAATCACTGTATCATCAGCCGGTCTCTTCCGGCTCCTCACTGTAAGCTGATCCGCCTCCCTCTTCTTAGCCATCTCCAAAATCCTGGCCAGACTCCCCTCTGAGACAAAAAGGAGGGCCTGCCTCATGTCATCTTGCAGCCCCTTATAAAACCTCCGGGCATAGCCAGCATCGTCTAACTGGTAAGCGTCCGCATAACGGGCCAGGTGAGTGAACTCCTGATAGTACTCCACCACAGTCCTGTTCCCCTGCCTCAACCGCAGGAACCTATCCTCCAGGTCATCTTTCGCCGACTGAGGTACAAAATGTCCCAGGAGCGCTGCTCTAAACTCCTCCCAAGTAATATCAGCACAGTCCATCCCTGCAAAGGTGGTGTCCAGCTGAGATTTCCACCATCTCTTTCCATGTGACTCTAAACAGGAGACTGCCAAAGCGACTGCCTCCTCCGTGGGGCATCGAATCCCTGCCAGCATCTCGTAAATAGTGTCCAACCACTCCTCCGTACGTACTACAGACTCCGTCCCCTGGTATGATGGAGGGGAAAGTCCCCGGAAGACAGTCATCCAATTGGCCCCGGGGTTTGGCTATGGGGCCGGGGCTTGCTGGGCTCTGAAGGCCTCCAGGATGGCCATCAGTGTTTGCCCCATCTCCGTCTGCTGGAACGGAACTGGTGCTGGCGGAGTCGGGACCACATTCGGAGCCTGAGGTGTCCCCTGCTGCGATGTAGGGTTCGTCGCAGGCTACAAGTAAAAATTCCATTTGTTAGAGAGCGAATGGATGGAATTTAAAGAGAGTTAGGATGAACTTTCACATGTGATTTCCCTCATGGGCACACCACTGCTTCCGCTGCTAGTTTGTCCGCAAACTAAGCTCGCACGGGGGTGGCCCAAGGTTTTTGTGGACTACTTCTCTTTCGATCGAGGTTTAGCTCTGATACCACTTGTAAGACCCCCTTTTTTTTCTTTTTAAACCACTGGGGTCTTAGCCCAGAATTGGCGCTTTGCGGTGGCACCGACTCACAGGAAGGCAACCACTACAAAACGCCAATTCTGCCGGCCCTTTTCGATCACAAGAGAGAGAAGCATTTATACAAAAGTGTAAACAAGTCCACAGAAACATGTAAATAAAAGTGAAATCATAACCAGTCCATCAATAGTAATAAAAGGAAAATAGATAAATGGGCTCGAGCCCAGTACATCAGAGACCTCACTACAAGTCACTCATCGCGGAAGCTAAGAAAATACTAATCACTCACGGAGCTGGTCGCAGGTGCACCAGTGCTAGACTGTCCCACCTCCATGCGCACCGTACTCTGCTGGTGCTGGTCCCTGTCTCCCATCCGGAGCTCCTGTAATGTTTGGTTCGAAAACCATTAGTCATAAAGACTAAGCCCTATCATCCCCTACCCCTCCCACCACGGCTCCTAAGTACCGGGCGGAGAGGAGGAAAGGGAAGCTACAAAAGTGGAGAATAATCAAGCAGGTGACGGTGGACCTAACTAGCAAGTTATAATAGGTGAACAGTGTAAATGTTGTAATAGGTAGAGCAATTAATAAATAGCAAATTGTATAAAAGAAGGCAGCTAGAGAACAGTAAGTAAACAAACAAGTAAGTAAGTAAGTAACCTTAACTTATATGAATGCCCATACAAATTTATAAGTTAAGGGGTCTTCTGCAAGGCTCCCATCGTATAAAAAGTCCCATACCGATTTATACGTTGGGGTGACGGTTGTATGTAATTATGAGTGTAGTGATATGCTATGTCATGATTCATGCAAGTGCAACACACACACACGACTCTATGCGCACACACCTTTAGTTCCCCCTGTTCGGGCAGTTAGCTTCACTCCCAGGAACCTCCGTAGTGGCAAACGGAGACAGTGGGTCGGGCCCCCCACTCCTAGGCGGGCATCCACACTACCAGGCCTAGCCCTCCCGTACGCCCCTAGAAGAACACAACCTAGAGTATCCGCGTACTGCTGCTGGATGTACCCTCCAGACTTTCTTTGGCTAAGTGTCCCACACCGCCGAGTCAGCGTACCGATGTCGGTGTGAACGACGATCGGGTACCGAAGACCCACCACCTTTACTCTGTATTCCAACCCCTCGAGCCCTCGGCCCCCCGGACAGTCCTGTCCGTGCATCTACCTTTAGAGCTACTGTCTGAATGGCAACACGTCCTATTATTCTACTTTCCTAGCTATCGGGGAGTGAGTATATGCAACCCTAGTTATACTAGTTGCTCTTTTAATTTATTATTCCTACGGTTTACGTTAGCCCAGGACTGCCCCCGGTATACCCCGTGAAGGGCTCTCAAGGGGCACTAGGAACCAAGACGGCGGCATTACGGCCCGAAGTTCCCTTTTGCAAGGCACTTATTGTTATTGGTTGATCTCCCTTAACCCGATCCTCTTTTAGTTACTTTAGTTCTAACCCTAGAGTATTAAGACTCTTCCTCTTCTTCCCGGGATGGACGATCTTTCGTCGTTCCCGTACTCCCTTATCCTAACCAGTCCCACACTCTACTTATCCTGACTTCTATGATGAACTCAATCTTAACTTGCCCTACCAACCATCAACTACCAGAATTCCGTGGCTTTACTATATGCAGACCATCCTAAGTTTTATGAGGTACACAAGGGGAGGTACACCAAATTATCTTCCAAATCTTCTATAATATTTACTGGAGGTCTACCATATCATAATTTGTCTAAATACAGAAATTTATAATTTTCCTAATTAATCTGATATTTATTTAATTTTTCCCAAAGATTGACCATGGGTAATTTTAAACATGAACTACATGATATTCTTAAGTAATGGCCACCCAAAAAATTATGATCACTAAATAACAGTATGGTAACTTCAAATACAGATTCTCAGAATTTTATAGAAAGTATTTAACCTCTAAATAATTTATTCAGTATAATCACGTTAATTCTACGTAATGAAGGAAGTACCGAAATTATTCATCTAAAAATTATAGAAAAATCACTAGTCCGTAGTATGATACATAAAAGATCTTTGTGCAGAGAATCATAATTTTACTAGCTTGCTAAACATCACTAAAGATTTAATCAAATAATCAAGGTAAAACACACCTAATGAAGCAAGCCCTAGAATTAACCTTCCAAAAATCCCATAAAAATTCACAGAGATTTAAAATAATAATAAACGTTCTCTGCTTAAATTTCATCACTTTTCAGAGAGTGTGTATTCCCTAATAAATTTTCTAAGCAAATCATACACTACTACATCATTAAAGGAAGTATCCAAAATAATGATCATAAAATTCATAGTAAAATATCCAGAGCTTGTACCATCCCTATAATTCACTCTACCCAAATCTCACTACTTTTCAATGTGATTTAGTGTCATTTCCTATCTCTACAAGTTTTGCGCCCCAAATTAGGGTTAGATTTTTAGGTATCCCAACGGTCTCCAAATTTACTAAGATTTCGTCCAGAGAACTATATTAGCCCTATGGTTCTCTTCACCCAATTTCGGGTCAATCCAAGGTCATTTGACCACATGACCTTCACAAACCACCAAGATCCATCCTTAGGGTTTGGCCTTGGTCCTTAGGGCAAACTTACCCCGATCCACCTCAAACACCATGAGGGGGTGCTAGAGAATATTACTAGCCAGTGGTAAAAATCTCAGCCTCTGTTGAGGTGATCTGACCACTCGAATTTCAAAAGTGCACTTTTAACCTAAGACCCCTTATTAGGGCAAAACTTAGGGTTGATCATTTCGAATCCAAACCATCTCCAACTGAGATGAAAAATTATACAGAACCTCATGGTGAACCCAGGGACCACTCACCAGAATTTGGGAGGGTTTGGAAATTATTTAACTATCTAATTAAATTCGGCTAAGATTATTGAATTTTTCTAAAAACTATAGAAAAATATTCTCCAAAAATTCTCATTTTTGGATAGAACCCAGATATATGTAATATTAGACCACACCCCAAATTTCAAGTCATTTTGATGACTGGTTTAGAGTGGGGAATTATTCTAAGGTCAAGACGGCCCTCTGGATAGACCTCACCAAAAAGGGTGCTGTGGTCTAACCAGGACTCCAAATTGGGTGACATTAATTTTGAATTAAAGTAGACTTCAAGGGCTACTTTTTCTATGTTGACCTTTTTTCCTGTAGGAGCCTCTAAGTATTTATCCCAAATTATTTAAAGTGACAGATATTTTCATTCAGAAATTGTTTTAAAAATAGAATTTAATTCTCATGGCACTGTTCATCTTCTTCAACAGCCCGAAACCAGAGGCCTGAAGACTCATTTTCCTGTAGCTTTTCCAAAGCTATTTCCCGGCCATCCAGCCATCTCCCTGGCCGGCCACCACCACCACCACCTCTGTTGAGGTGAGGGCTATCGTCGGGCGGCGGCACGGCCGCCGGAGAGGCGGTTTCCGGCGAACCCGCCACCATGTGATCTTCGGAAAACCACGAATATGCTCACCCGATCTGGCTCTTTTGAGCCCGATATCTCTCCTAAGGATTCCTAAGATCTATCCGCAGAAGAAGAGGGAGGGGAGGACCTTGTTCGCGGGTTGGAGGCGTGCAGAGCGTCGGGAAGCCATTTGCGCGGTGGTGGCGTCGCCGGAAATTCTTCAACAGCAAGGGGAAAGTCTGAAATAGTTTGAGGGAGTGTAACCTTTTCCTCTTGCTCTTAGGAGTCTTTTATAGATCAGCCAATGGGGAGGGGAAAGTATGAAACGTTGGCGGCCATTACTAATCCCTTAATGACGTTTCGGTTATGACGAATGGCAGTTGAAACGCTGGAGATGAAGAGGTGCTCGCCAGGTGGCAATTTCCTATTGGACAAACATTTCCTTAATTATTTAAATAATTAAAGTAGGAAACGGCCCATAAATACCATTGGTTTTCATTCCCATAATCAGAATTTATTATTGCGTCGGTTACGGAAATTTCTAGTCTGGCTGTCGTTTCGGCCTTGGTCACGGGCGTGACATATAGGTCACGGGCGTGACAGGCCCGGTTAGCCAATTCTGGGTTCGACGATCGTCGAACTGAGATCGACGATCGTCGAAGGGTGGTCACGGGCGTGACACCCGGGTCACGGGCGTGACTGGCCCGTGTGGCCAAATTCTGGGTCGACGACCGTCGAACTGAAATCGACGATCGTCGAGCGTGGTCACGCCCTATATCACGGGCGTGACATTGCGGGTCACGGGCGTGACATGTCTGGTGACTAATTCTGGGACGACGAGCGTCGAGCTGAAATCGACGATCGTCGACCGTGGTCACGCCCTATGTCACAGGCGTGACATTGTGAGTCACGGGCGTGACAGGCCATGAGGCAAATTTTGCGCCGGACGATCGTCTACCTGGGATCGACTATCGTCGAAGGAGTCACGCCCCAGGTCACGGGCGTGACACCTGGGTCACGGGCGTGACAGGGCATGAGGCAAATTTTGCGCCGGACGATCGTCTACCCGAGATCGACGATCGTCGAGGAGTCACGCCCCAGGTCACGGGCGTGACACCTGGGTCACGGGCGTGACAGGGCCGGGTGGAAAATTTTGCGCCGGACGATCGTCTGCCCGAGATCGACGATCGTCAAGGAGTCACGACCCAGGTCATGGGCGTGACACCTGGGTCACGGGCGTGACCAACCCGTGACCCGTAATCCTGGTCGATTTATTTCAACTTTTGGGTTCCCTAGGGTTCTACCACAACCAACCGACTCTTAGGGGTCTAGCCGGAAATGGGATGTTACAGAACCAAACGGACAAGCAGATAATTCAAGTGGTGGAGAAACATGCAGCATTAAATCAAAAACATTAAAAATAGGGGCATTACCCCAATCAGTGGAAAACCTCAAAAGAAATGCGTGTTCTCCTAATTTCATTAATGTCCGCAAAAGGTGCAGCTCGCCAACTTGCCGACTTTCTATAGTGCCCGAAGGCAACCGTTCAGGGATGAGACGCACCAAAACAAAATCGCCAATTATACCGTAAGACGCCCTTTTATGTAAGCTAGCAAAAAATTTATAAGGTTTTTGTGACGTGGACAGCGTTTCACTCAAGTTCTTACGTAAATAATGTTCATGGCGAGCATAATCTTGTGCAAAAGTACTTCATATATTTGGTGGTAACGGAACTAAATAAGGCGACACCAACATAACTAAATCTGGTGGCGCCGATTGAATTACATCAGGAGGCACTATAAATGGCTTCATCATAAACTTATAATTCAATATGTGATAATTTTTAAAGATTAAGGAGGAATAAACTAGGATAAAAGGCATCGTCGCCACAAAAACAAAATGTAATGCAGCCGAGGGTATGACCAACGATGGACATGTAGGATAACGGGAAGTCAAAGGTGACATGTCCAAAGGAGGGGCCGGTGAGGGTGGCCCAATAAACAGACTCACATCAGGATTACAAAACGTGCGTCCTAAAGTGCCCACAAGATGAGTCAACAGAACAGGAGGGCGACTTCGTAAATCTAAAACCGAGAGAGAGTTGAAATCTAATTTAAATTCACACAACAGAGATAGCGTCAGGGGACACTCATCCGGTTCTACTTCAGTAATGTCGTCCAAATATACAACTCTCTCACTTGGACATTCTTCCAACACACTTGTCAAGTCATCCAAGTCAGAATCAGCAACGTTCTCCGAAGTATACAACATTAAAGACAAGTCTATCGGGTTCTCAGTGCTACCGTCATCCAAAATTAATCCTGCCACACTAGGTAAATTTTCCAAAATGACACATCCTTCACTAACCAAATCTTCCCATGAAGTGGGTACACCATCTAAATCAGGATAGAGGGATGGAAAAATCGAATCCCGGGGAGAATCTAAATTAGCTTGAACCTCAAGCAACATTGATAACTTCAAATACCTAACTCCCGGATGTGCCTCACTAAGATCATCCCAAGCTAAACACCCATCCCAAGGTGACTCTTCCAACACCGTTGAAACATCTACCAATCCTTGGTCAATCATAATAATATTGCGATCCTCACTCGCACTTATCCGACTGGATGGATCTAACGGGGAAGCTAAATAAATGGGCACCTCAATATGTTCCAGGATAGAAGGAACTAGCTCGTGTTCTAGCAGGTCATCACCTAAATAAGTAATCGGTAAGCTCTCAACATAGGGTGACTCCACCGACTCAGACAGAATGTCTTCTGACTCAGGGTCAACAGAAGACTCCATAACTATTAAGGGAGATGCCTCAGATACATTGTTGAAAGGAAGAGGAGATGATTCCTCAGATGAGAAATCCTCATCTAGGTCACTAGAGTAACCAATCTCCTCATCGTCACTCAAATTGCCAACGTATTCAGCCTCATCCTCAGTAACGGGCACAGTCCTAGACATAGCCTCAGACTTAACAGGAGAGTCAACGACTAATTCAGACAACTCGGGGAGAGACTTAATAAGGCCTATGGGCGTAATCGGGGTAGGATGCTCAATAGATCCAAGATCAGGTGCGCCACTTGATGCATAAGTCGTAATCGTTTGACTACCTTTACGGGTAGGATTACTCTCACCCCGCGGGCTCATGGCAGTCCTAGCAGTCACATGTACAGAACTCGGGATAGGGGACCTCAATGTTTCCCTTCCTATATAGGTGGGTGCAGGTACGCTAGGGGTAGCTCTACCAACCTGGGGAAAGGACCTATCTTGGGTTTATATGTCACTCCTATGATACGGTTTGGTTCTAGTGCCACAACAATACTGACTATCGGATGTCGGGCTAGTACTAAGGCGGTAGGGGAATCAAATTTCGCTGAGAGAATTCTTCGCATGTGTGGCCAAGCATAAGGATAACTACCAGCACTGTGCTCTTTCTCTTCATTCAGCCAAAACTGCGGGCTCGACCTCTTAACCGCTCTCAGACTACACTAACCTTTTGGTATTCGCCCAATTGGTTATATTCGAAATATGTTTCTACCTCCTCAAGCCAGTATCTAAAATACTTGGGATTTCCATAACCATCATAGGTAAAAATATTAGTGTGTAGATAAGTCAGGGGATGATTAGAAGCGTTAACGTCAAAAGCCATTTCAGGGTGAACTAGAGAGGACACTCGATCCGGATTTTGTGCGAATGCAAAGAAAAAGGTACCTCAACAACTAATTCTAGGATAGATGGAATTGTTCCCGCCTAATAGCTAGGGTAAAAATATATATTTTTGGTTTGCTTACAGGAAATAATATGAAGATTATTAAATAATTTTTTTTTTATTTTGCTGAAAAAAAATAAAAAGATAGTCCGCTATTTGCAGACCAAAATTAAAAATTTATAAAGATTTAATTAAAAAAATGGCTTATTAAAAATAAATATTTTTTTGAATTCTTACTAATAAAATGATAGAGGATTTTCAGAATTTTATTTTTTTGAAATTTGAAAAAAATTGAAAATTTTAGGCCGCTATTTGCAAACCAAAAATTTAAAAATTGATTTTTATGAAATACCATGCAACGAGTGAGTGCGTGTTAATGTGCCAAATAAGAGGGGGAGGGTGCCAATTAGGAAATTGAGGTGAACCTCCCTATGATACCAAATTGATGCAGGCTTGCACGTTGACACCGAAATATATTTACGAACGCGCACGAATACCTCTCTACGAACCAAATCCTACGCTCACACAATCGTTCTACGCCGCATCATGTTATTAGTCCAATCAATTATATGTTAGCGTACGGGTAGCCCAACCGTTTAGGATCAAACAAGGGCTATAGACTAATGTTCTTTATGGCTAAGGGGACCTACACGATCCGATCGAGCGGTGTTGTACCAAAAGACATCTACCGAATAAAATACGATTCGGAAAAGGTAGATCACTCCTAACAAAACAAAACGAGGGCTCGACAAACCCCTTTCGTAAATTAAATCAATCAAGAAAAACAAAAGTCGCTCGAAGAAACCCACGATGATTTAAATGCTATCAAAATCCAACGCTAAGAAAATCCACCACACGAATTAATCTAGAGGGAAAATCACAAAAGGTAGAGTTGTTTCATTACCCAACCGGAACGGATGATTCCGGTCACTCGGCGAGGATCGTTCTTCAACGCCTCCGCCAGAGTCACGTCGGTAGGAGAGAAACTCATCTGCCTTCATCGCGTCATGCCGGAGTTAGAAACCCACCACGAGGGGATCTTCTAGATTTGGCAATAAATATATATATATTGTAGGAGAGAGCAAATATGGTAGGTTTTTAAGGTTAAATATGGAGGGTGGTGGTAGGTTTTGGAAGGGGATGAGGAGAGCGGCGGCTAGTTGGGTGGTGTTCGGTTTTGTGAAGAGAGGAAGTGGCCGGTTTTGGCAAGGTGGTGGGTGGCCGAGTTTATGAAGTGGAGGGAGGATGGTGGCCGATCTAGATGTTGCAAGGAGAAAGGGGCTCGGGTTGCTAGAAGGAGAGGAGGAGAGGAAGAGGGGGGGGGGGAGGAAAGAGTGGTCGGCGGCCAAGAGGAGGGGAGAACCAAGGGAGGCTGAAATTTACCAAGAGAGGGAGGAGGGAAACTTCTCAAAGTGAGGGTTTTAATTTTTTTCATTCATTCAATAATCAATCCTTCATGAAAGGGCCTATATATAGGCTACACCACTCAATCTCCACCATACAAAATTAAACCACTCATGATGGCTAATGGCACCCATCACGTCAAAACAAAATAATAATTAAAGACATTAAATAAAGATATCAATTGATGTTGATAGGCACCCATCATACATGAAATTAAAACAATGCGACAAAAATACCAAACATAGAAATTACTTATTAATTAATAATAATTTATTAATAATAATTATTATTAATTAATATTATACCGGTTTGCGTTCTGGATGGCTATTATGCTGACGCTCTGCATGGTCGTCCGCAAGCATGCCGTCACCGTCCTCGAAATGTTGTGGGTCGTCATCTCCATCAGAAGTACTTTAACCAGAGAGGTAAATTGCTTACAGATATCATTGGGAAAGCCATCATGTGCAAGACAGGATCCCATAATAGGATCTCCAATCCAATGTTTGAATTAGTCACAAGAGTAATTCTGCAAAAGAAGACCAAGTAGGCCCTAGTGGTATTCCAAAAATATTTAGGCTGCCTTCAAATTCCAAATTTAGGCAGAATCATCTCCTTATATCCCATAAATGCTTACCCTGAACATTTTAACAAGAAACAAGGATTAAAAATCCATTATATGAAGAGAATGTATATAAATACCTTGGATATATACACTAGGGTGTTGCCCATAAGTCAAGTGAGAAGCATGCCAAGAGCACAAAGAAGGAAAAGAAAGTGGTCATGGAAAATGACTCAAATTCTGAATTAGAAAACTAGGACATGGTTGACAGTACACCTATTCATAATCCCTACTTATCACATTCCAATGGAAATGAAGAAAATATTTAAGACATTAGCATTCAAGTCAATCTCAATGATGATGGTAAAAGTTCACCCTGAAAGAGGTTGCTGATGTTGAGGGGGAGACACCTCTTTTAGAGAAGTCCAGTGCCCCAGCTGAGGGGGAGTTGACTGGAGTAGAGAAATTTGATTCTTTGGATGAGTACCTAAGTGGGAATGATGATCTTAGTGAGGAGGAGCCTCAAGCTGAGGTCCCTGCTCTAGGAGAAAGTTTCCCTGAATCCCTAAAGGCTGAGATAGCTACTTATACTGAGTTAGCAGGTCAAGAGGACCTAGGGATAAGCCTAATCCAAGATGCTTATGAAGAAACACCTCAGTTACTCATACTCAACCATCCACAACTACTTCAGAAATCTCCATCCTCACCTCCATGAAGCTCTACTGAATGTGCAAGATTCAAATTTGAAATCTTATATTGATGAGTTAGTCAGGAATATGAGAGCTGAAGTCCCGTTAGAGGTTCAAAAAGTTAAAGATGAGATAATGGAAGATTTAAATTCTTTGAAAGGTAATACTGCTCATGCAAATGCATGGATCACTCAGTGGTTTGAGCTGCAAGCACAGTACACAAAAATATCATGATCCTAACCTATATGGATGAAAACACGAGGCTAACTACACAGGACATTACCAGTGTGAAGAATTATGTTAGCTAAATAGATGAGGTTATCCGACAAGCTATGGACCATATTGAGAAATATGTGTATTCAACTCAAATTTAAGCTATATAGCTAGCTAAGGAATCAAGATGAAATAGGAGAGAAGTTGTTATTTGTAACGACCCCATCCGTTAAATGACGTATAGTAGAAGGTCCGGCCGGGGCCCCACACTATATGCCACAAACAGACGGTGAGGTCACAGGATAATACCAAACCAAACACGAATCCTAACTCAGAGCATTCTAGCGGAAGCTTTAAGTAGAAATTTGAACTCTAACCAGGAATGTCCAATATATAAACCACCTTTATATATATCACGGAATGTACATAAATACATAGAGTTTGGCCTTCAGGCCTTACAGTTCCTCTTTTTACAACATGATTTACAAACCTCGGCGCGCAGGCCGGCCATACATGAGTAAAAGCAAAAACATTCTCTTAGCCTTCAAGGGCTAGCCACAGCAGCAGCAGCAACAGCAGTAGGGCTTCAGCCCTTCACTTACCACTTGGCTCGCCAGCACCTGCACGGGAACAATCCACCCAACCGGTGGCAAACAATGCAACGGTCAGCATTCAGCTAACCCAATTATAACAATCTTACCCCTTTCTCGGGGCATTAGCATTCTTTCCCTGCAAAGCATGGCATCATCATATAGCAACTATGTGCGCGCAGGCACATTCAAGCCATCACAACTATCGGCCACACGGCCCGACAGTCCGTGCACTCAGGGCACATTTTCGGTGTACCGGAATACCAGGGTCAACACCACCGTCTACACAGTATTTGAGCATTCTAGTCTTTCCGGCGCGCGGGCCTAAGACTCTCATTAGGCGCTCCAACAAAACCTATAACCAGGCTTCCAAGTCGGATGGACCTAACGCAGGTACGGATCAGCCACCCCCCGTTGCTCAAGTCGTCGTGCCACCTCGAATACAGAAGTATCCATGGCTATTTATAGGCGCGGGTCGGTTTCACCTTTCCTGTTCGGCAATCTGCCTTTTCATCGAGTTGCAGCCCAACGGCTCAACCGCTCATACAGTGGCAACGCACGGCCACAAGAGTTGCATCCAACCCTCTTCATTTCCTGGACATCGTCCAGTACTTCCTGCCGCACCAAGCAACAGGTAGGAACAAGGCATCACAAGCCATAATCACGGAGCCTTCTCCGATATGCAAACAAGCATCACCAATCCAGACCACGTCCAGATGGGCTTCACACAGCATGCCTAGATCCGTACTCCAATTCCGGCCTCTAACAAGGGGGACTTCACATATCTACCCCAAGGGACACCACAACCCACCGCACACTCGCGGGGAAGGGTTTTCCCTATGCAATGCAGAAAAGAAGGACTTCACATGTCCAAGAAGGGAGATCGTTACCCTTATCGATCTCTTGGGAGCCATCGAAAACTAGCCGGTGAGAAAGAATCGCAGCAGCCTTGCCTTCACAACGCCGGCTTCGGATCACGAATCAGACCACGGGAACTCTGCCGGTGGCTTGATCTCCTCCTCCTTCTTCTTCCTCCTCTCTCTTTCTCTCTTCCTTAAGCAAAATGAAGAATGACTTCTTCATCAGCCTACACGACATAAATCCAGCCAGGAAACCACCTGAGCCCTTGGATCAAAAGAGAGAATTCTGAACGGCCACGATTTGCCCAAAACCCAAATTTTTTGGCTGACACGGCCTGTGACACGCCCGTGTCACAGGCCGTGTTCCCTTAAGCGGTTCATACCGACTGTGGTTTACCAGAACACGGTCATCGACACGCCCGTGTCGAGCCTGACACGCCCGTGTCATTCCTGAGACACGCCCGTGTCACCCTTGCCTCATCGAGCTGCAAGCAGTACACGGGTCGGAACACGGCATTGGACACGCCCGTGTCCAACCTGACACGCCCGTGTTCAAGGCTTGGTTCAAGGCCGTGTAATTTTCTGACTCGAACAGGCCATTTTCGAATTTTAATTGCGCGACCTGCCCTGGGACACGCCCGTGTCCCAGGCCGTGTACCCCCGACACGCCCTGGGACACGCCCGTGTCCCAGGCCGTGTAAAATTTCCTGTACCTCAAAAACCATTTTGAGTCTTTTGGGGTCTTTTGGGGTGTTACATTATTTACCTCAGAGTTTTCTCTAGAGTGGGGTGTATAGAGATTAAAATTTTGTTTTAAATACTTAGTTTAATTCACAGAATTTGAATATACATTAACAATCAAACATTAATAAATGTAGGTATATAACGTCACAACACAATTAAAAATAAACATAGAAACAAAGATGTTGAAATCGAGAACAGGCTTCTATGGAGTTCGAACCCTTGGGGAAGAGGTGACCGCGCACTTACTTCTACTAGCAAGCTTGACTGACCGAAGACTTAGAGCTCAAAACTAACCTAAGGCTCCATCACAGACGTCCTACCACACACCCGAAAAGTATTAGAGCGCTTCCCCTCCTTAGCTAGTGCTGAGCTAAGGGCACCTCAGAAAGCGCAAGAAGATCTAGAAATGAGAAAACTAGAAGCACTTGCCTCCTGAGGTACCCCCTTGAGTCTAATTATAGATTTCAAAACCTGGCCTGCAAATAGCGTGGCTCTGCTATTCTAAACAGCTATATGCAAACCAAAGTGGTCTGCCAATGGCCAAACTCTATTTTTTTGAGGAGCTAAACACAGACCTTCGTGGGGCATCCAGGTATCACTGCCTCTGGACCCTACTAGGCGAGTGGCACATGAAGGCACCACTTACCTAAAGGGGTGAGTTTTGGGAGGCCAGGTACTTGCCTCTGCGACCCTCCATTAATGGGGCGGATGTGGAATCTGAAAGCCACTCGCCTAGAAAAATGAGAGCCATTAAACCTGCTATGGGCGGGAGCCTTTTCGCTCCTCCTGGACGAATGCTGTTTTGGAAGGGATCAGTCGCCTACTTTGGTCCTCTTATCCGGGATGGGGGACCCACTCAATGAATATGGGGTTGTACACAATTCCCGCCCTTTGCAAGCTTTCGCAAAGCTCAGAAAGAATCATCCAACCCCAGGTATTTGATGAGTCATTGCTGACTGGAAGGGAATCTTCTGTGGGTCCCTCCACGACTCTATAAATACAACAGGATGGCCCTGGAGTTGATATCCTTGTTTGTCCTCAACTCATCTCTCGAGTTTTCGCTATTTTGACCATGTACAACAGATTCACGGCAAAACCCCTCTCGCAAGAGCTCATGGATTGTCTCGCGGCTGTGTAAGATAAGGCTAGCTCCAAAGCCTCCAAGTACATCCCCTGGCTTTCGACCAAGAGGCCATCCGACTCGCCCTATCGACCAAAAAGGCAAAAATGATCCGGTGGAACCCGGCAGCGGAAGAGTTCGCTTCTCTGATACCTACCCCCAATCACGAGAACCTTGTCGTCCAGGCTGAGGTACTTCACTTGCCTATGGTAGGAATCTTTTAAGTTCACTGACCTGAACTCCAGGCCCATTTGCAAGAGACCTTGCCCGTGAGTGACACTAGAGCTCCCTCGGTGACTATTGAGACTCTCCGGCTCCCTGAAGGGAGCGAACAACCAGCTCTAGAGATTGCCCCCAAGCTGCTAGGGTCGAGACCACAGTCATTGGGTATGACTGATAGCTACCTTCACACATCCCTTCCGCTGATTATCCTCTCGCTTACGCCTCTTCCTTTGAAGCTCCTCCTTTTAGGACCACAGACATTGTTAGCCCAGCGCCCTAGAACCTGACTGCCGAGATCCCCAAAGAACTAGCTTCAGGCTCTCGCCCCTCGACCAAGAAAGCACCAAAAATTCCTCTTCCTGCCGAG
The DNA here is from genome assembly GCA_039513925.1 of Platanthera zijinensis. Taxonomy (NCBI): domain Eukaryota; kingdom Viridiplantae; phylum Streptophyta; class Magnoliopsida; order Asparagales; family Orchidaceae; genus Platanthera; species Platanthera zijinensis. The sequence goes on from CM077092.1 coordinate 53,643,370, forward strand.
ATCCACCTGCTGGTGCAAACACCAAGCCATCCGAGATGGGTAAAAATGGGCCACAATCTATTTGCGGGACCCTTTGAGGGAAGGTCTGGTCCTTCTCACCCGACTCAATGTGGGAGCTCCAAACCAATGCCAGGTAAAGCTATTGAATATCCCTTCTTACTTGAACATTCTGATATTGATCGCAACTTCTTGCAAGGTTACTGGGACACCTCGGCGGGGGCTACTGATGTCGACGAAGAGGAGTTCTCGCCCCACCATCTCCCAATGAGTTTACAAACTTCCTTGGAGATCCCGGGGATGCCGAGACACTCAAGGAGCGGATTGTGGAGGTTCTGGCCAAGCTGATCTGGACGCAGCGGGATGACTCTCATCGGGCGAAAGCACACCAAGCAGCGATGGAGCGTCGGCTAGGGGTCCTCGAGCGGGATTACTCTCACCTTGTTGGGGAGATAGAGCGGCAAGGCGGCAGATGCGAGGAGACTTCCCGTTAGAGGCACATCACGAGAGCCCAGAACTAGATGCACTTGGTCAACCAGGAGTTGATGGCCATGAGCGCCTACTACTACCCGCGAGTTCCCCCACAGTCGGGTAGGCGAGGTCGAGGCCATTGGAAATGGGTCCAATACTAAGCGCATTGGCTCTCGCCTCCTTTTATTTCTGGCTTTTCGCATGATATAATAAAAATATTTATATTTTTCCCTCGCTCGGCGAGTGGCCCTCTGTATAATTAAACTACTCTTGCTTGTTGTAATGCTTATTGTGTCGAATGTGCTCGCTTTCTTTTCTTTTATTTTGCGATATGCCTTTCACTTACCTAGGGACTGCCTGGAGGCTTTCACCATTTGCAGTTATGGAGTGGAAGCGGGGCCGGGCAGATTATGAGGCATCGAAATATATTTAAAAAAGTTATCCGCACCCCGCCGCCTTTAGGAAAACGTCATGATTACCAAAATTTTCTATAAATAGGCTCGGCCACCAACCACATTTATTCCATTCGATCACGAGCTTTCGTATTCCTTCCACGCACTCGCCTTCTTGAGATCTCGCTGCCTGCACAAGACTGACTTCCTTCTAACACTTGCAAAAATGCCAGGCGAGACCGACGATCGGGACAAGTGCGCGCAATGCTTCATAGACCATGACTTCCCCTGTAGCTTGACATAAGAGGAGTACGTCTTGGCGGTGGCCACCTATGTCCTGCCAGGTTACGTTATGCGGTGTCCTGAAAGTGGCGAGAAGCTTAACTTCCTGTCGGAAGTGGTGCTTGTCATCCCCATGGAGCATTTCAAGGCGGGGTTCCGCCTCCCCCTCTAGCCGGAGATGTGACAGACCCTCCGCTACTTCGGAGTGGTCCCGACACAGCTCAACCCAAACTCCTTTGCACTCTTGGTGGCATTCGCCTGCTATATATGCGCGGAAAGGACTGAGTTCAGCCTCTTGGTCTTCCGGAAGCTCTTCAACTTCAGGGCCAAGAGCGGGATCATCTTCTTCTCAGGCCAGACGATCATGACAAGCGGCCTCGCCAACAAAAACCACCATTGGCCCCAGAAGTTTGTGTTCATCTCTAGGGGCTTTGGCAACATACCCTTCTCGCCCGTGCAATATGACGAGGCAACCTACAAGCCTCCCACACTTGGGGGCACGAGACTACCCTCCTTAACTTTTTGGGACCAAGAACTTCAACATCAAGTTCTTGGGGCGGGACATCGACTCCCTCCCGCCAGTCCTTGCCGGGGAAGGTATCGTCTTGCCTACCTCTACTTTGACATCAAGTTCTTATTGCAGGACATCGACTCCCTCCTGCCAGTCCCAGAAGTACTTGTGCAGGTGAGTGAGAGATCCTTATCCACCAGTCATACAGAAAAATTGGGGCTCTCGACCGTGGCCTGGCACTCGCACAATCGGCGTCCTCTGTCTGCTGGGATGAGCCGGGGACCTCATCTCAACCGAGTGTCCCGAAGCAAAAACTAGATACTCCTCCCCCAACTCCCGCCAAGAAGTCCAAAACATCTACATCGGACTAGGGAAAGTCCGTCATCAAAACCCTTGCTAAGGCCCCGCCAGCGGCTAGTTCGGCGAGCACTGTCGCGAGGGTCGCTGCCCTTGTTGAGAAGGAGCCCGGGGGACCGGTGCTGAAAGGACATCGGAACTTCAGGCTTGGCGAGAAGCACCTGGACGAGACGGGTCAGCCGCTTCTCCAATAGGATCCTGAGTCCAACCGCGCGTCCATCTCAATGCTCCTGCCGACCTGGATGGAGCAAGACACTACAAGCGGCGAGTCCTACGCACTCTACTTTGGTCTGTATAGCCAGGAGGATGCTAGTATCTACGACAAGGATTCCACCGGACCCTTGCGTATGAGACCGGGCGAGCCCAGCTGCATGGCCTAAAGTGTTGGATCTCTAGTTTGGATTTAGGCTAGGTTCACTATTAGGTTATTGACCCATCATGTATAGCCTAGGGTCAATGTGTTAGTTCTAAGGTCTAGGATAGTCTGACTAGGTTAGAAATCTTATGATCCAGCCTTGAGAAGACTTCAGAGATCCAGACTTAGAAGAAATGCAGTTTTTAAGAGTATAGAGAAATTAGTTTGAAGTTCTTCGAACTCCGCTCGATGATCGTCGATCGCAGATCGGCGAACTTAGAGTTTCTACTCTGAGCTGAGATCGACGAAATATGAGCTCAGGTCGACGAACTTCCTCCTATACTAAATTTATCCGGTCAACGAAAGTCCATCTCTGTTCGACAAACTTGGAGCTCAGCTTTGGCAATTTCTTTCCAGAATAATTTTCTCTGAGCTCAGCTCGACGAAGACGATTTCTTAGCTCGACGAACTTGGAGTTTAGGTCGACGAAATCTGTCCTGAGGTCGACGATTTCTGTCAGTATCAGTTTGGCAATTTCTCTGTCATTTTGATTTTAATTGGTATTATTCTAAGGCAGTAATTCTCTGATAATTAATGCTTATATTCTCAAGAATATAACCGTTGCTTGCCAGCATTAATTATGGATTTCACAGAGTTAATTACTTGACTTATTTACTAGGACTGTTAAGGAAATGCATTCAAGACAAATTCCAGCCGTTTCAACTCCCAGATTCTGAGCAGTAAATTCAGGATATCTTTCTAAATTCAAATGCTGGAAATTCTCTCAGAATATAAAAAGATCTTTTTCAAAAAGAACTAGAACAAGAGATCTTTACAGAACAATTTTCACACACAACTGATACAAAGAATAGTATTTCCATCTATAGGAAATTGAAGAAGAACAACACACACAGATCTTTAGTCTTCTTCAGTTTCTACTTCAGGCTTCACAAGGACAACTCTTCAACACCAGTCCAAGAAGTTTCTGAAGATCTTCATCAAGGCCTATACCCTGTGCAAAGTTCACATCTTCCTGAACTATTCAACATCTCAGGGGGAGCTTTGACAATAACATTCACTAAAGACTTCTTAGTTGTTTGAGATAGAGAAGAAAACATCACTTTTCATTTCCCACTATAAAAAGGATTTCTAACTCTCTTCAAAAGTTATCACCTTGTTGACAAGTCTCCTTATCAAAAGACTTGATTTGGTTTTTACGCACCTGATCAAAAGCCTAAAGGGTTGTTAGATCTCCCTTGAAATAGATCTTGTGGTGTCAGGGCACCCGAGCAAAAACTTGTGGTGGCAGGGCACCTGATCAAAAACCTATTAGTGGATTCCTACCAAGGTGGTAGAAGAGTGGATATACCCAGTTTTGGGGAACCACTATAATTTTCTTATGTCGTCTGGTTGTTCCTTTCTTTATTTCTATTATGCTGTGATATTTTCTTTTTCTTATTTCTCTTTATATATATACTACTATCACTTATTTTAATTCTGCTATAAGAACTAATTAAGTTTTTAAAATACTCTATTCACCCCCTTCTAGAATTAGTCAGATCAATCCCCTCACTTTCAATTGGTATCAGAGGGTGTGTTTATTTTGTTTCACAGGCTAATACTTGAACCAAAAGTTCCTTGATAGATCTTAATATCTCTTGTGTCTCTCTTATATCACGGCACAGAATAAAGAATATTCAAGAACCAGACCTCCAGTCTGCAATCTGAATAAGTTTACAATCTAGAAGGTAAGAATCAGATTATATATGAACTCTATTGATGAAGACATCTACAACTCCATTTGACTGGTCCTTTAAGTCAAGAAGCTTCTACTTCAACAAGCACAAATGCAGTCCCTCCACCTAAATGGACTGATGCTCAGAAGAAGGAAAAAATTGCTGATGCAAAGGCCATGAACATTTTGGCACAAACCATGTCAGTTGACATATTTTAGAAGGTGGCTTAATACACTTCAGCTAAAGCCATTTGGGACTCTCTAAACCAAATGGTTGCATGATTAGCTGATGAGAAAAAGGATAGAAGATCCCATCTCATCTCTCAGCATGAAAATTTCCAGATGGATGAGTCTGAGTCAGTAGCTGACATGTACAACAGACTCAGCTCAATTGTCAATAAGTTGAAGAATTTGGATAAGAATATCTCACTGACAGAGATTAATGACAAGATCCTTATGTGCTTCCCCAACATATGGGATTCCAAGATCTGGCCAATCAAGGAGGCAAGAAGCCTGACTGAAATCTCCACCGAGTCATTACTGGGAAAGCTCAAATCTTATGAGCAGCTAATAAAGACAAGAGAAGCAGTTGAACAGAAGACTTCCTCTTCAGGAAGAAATGAGCAAAACATTGCTTTCAAAGCATCTGAAGGACCAGAATCTCCTCCATCAAATGATGATCTCATAAGCTTATTGGCCATGAGATTTTACAAGATGGCCAGAAAAGATTTCAGAAGGAAGTCATCCAGACAAGATGACAGACCAAGATATGACAAAAATCCTACCTAAGAGATTGTCTGCTTTGGTTGCAGAAAACCTGGACACATTCTTCCTGAGTGTCCAGAGAATCAAATGAAGGAGAAAAGAAGAGAAAAAGACTCTAGAAAGAAGTAGAGCAAGCCCTTCTCAAGCAAGCAAAAGAGGAAGGAGAAAGGTTTTGTTTCAGAATCCTGGAGTGAAACAGAAGAAGAATCTTCATCTTCCAGCTCCAATGAAGATGAGGAAGAAGCAAAAGCAAAATAAGTTTGCTTGATGGCTATAAATGCATCAGGCAACTTTTCAGAAGCTGAAAATTCAGAGAATGAAGACTATGCATCTGAAGAGGATCAGGTAACATCCTCATTTGACTTTAATTCTGATTATTTCAAAACTGAATTTAAATTATTATGCAATGATCTAATAAAATCTGAGAAGGAATCAAACTTCTCAGAGATAAGATAACTGAACATGAAAATCTACTATCTGAAAATATTGATAAAAGATAAACTAGTTATAGCTTCAGAAGAAATTATTTCTTTAAAAACTAAACTAATTGAGGCTAAGCAATTTGAAGAATCCCTTAATGGGATAAGCATCAAATTGATTAACATCACAAGCACAGTAAATGCTAGGCTCAATGGCAAGCTGGGATTAGGTGCTTCATCAAGCCAACCTCATTTAATTCAGAAAAATATACTTTCTACCCCCATTAAATTTATATCAGAAAAAGGTCAAGAAAAGGTAGATAAAACAATGAACCAACTGAATTAAAACAGAAACCTAAGAAAAAGAGAAAGAATAAAAAAAACCTTAATCATAATAATTTTCAACATATTTCATCGAACTCAGATCAACGAAATGTGTACAATTCGTCGAACTCAAGTCGTCGAACTCCGAACGCAAATTTTATTATAATTATTCTTTGGACTGCGTTCGACGAAACCAATATGGTTCATCGAGCCGAGAATGCTGATTTTGGGGCTCAAAGAATGAATATTTCCATTCTCTGAATGGAGTTCGATGAACTCATCCCTATTCGTTGAACTCAGGTCGACGAACTTATCAGAATTCGTCGATCCCAGTTCAGCCTAACAGAAACTTTAATTATTCCAGAATATTTAATCAACCAAAAGATTTTGTTAACCCATTTACCCAATGGATAATTCCACCTAGAAAATTTCACCCCTTAGGATATAAGAACCAACTAGAATGCTCTTATATTTCTAGCTTTAGATTTGAAAAGAACCAAGGACCCAAGGTTACCTGGGTCAAGAACACCTAACTTTTCATTTTGTAGGTGAAAGACTATCCTACCATAGAGGAACAGTGGCCTAGATAGTGGATGCTAAAAACATATGACAGGTAGCAAGGACAACTTAACAAACTACAAGTTCAAGCTTGGTCCAAAAGTGATATTTGGTGACTCCAACTATGGCCAAACTGAAGGCTATGAGAGTATTAAGATTGGAGCAGTCACTTTAAAGAAAGTAGCATATGTGAGTGGTCTTAAACATAACCTGATATCCATAAGCCAATTATGTGATGAAGGTTATCAGGTATCATTTAACCATTCTTCTTGCATTATATCTTCTGTAGATAAAAAAACTATCTTAACTGGACTTAGGCAAGGAAACATCTATGTTGTAAACTTCAAATCTGCTAGGTTAGAAATTTGTCTATTTAATCAAATTAATAACAATAATGAACTATGACATAAAAGATTAGGACATGTAAATTTGAAAAATATTGCTAAACTCTCTAGGGACAACCTTGTTAGAGGATTGCCTTCTTGCCCATATAAGAAGAAAAGCCTTTGCAGGGCATGCCAATTAGGCAAGCAAACAAGAAAATAGCTTTAAATCTATTAATAAGAGTGATTCACCCAGGATTCTATACTTGCTACATATGGATCTATTTGGACCCATTGTTGTACAGAGCTTGGGAGGGAAATCTTATACCTTAGTCATTGTAGATGACTTCTCTAGGTTCACTTGGGTGTTCTTCTTGATAAACAAGTCAGATAACTTTAAAGTTCTTATAGACTTTCTTAAGAGCATAAAGATTGAGTACTCTACTCCAGTTGCATTGATCAGAAGTGATCATGGTACTGAGTTTGAATCTCTTCCTATGCAAGAATTCTGTGAGATGGAAAGTATCCAACATTGCTTCTCTGCTCTTAGAACTCCTCAACAAAATTGGGTAGTAGAAAGGAAAAAACAGAACCCTGATTGAAGCTGCAAGAACATTGCTTGCACATGCTCACATGCTCCTATCCTTTTGGGCAGAGGCTATAAGCACAACAAATTATGTCCTGATTAGAAGTTTAATACATAAGCTTACGGGCAAGAGTCCTTATGAATTACTCAAAGGGAAGCAACCTAAAATAGATTATTTTATAATCTTTGGTTGTATTTGTTATATTCATAATAATAACAAGAAACATCTTAGAAAATTTGAAGCCAAAGCTGTAGTGGGAATTTTTCTGTGATATTTCCAAGTCGGCAAGGCTTATAAGGTTTTTAATAAATCTACTTTGAAAATGGAAGAATCTGTACATATTACATTTAATGATGCTAACATGTATTACAAGGAGAAGGATTCTTCTACCAAAGATTTATTACAGGTACCCCAAATATGTAAGAAATTGGATGATCTTAACATCACCAATGAGGCTATATCACCTCCTTCTCCACATGATGATGAAAATAGTGAAGAAGATTTGAATGAAATGATTGCTGAACCTTCAACAACAAATTTAATTCTATAAGAGGAATTATTTCCCAATGCTGTTGCTGAACCAACTCCTCCAACTGATCTTATCACACTTAGAGTTCACCCTGTATCTTAAGTGATTGGAGACATATCAGTTTGTGTGTAAACAAGGCATCGAATTAATAAAAATTTGATGCATGCTTTCTTCATATCTCAACTTGAGCCCCAATCCATAAAAGATGCAGAGCAATATCCCCAGTGGATTATTGCAATGCAAGAGGAGCGCAATCAGTTTGAGAGATGCACAGTTTGGGACTTAGTTCCTAGACCTAAAGACTCACAAGTTATTGGAACTAAGTGGGTATTCTAAATTGGATGCACAAGGAGCCATCGTCAAGAACAAAGCAAGGATGGTTGCACAAGGATACAGATAGGAAGAAGGAATTGGCTATGATCAAACATTTGTACCTGTTACAAGACTGGAAGCAATCAGAATTTTTCTTGCATATGCAACCTACAAAAAGTTCAAGGTCTACCAAATGGATGTAAAGAGTGCCTTCTTGAATGGTGAACTTAAAGAGGAAGTATATGTTGAACAACCACCAGGTTTTATCTCTCCAACTCATCCCTCTTTTGTTTTCAAATTGCATAAAGCTCTTTATGGTTTAAAGCAAGCTCCAAGAGCTTGGTATAAGACTCTAGCTAGCTTTCTTTTAGAGCATAAGTTCACTAGGGGCATTATAGATAGGACCTTATTTACTAAGTATCATAATAATAACATATTGTTAGTACAAATATATGTAGATGACATCATCTTTGGCTCTACTGATTCCAAGCTATGTAAAAGGTTTTCTGACCTGATGCATTCTAAGTTTGAAATGAGTAGCATGAGTAAGCTTTCTTACTTCCTTGATCTCCAAGTGAAGCAATCCCCTGATGGTATTTTCATCTCCTAATGAAAATATGCTAAGGAATTAGTTAAAAGATTTGGGATGAGTGATGCCTCAGCCAAGAAAACACCCATGGCTTCCAATACTGTGATTGATTCTGATGAACATGGCAAGCCAGTTGATTAGAAGACATATAGGGCTATTGTTGGGTCCTTATTATATCTCACAGCTAGTAGGCCAAACATAATGTTTGCTACATGTCTTTGTACTAGGTTCCAAGTGAACCCTAAAGAATCTCACCTTATTTTCTTAAAAATAATTTTGAGATATATAAAGGGTTGCCCAAATCTAGGAATCTTTTATCTAATTGAGTCAGAATTTGAATTAACTGGATTCTCAGATGCTGACTTTGTTGGATGTAGAGTTAATAGGAAAAGCACATCAGGAACATGCCAGTTCCTTGGTGATAGGCTTGTGTCTTGGTTTTGTAAGAAACAAACATCTATGTCCACTTCAAATGTAGAAGCTGAATATATTACAGTTGGTAGTTGTTGTTCACAAATATTGTGGATTCAAAATCAACTCATGGATTATGGATACAATATAAATAATTCAATTGTATTTTGTGATAGTACCAGTGTAATTTCTATTACACAAAATCCAGTGCATCATAGTAGGACAAAGCATATAGAATTAAGACATCATTTCATTAGAGATTGTGTGGACAAAAAGAAAATTAATCTTGTCTTTATCTCTACTGATTTATAAAAAGCAGACATCTTCACCAAACCTTTAGATGAGAAGAAGCATCTGTTCTTTCTGAATCAGCTAGGTATGATCAATGGAGAAGCATTAATTTAATTTTCTTTCTGAGGTCGAAGAATTGGTCACAGTTCGTCGAACGGAGATCGACGATCTGAGAACAGTTCTTGAGAAAATTCGTCGACCTGAGATCGACGAACTCTCTGTGTGAAGTTAATTTTGTCGAGCGGAGATCAACGATCTTACTTCAGAAAATTTTTTATCGACCTGAGAATGACGAAAAGTTTTCCCCTCTTTAAACTGAGATCAACGATATCATTTCTTCATGAAATTTTTCATCGACCTGAGAACGAAGATTTTCTTTTATTTTCGTAGGACGGAGTCTAGCGATTCATATTCTAAAAACCTTATAACTAGGTTTTCTTCGAGCTCCATCCTGCACTTTCTGTTCTCTTGCACTTGATCTCTCTTTCTTTTTGCAGGAAAACCAATGACGATTCTAGCGATTTTCCTTTCCGGCATGAAGTTCGACATAGGTTTTGACATCGATTTCGATTCCTTCGGTCACTCCGATCAGATCTTTATGGATATTTTGGAGTTTTTTGAGGAGCAACAACTGAAGAAACTCATGGCCTCCAAAATCAAGTAAGCAACAACAGAGATAAGGGAGTGGGTTTATACATCATCTTCTCCAGATGTAGATATGATTACTAGCACCATTGCAGGAAATCAGGTTTCTCTAACCCCTACTGTTCTTACATAAATTTTTGGTTTAATAAATGGAGATGAGGATATTGAGATAGATAGTTCTGAATATGATAATATGTTGATCAAAATGGGTCATTCTGATGGAAACCCTATCAAACTATTGAAAAAGAACTTATCTGCTAAGTATAAGTTCCTTGCTGATATCATTGGGAAAGTGTTGTTGGGCAAACACACTGCCCATAACTATATAACCAGGCACCAGTTCTTAGTGATGTGTGCTCTAGTAAACAAGAAGGCTGTAAATTGGAGCAAGATTCCGTTTGAGTTAATTAAAAAGAAGAACTCTAAGAAAGAGGTGTGTTTGGGAGGATTTTGGGCATTTTCCTCCAGGCCAAGGAATCTGAACTACAGGTCTCACAGACCATCTTCATTAATGCCTCCAAGAGGCTTACATCTGCATTGTTTGACAGATGGGAGAGGAACATTCCTAAGCCAACCAGGACTTCCTCCTCTTCCAAGATTTCTGAGGACAAAAGGGCAGTTACAGCTACTCCCCCACCTCTAGAAGAAATTACTCCCTCCATCAGAATTCCTTCACCTCCTTCTCAACAACAACCATCATCAACTCCCCTCCAGCAACCATCCATTTCCTCTCCAATCCCTTCTGGATCACAACCCCATTCTCCTCTTCCTCAATCTCCAATCCACATACCAGATGATTCTCCATCTACACCACCTCAATTTCCTCTTCCTCAGTCTCCTCTTCCACCTAATTTTGCTGACATTCCATCTACCTCCTCTCAGCTTACTTTCAATCTTCTATCTCCACTTCCACCATCTCCACATCAATCCCCAGCTCAATCACCCATCCAGGACATCACCACTACATCAGTTCCTACCACAACCACTCCTTCTACCTCAATTCCATCCACACCTACTACCATTCCATCCAACATTCCTTCTAACACTACCTCCACATTCCCTAAATTGCTTCATATAGAATTCCCCAATTCTTTCTCTATATGTTCCAATTGTGGACATTAAACCTCATATTCTCCCTCTGCTCCAGAACCCCTATACTTAAATTTCTCTGACATTGCCAAGGATCTTTTTAAGTTCATCTCTCTTACTCTAGAGCAGTTAATAACAAATGTTATTGATCCTCTCTCTGTCTCTATCACTTCCTTATCTACTTGAATTGCTGCCCTCTCTACTATTCCTTCTTTTGGGGGCCTGGCTTCAGGACCCTCTGAAACTAGGCATGTGGAGATGTCCTGTGAAGAAGTTCCAGTTCCTTCTCTAGCAGCAGCAACAATAGCAGTTCCAGTTCCTCTTCTAGCAGCAGCAGCAGCAGATTCCCCTGAGGTAGACATTCCAACAGATATTATAGATATTATAGATTATTCAGATATGGATATGGCTTATGATATAGATAAAGAAATAAGCACTGCTGATGATTTTATCATAAATCCAATAGTTGATTTGAATTCTTTACTCAATTCTTTCAATCCAATTTACAAAATTTACAAAAATGTTTTGCCTAGTTTTGATGTTGATTACTCCAAGTCCATTGTATGTTATTCTGCTCAAATAAGTCATGAAGTTGTAGATCAACTAAGGGCAAGTTTTGTAGTTCCGGAAATTTCAGAAATAGTAGTTGCCGAAGATGTTTGCAGTCCTCCTCCTCGCATGTGGGCTTAGTCCCCAATGCCAGATCTTGATGATATTATGTTTGTAGATATGGAAGAAGAGGAAGAAACTAAGATTGTTACTAAAAGTTTTGTAGAGCCAGAATTTCAAGTACAGCCTCAGGCTGAGAAGCAGATCTCTAAAGATACTCTAAAGGAAATTGATGATTTGCATGACAATCCTCCTGGATCATCTGATGATGATGATGATGATGATTCTGATGACTCTGGCCCTAAAAAGACAAAATCTAAGAAGAGAAAGTTCCTACTAAGGCTGTTCCTAAGCCTAATCCCACTACTGACACTCTTTATTACATCCTGCATAATATCACTCCATTTCCAGATATGCCTCAATGGATGTGGTTGTCCAAAAATGAGCAAAAGGAAAGGAAGAAAAGAATAAGATACAGTTCTCCACCTAAGCAAGCCAGAAGAGGACCTCCTCCTCCTCCTCCTGCAGGTGCTTCAGGAAATGTTGCAAAAGCTCAGAATCCAGATTCCAGTAGCTCTCAATCTCAAAGGCTAGCTTCCTATAAGTCTTCTAGACCTGCTGGAAAGTACAGTCAATACAGACCTCCAGGTCCTATTATTCAGGAAAATTTCAACAATCTCTTCCTCCAATAAACTTTCAACAACAATCTATTATTTTCAGAAATTCTCAAAAATCTGCTCAGGATGCATCTAAATCTGATCTCGAGAGACCTCCCTCTCCAGTTTATGAACCTTAGTTAGATCCAAACTTCAAAATGGCTAGATTTTAAGAAGTGATTGGTTTGTCTCAAATGAACAAGGCTAGAGCTGAAGTATTAGATCCATCAAAGTTCACTACTATGTCTACCTACAGGAAGAAAGAATTTGACAAATTTCAGGTAGACAGACATTTATTTGATCCAAATAAATATATACATGTACATCCAGAAGCTGTTGTTCCCAAAGCTTCATCTTTGATAGTTCTTGGAGTTCAAGGCATAAAAATATCTAAGAAGGAAGCAAAAAACCCTCACAGGACAATTATATTTGCTAAATCATCTTCTGCTCCTCCCTCTGACAAATCTTGAACATTTATTTCTTTGTGATATATAAATGTGTATTGCACTTAGCTATATCATATCTGCTGATTAGTTTAAAATTCGGTCAGATATTTATATTGCTTTGTGTTTTTATGCTTTTCTATTTTTGTTTAGTGACCTCACCCAAATAGGGGGAGATTGTTGGATCCCTAGTTTGGATTTGGGCTAGTTTCACTATTAGGTTATTGACCCATCATGTATAGCCTAGAGTCAATATGTTAGTTCAAAGGTCTAGGATAGTCTGACTAGGTTAGACATCTTATGATCCAGCCTTGAGAAGACTTCAGAGATCCAGACTTAGAAGAAATGCAGTTTTTAAGAGTTCAGAGAAATCGATCGAAGTTTTTCGTACTCAGCTCGACGATCGTCGATCGCAGATCGACAAACTCAGAGTTTCTACTTTGAGCTGAGCTCGACGAAATACGAGCTCAGGTCGACGAACTTCCTCCTCTACTCTGTTTCTCTGGTCGACGAAAGTCCATCTCAGTTCGATGAACTTGGAGCTCAGCTTTGGCAGTTTCTTTCCAGAATAATTTTCTCGAGCTCAGCTCGACGAAGACGATTTCTCAGCTCGACAAACTTGGAGTTCAGGTCGACAAAATCTTTTCTGAGATTGACGATTTCTATCAGTATCAGTTTGGCGAATTCTCTGTCATTTTGATTTCAATTGGTATTATTCAAAGGAAGTAATTCTCTGATAATTAATGCTTATATTCTCAAGAATATATTCATTGCTTGGCAACATTAATTATGGATTTCACAAAGTTAATTACTTGACTTATTTATTGAGACAGTTGAGGAAATGCATTCAAGATAAATTCCAGCCATTTCAACTCCCAGATTCTGAGCAGTAAATTCAGGATATCATTCTAAATTCAAATGCTGGAAATTCTCTTTGAATATAAAAAGATATTTTTCCAAAAAGAACTAGAACAAGTGATCTTTACAGAACAATTTTTATAGACAACTGATATAGAGGATTGTATTGCCATCTACAGGAAATTAAAGAAGAACAACACACACAGATCTTTAGTCTTCTTTAGTTTCTACTTCAGGCTTCAGAAGGACAACTCTTCAACACTAGTCCAAGAAGTTTCTGAAGATCTTCATCAAGGCCTACACCCTGTGTAAAGCTCTCATCTTCCTGAACCATTCAACATCTCAGGGGGAGCTTTGGCAATAACATCCATTAAAGACTTCTCAGTTGTTTGAGAAAGAGAAGACAACATCACTTTTCATTTCCCATTGTAAAAAGGGTTTCTAACTCTCTTCAAAAGTTATCAACTGGTTGACAAGTCTCCTTATCGAAAGACTTGATTTGGTTTTTGGAAACCTGATCAAAAGCTTAAAGGGTTATGAGATCTCCCTTGAAATAGATCTTGCGGTGACAGTGCACCTGAGCAAAAACCTATAGTGGCAGGGCACCTGTTAAAAAACCTGTTAGTAGATTCCTACCATGGTGGTAGAAGAGTGGATGTATCCAGTTTTGGGGAACCACTATAATTTTCTTGTGTCGTCTGGTTGTTCCTTTATTTATTTCTGCTGTGCTGTGATATTTTTTTTTCTTATTTCTCTTTATATATATACTACTATCACTTATTTTAATTTTGCTATAAAAACTAATTAAGTTTTTAAAATATTCTATTCACCCCCCCCCTCTAGAGTTAGTTAGATCTATCCCCTCACTTTAATAAAGCCCACGCACATGGCGTCTCGCCAGAGCCTCAACCATGAGTGGAACCTGAACAAGGTTCAGAAATCCTGGGATCCCGCTGAGGTGAAGGTGGTTTCCCTAAAGGAGTAACTAGCAGCCTCGGAGGCACTCCTCACCAGCAGGCCGGTGTAAGAGGTAAGTGAATCACTTATTATCTTCTCACAGCTTTGCCTCCTTCCCTGTTAACTTTCCCTTGCTACTTTCTTAGGATCCTGCGAGTGCCGGAAGCTGCTCGCGCAGGTGACAGGCCTTGAGCGTGAGGTCTCCGGGCTGAAGGCTTAGAATAAGCGCCTGCTGGAGACCCTCCTTCCGCCGCCCCGGGTGAAAAAGTCAAGCGTCATCAGTACAACAATTATGAGATTGAAGTGATGATGCAAGAGAATGCTCACGGGGCAGCGAAGCACACGATCAAGGTTTTATGGAATGTCGGGCTGCTGAACAAGAAGGGTAAAAAGCTCACGGCGCATAATGTCCTGTCGTGGTTGTATACCCCCATCGACATGCCTATAGGCGAGGATGACCAACAGTGCAAAGACGAATAGGATGCTCTTCTGGGCTTGGAGTCTTCCAGCAAGAAGTCCAACAAGTCATCATGAAGGCCTTCCATCTCCCTTTTTGACTTGTATATATTTTTCTCTTTCTTTTAAAATGTAATGGGCGAGGCCCCAACGACTTTGTACTCTTCTCATATATATATATATATATATATATATATATATATATATATATAAGATCTTTTTTGAACATTTTCATCTGGAATTATTCTTGATTGTTTGCCTTTTGCTCGTAGCCATCCACGCGCTCTTTCGCGCATACCATAGGCTCTTCGGTGATGACGCCAGTGTCAATTGCAACTCGTGCTCGTGAACTGCGTTTGTGGGGGAGAGGGTAACGGTCTTGACCCATTATTCCACAGGGAAGATCCGTTAAGTAGTTCTGCAATGCCGAGAGGACGACGCTGAGAGATATTCTGAGAGGGCTATGCCGAGAGGGCTATGCCGAGAGAGCTATGCCGAGAGATATGTCGAGAGGACTTTGCCGAGAGATATTCCAGGAGGGCTATGCCGAGAGGTGTGTTCTCAAAAAATCATTTCTCGGAGCAACTCCTCAAAACCTTCAACGCCCACCGAGGGCCCAAATGCCCGGTCGGCTAGATGATATCCTGATAACGGGATAGGTGCCTCAACCCTATTCTTTTTTGCCTACCACCGGGAGCTACCATTGGCCCAATCAGCTAGATGAGAGCCTGATGGCGGGCGTTGAGCATCAACCGGACTTTCATTTTGGCCAACCACCGGGCGCTACCACCGGCCAACTCAGCTAGATGAGAGCCTAACAACAGGCATTGAGCATCAACAAGACTTTCATTTTGGCCAACCACCAAGCGCTACCACTGGCCCAATCAACTAAATGAGAGCCTAACGGCGGGCATTGAGCATCAAACGAACTTTCATTTTGGCCAACCATCGGGCGCTACCACCGGCCCAATCATCTAGATGAGTGCCTGACGGAGGGCATTGAGCATCAACCGAACTTTCATTTTTGCAACTCATCTTCAATCTCAGCCCTCCACCCTTCTCTACCTTCCTCTGCCTCCACTATCTGTGCTATTCGGACCTCGAATTCTATTGGAAGCACGACTTCACATCCATGGGAGAGCTTGATGGGGGTCTCCCCCGTGGCTGTGTTGGGAGTGGTTCTTAAGACCCAGAGGACTGAAGGAAGCTGCTCCACCCACATCCCCTTAAGATTTTCAACACTCTTTTTTAACAAGTTTACGATTATTTTGTTTGACGCCAACACTTGCCCGTTACTCCTTGGGTGATGGACTGATGCAAACTTAAGATTAATCTCGAGCTTACTACAGAAGCAGATGACCTCTGTGTTGGTGAACTGTGGCCCATTGTCCTTGATAATGGCTTGAGGCAACCATTGCCAGCAAATAATTTTCCCCCATACAAAGTTCTGGATCACCAGGGAGGTCACCTTGGCCAGCGCCTAAACTTCCAACCACTTAGAAAAATAATTGATCAAGACTAACAAGAACCTCATCTGCCCACTGGCCTGGGGGAAGGGTCCCACAAGGTCCATTCCCCAAATAGCAAAGGGCCAGGGGGCAATAATGTTGCTAAGCCTCTAGGCTAGCAATAGTTGGAGAGGAGCAAACAGCTGACACTTTTAACACTTTTTTGCAAACTCGGTGACATCGTGGCCCAGGGTCAGCCAGAAATACCCTTGCCTTACTATCCTTCCTTCCAAGGTCCTGCTCCCTGAGTGACTCCCATACTCCTCGGAGTGAACTTCCTACAAGATTCTCAGGACCTCCTCTTCAACCACGCAGCGTGCAAGGAGCCCCGAGAGGGTCTTCCGATACAGCTTCCCATCACGCATCAAGTAGTATGTCGACTTATACTTGAAGTGCTTCGTGTTCAGGCCTTTTGGGAACTCCCCTGTGGACAAGAAGTTTGTGAGGGGATCCAACAAGGAGGGGCATTGATCCACCTCAATCAGCTCCCCTATTCAATGGAAGGGCAAAATAAGTCGGTCAGGGTTCCCCCTGCATGGGGTCCGAACTTGGCTAGCTGTTCCACTTGCTTATTTTCCTCCCGCGATACATATGGGATGGAAAACATTTGGAACATGACGATGATTCCTTTCACCTTTGTCAGGTATAGCTGTAGGGTAGGCTCCCTTGCTTCTAACTTGTCATTGATTTGGGAGGATACCACCATGAAGTCCGTCAGTACCTCTACATGTTGCACTCCCAGGTCCCTGGCCAGACGCAGCCCTGCGATCACCACCTTATCTCTGCTTAATTATTAGTAATGGGAAAGTAGATGACCACCGTTTGCTCTCTCCTTGTCCCTTTGGGGCTCTCTAGGGTTACCCCTACCCCCAAGGAGTGCCTCCCCGATACGTCATCCACCTTCAACCTCCAAGGGACTGGATGAATAAGCTCAGCCTCTGACACCTCGAATCCATAGTCGGCCAAGAAGTCGGCCATCGCCTGGGCCTTGATCGAGATAAGAGGGAAAAAAGAGATTTCAAACTCTCTCAGCTCTACCGACAACTTGGCAAGCCTTCCCGAGTGCTCCACTCCCTCAAAGACGTTGCGAAGGGGATGCTCCGTCACCACCTGGATAGAATGTGCCTGGAAGTATGGCCGGATCCTCCAGACCAAGATGACCAGGGTGAAGGACAACTTCTCCAAAATGGGGTATTGAAGCTCGAACTTCCTCAGGACCTTGCTCATATAGTAGATCAGCAACTGCTTTTTGCCCTCCTCCCGGACCAGAACGCAGCTCAGGGCCTTGGCCCCAACCCGAAGGTACAGGGATACATCTTCCCCATCCTTTGTCCCCTGGAGAAGCAGAGCCTGGGTCAGCTATTTCTTCAATGCCTGGAAGGCCTTCTCCCATTCCTCGGACCACTCGAATTTTTGGCCCCCTCTTAGCACTTTAAAGAATGGCGAGCACTTCTCTCTAGCCTGAGAGAGGAACCTGCTCAGCCCTGCCAGCTTCCCTGTAAGGCACTGGACTTCCTTAGAATTCCGACGTGATCCCAACTCTATGATTGCCCTCACCTTGTTAGGGTTGGGCTCCACCCCCAAGGGAGTAAGGAGATGGCCTAGGAACTTGCCCCGGCTCGCCCCAAAGACACACTTTAAGTGGTTCAACCTCATTTTATACCTTCGAAGGGTGCCAAAAGTTTCTTCCAGATCTTGGAGGTGAGAGTCCATGTCCTGACTCTTAATCATGAGGCTTTCTACGTATACCTCCAGGTTCCTTCCCTTATGCTCACGGAAGACCCGGTCCATCATCCTCTGGTATGTTTCCTCTGCATTTTTCAGCCCAAAGGGAATCATTTTATAATAGTAGTACCCCTCCCTTGTGATGATGTATACATCTTATATGTCATGCAGGTGCATCCTGATCTGATGATAACCTGAAATTGTATATAGAAAGCTCATTAGAGAAAAATCGACGGTTGAGTCAACCAATGCGTCGATCTGAGGAAAGGGGTAACAATCTTTGGGACATGCTTTATTTAAAAGAGAGAAGTCAATACACATCCTCCAGTGACCATCTCCCTTCTTGATAATAACCATATTGGAGACCCAGCCTGGATACTAGATCTCCGACACAAACCCCGCCTTTAAGAGCTTTTCGACCTCCTCTCGGATGGGCTCGGCTAGCTTATCAGCATTGGACCTCTTCTTCTGTTGGATGGGATGGGCATCAGTGTCAAGGTTGGGGCGGTGGCAATCCAAATCCTCATCAATCCTCCGAATGTTCGTTGTACTCCATGTGAAGATGTCCACGTTCTTCTTGATGCACTCCAACATCCTCCCCTAGTCCTCTGGGCTCAGCCCCTCGGTAATCCACACCATCTCCACCCTTCCTCCCTAGGTGAGAACTTCCCTCTCCACAACCTCCTCCACTGCTTTTAGCCGGGACTGCTCTTCCCATTCGCCCACAGACCCCTCACCTAGGGCAAGAACTTCCTCCTCAGCTTCCTCCACGGCCATCACCTCGGCGTGCTCCTCCAGTACTTCCTCCACTGCCTCCACATGGGCGCGAACATCTTCCTACTCCACCTTAATCTCCTCAGCTCCTACCATGGCCTCCTAGACAGACAGCTCCTCCATCCTTCTCTCCATCTCCTCGGCTCATCCTTTCCAGTAGATGGTGTTGATCGCAGTCACGTAGCACTCCCTCAACACCTTGGGGTCTCACTAGACTCAGACCTGGATGCCCTCGACATTGAACTTGAGGTATTACTGGAATAAGGAGGGCACATAACAGAAGGCGCTAATGAGGGGCCATCCGAATATTGCATTGTAACTGCTAGGAGCATCCACAATGACGAACCTGCAGTTCCTGGACTGGCCCCCTAATGTAACATGGAGCCCCGCTCCTCCTTCTACCTCCTTCCTCTCCTTGGAGAATCCGAATAAAGGTCCGTCTGAGTCCAACACCCTTATGGCCTCCACCTTTGCTTCAAACACATTCTTAAAGAGGACATTGACAGAGCTCCCATTGTCTACGAGGTTCTGGGAGATGGTAAAATTCTCTACGGTGGCCTGAACTACCAGCGCATCGTAGAACGAATCCTCATGATCCAGCATGTCCTTCCTGGAGAAGGTAATCTTCTCCTTTGGGGGCGGGGTTAGGGACATGGAGGCAACACTCCGGCGATACATAGTGTGGAGACTCGCCTTATGGGCGGCCTCGACTCCCATCCCCCCATGGATCACTCTAATCCCTCCTCGGACTCTGACATTGGCCCAGTCTTCGCACATATCCTCCTCTGCCCCCGACATGACTTCTTCTATCTGCACCTCTTGGCTTCATTGTTGCTGCTACTGGGCTTGCCCCTGGCTCACCTAAACTCCGGGAAAGTAGCCATCGTATGCCCTTCCTCCTGATGGAAATCACAGAAGGGCAGCTCTGCTCTGTCTTCCGGCCTCCTCCTCTGCACTCTTCTCCTCCTCCTCCCTTGGGCTATTGTCATAGCCTGGTGTTGATCCGGGAGGTGGGACCTCTGGTCTTGCCTCCAACTTGGGGGGTTGAACAGATCTTGCCCCCTTGGAGGTTGTCCCCTCCCTGAAAACCTCTCCTCAGGCCCTGATCATGCCACTCTAGTTGCCTCCTGCCTAGGCGATTATTTGACTCTTGGCAGCCCTACCTCAGCTGATGCTGCTGCTGCTCCCATTGCCTAGGCTCTACTCTCCCGACCTCCTAGCCCTTGCCACCTCCTGGCTCCTTCTCCTCCTCTACAACCCACCTGGCTAACTTCCTGGAAAACGTCGGGTTGGACGCCTCTCCCTCGACTTCCCAGGCTACCCTCTCTATCAGCTCTTAGAAGGATAGCGGAGGCACCCGCTTCAGCTCTATCCTAAAGAACCTCTACCACAGCCCCAGGGTGAAGGCCACCATGAGGGTGTGCCCTGGCATCTCCTTAACCTAGAAAACCCCCTCCTAGAATTTATCCATATAGCTTCCTAACGTCTCATCCACCTTCTGCTTTATGAGAAACAAGGACTCTGACTCCCTCTTCCTCTTCTTTGAAGTGGAGAACCTCAGTAAGAACCCTCGACGCAGGTCCTCGAAGCAGTAGATAGAGCTGGTGGGCAGCTGATGGAATGAATCCCTCACCTTCTCTTTGAGGGTGATGGTGAAGAGAAAGCACTTTAGTCATCCGACATCTGCTTGATTGAGACTACATCCTTGAACCACTGGGTGTGCTGGACCAGATAACCCCTTCCATTGTAGTAAGACTTCTCGGGATCACGAAAACCCTTTAGAATGGGGGAGGAATAGACCAGCTCGCTGAAAGGGCTCTCGCCAATCACAGGTCGAGCCGGATGATCTCGCACATCCACCTTGCCAATCCCTCCCGCACTCGCCAAGCAGGGGAACAAGGCTCTTCCTGGGAGGTCTCGCCCACTACCTTCTATCGCCATTTCCTTCCCAGGTTTCCTAGCATGGGCGTTCTCGCCCAGAGTTGGGGCGGCGACCACTAGGACGGATGGTGTCGAGCACTCGCCGCGAGCCACGAGAGAAAATTTTATGAGGTTCCACATCTCCTGCTGGAAGTCCTCGAACATGCCGAGGGTGGCGAGAGGGGGGGAGGTGGAGTCAGCATGGCCAGATCCTTACCCTTCACCTCCAGTCATTGAGCTTGGTAAGGTTTTTTGTGTTGGTCCCTTTCCACGCTCACTGCACCAAAATGTTGAAACCAAGAACCACCTTCTGTGGAGTTCGAACCCTTGGGAAAGGGGTGACTGCACACTTACTTCTCCTAGCAAGCTTGACTGACCAAAGACTTAGAGCTCAAAACTAACCCAAGGCTCAAGTACAAAGGTCCCACCACACACCCTGAAGATCTTAGATCACTTCCCCTCCTTATCTAGTGTTAATCTAATGGCACCTCAGAAAGCGCAAGAAGATCTGGAAATGAGAAAACTGGAAGCACTTGCCTCCTGAGGTACCCCCTTGGGTCTATTTATAGATTTCAAAACCTGGCCTACAAATAGCGTGGCTCCACTATTCTAAACAGCTACATACAACCCAAAGTGGTCTGCCAACAACCAAACTCCAATGTTTTGAAGAGTTAAATGCAGACCTTCGACGGGCATCCAGGTATCACTGCCTCTAGACCCTACTGGGCGAGTGGCCTCTGAAGGCGCCACTCGCCTAAAGGAGCGATTGCCGGGAGGCCAGACACTTGTCTCTGCGGCCCCCATTAATGGGGCAGATGCGGGATCTAAAAGCCAATCGCCTAGTCAAATGAAAGCCCTTACACTTGCTATGGGTGAGAGCCTTCCCGCCTGCTATAGGGCTGAAGCCTTTTCGCTCCTCCTGGGCGAAGGCTGTTTTGGAAGGGATTACTTGCCTACTTTGTCCCTCTTATCCTAGCTGGGGGACCCACTCAATGAATACAGGGTTGCACAACAGAAGACATACAGATTATAGTGGTTCCCCCTCAAACTATGTACATCCACTCTTCTACCCCCTTGGTAGGAATTCACTATCACAGTGTTTGAGTCTTTTGATTAGTAGACTCTTAGAACCAACACCAAATCTTTTGATAAATAGATCCTGAACTAATACAATCTGAGTCTTTTCTCAAGGATACTCTATGAATCTCTTGCTAAATACTTTGAAGAGGGATTCTTAAAACCCTTTTCACAAAGTGTAAGAAGAGAATGAAAGAAGATTTGTGATAGAATTAATCTTCTCTCTGTGTCCTCTCAGCAGATTTTTGAGGAGTAGTAATGATGATATCTAGAACTTCTGATGAATCTTTGAATATCAAAATCACAAATATTATGAGCCCTGTTTCTAGATTATCCATGAATTTTCTCTAAATCTAATGCAATTTCCTCTTGAGAAGAAGAAGAACTAATTCTCTTTCGCAGATTCAACAACACTAACAATCGACTAATTGATATAAGAAATTCAATTGCTGATGATGATCTTTTAAAATTTTTCTATCAAAATCAAACTATCAGGATCTGATATGAGTTTCTTGATCATCTGTAGTTGATGATTTATGTGTGAATTTAATAATAACTCATCTTTGTTGTTTCTCTATTGTGTCTCATCATATATATATGGATCAACATCTTTTAACATCTCCAAATTCTATTATGCAAGCCCCTTCTTGAAATATTTCTAATTGAAAACCTCAAAATAAATCTTGTTAAGAAATTCAATCGACGTAACGTCCAATTCTAATCGGAGCAACATCGAATGGTGACTGTCTGTAAGAATATCTCTGTAGTGGACGTTCTATCGATATCAAGTCGAAGTATGCGTTGATATAATTCTTTGAATGTCATCGACTTATTAATTTCAATTTCTCTGACTTCTATTCAAAGCATCGTCGAATTCTAATCGAAGTTGTGTCAACTTCTAGTCAAAGTTGCGTTGAATTCTACTCGACGCGTGTTGGCCATTCATGACTTTTCTCCTAAATTCAGTATGCCTTTCTTATATCCTTTATATCAATAACATCCTAGGACTTCTAAGACTAAATTACCCTCACTATACATTTTGGGTAATAAACCTAGGATGTAAAATCACTAAAAATAATTTGTTTAGATAAATCATAAGGGTTTTTCCAAACAATCTCCTCATATTTAACTTAACAAATTTTACAAAACTTCAAAATTGATTTTACAAATATACAACAATAAGAATACAAAATTTTGACTGAACATGCACTCATCATAGATAAAAATCATAAAGAACCTATATATGGGGCAACTGAATATATGTGACTTCTATAATGATCATTTCAAAAATGCCAACATGAATTTCAATGTATGTACCTTCAGAATATCTATGCATTTATAACTTTTTTTCTGACTATAAACAAGCTTTATCAACAAATTTAGAAATAAACAACTTAAGCAAATTAATGTAAAGTTTCTCCAACATCTTATCTTTTGTCAACTCAATATACTGCATCAGGCTTTTGAATCTCCAATAATCAGATTTATCTTTAAGAAACTCTTGTACTGAATTTAATAATTCCCAGTCTTTTTGAGCATTCTGATATACTTCATTCAGTTTAGTTTTTCTTTTTTCTAGTTCCCCTATATTCTTTCTGATTTCTTTCATTTCATTTGCCAAACTCACAACACCTTTATCCTTGATAAATTTTGTTGCAACATCAAGATTTTTCTTCTTTGATCTACTGTCAATATGATATTTTGGTAGTGGTATAATAGTGATATTACAAGTTCCATTATACATGTTGACCACATTAGTTCTTTTAGTGGAATAGGAATGACATGAGGTAGAACGAATGATGTATAACTGCATCTTCATACACATATCTTAAAAATCTCTCCAGATGGCCGAGCACTAGTTACAATAGAACTTCTTTTTTTTACTTTGATAGATAGAATACTATCAATAACATGCTTCTTCCTTTTCCATTATGACTTTAGTTGCTTTCCCTTTGATGTTTAAGAAACAATCACCGCTCTTTTTGAAAATACTAGGGTTTCTTCTTCTTCATTATCACTGACTTATTATGAGTGAACAACTAACTTCCCCTGACCTTGTGCTTCCATCTATTCTACAGCTAACTCCACCTGGCTTTTTGCATCAATCTATTCTACAGCTAACTCCTCCTGACTTTTTGCATAAATCTATTTTATAGCTAACCCCCTCTGGTTTGTTGCACAATTTTGTTCAAATTAAGTCAATACATTCTCATTTACACCAATCTTGAATGGATCATGTCCATGCAATGATGATGTAACTTTAATAAATCTTATTCCTCATCCTGACTCTCCCCCACTTGACCTCATATGCAAGAGAGGTTAAGAATGATCTTGTAATGTTGGAAGATGAGATCCTTGCTTTCATAAACTTTACTGAAGCAGTAATCAAATCTAGCTGAGAATGTATATCATCCACTATGATGTTAATTTGAGAAGCATGCTCATTTAATATAGAATATATAGTAGAAGTAACTAATTATACTGTTTGAGTGATAGTAGTTAAATAAATGACTGAGTGTAGATTTATTTTCTTAACATCAGTAGGAGTTAAGTAGAAAGCTAAATCAGTTTGAGCTTCTTGAACAATTTTCTCTGGTGGCAATAAAGATTCCTTTAGAATGGGTGGAATTGACACATCATTAATAGATGAAGTGTTGAAACCGAGATCCGGCTTCCGTGGAGTTTGAACCCTTGGGAAAGTGGTGACCGCACACTTACTTCTCCTAGCAAGCTTGACTGATCGAAGACTTAGAGCTCAAAACTGACCCAAGGCTCCAACATAGAGGTCCCACCACACACCCGGAAGATCTTAGGGCGCTTCCACTCCTTAACCAGTGCTGATCTAAGGGCACCTCAGAAACCGTAAGAAGATCTAGGAATGTGAAAACTAGAAGCACTTGCCTCCTGAGGTACCCCCTCGGGTCTATTTATAGATTTCAAAACCAGACCTGTAAATAGCTTAGATCTGCTATTTTAAATAGCTATATGCAACCCAAAGTGGTCTGCCAAGAGCCAAACTCCGCTGTTCTGAGGAGCTAAACGTAGAACTTCGAGGGGAATCCAGGTATCACTGCCTCTGGACCCCACTGGGCGAGTGGCCCATGAAGGCACCACTCGCCTAAAGGGGTGAGTGCCGGGAGGCCAGGCACTCACCTCCACGCCCCCCATTAATGTGGCAGATGTGGGATTTGAATGCCACTCGCCTAGACAAACGAGAGCCCTTACACCTGCTATGGGTGGGAGCCTTCCCTCCTACTATAGGGAAGGATCATTTTATCTCCTCCTGGGTGAATAGTGTTCTGTAAGGGATCACTCGCCTACTTTGGCCCTCTTATCCTGGCTGGGGGACCCACTCAGCGATTACGGGGTTCTAAACAATCTCCGCTCTTTGTGAGCTTTTGCAAAGCTTAAAAATAATCATCCAACCCCTGGTATTTGATGAGTGCTTGCTAACCTGGAAGGGAATCTTTTGTGGGTCGCTCCATGACTCTATAAATACCACAGGATGGCCCTAGAGTTGATATCCATGTTCATCCTCAACTCATCTCCCGAGCTTTCGCCATTTCAACCATGTACAATAGATTGACCACGAAACCCCTCTCGCAAGATTTTATGGATCGTCTCATGGCTATGCATGAGAAGGCTAGCTCCAAGGCCTCCAAGTACACCCCCTGACTCTTGTCCAAGAGGCCAGTTGACTCGCCCTATCGACCAAAGGGGGAGAAAATGATCCGGTGGAACCCAACGATGGATGAGTTTGCTTCTCCGATGCCTACCCCCAATCACGAGAACCTCTCCGTCCAGGCTTAGGTACTTCACTTGCCTCTGGTATTAATCTTTTAAGTTCACTTACCTGAACTCAAGGCCCATTAGCAGGAGACCTTGCCTGCGAGCAACAATGGCACTCCCCCGGCCACTACCGAGACCCTCCAGCCCCATGAAGAGGGCAAATAACCGGGTCCGAAGATTGCCCCCCAATCTACCAGGGCCGAGACTGCAGGCATTGCAGGTATGACTGATAGTTACCTTCTCACATCCCTTCCGTTGATTATCCTCTCACTTATGCCTCTTCAATTATAGCTCCTCCTTTTTGGACCACGGGCCTGATCAACCCAGCACCCAAGACTCCAACTGCCGAGGTCCCCAAAGAACCGGCGTCAGGCTCTCGCCCCTCGATCAGGATAACACTGAAAATTCCTCCTCCTGCCGAGACCCATTTGCTGGCGCAAATACCAACCCGTCTGAGATGGGGAAAAATGGGCCACAATCTATTTGTGGGACCCTTTGAGGGAAGGCATGGTCCTTCTTGCCTGACTCCAGGCAGGAGCTCCATACTAACGCCAGGTAAAGCTGTTGAACCTACCTTCTTGCTTGAACATTCTGATATTGACCGCAACTTCTCACCGGGTTACTGGGACATCTCGGCGGGGGCTATTGAAGTCGACAAAGAGGAGTGCTCACCCCAACCATCTCCCAGCGATCTTGCAAACTTCCTTAGAGATCCTGGGGATGTCAAGACACTCAAGGAGCGGATGGTGGAGGTTCTGGCCAAGCTGATCTGGACGCAGCAGGATGACTCTCATCGGGTGGAAGCATAATAGGCTGCGACGGAGCACCGACTAGGGGTCCTCGAGCGGGATTACTCGCACCTTGTTGGGGAGATGGAGCAGTAAGGTAGCAGATGTGAGGAGACCTCCCCTAGGAGGCACATCGTGCGAGCCTAGGACAAGATGCGCTTGGTCAACCAGGAGCTGATGGCCATGAGCACCTACTACTAACCCTGATTTCCCCTGTGGTCGGGTGGGCGAGGTCGAGGCCGTTGGAAATGGGTCCAGTACTAAGAGCATCTGCTCCCGCCTCCTTTTATTTTTGGCTTTCCGTATGATATAATAAAAAATATTTATATTTTTCCCTCGCTGGGCGAGTGGACCTCTGTATAATTAAACTACTCTCGCTTACTGTAATGTTTGTTGTGCCAAATGTGCTCACTTTCTTTTCTTTTATTCTGCGTTATGCCTTTTACTTACACAGGGACTGCGTTGAGGCTTTCTCAATTCAGAGGTAAGGAGAGGAAGCGGGGCCGGGCGTATTACGAGGTGTTGAAATATATTTAAAAAAGTTATCTACACCCCGCACCCTTTAGGAAAACTTCATGATTGCTAAAATTTTCTATAAATAGGCCCGACCAACTACCGCAATTACTCCATTCGATCCCGAGCCTTCTTCTTCCTTCCATGCACTCGCCTTCTTGAGATCTCATCATTTGTGAAAGCCTGACTTCCTTCTAACACTTGCGAAAATGCCGAGTAAGACCGACGGTCGGGCCAAGTATGCGCAAGGCTTCATAGACCACAACTTCCCCCTATAGCTTGACGGAAGAGGAGTACGTCTCGGCGGTGGCCAACTATGTCCCGCCAGGTTACGTCGCACAGAGTCCCGAAAGTGGTGAGAAGCTGAACTTCCTGCCGGAAGGGGAGCTCTCCATCCACTTGGAGAATTTTTAGATGGGGTTCCGCCTCCCCCTCTGGCCGGAGGTGCGACAGACCCTCTGCTACTTCAGAGTGGTCCCGACATAGCTCAACAAAAACTTCGTTGCACTCCTGGTGACATTCGCCTGCTATATGCGCGCGGAAAGGATTGAGTTGAGTCTCTTGGTCTTCCAGAAGCTCTTCAACTTTAGGGCCAAGAGCGGGATCGTCTTCTTCTCGGGCCAGATGATCAAGAACAGCGGCCTCGCCAACAAAAACCACCATTGTCCCCAGAAGTTTGTGTTCATCTCTAGGAGCTTTGGCAATATACCCTTCTCTCCCGTACAAAATGACGAGGCAAACTACAAGCATCCCACCCTTGGGGGGCACGAGACTGCCCTACTCAACCTCCCTTGGACCAAGAACTTCGACGTCAAGTTCTTGTGGAGGGACATCAACTCCCTCCTCCCAGTCCTCATCGGGGAAGGAACCATCTCACCTGCCTCTACTGGTACCTTGGCTTTCGAAGAAACTAACCCCTAGTATTTGTGCAGGTGTGCAAGAGATCCCCATCCACAAGCCAACGTTGAAACTGGGACTCTCTCCCATAGCCTGGCACTCGCGCAATCGATTACCTTAGACTGTCAGGACGAGCCGGGGACCTTGTCTCGACCGAGTGTCCCGAAGCGGAAACCGGATATTCCTACCCCAGCTCCGACCAAGAAGTCCAAAAAATTTGCACCAGATAAGGTCAAGTCAATCTCCGAAACCCCCCTCCAAGGCCCTGCCTGTGGCTGGTTTTACGAGCACTGCTGCGAGGGTTGCTGACCTTGTCGAGAAGGCGCCCGGGGGACCAGTGCTGAAATAAAATCGGAACTTCGGGCTCCGCGAGATACACCTGGATGACCCGCTTATCTAATGGGACCCTGAGGCCAACCGTGCGTCCATCTCAATGCTCCTACCGACCTAGATAGAGTAGTATACTACAAGCGGCGAGGCCGAAGCAATCGGCTTTGGGCTGTACAGCTAGGAGGATGCCAGTCTCTACGACAAGGAGTCCACCCAAACCCTTGCGAATGAGACCGCGCTAGTCCAGCTGCATTCCCTGGAGCTCGCGCACATGTCATCTCGCCGAAGCCTCAACCTTGAACAGAACCTGAAAGAGGTTCAAAAATCCTGGGATCTCGTCGAGGCGAAGGTGGTTTCCTTGAAGGAGCAACTAGCAACCTCAGAGGCACTCCTCGCCAGCAGGACGGCGCAAGAGATAAGTTAATCACTTGTTATCTTCATGCAGCTTTACCTCCTTCCCGACAAACATTACCTTGCTACCTTCTCAGGATCCTGCGAGTGCCGATAAGCTGCTCGCACAGGTGGCAGGCCTTGAGCGTGAGCTTTACGGGCTAAAGGCTGAGAATAAGCGCCTGCTGGAGACCCTCTTTCTGCCGCCCCTGAGCGAAAACATCAAGCGCAATCAGTACAACAATTAAGATATCGAAGTGATGATGCAAGAGAATGCTCAGGTGATGGCCAAGAACACAATCGAGGTGCTGCAGAATGTCAGGCTGCCTAATGAGAAGGACAAAAAGCTCACGACGCGAAGCATCCTCCCGTGGTTTTACACCCATATCGACGTGCCTGAAGGCGAGGATGACCAACAACACGAAAATGACTGGGACACACTTCTAGGCTAGGAGTCTTCCAGCAAGAAGTCTGGCGACTCATCCTGAAGGCCTTCCAGCTCCCGTTTTGCCTTGTATACTTTTTTCTCTTTCTTTTGAAATGTAATGGGAGAGACCCCAGCGTCTTTGTACTCTTCTCATATATATATATATAAGATCTTTTTTGAATGTTTTACTCTAGAATTATTCTTGATTGTTTGCCTTTCGCTCGTATCCATCTGCTCGCTCTTTCGCGCATTCGCACATACCTTAGGCTCTTAGGTGATGACCCAAGTGCCAATCGCAAATCGCGCTCATGAACCGCATTTGGGGGGGGCTTGACCCTTTATTTTGCAGGGTAGAATCATTAAGTAGTATGCAATGCAGATAGATATGCCGAGAGGACTACGCTGAGAGTTATGCCGAGAGGGCTATGCCGAGAGATATGCTGAGAGGGCTATGCCGAGGGGGCTATGCTGAGATATGCCGAGAGGGCTATGCTGAGAGATATGCCAAGAGGGCTATGCCTAGAGGGCTATGCCGAGAGGTGTGTTTTCGAAACATCGTTTCTTGGAGAGACTCCTCGAAACCTTCAACGCCCACCGAGGGCCCAACTTCCCGGTCGGCTAGATGATAGACTGACAATGGGAGAGGTGCCTCAACCCTACTCTTTTTGGCCTACCACCGGGGGCTACCACCGGCCCAATCAGCTAGATGAGATCCTGACAGTGGGTGCTAAGCATTAACCAGACTTTCATTTTGGCCAACCACTGGGAGCTACCACCGGCCCAATCATCTAGATGAGATCCTAACGACGGGCGTTGAGCATCAACCAGACTTTAATTTTGGCCAACCACCGTCCATGTTCCTCCTATTGATAACGTGAGTCATCAATAGGAAATAAGAATGTAAACAAGGATGGACTTGTTACTTTCATGGGGAGAAGCGCTTCAAGTTATCACCACTCCAGGCATGACTGAGGGGGTTCCCCTTTCACATTCTAGAGATGACAACCCCCCAATTTCAACACTTCCTTGATTACATAGGGACCCTCCCAATTAGGATTCAATTTGCTGACGGCTGCCGACCTTCCGGCAGCGTCAACTTTCTTCAAGACCAGGTCCCCCTTTGCGAATTGCTTGATCCGGACGTGCTTGTCGAAGTACTTGGCCATCCTCCGTTTGACCTCCTTTTGCCGAATAGCTGATAAGTAGCGCACCTCCTCCACCATATCTAGGGAGAGCTGCAACTCATCTTCATTCCCAGACCTCCACCATTATTTGCCTTCCTCTGCCTCCACTATCCGTGGTGTCCAGACCTCGAATTCTATTGGAAGCATGGCTTCACAGACATGGGAGAGCTTGAAGGGGGTCTCCCCCGTGGCCGTGTTGGGAGTGGTTCTCATGGTCTAGAGGACTGAAGGGATCTTCTCCACACAGCTCCCCTTCAGATTTTCAACCCTCTTTTTAACAAGTTTACAATTATTTTGTTCGCCACCTCCACTTGCTTGTTACTCCTTTGGTGATGGACTGAAGCGAACCTAAGATTAATCCTGAGCTGGATACAGAAGCTGATGAACTCTATGGTGGCGAACTGTGGCCCATTGTCCATGACAATTCCCCGAGGCAACCCATGCCGACAAAAAATTTCCCCCCGTACAAAGTTCTGGATCACCAGGGAGGTCACCTTAGTCAGTGCCTTAACTTCCAACTACTTAGAAAAATAATCGATCATGACTAACAGGAACCTCCTCAGCCCACTGTCCCGGGGGAAGGTTCCTATAAGGTACATTCCCCAGATAGCGAAGGGTTAGGGGGCAATGATGCTCTTGAGTCACTGGGCTGGCATCAGTTGGAGAGGGGTGAACAACTGGCACTTCTAACACTTTTTGCAAACTCGACGATATCATGGCCCAGGGACAGCCAAAAATACCCTTGCCTTACTATCCTTCCCTCTAGGGTCCTGATCCCTGAGTGACTCCCGCACTCCCTGGAGTGAACTTCCTCCAAGATCCTCAGGACCTCCTCTTCAACCACGCAGTGTGCTAGGAGCCCTGAAAGGGTCTTCCGATACAGCTTCCCATCGCACATCAGGTAGTATGCTGACTTATACTTGAAGTGCTTCTTATTCAGGCCTTTCAGGAACTCCCCTGTGGACAAGAAGGTTGTGAGGGGATCCACCCAAGAGGGGCGTCGATCCACCTCCATCATCTCCACCTCTTTAATGGAAGGGCAGAATAAGTCGATCAGGGTTACCCCGCACAGGGTTCAAACTTGGCTAGCTGACCCACTTGCTCATTTTCCTCCCGCGGCATATGTTTGATGGAAAATGTTTGGAACATGCCGATGAACCCTTTAACCTTTGCCAGGTATAGCTGGAGGGTAGGCTCCCTTGCTTCGAACTCGCCGTTGATCTGGGAGGATACCACCATGGAGTCCGTTAGTACCTTCATGTCTTGCACTCCCAGTTCCCTGGCCAGACGTAGCATTGCGATCACCGCCTTATACTTTGCTTGGTTATTGGTAATGGGAAAGTGGATGACCATCGTTTGCTCTATCCTTGTCCCTTGGGAGCTCTCCAGGATCACCCCTACCCCCAAGGAGTGCCTCCCTGCTGCGCCATCCACCTTCCCCCTCCAAGGTACCAGATGAGTGAGCTCGACCTCCGACACCTCGACAATATAGTCAGCCAAGAAGTCGGCCATCGCCTGGGCCTTAATCGAGA
This sequence comes from Platanthera zijinensis, assembly GCA_039513925.1. NCBI lineage: Eukaryota > Viridiplantae > Streptophyta > Magnoliopsida > Asparagales > Orchidaceae > Platanthera > Platanthera zijinensis. The sequence goes on from CM077092.1 coordinate 53,675,145, forward strand.
GACGAGGGCCAAAAGACTTGTCAAACTCGCTCAGCTCTACCAACCACTTGGCAAGCCTTCCCGAGTGCTCCACTCCCTCAAAGATGTTGCGAAAAGGATGTTCCGTCACCACCCTGATAGAATGTGCCTGGAAGTATCGCCGAAGCCTCCGGGCCGAGATGACCAGGGCAAAGGCCAACATCTCAAAAATGGGTTATCGGAGCTCGGCCTTCCTCAGGACCTTGCTCACATAGTAGATCGACAACTACTTTTTTCCATCCTACCGGACATGGACGGAGCTCAGATCCTTGGCCCCAACCCCAAGGTACAGGGACAAATCTTCCCCCTCTTTTTGACCCTGGAGAAGCGGAGCCTGGGTCAGCTATTTCTTCAAGGACTGGAAGGCCTTACCACATTCCTCAGACCACTCAAATTTCTGGCCCCCTCTTAGCGCTTTGAAGGAGGGCGAGCACTTCTCTCCAGCTCGAGAGAGGAACCTGCTCAGCCCTACCGGCTTCCCTGTAAGGTGCAAGACTTCCTTAGCATTTTGAGGCGATCCCAACTCCATGATTTCCCTCACCTTGTTAGGGTTGGGCTCCACCCCCGTGGGAGTAAGGAGATGGTCTGGGAAATTGCCTCATCTCGCCCCAAAGACCTACTTCAAGGGGTTTAGCCTCATTTTATACCTTCGAAGGGTACCGAAGGTTTCTTCTAGATCCTGGAGGTGAAAGTCCACATCCCGACTCTTGATTATGAGGTCGTCTACGTACATGTCCAGGTTCCTTCCCTTCATCTCATGGAAGACCCGGTCCATCATCCTCTGGTATGTTGCCCCTGCATTTTTCAGCCAAAGGGCATCATTTTATAATAGTAGCACCCCTCCCCCGGGATGAAGGGGACATCTTTCATGTAAGACGGGTGCATCTTGATCTGATGATAACCTGAAAAATGCATCTAAAAAACTCATTAGATAAAAAATGATGGCTGAGTCAACCAACGCGTCGATCCGAGGCAAGGGGTAACAATCTTTAGGACATGCTTTATTTAAAAGAGAGAATTCTATACACATCCTCCAGCGGTCGTCCCCCTTCTTGACCATCACCATATTGGAGAACCGGCCTGGATATTGGATCTCCGACACAAACCCCGCCTTTAGGAGCTTTTCCACCTCCTCTTGGATGGGCTCTACTAGCTTATTGGTGGTGGAACTCTTCTTTTGCCGGATGGAACGGTCATCAGCATCAAGGTTGAGGCAGTGGCAATCCACATCTGCATCAATCCCTAGCATGTCCGCTGCGCTCCATACAAAGATGTCCACGTTCTTCTGGATGCTCTATAGCATCCTCCCCTGGTCCTCTGGGCTCATCCCCCCACTGGTCTGCACCTTCTCCACCCATCCTCCTTGGGTGAGAACATCCCTCTCCACCACCTCCTCTACTGCCTCTAGTCGGGACTGCTCTTCTGATTCGCTCACAGCCCCATCACCTAGGGCAAGAACTTCCTCCTCAGCTTCCTCCTCAACCATCACCTCGGCCTCCTCCTCCAGCACATTCTTCGCTGCCTCCACACAGGCGCGAACCTCTTACTCCACCTCTATCTCCTCAGCTCTTACCATGGCCTCCTGGCAAGATAGCTCCTCCATCCTTCTCTCCATCTCCTCAGCTCCTCCTTGTCAGGAGATGGTGTTGACCGTAGTCACGTAGCACTCCCTCGCCACCTTGGAGTCTCTCTAGACCCAGAGTTGGATGCCATCAGCATTGAACTTGAGGCATTGGTGGAACGAGGAGGGTATGCAATGGAAGGCACTAATGAGGGGCCATCTGAATATGGCATTGTAACTGCTAGGAGCGTCCACAATGATGAACCTGCAGTTCTTGGACTGGCTCCCCAAAGTAACATGGAGCCCCACTCTTCCTTCTACCTAATTCCTCTCCCTGAAGAATCTGAATAAAGGCCCGTATGAGGCCAACACCCTCCTGGACTCCACCTTCATTGCGTCAAATGCCTTCTTAAAGATGACATTTACGGAGCTCCCATTGTCCACAAGGATCCGGTAGACGGTGAAATTCTCGACGGCGGAGTGAACTGCCAGCGCATCGCAGAACGGATCTGCATGATCCGACATGTCCTTCCTGGAGAAGGTAATATTCTCCTCTGGGGGCCGGGTTAGAGACGTGGAGGCAATGCTCCGACGATAAATGGTGTGGAGACTCTCCTTGCGGGCGGCCTCGACTCCCCCCACCCATGGATCACTCTGATACCTCCTCGGCCTCTGACAGGCTGATCTTCGCACCTATCCTCATCTACCTCCGGCAGGACTTCTTCTATCTATACCTCCTGGTAGTTTTGCTGCTGTTGTTGGGCTTTCCCCTGGCTCCCCTCATCTCCAGGAAATCTAGGCAGGTAGCCGTCACGTGCCCTTCCTCCTGATGGAAATCATAGTAGGGCAGCTCCGCTATGCCTTTCAGCCTCCTCCTCTACACTCCTCTCCTCCTCCACCCTAGGGCTATTGTCATAGCCTGGTGTTGATTGGGGAGGGGGGCCTTTGGCCCCGCCTCTAACCTGGAGGGTTGAACGGACCTTTCCCCCCTTAGCGGTTGTCCCCTCTGTGGTAACCTATCCTTGGGCCTTGATCATGCCACTCTAGTAGCCTCTAACCCAGCCAATTATTCGGCTCTTGTAGGCCCCACCTGGGCTGTTACTACTGTTGAGTCCGACATTCCTTCACTTGACCCGTGATACTCTGCTACTTATTTAAGAAATTAAGTAGCACCCTTTCTAACAGTTCGGGCTTTTGGAACATTTGGGTATGCGCTTGATCCTACATTTGGTATCAGAGGAGGTCAAAGGTTCAAGACCGGGGGGGGCTATTAAATCCCGATTTTTACCTTCTAACTATGTGGGTCTGGTGGGTCAGACAATCGTGGACATGTGGTAACCCCACCTCTGAGCCGTGTGGGGCATGTGGTAACCCCACCTCTAAGCTGACGGGTTGTGCTAGATGCCGGGGGGGTATTGTTGTGTCCGGCATTCCTTCACTTGACCCGTGGCGATCTGCTACTTATTTAAGAAATTAAGTAGCGCCCTTTCCAATAGTCCGGGCTTTTGGAACAGTTGGGTATGCGTTTGATCCTACAATTATTGCTGTTGTTGCTCCTATTGCCTGGGCTCTGCTCTCCTAACCTCCTAGCCCTTGCCATCTTCTAGATCCTTCTCCTCCTCTGCAAACCACCTGGCTAACTTCCTGGAAAATGCCGGGTTCGACGCCTCTCCCTCAACTTCCCAGGCTACCCTCTCCATCAGCTCTTCGAAGGACAGTGGAGGCACCCTCTTCAACTCTATCCTGAAGAACCCCTACTGCAGCCCCAGGATGAAGGCCACCATGAGGGTGTGCCCTGTAATCTCCTGAACCTGGAGGACCTCCTCTTGGAATCTATCCACATTGCTTCCCATCATCTCATCCACCCTCTACTTGATGAGAAAAAGGGACTCTGATGTAACACCCCTAAAATCTCAAAAGCCAAAATTGGGATTCAGGTTGGCTGACACAGCCTGAGACACAGGCGTGTCTCAGGGCATGTCAGGTGTACACGGCTTGGGACACGGGAGTGTCCCAAGGCGTGTCCCTCTTCTCGACGAGTACTCGAGAACTGATCATCGAGAGGCGACATGGCCTGTGACACGTGCGTGTCACAGGGGCGTGTTGGGCACATGGCCATGGGCATGGGCGTGTGCCTTATCCGTGTCCTGCTCGGGTGATTTTGGAGATCGTGTTACAGGGGTGATACGGCCAGATACACGGTCATGTATTGGATGACACGGGCATGTCAGGCTTGACACAGGCGTTTCGATACCCGTGTTTTGGTTTATTTTAAGTCGGTTGTGTACCGCTTTAGGAACAAGGCCTGTGACAAGGGGGTGTCACAACCCGTGTTCGGCCCAGGAAATTCAATTTCAGGGCTAATCTGAGCCTTACATTTTCTTTGACCAAGAACCAATGGTCTAGGCTATTCCCTGGGTTTATTAGGCCGGATTTGAGATGGAGAAAACTCATTTGAGTGGTGCCATTCTCTTTCCTAAGTAAGAGAGAGAGGAGATCAAGGGGAGGAAGAAGAAGGGAAAGGCGGCTGCCGGTGGTGCTGCGGTTGTCCAAATCGCGAGCCGAGTTCAGCTCTGCGGAGGCTTGATCGCTGCGAAGCTTTCCAACCGTGTACTTTTCTCCATGGTGCCAAAACGTCCTTCAAGGGTAACGATTTCCTTCTTGGATAAGTGAAGTCCTTCTTTCCTGTATTTGCATAGGAATCCTCCACCAAAACATGGATGGCGAAGTGATTCCCTTGGGTCAGCGGTACGTCCCTTATTGTATTGCATTAGAACCAGAAGTATGAGTACGGTTAGGCATGCTATGTGAAGCCCATTTGGACATGTTGGTCTTGATTGGTGATGCTTGTTTGCACATCGGAGAAGACTCCGTGAGTATTGCTTGTATGCATGAAATCCGTGGTGGATACCTGTGGCTTGGTGCCGCAGGAAGTACTGGAGGAAGTCCAGGAAATGGTGTGAGTTGGGTTCAACTCTTGTGGCCGTGAGTGCCATATATTATGAAGTTTAGCTGTTAGGCTGTAACTGGAAGAATTCCTTTGTGGCGGACGGGCAAGGTGAAGTTGTACCCCTGTCAGTCCAGTCTTGAGTCTGACGATTTTGAGTAACGGGAAAGGTGGATCTGTACCCACGTTATGGTTGTCTAACCCTTGGTGCTTAAGGCCCTGTTAGGATCACATAGCGAGAGTCGATGGCTTGCGTGCCGATCAGACTAAAAATGCTCAAATTGGACCATCATGTCTGGGACCTCTGAACGATGGGTGGACCCGGTGTTTCCGGTACACCAAAATGTGCCCTGAGTGCACGGAATGTCAGGCTATCGTGCCGACATTTGTGATATGTGTCGCCTTGGTGGCTGGATATATATGTATGAGATGTAAAATGCTGTGCAGGGAAGAAATTCCGCTGCCCCGTGCCTGGGGCAGGGTCGTTATAATTGGTCAGCTGAATGCTGACTGTTGCCCTGTTTACCACCGCTTGGTGGATTGGTTCTTGCAGGTGCAGGTGGTGCTAGTCTGAGCGGGACTTAGCGGGCTGAAGCCCAAGATGCGTTGCTGCCCTCGAAGTCTTTGTTTTGTTTCTTCTTGTTCATGTGTGGCCGGCCTGCGCGCAGATGTTTGGAAACCACACTTTTGTTAAGAGAACCCTATAAGGCCATAAGGTCATTTACTTTGGGTGTAAACATTCCTATTTTGTTATAGTGGACAGTTCTTGTAACTCTTGAGTTCAAGTTTTCAACCGTGAAGCTTCCGCTAGAATGCTCTGTGTTAGGATGCGATGGTTTTGATATTATTTAGTAGCGTCTCTGCCTGTTTGTGAAATATGGAGTGGAGCCCCTGCCGGACCCTCTATTATATTCTTCTTGACGGGTAGAGGTGTTACAATTTGGTATCAGCTTGTTGGTTGAACTCTTTCGAATTCGCGGACGAATTCTTTTGAGGGGTGGCGAGCACGTGTTGGTGTTGTCATTATAACACATACATTGAACTAAAGAATGTTCACTTAGGAATGCAAATACACTTGTTTAGTGTGTTCATTTCTATATGTTTGCCGTTTGTTTAGTCGCTCAATTATGTTTTTACACATATAGGTGACTAGAAGTGTTGTGGGTCAGTCAGAACCTCAACATTCTGTTGAAAGTGCGGCACCGGCTGAGGTGCCCACACCTCCTCCATCTGCTAAAACTATGCGTTTCATTACGGAGACGGTACTTGCTGTGATGACTGCTCAGCAGGCTGGGCAAGCACATCCTGCTGTGGTGCCAACGCATGCTGGGGTAAGGCAAGAACTGGCAAAAGCTGTAGTTGATCCGCGTGCAGCAGATCAATAATTGAAGCAATTCATGAGCTTCAATCCTCCTCAATTTACTGGGGAGGGATCCCCGGCCCAAGCGGAGGATTGGCTTGCAAGGATCAAGAGAATCATGAGAGCAATCAGAGTTGAGGAGGAGCAGAAGGTAATGTTGGCCACTTTCCTTCTTGAGGGAGAGGCTCGGTTGTGATGGGATGAGATTGAACTGCATCACTTGGCCGGCAGACAGTTGGCAGAGGTCTCAATGGAAGATTTCTCTCGGTTATTCTTGGCAAAGCATCTGCCAATGCAGCAGAGAATATCAATGGAAATGGAATTTCAGCGGTTGACTCAAGGAGAATGTAGTGTGGATGATTATCTTCATGAGTTCACGCAGTTGAGAAGATATGCGGGTTCTATCTTCGTCAAAGAGGAGCGTAAGACTAGTCGATTTTATGCGGGACTGCGAGACAAATTACGATAACTGCTCTCGAGTTCTGTAAGTCAGGGTTTTCAAGCCTTAGTCTGTACGGCTCGGTCATTGGAGACAGACATGAAAAGGGGGCACGGAAAGGGGACCTTGGCTGTTGTAAAACCAGAGTTCAAGTCATCGCGTCCGGAGAAATCTAGGTACCGAAGGAGATGGTATAAGAAGTCCAAATCTACTAGACAAGCTCCTTCAGCGACTGTGACGGAGGCATCGTCGGGGTATGGATCTCGCACCTGTTTTACGTGTGGGAAGGTGGGACACTTCGCACGTGATTGCCGAGTTGGTCCTCCAAAGGGTTAAAAGAAGACGGGAGCGTCCTATGCGAAGAAAGGGAAGACTGTGGTGGAGTCTTCTACATCGCACGCTCAGCCCTGGGTCTTCAACCTTGGACAACAGTAGGCCATTAAGCAGGCTGATGTCGTCATAGGTACGCGCAGTTTTTTTAATGTTATTTTATACTGTGTGATGTGCTTGTTTAATTGTGGTGTTATAGGCTTTGTCCTTATACGAGAGTATCCGGTGCGAGCACTGTTTGATACAGGTGCTTCCCATTCGTTTCTGTCTGAAGATTTCGTTTTACGAATCGGGGTGTCTATACGGACCACGACAGAAAGTATAAAGGTGCTTCTACCTAATGAATGTTTGTTATGCGTGGATAAATCTTGCGGTCTTGAAGTATGGATAGGGAGTCTGGAATTTAAGGTGAAAACATACGTATTGCCGATTATAGAGTTTGATATAATCTTTGGTATGGACTGGCTTTCAGAGCAGAGTGCCTGTATAGATTGTACTTCAAAAGAGGTCACACTGGGGCAAAATACCGAACAAGAGACAAAGTTCACTGGTATGCGAGGAATGAGTGGGATGTTGTTATCTGTTCTCCAAGTAGCAAAAGCAGTTCGGAAGGGTGCGGAGTTATTCTTCACACTCATTAAGGCGATGGAGTCGAAGGCCAGTGTGAATGAGGTGCGGATTGTATCAAAATACACTAATGTGTTTCCAAAATACCTTCCGGGGTTATCTCCTCAAAGGGAAATCGACTTCGCTATCAAGCTGGTGCCAGGTGCAAAACCTGTGGCCCGTTCGCCTTATCGTGTAGCGATAAAAGAAATGGTCGAACTGAAAGTTCAATTGCAAGAGTTGTTGGAGCAGGGATACATACGACCAAGTATGTCACCTTGGAGCGCGCCTGTTCTTTTTGTGAAAAAGAAAGACGGTAGTTTGCGGCTATGTATTTATTACCGCGAATTGAATAAGCTGACGGAGAAAAACAAGTATCCGATTCCACGGATCAATGACTTGTTCGATCAACTAGTAGGCTCAACCGTCTACTCGAAGTTAGATTTGAAATCCGGGTATTACCAATTACGGATTAGGGAAGGTGACATTCCAAAGACAGCGTTTGGAACACGCTATGGTCATTATGAATTCACGGTGATGCCGTTTGGGCTATGTAATGCGCCTTCGGTATTCATGGACTTAATGCACCAAACATTCCGAGAGTACTTGGATTTGTTTGTCATCGTATTTATTGACGACATCCTAGTGTACTCGCAGTCGGAAGAAGATTATGCAAACCATTTGCGGTTGGTACTGCACACCTTGCGGAGGAATAAGCTGTATGTCAAGTTCTCGAAGTGTGAGTTCTGGATCTCGTCAGTGGCTTTTCTGGGACATGTAGTTAGTGAAGAGGGCATAGCAGTAGATTCGGTAAAGATAAGTGCCATACAAGATTGGCCGGTGTTGTCTTCAGTGGCCGAAGTCAGGAGTTTCCTTGGACTGGCAGGCTACTATAGACGGTTTGTGGCGAACTTCTCCCGGATTGCTTTGCCTCTGACAACATTGATGAGAAAAGATCAAAAGTTCGTCTGGAAGCCGGAGTGCGTGAGATATTTTGATGAGCTGAAGAGTCGTTTGACCACGGCGCCTGTGTTGACGTCGCCATGTGGTATAGACATCTATGAGATATATAGCGATGCGTCAGGGAGCGGCTTAGGCTGCGTTCTCCTGCAGTTTGGCAAGGTGATTTCTTATGGCTCATGCCAATTGAAAGTGCATGAGCGTAACTATCCTGTCCACGACTTGGAGTTGGCGGCGATGATCTTTGCGCTAAAGTTGTGGCGGCACTATCTGTATGGCGTTAAAGTCGATATCTATACAGATCATAAGAGTCTAAAGTATTTGCTCGATCAGAAGGATTTGAATATGCAACAACGGAGGTGGATGTAGTTCCTTGGGGACTACACCTTCGATATTCACTATACTCCCGGGAAGGGAAATGTGGTCGCGGATGCCTTGGGTCGTCGGACTCCGGCAAGGGCAAATTGGCTTCTAAGACATGATGAAGGCCTAATTCGAGATCTGGAGGCCTTAAATATTTCTTGTGTTGAAAGGAATACCACTGCAAAGGCGTGCTTAAACTGGACCGAGGTACAGTGTGACCTGGCGGACAGAGTTCGGCAAGCAACAGAACTAGATGAAAGCCTGCAACGCTTTGCAGCAGAAAGTGTCGACTCTAGGATCGTTTATTGACGGTCTGTTTTGGAAAGATGGTCATTTGTGTGTCCCAGATAGGGGTAAACTTCATGAAGAGGTAATGTATGAAGGCAACTTCACCAAGTATTCGGTTCACCCCGGGAGCACGAAAATGTATAAGGATATGAAGAAGCTGTTCTGGTGGCCTGGAATGAAAAAGGACATATCACACTATGTTGCTAAATGTCAAACTTGTGCCTTAGTAAAGGCGGAATGGAAAAAACCGGGTGGTTTGCTGAAGTCGTTGCCTATCCCTGTGTAGAAGTTTGATGATATTTCCATGAACTTTGTGCATGGATTGCCGAGGTCTCAGCGGGGAAATGATGCGGTATGGCTGATTGTGGACCGGTTAACCAAGGTGTCGCACTTCATCCCGAACCGAAGGGACGATCCAGTGGAGAAATTGGCAAAGATGTATGTGGATACTATTGTACGATTGCACGGTGTGCCCCGTAGCATCGTTAGTGATCGAGATGGGCATTTCACTTCGGGCGGTTAGAGGTTAGTCCATGAACTGTTTGGTACGAAATTGCATTTCAGCACGGCCTTCCATCCTCAAACAGATGGTCAGACTGAGAGAACCAACAGGACATTGGAAGATATGCTCTGAATGTGTGCGCTAGATTTCAGAAAGAATTAGGAAGATCATCTCGGTGTAATTGAATTCGCCTACAACAACAGCTACCAAGCTAGCATCCAGATGGCGCCCTTTGAAGCTTTATATGGCAAGAAATGTCGTACACCGTTGGATTGGGCGGAGACTGGCGAAACAAAGTTGTACTGGAGAAAAGAGTTAGATGATGCCAACTCAATCATACGGTTGATACGTGAAAGGCTGATAGTGGCTTAAGACAGGCAAGCTAAGTATTATAATGCCAAGCACCGAAATGTGGAGTTTGCGGTGGGCGATTTGGTGTACTTGAAAATCAAACCATTCAAAGGTTTGCCCATGATACGACGTCTGAAAAAGTTGAGCCTGAGGTATCTGGGACCATTTGAAGTGGTCAAACGTATTGGTGAAGCCGCCTATCGGTTAGCACTTTCGCAAGAGCTGAGTGGTTTACATGATGTATTTCATGTCTCAGTGTAGCGGAAAGTGGTCAAGGATTCAGCTCAAGTAATTGAGAGTGACCGGGTACTAGTTGAGTATGGTCTAACGTTGAAGGTTAGACCCATTCAGATCGAGGATCGAGTCGAGAAACAACTATGGAACAAAGCGATCGGGATGGTCAAAGTCCGGTGGGACAATTGTGGCCGAGAAGAGCTAACGTGGGAGCGGGAGCAGACCATGAGAGCTAAGTTTCCTGAGTTGTTTATGTAAAGCTGTTAGCTCTTCTGTATGTTGTTAAAATTTTTTGTAAAGTGTCACATATGGTGTAATGCTTGTACTTCCGTACTATGTCCAAATTTCGGGACGAAATTTTATTAAGGAGGGGATGATTGTAATACCCTAGAAATCTCAAAAGCCAAAATTGGGATTCAGGTTGGCTGACACGGCCTGAGACACGGGCGTGTCTCAGGGCGTGTCAGGTGTACACGGCCTGGGACACAGGCGTGTCCCAGGGCGTGTCCCTCTTCTCGACGAGTACTCGAGAACTGATCGTCGAGAGGCGACACGGCCTATGACACGGGCGTGTCACAGGGGCGTGTTGGGCACACGGACATGGACACGGGTGTGTGCCTTAGCCGTGTCCTGCTCGAGTGATTTTGGAGATCGTGTTATAGGGGTGACACAGCCAGATACACGGCCGTGTATTGGATGATACGGGCGTGTCAGGCTTGATACGGGAGTGTCGATACCCGTGTTCTGGTTTATTTTAAGTCGGTTGTGTACCGCTTCAGGAACACGGCCTGTGACACGGGCGTGTCACAACCCGTGTTCGGCCCAGGAAATTCAATTTCAAGGCTAATCTGAGCCTTCCATTTTCTTTGACCAAGATCCAATGGTCTAGGTTGTTCCCTGGGTTTATTAGGCCGGATTTGAGATGGAGAAAACTCATTTGAGTTATGCCATTCTCTTTCCTAAGTAAAGAGAGAGAGGAGAGCAAGGGGAGGAAGAAGAAGGGAAAGTCGGCTGTCGGTGGTGCTGCAGTGGTCCAAATCGCGAGCCGAGTTCAGCTCTGCGGAGTTTTTATCGCTGCGAAGCTTTCCAACCGTGTTCTTTTCGCCATGGCGCCAAAACGTCCTTCAAGGGTAATGATTTCCTTCTTGGACAAGTGAAGTCCTTCTTTCTTGCATTTGCATTGGAATCCTCCACCAAAAGGTGGATGGCGAAGTGATTCCCTTGGGTCGGCGGTACGTCCCTTGTTGTATTGCATTAGAACCAGAAGTATGAGTATAGTTAGGCATGTTGTGTGAAGCTCATCTGGACATGTTGGTCTGGATTGGTGATGCTTGTTTGCACATCGGAGAAGACTCCATGAGTATTGCTTGTATGCATTAAATCCATGGTGGATACATGTGGCTTGGTGCCGCAGGAAGTACTAGAGGAAGTCCAGGAAATGGTGAGAGTTAGGTTCAACTCTTGTGGCCGTGAGTGCCATATGTTATGAATTTGAGCCGTTAGGCTGCAACTAGAAGAATTCCATGGTGCCGGACGGGCAAGGTGAAGCTGTACCCACATCAGTCCAGTCTTGAGTTTGATGATTTTAAGCAACAAGAACGGTGGATCTGTACCCACATTACGGTTGTCTAACCTTGGGTGCTTAGGGCCCTATTAGGATCACATAGCGAGAGTCGATGGCTTGCATGGCGATCAGACTAGAAATGCTCAAATTGGACCGTCATGTCTGGGACCTCTAAACGGTGGTGGGACCCGGTGTTTTCGATACACCAGAATGTGCCCTGAGTGCATTGAATGTCAGGCCATCGTGCTGACATTTGTGATATGTGTCGCCTTGGTGGCTGGATATATATGTATGAGATGTAAAATGCTATGCAGGGAAGGAATTCCGCTGCCCCGTGTCAGGGGCAGGGTCGTTATAATTAGTCAGCTGGATGCTGACCGTTGCCCTGTTTTCCACCGCTTGGTGGATTGGTTCTTGCAGGTGCAGGTTGTGCTGGTCCGAACGGGACTTAGCGGGCTGAAGACCAAGCTGTGTTGCTGCCCTCGAAGTCTTTGTTTTATTTCTTCTTGTTCATGTGTGGCCGGCCTGCGCGCCAATGTTTGGAAACCACACTTTTGTTAAGAGAAACCTGTAAGGCCATAAGGACATTTACTTTGGGTGTAAACATTCCTATTTTATTATAGTGGATAGTTCTTGCAACTCTTGAGTTCAAGTTTTCAACTGTGAAGCTTCCGCTAGAATGCTCTGTGTTAGGATGCGATGGTTTTGATATTATTTAGTAGCGTCTCTGCCTGTTTGTGGAATATGGTGTGGGGCCCCGGCCGGACCCTCTATTATATCCTTCTTGACGGGTAGAGGTGTTACATCTGATGCCCTCTTCCTCTTCTTTGAAGTGGAGAACCTCTGCAAGAAACCTCGGTGCAAGTCCTCGAAGCAGTAGATAAAGCTAGCGGGCAACTAATGGAACCAATCACTCACCTTTTCTTTGAGGGTGATGACGAAGAGCCGACACTTGAAGGCATCCAACATCTGCCTAATTGAGACCACATCCTCAAACCACTGGGTGTGCTGGACCGGATCACCCCTTCTAGTGTAGTAGGACATCTCGGGCTTGCAGAACACCTCTGGAATGGGGGCAGAAGCGACCAGCTTGCTTAAAGCACTCCTGCCACTCGCAGGTCGAGCCGGATGATCTGGTGAATCCACCTTAATAGTCCCTCTTGCACTCGCCGAGTCGGGGAACAAGGCTCGCCCTGGGAGGTCTATCCCACTACCTTTTGCCATTACTTCCTTCCCAGGTCGCCTAGCAGGGGCATTCTCGCCTAGAGTCAGGGCAGCTACCAATGGAACAGATGGTGTCGAGCACTCACCGTGAGTCGTGAGAGAAAATATTATGAGGTTCCGAATCTCCTACCGGAAGTCCTCGAACATACTGAGAGTGGAGAGAGGGGGGGAAGTGGCGAGTCGGCCTGGTCATATCCTTACCCTTCGCCTCCAGTCATTGAGCTAGCTAAGGTTTCTATGTTGGTCCCTTTCCACGCTCACCGCACCAAAATGTTGAAACTAAGAGCTGGCTTTTGTGGAGTTTGAACCCTTGGGGAAGGAGTGATCGCACACTTACTTCTCCTAGCAAGCTTGACTGACCAAAGACTTAGAGCTCAAAATTGACCCATGGCTCCAACACGGAGGTCCCACTACACACTCGGAAGATCTTAGAGTGCTTCCCCTCCTTAGCCAGTGCTGAGCTAAGGGCACCTCAGAAAGCGCAATAAGATCTGGAAATGAGAAATTTGGAAGCACTTGCCTCCTGAGGTACCCCCTTGAGTCTATTTATAGATTTCAAAACATGGCCTGTAAATAGTGTGGCTTCGCTGTTCTAAACAGCTATATACTACCCAAAGTGGTCTGCCAATAGCCAAACTCTGTTGTTGTGAGGAGCTAAATGCATACCTTCGAGGGGAATCCAGGTATCACTGCCTTTGGACACCACTGGGCGAGTGGCCTATGAAGGCGCCACTCGCCTAAAGGGGTGAGTACAGGGAAGCCAGGCACTCGCCTCCGCGACCACCTATTAATAGGGCGGATGTGGGATCTGAAAGCCACTCACCTAGACAAATGAGAGCCCTTACACCTGCTACAGGTGGGAACCTTCCCTCCTGCTATGGGGCGGGAGCCTTTTCGCTCCTCCTGGGCGAATGCTGTTCTAGAAGGGATCACTCGTCTACTTTGGCTCTCTTATCCTAGCTGAGGGACCCACTCAATGAATACGGGGTTGTACATGAAGAAGTAACATTTTGTAGAGAATATGAAGATATGGACTCCCTTTGAGATTCAAGTTTAGCTATTTGTCTAGTCCATTTCGTGAAAAGGGCAATTGACAACTTCTTTCCTGGAGGTATTAGTATTCCCTTGGATATACATAGATGTTGAAAAATCTTCAACAATACTTGACTCTTGATAGTCATGTAGGCATTCTTCCCTTGCTTATATTTATATTCACTAAGTTTTATTATCTTTTCTCCCCAGTTGATCCTTTTTCCAAGCACCAGAACTCCCATTAAATGTAATTGAATTTTAGGAATTGCATCATGTGCTGAAGTTTTACATACCAATACTTTCCCAACTATACCTATCATAAACTTATATTCCTCTGATATATCTATTTTCTTAAGAACAATGACTTTGTCTTTTGTATAGTTCATAATTCTTAATACATTTTTTATTTCTTCTTCTGATAGTTATGAAGAATCATTTCCTAACAAGTGATCAAATGTCTTTTGTATAATTTCTACTATTATAAGTACCTTCTATGTAGTAATTATTCCAATCAATGAAACATCCTCTTCACATTGAACACTTATAACAAACTCTGCAAGTTCTGTCTCAAAAGGTATACATCATGTTGAAAATAAGCTTATCGAGACTAGAATAAGTGAATAGTTTGAGGATTCTTCAAAACTTTTCAGATGCTGCATTGAATGATTCCAGATCTACACTGAATCCTGAATTTGTCTTTGGTGCCATTATGTTTCGTACAAATGTTATCATTTTTATTATGATCTGATTCTATCTCTAGAACCATGAGATATGTTTCCTCAGTAGCAGTTTCTTCTTCTGATGAAGCGCTAGATTCAAAACTTGTGTTACTATAGGTTTTAGCAATAAAACCTTTTCCCTTTTTCTTATCTTTTCTTTTTTAGGTATTTCTTCTTTTGATCCTTGTTACTTGATTTTTCTTTTTGCTGATCTATAACTTCTGTTGATATATGTTCAGGTTTTCTGCATGTGAAATAGATTATCTCCTAGTTAGGAGTCTTGTCAAATCTTAATTTGCCTTCATATTTGTCTTTTCCCCTAGAACCTTCTTATATTATCCATTTTCTAAATCTTCTTACTAAAAGATTAAACATCTCATTCTCTTAAACAGATGGTTCATCCTCAGTAACTTTGAAAGTAACTGATTTTTCTCTAGAAGTTAAGCTATTTTCCTTAGCTTCGGTTTCAGCTCTATCTTTAGTAGGTTTTCATATGACTTTAACTTTCCTAACAAAGCATCTATTGCAATTTCTTTGTGACACCTTGCTTCTCTAATGTCCCAAATTCTAGGATCACATATACTTGGGAAGCACATGAGTAATTTATCATTTATTTCAGTGAGAGATATGTCTTTATTCAATATCTTCAGCCCATTTATTATCATGTTGAATCTATTATATATTTCTGCTACAGATTCATCAGTTTCTTTTGAAAATTCTCATAATGAGAGCTTAAAAGTGATCTTTTGTCCTTTCTCTCATCTGCACTTCCATCAACTATTCTTGAAATTGATTCCCCATATCTATTTGTACTGACTAACAAATCAGAAACTTTTTGAAATATATCATCAAACATAATTAGAAACTAGTTGTTCATAGCTCTTGGATCACAATATTGTATCCTTTCTCCTTGTCTGTCCATTCACTTCTTGGTACAAATTATGTAGTACTATTCCCCTCTGTATCCTTTATGTATGACATTGATGGTCCTATCAAAATTGATTCAAATATACCCTCATCAATAGTTAGTGTATAATCTGATTCTTGTTTTCCAGAGTGTGTAAACTTTCAAGATTACAAACTAGTGGTCTAAATAGATGCAAATCCTTTGAATATATTTGAAGAATTTTTGAAAATATAAATGTAAATAAAACTAAAGCAACTAAAATGAACTATTGATCAAGGTATTAACCTTTTATTGATTAATCTCCTCTAAATTAACCTAATAATGATAAACCTTCCTCTAATACCAATTTAAAATAGAAGAGCAGTTTGTTATTTACCTCAGAGTTTTCTTTAGGGAGGGGGTGTGAATAAAGATTAAAATTTTGTTTTAAATACTAGTTCATTTCATAGAATTGTGCATATAACATCAATAATCAACCAGAAATAATTGTAAGTATATAACATCACACACACAAAAATTAAAAAAAACATAGAAACACAGAAGTCAACAAGATTACATAGTTTTCCCCCTCATACTGGTTACATCCACTCTTCTACCCCCATTTTAAGGAATTCACCTATCATAGTGTTTGAGTCTTTTGTCAATGAGACTCTAAGAAATCAAACATCTGATCTTTGATAAGTT